>OZ024727.1:51222604-53622604 GCA_964016875.1 Fallopia convolvulus | reverse complement strand
TGTTTCTTATCAAAGTGTTTCAAACTTATTTATAAACATTCGTAACGGATTCGTTTAGATCTAAATCTCATCATTTTTAATAAGAACAAGTTTAAAATGAGTGGTTGTTTGTAAGTCTATTTTACTGTCTGTATTTATTTTACATTTTTTTGTACTAAAATAGAGTATTTAAGGGGCATTTATTTTACAATTCGTCTTTATTTGTAAGATGCACAAGTCAGCAAGTCACAATCAATAAGAAGTGATTTGGGTAATTGGACTAACATTTTGACTAAACTCCCTTAATCTAACAAATCATGAATCTACGTACCCAAGCTATGTCACTACCGCGTGGTAAACGAAACAATAAAAACATGGGCGATGCACATAAATATGTACTCCGTATTTATTTACTAAGTATAATACTACTCCGTATAAACAATTACTCCACTATATATTTATTAACTGTTCTAGTGAATTTATTATTCACAAAATGCAAATTAAATATTGCTTATAAAATTCTTAATTGGTACTTGGTCCTTCATATACGGAGTAAATTAATACAGTATGGTACTGTAGTAGTTTTTATTTTATTTTCAAAAGCACATGACCCCTCGTGCTTTGTTTATTTTCCATTCATTGCTGGACACTTGAACATGGAGCTCGGTCCTCCATATACGGAGTAAATAATTAATATACGAATTAATTAAATAAGTAATTAGTTAAGTTAATTGTGGCAATGAGATGGCGTGCATAATGGCGCCAAGGCTAGGCTTGAGATTGATGAAGAAATTAATTAGTCCCCATAATTTAATAAGTGCATAGTTAATACTTATCCAGTACATTAATTAATGAGAGCATCATCAGTAGTAAGTACATCGAGTATTATTAATATTATCGAGCCAGCTAGATAGACTTTCAGTTTTTAATTGGCATCAATCGTACTTAACAATTATACTACTCGTATTTTTTTAATTTATTTTAAAATTGGCATAACATATCAGTTATCACTGTTCGACTGATCAGGGTGTACCATCAAAATACATGATTGACATTGTTATGGTTTTTCTTTTGTAAGGGTCATTAAGGTTACTATAACAGAGGGAGCTTCCTTCAATAGGAGGCAGTCGATCTTAAATCAATGTTATCAGGATTGGAGTTTTGGATCGAATCGTAAAATCGGTTCGTAGAATTGGATAATTAGGATCGTGTAAGACCACTCATATTTGTAAAAAGTCACCCATAAACCCAGAAGTTTATGCAAAGATACCCATTAAAATTCATATTTGCATAAAACTATCCAATAAATACAAATGTTATAAAAAAATCACCCGTATATATGACTATCACATAAGTATAAATTTACATAAATAATTAAGCTATCCTAGTTTATTGATATTTAAAATATAATTATATTGATATTCTTCGTTATTGTATATTTGTATCATGTATTTTTGGTTACGCTAAAATTCGGCCCATTTCGTTAAATTGGCCCAATGTCGTTTTAGTGGATGGCCCAACAGCACCTTAAATTTTTACTTATAAAATCGTTGGTGTGTCACGTGCTATATACGCACACGAACTCGAAATTGAAACTGTATCCTCAAAGTTGACACGTGTTGTGCATGCGCTTATTCGCCGCTATGCTATAAAAAATAAAAAAAATTATTTTATTTTTTCTATGCATTGCGATATGCTTCGTGTAATCTCCACCGCCCATTTGTTCCATCCTCCGTTAACAAAACGATCATAACGGTTGAACTTTTTTCCAAAAAAAAAAAGAAAAATCAAATCCAAATCGAAATGTGACAAGAAATCTAGAAAAATTCAAAGCAGAGAGGAAAAGTGGCGAGTGAACTCCGTCTTTCGAGTTTGATCGAGTTCTCCACAAATGGCGGTTGAGTGAGATTTTTCATTCTCTTCCAACTCCACACCTGTAACTAACTACACTATTCATCTCTCAATTTCTATCCCCAAATCAAGATCGTATCCTCAGCTACCCTTTTTCCACACATCACCATAATGAAAAAAATTCTTCACCTACAATCCTCAATCGCGATTTAAAAAAACATTTTCGGTGGATCTGAGTGCCATCGAATCAAAACCGTTCGATTTGTAGGCAAGAAAAAAAAAAGAAGAATCAGAGATGAAACTGAAAATGGGGGCAATTTTGTGGATGATTTGGTTTTTAGGGTTTAGGGTGTGTTTGGGGAGATTTGTGGTGGAGAAGAACAACGTGAGGGTGACGTCACCGGATTGGATGAAAGACGTGTACGAGTGCGCCATTGGGAATTTCGGGGTCCCACAATACGGGGGAACCATGGTTGGAACCGTGGTTTATCCGAGTGCTAATCAGAAGGCTTGCAAGGCCTTCTCCAATTCCGACGTCTCCTTCAAATCTAAGGCCGGAGGAAAGCCAGTCTTTGTTCTTGTTGATCGTGGGGGTCAGTTTAAATCTCCCTGTTTTTGTTTGATCCTTCTACAAATTTGTTTGATCAATATGTTAAATATCAATATAAGATCAAGCTTTGAATGTTGTATACAACTTAATTGAATTCAAGGTAAGTAGTATAAGTGCCAATTGTGGAATTGGGTCGTGTTATAAATAGATTGTAACGAAAAAGGATGTTATATTAAAGCATGTATATATAGTTTAGTTTTAACTTTTAATACGAAACAGAGCAAATAACTCCAACTTTGGCTAGTGTATAAACTTTTCAAGTTTCAGAATATAGTCATAACTTTGGAGTGTTATAAAGCGTTACCCACATTAACGCTATTTAGGGTCTGTTTGGCAGAGTTTCCCTATGTCAAGCTTTGTAATTTTTCTGTGTTTTTATTCCAAATATTTGTACTCCATACCATGGCACTGAAGATTGATATGGAACTAATGAATTGAAGAACTAAATATGTCAATTGGCCTAATATGTTTAGGTGAGTTGTCTTATAAGGGCAGATTGAATATAATCCTAATATGTTTAGCGGAGTTGTCTTATAAGAATTGTGGATATAGGGTGTGTTTGGATTACGCAAAATAATGCATTATGTTGGGATATAATGTAGTATATTACTCTTGTCTTTGTTATGATCGTTGTGTTGTTGTCTTGGCAGCATGTTACTTCACCTTAAAAGCATGGCATGCACAAAACGCCGGAGCAGCCGCCATCCTCGTAGCAGACAACAGAGTTGAGCCACTAATCACAATGGATGTCCCCGAAGGAGACGATGCAATGGCAGAATACCTCCAAAACCTAACGATTCCATCAGCCTTAGTCAGCAAAGACTTAGGTGAAAGCATCAAGAAAGCCTTATCAAAGGGCGAAATGGTAAATATGAATCTCGATTGGCGGGAGTCGCTCCCGCACCCCGATGACCGAGTCGAGTACGAGTTTTGGACCAACAGTAACGACGAGTGCGGCCCAAAATGTGACAGCCAGATTAATTTTGTGAAGGATTTTAAGGGAGTGGCTCAGTTAATGGAGCACAAAGGCTATACTCAGTTTACTCCACATTACATTACTTGGTATTGTCCCGAAGCGTTTCTGATGAGCAAGCAGTGTCAGTCTCAGTGCATCAATCATGGTCGGTATTGCTCGCCGGATCCTGAGCAGGATTTTAGCAAAGGGTATGATGGGAAAGACGTCGTCGTTCAGAATTTACGCCAAGTTTGCTTTTTTAGAGTTGCTAACGAAACCGGAAAGCCGTGGCTTTGGTGGGATTATGTGGCTGATTTTTCGATTCGTTGCCCAATGAGAGAGAAGAAGTATACCAAAGAATGTGCTGAACGAGTTATTCGATCCCTTGGTAAGTTTAAAATAAGCCGTCCAAATTTCCTACTTCGTGGTTTAATTTGTAAACGAATCGGTCAATCATGCGAGAAGTCGCCAATTTGAAGTGATCTTGATCATTTTCTTGATACCAACTCTTTTTTCTGTCAAGGTGTTGATCTCAGTAAAATAAATGATTGTATTGGAGATATTGATGCTGACAAGGAGAATCCAGTGCTTAGGGATGAGCAAGAGGCACAGGTAGGAGGAATATAAGCTCGGTGAAGCCCTACATCAATACTTGTGAGTTGTGATTTTATTACTGAATTGCTTTATCTTATATATTTCAGATTGGGAAGGGAACGCGTGGAGATGTGACGATATTACCTACGCTTGTAATTAATAATAGACAGTATAGAGGTAACAACGAAATGCCGTTTTAAGTTTGGACTAGCTGAATTGAACTTCTCTTTAATAAGTGGAGCTTTGGAAATTTCAGGTAAACTGGACAAGGGAGCTGTTGTGAAGGCGATTTGCTCGGGTTTTGAGGAGACCACTGAACCGTCGTTGTGCCTAACTGCAGGTTTGAATCTTTGATAATTTAACTATGGTAAAGTACCACGGATTATTCTGAAGAAATGCATAACCAGTATAAAAGTTGTTGAATGGATTTCGTAGAATTTGTTATGATAGGTTTCTTCGTGTGATCAGCCTCTATATTCTTCCTTGCACACATAGCGTTTTAACGTTAATTTGTGTACAGATGTAGAAACAAATGAATGCTTAGACAACAATGGAGGTTGTTGGGAAGATAAGAAAGCAAATATTACTGCATGCAGGGTAAATTTCATCAGCATTTCTTGTCTGTTTTTACCGGTTCAGGAAACTCTTTACACCACTCATCTAATGTGGTTTATATTTAACATTGTATAGGATACTTTCCGAGGTAAAGTTTGTGAATGCCCTGTGGTAGAGGGTGTAAGGTTCACTGGTGATGGTTATACACATTGTGAAGGTAGGTGAACACTTGTGCTATAATATATATAGGCTTAGCTAACGAAAATCAGTGTACAAAATTTCATTTCATGTATGATAATTGTGTTAAAAGTTGCAGCTTCCGGGGCCATGCGCTGTAAAATCAACAATGGAGGTTGTTGGTCAGAAACTCGCGGTGGCAGGACCTTTTCTGCTTGCTTAGTAAGTGGCGTAGACGATCATTATGCTAATAGGAGTTCATATTTTCATTAGTTACAGATGAACAAGAAAAATGAGATACTCATACTCTGCCATGTATTATTTATTGATTGTTCAGGATGAACATACAAGAGGCTGCAAATGTCCAATTGGGTTCAAGGGTGATGGAGATAACATTTGTGAAGGTAAATGTCACACTTTTTCTCTGTTTTCCTTTCTTTCTTTTTCTCACTCGGCGCGTTTCAGATGTGAATGAATGCGAGGAGAAGACGAATTGCCAATGCCCACAGTGCAGCTGTAAGAACACTTGGGGCGGATACGAGTGCAGCTGCAGTGACGGCTTATTCTACATGCAAGAACATGATATTTGCATAAGTGAGTATCAAAAATTCTATCAATTTTGTGTTCTTTTGTGTTTTCGGTTGATTGATTTTAAGTTGGACCGTTTTTATAGGTAGCTTGGGCGGTTCAGGAGTGGGATGGGGCATATTCTGGCTGATAATTTTGAGTCTGTGTGGTGCTGGTGTTGGGGCATATGCGGTGTACAAGTACAGGATTCGAAGGTATATGGACTCAGAGATCAGGGCAATCATGGCTCAATACATGCCACTGGATAATAATGTTGAGATATCGAATCAAATTGTCCGAGCAGATATCTGAAGTTTTTGGAGCAAGATTTGGTTGTGGAAGTTTGTCACTTGGGCTTCTGAAGTTTTGCGGTTTACTGGTTAATTTCATGCGCGTGTTACTGATGTAAAGCAGAAGGGTTCAATCTAATAAAACTTTACTTTACAAAGATCATAAGATGTCATGCTTTTCTGATTGTGTTTTTGTTTAATGGTAAATGTTTAATCATATTATCGGTCTTAAATCTTTACAAAAAGAAAATACTAATGGATTGGCGGTTGTCATTGCTACAAGGAGTCAATGTATGAAAAAAAAAAGAGAAGAAAAAAACATTGCTTTGATGGCATGGTCCGCGACATTGAGACTCGGGTCTTCCGCGGTGACGACGCACACTAGCGATGGCTCGGCCCTTCCTTGGTGCCGACGGCGGTGAGCCGGTGACGCGCACAATAGCGATGGCTCGGCCGTGGGCGCGCCGTGGATAGCTAGCGTACGTGCCACTATGTAGCTCGTGGCTCGAGCGATGGCGCAAGTCCGGCACTATGTAGCTCGTGGCTCGAGCGATGGCGCAAGTCCGGGTTTTAATGATAGGTTCGTCACACTAGCGATGGCTCGACCCTTCCTTGGTGCCGACGGCGGTGAGCCGGTGACGCGCACAATAGCGATGGCTCGGTCGTGGGCGCGCCGTGGATAGCTAGCGTACGTGCCACTATGTAGCTCGTGGCTCGAGCGATGGCGCAAGTCCGGGTTTTAATGATAGGTTCGTCACACTAGCGATGGCTCGGCCCTTCCTTGGTGCCGACGACGGTGAGCCGGTGACGCGCACAATAGCGATGGCTCGGCCGTGGGCGCGCCGTGGATAGCTAGCGTACGTGCCACTATGTAGCTCGTGGCTCGAGCGATGGCGCAAGTCCGGCACTATGTAGCTCGTGGCTCGAGCGATGGCGCAAGTCCGGGTTTTAATGATAGGTTCGTCGGAGCGCAAGGACAAGGACTCCTCCTCGCTACATCCATGGGCAAGGTCACATCAGTCAGCGACATCATTTTATAAATATAATTTTTTGAAAAAATAAATAATTTTGTTTTCAATAATTTTCTTATAGGACATTTAGATTTGAAAACAAATATTATTTTTAATTTGGCTTAGACCCTGTTTTCCAAGGCCAAAACACTAGCGTTTAGCTTTTAAATTTTTATTTTAAATGCTATTCAGGCTTTGTTTTCCAGTGGTAGAGGTGTATCTAGCATTTAGAAGCTTTAATTTTCAAAGATACTTTAGAAAGCTTTTTGAAATTTAAACTACAGTTTGATTTTTTTTGGATGAATTAATTAAATAGCAAAAAAAAAGAGCCTAATTAGGTGGATATTAAGGAGTGTGCAAAAATTAGGTAAATGGCAAAACCCCCCATCCCCCATCCCCACCCCACTCCCACCGAGTTGACTCGGTCGTTGACCGAGTTGACTCGCCCGTTGACCGAGTTGACTCGGTCGTTGACCGACTGTTGACCGACCGTTGACCGGGCGTTGACCGATTGTTGACCGACCGTTGACCGGCGTTGACCATCATCACAATCATCACTATCATCATTTTCAAAACCGTCATCACAATTTTTTCACCGTCATCACAATTTATTTCATTGTCATCACAATTTTTTTTATAACAAAAAGTGTAATGAAAGGTATAAAAGTGTCATCAAAATGTCTTGATGACATTTTTTTATGACAAAAAGTATCATTAAAGGCATTCAACCACATAAACAAACCGTCATCCCCCGTCATCACATTTTTTTCACCGTCATCACAATTTTTTGATGACAAAAGTGTAATAAAAAGTAAAAAGTGTCATCAAAATGTCTTAATGACACTTTTTGATGACAAAAAGTATCATCAAAGGCATTCAACCACATAACAACAACCATCATCACTGTCATCATAATTTATTTCACCGTCATCACAAGTTATTTCACCGTCATCAAAAATTTTTGATGACAAAAAGTGTAATAAAAGGCAAAAAGTGTCATCAAATTATCTTATGACAACTTTTTGATAACAAAAAGTATCATCAAAGGCATTCAACCATATAAAAACAACCGTCATCACACGGTTCGAACCGTCATCAACTGTCATCACTTGTCATCGTTACTTGATGACGGTTTGATTGTCATCAACTAGCATCTCTACTTGATGATGGTTCGATTAATTTGTCATCAAAAGGGCCTTGATGACAAACAAGTGTCATCAAACTATCATCACTTAAGCGTCATCAAATATGTGTCATCACTATCATCACTGTCATCACTACTTGATGACGGTTTGATTGTCATCAACTATCATCATAAGTGTCATATCTACTTGATTACGGTTCGATTCTCATCAATCGTCATCGCTATTTGATGACGATTCGATTGTCATCAATTATCATCACTACTTGATGACGGTTCGATTAATTTGTCATCAAAAGGGTCTTGATGACAATGGTCTTGAAGCCAAACAACCGTCATCACTCAAAGTTTGTTCGTTTTTATCATCATCACAAAAAATAGTTGTCATCAAATCTCGTCATCACATAAAAATAGTTGTCATCACCGCATAAAAAACAATTGTCATCACAAATAAAAAAACAAAGTTGTCATCAAATATTTATCATCACGTTTAATTTTTTAATGTCATGAAATATCATCACGTTTTATTTTTTAGTGTCAATCACATATAATTTATTTCACCATCATCACAATTTTTTTCACTGTCATCATAATTTTTGATGACAAAAAGTGTAATGAAAGGCAAAAAGTGTCATCAAAATGTCTTGATGATACTTTTTGTTATCAAAAAGTATCATCAAAGGCATTCAACCATATAAAAACAACCGTCATCACACGATTCGAACCGTCATCACTTGTCACCGTTACTTGATGACGGTTTGATTGTCATCAACTATCATCTCTACTTGATGACAATGGTCTTGAAGACAAACAACCGTCATAAAGTGTCATCACTCAAAGTTTGTTCGTTTTTACCATCATCAAAAATAGTTGTCATCAAATATCATCACCACATAAAAATAGTTGACATCACCGCATAAAAAACAATTGTCATCACAAATAAAGAAACAAAGTTGTCATCAAATATCTATCATCACGTTTAATTTTTTAGTGTCGTCAAATATGTGTCATCGCATATAACTTTTTAGTGTCATCAAATATGTGTAATGGAGCAAATTACTAACCATATGCCATCACACGCAAGCACAATAAAGTCATCATCATCATCACAGAGTTCAACATGTTTAGGAGGACAAGAGAAAAGGCTGATATCAAATTAAAAACAATACATAGAGCAAGTATAATAAACAAGTCAAGGTCATGCTTGAATTTTGAGGTTCATCGCTACAACCTTATTTGCTTTGTTTTCATTAAATGCTTAGCTACTATTATATGCATATTGAAAGGAATTTACACACAGTATTTATATCTGGATTTGCCGTCACAATTTGCTTTTCCACAGGTATGAAATTGGTCTTTTTGAATTCCATGTCACCTGCAGATGATAAACATCAATGAAAAAACCAAAAGGATTAATAACAGAGACAATTTGGTACATCAAATCCAACCTTTCAGTGGCATACAACAAAAAAGGCTACAATATCAAACAGAAGCACTAACCTCTATAGGCCTCATACAGAAATCACGAGATCCCCTTTCTGTGGCAGCTAGGGTTTAGAAAGAGGGCTGAGGATACAACCTTTGGAGGAAGGCTAACGGATACGCAACATTAAAAGACGAATCAACGAGGCAAAGCTGGTGAGAGAAGTTCCAGAGTCTTCTCAGTTGAGTTGATTTCTTCCAGATTTCGCTTTGGATCGTTTGTCGCCAGCATCGAAGTCGTGAAACACGGCATCTTCCTTGGGCGGTGGATACATTATCTGATCGTTTACATCGGTTGTTTCTCTGCATTGCACGGCGCCACCGTCGTCGCCATGATTGCCGCCATTGAAGAAGATCGGAGTTTGATTCAGCCGGCGAATTGAAGAAGATAGGGTTCTCCCGCGAGGGCGAGAGCGAAAAATCAATCAGAGGAGATAAGGAGGTGAGAGAAAAAAAATAAAAGGGCTTTTATACTTAACAAAAAACTAAAAAATGGATTTCTGTTACAAGCGGCTAATTAGGGTGACAATATTTGCGTTTTAGCCAAATTTGTTCATTTTTTTTCCATGTATGTCATTAACCAAAAAGGAAAATTATAGTTTCTTTAGTAATTTTGTCATTTTATAAGTATAAGCTAAACCAAAAGCTACATCAACCAAACACACATTAGCGTTTTATTTTTTTGGACTTTTACTTTCAGCCGCTTTGTTAACCGCTTTAGCTACAACTATCCGCTACAACTAGAATTAAAAATATCTTTTTTGTTTTTGTTAAGATCATGTTATTGAATACCAATAGGATTAAAATTAAGAGAAGGGTATATACATCTCATACATTTTGGGAATAATTTCCCCCCGCATTTATTTTGATCGGGAGTCGTCCATCTACCTAGTACAATAGTAAAGCAGAAACAAAGTGCTTTGAAAAAATTTAGTCATGTGGTTTAATCTAATATCTACAATTGTTCTTTTTTTCCCCACTTCTCCACTTTCATAAAATTATTTAAATAATTTTTATTCAAATAAATCACTTCTCCATTTTTTTCCTCACTTTTCTCCACATTTGTAAATCCACTTCTCCACTTCCCCAAAAACGGTTAATTATTCCACTTCTCCACTTTCATAAAATTATTTAAATAATTTTTATTCAAATAAACCTACTCCTCCACCTTTTCTAATTGCTAACCCTCCCTTTTTTATTGGTAATTTATATATAAATTTACCCGCTTGAATACATTTATCGTTCAATAACCATTCGACCACGAAACCGGAAGTATGGTGCTATTTCCACATATACTCATGTTATCAACATATTGGATTGTTCTTCATAAGGTAAATGTGGAAATAAGACTGGTCTTTGATTATTAGTCAAGTTGGAGCCGAGAAGTGGAAGGCGTGGAACAGGGCTAATGATCACAAGAGGTCTCATTTACACATGTATTGGCGGGAGTTTTATCCGGTTTAGATAACCGGTTATGTTAGCATTTTGTTCAATAAAAACAAGACTCGGGTTTGTTAGACCGGTCTTGTATAAATAGGAGTCTAGTACTTCATTTCCAAGTAATGACTTGATTTCAGTTGTTCGGTGGTAGCTAGCTAATGCTCCATCTCAATTGATTGTTCAATTGGTTATACTGATCAATTGAACTTGTTTGATTGATAATCTGAGTGTTCCACAACTAAATTTGAGTGAGATCTCACGTTTCTACATGGTATCAGAGCAATCGGAAACATAGATCTCGTTTCTAATTGCGCATCTTGTTTCATCGGCGATTATTTGTGAGATTGATCCTGATTCATCGTTTCGAAGGAGTAATTCGTGATGGCGATCGAATCGAAGGAGAAGGAAGCATATCAGGCTGCAAGCGCAGCTCAAATGGTGGATCCGTTGATGTTGACGAACTCAGATTTTCCTGGAATGTCTCTTACAGCAACACCGTTCGACGGATCGAATTTCCAGGCATGGAAGCGGCAAGTTGAACGAGCTCTCATGGCAAAAATGAAGCTCAGCTTCATTGATGGAAATGGAGTGAAGCCTGCAGCTGGAACGATAGACTCGGAGCGATGGAATCGTTGTGATTCCATGATCGCGTGTTGGATTCTCAATTCTATGACAGGAGATCTATCCAGTGGTTTCATCTACACTAATTCGGCTAGAGCTCTTTGGCTCGAGATTTGCGAGAGATTTAGCCAGAATAACGGACCACTGATTTTTAAGCTTCGACAGGATCTAGCACAGATTACTCAAGGTATGACTGATGTCACTACATACTATTGCAAATTGAACAGGTGTTGGGATGAATTAGCAAATATGACTAGGTTACCAGTTTGTTTATGTGGTGTGATGGAGAAATGTCAGTGCAATATTGCGAGTAAAGTGCTAGAGCAGGAGAATGTGATGCAACTGATGGATTTCTTGATGAATTTGAATGATGATTTTGAAGCTGTTCGCAGTCACATCATTGCGAAGGATCCTTTGCCTCATGTTTCAAAGGCTTATCAGACAGTTTTAGGTGTTGAAACACAGAAAAAGATGATTGGTGGTAGACTTGGTGAGGTTGCAACGTTCATGGCTGGACAAATTGCTCAGAATCGGTCTGGTGGTATAGAATCTGATGTTAATCGGGGATATTCAGCTGATGGAGGAAAAGGTGGTTATTCAAGTGGTGATAAAAGAGAGTATAGAAAGTCTAAGAACTCTGAAAAGAAATTCTGTAACCATTGCAAGGAGGAAGGCCATGTTCGAGACAATTGTTTTGAAATTATTGGCTATCCGGATTGGTATAAAGGCAAAAAGGCAAGAAGAAAGGTAGCAGCAAATGTTGAAACAAAAGTTTATGGCAACAATGACACACCTCTTGATCATGGAAATGGGAATGATCTTAGGACAGGTGTTGATCAGCATTTGTTGCAACTGGTTTCCAATTTTTCTACTGCATGCCAAGAAGTTATGAAGAATTACAAGGTTGAAAAGGTAGCTATGACAGTTGAGACTCGAGCAGGAAGGTTTGCAGCTGGATCCAGTGCATCAAGCTCAAGGGGATATGGCTACCAGAACAAAGGCAAAGGTCATATGTACCAGGACAAAGGCTATGTGAATCAAAACATTCATTTTGCAGGTATAACACGTATCTGTTTTGAATGCAACTCAATTAAATTCCGAGGATTGGATTGTTGATAGTGGTGCCTCGGATCACATGACTTCATTTTATGAATTGTTACTTAATCCTTGAGAAGTCAAATGTCTTGTGCATATTATATTGCCTGATGGAAGTGCCAAGTCGGTTTACACAGTGGGTGATGTTAAGCTTAATGAGAAACTGATATTGACAGATGTGCTATTCGTGCCTGATTTCAGATATAATTTGCTTTCAGTTAGTAAACTGGTGTCTACTGGTAAATCTGTTGCACATTTTTATAAGGATCTGTGTGTGCTACAGGACCTTCACACTGAGCAGCATTTGGCAATGTGGCATGGTTCCAAAGGATTATACAGGATCAAAGCTGGACAGTTACAAGTGGACAATGGCTTTCCTGTTTTCAATAAATGTAGTAACAAACCCTTCCTACATTCTAGTAGTGTTAATTTTGGAGCTTGTGATTTTACTTTGATGCATCAAAGGCTGAGACATATTTCAGTTGGTAAGATGATGCATTTATCTGCTTGCAAAGCAAATGTTCAAACTGATTTCATATGTGAAATATGCTCTTTGGCAAACTTTCATAAATTGCCTTCTCCTCCTAGTTCTTCTCATGCTATGCATTTGTTTGATTTAATACATGTGGATCTATGGGGTCCTTATAAGACTAGGGGGTTACATGGTGAAGTTTATTTCCTCACCATAGTAGAGGATCATAGTAGAGCTACTTGGACATATCTACTTTGCTCAAAGGATCAAGTAGTTGGGGTTCTAAATGGTTATATCAGATATGTTCAGAATCAGTTTGGGTTGCTTCCAAAGGTTGTAAGGACAGACAATGGGACAGAACTGGTCAATAGAGATTGCAAGCATTTATTTGAGGATTTTGGAATTGTTCATCAAAGGACTATGGTGTATAGATGATAGCATGCATTTTAGTCTAGGATAAAGCATGTTTATTTCCTTAGTTTAGTTGTTTTTATTTTATTTTCCTCTTGGTTTTATTGTCTTTTTAGTAGATTTTGTAGTTTCGGTTTCTACTCTTGCTTTGTTCGATTTCAGGATCATTTGGAGGTGGATTCAAGGAGTTTTGGCAACGACAAGGACAAGGGCAAGAGGAGCAACCCGATAGGAAGTGTCTAGGAGTCAAGCGGATGCAAGGAATTGAAGAGAAGATGGGCAAAAGCTCGGTGGAAGGCACGGGAGGAAGCTCATTTAACATTTCAAACGGAGCAGTGCACCAGTCCAAAACTCGGTCCAGGTCACGACCGAGTTCTGGACCGAGTTTTACAAAACTCGGTCTGAAACTCGACCGAGTTTCAGACCGAGTCGCGTCTTTTTCCGAAATTTCTCCTCCGCGTGTTTCATTTATTAATTTCGGGCCTTTTCTATCTTGTTTTTAGGGTTTCATATAAATACTTAGAGATTAAGTTTGGATGATTATTACGTATTATTTTCTTAGCCTCTCTCTTTGAAGAACCCTAGATTGGAGATTTGTGGATTTTTGGCAAGACTTGATTGGAGTTGAATTTAGATCTATTGAAAAGACAATTGGTATGTTTCTCTTTGATTTAGATTTCTTATCTCTCCATATTATGTCTAGCTAATTTCTTAGTTCTAAGGAAGGGTGAACCCAATGGTTTAATAGGTAGATTTAATGGTGATGATTGGTTGAATTGAGATTTGAATTGTTGTTTGATTCAACCTAGGATGCTTAATGACCTAATTTGCTTGAATTAGGAATCTTGTTATAATTTGAGACCGAGAGGAGATAAGAATAACAAGAGATTGATTGAATTGAATTCACAAATTGTTAATTCATGTTAGATCCCTAGGTTTGAACTTGTTGAATTATTTGTGCGAGAGTGACTTAATTCACTTGTGGAACTTAACCTATCCTAGAAATTATTGATTGAGTAGTCTTAACTGAGCGCGAGAGCGGATGTTATTTCTATTGATTCATTGATCTCTAAAGAACTTGAAGGACCTAAATAAGACTTGCTTTGTGCGAGAGTGACTGCTAGTCGAGTCTAGGTACATGCATTAATCGTCTGAAAAGAGTTAATGTTAACATTTGAGATAGTTAGTCCTTCAAACAACATTTGAATTGAAATCCAAATAAATATCATCGGTAATCTATTGAATAATCATTGTGGGGATCCTGACCTTGGAATGCTTTTCTCCATTGATAGTTAATTCTAAATTTTGATTTTAGTTATTTCTGAAAGCAATTACAACTCCTTTTTCTTAATTTTGGCTTAGTCTACTGAATCGTGCTACAATCAATACTACAAGTTCCCAGTGTTCGACACCTTGATTACTACAACCGAACCGTATACTTGCGGTGTAGGAAAATAGCCTATCAATAGACCTGAACAAAACGGTAGAGTTGAAAGGAAACATCGCCATTTGCTTGACACGGCGAGGGCTCTTAGGTTGCAAGCTGGACTTCCAAAGGAATTTTGGGGGGAGTGTGTATTGGCAGCTACACATATTATCAATAAGATGCCATCTTCCATTTTGCAGTGGAAATCAACATATGAGGTATTATTTCATAAACCACCTAAATATGATGATCTAAGAGTTATTGGCTGTCTTTGTTATGCATATAATGCGCCAAAGTCATCAGATAAAATGGATGCTCGAGGTTGCAAGTGTATTCTTCTTGGTTATCCTGCTCATTCAAAAGGTTATAAACTGTATGATGTTCATACTAAGCATATCTTTTTGAGCAAGGATGTCCAATTCCATGAGAATCAGTTTCCTTTCTTGGACAAACAAGGGTTACCACAGACACCTGTTGTTCCTTCTTCACACAATTTTTCTTCTGGGGATGATCATGACATGATGTTGCTGCATGAGCAAAGTCATGAAGATGTGCCATCTGTGGATGATCATCCACGAATGGAAGATGATACAGGTGTGGTTTCTGCTACAAAACATGTTCAGGTTCAGGATAATCTGATTTCTGATGTTATGCCACTGCCACGGAGGTCATAGAGAATGAGGTCTGTTCCAGGATGGCATGAAGATTATGTTATGCAATGTGATAGCACATGGTATTTTGCTTCCTTAGCCAATGTGCTTTCAGTCCAGGAACCACAAAGTTATAGAGAAGCACAAGGGAAACTTGAGTGGGAAGATGCTATGAAGGCTGAACTGGATGCTTTGGAAAGGAATGGTGCCTGGGTTGTTACTCATTTGCCACCAGGGAAAACTGCCATTAAGTCCAAATGGGTTTATAAGGTTAAGTTTCGGCCTAATGGTGATATTGAGAGATACAAGGCACGTCTTGTTGTGAAAGGATTTAGTCAAAAATTAGGAAAGGATTATAGACATATTTTTTCTCTTGTTGCAAAGGTACCAACAGTCAGGATTTTGATAGCTCTTGCCACTGCTAAGCAATGGGATTTGCATCAATTAGATGTGAATAATGCTTTCCTTCATGGATATCTAGAGGAAGAGATATATATGGAGGTGCTTGAGGGTTACAAGGAAGTTCCAAGTGGACATGTTTGCAAACTAGAAAGGCCTCTTTATGGTTTGAAACAAGCTTCTCGGCAATGGAACTTGGAATTGTCATCTTTCCTCAAAACACTTGGCTACAAGAAATCTTGCTCAGATTATTCTTTGTTTGTGAAGTCTTCTTCATCTTCTTTTACAGCTATGCTGGTGTATGTCGATGACATACTTATTACTAGGGATGATGCTGTTGAAATTACTGCAGTTAAGAGTGCTTTGCATTCTAAATTCACTATCAAAGACTTGGGAATTGCCAGGTATTTTTTGGGTATTGAGCTGTATAGAGATGATCAGGGAGTTATTCTTAGTCAACAGAAATATATACAGGATATCTTGGTTGCCAGTGGTATGACTGAGAGTAAGACTGTTAACAATCCTTTACCATCTGGTTTAAAGTTGAGATTGGAAGAAGGAGAATTGCTACATGAGCCTGAAAAATACAGACGAATTGTTGGTAAGCTTTTGTATTTGTCTCTTACTCGGCCAGATGTTTCTTATTGTGTACAACATCTAAGTCAGTTTGTTTCTCAACCGAGACTTCCTCATTGGCAAGCTGTGCAACATGTTCTTCGTTATTTGCAAGGTACACCACAGCTTGGGCTTTTCTATCCAATACAGACTTCTTTTAAGTTGACAGGGTTTACGGATGCAGACTGGGGGTCTTATTTGACTACTCGACGATCGTTGTCTGGGTATTGTGTTTTTCTGGGTCATTCACTGGTGTCTTGGAAGAGTAAAAAACAGAAGACGGTTTCTCGGTCTTCTACTGAAGCTGAATACCGTAGCATGGCGTCTACCACTGCTGAGTTAATTTGGTGTAGCTATTTGCTTCATGATTTGCAAGTACCAGTCCAGACACATGTCACATTGTTCTGTGATAACCGGTCTGCCCAACAGCTCGCTGCTAATCCTTGTTTTCATGAACGAACTAAGCATGTCGATCTGGATTGCCATTTTATTCGTGAGAGGATTCAGGCTGGTTTTCTCTCACTGCTTATATTCCTACCTCCTTGCAGATTGCTGATATCATGACTAAACCATTGAATCACAATCAACATTTATTTCTCTCCCACAAGTTGGGTCTTGTTAATGTTCCAACTTGAGGGGGGATGTGGAAATAAGACTGGTCTTTGATTATTAGTCAAGTTGGAGCCGAAAAGTGGAAGGCGTGGAACAGGGCTAATGATCACAAGAGGTCTCATTTACACATGTATTGGCGGGAGTTTTATCCGGTTTAGATAACCGGTTATGTTAGCATTTTGTTCAATAAAAACGAGACTCGGGTTTGTTAGACCGGTCTTGTATAAATAGGAGTCTAGTACTTCATTTCCAAGTAATGACTTGATTTCAGTTGTTCGGTGGTAGCTAGCTAATGCTCCATCTCAATTGATTGTTCAATTGGTTATACTGATCAATTGAACTTGTTTGATTGATAATTTGAGTGTTCCACAACTAAATTTGAGTGAGATCTCACGTTTCTACAGTAAATTTCTTGATCAATTTTAAAAGTTTAAGATTTTTGAAACAATATCTTAAATAAATCAAATATTTGGTTATACATCTGTTTATTCGTTCCTATATTTAAATTGTATTTCTCTATTCGCGAATATTTATAACTTGATATTAATGAATGTTATCATTAATAGTAAAAGACAATTAGAAATATTGAGTCACGCTCGGGTAGAGTATATTGCTACAGTGCAATATGCGAGCAAACCAGAGCCGTTAGATTAAAAAGAATCGACGAGCCAGATTAAATAAAAGGGTACATTCATTAACAATGGCACACAGGTAAATAGTCTGATTTTTTCATTCATAGACGAAATTACCCTTTAAATAAATAATACCCTAAAAACTAAAACCCCTCACGCTCTCTTTCCAGCCTCCTCTCCTCTTCTCCCTCTCTCTTTTCCCACCTACTCCCCTTCCCACTCTACCATGGATCTTTAAGATAAAATCTTTCTACTTTTCCCCATTTTCTTTCTCCCATTTTCATTCATAGACACTATTGGTTCACTCAAATCCACGAAGAAAGATAGAAAGAAAGGTACGCATGAATTGGAGTTTTCTAGGGTTTGTTTTTGGGGTTTAATAAAAATTTGCTTGCAATCTACAAATTCTTCTGGTTTATAATAGCAAGTTTGTTTAATTTTCTGGATTAAAGTTCTAAATTACAAAGAAACAACTCAACCGTATAATTTTTTTTCACTAAAACCAATTACCTCCAAATTTCCAATTTTTAGCCCTTTGTTGTTGGTAAGTGAACAAGTATTCACTTATTTTCACATTTATTGGCAATGCAAAAGAAGATTTTTAGTTCATTATTGAATTTGTCTACTAAGTCCTCTTAGGAGAAATCTCAACATAAGTTTTTATAGATCTTGCTATATCAGTGACAAATGAGAAATGTGTATTTCACACTTGAGAAATAATACATTTGGTAGCCTATTAGCTCAAATGGTAGAGCAATGTGCATGTGCACATAGATGTGGGTTCAAATCCCACATAGGCTAATTCGTGATATGGTCATGTCTTTTTGTTTGTGTCGGTTGTTCTTTTGGTTCATGACTTCTTAAGATAAGGTTCATAATATTTCTTCTTATGGTTCATAACTTTTGTTCCATGCTTTTTTGTTTATAACAATAGTTCTTTTGGTTCATGTTTGAATAACCTTAGGTTCATCAAAGTTCATCTTATGGTTCATTTCTTTTAATTCATGTTGGTTATTATTTTCTTTCGTGATTTTTGGTTCGTGGTACTTTTTCTTTCGGTTCATGCTTTTGTAAGCTAGGTTCATAATAATTCATATGGTTCATGACTTTTAATTTTTAGTAGTTTATCGTATAGTTCATGTCATTTGGTAGTCTATTAGCTCAAATGGCAGAGCAATGTACATGTGCACATAGATGTGGGTTCAAATCACACATAGGCGAACTCGTCATAAAGGTTTATGTCTTTTGATTCATGGTAGTTCTTTGTTGGTTCATGATTTTTATATGCTTAGGTTCATGATAATTTATCTTACAACTCATGTCTTTTAAGTCGTATCCTAGTTGTTAATTTGGTTCACGTCTTTTGGTTCATGATATTTGTTCATTTGGTTCATGTTTTATAAATACGGGTTCATAATAGTTTATCTCACAGTTCATGACTTTTAGTTCATAAAAGTTGGTGTATTGGTTCATGTCTTTAAATGGTTATATTTAGTTTCATAACAATTGTAAAAAAAGTTAATTAAATGTATTTACGATACTTGTTATTTTGTGTCATGTATTCATAAAGGATATTCTATTGGTTCATGTCTTTAAACGGCTAAGTTCATAACAATTTTCAATAAAGTTCATGAAATTTAATCCATAATATTTATTATTTTTGTCACGTAATCTAGTACATAAACTTATTGTGTGGGTTCACGTCTTTATACAATTAGATTCATAACAATTATCAATAAGGTTCATGAAATATAATTCACAATACATGTTATTTGTGTCATGTATTCTAGTTCATAAATGTTATAAGTTAATACTTTTGGTATACTAAGTTCATATTTATGAATAATTGAACATTTAGGCATTTTGTCGAACACATGGTGGGCGGTTAGATGTGCATTGGTCATTAACCTTTGTTTTCAATCAAAAACTTGAAATTGTAATGCAAAATGCTCACAACCTTCATAGGTTTGATTATAATTAACAAAAATCAATCCGAAACACTCAAAAACATGTAATCGAAGTACCAAGCTCCAAGTTTTGAAAAAACTCCAAATGTGAACTTGGAACCATAGAATACAAATCTATAGCAAAATCTATGAAGAGAGAATATAAATTGGGGTCGAAATCAACAAAAAATGGCCAAACAAATCAAAAAAAGCAAGATGCAACAAGCATTGAGAAGAATCGATCGAAAAGGTTGAAAAAAAGCTACGTGTTCAAGGGGTTGAAGAAGACTTGTAACTTGTTTTCTAATTTGAAGCATAAAAGACGAAAATGCCCCTCCGTTTATAAAATCATTAAAATGTGTCTTGATCCTGGCCATTGAAAATGCTTGATCGAATGGCCTGAGCGTGCTCGCACATTGCACCGTAAGTAAAATTTTCACCTGATCGTGATTCTAGAAATATTTGCAACCTATAACCTACTTATTTAATGATGTTATAATTAGTATGATCAAGTTAAGGGTTTATGTTTTGAACTTTTACCACATATTTTCATACTAATATACTTAAATTTATTTTGTTAACCCGTAATCTCATACATTGTATAGGCATAACACTAGTTTTCAATTTAAGTTGAAAGTTAAGTGGATATTTTTAGAATAAGTGTTGATAATAATTTTCAAATCTACCTATTATTGTCAAGATTTTAAGAATAAGTGAGTGCTGTTATTGATTGGACGGCTCAGATGGACTCTTGGGACTTCAATCAAATTCTTATTAATCAAACTCCTATAGCCATAGACTATATATACCACCAACCAGAATTAAGAGGAAAATAGAGGTGTCAAGTCTGTAACAAGAACAACCAATTCGATCAATCAACAGGTGCGAGCGAAGATCCACAACTAGAAATTCAATTCCGGTGAAGAGGCTCTTTCCAATGGCTTCCACCCCAGTCGAACCTGACGCCGTCGCCGGTTACCTCTCCGGCGCCGCTATCGACCCTTCCATTCCGTACACCGCGTACGGAAACACTGGTCCCGTGATGTGGCCCTCTCCGTCCTCCTCCCCATCCGCTTTCTCTCCGTCGCAAGCGCCTCCTGCTGCCGTCGACCGCCGACTTCTTTCCGGAGGATTCCGCGTCCTCCAACTCCCAAGCGGCGGCAACAATCAGATGTTTCCGTCGGCTTTCCCGGCTCGCCGGCTCGATCGATCGTCGTCCGATCCAGTTCCTCTGTCTCAGTTTCAGGATTCGGGTCCGAGCCATGCCGTCGGTTCAAGAACCGACCCGAATTCGCCCAGCGGGTCTCTTGGAACCGTTTCCCACCACTCTCCCGCTCAAGAACTGCCGTCGCCTAAGGTAAATCAATTCGTTATTTCATTGGATTAGGGTCCGGTTGTTGTTGTTAGGGTTTTAATTGAATTCGGTGTTTCTTGTAGAGATTGAAAAGGTTGGATCAGATTCAGAGGATCAAGCAGATGAAGCAGTTGTTCGATGAAATGGTCCAAGAAGATGAGCAAGATGATGGGTCAAACAACATTTCTACTGAGAAGGTGAAGGGGAAACTTTTGCAAAAGCTGTGTTTTGGTTTTAATTGCTTTTCACTGTCTGTTTTCACTTGCAACCTTTACATGAAATTGACCCCATTCAAGTGCGAAAATGCTTTCAGGCAATAGGGGAGGCAGAGGAGGATGTGGTGAGTGCAAAGAAGGACGGAGACACCACTCGTCTCAAATTTAAGTGCAGCTGCGGATCTGGATTCGATGTTATCCTAATCGGACAATGCTGCTACTACAAGTTGGTTTAAGCTGCTCCTATATGGGTTGAATGACATTTTTCAAGATTTTCAGTTTGTATGAACTCGGGAGATGATTTAGTAGTTTTGTTTGTTTGAGTTGCGTTTTTACTTTTTTTTTTTAGTGAGGAAAAAGGCTGTGTTGTTTGACTTGTTTCATTGTATTTGAGGATTTTGAGCCCCCAGTTCATTCCAAAACCTGGACAGAATGCACAGATCACGTATTCAGTCATTAGTCAAGTGTAAATGATGAGTATAAATGGGCAATAATAATAGAGCATTTAGTTTTGAATTCGGTTTTTGTATTCTCTACTCTGTTTGCTAATGGTTGGTTCTACACCCGTCACTTCTCTTGTAAGTGTGCTAGCTCGAACGAATTGAGTACTAAAAACTACAACAACAATTACCCAGTGGAACTTCCCTTAAGGGAAATCTGGGGATCAAGATAGGAGCCCCCTGGCGAAACGCAGAGGAGGAGCGCCCAAAAGACCCGACGGACCACAGAGCATAGGAAAAAAAACAAAGCAACCAAAAAGCGAAGGCGAAACAAAAACAGAGACAAAAACCGAAAGGAGACGTAAAACATAAAAGTGCAATAAAGCGTTGAAGCCTCAAAGCCCCATGGGCCGGTCTGTAAAGGTGACTAGCTATCCACCACTCGAATCTTCTCCCTCCAAATTTCCCTGCATACTGCCAGATCTGCCGAAATCCCTAACTGTCCGACGTCTTGTCTTATACTGTCCTTCCAGCATTTCTTTGGTCGTCCTCTTCCTCTGCGTACTTCTCCAAGGACTATGCTCTCCAACTTACGAACTGGTTCCTCAGGGCCTCGCCGTTGAACATGACCAAACCAACGCAGCCTAGATTCTCGCAGTTTATTTGCTATACTGGCCACCCCCACTCTACTTCTGATCACCTCATTTCTGATTTTGTCTAGTAACGTGTGCCCGCTCATCCACCTTAGCATTCTCATCTCAGCTACCATCAGCCTTTGTTCCTGTGCTTTCGTGGTGGGCCAACACTCTGCCCCATAGAGGATGGCTGGTCTAATCACTGTTCTGTCAAATTTTCCCTTTAGCTTCAGTGGTACTTTCTTGTCGACCAGAATCCCCGACGCCGCCCTCCACTTCTGCCAACCCCTCTGGATCCGATGTGTGATGTCTTCGTCTATGCCTCCGTTGCTCTGTAAAACTGACCCCAAATATCTAAAGCTCTCCTTCCTCACTACGGCTTCCCCTCCTAACAACATTTCCTCACTAGGGGGGGCTGCATCGTGCCCGAACTTGAACTCTACATATTTTGTCTTAGTTCTGCTTAGTCTAAAACCCTTGGACTCCAACTTTTCCCTCCAAGTTTCAAGCCTGCTGCTAACTCTAGCTCTAGACTCGTCGATCAGAACAATATCATCTGCGAACAACATGCACCACGGGATCTCCCCCTGAATCTCTCTCGTCAAGACGTCCATTACTAGCGTAAAAAGGAAGGGGCTTAAAGCCGAACCCTGATGCAGACCTGCCTCCACCTTAAAAAACTCTGTATCCCCGCCTGCGGTGCACACACTAGTCAGCGAGCCCTCGTACATGTCTCTGACAATCCTAATAAACGTGCCCGACACCTCCTTAGCGGCCAAACATTCCCAAATCAGCTTCTCGGTACTCTGTCGTACGCTTTCTCCAAGTAGATAAAAATCATGTGCATATTCTTCTTCCTCTCTCTGTACGCCTCTGTTAACCTCCTCAGCAAGTGAATAGCCTCCATAGAAGACCTCCCAGGCATAAAACTGAACTGATTTTCTAACACTTTCACAAGCCTTCTTAACCTCATCTCGATAGCCTTCTCCCAAATTTTTATTGTGTGACTAAGCAGTTTAATACCTCTGTAGTTGTTGCACTGTTGTACATCACCCTTATTCTTATATACTGGGAACAATTTATGCAGCCTCCACTCATCTGGCTGTCTTGAGAATTGAGTACTAAAAACTAACGGTGAAAAAAAGAACAAGCCAAAAAAAATTTGGTAGAAACAAACCCTTAAACTATACCCTTTTTTGTCTTTTAAACACAAATGACATGAGCTTCCTTAGCATGTTTGTCAAATAACATGAGCTTCCTTAGCACATAAGCTAATTTAGTGCCACATAAGTCACCAATAAACTTACTTATGCCACATTGGATTATCTTAAATATTTTATAATTAAATTAATAAGAACAAATATCCGTGCGAGAGAAAACCCGAGAACGCATTCAAGATAGATCGAAGGAGAATGGGGGTGCGGTGATCGAGCCCTAGTCGGAGGAACTTCACTCGCCATTTGCACAGAGGTTGAAGACCCCATTGCAAGACATTCGAAGGTTGAAGACGCCATCGAAATCCAAGGTTCTCATAAGGTGAGTTCCCAATTTCCAGAATTTAGGTTAATGTTGTGCAAAATTGGGGATTTTAGGGTCTAGGGTTTTCATGGTTCGATTATTAGTAAAAATTGAAAACGTGGGTAAAAAACTGAGAACTTAAGTGACAATTGGTGACTCTCTTGTCTTTCATGGTTCGATTTTAGGATTTTCAATTTTTCATGCTGGTAACACGGGATTTGGGAAAGTATCTTGGCATGCCAATTTTCCACGATCGGGTTAAAAATGAAACGTTTGCGCCACTTATTGAGAAGATCAACCCTAAACTGGCAAGGATGTTTTCATAGTATGGCAGGTGTGTCATATAGCCAATGTCACACTATCACTATTAGTTGAACTTATTTCTTCAACACTTTAATCTGACTCTTGTTCAACACTTGACTCTGGCAACTCAACAAATGGCTCCTTTGGCCTATATGACACATCTGTCACATCTACCACATGTATCCCTGGATGCAAGCCTAAACAAAGAATCAACAGACCACTCCAAGCTCAATTGTGGCATAATTTAAGAAAAAACCCAAATTTGAAGCCTAGTCAGTAAAGAAACATAGCTTTAAAACTTGAACACAAAAGTGTAATAGATAGATTGAAGGTTGAATCAAAGTACTAACTAGTCTTGCATTCCATTAACACGCGATCTACATTTTCTCTTAATCTCCAAGATCTGAAACTAGGTACACTTTAAGCCAACATGAGAACACACATACCAAAAGACATCCGTGTTTCTAGTTCCCATAAAGTCCAAGAAATTGCCAAGGAAAAAAAGAGCCCCGGCTAAAGCAACACAAAATAATAGATCAAACCACTACAGACAAATTTTTTTCATACAATTCCAATGTGAATCTTTATAGCGTATGCATCTAATTTCATAGCAATATAATATGTTTACCATATCTTAATCCAACATAAATGAAACTAGATTCAGCTTCATCAGATACTTCCCCTTGTTCAAGTTCACTCCTTTCCTCCTCAAAGTCACTAGATTCTGCTTCATCAAATACCCACTCATTTCCTCCTCAAAGTCACTAGATTCCACTTCATCAGATACTTCCCCTTGTTCAACTTCACTCTTGTCCTCCTCAAATTCATCATCCAACGGGGCCTGTCATGATAAACACCACACCATAAACCATAAACCATAAACAATAAATTTTATAAAACAATGAGTGTGAAAGATCTTACTTGAAAGAACCGATGACGCCCTAAAAGAAAAAACAGTCCATTAAGTACTGCATAGCAAGAAATGTTAAGCCATATTTCTCTTATATCAAAACGCAGAGTTTTGCTCTATATTACGCTTGTTAGTCAAAATGCATCGTTTTAAACTTTCTCTTGTACGCTTGTGTCAGCGAAAGGGGTATAAGACCTCATTTGTAACAAACTCTGCTGAATCAATGAATTATGCTCCAAGTTTGCTCTAGAACACTCCTTCCTCTTTCTCATTTTCTCTTTTCCACATTCAATCTCAAATCTACAAATTGTATTATGGTATCAGAGCGATCGATCCTTGCTTCTCCTCTTTCGATCTAGTTTCTAGGGTTTATCATGCCTGAAAAGTCACTTGATGACAATCCAGTTTTGAAGACGAAGGAAGGGCTGGAAATGGCAATCAACGATCCGAATCACACGTTGTACTTGCATCACTCCGATCATCCTAATTATTCATTAGCTACTCAGCTATTGAATGATTCCAATTACCATCAATGGAGCCGAGTTGTTGAGGTCTTGTTGATGGCGAAGAATAAAATCACTTTTGTTACTGGCGAAGAGCAAAGGCCGGAAGCTGGATCCACACTCGAGATGCAGTGGCGAAGGTGTAACAGCATGGTGATAGCCTGGTTAATGCACTCGGTGGAGAAGGATATCGCGGAGACATTACTCTATTGTGACACGGCTGCTGCGATTTGGACCGATCTTCGTCAACGCTTTGGACAACCAAGCCTGGCGAGGACATATCAAGTACAGAAGGAGCTCTTCAACATCTCTCAGGGTAACATCTCGATTTCATCGTATTATACCAAATTTAAGCGAATTTGGGATGAGTATCTAGTGTTATCAGAGTTACCAAAGTGTGGAAAATGTGGATCTATAAATTCTACACCTCAGATGATATTAAACCAACAGGTTCTGCAGTTTTTAGTTGGTTTGAATGATTCCTATGGACCTCTGCGTGCTAGTGTGTTGTTGATGAAACCAACTCCTGGTATAGGAGAAGTCTATCGAATGGTATTGGAGGAAGAGAAACAAAGGGGTTTAACTAACACTAGTACCACTGTTGCTACTGATTCTACTGCGTTGAGTGTTTTTCCCAAGTCCAAACAGAGCTCTAATAATTCTGGACAGACTGGAAACCAGAATTTCAATCCAAAAGGCACTCGTCAAGGGAATGGAAATCAGAATCAAGGGAATACGTCTAATGCTAGTTCAAACTCTGGATCCAACAATGGGAGCAATGCAAACATTCAGCGAAAGGTGAACTATTATTGCGACCATTGTAAGGTTCCTGGACACTCTCTGAGTAGATGTTACAAAGTGAATGGATATCCCAAGGATAGAGAGAAGAAGTTTGTTGGGAACTCTGCTGCAGGAGATGATATCAAAGAGAATTCTGATAAGGGACAGTTCTTCACCAAAAATCAATGTGAGCGGTTGATGGCTTTGCTCGATCAAGAACAACATGCTGGAGGCTCTTTCGCAGAAGGCAACACGTCCTGTATGTTGGCTGGTAAAACCTTTTGTTTCTCTATTTATGGCAATACACATGTTTGGGTCATTGATAGTGGAGCTACTCACCACATATGTCCTAATCTGAATCTGTTTTTTGACTATGAGCCTTATACTAAAACCAATTACATCACTCTTCCTAATAATAAGCAAGCAAAAATCATTCACATCGGAACCATACAGCTTTCCCCTAGTATTTTACTCAAAAATGTCTTGCATGTTCCCGAGTTTACCTTCAATCTCTTGTCTGTGAGTCAATTAGCCAATGATCTCCGCACTAATATACTCTTCACTCCCTTTGAATGTCTTATCCAGGACCATTCAATGAGTACTCCTCGGGTACTTGGTAAGATATCAAGAGGGCTCTACCTCACCAATACCTCAAATGACTCACTCGGCAAGCAACAACCTGAACACCGACCATCTTTTTCCACTTCTGTCAATCAAAGTTTTTCTCATTGTAATAAAGAGTTGAATAATTTGTCTTTTGCTGAATCCCACAGTGTTGTGTCACTGGAGTTATTACACTTGAGACTTGGGCATGTACCTTTTGAATCTATGCATTTGTTTCCTTTCTATAAAAATCTTAAGTGTTCAAGGCAGCATCAGATTTGTACTGTTTGTCCCAAAGCTAGACATCAAAGGGTTTCTTTCCTTGTTAACACCATCCAAACTGTACACCCCTTTCAATTAATCCATACAGATATTTGGGGTCCCTATCAAACCAAAACCTACAATGGTTTTAGCTATTTTATTACCATTGTAGATGATTATACTCGCACAACCTGGGTTCATCTTCTTGCTCACAAAAGTGATGCTTTCTCCATTCTAAAACAGTTCATTACTTTTGTTGAGAACCAGTTTCATGTTTCTGTCCAAACTGTACGCTCAGATAATGGTGGTGAATTCATTAGTTCCAATGCTAAACAATATTTCTCTTCTAAAGGAATCCTTCACCAAACTACTTGTGTAGATACTCCCCAAAAAAATGGGGTAGTAGAACGTAAGCACAAGCATCTTTTGGAAACTGCTAGAGCTTTACTTTTTCAATCCAACTTGCCTTATACCTATTGGGGTGAATGCATTCTTACTTCTACCTATTTAATCAACAGATTTCCTCTAGCTAGCCTACAGTTTTCTACACCTTTTGAAAAATTGTATGGGAAGCTGCCAGATTATAATCACCTCAAGCCTTTTGGTTGTCTTTGCTTCATTTCCACTCTCAAAAGAGATAGAACAAAATTCGATTCTAGAAGCACCCCTTGCATTTTTCTTGGTTACCCTCATGGTACAAAAGGTTACAAAGTGCTTGACATTGTTACACAAAAAATTCATATATCCAGGGACATCAAATTTCATGAACTTGTCTTTCCTTTGCATCTTCACAATGTCAAGCTTGCTTCTCATCTACCCTTGCCTTCTGTCACAACATATTATAATCCATTTTTCTTCCCAACACCACCAGTGTCACCTTCTCCAATTCTCCTGACCCTTTTCCTCCAGATCCTATACATCTTCTACCTTCCTCTTTGGATGATGTTATCTCACCTACAACATCAATTCCAGATTTGCCTGCCACTGATCCTTCTCATTCTGTTTCTTCTCCTTCCATGCCACCTCTACGCAGGTCCACTAGGACACACCAACCACCTGCATATTTACAAGATTATGTGGTGAATTACACTGTTGTTGCAGTCCATTTTCCCTTAATGAATGGTTTTGCTGCTTCATTCTTTGCTCCTCATGTCCTTGCTAACTCTTCCTCTGAATCCTTCTTTGAACCCAAAACCTATCATCAAGCTTCCAAAGATCCAAACTGGGTATTAGCTATGAAGAAAGAATTAGAGGCTTTATCTACTAACAAAACATGGAATGTTGTAGCTTTACCTGCATGTAAGAGAGCGATTGGTTGCAAATGGGTGTACAAACTTAAGCTTCAAGCTGATGGAAGTATTGAGAGGCACAAAGTCAGACTAGTGGCAAAAGGGTACACTCAGCAACAAGGTTTAGATTTTGATGAAACCTTTTCTCCAGTTGTAAGGATGTCAACAATGCGAGCTATGATTTCTTTGGCTCTAAATAGGGGATGGAAAATCTATCAACGCGATGTAAATAATGCCTTTTTACATGGAGATTTGATGGAGGAAGTTTATATGCAAATGCCAGAGGGTGTGGACAATCCAAATAACCAAGTGTGCTTGCTCAAGAAGAGTTTATATGGCCTCAAACAAGCTTCAAGGCAATGGTTTCACAAGCTTATCACTACCTTGGAAACTTTGAATTTTGTCCAATCTCAATATGACTCTTCCTTGTTCATTCAGACGACAGCAACAGGAATGATATTCTCATTACAGGCATGGACGTCTCCACCATCAATAAGCTAAAGCAATCTCTCCACACATTGTTCAGTATTAAAGACTTGGGGGAATTAAACTACTTTCTGGGAATGGAAGTTACTCGTCAAGCAGATTCTCTAATACTGAATCAATCCAAATTTGCTCGAGAGATTGTTCATGATGCACAGGTTACTGAGTTGCATACACGAGCAACACCTTTACCACTTCATTTCAAATTGGGAGATCCAGGAGAGGGTGAACCATTCTCTGATGCAGCACACTATAGAAGTTTAGTTGGCAAACTAAACTATCTAACAAACACAAGACCAGATCTCTCTTTTGCTGTACAAATATTAAGTCAGTTCTTACAGAAACCACTTCAGTCACACATGGCAGCCTTGACTCATTTGATTTGTTATGTCAAAGGCACTATACATTTTGGTCTTATTTTCCATCCTGGTGATCAACTACAGCTACAAGCTTTTTCTGATTCGGACTGGGCAGGCTGTCCACTCACAAGAAGGTTCGTGACTGGGTATGTAATTCTGCATGACACCAATCCAATTGTATGGAGATCCAAGAAGCAAGCAACAGTTTCGCGCAGTTCATCTGAAGCTAAATATAGAGCACTTTCTCATGCAGCGGCAGAAGTTACTTGGTTGGTGAATTTGTTTCAAGAGCTTGGAGAGAATCATTTGAAACCAACAACCTTGAACTGTGACAACAAGTCAGCAATTCACATCACTCAAAATCCGGTTTTCCATGAGCGCACAAAGCACTTGGAAATCGATTGTCACTTTACTCGGGAGAAGGTTATGGAGGGACTTTTACAGCTCTCATTCTTGCCCACTTCTAACCAATTAGCAGATGTGCTCACAAAGATCCTACCTTCCAAGCATCATCGCGAGCTCCTCATCAAACTGGGCATGTTCACTGAGTTTTCACCTGCTCCAGTTTGAGGGGGG
Source organism: Fallopia convolvulus (assembly GCA_964016875.1). NCBI lineage: Eukaryota > Viridiplantae > Streptophyta > Magnoliopsida > Caryophyllales > Polygonaceae > Fallopia > Fallopia convolvulus. The sequence goes on along the minus strand of OZ024727.1, from coordinate 53,592,845 downwards.
TTGTTAAGCCATATTTCTCTTATATAAAACGCAAAGTTTTGCTCTATATTACGCTTGTTAGTCAAAACGTATCGTTTTAAACTTTCTCTTGTACGCTTGTGTCAACGAAAGGGGTATAAGACCTCATTTGTAACAAACTCTGCTGAATCAATGAATTATGCTCCAAGTTTGCTCTAGAACACTCGTTCCTCTTTCTCATCTTCTCTTTTCCACATTCAATCTCAAATCTACATATTGTATTAAGAAACATAGCTTTAAGACTTGAACACAGAAGTTTTAAGACATGGATTGAAGGTTGAATCAAAGTGCTAACCAATGTTATTGCATTCTTGTAAACTTGAACACATAAGGTTAAGACATGGTACACTGCCAGCCAACAATGCCGTGTTACCTCCAAGCGACACACAAAACACACATGAGGCACCCACCGCGTTTCTATATCATAAAGTACAAGAAGAAACTGCCAAGGAAAAGAAGAGCCCTATCGGAAGTAACAGAAAAATAACAGATCAAACCACTGTAGACAATTTTTTCATACAATTCCAATGTAAATTTTTATAGCAGATGCATTTTAATATTTTAATTTCATAACAATATAGTAATACGTTTACCATATATTAATCCAAGATCAAAGTCACTAGATTCCTCTTTATCATATACTTCCCCATGTTCAAGTTAACTCCTTTCCTCTTCAAATTTATCATCCAACGAGGCCTGCCATGGTGAAAGCAGCCCAAGTATTGTATTCGCCCGATGTTAAAAACGCATTTCTTCATAGTCGTCTACAGAAAACCGTCTACATTGCTGATACGGCTAAGCCAATGTTTGTCTTCTTCGGAAATCTCTTTATGGCCTTAAGCAGGCTCTTCGAGTCTGGAATCAGCGTTTTACTACATTTCTGTATCGCATTGGCTTCTTTAGCTGCAGGTGCGACTCATCATTGTTCGTCTTCAAAAAGGGCGATTCATTGGCCTATTTATTACTGTATATTGATGACATTATTCTGACTGCTTCCTCGGTACGATCTCATATCATTGCCCTACTGATTAAGGAGTTTGCTATGTTTGATCTGGATCTCATATCATTGCTACTTTTGATCTGGGCCCTCTATCATGGCCGGGCAAACTGGACAAGACGTTGGCTCAGATTTGAGGAGAATACTGAACCGTGGTTTGACTATCTATTATCTCTTGGACAAATTATCTTCCAGCTAGCCTTATGAGTAATAAATTAGGTTGAGACTTGAGACTTGAGAATTGAGATGCCAATACGGGATGGCATGCTTGTGAAAGACGATAACTATCTTTTTGCTAATATCAAGTCACACCCAATTACCCAAACCGGCTTAAAAGACAAGAGTATGTTCAATACTTCAATTGGGTAAATTTCACTATATTACCCTTAAATTATGAGCTCTTGCACCAAAGCACCCCATAAAATATGAACTTTTGCACCAAATTACGTGTAAAATATAAGCTTTTGCACCAAAACACTGGTAAAAGTTTGAAACAGATCCCACCTATAGAACCCATCCGAAAATCACCACCCACACCACAAGTTTGGTCTCATTAAACATTAAATTCGTGTCAATTTACAAAACCCATTTAATCAAATAAATGCATTCGTCCGATCCGAAAAAAAATACATAACAGAAAAATACCCATTTAATCAAGTCTTTTTTACTGAATACTCAGATCAAATACAGATCAGGCTTTTTGTCTAACAGATTTCCAGTTATTTGAAATATTTGATGTTATAAATATATAACTAAAAAATTTTGATAATCGTGTTTTGTAGTAATCGGATAGCTCAAATATCCACTATAAATACCATTGGGGTGATGAAGGTAAACTCTTGTTGTTAGGAAACATGTATTCTTATGAGGAATATTCAGAAAAAGGAAGAAATTAGCAATCAAGGGTAGTATGGTCTTTGTAATAAGAGGTAGTTAGTGTGAGTGCTCTAGCCTGCCTGCTGTGTGTGTTTTGGTGTCATGGTTGTACCAGCCTGTGAGCTGGCTTTTGGGGTGTGTTTCAGCAGTATATATAGGAGAGTCTTGTTAGGAGAAGTTTATCCAGAAAATATCAGAAAGGATCAAGGCATTTGCCTTTGGGCTCTTGGAGATTATTCTCTTTGAGATTGGCTCAATTGGGGTTTATCCCTTTTGAGATTGTTCTTAATTTCAGTTTATAAATCTACTAGGGTTTGTGAGTGTGTTTATATCCTCTTGTCTAACAATTGGTGCTCTCGTTGAGAGGTATTATCCTTGGGGTTAGATTAGAGGATGAAAATGGAAGGATGGAAAGAATCTGAGATGGAAGAGATCGAGAAAAATCGAGAGGAGGTTATGGTTTTTTTTCGTAGCTGGGTTGAGGAAGTAAGGGAGGTAGTATTTGCCTGGATTTTAGAGGGGGAGAGCAGATCAAAATCGGTTGGGTATGATACGGAAATCAAATTGGGAGTGCTAGGATCATGTCTAGAAGGTGTGTTGGAAGAAATTGAGAAAGAACAGGGTAATAAGTGCCATCAGAGAATGAGTGAGATTGCCAAATACAAGTACCAAGTTGAGTTTTGGACATCGATGGTGAGAGGGTATTCGAAGAAGATCGATGGAGAAAATTCCAGTGGCATCGTCAAATTGGAGCCCACATCTGACGATAAAGACGAAGATGAACTCGAGACTGAAACTACTCTTCAGATGGACGGAGGCATGGGAGAAGAGATGAAAGAGAAGACTGACTCCAATGGAAGCTTGACAGAAAGGGGATCGACACCAAAAGAGGAGAATGCGCCATCAGAGTCCATCGGTGTTGAACCTACAGAGCAGATTGTTTGCGAGTCGGAAACCGTGGAGGAAAACGAACTCGCGTCCGATCAGAGCAAGAGTAATGGGGACGACGCTCTTCAGATTGGGAGTGGTGATGAACCCGAAGCCGATAAGAGCGATTTTGAGTATGAAGTCGAGGAAGGGGGTGATCCGGAGGCCAAACGGAGCAAATTTGGTCTCAAATTGGACGACGCTTTTCAGATTGGGGAAGGTCAGAAGAAGGTTGGAGCGGAATTGAAGGGGGAGAGGATCTACGCCATTGACGACTGGGATTTGCGTAGAGAAATACTCGCAAGAAAGTTTGAGAAGACGGTGTTAATGGCGGCGCGTGAAGTGGAGTCGCCAGAAGTGGTATGGGTTCTAGGGCTGGAACGGCAGCGGAATATAGAACCCGTTTTCCTTCTAGTAAAGGAAATGGGTAAATTGGGATCCGAAGTCGGGTCGGGTCTAACACCTTTAGGCCCGCCACCTTGGCATGGGTTGTCAATAGAAAAGGAGCCCACATACCATCAGAATAAAGAAGAGGAGAGTTTGGGAATGAGATGGAGGAAGGTTGGGTCGTCTCTCGAGCTTATTGGCCCATTTACTTGGCCCAATTCTTTTATAAGTGGAGTTAGAAAGTCATGTATTGGGCTGCCAATTGACCGTTTGGGCATAACACCATGGCCTGACTTCATTATTAAAGAAGTAGCCTACGAGGGCATAAGTCTTCTTCCACCTCCAGACTTAGCGAGTTTGCAGACTGAGAAATCGAGCCCTTGGCCACCACCCCAGGAGATACCACCTCAACCACCAGACTTCACTCCTAAACACTCGATAAAATTTATTCCAACGTTCTCTCTTTCTGCCCTCTACACTGCCTTAAGCGGTAAAGCTGATGCCGCTGGCCACGACCCCGGTGACCATCGGTTTGATCAAACGTCATTCTTAGCTTCCCATTTGGATTTCTCACACAGCCTTGTGGACAAGGCTTGTTTGAATGGGTCGGCAGGGGCAATTAGGAGTCAAGTTGTGTGTGAGGGCTTTATTCTACCACCTCCGGCAGAGCCTCCTCCAATCGGGTCATTCGACCTAGAGTTTATTGCGGAAAGACAACAACAATTGAGGCTCGAGATTATAATGTGTAGTCTGGTCAAGTTGCTAGTTGGAGAGAATTATGAGGATGGTCGAATGAGGGTTTTAGTTTGTCATTCTCCTAGACCTCCGGAATCGGAAGATAACAAAGATGTTCATCCGAATGGACTGAATGACATAAATGGGTACGATTGGCTGATTGGGGAAAGAAGCCTTGTTCAGGAGGAGTTTATATGTCAGGAAGAGAATAATCAAAGGGTCTAGAGTTTCTATCATTGTCCTCGTCCTCCTGAGTTAGGAGATGAAGGTGAACCAAGAATGAGCAAGTGGGGCCCAAAAATAATGAATGGTGACAGTGAAAACAGAGGAATGTCACGTGTTAAAGCTTCTCATTCACTGAAGGCAAATTCTCACGAGATGGAGATTGAATTTGAGATGACACTAGATGCCGATGGTGAGAAGGAAGATTTAGAAGGGTTTGCTTATGATACAAGTTTCATGAAGTGGAAAGTGTCAGATTGTCTTGAATCAACCTTCAAATGACCGAATTCAGTGTACCAGTATCCAAGGGGAATTGAAGTGCATAGGCTAGAGAGGAAACCATATACTGATTTGATTGACTTAATAGGCAGCAAGGGAAGTAAGAGCTCCCATTCTCTTGTTATGAATTGGAGCGGCAAGCTGAATCACCAAGGAAAAATGCAGATTCATGATCTTGCACAGCTGGAATTCAAGCAACTGTATTGCTCCAAAGGTTACAACCCAATGCCTATCTGGTTGCACAATCCACCCCTGCCTATTCAGATTTGAATTACAACCTTGAGGACAAGGTTGTTTTGAAGAAGGGTGGTATTGTTAGGAAACATGTATTCTTATGAGGAATATTCAGGAAAAGGAAGAAATTAGCAATCAAGGGTAGTATGGTCTTTGTAATAAGAGGTAGTTAGTGTGAGTGCTCTAGCCTGCCTGCTGTGTGTGTTTTGGTGTCATGGTTGTACCAGCCTGTGAGCTGGCTTTTGGGGTGTGTTTCAGCAGTATATATAGGAGAGTCTTGTTAGGAGAAGTTTATCCAGAAAATATCAGAAAGGATCAAGGCATTTGCCTTTGGGCTCTTGGAGATTATTCTCCTTGAGATTGGCTCAATTGGGGTTTATCCCTTTTGAGATTGTTCTTAATTTCAGTTTATAAATCTACTAGGGTTTGTGAGTGTGTTTATATCCTCTTGTCTAACACTTGTCCTATAATCTATTAGCTTAGCTTACAGAAATCAGAAACCAAAATTTTATGAATGATATTTGTGTTAATTTTGCAGCTTCTGAGGCCAGGCGCTGTAAAATCAGTAATGGAGTTGGTATTTTTATTAATGACAGAAGAACGACTAAAATGATAAATTCATATTTTTCTATGCATTATTCATTGCTCAAGATGCCCATACAAAAGGTTGCAAATGTCCACTTGGATTCAAGCATTCATCGCAAAATTCAAGCCACTAGAATGACCACATACATGATGTGAATGGCTGGCTAAATGATGTGATTGGATTTTAACCAGACACTTTTACTGTACAAGCTTAAAAAGGATGACATTAGCATTGACATACCAAGCTAAGTAATCAGAGTACATCAAGTTTGCATTTCTCCATCAATGTTTGATTCTTTTGCATCCATCAGCCTATACATGAAGAATGCAGCCACAGCACCACTGCCAATGATACACATTGCCACTTTCAGAACAAAAGAGCTTAAGTAAGTCCAGAAAACTTAAGATATAGTTAGAGAACCTAGCCTATAATACAGGTCACTGGCCAACTCCCAGTAGTTAGAAAGTGAAGGCAAACTTAAACCAGATGCTCCAATTAAGTTTAGAAATATTTTACAGAGCTACAGATTATTCAAGTAAGATGATAATTATGTGCATTCTTCCTATCAGTGTCTATGCTACTGATCACTTATTTTCTTACTTTGGTTTAGTCATGTTTGATTTTATTGCTGGTAGTCAGTATTTTACCTCATTTCAATTTCTCATGTTCATAGGTCAGGGAATTTGGTCAATGGTTGCTAGATAGCATCTACTGGTAGTAAGTGATTTTTCATAGATACTTACATTGATTAATTAAAAAGATACCGACTTGTGTGCTTTAACATTAATCATGAGTCATTCCCATATATAATCACAAGAACAAGGGACACGCAGCATTTGAAATGGAAAAAAAGTGTCGGCAAAGTCATGGAAGAAGTGGATATAATATAAGGAAATCACCTGATAGCAGTGCTAATTAGACCAGGAAATGATAGTTTCTGCATACAACCAGAAGTGAAAAAGTTATGTATTGCACTAGCAAACTGTACAAACAATTTTTACAAAGCAAAGATCTTACCTGAAAGAAGAGACAGAGCTGCCTTAGAAATAGAATTCCAACAATGGCTGCATAGTCAAAACCATAGTTTTAAATTTGAACACAAAAGTTTGAGATGTAAATTGATTCCATATGGACAGTTTTCTATGCTAGGAATGGACGATACATATGCCTCTATTATAAGGACACATTTGAAGCTAATCTGAGTACTAACCTGTCTCACATTTCAAGATTCCACCATCTGCCGGTTTTCCTTTTCTCCATGATCTTAAACTTGATACACTCAAAGCCAACAGAATACCTCCTAAGACAACACCAAACCTAATGGCTGAGGTGCTCCCCGTTATCATGAAGTCAAGGAAACCACCAACAGCAAGAAGTGCCCCTGGAAATGAATCACAACATAACAAATCATATCACTCTTGACACTTTTTTCATATAATTCCGATGTACATTCATATCGAATGCATCACACATTTAAGCATACCAACCTTGAGCATCCACCAGGCGACAACAAGGCATTATAATCAACATATTGAAGATAGAATCTTGAACATCCTAATCAAACTATAGCAATATAAGAAGCTTACCGTATGGTACTCCAACATAAAAGTCATGCAATTCAGAGACATGTTTGACATTTATTGTTGAGGATGTAAAAGTTTCAACAACATCCTTCAGAGGTTCAGGGGAATTCGCAGCTGCTTTGGCAATATATTCTTTACCCTCCTCCCCAAGTTCTTGAACAATGATACTGATATCATAGCTTGCCTTAGCAGCCTCAATATTCAAATCCCTTGCTGTATTCTTCAACACGACCATTGTCTTTTTCAAATAATTCTCATACGCTTCTTGTGAAACTCTCTGCAATTTCAACGTCTTCTCCTTTAAAGCAACCAATACCTGTTCCCAAGCTTCATCAGATTCTTTGTCTTGTTCAAGTTCACTCCTTGCATCCTCAAATTCAACATCCAATGGGGCCTACCGGGATAAACATCAAAACATGAAGCTTTATATTTTAGTGACTTCAATAATAATTGCCAGAAATGATAGCATAAGGTAAGCCTAGGAAGATATATTAGAATGGCTACAGTGTTATAATTACTCCAATTAACAGTCGCTCAGAAGCCACAAGAGGTGAAATGAACTCTTTAGTTTTTCAATTTAGTTCGAACTCAAATTCAATATCCTTTCATTCGAAGAAGGCAGCTTCTGAAATTTTCAATCGAGTTACAACGACTTGCTTGCAAATGTCAATAATCCAATCAAATTCCAACATCACAAACCTAGAAAATCATATACTGATAGAGCGATATTGAATTTTCTATCATATACTGATAGAAAATCAAATTTCTAATCGAGTTCAAAGAGAACACAGTAAATATCGGCTAGCAAATGTCAATAATCCAATCAAATTTCAACATCACAAACCAAGAGAATCAGATGTTGAGAGGGAGATTGATCAGCTCACCGAATCTTCATGAGGAGCGGCCAATTGAAGAAAGGAACGGCGGTTTCTCGCTGGAAGCAAGGCGGAGCCGCAAAGTCCTCTCGGAGTATAGCCGAAAGCAGCCGCAGACAACATCTGCAAGCGACTCGGGCGGGAATAATCAAGCCGGAGAGAGAACGAAGAAGCTGTCGACGAAATACAAGGAATCGAAGGTGCTCTAGGGTTAGGGTTGCCGAGATCAAAGCATTTCAGCGCCATAGCTACGGAATGTGAATTTCCACAATTCGAGAGCGAGGAACGGAGGAAGATTGAAGGAAAATCACAGAGAGAGGGGTAGGTGAAGGACTGAAGATGAATGAGGAAGAAGACAAGAATCTTCTGGAGGGAGCTCTAAAACGACGGGCGGGTGTGAGTGAAACGCAAACGGATCAGGGGAATCTTGTTTTAATTGCTTGACACGTATTCTAAGGTTGTGGGAGCCACTCGATCCAGCTGTAATTTTCGTTGCCTTTTTTGATGCTTTGGTGGCCCATGAGACTCAACTGACTCTGACTTGACTTGGGAGTGTGAAACAAGTTAAATGCAATTTCGAGAGGGAAACATCAAAAAATTGGTTGTGTTTAGATTATTTGATCATGTGTGTGGGGTACTGGATAGCCTAGTATTGTACGTAGTTTCAACCAACAAATACAAGTATCAATACGGTTCGGATGGAAACTATGGGAATATCTTGAAGCCCAATAGTATGCTTCCGGCCCAAAACTCCTGGTTGAACTGTTAAAGACTCCATTTAGATCGCCGAAGGTAACACAATAAGGTATACTCTAGTAACCAAGGGTATATATGCTCCGGAAACGAGAGGGTATCTGGAGGGTATATATGCTCCGGAAATAAGCGCACACATGCGCGGACGGGCCTAGCACGCAAGCCCGTGGAATTCCATCCTAAAACCAATTGGCAGTAGGAGGAGTAACTCAAGAATATATATGCTACACAGTTTCTCTTTATATTTCAGATGTGGGATACATATTATATTTTCAACCCAATGTATTAAGTTACACTAGCAAATTAGTGTTACACTAAATCATTAATTGCATTATTTTTTTGGTTGAAAATCATTAAATGCAGTATTAACTTAATACAAATAGTGTTACACTAAAGCATTAAATGTAATATTAACTTAATAAAAGCAAGCCCTTCTTCGTCCACAGTTCATGACTTTGCTACACAAGCTTTGGCCTTTCTTCTAAGACGTCCAGGTTGCAGGGAAATATTGAAATCATAGAAGAATAATATCTTTCCATTATCTTATTTTCTAAATCTCATTAAGCCCAATGATCACACTTTTCCATCTCACATACTCTTACTTTTTTGCTAATTGTATTTGATACGTTATAATTATTATTTTAGGGATTATTTAAAGTATTTAATTAATGTATTTTTATACAAAGTTTTATAATACTCCTTTTCGGATTTTCTTTACGGTTCTTTCCTGGGACGTTTTATTTGAACCGTTAGGGCTTACTGTTTAGGGTTAGAGATGATTATTATATATACTCTTGTATTGTATTCTAGGGAGACAATCAATGAAGAAAACAATTATCCCCAAACCCTAATTCTCCTTCTCTTCTATCTCGTTTCCTTCATCTCGTCTGACTTCTCCCCTATCTCATCTAAGTCACTCTTTATCCTCGGCTTTGGCCCTTCTTCCCTTCACTCGGTTACTTTATTCATTAAATTCGATACGAGATCTATACGGTTTCATATCAATTGGTACTTTCATTTCTTGAACCATGTCTAATGATGGAGATATGAAGCGTCTACTGGAGTTATTACAGTGCACTCTGTATGTTCAGATTCATGAGGAAATCTACCCAGTTTCTTGCAACGTATTACAGCAAGTGTTTTCCGTCTTCGGAATAATAGAGGATCTAGAGAGAATAAGTCCGGACTCAGGGTTTCGACTTCGTTTCAAGAGCGTAGAATCCGCCATAGATGCTTTCAAATCTTATAACGGAAGATGCATCTATGATGGATGTTGTCGTATGGAATTGTTCCCTGATGACCGGATCAACGAAGTACTAGACGAGATGGCAATTCCTCTAGAAGATGCGAACAGCTCGCCGCGAAACCCTATCCCCGCGGCCGCGGCTACCAATCCGGCGCCCGCGGTTTTGACGCCGACGACAACGGTCTCACCGCGAGCACCCGCACCCGCGGCCCACCAACCCGCACCCGAGGCCCACCAGCCCGCGCCCGCGGCCAGCCCTCCGGCACTCGCGGCCATCCCTCCGGCACCCGCGGTTTTGTCTTTCGCAGCCTTTGTTTGCCCTTGCTCGACACTTGCAGATCTAAATCCTAAAAGTATTGGCGTCGTTACGGAAATACAAGAGAAGGAAGCGTCAGACTCAAATATTAATTCCGCTGAGGTACATATCGATTCATTTGATAATTCAATTCGAATTGATACTTCAGTTTATGATTTGGTAGAGTTCAGTTTGGGTGAGATCAAGTTAGACTCCATGACGTTTTTGGACATCTCAGACATTCCGGACAAGTCGGCATGGTGGGAAGGCAACTTGGGTTTTGACCTAGGAATTTTGGGCATGAACTTGTCAAAGGGTCTTCAGTTGTTTCTGTCTGATGTTCCAATGAAGAAATGTTTGGACATCATCGAGTGGTTGGATGGTGATGTTTGGATGGGTCGTAGTAATGGGATTCACCAGCCGAGGCTTGTACTCGATGCGGGCATTGACAGGCATGCGTCGGTGTATGGAGAATTGATTTTTGATCCAGGTGGTAGTGGGAAATCTGAGTTTATGTTGATTACTCAAGAATTGATAAATACCCAGGAAGTGTTTCAGCTCAGAATCGACTTGCTTTCATTTACTTGGTTGAAACAGAAGATTGAGGTTATTGTGTGGGTATTTGATCCTGGAGAAACACGTTTACAACAACGGCGCATGATTTATCTTCCTGATTTCCGATTCGAGGACAAGTCGATTGTCCACGGGGGAGAATTGATACGTTATAATTATTATTTTAGGAATTATTTAAAGTATTTAATTAATGTATTTTTATACAAAGTTTTATAATACTCCTTCTCGGGTTTTCTTTACGGTTCTTTCCCGGGACACTTTATTTGAACCGTTAGGGCTTACTGTTTAGGGTTAGAGATGATTATTATATATACTCTTGTATTGTATTCTAGGGAGACAATCAATGAAGAAAACAATTATCCCCAAACCCTAATTCTCCTTCTCTTCTATCTCGTCTCCTGCATCTCGTCTGACTTCTCCCCTATTTCATCTAAGTCACTCTTTATCCTCGGCTTTGGCCCTTCTTCCCTTTACTCGGTTACTTTATTCATTAAATTCGATACGAAATCTATACGATTTCGTATCAATATTTTATCTCACATTCTTACAAATGTAAAATTTGATCGTATAATATGTAGCCCACCAAGTTTCTTAGGGCTGATTCCGTCCATATTTAAGAGTAGACAAGTTGTATACAATTAGGAAGTTAGAAATTAGGATTGTTGGAGGTGACTAACCCATGAGTTCATATATATTGGGTCAACAGTCAACTGATGGTATTACGTTCAAATCTCTATTTCTTTAAAAACAAATCACGTAATATATTTGAATATTCTTCATACTTTAAGATTGGTATTTAATAAAGGAAAAGGAAATCTGGAGGGGGGCTGATCGAGAATGAGAAAAAATTAAATCTCACTCGTAAGAACGTAGAGCGCCCCTTACGCCATTCTGTGTACGTAACTCTGTGTGTTGACTATTTAGAGAGATTCAAGAAGGGCAACCTGTGGCCATAAGTACTCTATACTATACTAATTCAATTAATTAGCTAATTAATTAACATGGCAGGTAGTAATGTGTAGGGTAGATCCACTGAAGAAGGAAGATCGATAACAAATATTAATGTAGTACTGATATACTTTTTTTTTTGGTCGAATATATAATTGTAGTACGTCCTAGTAAAAACACGATGGGGTCCTTGACCAAAAAAAAAAAAAAAAGTAAAAACCCAACAAACTCTAACGAAAATTTTCGAGCATATGTACCCAAACAAGGACTAATAAAACAACCACTAAAAAGAGATGTGATACTGCTTGTCGTTTTACTGTCTGAATTCGGAACAAGTCTACATAACTATAACCGATACAATTAAGGTTATATACAATTAAAAGGGTAATTAGTTTTCGAGTTTAAGATCAAGATATCTGAATTTATTTATGCATGTCACGCTATATATTGATAAGGTTGTGTTTATGATTTTAAGTACTCCTCCGTATATAATTTAATTTTAAGTATTCTTTGGATCTAGTAAGGCAGGTGGTCTTTGGTTTAGTTACTTAAGTAACTACGTTACGTTTATGAAATCCAACTAATTAATTAAATCGAAGCATGATTAATTAGGTTTATAACGTAGATTATACTCAAAATCTCTGGCCTTGTATGGGGGACAAAATGTTGCAGGTGTTAATAATGGTCTTGATTAATGACGCATGTAGTGCATGCATATTTTTAATCAGCGACTTGTTGTATATAGTATATGGCTCTTTATAAAATATAAAAAGTGTAAGGAAGTTTTTTGTTAAGGCATCGAATAAATTCAAAAGTATATATACATACATAATCATTCTTTTTTGTATGTAATGCATGCCAATTTAATCATGATTTATGTATATATACATCTAGGATGAATGCATGTCTGACTTTGAATTATTATGTTATAAACTATAAGGTCTTTTATAAATGAGTCAATATATAGGCTTTATGGATTTATCATTTTTCTGACTTGCTAACTAACAATACACTATTATTATTTTTTTATAAAACGGGAATTTAAAGTGTTTTATTTTTATTTATTTTTTTTGCAATTTCAACCCTTTAACATATATATATATATATCATAATTATTTTGGTTGTAAACTAGCATGATAACTTTTGAAAGGGATTAAAAGAGAGCATGGAAACAAAAAGGAAAGTGGTAATTAGTGATAGTGAGCATCAACATTCAACATCATCATCCATATATTGATGCCTTTCTTTCATATATAGAAATGGCCTCACTGTTTATTCGAATGATGATGCCCCCATTTTTCATATTCCTCCATGATTATGTGGGTGGTGCACCCAATTATTCACTTGCATCCTTCCAACAAAAATTCTGGTTAATTTCAAGTAAAAATTTCCACTTTTTTTCTAATTTTCAATCTCAACATAATTGAAAAAACAGAGTGGCAGCCACGTAGGACCGAAACCCCTCTCACAGTCTCACTTGACACTGGCCCCACTTCCACTTGCCATTTCTAAAATTATGATTTATTTCTAAAATTATGATCTATACTAATACATTATAAAGCAGAACTCAAGTCTATTGTAAAATTTGCGCCACGTGGCATTTTTGAATAAATTAATGTGAAATTATATTTTAATAAATTTTGTAACAACTTATAGTATTCTTGCTATATATACTAAATAGATAATATGTTTATATACTTTTTATATACATAAATTCCTATGAGATGATATTTTTCATATTAATTTAATACTTTTTATCTCTTAACAAGATTTAGGGTCTTAATATATTTTTTTTATCTTTTAACAAGGCTTGAGCTCCAAGTATAAAATTTATATCTATATAATGATATAATTTTAAATAATAAATTTTGTTATGTTGATATATTTTTATTTTGAGAAAAAGATATAATTTTATGTTGATGACTAAGATTATATGTAAATGTCAAAATAAAAATTCGAAATTTAATTTAAATTAATAAAATTTGATTTTCTTTATCTTTTTATGCATTTATATTAAAGATTTTTTCTTAAATCAAAGTTTGATAAAAAAAAATAGAAAAATTTACAAATCTTGATGAATACTTGCTTAAATTGAAATTTGATAAAAATTCACATTACATTTTTCTTAATTTCCTTTTTATTTTATTTATGTAAATATAGAAATTTTTTTATCTAGCCCCACCTTACATTTAAATTTTATTATCTTTTTTTTAATTTAATATGGATGATAGGTTGATTAAATACATTAAATTTTGTAAATTTTTATATACATTAATTTCCTTTATATTTTATTTCTTTGTTATGTAAATTTAGTATGGAAAACAACTTTATACATGGATTGAATTTACAAAATAATATATAGATAATTTTCTCTATATTTTATCTCTTAAATCAAGGACAATGTTCTCTTCTATATTAATCTTTATATTGTATTTTTCATATTTACAAACATTCTTATTATTATAGAGTAAAAGATAAGAACCCTAATATATAATTTTAATAAATAAACTTTTAAAAAATATTTTAAAAAATTATATTTTCCTTTGTAGATAAACTATCCTAATTATTATTATATTTATAAAAAAAGTATTTTGTACATATTAGTGTCTAAAAAATAATAAAATATTATTTAAAAATATTTTATAAAAATTAAAATCAATATTTTAATATTTTCAATCTAAATTTGGACAAGATCTCCACAAATAATGGAAAAACATTTAAAAATATATTCAATTAAAATATGGAGTACAATCTAAAAAAATAATCTGTCTATTGCATAATTTATTATAATATTATATAATATATGTAGCATTTTAAATTAATATCGCAAAATTGTATAGTTTTTAGTAAAATTATCCCGTGAATATCACGGGACTTCAACTAGTTTATTTTTAAATTTGAACCGAAACCCCTCTCACAGAGTCACAGTCTCACTTAAGTACTTAACCTATGCTCTTTGAAAAAAAAAATCTTAAAAAAGTAAGAATTGTGGAAGCCTAGAGTTACAAACCTCTCAAAGACCCATTTTTTCTAGCCATCTCCTTGACTCTCTACATCGTTTCCTCCATCTTCCAATCTGAAGTGATTCCTACATTTTTTCTAGTCCAATTTGAGCTCTTTTTTTTTTTTTGGTCAAAAGTCCAATTTGAGCTCTTAACCTATGCTCAATGTAGGAATCACTTCAGATTCCCCTTGGCCCACACCTCATTCACTCCTCTCTTACGTTTTCACCTTCTTCCTTTTCCCAATATTTTTTCCCTTTTTTTAATAAAGAAAAACCCACCACTCTGCCTCTCACTCTCTTTTGTAGCACAACCTTCATGAACACTCAACTCACCATCAAAAAAGCCTCCAACTTCTCCAAGACGTGCTTTTTTTGAACCTATAAAAAATCAATTTCTTTCTGCATCCTCACATTCTTCACAAATGAAGTCCAAACACCAGAAGACACACCTCAGCTTTACTCTTCCAAGAGCATTTACAAATAAAAATTCAATCTTTTGTCATTCTCCCAACTCTTAAATCCCCATTTGCCTCCCACTTTCCTGAATTTTCTCATTTCCACCCTCTGTTTCTTTCTTCTCTTCCCACATTCCTTTTCTGTACTCTGATGGCAAACAAAAAGTTCTGATCTTTCACCCTGAAATCCTGAATAGTGGGTATAGTTTCACATTCATTACCTTAAAATGCTTCCAAAATCTCTGCCATGGCTTCTGATTCTCCTCCTCCTTCTACCCTCATCCGCTCTCTCCCTCGACACCTTCAACGACGACGTTTTGGGGCTGATTGTTTTCAAGGCCGGTCTCAAAGACCCACAATCCAAACTCTCCTCCTGGACCGATTCCGACGACACGCCTTGCAAATGGGACGGCGTCAAATGCGACCCGTTTACAAACCGGGTAACCGAACTCGCTCTAGACGGGTTCTCTCTTTCCGGCGAGATCAGCCGGGGACTTCTCCGGCTTCAGTTCCTCCAAAGACTCTCCCTTTCTAACAACAACTTTTCCGGCTCCATTAGCCCTGATTTCTCCAACCTCTGGAGCCTGCAACTCATCAATTTTAATGGGAACAGCTTGTCAGGCTCAATCCCTGGTGAGCTTTTCCAACAATGTGGGTCCTTGAAATCTGTTTCCTTTGCTGGTAATTTCTTATCTGGCGAGTTACCAGAGTCTTTGAGCTCTTGTATGAGTCTTGAGTCGGTGGATTTCTCCTCAAATCAGCTCACTGGCCAATTGAGCTCAAATTTATGGTCTTTGAGTGGATTGCAATCTCTTGATCTTTCAAATAATCTCTTTGAAGGCGGGATTCCGCAAGGAATTGGGAAAATGTACAGTCTGCGTGTTGTTAATCTTGGGAGGAATGCTTTTTCTGGGGTTTTGCCACAAGATATTGGGGATTGCCCTCAATTGCAAGCCATCAATTTTGGTGGAAATTTGCTTTCTGGAGGTCTCCCAAATTCAATGAGGCAGCTGAAAAATTGCACCTTTTTAAGCTTGAATGGAAACTTACTGGATGGAGAAGTTCCCAATTGGATTGGTCACTTGGTAAGCCTTGTGAATCTTGATCTCTCTGGAAACAAATTCAGTGGTAAGATTCCTGATTCGCTAGGGAATCTTGCTGAATCTCTAACGACATTGAATTTGTCTTCCAATGGCTTAATTGGTAACTTGCCAAAGTCTCTGAATGCCTGCTCCAGCCTAATCTCAATCGATTTCCGCAAGAATTTGTTGGATGGTGATTTTCCCAACTGGGTTTTTGAGATGGGTTTGCATAGTATCTCACTATCTGGCAACAAATTCACTGGAAGAATTCAGTTTCAAATGGAATCTTCTTACCAGAATCTGGAGTTTCTTGATTTGTCTTCTAATATGATTTTAGGTGTGATTCCTTCTGAGATTGAGGCTTTTTCCAATTTGCTGGTCTTGAACTTGTCTAGTAACTTGCTATTTGGGTCTATACCGCCAACGGTTGGAAGATTGAATCTGATACAGATCATAGACTTGAGTAACAATAAGCTTAATGGGATCATTCCTGTTCAATTTGGAGGCGCGGTTTCCATGAGAGAGCTGAGGCTGGAGAACAATCTTTTAACTGGATACATCCCTAACCAAATTGGGAACTGCTCATCCTTGACCACAATGTAAGTACTATTTCTACTTCACTTCACTTCAAACCTGTCTTTCTCTTAACAGTATTGACTTTAACATGTAAAGTTCTTCTTAGAAGAGTCCAAAGTTCAATTCTTTGGATTTGCATAACTCTTTTTGCTGATTTGATTTGATAGGTAAGGTCACTACTATAGGGCTATACCTTGAAAATAGTATACAAATGTCACTTTCTTTGAGTTATAGCTTATGCATAAATGTTTGGTTGAATTGGATTAGATAGGTTAATATGCCTTGATTTTTTATTTTTTTTATTTTTTTTGCATTTAGCTAAAATGTTAGAGGACATTTTCTTGTGATTAAATCTGATCATCCTTTATTGTATGCTATTATCAAACAAAATTTGCAGGATACTTAAACAGAACAACCTCACAGGCGAAATACCAACAACCATTGCAAACCTAAAAAACCTTCAAATAACCGATTTATCTCAAAACAATCTTACAGGAACCATACCCAAAGAGCTCACAAATCTCTCACAACTCCAATCCTTCAACATCTCCTATAATCACCTTGAAGGAGAACTACCAGACAGTAGTTTCTTCAACACCATTCCTCTTTCTTCAGTCTCAGGCAACCCTTCACTATGTGGGTCCATCCTTAACCATACTTGCCCTGCAATCCACCCAAAGCCCATCGTCCTGAACCCGAACTCGTCTTCAGACTCAACCGACAAAACCGTCCCTCAAAACCTACACAAAAAGAAGCTCATGCTAAGCATCTCAACTCTTGTTGCTATAGGCGCTGCAGCGTTTATTTTTCTAGGTGTTGTGGCCATAACTATCCTCAACTTTCGTGTTAGAAGCTCATCTTCACAACCTGAACTCGCCTTTTCCATCAAAGATGACTTCAGCCAGTCACCGGTTAGTGAATCTGAGTACGGAAAGTTGGTCATGTTCTCTGGAGAAGTCGACTTTGGAGAAGGGGCCCACTCCCTCCTCACCAAGGACCGAGAGATTGGCCATGGAGGATTTGGAACGGTCTACCATATAATGATGCAAAATGGGAGGTCAATTGCAATCAAGAAATTGAGCATTTCAAGCCTAATAAAATCCCAAGACGAATTCGAAAGAGAGGTGAACAAGTTAGGAAAGGCAAAGCATCATAACATTGTTGGTCTAGAAGGGTATTATTGGACCTCTTCTTTGCAGCTTCTGATCAACGAATATGTCTCTGGCCAAAGCTTGTTTATCCGTCTTCATGATGACCCGAGTAATTTCCCACTTACTTGGCAACAAAGATTCAAGATTATCAAAGGAATAGCAAAGGGATTAGCTCACTTACACCAAATGGACATCATACACTACAATATCAAATCAACAAACATTTTGCTCGATTCGTGCAATGAGCCAAAGGTTGGAGATTTCGGGTTGGCAAGGCTTATACCGATGTTGGACCGTTACATCTTAAGCAGTAAGATTCAAAGTGCGCTCGGCTACATGGCACCGGAGTTTGCTTGTAGGAGTGTGAAGATAACCGAGAAATGCGACGTTTATGGGTTTGGGATTCTTGTTCTTGAGATTGTGACAGGGAGGAAGCCTGTGGAGTACATGGAGGATGATGTAGTTGTGTTGTGTGATATGGTTAGGGAGTGTTTGGAAGGAGGGAAAGTTGAGGATTGTGTGAACAAGGGTATTTTGGGGAATGAATTATGTGTAGAGGAAGTTGAACCGGTGATTAAGCTTGGTTTGATTTGTGCTTCTCAGGTTCCATCGAATAGGCCGGATATGGGTGAGGTGGTTAACATCTTGGAACGAATTTCAGAGAGTTGATTGAAGGTTTAGGAGTTGTTTGGTTATGAATCAAACTGAAAGTGAGTAGATACATCAAAAATATTGATAGCATTATAGCAACCTCCTTTCAATAATTTTTTTGGGCTTTTTTTTGGCATGATTTTGTACGTTTTACTTCGTATTAGATATCTAGCATTTCATATGTAATGTATAGGCAAATAAATCATTTTTGGCATGGATTTTATTTTATATTTTTGTATTTTCCCCTTACAGAGTTTAAGTAAATTGTAAGAATATATTTGGATTGTCATGCTGAGAAATCTCATTAATCGAAACAGATACCAATAATTCATTTACAAGCTTGTCTCGACTAGCTTACTCAACTCAACGAAACAATTAGATTATAATTTTGCATAAACAAAAATAAAAGAAGAAGATAGGAATGACAGGATAATTTGGAAGTGGGTATTCCAATGACTCAATGAGTGTTGCATAAACAGTCAAACAACCATGACAATGAGAGTTTCATACTTAGGCTCCGTTTGGATGGATGTAAAGGGAGTTTTTTTTCCGCTTCATCTAGCGGAAATTGAAGAAGCTCGTGAGGAGGAGCTTCTTCAATCTGCCCGATATTCCGCTCCATCTAGCGGAAAACGCTAGCAAAGAAGTTAGTGTCGAACGGTGCCTTAACTAAGCATTGAGAGAGATGGATTATTTGTCGCTTCAAAACTAAGCATTTTTTGTTTAAAAGTGAAGTTTGTTTGTACGCTACAAAACCCAAATGCATATAGAACAATATCATCGTCCAATATAGTTCCGTTCAAGTAAAATTTGAAGGGTCAAGATGGAAGTACCTATAACTTAAATATGTTAGGAGAATGTCCCAGATATATTAAAGAAAAATTAAAATTCAACTATTTTTTTTTTGATCAAAGTGGAGGGGCTAAGCCCTTATTTATTGAAATGAAACATAAAAGTTTACACTAAACTGGCTACATCAGTAGTTATAAAGGAGATAAGCGACAAAGGAGGAGTGGAAAAAAAATTAAACTGCAAGCTACTACTAATTGACAAGTTCGCCAAATCATCAGTTGCTGCGTTTGCAGTACGGGGAGCATAAGTAATCTGGATTCTCACGGCAGTATTCAGCATCATCTGTTTACAGTCATGGATAATGAAGTAATCAGGATGCGCAACCGGCAAATCAGAATTGAGCAAGGAGACAGCAGTGTTAGAATCGGATTCGACAATCAAACGATCGAGACCAAGATTAAAGCTTTCCTTAATGCCATAAAACAGAGTATATAGCTCAGCTCTCAAAGCAGAACAAACACCACAACGGAAGGTGAAACCATGGAGAAAATTACCTTCATCATCTCGAAGTATTCCACCTCCACCTGCTGTTCCCGGATTTCCTTTGGAGACCCCATCGACATTAAGCTTAAACCATCCAGCTGGGGGTGCGCACCATGTTTTGGGGTTGTTACTAGCCGTAGCTGCAGGGGCCGACACAGGCATAGCAATCTTATTTTTGCAACTCCAATAAGCTTCAGTAATATTCACAACAGTAGAGAGAGGGTATCAATCGTATCGATGCTATTAAACACAATTGAATTGCGCATCTTCCATGTGTACCAAACCATGTTGGCAAACATAGTAGCATCTCTGTTTTCAGCCTTTATATGCATGATAATCCACTCATTTAAGGTTAAGGAGAAGAAATTGGGAGGAGTGCAATTACCATACAACGCAAGCCATACAAGACGGACTTGATTGCAATCTCGAAGCAGATGTAACTCAGTCTCTTCAGCATTACAGCGTGGGCACGCAGGAGAATTGGCAAGGTGACGCTTGTATCTGTTGTAGTTGCACATCAAGCTATTATTGAGAAGAAGATAAATAAAGTTACGGACCCTTTGTTGGACAGGAATTCGCCACACATACCGCCAATTGATAGTTGGTGATTGAATTGGAGCAAATTGATCACGCATCAGCTTCATGGCTGATTTGGTAGAGAAAATACCAGTAGGAGTAGGTTTCCAATAGACACGATCGGAATCATGCTGATTGGGACTCACGTTAAAGGCCAACATCTCTTTTCGGATTGAATACGATAGATATGGTGTCAATAAAGTCCAGTTCCAAGAGGAACCACTCCAAAGTTCAGCAACCGTAGCCCCAATAAGATTTTTCGGAACCGGGATAAGCGCAACATCAACAAGAAGGCCGTCATTCATCCAAGGGTGTAACCAAAACAGCGTTGAATTACCATTGCCAATTGAAATACGAGCTCCTCTAGAGAGAATAGCAACCCCATGAACAATGCCCTTCCACATGTGAGAGGATCCAGAGACAGAGGTAAACATGTCAATATCTAATATGTTGTGACAGTATTTGCCTCGAATCAATCTGCACCATAGCGTATTTGGTTCAACTAGAATACGCCAATTGAGTTTGGCAAGAATAGCAGCGTTAGCTTGTCTCATTGAGCGAATTCCAAGACCCCCTTCAGATTTTGGGCGTGATATTTTCTCTCTAGACAAGAGATGCATTTTCTTGGAATCTTGAGAAGAGCCCCAAATAAAATCACAGACTGTTTTATCAATGTCATCATAAATGGATCTCGGGACCAATGTGGATTGCATAACATATAAAGGAAGACTAGTAAGCACCGAGTTTGCAAGAGTCGTTCGACCCGCCATAGAAAGCGTCTTGGCCTGCCATCCACGTAGACGAGACGAAACTTTATCCTAGAGAAAAGCATACCGATCAGCTGTCATTTTCCCACATTTCGTTGGGACTCCAAGGTAATTCCCCATATCCTCGGCAATTGATATAGATAGAGACGAGTTGATATCATTCTTTACTGAATTACTGACTTTCTTCGAAAATATGATTGAGCTTTTATGGTAGTTCACTCGTTCACCAGAAATAGAGCAAAAGAGATCAAGGCAATCTTTAATGACATTAGTTTGCTCCAAAGAGGCCTCAGCAAATAAAACTAAATCATCAGCGAAAAATAAGTGCGAAAGTGAGACACCCCCAATTTCCACTGGTTTCCATCGAGAAGTAAGCACAGCCTCTTGAATAATATGCGAAAGACGCTCCATACACAACACAAAGAGATATGGGGATAGCGGATCCCCTTGGCGTACTCCCCAGGAAGGCTTAAATTTCCCCGTACAAGCACCATGCCAAAGGACATCCATGTGACCCTCCATTTGAGTCTTCATTATAATATCAACAAGATGATTAGGGAGGTGAGCCTGCAAAAGAGTATCATGTAAGAAATTCCACCGAACTCGGTCATATGCTTTAGCGAGATCAATTTTGAGCATCATCCACCTAGTGGATTTCTAGCCGACATTGTGTGGAGAACTTCCTGCACGATCACCACATTATCAATAATCTGCCTGCCCGGAATAAAGCTAGCTTGGGCTGGGGATACAAGATCAGATAGAACCGGTTTCAAGCGATTCACTATAGCTTTAGTGGCGATTTTAAATACCACATTTAAAAGAGAAATAGGCCGAAAATCAACAGGCGATGAAGGAGTGTCAACTTTTGGGACCAAAGAAATAAGAGCATCCGCAAGGTTCGGCGCGAGTACCCCATGATTCAGGAGATCAAGAACAGTTTTCATAGTTTGATTCCCTACTGTTGACCAGTTTTGTAGAAAAAATACAGCAGGGTAACCATCGGGGCCAGGCGCTTTGAATGGGTGCATCATTTTTAGGGCATACCACACATCATCATGAGAGAAAGAATGAGTAAGAGGTTCAAGCAACTCGTTACTGATGTTTGGAAAAGACACAACATTCAAATAATCAACCGGGGGAGTACTCGGTTCATCAGAATAGAGCGTAATAAAGAAATCCCGAATGAGGCTTTGGATGGCAGTCTGTTCAGTAATCCAAACACCATTGGAGTCCTTGAGCGATCGGACCTTATTAGCATTCTTACGAACCACCGTAGATAGGTGATAATAACGAGTATTTAAATCTCCTTCAATAAGGAAACTGGCTCTCGATTTTTGAAACCAAAAGGTTTGTTCTTGATGCAAGACAATATTAAGTTCCTGTTTCAGTTTCTTGTCAAGCTCAATAAGACGTTGTGAAGGTCTAGCTTGAATCGCTTTAGCAACTCCCTCCAATCTCGCCCAAAGTCGACGTTTGTTGTGAAAGATATTACCAAACACAGCTCGATTCCAGGAATTAAGGTCCACCGTGAGAGCTTCAAGAGAGGAAAATAAATCCATCTCCGAGTTCCAAGCTTCCGCAAGAAAGTTATTGAAATTAGAGTGTAGTAGCCATGCGGCCTGAAAGCGGAAAGGACGCTGCGAGCTACTTTGAATGGAATTGGGACAAGTCTGTATCAGAATGGGAAGGTGATCCGAATAAGGTTTCGCAAGATGCATAACTGAAGCCTGTGGAAATCTTAGACGCCAAGATTCATTACATAGGCCACGATCAAGTCTTGCAACATTGAAAGTATCCTCGGAATTGCCAGAGGACCAGGTAAATGGCGGGCCAGAAAAGCCAAGATCAATTAACTGAAGAGTATCAATTTTCTCCACAAAATTCAACGTTGATTGAGTTGAGCTTTCGGAGTGTCTGATTCGCTCGTGTGAACTGGTGGTCGCATTAAAATCACCCGCAAGAAGCCACGGGCGATTATTGATACGAGAAAAATCTTCCAAATGTTCCCAAAGTTCAAACCTTCGTGCAGGGTTCGGTGCAGCATATATCGCCGAGAGTAACCATGGTTCATCACCCCGGCGTGAGATTTCAATAGTGATATGCTGCTTGTGAATAGAAATAGGTGTGACAGTCACCTCGGAAGTCTTCCAAAAAAGCCAGATGCCCCCAGCGAAGCCATCAGCTTCTACTCTGAGTACACCATCATATTGGATTCGATTGCAGACCGAGTCTGCTCTTTCACCACTAATGTGAGGTTCAACAAGAGCAAGTACACTTGGGCGATGAATGCGAGTAAGCTCACGGAGAGAATTCAGAAATCTAGAGTTACCAGCACCGCGAACATTCCAGATCATTAGACTTAAGCAATTCATAGAACCAGTATTAAGCAGAGAACGGAAGATCGGAAAGCTAGCAAGCTGGGCAATTGCACTAGTTAGTGCTTGTGGCATTGACACCCGACACAAGAGAGAGGTCTCCTCCATCAATAGTGGAACAAACTTGGCAATCATTCTGTTTGCTAACCGTGGTAGCGATGGCATGAACGGACCCGTCCGATGATGGGATAAGAGAATGCTCTGCCTGCTGTTGGTGATTGAGTGCGCCACTGGTGGGACTGATTGGTGCATTCTCCGAGCCGTGGGATTCAAGCATACGAGGATCAGAGGCAGGGTTTTGTGGCAAGGTGGGCTTTTGGGAGTGCAGGGAGAGTGCAGACAAAACCTTAGGAATGTCAGGAAGAACAATTGTGCTTGCGTCAAAAGGCTGAATTTGCCTGTTAGAATTCACCAGATCGTGATCAATTTTCCTATGCGTAGAATTAGCAAGAATCTTATCTTGTTTGGAGTGAGATTTTTTTGTTTCCAAAATCAAAGATTTGGTAGTTGGCTTGGAAGGATTGCGAATAACAGAAGATTGCACCACCTCTCTCATTGATTTGCATCTTGCCATAACCGAGATTTTTTTCCATAATCTTTTAGCTGCCTTATTTTAGGCGTCTGTTCGTAGGACATTCCGTGACTGTTTTGGAAAACTTCCGGATTTACCGAGATTGACGATACGATTTGCATCGGGGCCGAACTTGTGAATTATTTCCCGCCGAATTTGCCAAGGCCGCTGGCGGAGGAGGAGCATTGTCGTCCTCGACATTGTCTCCGGCGTTATTGTCGGTATTCATGGGGCCACTGGAGATAATCTCCGATTCCTTCTCCTCTTCCTCTAGAACTGAAAATCTTGAGTGTAATAACTGCGGTTTTTGAGGATATTTTTGAATTTTTCTCGGATATCCTTTTAACCTCTTTGTCCGTTTTAACGTTTAATCCAATATTTTTGTTGGAGATTAAATCCTAGAAAATTCTTGGTGATATCCTAAAATCACAAAGAAATGATTTTATGGATCGGTGTGAATTCTAGGATTTTTCAGTGGAAAAAGAATATTTATTGGATAAGCCGTCTTTTTAATTATGTACTGTAAAGGATTTAAAATACGAAACGGAAGCCTTAAAAATTGAAGGTAGCAAGATAAAATCATGGAAAATTGGTTTTATTGGTCTACATAATTTACGGGACGTTTTCCGTTTAGTGAGTTTTTCCATCCGAGGTATATAATTTTACCGCCTTAACGCGAATCCCGTTCCGAGACGGGTTTTGAATTTTATAAACATATCTTCTTTGCCTTAGTATATAAGGAACCAAAGAGATAAGAGAGGAGGCTCGGACTTTTGGAGAAAGAATTCTTCTCACCGCCATATCTTCTCTGCCTTTTCAAGTCTACAAATCAGAGAGTCGATGAGGACGGAACGACGGACCGGGGAACGGATTCACCACCGCCGGCCTTCTCCTTATCCACCCCAAGCTTCGACCACCAGCCCTGGTTGGCCGTTCGAGAGGGAGAAGAGCAGGACGGAAAGTGGACTCGGGATGGAAGGGTGAGGACGTAACCGTCGGGAGTCTTCTCCGCCATGTTATGCAACGCCGCCGACGACCACCGGTCCTCCGACCACCACCCAGTGCGAGAGCTGCTGCCGGGCAATACTCGACCACCCTTGGGCTCGGGGATCGAGCCACTATCGAGCCAAACGATCCATGGGCTCGAGTGAAGGTATTAACGATCAAAATTAATTAGCGAGTTGATTACGGAGCCACCGTAAGGACCCTTCAGTTCCGCTTTGCTAATTAAATTTATGGTTTTTAGAATCTTGACGTTGATACGGTCTCACAGGTTCAAACCGCCCGAGAAACGGACGTCAGGATCTTCAGTTATAGCGAATACAAGTTTTGGATATCGATTGGCAGGTAAAGGAGTTCGGATAATTACTCGGGATTCGTTGTTAATCCTTTGATCCGAGATTTGGTCACCTTAAAGAACTGTTGCTAATGAATAATTTTTATTTAGAAAAATTGTTTCAAAAGTGAAGCGGATAATTAGTTATAATTCCGCCAAGATGGCTCCTTAAAGCATGATAACTAAGGATTTATTATATATCGATATTCGGAAATTAAATCGTTTATCGATTAGGAAGTTGTAGGAGTTGAGAATACAACTAAGAAGTGTTTTTGTGAGCTCGTTGATGAGAAATCCTTTTTTTATATTTGTCAGAAGGATGATAAAGATTACGGTTGGAATTGCTAAGGACGTTGAGCACGCCTTCTAAGGCAAGTGGACGATTCTCTCTTGCGTTATTGTTATTAAATGAGGAATCAGATCCCATTTAATATTTGCGTTGGGAACAACTTGTATGATTAATAAAATATGATAGGTTGTTATATTTGTTAGAAATAATGACCATGTTGTTATTCAGTTTTGCGCTAGAACTGGATTTAGGTCCGTTATGGGTGACCTTGTATGCTGTCTCACGCTGAGACATTGTTGTTGATTAAGGTAGTTTCAGGGAGGGGAACGTGGTTCCATATCCTCTCTTTAAAAGAATATTACATTAGGAGAGGCCTAATCCTAATGGTGGGTCATGACTCTTCCCCTGCTCTTCGTGTGAGAGGGGTGATGCGCACTCTAGCTAAGTGCAATTGGCACGGTGCAGTGTAGATGACAGGGTAATAGGCCTCTCTGATCTCTACCTCACCATATGCAAATGAAAGATCAAGGATAGCTTAAGTCCTGTGATCTTGGTACAGGGTAGATGACCATGGATGAAATACTCCGATGATCTCTACAATACCAAAATATTTCGACAGTAGTTCGAGCCGATTATGAATCACCAACCTGTTTGTGAAAAGTTTTGAAAGTAATATAAGATAAGTGCGTTAGGCACATTAATATACCTGAATGGTTCATCCAGTCGGAAAGCCATTCTTGCTCCCGGTTATGAATGATTCTTAATCAAACTTTGATTAAGTCGATCTGATTAGTCGACGGAGGCTTTTCAAAATGTTATGTGATTAATATGATTCCCAACAATTGTTTATGCTTCTTAAAGAAACCACAAGAGGTGGTGTTCTCTCTCTTGATTATGCGAGTCTCCTTCTTTTTCTCTATAAGACTGCTAACTGTTGGATCATAATCCGAGTCTAATCGGATTTGGATGCCAATATGTTTAGTTACAACCATAAGAACCAAGTTAGATTCTCCGCTTGCTTAGTCTTTCATTAGACTAACCCGTCCATCTTCTTTTCTTTTATATGGTCGGCTGGTGTCCACCGTTGGTTTACGATACATCAGGTTCTTCTTGGAAGTTGATTCAAGAGGCGGATTCGGAGGTTTGAAGCTCCAGAAGTTGAAGAAAGGTTTCCAATGGCTATACTTGAGTGAAGATCATGGTTGAACTACTTCAAAGTGAAGCTGAGTTTCAGAAATAAGAACTTACGGAAGACTGGATGAAGATTTTGTTTAAATAAAAGGTTGTTCTATTTATTTACTAATTCTTTTTAAGTTAAGACTTGTATAAGACCTTTTATTCTCTTTTCCGTTGTAAAGTTTTACTTAATTTTGTTAGATTTAAATGGTTTCTTTTACCTTGTTTTAGTTTGTTCAGTCAGTTTAAAGCCTTGGGTAGCTTCGGTTTAGTCTTAATCGGGGTTACTGGCGGTAATACCTCCAAGGTAGGAAGGGGGTGCTACATTGAGCCACTTGTCTTAACATTCTTTTTGGGACGTGCCAAAATCATAGGTGGGAACGAAATTTCTTTGGTTTTAGGAGTTTTGGACTTGTCTTCCTCAACAGAGGTCTTGCTTGATTCTGCTCTATTCTCTTTCGCATCTCCTGCCGATTTTTGCATTGGTTTCTTCGGTCTTGTTCTTCGGGCTGGTTTCATCCACTCCCCATACGTTCCTTTTCAAGTGCGAGACGCTTCATGAGCCGTTGATGGCTCGGAGGAAGATGGATTAGTCAAGAGACTTTTTCAGCCGGGTGGTTTGAAGATGCAAGAACAATCGGAGGTACTACTGGAGGTGTAGGAGATGATCGATAGGGACAACTTGTTTTTACGTGTCCGAATCGTCCACAATCGAAGCATATGGTTGGAAGTCCTTCATACTCCACCATGTATCGGTCTCCATTTATGCATATCATCCCTTTTAGAGGCTTTTCCAAATTAACTTCAACACAAATTCGTGCGTACTTGCCTCTGTTTGTGTAAAGGATTCTGGGATCGACACGAATGGGATTTCCGATGCCTGCCGCAATCTTCAAGAGGACTTGTTCTTCATACAGAGTAACTGGCAGGTCTGATATCCGGATCCAAGCTGGTGTCGTCTTGATGGGCGCAGAAGTTTTCAAGGTTGGAGTCCATTGACGAACAGTCATACATCTGCCAAACACAGTCCATGGGCCTGTTGTCAATGCCGTCATGTAAGCGCCTTCATGTTCGAACCGAACAAGGAAACATCCATGGGTGAGGTCGATAATTTGCATTTGGTTAGAGAACCGCCACATCTCCCGGATTTTCTTTTCCATTATCGGGAAAGCAACTGGATGGCCAAGAAGTTTTACTACGACGGAGTATTCCCATACCGAAGCTAAGGCATCCATTACCTCATTGTCGATGGAGATTGTCGGGTCACCATCTTCGCCATCAGGGAAAGCAACCCTGATCTTGCCTTCCAAGAACTCTTTATTAATCACAGTTTTAGGTTGATAAGCGCCTCCCGTAACCACCACGTCTTTCCATGAAGAGTTTGGGTCCGACGGTTTCCCCGGTAGACGTCCATCGGCCGTCTCATCTAGTTGGATTGCTGACACAGTAGGAGTCACAGAGAGAGTTTTTTCCATATTGGATATACTTATGTAACAATAATAACTAAATTTAATAAGAATGGACTAAAATTAATATAGGGGCTAAATTTATCTGAGGGATACATTATAAAAGTTAATAAACATAACATGGTCAACGATTACTGATGGACCATTTAGAAATGCTAATGCACCATTTAGAAATGTGAGTGATAATTAATGATGGGAAGTGGGTCATATATAAATTATGTTTCTTGAGATTTTGAATCCACAAATTCATGCTCAGACGTGAAGCTACGAATATATTATTTAATAAATGCAAAGTGTTCAAAATTAAGAGTCCTAATTCCTATGATTAACCCCAACAGTTTTCCCAAAATCTTGGAAATTAAAATTTTGAGTAAGTAGGAACATGTTTTTAGCCTAAGAGCATCCCCAAGAGATGTTCTAAAATTTTCTTCAAAATAGACAAACAATTGTCATATTTTCTAAAAAAAATTCAGCCTAATTCCAATAGATTTTCTATTTTGAAGAACACTGCATTTAATACTTTTATTTTTACCATATAAAATATTCTACCATACATATTTAATAATTAATTAAATATTATCTTACTTATTAAGATAAAAAATATTCTAAAATATTAATCTAATAAATGATAGATTATTTATTATTTGACTTAAAGAAAAATAAAATATTAACCTATGAATGATAAATTATTTGTAATTTGACTATAGAAAAATAAAATATTCTAGAATTTTAGGGCATTTTCAACAAGTCCTCTATATTTTTTCCAAAAGAAAGAACTTTAAACTTATATTCTCTAATTTTATTACTCCGACTCTAACAAATTTTCTATTTTAGAAAATCCTACATATATTATAGTTATTATTTTATGTATTAAAATATTATATTATAAAACTAATTTAACCAATAGGAAGAAGGTATAATTTATTATATGCATTGAATGCATTCCCCAAATATCTTTAGGGAATTCCCTGAATTTGGGGAGATCTCTAACCATTTTGGAAAATTACTCTATAATAGGGAAAGAGATAGGGAATCTGTTGGACCAAAAAAGTGGTCTAAAATCTCTAAAAGTTCAATCCCCAAGAATTTGGAGAATCTGTTGGGCTTGCTCTAACAATTTTTCTATCTTGATCTCTATAATGAGGAAGGAGGCAAAAAAATTAAGTCTCTTCCCTAAATTTAGGGAATGTGGCAATTCTCTATAATAGAGAGATGGTAAAAATGATTTATGATTGACTTGATTAATAAATAAATAAATTATTATACAACAATAAATGCTGCATTCTCTAAAATAGAGAAGTTGTTGGAGTTAGAACAAATATTTTTTAGAGAAAATGACTTTTATTTCTCCAAACCTGTTAGGGTTGCTCTAACATGGTCAACGATTACACCTTTCTTCCTCTCGTAATTGAAAAGACTCTCCTAGAGAGTCCTAGCTGGCTAGCTAGTTGAAAAAACTACCATTTTTATATAATGTTATGTATTTTGATTTTAAAATACAATTTAAAATATTTGATCGATCAACATATGATATATCATAGTTTGTTTCTTACTTTCAATAATTTTCTAAAAATAACCTTGTTTATTGTTAGTGTACTTCGTCTTTATGTACTAATTGAATGCTCTCCTTGATTCGTTCTTTGATCTTTCATTTCAAACTCCTTCTTCAACCTAAAACCTGTAAAACATTGGACATAGGGGTGGGGTCTCCCTAATCCACCTTCGATGCCTAAGTCAAAAGAGTTGTTTGTCGATTGAATGTCGGGTCGCTGGTATTGGACGGGATCACGGGAGGCTATCCCGGCGGGGGTTCAAAAGTGTTGAAGATTTATATCGATTTTCATGGATTCAAAGGACAAATTGATTAAATTGCCTGTTTCAGGGGTCTATTATGGTGAACATCAGGCTTCCTCAGTCATAAGTTGGTAAAGACCGTGGCTTTCTCAGCCATATATTGGTAAAATCAATAGCTTTCTCAGCCTAAAGTTGGAAAAAGATGGCTTCTCAGCCTTGAGTTAGTTTTGCAATCATAATATCTTGTTAAAGGATTATGATTCTTAAAAATAGAACAAACCGATCGAAATCGAATTTCCAAAAGGAGAATATCAAATCTGAGGAGAGGCAAACAGGGAGCACGGCGGCGACATTTTTGGTAAAAGGGAGCGTTTTTGCATGTGTTTTAGCCTTACATTCTTGTTCACAATTATTCAATCACTCATCTTCATATTTTTGTTCATGCTTGATTTGTTACTCAATTAACTTGCTTATATTGCTTATTATTACCAGCGCTCATTTTATGAACGAGGAGGATTGTGAAGAAAACATACAAATTTTCAAATTATTATAAGAATAAAATTCCACTTAATAAAATATATGCATGCTAACAATATACAGTAGAGGAACATTAATGAATTTACACTTATATTTAACTATTTTAATGCAAGTATATGTGTAAGGATTAATACAGAAGACACATCATCAACAACATCTATATAATGTAGCTGGAGGTATAAATCATCAACATTTATATAATGTATCAAGCAGCATTAGACACAACTTTTCTGGACCATTATTTTTCCAAAAATTGAAGCTGAACGTATAAATGATGGATATGTTCAAGTACATTAAATCTGTAAAACAAAATTTCATATGATCCAACATCAATGGACAGCATGATTCCACATATATTGGGTCTCCCTGGTTCTTCTAGGCCATCTAGTATCACTCAAACCAACACCATGGAAATAAGAACAATGCATGTAAGACATCATGGAAATAAGAACAACACCATGGACAAAGAAACCCACCTTTTGACCCAAGTAACCAACCTAACTCATAAACTTCATTTGGCTCATGCCCACAAATCTAAAACTTCCGAAACCAGTTACTATGAAGCGTGTGTGTGTGCCTAAAAGGACATCAGTATAATGACACTTTCCTTTACCTTGTTATCTCCTTGCAAAGAATAATTCTACATTCACCACTCCTTAATGCTTTCCAATTCTAATCATCCCAGTCTTCCCAGCCATCTCCATTAGGAGACTTAGTACTATGACCATTTGCAGATACGATTTCAGGATGGTGGGTCCCAGGTGGTTTTATCGCCTTGTCATCGTCCCAGTCATCATCCCATCCCTGGTCCCACCCATCTGCTGCCTCCACGTCAACAGATGTTGTTGCCTCCCGTGTTTCGCCCATTTCAAGCTCTTGGTATGGGATCTCATCTTGACTTCTGCTCCTGAATTTGCAGCAAGCAAACACACCAAGTGCGATTATGGTAACAAGTATGAGGAGATAAGCACCATAGATTGGGGTCATTAAATCGGTATATGAAGAAGGAATCCACTCAGAGAAGGCTCCTTTGGGGACAGGAACACCTAATCGTAAAGTGCAATCCCCACTTCCAGCATTCAAAAGAATTTGGGTGCCGGCGTCATTGAGTGAAATATTGGTCTGCACAAAAAAAACGTATTTCACGTGCTAGAAAAATATACTGACATTTGATCATTCATTATATAACCAGTGTCTCCTTATTTATGTTGTGCTGACGACCAGTATTTTATTCGCATATCAAACTTTTAGTAGCAAAAGACTGATGAAAAGAAAAGGCCAATTTGCAGTTTCTTCATGGCCTAAGGTTTAAGGCTTTACGGCTTAATGCTTACCTTTTGTGAATGGTGCTTAGGTACTTGTATCTCATCCTTCAGCATCTTCATAGACGAAGTTCTGATATTGACTTTCAGGTTGCTTTCCCCATCATTTTGGATAAGAACCACCATAACTTTGTTTACTGCTCCAAGACAAAAGAAATGAAAAATGAACAACTAATATAAGTGAAAGAATCAATCTATATAATATGATAAGCAGATTATTCATGAGAAGTGAGCAAAATGAATAGTGACCAAGCTATTTCTGATCTTAGCAGGATAAAAAAAAATTGTTCTATAACTTCTGTTTGTTGGGATCAACAAGTTAAGGGTCCACTTTCAGGGACAAATCAGAATATCACGGACTTGACAATGCAACACCTTTGATCTTTCTTTTTTTCTTTTTAACCTTCAACCATAGCTCAACACATCTATGGAAAATTTAGCTGTACCTAATGTAAATATCAAGATTATAGTACAAACAGTCATTAGATGGAAACAATCCTATATACCATGAAGGAGAGAGAAAATCTTTTTCGTCATGTAGTTTTGGTGACAGAATACCTATTTTGAAAAGCAATAACCATCATCATCATTGACCTAGTGAGGCTCCGCTACAGCGGAATCTGGGGGGTCAAGATGGGGCTACCCTGCCCAAGGGAAAGGGGGTACGCCCGATAGACCCAAGAAAAACTGAAATTCAGCTATGTGACAATAATAACTGAATTTAGTTACTATGAAAATTAGTTCATTTACAACATAAAGGCAAGTGTGTGCAGAGCTCAAAATCTATCTTAGCACCGTCTTTGCACTCATACTAAAAAGCAACTAGTTGCTGCAGGTGGTAAAACAAAGTTGAGTCATCAGTATTCGCGCCTTATTTATCCAATACCGAAATTTCTAACAGAAAAACACATGCTATTGCTTTTAAAAATGAAAGCATTCTTACATGTGCATATGGCTATCTATACTCCCAGCACTTTAACTAAAGTTCCACAAATAAGAGGATGATCCCAAGAGATATACACCAAGTACCAACCCATCACCTTCTTGTATGTGAAAATTAAAAACGATCAACAAATTTTGTCAACTTAACCTAATCACCATTGGTTGAAACTAAACCATGCCTGCTTATCTGCTAGCAATTGAGTAAGCATCTACATTACACCATCTCTAAACAGAACGGAAGAAATGAAGAAGCATTGATTCAGCTTAACTAAACATAAACCATGACCAACAGAATACAGAAATTAAACAAGAGCATTTAACTCAGCAGATCAATACACCGAAATAGCATTAAATATCAAGTTCCAACTTCAAAGATTAGATAGTGAAAGAAACTCAATATTAGCAGAGCAGTAAATTACCCTCATCAACTGCTTGGACACAGGCAACCATTGACAAAGTGTCCTTGCAAAACTGTTTTCCCAAATCACAGGTCTCATTGCTCCCTGAGGGCTCATTCGTCTTCTTTTCATCTTTCTTTTTCTCTCCTTCCTTGTTATCTTTTGCAGGCGCCGGTGGAGGGGTTTTATTCCTCGGCTTATCCTTGGAACTTTCATCACCAGCTTTTGCAGGCGCCGGTGGAGGGGTTTTATTCCTCGGCTTATCTTTGGAACTTTCACCACCAGAAATAGGGGCAGGGCTTGGATTTGGAGATACCTGAAATCCAAATTCAAGTATTAATGCACAAAAAAATTCCCCCAAAATCTCTAATTAAGCATACAGATTCAAGCATTGAAGACCTTTACTGTTCCATCGGATTTCTGTTTTGGCGCCGAGGATACCAATTTTCTGAAATTCAACAAGAAGGGAGTGGCGCTTGCAACATCGGCCACGATGAGAAACAACAGAATCGTAGCGAGAGCCGCTCTTCTATCCATTTCAGTCAGATGCAACGAAAGCTGAAGACTTTGGGACGGATTTCAAATCCAAATCATCAAATAGGAAGAATCAGATACCGATCAAGATCAACATGCCCAAATCCCAATCCACCCATCAGATTTAAAAACCCGTGAAATTTCTTCCCAGCAGATGACCGAATCTCAAACGCATAAAAAACCCGTCAGAATTTCGGATCAAATCAGCCCCTCACAAGAAAAACAAAAAATCGCAGGACAAACACACAGATGAATCCTGACAGCCCAGCTTCAGCTCAACGCAAAGATCACGACTTTCACGCCCTCGGAAAGAAGAAACTGTGAGATGAGAGCAAGGGTGATGCGTGGATCCGTAGATCAATAACTTTGTAGTAGGTTAAAGATTTGATTTCGCTTGAACGAGAAGGGAACCAGAGAAGGTTGTATGTGTGTACATCTGGGTGTATTTCGTGAAGGAAGGGGGTAACGTGGAATTTGACGAGGGATTGTAGAAATTTGCAGAGTCAACATTTTTATGATGGTGAAATCTTGGTTTGTTATATACGTTGGGCAGATTAGCCGTTGACCCGGTTGACGCCGGCGACAAAGCGCTAACCTTTTTTTACCTCGTAAAAAACCTAAATTCCGGTGGGGAAATTGAGATGGATGTTGTTGGGTTAGTTGGCAAATTTGGGCTGGATTTTCAATTTTAGTTTGTGGGCTGCTTAGGCTTCATTTGGATACGAGTGTTGATTGTTTTCGCAAGCATTTTTGTATCACAAAAATATATACAACCTAATCTTCTATATCTAGGTTCTAATCTAACCAAGTTACATGTAAAGTTGTAACAATAAGGAGCCATGGGTGTTTATAGGTGATTTCAATGCAATAAGGGACTGCATAGAGAAGTTTGTAGAGGATGGCATGAAATATTTTGAGAAAAGATGAAGATAATCTGGATATCAAATGAAAAAAGAGAGCGAAAGTTTTAGGAGGCCATTTTCCGTTTTACATTTCAGTGAAAATTACAGAGTTTGTTATGCTTTTTATGTCAAGGCCAGAGTAAGGAATGATGACTCAGCATCCTCAGTTTTCACTCAAACGATGCGTTCAGAGGTCACTTGAATTTATAGCTTAGTCAAGCACCTTTACAAATAAATGACCTCTTCAGTATAAAAATCATTATAAGCATAAGTATAGATAATAGCCCCCCCTCAAACTGGTGAAGGTGAACTACCAGTGAGCATTCCCAGCTTGTTGAGTAGCTCATGATGGTGTTTGGAAGGAAGTATCTTAGTCAATACGTCAGCAAGCTGATTTTTAGTTGGAAGATAGGACAATTGCAGAATCCCATCCATAACTTTCTCTTGTGTAAAGTGGCAATCTATCTCCAAGTGTTTAGTCCTTTCGTGAAAAACTGGATTTTTGGCAATGTGAATTGCTGAATTATTGTCATAGTAGAGAGTAACTGGCTTCTAATGGTCTTCCCCAAATTCTTGTAGGAGTTGAACCAACCAAGTAACTTCTGCGGCAACTTGTGACATAACTCTATACTCTGCTTCAGATGAACTACGAGATACAGTTGCTTGCTTTTTAGAATGCCAAGCAATAGGATTTGTGCCATGGAGAATGACATATCCAGTAACCGAACGCCTTGTAATGGGACAACCCGCCCAATCTGAATCTGTAAAAGCTGCTAGTTTAATCTGATCATCAAGCCTGAAGATGATGCCAAAATGTGGAGTACCTTTTATGTAGCACAACAAGTGAGTGAGAGCGTCCATATGACTTTGAGTTGGCCTTTGGAGAAATTGACTTAGGATTTGAACAACAAAGGAAATATCTGGCCTCGTGTTTGTCAAGTAGTTTAACTTGCCAACAATACTTCTGTATGCAGATGGATCAGAGAGAATAACTCCAGAATCTGAGTCTTTGAATTTAAAATTCAAAGGCAAAGGAGTTGCTCTAGTGCGAAGCTCCATAATATTTGCATCCTCAACTAATTCCTGAGCAAATCTGGATTGATTTAGGATAAGAGAGTTGTTGCTATGAATGACCTCAATCCCAAGAAAGTAGTTGAGTTCAACAAGATCCTTGATGCTGAAGAGTGAATGTAAGACTTGCTTCAGATGTTGAATGACCTCATAATCAGAACCTGTCACCAAGATGTCATCAACATAAATAGCTACCACTGTCATACTTGCATCAGTTCTCTTAATAAACACAGATGAGTCATGTTTGGACTGAGTGTAGTTGAGGGTTATGAGGGTTGTAGTGAGCTTGTGAAACCACTGTCGGGAAGCTTGCTTGAGGCCATATAGACTTTTGTAAAAGGCACACTTTATTTGAAGGATTTTCAATGCCCTCAGGCATTTTCATATAGACTTCTTCAAACAACTCACCATGTAGAAACACGTTGTTGACATCAAGCTGGTAAATCTTCCATCCCCTTGTTAATGCCAGAGAAATAATAACCCTCACAGTTGTCATCCTCACCACTGGTGAAAATGTTTCCTCAAAATCTAGGCCATACTGTTGTGTGTAACCCTTGGCTACCAACCGAGCCTTATACCTCTCTATTGATCCATCTGATTTGAGTTTAATTTTAAACGGCCATTTGCATCCAATTGCTCGTTTCCCTGCAAGAAGATCTACAACAGTCCAATTATTGTTAGTAGATAAAGCATATAGTTCTTTATTCATGGCTTGTACCTAATGTGAGTCTTTAGAAGCTTGGAGATAGGTTTTTGGTTCAAGAAAGTTGTTTGTAAGGGAAGAGGAGAACACAGCGGGTGCAAGAAGGATTTAGGGAAACCATCCAATAAGGGAAATTGTGGAACATCTTCAGAAAAATGGCATACATAGTCTTGGAGATAAGATGGAGGATGATGATGCCTATCACTCTTCTTAGTGGTGGTTGTTCAGAATTTGAAGGAGTTGGAGAGGGCAAACTGTTTTGAGTGGGAGAATGAATATGGCCAGCTGAATCTGGTGCTGGTGTTAACACATCTTCCAAAGAATTTGGGAAGTAATGCAACGGATCAAGGGTAGGTGTGGGAGGTGAAAAAGGTGAAGTGAAAGGATCATTTGTGGGAAGAAAAATGGGGTTAGGCTCAGTTGAGGCATTTGGAAGAGGTGAGAATTCAATTGCCAATTTGATATTAGGTAGATGTAAAGGAAAAATTTGTTCATGGAAACGAACATCTCTAGAAATAAATATCCTTTGGGTATAAATATCAAGCACTTTGTATCCCTTTACTCCATGTGGATAGCCCAAGAACACACAAGGAGTACTCCTAGGCTCAAATTTATTTCTGTTCCTTTTGAGTGTTGACATAAAACACAAACACCCAAAAGCTCTTAGGTGAGAATAAGTAGGAGGAATGCTAAAAAGTTTTTCAAAGGGTGTAAGATGGTTTAGGCTGGTCAAAGGAAACCGGTTGATAAGGTAGGTGGTTGTTAGGACGCATTCTCCCCAGTATGAATTTGGTAAATTGGATTGAAATAAAAGAGCCATGGTTGTTTCAAGCAAATGCTTGTGTTTGCGTTCTACAACCCCATTTTGTTGGGGTGTGTCAACACAAGATGTGTGAAGTGAAATGCCTTTGGTAGCAAAGAAGGTTTGTGCATCATGACTACAAAACTCACTCCCATTATCAGACCTTACAGTTTTGATTGGCTTATTAAATTGGTTTTCAACAAAATGAACGAAGGATTTTAGAATTGGGAAGGCACTACTTTTGTGTGCTAAAAGATGAATCCAAGTAGTTCTTGTGTAGTCATCTACAATGCTAAGAAAATAACTATAGCCATTGTAGGTTTTCACTCTATAGGGACCCCGAATATCAATATGTAGCATTTGAAAGGGATATTCAGTTTTAGTGCTACTTATAGGAAAAGAGCTTCGTTGTTGTCTTGCCTTTGGGAAAATAGTACAAATTTGATGATTTTTAGAAATAGCAAGATGCTTAGCAAAAGGAAACCAGGGCAATGAGTCAAAAGGCACATGGCCTAATCTTAAATGCAACAATTCAGCAGTTACAACACTGTGTGTTTCAGCAAAAGACACATTGTTTGGAGGCTTATTACAAAGTTCTAAAGAAAGATCAAGAGAGTTGGATGGCTGGCTGTTTGATTGTGATGGCTTCTGATTTGATTAACTGGTGGAAGTGTTTGTGAGATAAAGTCCTCTTGAAATGTTACCAAGCACTTGAGGAGAACTCATTGAAGGGCCCTGGACAAGACATTGTTTAGGAGTGAATAGGACATTAGTTTGAAGGTTTAAGGCAAGTTGACTAACAGATAACAGATTAAAACTAAATTCAGAAACATGGAGCATATTTTTAAGTGTAATATTTGTAGTCAATTGAATTGTACCAATGTGAGAGATTTTGGCTTGTTTGTTGTTGGGCATGGTTATAAAACTTGGCTTGTCAAACACTTGGTAATTAGTGAAGAGATTTAAATGGGGACAAATATGATGGGTTGCTCCACTATCTATGACCCAATTATGAGTTATGCCATGAATTGAAAAACATAGATGCTTACCAGCCAACATACAAAATTTGTTGTTCTCTGCGGTTGAGCCTCCTATCTGTTGTTGATCCAACAAGGAGATCAGTCTCTCATACTGGTTTTTTGTGAACTCTCGGTTTTGATCAGAATTCTCCTTGCTATTTTCATCCATAGTTGAATTCCCAGCAAATTTCTTCTCCTTCCAATCTTTGGGATAGCCAATAATCTTGAAACATCTGCTTATGGAATGACCTGGTATCTTGCAGTGATCACAAAAGTAATGTGGTTTTCCTTTTTGACCACTAGTATTGCCATGAGAGTTCTCTTTGTTGCCTTGTCCTCCTTGAGTTCTTGTGCCTTTACTATTTTCCTTTGAATTGAAATTCTGACCACCATTCTGATTAGAATTAGACGAGCTCTGTCCTTGTTTTGGAAAAATACTAAATGCATTCGAATCATTCCCAATCAAGGTTGAGTTATTCTACAATGACCTCTGCGTTTCTTCTTGTAACGCCAATTGATAGACTTCTCCAATTGATGGAGTTGGTCTCATCATCAAAACATTAGCATGAAGGGCGTTGTAAGACTCATTTAAACCAACTAAAAACTGTAAGACTTGTTGATTTAAAATCATATGGGGCACAAGACTCAGAGTTCCACACATTCCACACTTAGGCATTTCAACAGGCACAAGGTATTCATCCCAGATACACTTGAATTTTGTAAAATAGGTCGAGACTGAAATATTACCCTGTGAGATGGTGAATAGATCCTTTTGAACTTGGTATGTCCTTTCCAAGCTTGGTTGTCCAAAGCGCGGGCGTAAATCTCTCCAGATCTCAACAGATGTGTTATTATACAAAAGAGTCTGCGCAATCTCTTTCTCCACGGAATGAAGCAGCCAAGCTATCACCATACTGTCACAGCGCCTCCATTGCATATCTAATCCCTGGATCTGGTCTCTTACACTCACCGGTGACAAAAACAAGTTTGTTTTTCGCCATTAGTGAGATCTCCACCGCTCGCTTCCACTGGTGGTAGTTTGAATCATTCAGCAATTGCGTAGCTAACGCATAGTTTGGATGGTTTGAGTGATGCAGATAGAGAAAGTGATTTGAATCTGTCATCAATCCTTCAAGACTCGTCTTCAAAGCACGATCGATCTTTTGTTTCAGCTTTTCATCGTCCATCATCTCGATCGATCTCAGAAAATCGATCCAGTAAAAGATCGATCAAACAATCAATTAGAAACGCACAGGGCGAACCGATTGCTCCGATACCATGAAATATTTTGAGAAAAGATGAAGATAATCTGGATATCGAATGAAAAGAGAGAGCGAAAGTTTTAGGAGGCCATTTTCCGTGTTGCATTTCAGTGAAAATTACAGAGAGTTTGTTATGCCTTTTATGTCAAGGCCAGAGTAAGGAATGATGACTCAACATCCTCAGTTTTCACTCAAACGATGTGTTTAGAGGTTACTTGACTTTATAGCTTAGTCAAGCACCTTTACAAATAAATGACCTCTTCAGTATAAAAATCATTATAAGCATAAGTATAGATAATATGGCACTCCTTTTCAAGTCAACAAAGATCTCAGCAATTGTCTCGACAGAAACGTTTATTGGATCTCAACTATTCATGAACGTTGTTCACATGGTTCAATAAACTTACAAATGGCACCAAAATCACGTGTAAGCTTGATAGCTTGCATATAGGAGTAGTTTAGATGCATGTTTTATATATGTTTTAGTTAGTTTTAGGTTAGTTTTTATGTAGTTTTTAGGTATTTGTGTTGTCGGGTATTATGCGCTGGTTTGCTCGGTTTTACAGGTTTTTAGGTTCAAGAGCAACAACGGGGCGAGATCTTGATTGACCATGGCGGTGGTGGACGAGTGCAAGAAGGTTAGGAGGTGTTGCAGTGAAGATTGAAGTAGGAGTGAAGAACTAGAATCCAACGGGATGAAGCAATGGCGAGACAAGCAGAATTGGTGGCGCGGGCTTAGGCTGGATGTGGCGCGGCCCGACAGTCTGAACAAGACCGCGCCGTGTTGTTTTGTTGCGACACGCTTGGGCCGGTCAAGTGGGCTTCGAGTTGGGCCTTGGTTATGTATTTTCCGACTAGTTTGATGTAATTTCGGGATAATTTGATATTTGGATATTTTCTAGGGTATTTAAACTTGGTTTTTAGTTTTCTCTCTCTATCATTATCAGAATTTTGGATCATGCTTTTGGAGGCTAGGGTTTTTCTCTCAAGGAAGACTTTGAAACCTTTTTAAGTTTGATTTTAATTTCATTATGCATTGTAATTTCTCTAGTGTTTGGCTAGTTATTAAAGTCATGATTTGTATGTAGTTGTGAGGTTTGATTGATTCTCAACAAAGTTGAATAGAAATTATTCCCTGTGCTTAACTGAATCAGAATTATTCTAGGGTTTTATTAGATTAGCTACCTAATAGAATTTCTAGGTTAATTTACAACTGAATCTGATTAATTACCGGTTGGAGTTAATTAGATCAAGAGTAGACTTTAATTAATTTAGTACCGGTCGGACAAGTTGATTAAAGTAGGGAATAAATTCACAAGTCACTTAGATGTCTGGTTGCTTTAAGTGTGTGTTTCTATTGATAACTTGAATCGTCATGCTGTTATTTAATTGAATCTAGAAGGTCTTCTAGGTTATTATTTAATTAGGGTTGTTAGACTGGTTGTTCTATCAACTAAATCTGAAGTTTGGGTCTTAATCCTTAGTAGGGTCATTATCCACAATAGATTATTCAAGTGAGAAGAGAATCAAGAGAATCGATGATCAACGAATCAATATCATGATGGATTTAACTAGTTGAACACATTTGTTTCTCATATATTCAAATCATCTTTTGCATTCATAGTTAGCTTTATTCTTGCATATTAGTTTAGATTAAATATTCCAAAAACCCCCCTTTGGTTACTTGGCATACAAGTAATAACACAAATACAAGAGTCTCTGTGGGATCGACCCTTACTTACCGCTCTACTGAGTTGGTTAAAAGGTTTCTTTGATAAGTATTAACGACCACCGAAAATACTTCATCAAATTTGGCGCCATTGCCGGGGACTCGTCGCTATTTGTGTTTATTACTTTCGTGCTGTTTTGGGTGTGAACCTGTTATATGGTTCATACCCGTGCTACTAACTCATCTCCCCTGTTGTTTGATCCAGATATTGACAGGACACTCTTCAAGCTAAGGAAGGAAATCCGGAATCACTTTCAGGCATTGCCGTTCTTTCTTGAAGAATCTGACTCGGAATCTGAATCTGCTGAATCCGCCGAGATGGGTGACCGAACATTGAGAAAGTTGACTGCACCGAATCTGGCACAACAACCGTTGGCGGTGCAATTCCC
This sequence comes from Fallopia convolvulus, assembly GCA_964016875.1. Taxonomy (NCBI): domain Eukaryota; kingdom Viridiplantae; phylum Streptophyta; class Magnoliopsida; order Caryophyllales; family Polygonaceae; genus Fallopia; species Fallopia convolvulus. Next base: position 53,551,097 of record OZ024727.1, on the reverse strand, counting down.
TGCTCTTGCTGAAGGAGTCAAGTTTGAACTCAAATCCGGGTTGATCCACCTTTTGCCTTCATTCCATGGGCATAGTGGTGAAGACCCCAACAAACATCTTTCTGAATTTCATGCTGTGTGCTCAAGCATGAAGCCTGCTGATGTGACTCATGACCAGATCGCGTTGAGAGCCTTCCCTTTTTCTCTCAAGGATCAGGCTAAAGACTGGTTTTACTACTTGGCTCCGGGAAGTATTAATACATGGGCTAAGATGAAAGAAGCTTTTCTGGAGAAGTACTTCACTGCTATAAGGCTCAATGATCTGAAAAAGCGAATCAGTAATATTGAACAAGAAGCAAGTGAGTCCTTGTACGAATACTATGAGAGATTCAAGAGGTTGATAGCCAGTTGTCCTTTCCATGGCTATACTGACCAAGACCTGATCTTATATCTATTTAATGGCCTCTTGGATGATGAAAGAAGAATGGTCAATGCAGCTTGCCAAGGTCACATCCTCAACAAAACTCATGCTGCTGCGTTTGACCTATTCACACAACTGTCTGAGGGCACAAGACAGTTCAGAAAAGAGACTAGCTCGAAAGCTACAAATTCTGTGGTGGCTAACACAAGAATCCAAGATGAAGTCACTGAGTTGAAAATGATGATGAAGCAGCTTTTGCAACAAGGTGGTAGACAACATGTGAAATCCTGTGAGATTTGTTTTGATAACATGCATCCCACTGACTCTTGCCCTACACTTCAAGATCCAAATGCTGAGGTGAATGCAGTGGGAGGATATGGACCACCTAGGCCGAGGTATGACCCCTTCTCCAACACCTACAATCCAGGCTGGAGGGATCATCCTAATCTGAGGTACGGAAATTCAAACAATCAGCAGTTCAATCAACAGGGTGGCCAAGCTCCATACAAGCCACCTTTTCAACCCCGTCCTCAAGGAGCCAATCAGAATGCTATGTCTACTGAGGATATGATTCGGACCCTGGCACAGACTGTGACTACAATGCAAGGCTCAATGAGCCAATTTCAACAAGAGACCAAGTCTAGCATCCACAACTTGGAGACCCAAGTAAGCCAAATTGCCAATGCTGTGGGCAAATTAGAGGCTAGAGATTCAAGCAAGCTTCCCTCTCAGACTGAGCTGAATCCGAAACAAAATGTTAATGCCATCACGTTACGAAGTGGTCTGACAATAAACGGGAAGCTCGAGGACGATCTCCAAATCAATGAAGGGGAAGATGAATGGACAACAACAGAACAGGACGCAGTAGAGCGCGGGCTCCAACATGAAGTGACTCGACCGCGCCACCATGAGTTAATCCCGCGTAAAGTCGCCAGAGATCCAAAGGATCTGGACGCGGGCAAAAACGGAGGTGACGCGACCGCGCCACAACTGCCGCGGCCGCGGCATGACAGTGACGCGCCCGCGCCACTTGTTTCAAAGCCCGCGCCACCGATGGTTTCCCCGAGTTCCGATCCAAGATCTTATCCACCTGTCCCACCTTTCCCAGAAGCTTTAAAAGAGACCCGGAAGCTGGAGAATGACAAGGAACTGTTTGAGACATTCAGCAAATGTGAGGTAAACATTCCTTTACTTAATCTGATTAAGAGCATTCCTAGATATGCTAAGTTTTTGAAAGAACTGTGCACCATAAAGAGAACTCAAAAGTTAAAGGGGAAACAGAAGATCTCTGTGAGTGAGCATGTGTCAGCTGTGTTTCAAAGGCGTATGCCTCAGAAATGTGGTGACCCTGGCATGTTTAGTATTCCCTGCATTATTGGTGAAACAAAAATTGATAAAGCTATGCTAGATCTAGGTGCTTCAATTAATGTTTTACCTTACTCTGTGTACAAAATGCTTGAACTGGGTCCTTTGCAAGAAACTGGTGTGGTTATACAATTAGTTGATAGGTCAAATGCTTACCCTAGAGGAATAGTTGAAGATGTGCTTGTAATGGTTGATAATCTGATATTTCCTACTGATTTCTATGTCTTAGATATGGACCATGATAAGCATGATGCACCTATTTTGCTAGGTAGACCTTTTCTGAAAACAGCTAAGACTAAGATTGATGTCTGTAGTGGTTCTCTGACTATGGAATTCGACGGGGAAAGGGTAGAGTATAATATTTATGATGCAATGAAATACCCTCCCGAAGATTCCTCGCAGTGCTCAGTTGATGTGGTAGAGCCACTTGCTCAAGAATTTTTCAATATGCATGAATTTGAAGCTCTGAAAGCCACCTTGGAAAATGCTATTATTAATGATACTTCAGATTTGGATTTAAATACTGACCTGCACGAAAAAGTGGCAGAGTTGAATGCTCACTATGAGCGTAATGTTCATGTTTTTAGTATAGTTTTTAGTAGGTTTTCTTTGTTTATTAGGTTTAGTTTTGATAAGTTTAGGTTTAGTTTAGTGTGTTTTTGGATAGTTTTGCATATTTTCATAGAAAGTATGGAAGCTACTCTATTTTGTGTATTTTGTAGGTTTTAGCAAGGAAAAGTGCTATATCGAGCTGAATTTGGAGCGCTACAGTGAAAGACAGAGGAATACAAGTTTGAAGAAGTCAATGTCCAAGATTTTACGAGATGAAGTGTGGAAGAAACTAAGCCCAGGCTCGTTAACGAGGCTGTAAGGGCTCGTTAATGAGGCCACGTGATAGGAATTTCGAGGGTTGACTTTGTAACTCACCGACCCTGTGCGGGAAATTATTTCCGTGTCGGTAGAGTATCTTTTTGTGATTTCTTTAGGGTTATTATATTATATTTTAGGTCTTGTTATCTTTTTAGATTTTGTTTCTATCTTTTTAGGATTTTATTTTATCTATTAGGAAAGTTTTTATCTTCTAGTCTTATTAGTTTTAGCTTTCTTTTTAGTATAAATAGCCCTCTTATTTAGCTTAAGAGAGGGGGGATCGATCATAGAGAGTTAGAGGAGGAGCCGAGAGAGCCAAGGAGAGGATCGGAGTTGAGTCGTCGGGTCGATGGACGAGAGTTACCGAGTTCGTTGATTGAGTATTTCGGTTCGATATTTGTTTGTTTTCGGTTCTCTTCTAATTTTTCTGTAAGACAATATTTTCTATTTAATTTAAGTAGTAGTTTGTTTTCAATGATTTCTTTTATAGAGTTTATTTGTTTCATAGTTATGATTAGTGAGTAGTTTTCTTTTCTAGGATCGGGGTTAAGCCCGGCATAGTTGAGCATGTTTGATTAGTAAGATTGTGTGTTGAATGCCTTTTATCCATTATTGAGATTGTTTGTTGTGTTTATACCGAGATGAAAGTTGAGGTAATTTGAGTTTTTAACTTGATTGAAAGAGAAAGTTAGTAACTTGAAGGTTGATATTGTTTGAATACGAAAGTTTCAAGCTTTAGATCCAAAACAAACAATTAAGTGAGTTAAGTTGCGAAAGTAGGTTAATTTGCTTCATGATTAACGAAAGTTGATAAATCTATCTATTTAAAGGCATGATCTATTCTTCTTACGAGTTTATATGCTTGTCTATGTTGAGGTGTCCTTAGTCCTAGATCTTTGTTTTTATTTGATTATTCTTAAGTGAATTTCGTTGCTGAGTTACTTGGCTCGGTACCGAACTGGTTTAGGTCGTTAGTTTGAGTCTTTTGTTTACGGTGGTTCGTTAACGACCCTGACAACGTCGTTAACGAGGCTGATTATGTGTTTTTGTTTGATTGTGTTTGCTTTTTAGTAGTCGATAAACGAACAACCTTGCTTCCTGTGGAACGATCCTGACTTCGCTATACACACCGGGGTCTTGACTTATAAATTTATTTGTTGTCAAGAAACCCTCCTTCAACAAATTGGCGCCGTTGCCGGGGAAGCAACGTGTTTGTTAGCTTATCTGTGGGTTCGGGAATAGCCCGACCCCGTTTTTGTTTTTAATTTTTGTTTTCTTTGTCTGTTTTCTCAGCGTATGCCGGTAGGACGACGAAGGCTCGAGTTTGACAACACTGGTTATTACTCAGAACCCGAACGTTCACTGCACCGTAGACTCCGAGAAAACCGAGCCATGGCCGCACCGGAAGAGATGGCTCTTCAAATGGAAGACCTCCGAAATCAGATGGAGGCGTTAAAGACTGAGAAAGAAGGCGTTGCCGCTGAAGCTGAGCGTCAACGAGTTGCTAATCCTCGTCTACAAGAGGAGCTTGATGCTTATCCAAGGAACGCCAAACAGTACATGCATCCAGAACTGAGGGTGCTAGAATCTCCAATTGTGCTTCCCGCGATAGAGAAACCCTTTGAGTTCAAGTCTCAATTCAAATCCTTGATTAAACGGGCTCAATTTGAAGGGAAACCTACTGAGGGCCCTATGGAGCATATTAGAAACTTTATTGATTTATGTGACACCATAGCTGCTGAAGGTGTCTCACTTGAATGTGTTCTGTTAAAAGCTTTTAGATGGTCCCTTATTGGAAAGGCCCTGAGCTGGTTGGAGAGCCTACCTTCTAAGTCTATCAGGACTTAGAAAGCTTTATACGATCAATTTCTTACAAAGTTCTTCCCTCCTGCTAAGACGACGGAGTTGAGGAAACGCATCACCTCCTATCACTAGCTGCCTAATGAAACATTCGTTGAAACATGGGAAAGATTCAAAGAGATGCTTCGACAATGTCCCACTCACGGGCAACCTTTATATGTTTTGCAAGAAATCTTTTTCCAGGGTATCAACGCAGAGACCAAGAACCGCATCAACACGCATACTGCGTGCGGTTTTATAGAGATGAACCCGACAGAGGCATGGGAACTGTTTGATAAACTTTCCAATTACGATGCCATGTATGGAACCCAACAGGCTCCACAACCTCAGAAACGTCTTTACGTACCTAACCGAGACGAAGTTGACTCGGATGTTGAAAATCAATTCTTGCAAGATGAGGTCAACCGTCTGAAGAAGCAGGTAAGTTTTTTGAAATCCTCTCAATCATGTCAAGAATGTGGTTCTTCTGCACATAGTACTTCTGCTTGCACTAACATAGAGCAGGTAAGAGCCGCTGAGACAATAGCTGAGATGAATTATATGAGAGGACCATACAGGAACCAGCCTAGCTACAATGACAGGTCAAACAACTATCAGGCATGGGGCAATCAGAATACCAATCAAAACTATGCAATGCCTCCACCAGATAGACGACCTACACCTTATCGACCTCCAGGCCATCAGGAGCCACCATCATGGGTTCAAGGATTACAGGAAGGCATTAACGGCGTAACCATCAAAGTTAACAAAGTAACCAACAAGGTTAACAAAGTACAAGCCAACCTGAACCAACAAAATAAAAGATGGGGAGAGTTCGATATATGGAAGAAGAGTGTTGACTCCCAACTAGGGAACCTCGCTGCCCAGATTCCGAGACCACCAGGGCAACTCCCGGGCCGCCCCGAGGAGAACCCTAGGGGACAAATAGCAGCGGTGCACCTTAGGAGCGGGAAGACATTGCCGGAACGAGTTCAAGCTGAGGACAAGGAGGAAGAGGACCTCACCAAACAACTCGTTAACGAGCCAGCGAGAGCAAATAACGAGCCCATTTACCAAGGTGACGAGGCTTCGAGGGTTCCTGACGACCCTACCCCAGGTAAGTTTTCTAGACCGAGCCTTCCTTTCCACTCCAGGGTAGTTAACGACCCCATCAGGGTCGGTAACGACCCACCGAGGTCATCTGACGACCCCAGTAACGACCCGGTACTCTCACCTCTCGAACCCAACTTGGTTCCGAGGATGGTGAAATCTCTTCCATTTCCAACTAAGAAATCTATGGACTCTACTGAGAGTAAGTTCAAGCGTTTCGTAAAGATTCTTCAGGGCATTAATATTTCCATTCCATTCGCTGAAGCCCTAAGCGAAATGCCGGCTTACACAAAGTTTTTGAAGGATATTCTTAGCAGGAAAAGATCCATTACAGAGCTGCAGGATGAAGTCAGATCAATATCTCTGCCAGAAAAGCTAGGAGACCCAGGGAGATTTGCAATAACAATCGGCATAGGCAACCACAAGTTCAAAGCTTTATGTGATCTGGGCGCCAGTGCTAGTTTAGTTCCTCTCTCAATCTGGTCCAAAGCTAATATGGGACCACTAGACCCGGTAGATATGAATCTGTACATGGCAGATGGATCATGTGTCAAGGCCACAGGAGTCGTGGATGACTATCCGACTCAAGTCGGAAAATTCTTTATACCAAATGATTTCATCGTCCTCGATATGCCTGAAGACCCTCATGTCCCCATAATTCTGGGCAGACCATTTTTAGCCACAGCAGGTGCAAGAGTTGATGTGCGAAAAGGACTCCTCACTTTTGATATTGGAGAGGAACGGGTAGAATTCAACTTGGATCAGAATGCAAACGACCCAATTGCAGTCGCACAAATCGAGTTAACTCAACCAGAACTCGATTCAGCTGTCCCTACCGTGCCTCATCGGTAGATCACCGAGTCCGACATGCACGAATACCACCAAGGTAAGTACTCTAATCATGAATCTGCTAAAAATGGTCATTCCTTATCTTTTATTCCTACACCATGCCCCATCACATGCACTACGGAGGAATCCAAACCACCTTGGTTTCCGGATTTCACTAACCATCATGTAGGAATACCGGGCATACTGATAGAAGAAAAGGGACCTAATTTAGCAACTCAGGCACACAGAAACTGCATAGCTAATTATGGGGTACCTCAAGACTCCAACATAACTACACAGGAACCACCTTGAGTCAAAGGAGTATGTCGGGCAGACGACGTTAAAAATAGCACTTACGGGAGGCAACCCGCTTTTTAGTATAGAATTAGATTTTTTTTTCTTTTTTAGACTCTTTTTCTTAGCTTTCTTTTGAGTTCTTTTTAGTAGTTTTTAGGATAGAAATTAGGATTTAATTTTGAGCTAACAAGATGCAGGAGAAGGGATCGAAAAATCACTCCAAGAGGCTACGGTGGCTCGTTAACGACCCACTCAGGGTCGTTAACGACCCGGTTCGGACGACCCGACTCGGCAAAACGGGGCAGGTAAGTTTTTTTAACCTAGTCTATCTTTTTTTTACTACCCTAGCCGCCACCCCTCTACCCCTTCCTATCCCTTCCCTCTCCTATATAACCCTTCTACCCCTCCCAAATCTCTTTCACTCTCAAATCCTTTCAAATCAAAACCTCAACCAAAAACCTTTGGAGACCCCTTCCCACCGATCGGAATCCCGCGCCAACCATCACCGAGCAACCGTCGTTACCGAAGCCGGAAATCCTTCCCGTCACCGTCGAAGATCCGAAGCTTTCGATAGCCCTCACCGAGCTCGTTACTCACCCGATTTCCGACCCCTTGTTCTTCAAATTTCTCGGTTCTCCGGTATGTTTTCTAAACCCTAACTCGGAATTGCATGATTTATGATTTTTAGGGTAGAAATTTCATGTCTAGGATTGAGTTTATATAGAGGATCGGTGTTCATGATTAAATATTACCCATGGTTGTGATTTTTGCTTCGTTTTTCTAGATCTAGAGAGGGATATTCATGTTGGATGTTTTATGGTGAGAAGTTAATTGTGAAAAGCATGAATTTTTCTTGTTCTAGTATCAAGTTACAAACTTTGCATGTCAAAATTTTGGGTAAAAATTAGCATGTTCGGGTTGGGTAATCGAGCAAGTATGGGGTGCGAATTTCCGATTGTGTGGCTAGTAAGGAGAATAGAGGATTGCATGCTCGAATTTTGGCTTGATTTTAAAGTAGAGTAAACTCGGAAATTCTGCGATCTGGTTCTCGGCGGCTCGTTAACGACCCACCCAGGCTCGTTAACGACCCTGCATAATCTCAAACTTCAACAACCAGTCCAGATTCGTAAACAACCCAATTGGGTAGTTAACGAATAATTCCGAGGCTATTTCGAGACTGAGTATGGGGTCTCTTGCCTATCTATTTTGAGTGGATCTTATCTTGGAAAAGTTTTTGATTATTTTGTAGATCTCATGGCAAGTTCAAGCAGACCCGCTACCCGAGCTCAGAAGAAGAGAAGGAACCAGAGGTCCCCATCCCCACCTCGCATGGACAACGTGATTTTGAGTACTCAAGGCCAAGTGCATCGATACCGTGCCATTCTAGAGAAGGACCACAACACCCGTTGGTTCTCAAAGTCTAGTGCTATCAACACGGGGATCTACACGGATGTCAAGGAAGCCTTCCTTATCCTTGGTGCATCCCATCTCCTGAAGAAGGAGAATCTACCACACTTTCCGGCCCTCACATTCGAGTTCTTGGCCACTCTAGAGACGAGCTTCCCGTCAAAGACCTCGGCGGGACGAATCCGGTTTCGGCTCGGTAACGTGAGCCGTGAGTTCACCATGGCAGAGTTCAACTCAATCTTAGAGCTTCCAAATCCGTCTAGAGACTACAGTTTGAAAGACTACAGGGTAACTAGAACATGGAGCTACATCACGGGGGAAGAACAATCCTCCACGGCGGCATTATCTGGGGCAAGCATCGTCAACCCCATCTTCAGGATCATTCTCCGAGTCCTAGCCGCTATGTTTTGGCCAAAGAGAGAGTTAAACAGGCCAACGAGGACGGAAGTTGCTTGTCTCCGCACTATCCTTTTCGAGGAGCCCGGTCCCTTGAATTTGGGGTACGAATGGCTCTACTACGTCGAGAAATCAACCAAGTCCAAGGAGGTTTGGTGTGGCAACTTGGTTAGCCTTTTGGCTAAAAATCTAGGAGTTGACCTCACTCGCTACACACCGGCCCACGCTCAACTCCTCAACAAGGGCTATTGGTATAGTTCCGGTATTTTCATCCAAGCCGAAGGCGGATTCAAAGTAAAAGTTCAAGACCGCTTCGTTAGGCCCACCCTCGACAAGCTGGAGTTACTCTATGTACCAAATTGGTACGAGGCGTGGACGGGGCATGCTTACCCGTTAGAGCCTAAGCCGGAGGATGAGCTATCACTACGGCCGTGTGAGACAAGATTTGAGCGAGATGGTGAAGCAATGGAGGAAGATGAAGATGAAGATGAAGATGAGGATACCGAGGTACTTGGCGATGACACTGAAGAAGGCAACACCGAGGGCGGTATCGAGGAGCTTAACCTCGAGGATCAAGATATCGACACGGAAGCTTTGGGCACCAACGTCCTCGTTGACGAGCCCACCAGGCTCGTTACCGACCATTTTCAGCCTCCTTCCTATACTTCTAACGAGGCACCAGCTTCGTTAACGAGGCACCGAGAGCTTCTGTCGACCCACCACCAGCTCCTACCGACCCTCAGTCTTATGGACTCATGCCATACAACCCGGTGTTGTATCAAGACCATTTCCAACCTCACTATCCACCACCTCCTCAGCCCGAGTACACAAGATCGAGTATACCACCACCATGGGCCGAGGATCTTTCTGCTCGGATGCAGCAACTCCACCTCCAGCAGGACCACATTCATCGGAGGATGGATAGATGGGAGACTGTCTATTCTGCTCGTATGTCGATGGAGGATGAGAGGCATCGTCAGCGAGAGACGGAGGATGCTGAGCGTTGGAGGACGATGTACGATTTCATGGGCAACTTTGAGCACTACTTTCCTCCACCAAACTAGTGATTCAGCCTGAAGATGCAGTTTTTCTTTGTTTTCCACTTTTGAGACTTTGTAAGTTTTTATGTTTTTCTTTTTCTTATTTTTATCTTTCTTTGTTTGTTTTTCTTTTCTATTTCTTTTCCTTCTTCTTATTTTCCTTACAGTGGGGACACAGTAATTTTAAGTATGGGGTGGGAGAAAATAGAAAACTTGTTGTCTTATGTGTTTATGTATTTTAAGTAGTTTAAAAAAACAATTTAAAAAAAATAAAAAAATTTAAAAATAAAAAATAAAAAAATATATAAAAAAACAATTAGAGTTTTAAGAATTGATAGATATCCCTTTCTTAGGTTCTATGATAGTAGTTGCTAGCTTAATCATATAATTCCTTGCAAGCATGTCTTTAATAGTATAGCCGGAATCTTTAACTTGAAATTGTTTTTAGAAGAAGATAGCATTTGATGAAATTGAGCACATATTCTTTATAGCATAAGTGATGCAATCCAACAAAAATTGCTACCTAGTGAGTTATTTTTGGCCTTATAGGGAGAACATTAAAAATCCCTCTTCTTTTCTTGTGTGATTTACTCTCCTTATGCATATTATCTCTTGGAATTGTGATGGTTATCTATTTCTTGAGACCCGTATGGGATTTATAGTTCATTACTTGTGAAAATCATATGATGGAGAACTTATTTTTATGAGCCCTATTATTCCTTATCTACCTTTACATGATTCTTCTTTTGATAACCAATTCTAGCCTGAAGCCTTTATTTTTAGCTCCACAAAATTTTCCCTAGCCGAGATAAGCTTGACCCTATCCGGGGATTAGGACTTAGATTGGAGAGATATTTTTGTTGAGTGTAAAGGAGAGGTAACATATATTGCTTGGTGTGATTGGGGAATTGTTGGGAAGGGTAGATTGAAAGTCTTTTGTTTTACTTGTAATAAGAAAGATCTCTTGAAAAAAAATGCACAAAAATGAAGTTATTTGATGGAAGAATACACGATGAGGATCGTTAACGACCCTGAAGTGGGCTCGTTAACGAGGCAACGAAGAAAAAAAAAAGAGGAGAAAAGAAAGAAGTTTGAAGTGCATATGTGTTTATAGATAAAGTCAGAGATTCTTTTATTTCTTATGAGACTTTCTAGGATATGTTGGGTGAGTAAAAGAGAGTATGCATAATGAGAGAATGAGTTTGGTATATGTTTTTATGAGAGTTTTGTTGTGTGAGTTTTTAGGAGTCTTTGATTCCCGGATATTATTAGCACCACATAGCCAAAATATTTCCACGCCTTATTGTCTTTACCAAGCCCCATTACAACCCGGCCGAATGGAAGCTTCTATGAAGTTTTTCATTGAGCCTAAGTTTCTCTTGATGATTTTTGCTTGTTTTGACAAATCTTGGGTGGAGAGTATTGGTGATATAAGTTCCAATTTCTATGAGTTTTTGCATATTGGATTGAGTTGAGAGATTGAATTTATAAGCCCAAACACTTGAGAGATGAGTGAAACACATTATATCCCTTGTGAGGTTGGATTGTATTTTCTTATGTCTATTTGGTGCATATATGTGTAATGATGTTAAGTATCGTTTGCTATAATTTTTCACATGTATAGATGTTGCTTTTTAGAGGATGGCTATTTCTTGATGAGTATGTTTGTTTGGTTTTGGTTAATGTTTAGTGATTGCTTGAGGACAAGCAAGTCTAAGTATGGTGTATTTTGATGTTCATGTTTTTAGTATAGTTTTTAGTAGGTTTTCTTTGTTTATTAGGTTTAGTTTTGATAAGTTTAGGTTTAGTTTAGTGTGTTTTTGGATAGTTTTGCATATTTTCATAGAAAGTATGGAAGCTACTCTATTTTGTGTATTTTGTAGGTTTTAGCAAGGAAAAGTGCTATATGGAGCTGAATTTGGAGCGCTACAGTGAAAGACAAAGGAATACAAGTTTGAAGAAGTCAATGTCCAAGATTTTACGAGATGAAGTGTGGAATAAACTAAGCCCAGGCTCGTTAACGAGGCTGTAAGGGCTCGTTAACGAGGCCACGTGATAGGAATTTCGAGGGTTGACTTTGTAACTCACCGACCCTGTGCGGGAAATTATTTCCGTGTCGGTAGAGTATCTTTTTGTGATTTTTTAGGGTTATTATATTATATTTTAGGTCTTGTTATCTTTTTAGATTTTGTTTCTATCTTTTTAGGATTTTATTTTATCTATTAGGAAAATTTTTATCTTCTAGTCTTATTAGTTTTAGCCTTCTTTTTAGTATAAATAGCCCTCTTATTTAGCTTAAGAGAGGGGGGATCGATCATAGAGAGTTAGAGGAGGAGCCGAGAGAGCCAAGGAGAGGATCGGAGTTGAGTCGTCGGGTCGGTGGATGAGAGTTACCGAGTTCGTTGATTGAGTATTTCGGTTCGATATTTGTTTGTTTTCGGTTCTCTTCTAATTTTTCTGTAAGACAATATTTTCTATTTAATTTAAGTAGTAGTTTGTTTTCAATGATTTCTTTTATAGAGTTTATTTGTTTCATAGTTATGATTAGTGAGTAGTTTTCTTTTCTAGGATCGGGGTTAAGCCCGGCATAGTTGAGCATGTTTGATTAGTAAGATTGTGTGTTGAATGCCTTTTATCCATTATTGAGATTGTTTGTTGTGTTTATACCGAGATGAAAGTTGAGGTAATTTGAGTTTTTAACTTGATTGAAAGAGAAAGTTAGTAACTTGAAGGTTGATATTGTTTGAATACGAAAGTTTCAAGCTTTAGATCCAAAACAAACAATTAAGTGAGTTAAGTTGCGAAAGTAGGTTAATTTGCTTCATGATTAACAAAAGTTGATAAATCTATCTATTTAAAGGCATGATCTATTCTTCTTACGAGTTTATATGCTTGGTTATGTTGAGGTGTCCCTAGTCCTAGATCTTTGTTTTTATTTGATTATTCTTAAGTGAATTTCGTTGCTGAGTTACTTGGCTCGGTACCGAACTGGTTTAGGTCGTTAGTTTGAGTCTTTTGTTTACGGTGGTTCGTTAACGACCCTGACAACGTCGTTAACGAGGCTGCTTGTGTGTTTTTGTTTGATTGTGTTTGCTTTTTAGTAGTCGATAAACGAACAACCTTGCTTCCTGTGGAACGATCCTGACTTCGCTATACACAGCGGGGTCTTGACTTATAAATTTATTTGTTGTCAAGAAACCCTCCTTCAACAGAGCGTCCGCTATTGCCACCGGGCTCAAAGCCCATACCACTAACCTCGCCAAGCGAGAAGCTTTTGCCATCTATTGTGCAGGCACCGGTGGTAGAACTGAAGCAACTTCCAGACCATCTCAAGTATGCTTTCTTAGGTGAAGGGGACACATTGTCGGTAATTATATCCAACAAGCTCAGCATTGAGCAAGAAGGAAGGTTAGTGGCAGTTTTGAGGGAGCATAAGACGGCCATAGGATGGACCATTGCAGACATTAAAGGGATTAGTCCCTCAACATGTATGCATCGGATTCTATTAGAAGATGAAGCCACACCGTCTAGACAACCCCAAAGAAGGCTGAATCCCCCAATGATGGAGGTGGTAAAGAAGGAGGTGCTGAAGCTCCTTCAGGCAGGTATGATCTTTCCTATTTTTGATAATAAATGGGTCAGCCCAACTCAGGTTGTCCCTAAAAAGGGTGGTATCACAGTGGTTGAGAATCACAAGGGTGATCTCATTCCCACCAGAGTTCAGACCGGGTGGCGGGTGTGCATTGATTATCGCAAGCTGAATGCGGTAACCCGGAAGGACCATTTCCCATTACCTTTCATTGATCAGATGCTGGAACGACTTGTCGGTCGTTCATTCTATTGTTTCTTGGATGGGTATTCTGGATATTTTCAGGTAGCCATTGCACCAGAGGATCAAGAGAAGACAACATTCACTTGTCCTTTTGGCACCTTTGCATACCGAAGGATGCCTTTTGGACTGTGCAATGCCCCAACTACATTCCAACGGTGTATGGTTAGTATCTTTTCTGAGTACATAGAGAAATTCATTGAGGTATTTATGGACGATTTTACTGTCCATGGGAATGACTTTGATTCATGTTTAACTCATTTGACACTAGTGCTTAAAAGATGTGAAGATACTAATCTTGTTCTAAACTCTGAAAAATGTCATTTTATGGTAGAACAAGGTATAGTATTAGGCCATGTAGTGTCTTGTAGGGGTATTGAGGTCGATAAGGCTAAGGTTGAAGTAATTCAATCTTTGCCTTATCCTACTAATGTGCGTGAAGTGCGTTCTTATTTAGGCCATGCAGGGTTTTACCGCATGTTTATCAGAGACTTCTCCAAAATTGCCTCCCCCTTATGTGAGTTATTGAAGAAGGAAGCTGAATTTGAGTTTAGTGATGCATGCAAGACAGCGTTTGATTAGCTAAAACTCCGCCTCACCACAGCTCCCATCATTCAAGACCCAGATTGGTCTCTCCCCTTTGAGATCATGTGTGATGCTAGTGATTATGCAGTGGGGGCTGTTTTGGGACAAAAGAAGGGCAAGGCGTCTCATGTGATGAGGCCCAGAGGAACTACTACACCACGGAGAAGGAGCTCCTAGCAGTTGTGTTTGCATTGGAGAAATTTCGCTCTTACTTGCTGAGAGCAAGAGTGATTGTTTATACAGATCATGCAGCACTCCGCTATCTGGTGACGAAAAAGGAGGCCAAACCCAGGTTAATCAGGTGGATCTTACTGTTGAGTGAGTTCAACATTGAGATCAAAGACAAAAAAGGGGGCTGAGAATGTGGTTGCTGATCATTTGAGTCGTCTGGTGATGGAAGAGCAGAAGAGGCCAGAGAAATCACCCATTCAGGAGGAATTTCCAGATGATACCTTGTTTGCTATTAAGGTTGTAAAAACTTGGTATGCACACTTGGTTAATTTCCTACTTATGGGTGAGTTCCCACCAACATTCACAAAAGCTCAGAAGGACAAGTTAAGAAGTGAAGCAAGATACTACATCTGGGATGATCCATATTTGTGGAAACACTGCGCTGATCAGGTAATCCGACGATGTATCCCGGATAATGAGGTAACTTCTATCTTAACCTTCTGTCATAATTATGCATGTGGGGGCCATTTTAGTTCCAACAAAACAGCTAGGAAGGTATTGGATGCAGGATTCTACTGGCCGAGCATTTTTCGGGATGCTCATGGTTTCTGTAAATCATGTGACCGATGTCAAAGAGTTGGGAATATGTCCCAAAAGAATGAGATGCCTCAATCTCCTATTATTTTCTGTGAAATCTTTGATGTATGGGGCATTGACTTTATGGGTCCATTTCCTAATTCTTTTGGGAACTATTATATTTTGCTTGCGGTGGACTACGTTTCCAAATGGGTGGAAGCGAAGGCCACCAGGACTGACGATTCTAAAGTGGTGACAGATTTCTTGAAGACCAACATTTTTACTAGATTTGGTGTTCCTAGAGCTTTAGTTAGTGACAGGAGATCCCACTTTTGTAATCGGATGGTGAGTGCATTATTGAGAAAATATCATGTCACACACAGAGTCTCTACAGCATACCACCCTCAGACAAATGGCCAGGCAGAGGTGTCTAACAGGGAAATCAAGTCCATTCTAGAGAAGACAGTTGCACCAAACAGGAAAGACTGGAGTGCTCGGTTGGATGATGCACTATGGGCGTACAGGACCACTTTTAAAACACCAATTGGGATGTCACCATTCAGGTTGGTGTTTGGGAAAGCTTGTCATCTACCGGTGGAAATTCAACATAAAGCATACTGGGCAGTCAAAAAGTGCAACATGCAAGAAAATGAGGTGGGAGAATTCAGGAAACTTCCACTCCAAGAATTAGAAGAAATCAGGCTTGAGTCTTATGACAATGCAGTGATATACAAGGAAAAGACAAAAGCCTGGCATGACAAGCATATTTGGAGGAAGAATTTCAAGGTTGGGGACAAAGTACTTTTGTTCCAATCTCGCCTCAAACTGTTTCCTGGAAAACTAAGCTCAAGATGGAGAGGTCCTTTTGTGGTAGCACATATTTATCCACATGGCGCAGTTGATATCTATGATGGAGTTTCTCATTCCGTTTTCAAGGTGAATGGTCAGAGGCTGAAGCCATATTATGAAGGGTTCAATGGTGCTACTTTGGAAGAGACGGCTCTCCAAGAGCCGGAGCAAGAGCCTTAATATCCTTTTTGCGTCAAGCTAATGACGTTAAACAAGCGCTTCTTGGGAGGCAACCCAAGGCTTAGAGTAGATTAAATTTTCAGTTAATCTTTTGCTTTTTAGGTAGTTTTTGTGTGTGTCTTAGATATCCAGATTCGAAAATCAATACCCCGAAGCATTTAGAGGGGCGCGGGCATAACATGAAGTGGCGCGCCCGCGCCCGAGCCAGGTCAAGACCGCGTAAAGTCGCCAGAGAGTGTGGCGCAGGCGGAGTGGTCGGATGACACGGCCGCGGCAGTCTGGGCCCAAGCCCGCGGCATGTTGGCTTCGACGCGTACTAAAAGGGCATGGCCGAGTCATTCACACACACCCCATATACCACTTCTTTTCCTTCCTCACGCCCCCTCCTACCCAAAACCTCCATTGAAGACCTCTCAAGCTCGGATTTGTCATCAAAATCGCCTAAAACTCCATCCAACAACAAGATTCAAGTAAGTTTTCTCATTCTCAACTCCAAATTACTCAAATCTAAGCTTAAATTCGGATTAGAGGCTTGTTCTAGGTTTTTAGAAAAGCTTAGATCTAGGCTAAATTAGTTCGTTTTTGGCTTAATCCCTTCACAAAAGTTTGTTCCTTGCTCGATTATAAGCTAGATTTGTGCTTATTTTGCTAGTTTGTGAAGATTTGAGATTAACCCTAGAATTTTTGATTAAAATTGATTAAAATATTCTAGGTAGTGGGGGAAGAGAGTGATTCAGAGCTTATTTGTGAAATATTGTTGTGGTTGTCCTTGCCGGGACAACAAAAATTGCATTTGTGTTGTTTGGTGGTGCTTGTGCAGGAATTTGACATAATTTAGGTACAATGGGTCCTAAAAGAGCGAGTCAGGGTGCTTCTACTTCCCGTGCTGCTGCTTCTAGAGCACGGGGAAACACTGGGTCACGACCGGTTCGTACTTCTACTACTAGGAGACGAGCTCCAGAGGCGCCTGAGCCATTACCCATTGTAGGAGAGGCTACTCCTGAGCAGTATGGGTTTAGCTTGAATGAAAGATGGAGCCGGGCTCGGTTCAAACATGTTGCAGAAAGGGTATGGAAACCTACCCGCTTTATTGATTGGGAGTTTATGGAGGAGTTGGGGATTCAGGGAAAGTTGAATGAGGTTGTTACTGCCTTGGGATTTAAGGAGTTTATTCATTTGAGGGAGGCCACTTACAAAGGCCTTACATTGGAGTTTTTGAGTACTCTTAGATGTGATATCATTGATGGGCCAGGTATTCAAGCAGGTTTGTGTACGTTCCAACTAAGGAATGTGCAAAGGAGGATGACACTGAATGACATTAATGTCATGTTTGGTTTTCTTGAGATTAAGGATGAAGAGGTAACTCGTTGTGAGGCACAGGCTACTTGGTTGACTGTAGATTTTTAGCGTCATATCACAAGGAAGGTTGTTTACAAGCCTTCAAGGGCTAAATCGTCTTCTATTTCCCATCCAGTCATTCGTATTCTTCAGAGATTCATAGCTCACACCATTAGTGGAAGAGGGGATGGGGAAAACAATTGCCCCAAGAAGGACTTATTGCTGTTATGTGCATGTTTAATGCAAGAAAAAGTCAACCTAGCTGGTTTGTTGATGACTCAGTTGTCCCAAGTGGCTCGAGTTCCAGGCACTTCTATTGCTATTGGCGGGATTGTTACTAGATTTGTTTGCCATTTTGACATTGATCTGAGGGGATATCAGCCTGACATTCAGCCTTTACCCATGAGCTTTAAGATGTTTCATAGTATGAATGTGTGCTACAGAGTTAGGGGGACATATTATTGGGTTTTAGGAGATTCAGGTCGTGCCATGAAGATGCCTGATGATGAAAGGACTAAGATCAAGATTGGGAGCCAGAAATGGAAGACTTGGAGGATCAAAGTATTAGATACAGATTTGCCTCTGGAGCAGGTCAGACGTCAGGATACAGGGGTCAAACAGCCTAGAGCTTATCATGCACAATATGAGGTGTTAGAGGATGTTGATGATGATGTGGATTATGAGATGGAGGTAGATTCTGATGCTGATGATGATGATGAGAGTGAGGAGGAGCAGCCAGCCACTGATGATGATGCATTACATGGTATGGGCTATTCTCTAGCCCAGTTTGATCAGTTGTCTGGGATGATGCAGCAGATGCAGTTGAGTCAGACTCAGGGTTTCACAGGATTACATGATTATGTGGATGAGCGTTTCACCACATTTCAGACACGTCAGGATCAGAGGATTTCTGCTCTTCAGACTCATCAGGATCAGCAGTTTGCTGCTTTCCAAGCTCAGCAGGAGGCATTCCAGGCACGTCACGATGAGCAGTTTAGGCTGCTCCATTCTAGATTGGATGGTTGGAGTTCCACCGGCTATCCGCGTCATCCGTATTATCCTCAGTAAAGCTTTCCTCTGCCGCCATATCCTCAGTTCCCGCCATATCAGCCACCACCAGCACAGGAGATTCCACCGTACCATCCACCGCAGCCAGAGTATCATCCGGAGTACCAGCCACCGCCACCACAAGATTTTCCGCCTTATTACCCGCCTAACAACTAGGTTCTGTGAGTTTTTCTCTTCTCTTTACTTTTTACTATACTTTGGGGACAAAGTATGTTTTAAGCATGGGGGAAGGGAATTACTTTTGCATTGCATGTAGTTGCATTAGATTAGGTCATATTTAAATTTTTGCATGCATTGATTAAAATCCTGAAAAATGAAAAAAAAATCAGAAAAAATTTAAAAAAATACAAAAATATTGCATTTAGGTTCTTATTTCCCCATTGTTTGATTCCTCTTGTTTTTCTATGCTAAGTATGAGTTCTAACCCATGATTTGCATGATTTACTGAAGTTGATATGATATAAGCATGATCATTGATTGATTACCTTGATTATAGGATGGAGCATGTATTTAGCTTGAATATTTGATTCATTCTGAAGTTCTAGACAACAATTTGCCTTGTGAGATTTTTGGCCTTTCATGATTATATTTGTTCTCTACATCCTTGAGTGTATCACCATGATTATCTAGCTCTAGAACTTGCATTATGACTCTTTGTCAAGGCTGCTTACATGATTGAATGCATGACATTAAAATGATTGAGGCAATGTTTCTTATAAGCCTATTATTTCCCTTCCTACCTTACAAGATCCATGTTTTTGACACCCCTATTGCTTTGAGCTTTAAGCCTATTTTTGATAGCCCCACAAAATGATTCCTAGCCTAATAAGCTTGACCCATAATCCGGGATTTAGGACTTTAGGTTAATTATGTTTTGTGTGAATTTGATGTAAGTATGGGGGAGTTGGAGAAAAAGGTGGAAAAAGAGGAAATAAAACTCTTGGTTTCAAAGTGAAAAAAAATGAAGATGAATTATGTTGCAAAGCAAAAGAGAAAAAAATTGCTTAAATTGTGTGTAGTCTTCATTAGCAAAGCAAGAGAGAGTTGACAAGAGGCAAAAGAAGGAAAAAAAAAAAAAGAAGCAAAGTGCTTAATTGTAAATGTATGGAGTTGAGAAAGGAAGTTGGGAAGTAAGAAAAGAAATTGTTGAGTTGGGTTTAGGACTAGTTCTTTATCCCGGATTTAGCACCATAGGCCAAATGTTATCCCTTCCAAATTTCTCTTTACCTTGGCCCCATTACAACCCTTAAAAAGACCTCTTGATTTTTGTTATGTATTTGATCCCCAGCGGTGGAGATTTAGAACTCTGATGCAAGCATATGGTAGTCTAGTTTTCATGGTTGATTTTGAGTGAAACACGTCCTTAAACACTTGAGAGTTGGAGTGCAAACACATATACCTTAGTGAGGTCTAGAATGAATGAATGGTCTTTACTTGTTGCTTACCATAATGCATGCTAGGAAGTCTTGGTTGTGTTTTTTATTATATGTGAAATGCTTGTTTGACTTGAGATGGATGCAAGATTGCATTTCTATGGTGTGATTGGATTTATGTCTTGCTTGAGGACAAGCAAGGGTTAAGCATGGGGGAATTTAATAGCTTGCATATAGGAGTAGTTTAGATGCATGTTTTATATATGTTTTAGTTAGTTTTAGGTTAGTTTTTATGTAGTTTTTAGGTATTTGTGTTGTCGGGTATTATGCGCTGGTTTGCTCGGTTTTACAGGTTTTTAGGTTCAGGAGCAACAGCGGGGCGAGATCTTGATTGACCATGGCGGTGGTGGACGAGTGCAAGAAGGTTAGGAGGTGTTGCAGTGAAGATTGAAGTAGGAGTGAAGAACTAGAATCCAACGGGATGAAGCAATGGCGAGACAAGCATAATTGGTGGCGCGGGCTTAGGCTGGATGTGGCGCGGCCGCGGCAGTCTGAACAAGACCGCGCCGTGTTGTTTTGTTGCGATACGCTTGGGCCGGTCAAGTGGGCTTCGAGTTGGGCCTTGGTTATGTATTTTCCGACTAGTTTGATGTAATTTCGGGATAATTTGATATTTGGATATTTTCTAGGGTATTTAAACTTGGTTTTTAGTTTTCTCTCTCTATCATTATCAGAATTTTGGATCATACTTTTGGAGGCTAGGGTTTTTCTCTCAAGGAAGACTTTGAAACCTTTGTAAGTTTGATTTTAATTTCATTATGCATTGCTAATTTCTCTAGTGTTTGGCTAGTTATTAAAGTCATGATTTGTATGTAGTTGTGAGGTTTGATTGATTCTCAACAAACTTGAATAGAAATTATTCCCTGTGCTTAACTGAATCAGAATTATTCTAGGGTTTTATTAGATTAGCTACCTAATAGAATTTCTAGGTTAATTTACAACTGAATCTGATTAATTACCGGTTGGAGTTAATTAGATCAAGAGTAGACTTTAATTAATTTAGTACCGGTCGGACAAGTTGATTAAAGTAGGGAATAAATTCACAAGTCACTTAGATGTCTGGTTGCTTTAAGTGTGTGTTTCTATTGATAACTTGAATCGTCATGCTGTTATTTAATTGAATCTAGAAGGTCTTCTAGGTTATTATTTAATTAGGGTTGTTAGACTGGTTGTTCTATCAACTAAATCTGAAGTTTGGGTCTTAATCCTTAGTAGGGTCATTATCCACAATAGATTATTCAAGTGAGAAGAGAATCAAGAGAATCGATGATCAACGAATCAATATCATGATGGATTTAACTAGTTGAACACATTTGTTTCTCATATATTCAAATCATCTTTTGCATTCATAGTTAGCTTTATTCTTGCATATTAGTTTAGATTAAATATTCCAAAAAACCCCCTTTGGTTACTTGGCATACAAGTAATAACACAAATACAAGAGTCTATGTGGGATCGACCCTTACTTACCGCTCTACTGAGTTGGTTAAGCTAAGGTTTCTTTGATAAGTATTAACGACCACCGAAAATACTTCATCAAAGCTAGACAGAGTGGAATCTAATCATTAGTGGATAGACGATTTCTCTAGCTACTCAGTGAGGTTTGGCTTGCCTGAGTGAACTCCCTTGCCTTACTAAGCATCAATGGCTTACACGTGTCAAAAAACTCTGCCTTCAGATTCAACAATACTTGGTGTGATAATATTGAGTTCCTAAATACAATGTAGAAACTCTAGAGCAGCAAATAGTTCAAGGTGTTAAAATGTTTGCTTTAGTGGTGAAGTTGAAAGCACTTAAAGTGCCTTTGAGGAGATTGAAATCAGTAAGTGTAGATGCTGAGGAGACCAAGATAAAATATTTTCATGGCAAGTTGCAAATGGTCCAGAACGAGATTCAGTACAAGCCGAATGATCCAACTCTCTTGAGCTTAGAGAAAGTCGTTCTTGAGGAGCTTAAAAGTTCTTTGAAGAGCATAAATACATTGTTGCAACAAAGGGCTAAGTTACACTGGCTCAAGTTCCAAGATAGTTGCAGTGGCTACTTCTATAACTCCATCAGGATGAGGAAAGCGAAGAACAACATAAACTCCATTTAGGATGACAATGCTAGCCTAATCACAGATGAAAGAGAGGTGAATCTATATATGGTTGAGCACTTCAAAAAGGTACTTGGCAGATTAGAAAATTGTATTCCTTGTGATGTCTCCATGTTTCAAGAAGGTCCGGTTCTCAGTGAAGAGGAGAGGCAAGTTATGATAGCTCAGTTCGATAGAGAAGAAGTAAAGCAAGTCTTATGGGAGATAGGAGTGAATAAGGCACCAGGCCCTAATGGCTTTAGCTCAAAGTTTGTTTAGAAAGCCTGGTAAGTTGTGGGAGAGGATCTAACTGATGCTATATTGGATTTCTTTAAAAGCGAAAGATTGTTGAAAGAAGTGGGCAACATAATCTTAACTGTGATTCCAAAGAAGGATAATCTTGTCATCATCCAGGACTTCAGGCCGATCTCTTGTTGTTCTATGATCAACAATGTTATCTTAAAGCTTATTGTTAAGAAGCTTCAAACGGTATTGTCGTCCATTGTAGACTTGACTCAAGGGGCCTTTATTAAAGGAAGGAGCCTCAAGCATAACATAGTAATATGTCAGGAAATGATTAAGAGCTATTCTACAAAGTACATTAGCCCAAGGTGTCTAGTGAAAATTGACTTGAAAAAGGTTTATGATAGAGTAAACTTGTCTTTCCTCTTTCAAGCTTTGGAAAGGTTTGGTTTCCACCCTACTATGATCAAACTGGATCAGAGAAGGATGACAAGTTGTTCTTACACAATCAACTTTGGTGGAGAATTGCATAGATTCTTCAAAGGTGGAAGAGGCATTCGTCAAGGTGATTGATCCTCTTTCACCCTACCTTTTTGTTCTCATCATGGAATACTTGAATAGGATGTTGAAAAGAATGAGCAAAACTAGGGAGTTCAAACATCATCTTAATTGTGCTAGAGTTGGCATCACGAATTGTGTGCTTTGCTGACAATCTTTTTCTCTTTGCACATGCAAGCCAACCTTCATTACAAGCCATGAAAGTGGTTTTAGACAGATTTTGTGAGATGCCAAGGCTTTATATTAATCATGGAAAGTCTAAGATCTTTTGTGCGAGCATAAGAAATCAAGAAGCTTCTGATTTAGCCACCTTGATGAACATAGATCAAGGAGAGCTACCAATAACCTACTTGGGAGTACCTTTATGTAGTGTAAGAAAAAAAAGCAAGGATTTCAGATCTCTTATTGTGAAGATTACATCTAAAGTGAATGCATGGGCTGCAAGAAAACTATCTTATGTTGAAAGGCACGAATAGTCAGAGTTGTGCTTTATGGGGTGTTAAATTACTGGTGTAAAATCATCCTACTGCAAAAAGGGTGGTTAATCAAATCGTGAAAGTGCTAAGGAATTTCTTATGGTCTGGCACAATAGAATGGAGAAAAGCTCCCATTGCTTGGGGAATTATATGCATGCCAAAGGAAGGAGGGGTAGGACTAAAGGAGATTTTATCTTGGAACAAGGCTAGTTTCTCTTAATTAATTTATGGCTTCTTGGTCGAAACTAAGGCCCCGTTTGGTATGCTGTTGGAATCGGATTGGAATCAGGAATCGGAATGGAATCAGGAATCGGAATGAACCAATCCTGTGACATATTGTTTGGTATGCTGTCGGAATGAACTATTCCTGAGAATTATGGTTTAAAATTTAGGCTTAGACCTTATAATTTAGGGTTTATGAATTTTAGAATTTATTATTTAAGGTTTAAGAGTTTTAGGGTTTTATGGTTTAAGATGAAAAATTAATTTGTTTTGGAATGGACGATACCTTCCATTTTTGTCTGGAATCAACTTTTCCTGGAGGCTTGGAATGAGTCATTCCGGGGAATGAAATTGATTCCAGATTTTGGTAAACCAAACAGCATACTAGAATCAGCCATTCCTGATTCCCATTCCTGATTCTCAGGGAATCGAACCAAACAAGGCCTAATTCCATTTGGAAGAGATGGATAAATATTGTCATTCTCGAAGGAGAGTGCTTTTGGGAAGCAGACTACAAGAAAACCTCAAGTGCTTTATGGTGAACCTTGATTTCTATCAGAGAAGATATTAAAGAGACTCTAGAGAGGGAAGGCAACCCAATTGTCATTATGACAAGAAGAGGGAGATTTGACTAGAAAAGTGTGTATGATAGCTTGAGAAGTTGGGGTCCTAACAAATTTTGGTGTAGGTGGATCTAGGAAAAAATTAACACTTCAAGGATATCCTTCACTACCTGGGTGATCATCAGTAGATGGGTACTCACAAAAGACGGATTGAAAGCAATGGGTTTGTTACAAGATGAATGTTGTGAGCTTAATTTGTAATGTGAATTGTCAAGAAACTTGGGCTCACATCTGGTTCAATTGCAGTTTCTCCAAGCAAGTACTTGACAAGGTCTTATCATGGGCAAAGATAGGAAGAAGACACTACTCCATTGAAGGTTGGTCAATAGACAATTGTAAAATGGCTAGGAGGAGGAGCTTCTCCTTCAATTTATGGATAGCTTGTTATAGTGCAGTGGCCTACTTTGTGTGGAGTGCACGCAATAGAAGTATATTCTAACATGAGAGATGTGAAGTGGAGGATTGTGTGAGAATTGTAATCAATGACATTAAGAATAGCTTAAAGGCTAGATGGAGAAAACAAAATATATAAAAAATCGAGAAAAGGGTTCGCTAGATTAGGCTTAGACGAACTTGTTTAATTACTAGGTTTTTCTAGTTCTTTTTGTAACTAGTTTTTAATCTATATAATGAATCACCCCTTCATTTAAAAAAAAAAATGTTGTGAGGAGGTGGCCTGAGAAAAGAATTGAGAACATGTGTTGATTGTTGATCCGTGTGTCATCCAAGGGCTAGGGAGAGAGAGGTGTTTTATTTAACCGGCCTATGCAATTCATGCTATATACGATAAGAATTCCTTGTTGTATGAACAATTGAACATTGAAGTACAATTACAGATATATGTGTTTTTGGTATAAGTCAGCTTCAAGCTGAATAATGATTGGGGAATATAATCAATTAGGATTCTATTCTCTTATAGTTAACAAGATAGCAAAACACATCTCTACGTTGATCAAAGAAAAATCTTCAAACAAACTTTATCATCATAAAAAAAAACAACCTTTCAACCTCAATTCGTTCTGCCAAAATAAAAGAAAATCAAAGTCTACATCAATAGTTGTTAGCTTGGAAACTTCCTGTGGTGACTATTCAAAGATCTTGTATATATTGGCCCATTTATCAACCCTTATCTTTGTCAAATTCAAAGTTTTATAGTCTAATACTTCAAAAACTGCGGCTGATAATTAGATGAATTTGGCTGATTCGTCTCTTCTTTTTTTTTTTTAATTATATGGAGACCTCAGCTGTATCTCTTGGAAGTTGCAAGGAAGTTACACTCAACCATAATTCAGAAAAAGAACTCTTCTCCAAAACAAATAGCAAATTGAAAGAGAGTTTCAGATGCAACTACTCAAAACAAAACTTATCAAATAGGTTTACACTTATATATACAAAAACAAAAATGTAGCACCACCTATCTCCTCTGTTTCAAGCACATATTTATATGATGACTATAATCAAATCATGTGAGATTCACAAAGGTGACATGGAAGGAACTAAGACATCCAAAAAAAAAAAAAAGACAAACCCAAAAAAATGAAAAAATTGCAAGATATATACCATTAAATCAAAATCCTTCCACACTAGCCCTTCTCATTGTTGTTGAAGACGAAGCGGATTTCCTTCTCTCCCTATCGAACTCATCCAATGCAAGAAGCGATGAGCAACCTCTCAAAGGAACCGACAATGGCAAACTGATTAAGTGTTGTGTTGGGGAAACTGAAGAAGAAGAAGGTGACTGCCCTCTCAAAGGCATAGAAAGAGAGAAACTGCTCCTGTAAGGTTTAGGGTTTACAATAATACCATTAAGGCTAGGAGACTTCATCATTTGTTTCCCCACAACATTTCCCGGCTCTTGCAAAGGAAACCTGCAAGAGTATTTCATTTCTTGAATGGTTTTGAGTTGTTCAGCTACTGTTCTCATTGTGGGTCTTTCTGATGGGTCCTTTTGGAGACATTTTTGGGCTATGTCAGCAATTGTTCTTGCTGCTTTCATCGGGAACCGGCCTTTGAGTTGAGGATCCATTATTAGAGATAATCTGCATTCGTCCGCGAGAAATGCCCAGCTCCATTTGACAAGATTCCTCTCTTCCTTGGGACGGCGAGTATCCATGTTTTTTCTTCCAGTTAGAAGCTCAAGTAGGACAATGCCAAAGCTGTATACATTGCTTTTGGGAGTGAGGAGTCCTCTTTCCATTGTCTCTACTGATAGATTTCCAGATGCCTGAAAATTTTGAAATAATATGCCATTTCTAGTTACAATGTGGTTTATGGGAAAAAGTAGTGTTAAAATTTTGGAATGTGAGCGGTGTGTTGAATTTTTTGTGGAGTTTTTGAAACTTTTGGTTAAAAAGGAAATTATTTGTAAAAAATACTTGTTATACCAAACATACTTTTTGCGCATAAGTATTATAACTAAAAATGTGATCATTGTATGTTGTAGAGCCAAACAATACTAAGAGAATGACAAGATATCCAGGAAAGTCTGTATGAGAAAGAAGAGATGATTACTTACAGCTAAAGCAATGGGAAAGTCGGCTTCTGGTAGAAGAGCAACACATCCATATCCTGAAAGCTTGGCGCTAAAATCTTTATCAATCTGTATATTTGCTGTTGAAAATTGATTGTACATTGCCTGAAAACATAAGAGGAAGTTATTAGTAAAAAGGAACAATTTTGAGTATTCTTGTTATCAAAATGAAGGAAGATAAATGATCAAGTACCTGGAAAGGACCTTCTTCATGTAGGAAAGTAAGACCTTGTGCAGCACAAAAAGCTACTTTCATTCTTGCACTCCAGTCAATTGCAGGGCCATCAGATTTCCCAAAGAGAAGATGATCTAAACTGCCATGGTGAAGCCTCTCATAGATCAAGATCCTTTGTTCTGAGTCCTCGCGTGCATGGTAGCCAATCAATTTGCAGAGATATGGATGCTGGAGGGTTGAGAGAATATTCACCTCATTCATAAACTCCTTCAATCCCTGAACAGTTATTTTCATCTCGTCACACAAAATTCAACTAAAAGTAATACTAGAAAAATGTCTAATGAATTCTCTTTCTGAAAACTAATGTGATTATTCTGCAAATTTTATCTTACAAACAAATAACTCTAGTTAAAACAAGAGAACAAAAGATCATAACATTCCCTATTTGAAGCCGTATAAACAATTTGATATTAAATGAGATGAGCAGGAAAAAAACGACTAACTACCACTCTAGAATTGCCAAAATGTTCAAGATTTTACCTGGGTTGAAGGGTAAAATCGAGTAACAGTTGCCTCCAATTTTCTGGAACTAAAAGAAACATCCAAAATAGAAGCCTTGTAAACTGATGAAGAAAGACCTTCAGATGTGCATTGATCAGGAGAGAAATTGTGGCAGGCAGAAGAAATCTCTTCATAAGTGAAGCTCCTGAGTGATCTAGATGGAGGCAATGGAAGAGGCCCAGGAGAACACAGGGGCCCACTGTTTGGCAACTTGAAACTCTTCACAGATTTAAGCCCAGTAACATTCTGTGGTGCAGGAAGAGGAAGAGGCTGTGGACTGGGGGATTTCGGCTCATCGTATTCAACAGATGAAGGATTTCCATGGAGGCTTGAAGGAGCAGATAAAGCCCGGATCCTAGAATTGGTTACATCAATGGAGTTTTGAATAACTTTGTTTCTAGTGCAAAAGCTTGGAGGAGAAGATTGAAGTGCATGGCTTCTGATTTGTGGTTTAGGAAGGGTTGTGGGTGGATGATCCTGAGGCGAAACTCGTTTAATATGAACACTTTGTTCGGTTTTCTTCTTTTTATTCTTGAGAACTGTGAAGCAGCCCATTGTTGAAGTGCAAGTCTTAATACAGAATCCTGTTAGATAAGAAAACAAGAAGAAATTGAAAGGAGCATATATAGAAGAAATTTGAACTTCAAAAAAGGTAGAAATCCAGCCATGAGTAGCTTTTGACTAACAAGTGGCCGAGTGTTCACGCTATGAAACATCTTGATTATTAAAGCTTGAAAGCCGAAAAGGCCACCATAGGTGCACACATGAGCATCAACTAAAATCCTTTCACTCAACCCAATGCAGTTCAATTTCAAGCAAAAGTTTCAATCTCAAGCAAAAGTAGACAAAAGGAGTTCAAATTTTACTCAAAAGCAAATTACTCTACAACTTTTCAAGTTGACTCCAATAATCGCCTGCGCCCCACTATCATCCTTTAGCACTCTTTCTTGGACCACCTTCTGAATTATGTCTCACAAGTCATAAGCTACCAAACAATCCACAGATTCTACTTTCGGTCGAATTCTCAGACTAGCTTCCCACACATATGCACAGTACATTGTGAATACAAGTTTCCTTGAGTACTCAATGATGCTTAATTTAAAATTCCAATGTCATCATTAATTCCAAGAATTTATCACCAGAACCAGAAATCTAAGCCTTCCGATCTCAGGAACAATGGAAAAAATCATGTAATACAACATAAATTTCAATTTCTTTGAATGAGACACACACAGAATAGATCTGTGGCGATTCTCATCTTAAGTACTAGAAACAAACACAATCTAAAACGAAGCTTAATAACAAAACCGTTAAGCTTGAAGAATGCACAGAGTTAACGGTACTGTTCAGCCGAATTATTGGCTGAGAGAACTTATAGGTTCATCTATAATCTCGGAACTTCAAAATGGTAAACAAAAACACCCAATTCATTTAATTTCCCAATTCTTAATGCAGAAGTCCAAGCAAAAAGCAAAAATCCCAGATCCAAGAAAACAATACTCAAGCACAATCCACTACGAAGATAAACTAAAGTATAGCCGTGAATTTTATTGGATTTGTATCATGAACCCAACAATCAAAATCAACAGAAATCAAAGCTAATTGCCTAACCTAACGCACATAGGAAAATGAAAAGCCCAGGTATAAAGAGAGTGCTGAAAAAGCATACCTGAATTCAAGCACCATGAACCCTTTTCTGATCTTTGGAGTTATCACCCATACAAATGGCGAAGTTAGGATTAAAAAGGGAGACAAAGAACAACACAACCATAAAAGCAAGTAAAAAATAAACGGAATGGAGGAAGAATGAGGATAGGTAATACAGATTTTCTTCGTACACAAAAAAGGGGGGAAAGTAAGGAAAACGAAGATAGAAGGATGAAAATAAATTGAGAAAGAAGATTGGAGAGGAATTGATTAAACAATGGAATAAAGTTTCAAACTTTATTAAGATAACCGAGCTCCCGGGCCCTGGAAAGAGCAGTGGTCAAACCTAACATAATTAATCTCTGGATTTTTCTTTTTTTTTGGCCTTTCCTAAGGAAAGAGGTTTTAAATTACAGTATGGAGTTTTTTGGAGTTTTATTAATTTTCATAATTAATAAAACTGTTAAAGTTTGGTACAAACAAATAATGTATGAACAGCAGAATGGTCTTTTCCGGTTCAGTAATTTCTCTTTGTACAGCTTTGCCCATCGTTACATTAAGAAGATTCTATGATTAATGTTCAATCTTATTTCATTAAAATAGAAATAATTTGGTCTTTTCAGTTCTTTTTAATAAAATAGACGTTTTTTCAAAAAAATTTAGGGTTTTTAGCCTTTTTTTATTTTTTTAATTTGGGCTGATTATGGTTCTTCTTTGCATTCATGCTTCTCTACGTTTTCGCCCTCGTCCGAAAATTTAATTAATTTTTTTCAATAATCTCTCTGCAATATGAATGAAATTGGTAATTGTTCTTCCTATTTCCGTTTTTCATTACTTTCTATGACACTCTAGGGTTTCTTATTTCAACTTCCCTCCTAACTTAGGATTTTACATTCTCTTTTGTAAATTACTAGTTGTTCCCGTCGTGCCCTGCACGACTATGACTCAATATTTTTTAGATATACTATAAAAAAAGATATTTATAAATAAAAATATAGTATAAAATTTAATGTAACTAATTTATTGCCCGTAATATGTATAATTTTTTTTTAAAATAAACTAAAATAAATATAGATTATTAAGTTTAAAATTGAGAATAAACAAAGATTATTAACATAAAATAATCTACATTGCTCATTTTCCTTGACAATATTTCATAAATAAGTTTAATTTAAAAGAAGGAGATAAAATATGAAGAAAATAAAGCAAAAAATATATATTTTGAAAGAAAGAATTTGGTAAAAGGGCTAAAAATAAGAACCTAATTAGCCGCTTGTAATCAGAGTCCATTTTTTTTTAGTTTTTTGTTAAGTATAAAAGCCCCTTTTATTTTTTTCTCTCACCTCCCTCCTCTGATTTCTCGCTCTCGCTAGAGAACTCCGACAACTTCTCCATCTTCCATGGCCAGATCTTGTTGGCTCGCAAACGGTTTCTCCCGTCAAGCTAGGGTTTCTCCCGCCGAAGAGATTCGACGACAATCCGGTGTTGTTGACTTAATTCGAAGCTTTGTTGGACGCCGATATTAGAGAAGTTTCGGATTTTTCCCATTGAGAGTTCGCTTTCGGTACCAAGGAAGATTCAGATGCTGATGTGCAAGAAGAAGTTGATTTCAGAGTTAGAGTTTGTGATGACAATTGACCAAACTATGGTGAGTGAGTTGTAATTCCGTCCTAATTCTCTTTGTTTTCTTCCTTCCTAGGGTTGTTTATGAGTTGAATGAACTTGATTCCTTGTTGATCCTAATTCTCTCTATAATTCCGTCCTAAGCACGACGCTCTTCGAAAGGGGCCAGAGGTTGCTTTGTCGTCTCATTTATGGAAGATATGAGCAAGTCCACTGTTCTAGTCATCAGCACAGGCGGAAGAACGGGTCAGATTACCCTCTTTTCCGTTCTGAATTTCAATTTTTCCTTTCCTTTCTTAAATTTTGATTTGTGGTTGCTGAATCGTACGTAGGGTCACTTGCACCATGAAAACTGAATCGATTTCTTAATTCCTAATACATTGATTGTGAATGAATGACTGAATTTTGCACTTTTAAGGCTAAATTGCAAGTATTTTGTTTGGTTTGAATGAATGACAATTCAAGAAAACAAGACTTTGCACATGTACCTTTGCATCACTATAAAAGGCTAACTATTTTCAACACTCCTGGTTTGCATCAAACTGACTTTGTAAATGATGCAGAGCAATGAAGATAAGATTTGCAAAAGTAATGACTCATCAAAGTTCCATGGAGAAGATGTTGGTGCTGACTTTGTTAGGCATGAAATATTTTAGGGGTTTGGCTCATGCATTGTCACTTGGATGTGCCTGAATCACTTATTTTTCCTGTATTATAACAAAATGTTGATGGTCTCTTTTATTGTACAGGTCTGTCGGAGGTGGTGAGAAGAAGAAGAGTTACCAACTCAGACAGACATATAAAAGATGCAAAATAAAGCTGCTAGATTCTCTTTCTGCTTCTTGATACAACTAATTTTGGTCATTTTCATGTTGCAATTCTTCATGACGCAGTTTCTGCCCAAGTCAGGAATGGTTATGCCCACCTAGAAAGCATAGCTCTCTTTTTTCACCACCTTCTTCCTCTGTTGTACCCTTGGCACTAGAGTTAATTTTTCAGGTTTGCTAAAATATGATGACTACTGTTACTTGAGATAATGAACATTAGTTGCAAGTTTGGTTCTCGAATTGAGCCATGTAATTTTTATTGGTGTTGTTGTTGTTATCCATGGAATTTTGTAAAATTTTGTTTTTGAAAGATCGATTCAGTTTTTGTTATTCGTAGATTACATTCTCTCATTTCCAGAAATCCTTTTTCAGATAGTGTACATACAGTTGTAGTTTAAGCACCAGTATTAGTGGCTTTATCAGGAAATGTACATGATTGCGTTCACTGTTCTTCTTTTGTTTGTTGCAATTACGGGAACATGGTACCTATAGTCACTCTACCCAAGCTAAAGCCATATTATATATGAAACCCACATTCAGGGTTGAAAACTTCGTTCTTTGGATATGAATAGCCATTTATGCTGCTTGTGAATTTGAATATGAATACATTACAAACTCATGAATTTGATACAATTCTTTCATCATCATTCTTATCTTAAGATCAAATAACACCCAAAATTGATATAAATACAAAAGATCACAGATTCAAAGGCAATTTGTTATGTTTCAAACGTCTTAACTTTCTAGTTGCTTACACTACAATAATTGGTCAGTACTTGCCGATTCTTTTGCTTATTCAATTAATGGTTCTTGAATGATTCTCGCCTAAACTGAACTACATGAACTTTGCCGGAGCTAGCTAGGTTAGATGAAGGATACATATTTGATAACAATTTTATTTTTTATGTGTGGTGAGGGTTGTTTTTATGTGGTTGAATGTCTTTGATGATACTTTTTGTCATCAAAAAGTGTCATCAAGACATTTTGATGACACCTTTTTACCTTTTATTACACTTTTAGGGCCCGTTTGGTGGAGAACCGGGAAAGGCAAACGGAAACATATTGAAAAAGGATGGGGAAAGGAATGGAATTCCGTTATCACTTGAAATTGTTTGGTTTAAGTAATAAGAAACAGATTCAAAAACACCATTGTTGAAGAACAAGAAAAAGCTTTAAAAAGGGACATGAATTAAAGCAGCAAATCATAAATGGAATTCAACTCTTCAATAGAGAAGCTCCAAATGCTGAACAGAATGAACAAAACTTCTAATTTCATTTGTAAAATTTTCATAATTTCAGATCTAGAATTTTTAGGGTTTCAGATCTAGAACAAAACCCCCAATTTCATAATGGCAGCCGGTGGTGTGGTGAAGACGTGGAGGCTAGTGACGGCGGAGGGAAGCCACTCGGCGATTCTAAGGAGGACGCAGGCAGGATGGTGGTGCGGAAGTCCTCCGGCGAAGGTGGTGACTAGGGATTACGTGGAGGCCGGCGGTAGCGTGCCGGTGACGGCGACGAGGAAACGACAACGAAGGTAGCGTGTCGGCGACGACGAGGACAAGGAATCCGATGGTGGTGGCTATGGTGGAAGAGGGCAAGCCGATGGCGGTGGTTGTGTGG
Organism: Fallopia convolvulus; assembly: GCA_964016875.1. Classification (NCBI taxonomy): domain Eukaryota; kingdom Viridiplantae; phylum Streptophyta; class Magnoliopsida; order Caryophyllales; family Polygonaceae; genus Fallopia; species Fallopia convolvulus. Next base: position 53,518,337 of record OZ024727.1, on the reverse strand, counting down.
TGAGACAGATTTCGGTGAGAGAGAGAGAGTACAAGAGAATGGAAAGAAGAAGAGGGTTTGTTACTTCCCAAATTTTTGTGGAAACAAAAATGAGGTTGTTTGACATTGTTGGTAGAATGAAAAAAACAGAAAATGGGCTAACAAACACCTTGGGGCAGAATGAAATACGTGTTTCCCTTTCCGTAGTCTAAAAAACAAACTTCCAAACGGGCCCTTAGTCATCAAAAAGTTGTAATGATGGTGAAAAAAATTGTGATGACAGTGATGACGGTTGTTTTTATATGGTTGAATGCCTTTGATGATACTTTTTTGTCATCAATACATTTTGATGACACTAAAAAATTAAATGTGATGATAAATATTTGATTACAACTTTGTTTAATTTGTGATGACAATTGTTTTTTATGCGGTGATGACAACTATTTGTATGTGGTGATGAGATTTGATGACAACTATTTTTTGTGATGATGATAAAAACAAACAAACTTTGAGTGATGACACTTGATGACGGTTGTTTGTCTTCAAGACCATTATCATCAAGGCCCTTTTGATGACAAATTAATCGAACCGTCATCAAGTAGTGATGATAATTGATGACAATCGAACCGTCATCAAATAGCGATGACGATTGATGAGAATCGAATCGTCATCAAGTAGAGATGACATTTATGATGATAGTTGATGACAATCAAACCTACATCAAGTAGTGATGACAATGATGATTGTGATGACACATATTTGATGGCTCTTAAGTGATGACACTTGTTTGTCACCAAGGCCCTTTTGATGGCAAATTAATCGAACCGTCATCAAGTAGAGATGATAGTTGATGACAATCAAACCGTCATCAAGTAACGATGACAAGTGATGATAGTTGATGACGGTTCGAACCGTGTGATGGCGGTTGTTTTTATATGGTTTGAATGCCTTTGATGATACTTTTTGTTATCAAAAAGTTGTCATCAAGACATTTTGATGACACTTTTTGCCTTCTATTACAGTTTTTGTCATCAAAATTTTTTGATGACGGTGAAATAAATTGTGATGACGGTGAAATAAATTGTGATGACAGTGATGACGGTTGTTTTTATGTGGTTGAATGCCTTTGATGATACTTTTTGTCATCAAGACATTTTGATGACACTTTTTACCTTTTATTATACTTTTTGTCATCAAAAATTGTGATGACGGTGAAATAAGTTGTGATGACGGTGAAAAAATTGTGATGACGGTTATGAAAGTGATGATAGTGATGATTGTGATGATGGTCAACGCCGGTCAACGGTCGGTCAATGTCGGTCAACGGTCGGTCAACGCCGGTCAACGACCGAGTCAACTCGGTCAACGGGCGAGTCAACCCGGTCAACGACCGAGTCAACTCGGTGGGAGTGGGGGGTGGGTGATGGGGTTTTTTTTGCTATTTAGCTAATTTTCACACACTCCTTAATATCCACCTAATTAGCCTCTTTTTTTTGCTATTTATTTAAATCATCCTATTTTGAAAATATGGAAGAGATGAGATTGAGCATATATATTTTATTGGCTTAAAAGGAAAAAATCCAACCATTAGTTAAAATTTTTTAGTTAAGATATTATCTCCTACCAAAAATTCTAAATTTGGGAAATAAAAATTCCAAATTAATATTGAATTAAATTATAAAATTGTTTCCAAAACTACCAATTTATTTGTATAATTTATATGAATTAATGAGGAGATGACACGTGTAAAAATCTGATGTGGCGCATTTTAGGAATGACATATGGAAAAAGATGATGTGGCGCAATGTGGTGGCTCCAAACCTTATTGCTTTTATATATACAGTAGATTGCTGATTTCAGTGTTTCATGTTTTCTCTTGTGATTAGAATGACATTAGTTTTGGCAATCTTATGATACATGGGGATTGAAAGGTGATTTATGTAGCCGATAATATTTTTCGGTGATTTATGTAGGCAAAGTCGTGTTTGATCGTAACTCCTTTTCAAGATTTCAATAAATATTTAGCCAAGTAACATATATGGCTACAATTTTGTCCGGAAATAGTGGTGGTGTTCCCTTACTTATTAGGCGTTTGGTTGTAATATTTCTGCGGATAAAACATATGAATTTAAACTCCCATGAATTGCACTTCTTACAAAATGGGGGAATTGGAATTACCATGATGGAGGTGGCCAAGTGAGTAAGATTTAATTCCTCCACTTTTATTTAAAATCTCTTTTCTTTTTTAAAATACAAATTTCTTATCGATCCATAAGTTATATTATTATTATTATTATTATTATTATTATTATTATTATTATTATTATTATTATTATTATTATTATTATTATTATTATTATTATTATTATTATTATTATTATTATTATTATTTAGCAATAAGGATTATTATTGTAAATTTAAATAAATTCATACGATTTTTCACCTTCTACCAAATAAATTGAAGCAATTTAATTAGTGTCCAATTAATGGCAACCAAATACATTTTGACGAATGTAACACCCCCTCCCTATTGTACTTGAGGTGTTACCGCTAGTAACCCTAATTAGTCCTAATCCAAGGTTACCCAAGGCTTTAAAACTTATAATCACAACAAGTATTACAACACTTTATTACAAACCATAGTATGACTTCCTTCCATACACAAAATCCTAACCACAACTTGGGCAAAAGTAAAATATTTACAACAGACTTGTTCTTCTTCAAGCGACCACTTTCAAAACCTTTTTACATTCTAAACTCCTTGGCTAGCCTTCTCTTCGCGGATTAACTTCTTTAGTGGCTGATGCGTCGTATACAGACGGTGGGCACCAGCCGGCCATGCAATTGAATAAGGTGGTCAGATTAGTCTAATGAAAGACTAAGCAAGTGGAGAAAATGATTGGTTCCTATGGTAGTGACTAAACATATTGGCATCGAAATCCGAATGACAACCGGTCGATGATCCAACAGTTAGCAGTCCCATAGAGGATAAGAAATGAGGCATGCATAATCAAAAGATAGGACACCACAACTTGCGGTTCCATTATGAAACATGAACAATTGTTGGGAACTTATATTATTCACACAATATTTTTAAAAGCCTTCATCGACTAATCAGATTGACTTAATCAGAGTTTGATTAAGAATCAATCATAACCGGGAGTAAGAATGGTTATCGAATAGATCAACCATTCGAGTATATTAATGTGCCTAACACACTTATCTTATATTACTTTCAAACTTTTCACAAACAAGTTTACATCTTTTAATTGGCTCGAACTACTGCCGATGGAATACAATACTATCGAGGTCAGAGGGTATGTTTCATCCGTGAACAACGAATAGTACGGATCCCAATGATGGAGAGATTAGAGGGCCTGTTTCATCCATAATCTTCTATCCGCACTTAGTAATAAATGCACTTAGCTAGAATGCATAGTCGCCCCTCAAGCGTAGAGCGGGCCATTGGTCATGACCTTAGTATTAGGGGATCAATATTGATACTGCCTAATATGAGTTTTAAAGAGATGCTTCCGAGATTAAGCTCACATCCCTGAACTAGATTAATCTATATCAATGTCTCCGCATGAGACAACTAAACAAACAAGGTCGCACACACAACGGACCTAAGTCCAGTTCTAGCGCAAACTAAATAAACAACATGGTCATTATTTCTAACAATATAACAACCTATCATATTTTATTAAGCATACAAGTTGTTCCCAACATAAATATTAAATGGGATTCAATTCCTCATTTAATAACAATAATGCAAGAGCGAACCGTCCACTTGCCTTATAAGGCGTGCTCTACGCTCTCAGCGATTCCAACAGAAATCTTTATCTGCCTTCTGCCAATTATAACAACAGATTCTTCAACCACAAGCTCATGAATACAATTCTTAGTTGTAACCCAATTCTACAATTTCCTAATCGATAAATGATTTGATTTCCGAATATCGATATATATATAAATCCTTAGTTTTCATGCTTCAAGGAGCCATCTTGGCGGAATTATAACTAATTATCCGCTTCACTTTTGAAACAATTTTCTAAATAAAAATTGTTCATTAGTAGCAGTTCTACAAGATTACCAAATCTCAGATCAAACAGATTAACCACGAATCCCGAGTAATTATCCGAAGTCCTTTACCTGACAATCGATGTCTAAACTTGTCTTCGCTATAAGTAATAATCCAGACGTCCGTTTCTCGAGCGGTTTGAACCTGTGGAACCGTATCAACGTCAAGATTATAAAAACCATAAATTTACTTAGCAAAGCGGACCCGAAAGGTCCTTTTGGTGGCTCCGTAACCACCCCGCTAATTAATTTCGAGCGTTAATACCTTCACTCGAACTTCGAGCTTGTTCGGCTCGATGGTGGTTCGACCCAAGGACCCGAGGGTGGCGGTGTGGTGTCCGGTGGCAACCCCTGGTGGTGGGTGGTGGTCGGCGAGCTGCTGTTCGCCGGCTGCGGGGCAGTGAGGCAGAAGAGGAAGCCGAAGATGAAGTTCGAATTCTTTCCTCGAGTCCGACGTCGTCCTGATTCTTTCTCCCTGGTTTCCGCTTCCACTGCTGGCTTCACACAAACAAGAGGAGGAGATGAGGGTGGTGGCTGGCAAGGTGGTGGCAATGAAATCGCCGGCAGTGGAGGTTCGAATTCGATCGCCCGAGTTCGTCGTCCCGTACGACTCTCTCTCGGTTTTGATTTGAAAGGGAAGGAGAAAGGGATAGACTTTGACAAGTCAAAGAGATGAACTTGCATAAATCCTATCTCCCAATACGTAGGTGTTAAGCAAGAGACGGTCAAATGAGATTTTCCGTCCCGGAACGGGACTCGCGTTAAAGCGGTAAAATTATGTACCTCGGGTGGAAAAACTCACTAAACGAAAAACGTCCCGTAAATTATGTAGACCAATAAAACCAATTTTCCATGATTTTATCTTGCTACCCTCAATTTTTAAGGCTTCCGTTTCGTATTTTACATTCCTTCCGGTACATAATTAAAAAGACGGCTTATCCAATAAATATTCTTTTTCCACTGAAAAATCCTAGAATTCACACCGATCCATAAAATCATTTCTTTGTGATTTTAGGATATCACCAAGAATTTTCTAGGATTTAATTTCCAACAAAAATATTGAATTAAGCGTTAAAACGGACAAAAAGGTTAAAAAGATATCCGAGAAAAATTCGAAAATATCCTTAAAAACCGTAGCTATTACAACGAATCTCATGAAATTCAATATCTAGGAATTGTATTCATATGAATTAAATTCCTAGAAATTTTACTTCTCACGTGTAACCAAACGAACGCTGATTTGATTGAATTTTATGCCTCTTGATCGACAGTTTAAGGCTAGAGTGCTTATTTATGTTCATTGGCTTCGTACCCTGCCTAAATTGTGCTATTCTAATCACAAGAGCAAACATAAAACATTAAAATTAGTAATAATTTACAAAAGATAATGAAAAATCTCAATTTGGGAGGGAAGTTGAAATTAGAAACCCTATAGTGTTATAGAAAGTAATGAAAACTCGAAATAGGAAAAATAATTATCAATTTCGTTCATAATTTTAGAGAGATTATTGAAAAAAATCAATGAAATCTAATAATAGGGGAGAGAACGCAGAGAAGCACGATGAATGTAGAAGAACCACGATTAGCTCAGATTAAAAACAAAGATGCTAAAATACCTATTTGTATTAAAAAGAGCATAAACGCTAAAGTACCCTCATTTTAATCAAATAAGATAAAATAGCAGCTATTAAATCTTCTTGATCCTACGATTTTAAAAATTTCATATTTTATAGAATAAGAATATGTTTTATATGATCGGACGATTCAAACTTATTATATGTATGTGTCCTTATTAATTAAAAAAAATATAAAAGAGCATCATTAAAATTCGCCTTATTAATCAACGTAGCACATTAGCCTTTAATCAATAAAAGTCTTCTAAATTATAATTGACTTTTCAGTATAAACTAACCATTTTTACAATTAACATGCATTAAAAAAACTAATCTTTCCGTATAAGTCTACTTGTCTTTTTAGAGTTACACATATATTAAGAAAATTCTAAATTAAACAAAAATGTCCTTAATTTAGTTCACTTTTTTATTAAATATAAAAATTAAAGTGGAAAAATTGGTCCAATCATATATCATGTAATGCATTAAAAGTGTACTTGTCTTTTTCATTAAATTATTTAGCATCATTGCAAATTCGCAAGCTATTGATCCTGCAATTCATCCTGAACAAATCCAGTCAAAGATCAGAAACATTAGACTATATATTATTTATCATTATCAGCTTTGCTAATATGTAGAAAATTCAACCAATCATATATCATGTAATGCATTAAAATTCCCTATCGTTGCATCGAATAATCTTCAACGTTTATCTTCGGTCAAAATTCAAAATTTATTTCGTGCATATACCATCTAGGTATGCATAATTCCAAACTAAAATACAAGTTATTAGAACAAATAATAATAATGAGCCTGCAAATTGCATAAAACTGTTACATCAAACAGGGGATGGAAGTGGCAAACATTATTTACATCCTCATTTCATTGTAAATTTGCAAGCTTCATCTGTCCCAGTTTGACCGATAATTTGAAGTTGATAATGCCCTTTTTTTAATATATAAATCAGGCTATAAATACTGCCACGTATTCGTTTATATATATCTTTCATTAGATTCAAACTATTGCTTCCTCAAGATGAGAAGTCCAGTCTAAGCGGTTGGTCCTTAGGAAAAGAGCTTTAAAGTTATCGTTTCGACACTTATCAACGATGAAGTCATATTATTAATTTCTCTAGAATTGTTTATAATTCTTACCCGTTCATAGATACTCTAAGCTAATTCAAGTAGTATCCGGGAAATCCTAAATCTTACCTGATAAAAAAAAAATATTGCTTCTTCAAATTCATTTTCCAAAATCCAAACAAGGCACAATAAATCTGTAAAATATAAGTAATGATTATGCGTTTCAAAACAGGTGTCATTGGGAGTATGAGATGTTATTATGTGTCCATGCTCAGATGCTCTTAAAGAAGTTGTTACATTTTGCGGAAGAAGAGAAGGACAACGAAAATAGAGAGCAAAAGAAGAATTCTATTATTGACTTATGATAAGTTGTTACACATTTTCTATTATGTTCCATAGACCCGGGCCCAGATTCGATGAACCGGAGAACTACCGGTTCTTGTTCCAACTAAGGTTCCGGTTCCCCCACCCTAGGAATCAGAAAACCGTCAGTCCCGTCACCAATGACTATTTTCTTTTAACGGAAACTAATACCGCGGTCGCGGTTCTGGCAAAAAGAAAAACCGTGATCGTTGTTTTGTGCCAGAATGTCAATGGCTTATTTTTAATGGCTAGTTCTTAATGGTGATAATTTTCTTCTTTAAATATCAAACATGATCTCATTCTAACCCACATTACCAATCTCTCTCAATCTCTCAAGTTTACAATACTCTCAATATTTACTAGATTTTATAATTGTTTTTTATCCACGCATTATTTTCATAGTTGCCCTTTAAAAAATAACACAATTACCTTATATCATATTGCATTGTAATTTTGTATTTCAGTATCTTCTTAATATTTACTTTGTTCTCTACTTCTCTTTACTTAATTACATTTTAATAAAATGGACGGATTTGTTGATCAACTTTTTGGCACACAAGAGAGTGATGCTAATATAGAATTTGTATCTCCTATTAACTTGTCGGAATTCTCGGATCCCAATGTGGAACAACCGGGATCGTCCACTCCCGGTGAAAATGAGGGGGTGGATGTGGATAGACCCGAGGCTCCAACCCTTAAATCTGATATTTTTACAAAACATTTTCGGATGAGAGCTTATGATGCACCTCACAAGAAGTATACAATTCATTGTAATTATTGTGATAAGAAATACACATGTTTTTTTAAATGATCTACTAGCTTATTGAAGACCAACATTAGGTCACCTGAATATTACAAGGCTGACCTAAATCATCACAGCGGATGATCTTTAAGAAATTCAAAACTAAAGGACTGAGAATACAAGAATCAAAGATTTGATTTAAAGGAGAAGAATAAGAACTAAGAAGAGGAAAAAAAATCTAGAAACTGCCGATCTAAGATGATCAAGATTGAAATGTCTTCTAGCTAAGAAGTCTGCTGTCGAATTACACTCCCTGTAACAATGAAAAAAACAAACATGAGGAATTTGCGAAATAAAGAGTTTAATATCTTCTAATATTTTCGCTATTTCCTAAGGAATTTTCCAAACATTTTTTAAAGAATTAATAAGCTCCAGGTTATCGCCTTCTATAATTAAATTAGATATATTTATTGAACTTACATATTTAACACCTTATAAAAGTGATAATGCCTCTACTTTAAGGACTGACATAGTCTGCAACTCTTTTTTTTAATCAAAATGAATAATTTTACTATTATGTTCACAGATTAAAATCCAATGTAAATAGCTGAATTTGTTTGTTTAGAACCATAAAAGTTCAATTTATGCCAGTTTGGAGGAGGTTTAATCCAAGAGCGATGATTTTTCCATTTCGGTAAATTTTTTATTTTGAGATTGTTTTAAAAAATAATTAGCTAAATTCCATTGCACATGTTGAGCAAAAGCTAAATCACGAGGAAGTAGATTAGAGATAAGACGAGCAGAATTAAAAAAATTTGCATTTCAAAGGCCCCAAATATACCACTAAATAAAACAAAGAATATTTTTGTTATGATTAGAATTTAAAGTAGTTATCAAATTATCATTATAACCTCCAGAAGATTCAATACTAAAGGTAGTATTTAGTTTTAATTCTAATTTGCTTATCATAGAATGAGTAAAGGGACAATGAAAGAATAGATGGTTTAAATTTTCATCAACACTTTCACAAAGCGAACATGTACTTAGAACACAATTAAAGCAACGATTTAAACGATCAGTAGTTGGGAGACAACCAATACAAGATTTCCAAATAAAATTTTGTATTTTAGGAGGGAGTTTTGTTTTCCAAATCGAAGAGAAACCTGAACAAAGATTTGACATTTCAGAAGTAAGAAGTGAATAAGTAGATGAAACCGAACAATTTTCATCAGGGAGCTAAACAAGTTTATCTGGAGAAGAAGAATATGGGATACGAATATTAGAAATAAGTTGTACTAGATAGGGAGGAACATATTAACTTAACTCATGTAGATTCCAAGTATTATGATTAGTTATAAAATGAGAAACTTTTAAGTTAATATTAACATTATCAAAATAAGAAAGTAAATCATGTTTTGATATATCCATTTATATGTCCAAAAGTTAATGGTTTGTCCATTTTTAATTGACCAATGAATACCATTAACAAACCGATCTCTAATATTCAATAACCCGCCAAATTGCCAAGAACAACATTTCTTTTGATACTGCATAATAGAAGAAGATCCAAGATATTTTTGAGTAACAATTCGAACCCACATATTTTGTTGTTTATTCATAATTTTTCAAATTAGTTTCTTTTAAAGAACAATATTTGTATTTTCATCTGTTCTAATACCTAAGCCATCCTTTTCTGTTGGAGTGTAAATTTTATCACAAAGAAATACACATGGTTGCATGTAGGGGTGTCCAAACCCGGTTAACCTAGATTTCGGTTAACCGAAGTTCAATTAATCGAGATTTCGGTTAACCGAAGTTCGGTTAGTTAAAATTATGAACCAAAACCGAACCGTGAATCCTGGTTAACCGTAGTTCGGTCAACCAATATTTCGATTCGGTTTTCTCGGTTAACCGATAACCGTTTATGTAATTTTATCTTAAATAATTAAGACTAAAATAATGAAATTTGAATTAAAAAAAGTGATCAAGCAAGACTTTTATTTTAAATATGTACTTATATAGTTATATCATATTGTTTTGATTGTTGTAAACAAATATCGAGAGTATATACTATATTGTGTGGAATCAAACATTGTGTGTATTAATTTTTATCCCATCTAATTTAATAAGTGACTCTTATATCAATGAGAAGTGAAAAAATAGTGTGTAAATTGTTAAAATAGAAGATGGAAAGACTCAAACTAGATTAACACTTTGAAGATTATAGAGTTTAACCACTAAATAAATCAAGGATAACTATATTTGAAAAAAATATTAATATATTTTCGATTTTTTGGTTAACCGTTATATGTAAAGTCGTAAACCAAAACCGAACCGATAAATCGAAAATATTTTCCGTTCAGTTAATCAAACCGAAATTTCAAAAAATGTCGATTTGATTAACCAAAAAAATAATCGATTTTCGATTTCAGTTTTTTTATGGACACCCCTAGTTGCATGCACCATCTTTCAAAGAAAAGCACCTCGATTGAAGTGGAGAGCCCAGTCAAAGTTTATAATTTTTTTTAATCAGTATTTAGTTGAGATGTGGAAGAGGAGGGGTGCCATTCAAAGAAAGCAGGTTTCCGGTGTGGTCAAACAGGCCCATCAAGGGTGAAGCTTGACTCTAAAATCCAGCCGTCCGATCAATACCTTGATTGTGATCCAGGGTTTGGATTTTATACTCTTAGAAGGCCAGCGGGTCCCACTGATATCAATGACTCAATGTTGTCCTTCAAGATAGGGTTACAACGTAAGCCTCCACGCGCGCGTGCGGAAAAGAATCTTTGTTAAAACCATGTGTGGGCAGGGCCCACTTCGCTACGTTTGAGTGTGTTGACTCCCTATACGGGCCCCACTTTTTTCAGCCTTACATTTACCAGTAGATTTCTGTTCACAGTAGTAATTAAAATCGATTGGGCCACATTGGGCTTAGTCGACGTCGGCCCGTAATCAATTGCGTTTGTCGAATGGGGGTGGGGTGGGTGAATGGGGACAGGCAAATGAAATACGAAAGTAACGAAACTGATATCGCCAGCCAGACCAACGTCTATATTGCAATGTATTGAACTCAAGTGGAACTGAGAATACGAGTCATACGTGATACGACCATATATTGTGAGAGTGTTCACGTAGAAAAATTAGGACAAGAATTGCCTAATATATAATAATGAGATACTCCACCCATTGTCATTGTCATATGGTTTTGCGTTGGAACCTCGTTAGACTTGTATGCTAGGTCGTTACCCGCACGACCCAAGTTTATTGGCCCACCAGACTTTATCACCGTAGATAAATGGCCTCATGTTTGAACCTCACGAGCCTGGTCGGACGGTTAAGGCCTCAGGTTCGAACCGCACGAACCTGGTCGGACGTTTAAGGCCTCAAGTTCGAACCTCACGAACCGTAAAAGCAGTTCTCATATGTAATGGTTGCACTAGGATGGCTGGTGCGGATGGTAGATTGAACCCACCTTCAGTTCAAGATATTTATATATGCATCAATTCAAACTTCAAAGGGACTAGAAAGGATAGTTTCCAGCCCTATTTTTGAAGATTGTACACTTCAATAGGCTAGTGGGAACTTCTGTTCTATTGTTTTTCTTAGCAATCATGCATTAGCAATCATAATATGATACTCTCAACAGCCAAAACAACCCTAACTCGAGGCTTTGTTTTGTTAAAGAAGCAAAATCTTATCATGAACTAATCAATTTCTCTTGGAGTGTACTGAACTTTGAAAGTTAACAACTGGTTCCATGCACAATTATCACAAGTGATTGATTTTCGAATGTTGTCATACACCATTATCTACAGGCAATTAACGGTGGGAATTTGTTGAAGAACTGAACTACTCCAATTTGGAAAATGGTTATCGATCACTCGATCAGCAACTCCACAAACAAATCATTTTTCACAATTGACAACTCTATCTCATAACTTCTGATTCTATTTAACTTAACCGGAGGATATATCAACAGTATAGACATAACGAAGTCTCTGTAACTTACAATTGCAAGCCATCATTCATCGCACATTCTAGAAGCTTCGTCACATCGAATCCAAACGCAGAAGCCACCACCGCGATCGCCAGAACGACGGAGAAAGCTCCGCATTGCACCAACCGATTCTTGGACACCGCGAACTTCGCCGATTTATCGGCTCTAGGCGACCTCCCCTTGATCCGAAGACGAGATCGAAATTTCTGGAAGATCCGGACAAATCTCGACTTGAGAGAGCCATTTCGCTGAATCAGCTCGGACTTTATCGCCGGAGATCCGGCATCAGATTCGACTCGGAGCCGCCACCGTCGGAGCTTGAGAAGGAGAGAGAAGCGGTGGGGCTTGAGATTGTAGAGCGATTCCGGAGCCGCATTTAACCTAAACTTGAAATTGAAACCGGATTGCTTTGCCTGAGCTTTGATCTGAAGATTCCATGGCCGCTTCTCTGATTTGGCTTGCATTAACTTAGTCCGGACTCCAGAGTGGAGTGATGCTTAGAGGTCAGGTGACGACGACGGCGATGGCGGAAGGCAGAGAAGCGCTGGGGTTTCGGCTTGGAGCCGTTGCGTTGGGCCCGGGGAATAATTGAAAATTAAGGCCCGTCCAATAGTTATAGCTCTGCACGTTAGAAAATAAGCTTTTATGGGCTTTGTCTATAATTAGGCCCAATCTACAACAAGCCCATGAGTGAGTGGCCTTAAATCTTCCTCATGGAATCTACACTCTGTTCTAGAAATATGTTTTTAGAATAATGTTCTAGAAATATGTTAAGTGGTAGGTAGTGTGTACTCAGAGTGTCAGAGACAAGAAAAGTAAGGTCTCGAGATGGGCGAATTTATTTTAGCTTCTTTTTTTTAGCATAAAAAAAACGCAATTGAATTCGGAAACAGATCTGAACTCGGAATTTTCAAAGTTTGAATTAGGGTCCATAACAAACCGAAACCGGAAAATCGGTTAACTAAATCGTCTTTTTCTAAAATTTCGGTTTGGTTAATCGAACCGAAAATAATTTTGATTTATCGATTCTGTTTTAGTTCACGACTTTATATATAACGGTTAAATTAAAAACTTAAAATATATTAATATTTTTTCAAATATTAGTTATCTTTCTTTTATTTAATGGTTAAACTCTATGATATTCAAGGTGTTGATGTAGTTTGAGTCTTTTTTTCTCCGATTTTAATAATTTACGCACTATTTTTCAACTTCTCATTAAAATAAGACTCGTTTATTAAATTTGATGGGATAAAAAATAATACACATAATGTTTGATTTCACACACTATAGTATATACTCTCGATATCTGTTTACAACAACTAAAAAAATATGGTATAAGTACATATTTAAAATAAAAGTCTTGTTTGATCACTTTTTTTATTTATTTTTTTTTTTATTTTAATTATTTAAGATAAAATTAAATAAATGGTTATCGGTTAACCGAGAAAACCGAACCAAAAAATTGGTTAACCGAACTACGGTTAACCGAAATTCACGGTTCAGTTACGGTTCATAATTTTAACTAACCGAAATCATGGTTAACTGAATTTAAGTTGTCCGAGATTTGGACACCCCTGGTTTGAATAATGGATTACATCACTACATACTTGAGATATTTATTAGTATAAATACACCATGTTCACCGCAACTGAAAACCCATCAAACTACTAAACACATAATTCACAAAACAACAGAAGAAGAACAGTTAATTAGAGCAATGGGAAAGGCAACAGCAGCGGCAGAAGAGCACTCAAGAAGGGCAATAGGATGGGCTGCCAGGGATTCTTCTGGCCACCTCTCCCCTTTCACCTTCTCTAGAAGGTAAATACTACCCATTTAATACAATATATTTTTATGCTTATTACAGTAATTAGTTGAATGACATTTGGCGTTGAGTACAAAAATAATGTATGGTGCAGGGCAACTGGAGATCTAGACGTTGCATTCAAAGTACTCTACAGCGGCATTTGCCATTCCGATCTTCACTACATAAGGAACGAGTGGCACAACGCCGTCTATCCTGCAGTACCAGGGTACATATACATACACAAATTATAAGCGAATGTGTAGGAATTTCACGACCACAGCATATATGAGTCTACGTGGTCGCTAGTTCTGGGTCTAGATTTAACGTACACGTAGTCGCTATTCCGCGATTACGACCTAGATTTAGCGTTCACGGGATGACGTGGTCGCTATTTTGAACCCAGATTTTGCGACCACGTGGACGCTAATTAGCAACCACGTGGTCGCTAATATATATGTACCTAGATTTAGGCAGCGGTCGCTCCCAAAAGCCGTAGCCAACCCCAGAATTCACCAATTGGTGTCGGTTGATGTAATGTTCTAAAAAATGCTAGGCGGACAGGGCAGAAACTGCCTAGTGCCTAAACGACTAGAACTATTATTTAGGCGAGCTTAGACCTAGACGAGCTGGACAGCTAGGTGGGGCTTAGAGAGGATTTTTAAAACAATGCATATATTTAATCAATATGTAATCAACAACAGGCACGAGATCGTGGGAAAAGTGACCGAAATTGGAAGCAAGGTCCAAAAATTCAAGGTGGGGGACAAGGTTGGGGTTGGATGTATGGTGGGTTCGTGCCATTCATGTGACAATTGCGCTAGCCAGTTGGAGAACTATTGCCCCAAAGTGATCCAGACATACGGGTCCCACTACTACGATGGAACCATCACCCACGGCGGCTACTCCGACAACATGGTCATCCACGAGCACTTTGCCGTTCGCATCCCCGACGGCGTCCCGCTCGACGCCGCCGCTCCCATGCTTTGCGCTGGGATCACCGTGTATAGCCCGTTGAAGTATTATGGGCTTGATAGGCCTGGGCTTCACGTGGGCGTCGTGGGCCTTGGTGGGCTGGGCCACATGGCCGTTAAATTCGCCAAGGCCATGGGTGTTAGAGTTACTGTTATTAGTACTTCCCCTGGGAAAAAAGATGAGGCTGTTTCCCGCCTTGGTGCTGATTCATTCCTCCTTAGCACCGACTCTCACCAAATGGGGGTATTCCACGCTAACTTTCAGCTACATGGTGGATTACTAAAACTAAGTGCAAGATTAAACTACGTTGATTAAGTATTTGAAGTCCATAGAAAACTGCCTAGTATATATACCCTTGGTAGTTAGGTTACTCCTCTTTATTATCAATTGGTTTTAGGATCTGTTATACTTGTATCGTGTACACGTCCCTAGTCTACCTGCCTACTGACTTGTGCACTTTCTTCGCCTTATGTGTTGATGTGCTTGTGTTGTACAGGCTAGTGTAGGAACAATGGATGGGATTATCGACACAGTTTCGGCAACTCACCCAATAGCGCCCCTGATTAGTTTGCTAAAATCTCATGGGAAGTTTGTCCTCGTTGGTGCTCCATCGAAGCCTTTTGAGCTGTCGGCATTTCCGCTAATTATGGGTATGTTTGTTTTTTTCCATTGATATATATGATGGTCGAGGCCGGTGTGATCTGACTCTGAAACATACATACTTCAGGTAGGAAACTCGTAGCGGGGAGTTGCGTTGGAGGGATGAAGGAGACTCAGGAGATGATGGATTTTGCAGCAGACAAGGGATTGAAAGCCGACATTGAGGTCATCCCTATCGACTATGTCAACACTGCCATGGAGCGGATGTTGAAGTCTGATGTCAAGTATCGCTTTGTCATTGACATCGGCAACACCTTGAACGTTGATTAGGCATGGAATTAAAGATTAGTGAAGTTGGATTTCTCGATCTCTCTATGTTGTATTTGATGGAATTTCTGATGTAGCATATATAATAAAATATTGTGGTTCTGTTTTGTGTTAATCAATTTCGGTGTCCAACCTTTTATAATTATGTGAGACTATTATAGCCTGTACGTGAGGAGCATTTTTACAGTAGTTATTCGATCAACATGGACTTGAACGTATGAAGTAACTTGTTTGTTTAATTATTAATTAGTCAACATAAACAACAATAACAACAATATTGACCCAGTGAGGTTTCGCTACAGCGAAAACTTGTGAACATAAACTTAGTTTTAGTATCATTTATGTACGGAAAATAGTATTTGCAATCCATTTTTATGATTACATACAACTTAAATCTTATACATACTGTAATCGTGATATGACCTAGAACTATCAAGATATCAACAGATCTAGACAATATCAAACTTGTACACAAACTGTTAAGCAATAATCGAAAGCGAAAGGACACAGGAGTTGTTAACCCGGTTCGAGTTCAAAGAACTCTACATCCGGGGGACCTCAACAGGGGAGATCCGATCCCAAGCATTCCACTAGATCAAAGCTCAAAGAGTTACAAGTACAAGGAATCAATCACTCGGCAAAGCAAGAAAACAGAATCAAGAAGAAGACGAAGATCTAAGAACAAAAACAAGAGAAAAGGTAGGGTTCTAGAAACGAAAGGGCTTCGGCCCCCTTTCACGGCTGCAAGTCACAATCGGACTTCGTCTAGACACCAAGGCACACCGGGGATGAGCTATCGCCGACGAACTCTTCTCCTTCCTCCTTTCTCTCTCTCTCTTTCTTTCTTTTTTTCTCTCTTCCTCTCTGGATTCTAGGGTTAGCACCGCGTGAAGAATGAGCTTCCAACAAGCTCACAAAGCTTTAAATAGCTAGGTTACTCGGGAGAGCTCATCAAACGCTGCGTTTCATCAAGTGGAGACTTCCAGCTTCGACTTTGGGCCAGGGACACGTGATTGGGCCAAGCTCATTAATGGGCCAACCTTAAAAGCCTTCATCCGAGCTCCACCTAAGGCAAAGTCTGGCCTAGTTAGTGACTCGGTTTGATTGCCTCCAAACCGGTTTGACCCGGGGTGACAATCAATCCCGGTTTACCTATAAAACCAAACCCTACACATTAGATGAACCCGGTTCTGGTTTTCCTAGCTCTACCTATAGTGATTGATTTATACATTTGTACATAGTAACTTAGAATACATGTATGCATTATTTACAACACATACTATAATTAGTAAGTTCTAGCCATCCTCTTGAGCAAATCAAGGATCAACTATCCTCTGATTTGCTAGATTGAGGGGTACAATTAACAAGTAAGGTGACTAGATCTATGAATGTTTTGGGTCGTTGAATGATGAAAGCAAACAAAGAGAGATCAATGAATACAATGGGAAGATGAATGCAACTTACATAACTAATTAAAGAAAAGAAATTACTTACGTTCAACAAATTGCTTACAATAGTCGAATACAAGTACTATCATTCATAAATTCCATCCCATAGAAAATCAGCATGAAGATCGCACCACCACGCGCCTAACAAAAAACCCTCTTTTCGTACCTCCCTCAGAGCATGAATTCCTTACCGCTCACTTCGCCAGTGAAGCTACACCAGTCAAACCAAAATCCGACCGTCCACCAACCCATCCCTCCCCCTAGCCCGGTTCCCGCCCCAACGAATGCAACGTCCCAGAATGACGTCCCAATGGGAGAAGCGGTAACCCACAACCCCAACCCTACCCAAGGGCCCTCTTTCAAGGATATTCTGGTCCAGGGATTCCCTTCGCTGCAAAAGGAAGCTCTATAGGACGCCTCCCTAGCAGGGAAAATCCAGGTTGAGTACCCACATGGGGAGAATGGTCTCCCATCGATTACCATTGCTCCTGAGATCATGGAGTCACTAGCAAAAGCAAGGAGCAATTCGGTGGTGGTCAAACTGTTGGGAAAACAAGTATCTTTCATTCATGTTGAACGACGACTGAAGGAAATGTGGAGACCTACTGGGAGAATGGTTATAATGGACCTCAAGAAGGATACTCGGTGGTTCGCTTTGAACTGGAGGCCAACTGCTGGCTGGCACTCATATGAAGCCCATGGTCTATGTTTGGATAGTGTCTCATGGTGAAGAAATGGGAGCCTTCATTCAACCCAAACAAGGATAAGATAAGCTCGGTTTGCACGTGGATCTGGCTATCCAACCTGCCCATCATTCTTTACGATGAGAGAGTGCTTTTCCATATCACTGCTAGCATTGGAAGACCCCTAAGAGTTGACAAGCACACCTTATATGCGACGAGGGGGAAATACGCACGGGTGTGCGTCAAGCTTGATCTCAACATACCACTTCTCGGGGTGGTTCTCGTTAACGGGGAGACAATACTCGTGGAATACGAGGGACTTAGAGAGATTTGCATAGGCTGTGTACAATATGGGCATTTGATAGGTGGATGCCCAAAGCTTTCCGGCGAGAAGGCGAAACAAGTGGGGCAGAATGTTAGTCCGAAAAAGCACGAGGAAGGCGAGAATATGAATGGAAAAGCAGATGCGTCGGAGAAGGTAGACCGGCCGACACCGGAGGAGGAGGGGCTTCACGGCCCATGGATGATCGTTTCACGCGCCCCGAGAAAAAGTCAGAATAGAATGATCGAGAAGGGTAAGCCAACGGCTAGGCAACAAGGGGGTCAGAATGAGAACAGATTTACCTCCCTAAAAGGTATGGCAGAGAAGGAAAAAGAGGGTGAACAGGAGAGACTGAAGGATAAAGAGCAAATTCGGATGAAAACCTCAGATGGATCAACATCTAAGGGGTCGGCGCAAGCGACAAAAGAGAGTGTAATGAGGAAGGAGACAAAATTTGCTTTTCAAGCGGAAGAAAAATCGGGACAAAAAGCTGCGCCAAAGCCTACGAACCAGGGGAGAAGGAAAACGGGGCGTAATAACCCTAAGGTAGAGACAGGAGGGCCCATTTTTGCTCTCGACTCAAGATTGGCGAACTTGGGCACCATGGAACACTAAAAAGGCCAAGGCCCAATGACGTGATTATATGTGGGTCGTTGGACCAAGAAGTTGCAACACTTCAAGGGGCGCGCCTTGGAAACGACGCAGTTAGAGGAAAAGGACACCAACTGGTGTCATCTGTTGTGTCAAGTGAGAAGCCACACGACAGCACGCCACCAGCATTGGCGAACCACGGTGACTCAACTCCAGAACCCCACCCGTCGGAGATACCCCCGGAATCGATGGTGGTTGACGAAAGCATTGGTGCTATGGAAAACTCGGCCAGAGAGGGGACATCTGTCTTTGAACTTTCGTATGTGCTTCTCCTTCCCTCAATCCAAATTATTATGAATTGTTTAATGTGGAATGTTCAAGGTACAAGTAATACAGGCTTTCGCAGGGCCATCCATTATTTCCTCAAGCATAATCAGGTGGATATTCTGGCAATATCTGAACCCCGAATATCAGGAGAAAGAGCCGAGAAGGTCTGCAAACGTCTCTCTTTCGAGTTCTGTGAAAGAGTGGAGGCGGTGGGCTTTAGTGGGGGAATTTGGCTTCTATGGGACGAAAGCTCACTGAAGCTGAGGATAGTGTCTAAACACGATCACTTTATTCACGCTAAAATTAGCTTAAAGGGAGAGGTGGCTCGCCTAATTACTATTTACGCACCTCCCTCCCCGTCCAGGAGGATCAACTTCTGGAATGATTTGGCGGCTGAAATTGAGAGCATGAGGGCACCTCTGTTTGTGGGCGGCGACGTCAACAACATTCTTAGCCTCGACGACGGGAAGGTGACACCCCAATTCTATCCCAAGACTCTGATAAATATGCGGAATGGGTCAGTAATGGAAACCTCATTGATCTGGGCTGCAGTAGTGGGAACCGTTTCACCTGGTGTAGGGGCACTACTGTGGGAAACATGGTGGCGAAGAGACTGGATCAAGTGTTCACCAATGTTACAGGCCGACTGAGGTGGGAAGAGGCTCGGGTTCGTCATCTCCCAGCCCTTTCCTCAGATCATAACCCCCTTCTATTGTCTCTCACTGACTCTTCGAGGGGCACTAGACACCGGAGACCCTTTCGCTTTGAGGCCATGTGGATCGAACATCCGAAGTTTCGAGACTTTCTAGAGGCGAATTGGGATCCTAATATTGAAACCACCAAGGCCCTGTCACAACTAAAAGAAAAGCTCAGTAAATGGAACAGGTAGGTGTTTGGGAATGTCTATCATAGGAAAGCTAAGCTTGTTAAAAGATTTGAAGGAGTACAAAAGGCTCTGGAAAGGAGGGTGTGTGCTGACCTCTTAAAAGTGGAGATTGAGCACAAAACAAAACTGGAGTAGGTGTTGGCCCAAGAAGAGATTTGTTGGGCCCAAAAAGCAAGACAAGATTGGCTGAAGCTCGGGGACAGAAACACAACCTTCTTCCACACGAGTACCATTATATGAAGAAGACGAAACCGTGTAGAAGCGCTAAAAGACAGTGAGGGCAGGTGAATCACTGAACAGATGAGTCTAGAACAACTGGTGACTACATATTTTCAGAACCTATACTCTCTCCAAGGAAGTACGGAACGAGCTACCCAATTACATAACGGTGAGAACTTCGGAAACTAGCAACCTAATTGCTCCCCTGAGGGACGATCAAGTAGTGAAAGCGCTTAATGAAATGGGTTCGTATAAGGCGTCGGGATGTGATGGATTTCAACCCATCTTCTTTAAGAAATGATGGAAGGAGGTGGGAACGGCGGTCTGCTCCTTTGTGCGGAACTTCATGGCCAGCTCAACCTTACCTGAAGGGGTGAACAACACACTCATCTCTTTGATAGGGAAGGTTGCACAACCGGAGAATCTGGGACATTTCCGCCCGATCGGCCTTTGTAATGTTGTGTACAAGATAACGACAAAGGTACTGGCAAACCGATTCAAGCCTCAAGAGGTACATTACAGATAACATCCTCATCCTCCAGGAAGTGATTAATTTAATGAAGAGGAAAAAGGGGAAGAAAGGATGGATGATATTGAAGCTGGACCTAGACAAGGCATATGACTAGGTCCGATGGGATTTTGTGGTGGAGACACTAGAAGTTGTTGGGTTACCTCCAAAGTGGGTGGAGTGGATTTCAGCATGCATAACAACCACCACTATGCAGGTCTTATGGCATGGAGAAGTGCTAGAATAATTCAAGGCCGATAGAGGTCTCCGCCAAGGAGACCCGATATTGCCGTATCTCTTCACTCTCTGCATGGAAAGGCTATATCATATGATTAAGGAAGCCGTTGAGGGCAGGAAATGGAAGCCTATACAACTTTGTCGGAATGGACCGAAGATATCTCACAGTTTCTTCGCGGATGACATCATTTTATGTGCTGATGCGTCGGTACAACAAATCCAAATCATTAAGAAGTGCCTGGAGAGTTTTTGTACACAATCATGCCTGCAAATTAGTGTGGAGAAGTCGAAAATCCACGTCTCCAAAAATGTCACTCAAAGCTTGAAGTGTCAGCTGGAACAGTTAAGCGGAATCGAGGTGTCTTCGAGTCTTGGAGTTTACCTAGGCATGTCGGTTCTTCACGAGCGTGTCCAGAAAAGCACGTTCACGGAGTTGGTCAATAAAGCAAACTCAAAGCTAGCCGGGTGGAAGTGCAGAACGCTGAGCCTAGCGGGCATAGTCACTTTGTCGAAATCGGTCCTATCCACACTTCCATACTATGCCATGAACTCAATCTAGTTACCGGCTTCAGTTTGTAATGAGATTGACAAGTTGAACCGCTCCTTTATTTGGGGCGACCATATGGGCTCAAGAAAACCTCACCTAGTGAACTGGCATGAAGTCTGTACGCCCAAGAACAGGGGAGGATTGGGGCTGCGATCAGCTCAAGAAATGAATATGGCTACGATCGGAAAGCTGGCCTGGAGATTGATAAGAGGTGTGGGAGGGATTTGGGGTAACATGTTGACTGCCAAGTATGGGCTCACCATAAAAGGCGCATTTGTAGTGCAACGTAAGAAGACCCCGCCCTCACCTGCCTAGAAGGGGATTCGCCAAAGCTTGAAAGATCTAATCCCTAGAGGCTGTAAATGGAATGTGGGGGATGGCACAGTTGTGAAATTCTAGGAGGATTGTTGGATTGACGCAAACCTCCTTAAATGCGCTTGCACGATTACCCTCACGGACCATGAGTTAGGCCAAAATGTGCGAGATCTTTGGATCCCAAGTCAAGGCTGGAACTGGGAGTATATAGAAGAAAGGCTCCCGGGGAGCTTGAAGTCGAAGATTGCAACAATTGTTGTGGTGAAGGAACCGGGAAGGTCGGACTCTATCAGCTGGTCCCTCTCTACCTCTCGTGAATACACGATATCGTCCGCTTATTTTCTCCTCAAGGCCCAACAACTCCCAGCGATTGATGACACTATGAGTAACCTCTTTAGACAACTTTGGAAACTAAAGCTTCCGGAGCACATCAAAGTGTTCATGTGGCTGGCATTGAAAGGGAAATTGCTCACCAACGCCGAACGAAGGAGAAGACATATGACCATGGATGACTCATGTATAGACCTGTCAATTGGGTCGGGTCGGACGGGTTTGGATTCGGTCATTTTGGGTTCGGGTTAAATCGGGTTCGGTTTCGTTATGGGTCACGGGTTAATCGGGTCAGGTTGTAGCCGATTTTCGGCCGGGTCGGGTTGACCAGCGGGTCTAAAATATCCTTTTTCAAAATAAATAAAATATATTATAATATTTAATTATAATATATTATTTTCATTTATTTTAATAATAAAATATATTATAATTTTCAAAATAAATTTTCAAAGTTCTATAAATATACAAAATCGGTCAACCCAACGGGTTTCGGGTTTCAACCCAACGGGTTCTCTATCGGGTTCGGTTGATTTCGGGTTTCAGGTTCAAAATTTCGGGTCTTGACCCTAAAATTATCGGGCGGTTCGGGTCGGGTTAGCGGGTTAGGTCAGCTTTTGACAGCTCTACTCATGTACTATATGCCGCGACAAGACAAAGAACTTGATTCATGTTTTCCGTGATTGTCCTAAAGCTGCTGAAGTATGGCGCAAATTACTTCCACCCCAATCTCAGGGGACCTTCTTCGGTCTTGATGAAATTCAATGGGTCAAACGAAATATTAGAGGGGAGTTCCGATTCGGACCGGAGCTTGAGGCTGCGAGCTCCTTCGGAGTGGTGTGCTGGTGGTTGTGGAGATGGAGAAACAGAAGGATTTTCTGAGATATGGAACAACCAAACAATTCCGCGGTCTTCCTGGTCTCACAGATCAAGGAGATTCAGAGCTCCCAAACCAGCTTACATGGAGAAAATGGGAGAGTTAACAAGAGGGAAACTTTTGTGAGGTGGGACCCGCCGAGTGAAGGATGGATGAAAATTAACACAGATGGCTCGGTGATGGACAAGGGAGAAAAGGCCGTTGCTGGAGGGGTGATAAGCGATGAGGACGGTCGCTGGTGTGTGGGCTTTGCACACAATATAGGAAGTTGTTCGGTTCCAGCAGCTTAACTATGGGCGATTTACCAGGGGCTAAAACTTGTTTGGGAGGGAGGATTCTGCCGAGTTATTGTGGAGTCCGACTCCAAACTGGCCATTACGCTGATTCACTCTCACCTTAGACAATCGCACCCACTTGCTAGCCTGGCAGCCATGTGCCAAGGATTTATCCGTAGAGACTGGAGTATCCGGTTTCGATACTCTTTTAGAGAGGGAAACCGCGTAGCGGACTTCTTGGCTGCCTACGCACATACCCTCCTGCTTGGTTTCCATTGTCTTAATAACCCACCTCCGAGTGCCGTTAGCTTATTAGATGAGGATGTAAGGGGGTTGCACTACCCCGTATGACAACTTTATCTAATTCCCTTCTAAATTAATGACATTTTCACTTTACTGACCAAAGAAAATTGTCGAATACAAGTAAGAACAAGGCATGCCTTGCTATACTTGTAATGAATAACTACTTTTTATTAGAAAATAATTTTTTTGTCTCGAAATATTTGAAAAGTAACTATATTTCACAAATTTTGAGATAAATGCTTTATAATAAAGTATTTTTCCATTACAAGGTTGTCTTTAACCAAAACGTAACCAACCAAGTAGACCAACAGGACAACCTCTGCGACTTTATTCATAATCAAGTAAAGGATTAGCACAACACTAAAAAATTCGTTGATTCTGGCCCACATGATGGTGGCCGAATCACGAAAAACAATCGGAACCATGCTAAATGGATAAAACCCACAACTAATTTTACTAAACTCAATTTTGATGATGCAGTTAATGCTGATGGGATGGTGTCGTTCGGGTTTATCCTCGGGGATTGCAGCGAAGACCCTATCCATTTTGAAGGAAGATTGGTTGGTCGTCATTCTGTTCTTATGTCTGAGACCATCCCCTTACGACAGAGAATTATTGAGGCCACTAGACGTGGCATTTCCCACATCCAGATTGAAGGCGACAACTTACAGCTGGTCAAATCCGTTCTTGGTGATTGGCATTGTCCGTGGGAGATTGAGGTGTTACGTACTGATATCCATTGTTTAGTTGCCCAGTTCCGGTATTGGAGTATTGCCCATGTCGCTCGGGAGTGCAATACGGTGGCAGACTACATTGCTGTTTCGTTTCGCCATGTCTCATTCGTCCCACTTACAGTTGATCTGTTTGTTCGGAACCTTATCCTCCAGGATGCTCTAGGAAGGTCCCTAGCTTGTTACAGGTCGCCCTAATCTCTTTTCTTATAAAAAAAAAAGATAACTACTTCCACTGTCCCCAAAAATTTGTCTTGTATTTCTTTTCGTGTGTCCCCAAAAGTTTGTCCATCTTTTAATCTTTCTTTTTGTATCAATCTTTTCTTAAAATTTTTTTTATTAGGTAAGAATTCGATTTACCGGACAAGCCCGATATAATCGAGAGGCCGTGAACACGGCAACCTTAAACTTGAACAACACGAAAAGTTATTACAACTCATGAAAAAAGAAACTAGACTAGAAAGGTAGTGGAGAAAGTGAAGGGCTAAAGAGCGGAAGTGTCTTTAGCATTCGGGTCAAAGCGGACAACTCATGTAAGAGGAAGTGGACTACCAACGTTGTCTGCACCAGAATGAAGGATCTTCAACAGCCTCGAAACTGCTCTAACGATCACGCCAACTACAAACAAACCATACCCACATCCAGAAACCAAAACTCGGAATGGTGCAACTCGTGCTCGGACCAAAAGAAGGACAAAGAAAGCCTGAAATGAAAAGCCATTAAAAGGAAACATAGCAAAGATGAAGTATGACAAAAAAAAAACAAAGCTAAAAAAAATTCGAAAAAACAAAGACTATATAACTGAGCGTAATAGTGGGATTCACTGGCACAAGTGGCTCAACAAAAGTAGCCGCAAAGCCGAAGAAACACCAACGAAGAACACACAAATGAAAGAAGGCAGGAGACAAAGCTGAAGACGGAGTAATAGATAGGTGTCGAAGCAAAGTGGGCCTAGGCCCAAAGAATGGGACACATCTTCTTCATCCTCAAATTAGCGACTGAGTGTCGACACTAAAATGTTGTAGCCGAGGTCAAATTTTGAAGATCAGGATAGGATCGAAATTCCATTAATTAAAGAAATAAGCGATAGATAAAAGTACGATTGTCATGGGTCAAGGACGCCACCACCGTGTGACTGTGATAAGTATACAAGACGGACATCTTCATTTACATAAGAAATTCAACGAGATGGAAATCAATTTTGACAAAGGAGAAGCTAAGATTTCTGAATCTTATATGTCGAAAAAACGATTAACCACTGTTGAAAATATAATTTGTATCCCACATCTAAAATATAAAGAGAAAATGCCTAGCATATATACCCTTGAAAGAGGGGCTTTCACGCTATTTTTTAAGAAAAAGAGGTAAAAGACCTCAGCTGTGTAAATCAATTCCAAATTCGAACATTAGATACGGATAGATCTCAAATTCGTTTCCCCTTAGAGGATTATTTTCTTTTGTAGAGCTAGAGAAAGCCTTGTCGACGAATTTCTATGCCTTCTTGGCGAGTTTCTATACCATCTAAGCGGCGGGCCTTCTCGGCCATTTTACTCTTCCTCTCTCTAGAAGAGTCTAAAGAGAAGAGAGAGCAAAGTTGTCTGTTATTGTTCTCCTTAATGTTGCCGTATATTTTCTTACAATATTATCTTAATCTAATCTTATCTTTTACCCACATTATCTAACAAAAAAATTAACCATTTTAACAACGTTTTAGTCTTCTCCTTTTTCTTTCTTCTCGCCTTTTCCCATCATAATATCTCTCTCTTTTTCCTATTGGTTGTTTTTTCTTCTTTCTCTTTACATTAATTTTTGTGTGCGATAAGTGTTTTTGGATAAATTTTTAAAGACGGAACGAGTAGTTTCTTAAAAATTCAACAAATTAAAAAACACCTAAACTCCAGTCGAACTGAGAATTTAACAATAGTAATTGGCCTTTGGGCATTTGGTCGAACGGTTAAGGGTCAGGTTCAAACCTCATGGACCGTAAAAGTAGTTCTCAAATGTAATGGTTGCACTATGAGGGGTGGTGCCGATGGTAGATCGAACCCGCCTTCATCCGTACCCGACCGATTCATTTCTTTTCGGATGTTTAGTGTCATCTGAAGTGAGCCATTGAGTCTTCTCAATGGCTGAGATAACACTTGAGGTTTATGTAATAGTGGGGGTGGGGGATCGAACACAGCCATATTTCCAGCCATATTTTTGAAGACTTGAGAGTAGGCTAGTGGCAAATTCTGTTATATTGTTTTTGCTTAGCAAACATAATGCATGATACGCTCAATTGCCAAAACGACCCAAACTCAAGACTTTCTTTTGTTAAAAGAAGCAAATTTTGTTATCACGACTAATCAGTTTCTCTTGAAGTGTACTGAACTTTGAAAGTTAACAATTGGTTCCATACACCATTATGATTCTAATGTTGTCATAAACCATTATCTACAGGCAATTAAAACGGCGGGAATTTGTTGAAGAACTGAACTACTCGAAATTGGAAAACGGTTATCGATCAGCAACTCCACAACCAAATCATTTTTCACGATTGACAACTCTTATCTCATAACTTCAGATTCTATTTAGCTTAACCGGAGGATTAATCAACAGTTTAAGACTTATCCAAGTCTCTGTAACTTACAATTGCAAGCCATCTCTCATCGCACATTCGAGAAGCTTCGTCACATCGAATCAAAATCCAGAAGCCACCACCGCGATCGCCAGAAGGACAGAGAAAGCTCCGCATTTCACCAACCGATTCTTGACACAGCAAACTTCGCCGATCTATCAGCTGGAGGTGACCTCCCCTTGATCCGAAGACGAGATCGAGATTTCTGGAAGATCCAGACGAATCTTGACTTGATCGAACCATTTCGTCGAATCATCTCGGACTTAATCGCCGGAGATCCGGCATCAGACTCGACTCGGAGCCGCCACCGTCGGAGCTTGAGAAGGAGAGAGAAGCGGTGGGGCTTGAGATTGTAGAGCGATTCCGGAGCCGCATTTAACCTAAACTTGAAATTGAAACCGGATTGCTTTGCCTGAGCTTTGATCTGAAGATTCCATGGCCGCTTCTCTGTTTTGGCTTGCATTAACTTAGTCCAGACTCCAGAGTGGAGTGATGTAGAGGTCAGGTGACGACGACGGCGATGGCGGAAGGCAGAGAAGCGCTGGGGTTTCGGCTTGGAGCCTTTGCGTTGGGCCCGGGGAATAATTGAAATTTAAAGCCCGTCCAATAGTTATAGCTGCACGTTAGAAAATAGTAAGATTTATGGGTCTTGTCTAAAATTAGGCCCAGTCCAAAATAAGCCCATGACAGCATGACCCTAGAGACTCGGCCTTAAATCTTCCTCGTGGGACGCTACAGTCTACACACTGTTCTAGAAATATGTAATAAGTGGCAGTGTGTACACAGAGACCAGAAAAGTAAGGTGGAGATGGGCGAATTTATTTATTGCAGTTTCTTTTTTCTTTTTTTCTTTTTAGCATAAGAAAACGCAATTGAATTCGGAAACAGATCTGGACTCGGAATTGTCTACCAAAAAAAATCTGGACTCGGAATTTTCAATGTTGAATCATGGATTACGTCAGCACATACATGAGATAACACTAGTATAAATACACCATCTTCACCGCAGCTCAAAACCCATCAAATTAAAAACCCATCAAACTAAACACACAATTCACAAAACAACAGAAGAAGAACAGTTAATTAGAGCAATGGGAAAGGCAACAGCAGCGGCAGAAGAGCACTCAAGAAGGGCAATAGGATGGGCTGCCAGGGATTCTTGTGGCCACCTCTCTCCTTTCACCTTCTCTAGAAGGTAATACTACCCATTTCATACAATAAATTCCGCTTATTACAGTAATTAGTTGAATGACATTTGGCGTTGAGTACAAAAATAATGTATGGTGCAGGGCAACTGGAGATCTAGACGTTGCATTCAAAGTACTCTACAGCGGCATTTGCCATTCCGATCTTCACTACATAAGGAACGAGTGGCACAACGCCGTCTATCCTGCAGTACCAGGGTACATATACATACACAAATTATAAGCGAATGTGTAGGAATTTCACGACCACAGCATATATGAGTCTACGTGGTCGCTAGTTCTGGGTCTAGATTTAACGTACACGTAGTCGCTATTCCGCGATTACGACCTAGATTTAGCGTTCACGGGATGACGTGGTCGCTATTTTGAACCCAGATTTTGCGACCACGTGGACGCTAATTAGCAACCACGTGGTCGCTAATATATATGTACCTAGATTTAGGCAGCGGTCGCTCCCAAAAGCCGTAGCCAACCCCAGAATTCACCAATTGGTGTCGGTTGATGTAATGTTCTAAAAAATGCTAGGCGGACAGGGCAGAAACTGCCTAGTGCCTAAACGACTAGAACTATTATTTAGGCGAGCTTAGACCTAGACGAGCTGGACAGCTAGGTAAGGCTTAGAGCGGATTTTTAAAACAATGCATATATTTAATCAATATGTAATCAACAACAGGCACGAGATCGTGGGAGAAGTGACCGAAATTGGAAGCAAGGTCCAAAAATTCAAGGTGGGGGACAAGGTTGGGGTTGGATGTATGGTGGGTTCGTGCCATTCATGTGACAACTGCGCTAGCCAGTTGGAGAACTATTGCCCCAAAATGATCCAGACATACGGGTCCCACTACCACGACGGAACCATCACCCACGGCGGCTACTCCGACAACATGGTCGTCCACGAGCACTTTGCCGTTCGCATCCCCGACGGTGTCCCGCTCGACGCCGCCGCTCCCATGCTTTGCGCTGGGATCACCGTGTATAGCCCGTTGAAGTATTATGGGCTTGATAGGCCTGGGCTTCACGTGGGCGTCGTGGGCCTTGGTGGGCTGGGCCACATGGCCGTTAAATTCGCCAAGGCTATGGGTGTTAAGGTTACGGTTATTAGTACTTCCCTCGGGAAAAAGGATGAGGCTGTTTCCCGCCTTGGTGCTGATTCATTCCTCCTTAGCACCGACCCTCACCAGATGGAGGTATTCATTAGGTTACTTCTCTTATTATCAATTGGTTTTATTGCACAATATGCACATACCCAACATGTTTTCTTCACCTTATGTGTTGTACAGGCTTGTGTTGGGACAATGGATGGGATTATCGACACAGTTTCGGCAACTCACGCAATACCGCCGCTGATTAGTTTACTAAAATCTCATGGGAAGTTAGTCCTCGTTGGTGCTCCATCGAAGCCTTTTGAGCTGCCAGCATTTCCGCTAATTATGGGTAAGTATGTTTTTTACATTGATATAATAACAAAAAATGAATATATGGGATGATCGAGCGGTGTGATTTGACTCTGAAACATACTTCAGGTAGGAAACTCGTAGCGGGAAGTTGCATTGGAGGGATGAAGGAGACTCAGGAGATGATGGATTTTGCAGCGGACAAGGGATTGAAAGCCGACATTGAGGTCATCCCCATCGACCATGTCAACACCGCCATGGAGCGGATGTTGAAGTCTGATGTCAAGTATCGCTTCGTCATTGACATCGGCAACACCTTGAAAGCTGATTAGGCTTGCAATTGAAGATTAGCGAAGCTGGATTTCTCGACCTCTCTATGTTGTATTTGATGAAATTTCTGATGTAGTAGCATATATAAGAAAACATTGTGGTTCTGTTTTTTGTTGATCAATTTCGATGTCCAACCTTTTATAATTATGTGAGACTATTACAGCTTGTACGTGAGGAACCTTTTATATATCAGGAGACTGATGCATCCGTATCAAGAAGCTCATAGTAGATTGATACGGCAGATATGGGAAAATCAAGACCGGTTCGGATTCGGCATCGTCCGAAGAGATATGAGGATTAATATTTTAGATAATTTTTAGATTTTTGGTATTTCAGACATTATTATTATTTTATGTAATTTTTATAAACTAGAGCTTTGCTCTCTTCTCGGGTTTTCTTTACGGTTTTTTCCCGGGACGCCTTTTTTGAACCGTTAGGGCTTAGGTATAAATACTCTTGGTTTTACTCCTTCTAATTTATCCAAGAAAATAGTTTGCCCTAATTTCCTTTAGCTTCTTTGTTTACTGCTATTGTTTATTCCGAGTCGGAATCCACATCGGATTAGGCTCAAACCCCTTGACCAACAAGGGTTCGATACGCGGTCCACACCGGGCTCGTATCAACTGGTGCTTTTATCTGGAACCACCATGTCTACACCGACGGATGACTCCGCATCCACACCCGATTTGCGTGAATTGGTTCTTCAATTGACCGATCAAGTTCAGACGCTTCGTTGCGATCTCGATCTGTAGAAGGCTAGCAACGCGAACTTACGCGAGTTCGTGCAGGGACGACCGAACCCTAGCATCGCCATCGCAACCACGCCCATAGCCGCCGCTCCGTCTTCGCACCCGCTGGAAGGCTGGCCGCCAAACCCGAACCCTAATTCCGCGCCGCAGAATACTGCGGGCTGGCTACAGCCGACATGGGTCACCAGCAGCGCCCCGCCTCCTTCGCTGGGCTGGCCGCCACCGAGTGCTACGCCAGGACCATCAAACCTACCTTCGGCGTCGGCAGATTGGACCGCGCCCCAGATCCAAGGCGCGAACAGATTTTTCCACCGCGACCCATGTGCGAACCCTCGTTCTTTTACTCCGGACTCTCGGGTTACGATTAGAGCTCCGCCCGAGCACGACAGTCTTCCTAAAATGAGGGTTGATCCGCCTCGCTTCAATGGCACGGATCCGAACGGGTGGATTTTCAAAGTACAGGCCTATTTCGATTACTTTTCTACAGCCGATCATGATCGTCTGAGGCTCGTCGGAATGATGTTTGATCACCCTGCATCCGATTGGTTCCGCTATCAACGTCACAATTATTGTGGCGAAACATGGTCTGCTTTCTTGCGCTCGGTCCAACAGCGCTTTGATCCGACGTATTATGAGGATTATGTCGGCCTTTTGGCCAATCTGAAACAAAAAACGACGGTCATTGATTATCAATCTGAATTTGAGGCCTTGTTGAACAAAGTTACTGGCTTATCAAAAACCACACTGATTTCTTTATTCAAAGCAGGTTTAAAGCAACCGATCCGCCGGGAGTTGAATTTGAGGAATCCGGTGGCATTAGCGGAAGCCTTTGCGCTCGCGCGAGAGTTCGCGGCGTCGTTCGCCGAGACTACGACACCTTGGACTTTGAACCGCCGCACGTGGTCCCCAGTAGGAGGCCGCCAGCCAACTACTCAACTACAGCCTACACCGACCCCAGGCACAACAATTCTGACACCGCCTACCTCTAACGGTAATTACTCCACTCTTCTAATTAAGCGTCTTACTATGGCTGAACGTGATGAACGCACTAAAAAAGGCTTGTGTTGGAATTGTGACGAGAGGTACACACGGGGACATCGCTGTACACCACGATTTCTGGCGTTATTAAGTTGTGATGAAAGCGAGGGAGAAGACAGTGATGATGCACATGAAGAACTCGCTGTCACGGGGGATATCTCAAGCCTTAATGCTATGGAAGGCCTCCCGAATCCACGCTCTTTGAAATTATCCGGAGATATTAAGGGCGTACAGGTTCATGTTCTGATTGAAGGTGGAAGCACACACAATTTCATTCATCCGACACTGGCCGAATCATTGCACTTGCCGTTGATAAAAACTGCACCATTCCGAGTCTTTGTCGGCAACGGAGCTTATCTTTTGTGCACCCATCAATGTCCGAGCACCGCCATCTGTTTGCAAGGGCATAATTTTTCTATCGATTTATATGTCCTTACTGTTCATGGACCGCAGGTTGTTCTCGGAGTTCAATGGCTGCAAACACTGGGTACCGTCGCTCATGATTACGCTAAATTAACTATGCAGTTTCAGTGGAATGATACTACTGTGTTTCTGAAAGGTGACAGGCAGTTTCCGAAACAAATTTCTATGTCTGCCCTCCACTCTTTATGCGCTTCTGACGCGATCTTAGAGTGTTTCGAGCTCCTGAGTATTTCGACCACGGCAGCCTCGGTGACGGACGAATTTCCGGCGGATCTCATTCCGGAATTGCGCGCCGTCCTCGAGCACCACTCCGTCGTGTTCTCGGTGCCGGATGGCCTTCCACCGCCGCGGATTTGGGACCATCACATCCATTTACAGCCAGGTTCTAAGCCCGTCAATGTCCGACCCTACCGTTATCCACACTTTCAGAAGTCCGAAATTGAGCGACAGGTGAAAGCCATGCTGGATCAGGGAATTATTCAGCACAACACTAGTTCGTTCTCCTCTCCAGCACTTCTGGTCAAAAAGAAAGACGACACTTTCTGCTTCTGCATCGATTACAGAGCACTCAACAATATCACGGTCGCAGATAAGTTTCTTATCCCAACCGCTGATGAACTTTTTGATGAATTACGACATGCGGTTATTTTTACTTAGCTTGATCTTCGCTTCGGATATCATCAAATCCGTATGCATTCTGCTGATATCTATAAGACAACTTTTCGGACACATGACGACCATTTCGAGTTTTTAGTCATGCCATTCGGACTGACTAATGCCCCGTCCACGTTCCAAGCGGCTATGAACCACTTGTTTGCTCAGTATCTACGGGATTTCGTTATTGTCTTTTTTGACGATATTCTGATTTATAGCCCATCAGTTGAAGATCATGCTAATCACCTGGCGACTGTCTTACAGATTTTACAAGCTAACCATTTCTTTATCAAAGGTTCCAAGTGTTCTTTTGGAACGGCAAGCGTGGAGTACCTGGGCCATATTGTTTCTGCAGGCAATCTGTTAGCAGATCCGGCCAAGCTGTCCGCCATGTCGGATTGGCCGATACCTCGTTCGCTCAAGCAACTGCGCGGTTTCCTTGGTTTGACAAGCTATTATAGAAAATTCATCCGCAATTATGCTTTGCTGGCAGCCCCTCTGACTGATCTTTTGAAGAAGGATAAATTTCTTTGGTCTGAATCAGCTGCCGTAGCCTTCCAGCACTTGAAAGATGCCATGCTGAAGCCGCCTATTCTGCAGTTACCCGATTTCTCCAAAGATTTTGTTGTAGAAACAGACGCTTCTGATGCTGGTGTGGGTGCCGTGCTTTTATAGGAGGAACGACCACTAGCATTTTTCAGCAAGAAACTGGGTCCTCGACGCCGCGGGTCTTCCGCTTATCATAGAGAGCTCTTTGCTATTGTTTCCGCTGTTCAGAAGTGGCGTCAGTATTTGCTCGGCCGTGAGTTTCTGATTCGCAGGGATCAGAAAAGTCTTAAAGAGCTCCTCACTCAAGTTATTCAGACCCCGGATCAGCAATTCTTTATGCGAAAGCTTATGGGGTACAAATTTCGCATCGAATATAAACCCGACGCTAGCAACCGCGTGGCGGATGCGCTTTCGAGAAATATGATTGATGATGACGCCGTGATCTCTCAGCTTTCGGCATTCTCCGCGCCTCTGCCTGACATACTCCAGCGCTTACGTCAGGAAAACGCGGATTTACCGGATTTGCAGGCGTGGCACACCGAGTCTAGTGCCGGCACTTTAGCCGCTCCTTTTCGAGTACATGCAGGGATTCTGTACTATGGCCATCGCTTAGTGGTAGGTGCGGCCTCCCCCCTCAAGGCCGAGATTCTGGCCGAATTTCACGCCTCCCCCACCGCCGGACATCCAGGCGTCGATAGGACTTTCCGTCGCGTCTCCGATGTATTTTTTTGGAAGGGCATGCGCGCTGATGTCAAGCGCTTTGTGGATTCATGTTTGATTTGCCAATCTACCAAGTACAGTACTAGTAAGCCAGCTGGATTACTTCAACCCCTGCCTGTGCCTCAGCAAGTTCGGGACGACGTGTCCATGGATTTTATTACGGGATTGCCTCCGTCCCGTGTTAATACTACTATTTTGGTCGTCGTTGATCGACTCTCCAAATATGCGCATTTTGGAGCTTTGGGGACATCTTTTGACGCACCTCGCGTGGCTACCATGTTTGTGGATCTTGTAGTTAAACTGCATGGTATTCCGGCTTCTATTATATCAGACAGGGATCCGATTTTTCGTAGTGCATTTTGGTTGGAAATACACCATTTGAGCGGCACTAAATTGCGTCATAGCACAGCTTATCATCCACAAACGGATGGCCAAACGGAAGTTAAGAATCGAGGTTTGGAGCAATATCTCCGCGCGTTTACACAGGGACGGCCGCGCCGCTGGTTTGATTTCCTTCCATGGGCCGAGTTAGCCTTGAATTCTATGTTTCATGAGGGTCTCGGCATGTCTCCCTTCAAGGCGTTGTATGGTCGGGACGCTCCGCCAATTGTGCGCGCCACTATTCCCATGGGTCCTCCCACGCCGGCGGCTGAAGCGATGCGCGATCGGGAACAAGTGCTTGAGTTAATTCGCTCCAACCTTACAAAAATGCAACAACGGATGTGCACTCAGGCTAACAAGCGTCAGAAAGACGTGAATTTTGAGGTTAGTGATCTCGTCTTATTAAAACTGCAACCGTATCGGCAGCATTCTGTCAGCCGGCCTCTCTCCGCCAAACTCGCTCGGCGTTTTTATGGTCCTTTTAAGATTCTTGAGCGGATTGGTTCTGTTGCATATCGCCTTGATCTCCCGGCTTCAGCTCGCATTCATAATGTATTTCATGTGTCATTGCTTCGGCCGTTTGTGTCGGACGGATCCCAACTTTTGCCCGCCTCCTTGCCTAATGAATTTCTATATGACCGGCCGATCTCACGACCTTTACGCGCTACAGCCAGCCATGAAGTCCTCGCTGACGGATAACCTCGGGCGGAGTGGTTAGTGGATTGGGACGATGGCGCACCGGAGTCTTCTACATGGGAGCCTGTCGATATGTTGAACCGTGTTTTTCCTGATTTACGGCTTGAGGACAAGCCTATTCTCATCGGGGGAGAGAATGATACGGCAGATATGGGAAAATCAAGACCGGTTCGGATTCGGCATCGCCCGAAGAGATATGAGGATTAGTATTTTAGATAATTTTTAGATTTTTGGTATTTCAGACATTATTATTATTTTATGTAATTTTTATAAACTAGAGCTTTGCTCTCTTCTCGGGTTTTCTTTACGGTTCTTTTCTGGGACGCTTTTTTTGAACCGTTAGGGCTTAGGTATAAATACTCTTGGTTTTACTCCTTCTAATTTATCCAAGAAAATAGTTTGCCCTAATTTCCTTTAGCTTCTTTGTTTACTGCTATTGTTTATCCCGAGTCGGAATCCACATCGGATTAGGCTCAAACCTCTTGACCAACAAGGGTTCGATACGCGGTCCACACCGGGCTCGTATCATAGATACTATGAACTCAACTTAAATTTACCAAAAATTTTAATATTTTACTCGACTTGTTGAACTTAACAAGTTGAACTTCATTTTTTTCCCACTTCAGCTCGAAATGTCGAACATCTAACTGATTTTTTATATTAAATAATTAAGTTGATAAATTCGATTTCAGCTACTCATCCAATTTCATCTTCAGCTTCAGCACGATACACCGAACAGAGTTTAAGCATTTACTAGTATGACACATGCGCGTATTATGTAGGAACGGTATATATGTCACTACTTGCACAAAAGCAATTTCCGGTTGTCAAAGTTGTGTTGAGTTGCACTAGACAGAAATGCATATCTAATTGAATTTGCATTGTGTTTCCCCTATTTGTTGTAAACTTTAGCCAGAAATGTGATGTATGAAGATGTAAAGTGTCTTTATTTCATGGTGACATGCCGTAATAAAAATGTTTTTTTTTTTGTGGTCTGAACACTGAACTAATGAATTATCATAGTGTTCACAATTAACACTTTATGAACGAAGAAGGGAGCTGAGTTTTGTGTGGGACGTGGGATTGCCTAACGAAGGTTACTGAAGGAATTGTGTCCTTTAATAAAAGTTGCAATTACCGAACATGGAATAGAACGATTGATAGAGAGATTCAATCCGTTTATTTTAGGAGTCGTAGTGTTTTGCTAGAAACCAACTACGATTAATGGGTTAAATAGTTCAATCCATAGCTATTATAAACAGGTCCTATGAGGTCACACACATTGAGTTGACGGGCTGGATCAACGGGCTGAAAGTCTTTGTCAGACATAGGATTTTAGCCCAATAAGAAAAGAGTTAATTATTAATAAATATGTTGGATATTATTGAGAATTAAAAGGATATATTTATTTGGGGAAATAAATATATAAGGCCTTTAAAGGGAAGAAGAGAACTAGGGTTTCATAAGTTTTATGTAAGAAAAGAAAAGCTCTCCTCTTTCAATTTTTTCTAGTCTTTGGCACTTCGATCTAGCAATCGGAAGCGAAGGAGATCCCGATCCTGTACTCGTGTGGACTGATTAGAGAAGTCACAATTGAGGCTTTTTCTCTCGAAGGAAGAACCCTAATCACGCATCAAGAGGTATTCTACTAACCCTAATTTTGTCTCTAATCAAGAATGCTTTAGATCCATGTTTAGGTGCAAGAAATTGTTTCTGAAATTCCGCTTATACGCATCTAAAAACCCTTCAGTGGTATCAGAGCCTTAAGCATATCTTGATTGGATCAAAGATTTAGGTTTTTGTTCTTGATGCAAATTTTGATTCAAATCGATAAAACTGATATATAATTCTTTGTGCTTTTGAAATTAAGTTTTTAATTATTGGACAGAGTATTTTGTTAATTGTATGATCAATTAGTTTTTTTTTTTTTGTTGTTCAATTCGGTGTCGAGATTACAAGTTTCTTGCGTGAAATTGTTTTTTTTTAATGTGATTGGTTTTCATGTATGTTAATCACCGTATTTGGTCTTTGTGATGGCATTAAAAATTATATATATTGTATGCATGAAATTTGATTTTGTGCCTACGAGTTTGAAATTGAATTTCATGTACACGTGAACAGAAAATTCGTTTGACACCGAAACGGTGAACACAATGAAAAAAATAAAATAAAATAATTAATTAAAGTAATACACATTCAACACCTATCTTATAACCAACGTGAAATTTGATTTCATAAGATAAGATTTTTGTTTTGTTTTGATGTTATGCGTATCACCTATTATGTGTATACCAATTGAAAAATTAATTAGTAATTTTATCTTTTGTCTTATGTTAATTTTGGATCTTGATTAGGTCATGATCCGATATATATTTTCCTAAGGAGTTAGGAAATCCCACTAAAATTAGATAAAATATTTGATATTATATCTTGATCATACAATTTTGTCCAATTATATGCACATTGATGATTAATATTATATATTAATTTCTTTTGAATCAAGATTTTCATGTTAGTTTTCATGAGATGAATTGTATAATAGTTACATGCTTGTTTTATAATATAATTTTAATTCTTGCATGTGAATGTTTCATAATATGATTTTCATGAGATGAATTGTTTAAGTTTTGCATAAGTTATTTATTATGTTTTTGTCACTAGTAATAAATAACAATTGCATGCTTAAGTTCCCAAATGAATATTGGGGCAATGTCTTTCCATATCATAACCCATGACGTTTTTTGGTTTTAGTTGGATGGGCTTCGCAAAAGCGAGGGTGTCCTTCTTAAACATTAAACTAGTGAGGGTGGATCTATACGGGGGTTCATAAGCCTTGATATGGTTGTACCCAACAAGAGACCAAAAGGCAAAGTTTTGGATCTTGAGACATGGTAGTGGATCCTACATTGGATGTGGACCATTAACCAAGAATTATAAGGAGTTATAATTAGTAATTGTTACTTACCTTGAACACACAAGACTAAAGGCAGTGCAAAAGTACGTTGAGTCTTGTCTGGAATAGGATCTTGGAATCATTTTATTCACCGGGAACATAAATTGTTTATTTGAATAAAATGTGCATTTACCTGTTTTAAAGTATGTTTAATACTCCCTCCGTTTTAAAATAGTTGTTCTTAAAGCCATTTTTTCTTGTTTCAAAATACTTGTTCATCTAACTTGTTTTTCCATTTATACCCTTATCTATACCCCACATTACACATATCTCAAAATTTATTTATTTTTAGTTGAATCTCCCAAAGTGTACTTATAGGGGTAGTTTGGGTAAAAAAAATTTCCTTAATAAGTGTGCAATTTTGTCTAAGATCAACTATTTTGAAACAGAGGGAGTATTAAGTATTTGCATGTCAAACATGAACTTTTGTTTGTTATTTCTTTTTTGTAGAAAGCATGTCTAGCGATAATTTGAAATTCACCTTTCGCTCAATTGTTGAGAAGAACAAGCTCAATGGAGCAAACTTTTTTGATTGGGAACGAAATCTAAGAATAGTTCTCAGGTCCGAAGGACGTGAGAACGTGCTAGCAACCCCGATTCCTGTTCTGACTGATACCTCATCTGATGAGGAAAAAGCAGAAGAGAAGAAAATAAGAGATGAGTCTGTGCCTGTCACATGCCTTATGCTAGCTGCTATGGAACCTGCTCTTCAAAAGAGGTTTGAAAATCAAGATGCTCATTCCATTATAACCAACCTGAAAATGCTGTTTCAGGAACATGCAAGGATTGAGAGATATGAAACTCACAAGGCTATACTGGATAGCAAACTTGTGAAGGAAAAACCAGTTGGCCCACATGTGTTTGACATGATCGGTCTGTTTGAACGTATGGAGTCATTGGGTGCTAAATATGACCAAGAGTTGGCCACTGATATCGTCCTACACTCCTTACATGATGGTTTTGCTCAATTCAAGATGAACTACCATATGCATGGGATAAAGAAAACCCTGAATGAGCTCCATGGTATGCTTAAAGCAGCTGAACAAAACACTCCCGTTGACAACAAGAAGGATGTTCTTGTGGTCAACAATGTGCAAGGGTTCAAGAAGGCATGCAAGAAGAAGAATCATGTCCAAGGGAAAGGCAAGCAAGTTGCTAAACCCAAGGGAGGTGAAAAGCTAAAGGTGGCTAGTGACCATGATTGCTTCTACTACAAGGCTAATGGACACTGGAAGAGGAATTGTCCCAAGTACTTGGAGGACAAGAAGAATGGAACTGTGAGTTCAGGTATTAATGTTATTGAAATTTTAACCACCAATGCTACTACTTGGGTATTAGATACCGGATGTGGTTCTCACATTATTTCGAATGTGCAGGGAATAAGAAGTAGGAAGCAGTTGGAGAAAGGAGAAATAGACCTACGCGTTGGAAATGGAGCAAGGGTTGATGCGCTTACCGTAGGACATTTTAGTCTATTTTTACCTTCTGGTTTAGTTTTGGAACTAAGTAATTGTTATTTTGTTCCTACTATTACTAAAAACCTTGTTTCAGTTTCAAGTTTACATTTTGAAGGATTTGAGTTTGATATTAAGAATGGAAGTATGTCTGTTTTTAAGAATGGAATCTTCTATGCTTGTGGTCCAAT
This sequence comes from Fallopia convolvulus, assembly GCA_964016875.1. Lineage (NCBI taxonomy): Eukaryota > Viridiplantae > Streptophyta > Magnoliopsida > Caryophyllales > Polygonaceae > Fallopia > Fallopia convolvulus. The sequence continues at coordinate 53,478,822 of OZ024727.1, read as the reverse complement.
GGTTAATGGACTTTTTGTATTAGATCTTAAATCAGAATCGTATAACATTAATACTAAACGGCAAAAATCAAATTGTTTGAGTGAGTCCTATCTATGGCATTGTCGTTTAGGTCATATTAGCTTGAATCGCATGAAGAAGCTCCATAAAGATGGAATTCTAAAAGATATGGATTGTGAATCTATTGATTTATGTGAATCATGCTTGATGGGCAAGATGACAAGGTCACCTTTCAAAGGAACAAATGAAAGGGCTAATGAACTTTTGGCCATAATACATACTGATGTATGTGGGCCAATGAGTACAGAAGGTAGAGGTGGCTATAGATATTTCATTACATTTACTGATGACATGAGCAGATATGGGTATATTTATCTTATGTCACATAAATCTGAAGCCTTTGAAAAGTTCAAGGAATTCCAAAATGAAGTAGAGACTCAAACTGGCAAAAGGATAAAAGCACTTCGATCCGATCGTGGTGGTGAATACTTAAGCCATGAATTTGATCATCATTTGAAAAATTGTGGGATTGTAACACAATTGTCTACTCCAGGGACACCACAATTGAATGGTGTGTCTGAAAGAAGAAACATGACCTTGTTGGACATGGTTCGATCTATGATGAGTTTTGCTGACCTTCTGGTATCCTTCTGGGGATATGCACTCACGATTGCTGTATTTACACTAAATAGGACTCCGTCAAGGACTGTAGACAAGACCCCATATGAGATAATGGACTGGAAAAGTTCCAAAGTTATCTTTTCTGAAAATATGGGGGTGTGAAGCTTATGTAAAGCGTTTACAAACTGATAAGCTTGCACCTAAATCAGACAAATGCTATTTTATAGGATATCCTAAAGGTAGTTTTGGATATTATTTCTACAATCCCACTGCACAAAAGGTGTTTGTCGCAAGGGATAGTGTCTTTTTGGAAAGAGAGTTTATTTCCAAAAAGTCAAGTGGGAAAAATATTCATCTTGAACCGGTTCTTGATGAAAAGCAACAAACACAACAACATGATGACATAGTTGATGTCGAGGATGAGATGGATTTGTTTGAAGGCCAAGGATCTGATGTTATCCAAGAACCTGAACAAATTCCTCAAGAAGTAGATCCACAAATAATTGTGGAAAATGTTGAAATCCCAGTTGTTGAACCAGTTGAACTCCTACGTAGATCAAACAGGCAAAGGTTTCAGCCAAGACGATATGATGATTTCATCTTGACCGAAAGCCTTGATGTTCTAATGTTAGAACATGGTGAGCCTGCTACCTATAAACAAGCAACGACGGGTCCAGAATCCAAGAAATGGCTTGAGGCCATGAAATCTGAAATGGATTCCATGTTTGAAAATCAAGTCTGGGACTTGACAGATTTGCCAGATGGGGTAAAACCCATTGGATGCAAATGGGTTTTCAAACTTAAGACTGACAAAAATGGAAATGTATTTGTATACAAAGAAAGATTAGTTGCTAAAGGTTTTAAACAAATTCATGGTATTGACTATGATGAAACATTTTCACCAGTTGTCATGATTAGATCCATAAGGATAATCCTAGCTATTTCCACTTATTATGATTATGAGATTTGGCAAATGGATGTTAAAACCGCTTTTCTGAATGATATTTTGGAAGAGGATGTGTATATGACACAACCGGAGGGTTTTGAGGATCCAGATCATGCTGGGAAGGTGTGTAAGCTTAAGAGATCTATCTATGGGCTTAAACAAGCATCTAGGAGTTGGAATCATCGTTTTGATGAAAAGATCAAAGAGTTTGATTTCATCAGGTGTGAAGAAGATCCTTGTGTATACAAGAAGTTTAGTGGGAGTAAGGTGGCTCTCTAAGTCTTGTATGTGGATGACATACTGCTTATTGGGAATGACATTCCGATGCTAGAGTCCGTTAAGGAATGGCTGAAGAAGTGTTTCTCAATGAAAGACTTGGGAGAGGCAGAGTACATACTTGGAATAAAAATCTATAGGTATATATCTAAGAGATTGCTTGGATTATGTCAAGGAACTTATATAGATAAGGTTCTTGACAGATTCAATATGCAGAATTCCAAGAAGGGGTTTTTGCCCATACAACATGGCATAAATCTAAGCAAGAAGCAATGTCCTAGAACACCTGCTGAGCTTGATAAAATGAGTAAGATTCCTTATGCTTCTGCTATAGGATCTATCATGTATGCCATGGTATGTACACGTCCTGATGTTGCATTTGCTTTGAGCATGTGTAGAAGATATCAATCAAATCCAGGAGAGGCACATTGGTCTGCAGCTAAGAACATCCTAAAGTACTTGAGAAGAACCAAGGATGATTTCTTAGTATATGGGGGTGATGACAATTTAATCGTTTAAAGGATATAATGATGCTAGCTTCCAGACTGACCGAGATGGCTTTGAGTCTCAATTGGGATATGTATTCATCCTTAATGGAGGAGCCGTGAGCTGGAAGAGCCCTAAGCAAGATACAATAGCTGATTCTACAACTGAGGCCGAGTATATCGCTGCTAGTGAAGCTACGAAAGAGGCTGTTTGGATAAGGAAGTTTCTAGACGAGCTTGGCATTGTTCTTAGTATTTCTAGGCCTATTGACATCTATTGTGATAACAATGGTGCCATAGCCCAAGCCAAGGAACCAAGTTCAAACTCCAAATCTAGACACGTTATGAGGAAGTATCATCTTATTCGACACATAGTTGCTTGTGTAAGGTGCATACAGATGACAATATTGCAGATCCTTTGACTAAGCCTATGCCTAGGGCTAAGCATGATAGTCACACTAGGGCTAAGGATCTCAAACACATTGGTGAATGGTTGTGAGATTGCTTTGTATTACATTATTTCTGCTTAGAGTGTTGGACTCTTGTTTATGTTTGACTTTATGATAATATATGATATTTCATTCTTATTTATATATGATATTAATTAATATTGAATAATATGTCCGAATAATTCATAGTTCGTAAATGGGCTCACATTAAGTGTTTTGGTGAATGAAACCCCATTAAGTGTACTACAGTTATGAATTATTGCACGTCCATAGTTTGAGTCATCAAATAGGACATAGATGATTTCATTTATAGCTATATTGTACATTGGCTGATAGCTCAAGGTTTCATGTGCTATATGGACATGGAGATGTCAAGTCAATTACATAGATATGTATGGATGATACATATCGGACAGACCAACCTTAAGACTCTCCAAAAGGGATTGTTGAGTTTTTAAGGTGAACCACGTTTGGTGGATTCCTTAAACATGAGTATGTTATGTTTTCCAGTTGATGATTGGTATGTCTTTAATATTGTTAAACGCTCTTCGTAAAAGGGGGTTATAAAAGAAATTATTGGGATTGCCAAAAGTTGAATGGGAGCCATAGTCATACAAGATTGGAAAAGTCCTCCTTATTCATGTATACATTGATGCATGAAAAAGAATGGTGTCTAGGCCACTTGAAGAGCTAGAACTAGAAAATGCATGGCCATGCTCGAATGGATTAATTATAATCATTCGTTATTTGATAGTTCAAACTGAGGTATTCAAGAAACATATTTGACGAGAGATATGAATGTCACCATATCATCAAGTAAGACATTAAGAGACAAAGGTATCTTAAAATTGCACACTTGTTTTCAAGGACAAGTGGGAGATTGAAGGAATTGTGTCCTTTAATAAAAGTTGCAATTACCGAACATGGAATAGGACAATTGATAGAGAGATTCAATCCGTTTATTTTAGGAGTCGTAGTGTTTTGCTAGGTTCCAACTACGATTAATGGGTTAAATAGTTCAATCCATAACTATTATAAACGGGTCCTATGAGGTCACACACATTGAGTTGACGGGCTGGATCAGTGGGATGAAAGTCTTTGTCAGACATAGGGTTTTAGCCCAATAAGAAAAGAGTTAATTACTAATAAATATGTTGGATATTATTGAGAATTAAAAGGATATATTTATTTGGGGAAATAAATATATAAGGCCTTTAAAGGGAAGAAGAGAGCTAGGGTTTCATAAGTTTTACGTAAGAAAAGAAAAGCTATCCTCTTCCAATTTTTTCTAGTCTTTGGCACTTCGATCTAGCAATCAGAAGCGAAGGAGATCCCGATCTCGTACTCGTGTGGACTGATTAGAGAAGTCACAATTGAGGCTTTTTCTCTCGAAGGAAGAACCCTAATCACGCATCAAGAGGTATTCTACTAACCCTAATTTTGTCTCTAATCAAGAATGCTTTAGATCCATGTTTAGGTGCAAGAAATTGTTTATGAAATTCCGCTTATACGCATCTAAAAACTCTTCAGTTACTACTTAGTACTACTACTATACAAGTATAACATTAATGCGTCTTGCTTACTTAAAAGTATTTTAAAGATGCCAAAAGTTAAAAAAATTGCGGTATTTCATGTATTTTTTTTATAAGGAAAGGAATTCAAAATAGCAGACATGTTTGATAATTCAAGGGACCAAGATGAAATTGGGTAGCCGGATAAACCGACAACAAAGGACACCCAAAAGAAACCAACAAAACAATTAGAGAACAAGGTATAGACAAGCAACAAACACCGAATAAGGAAGCCGAAGAGACTTGAGTCGATCTAGTAGGAGAAAATCACTTTTGCAGTATTTCATTTAGTTGTTTAGTAATTGTTTTCCACTTTCAAAATAAAAGTATGCTTGTAAACTTTTCATCAGAATTATGTGATAACGGATAAATGAAAACCGAGGGAAGCAGAACAAATCTCAAATGAGAAAAATTCAAACATTAAACCCAACTTTAACGATATTAATTATCAATCCGAATGTTATTTTTATTTTTAGATTTATCCTCTATGACCATATGAGTAAGCCAATTCACTTTGATGGTGGTCTATCTGGTAGACATTTTGTGCTTATGGTTGAGGGCATCGCTCTTTGTTAAGGAATTCTTGAAACCACCCGACGTGACATCCTCCGCATTTAAATTGAAGAAGATAACCTTCGTTTAATCAAAGTCCTTCAAATAACTGGAGCTATCCCTAAGAGATCAAGTTAATATGGCCGAACATTCTTTGCGAACTGTCCCATTTTCAAAGTTGGAACATCTCCTTGTCTTTGATGGAGTTAACCATTTATTGTAAAGTCCACTAGTGTTATAATGTAGGTTAGCACAGTGGATCATAGCTCTAGCTATATTCTGTTGCAAGTTGTTGTTACTTAGGCACGTGGAATATTGACTTTGTAAATGAATGCTTGGCTGTACAAAAGGAGTCTTGAGATCGAGTCTATATTCATAACAGAAATTCTCAATCAATGAAATTATCTTTTCCCCTTTCTCTAGATTATATTAGGATAATTAGGATAATGATTTATATTTAAGAATATTGTTATTTCCTTTTATTTAGGATTTAGTTTCACCTCGAACGCTACCATGTCCGCTATTACAAGCCTTCACGCGGGTCTCCGCGAAATCGGAGACCTTTTACAAAATCTTCGTAAGGAACACGAGATTCAACGTCGGGAACTAGAGGTTCATCGTCGTCGAATAGATAAGCTTTTTTCCATCCTAGGCATTAATTCCTTTCGAAGATGCGACCGCGTCGCCGCGAAACCCTACCTCAACGACCGCGCCCACGACAACCGAGCCTGCGGCAACCGAGGTCTTATTTAGAATAATTAGTTATATTAGTCTTATTTAGAATATTGTCTTTCCTTTTAATTAGGGATTTAGTTTTATCTTTTAGGAAGATTATCTTTTTAATATTTCAGCAATTACGTTTTCCTAGATATTGGGAGTTATTATAAACGGTTTTTCTAACCTATGCCCTTAGGGTATAGGTTAAGCTCCTTAAAATGGTAATTATTTGTAATCTTTTATTTATTTAGAATTAATTATTTTTTAAAAAGGGTTCATTAGTTTCCTAATAGGGTTTTAGTTCCCTTGTATAGTATGTTTAACCTATGCCCTTAAGGCATAGGTTAGAAAAACCGCATTATAAATACTCCTTTAGGTTGCTATATTTGGAATCAATAAATCAGAATATCAATTTCTTACCCTAATTCTCTATCTCCCTAAAACTCATTCCTCGTTCTCCTTTTCGCGTCTACCAATCGCGTTTATCGAGTCAATCCCACATCGGGTGCGTCTCAACCCCTTGACCAACAAGGTTCCGATACGAATCCACATCGGGCTCGTATCATAGCTCTAGCTATATGCTGTTGCAAGTTGTTGTTAATTAGACACGTGGAATGTTGACTTTGTAAATGAATGCTTGGATGTACAAAAGGATTCTTGAGATCGAGTCTATATTCAGAACAGAAATTCTCAATCAATGAAATCATCTTTTCCCCTTTCTCTCTCTGTTTTCCCTTTATCAAACTGACATGGTATCAGACTAGGTCAATGAATCCTTCCGCAAATTCATCCTCAAATCCACCATTCATGGATCCTTCAAATCCTCTTTACCTACATCCATCAGATCATCTAGGTCTGGTGTTGATTTCCAAGCCATTTGATGGCAATAACTTCGGCGAGTGGAGGCGATCGATGCGTCGTGCCCTTTCAGCCAAAAACAAGTGGTCGTTCATCACTGGATCAACCGCTAAACCAGCTCTCGATTCTCTGAATTTCGCTCCATGGGAGCGTTGCAACGACATGATTGTTGCCTGGATACACAATTGTCTTTCACCAGAGATTCAAAGTTTCGTCAATTGTATTGATCTTGCAAAAGACGTATGGGAGGACTTGGAGGCGCGTTTTGGCCAATTCAATGGTGCGCAACTCTTCTCTCTCAAAAAGGATCTTATTTCTCTCACTCAAGGTTCGGATTCTATCTCCTCATACTACACTCGTATGAAGACAATTTTTTACGAATTGGCAAGTGTTCGTCGTATCCCTTCTTGCACTTGTGGCGCTGTGAGAGAAATTCTTGAGTATGAAGATAATCAGAAGCTATTGCATTTTCTCATGGGACTAAATGAAGAATATCTTCTGATCAGAGGGAGTATTCTCATGACGTCTCCTCTGCCTCCTCTTAACATTGTGTATGGCATTTTGCTTCAAGAAGAAAAACAGATATCAATGCATACTCCTTCACAAATTATGACAGAATCATCTTCTTTGCCCGTCAAGTCTTCACAAGAAAAATCCGGTTCATCTTCCGGTTCATCTTCCGGTTCATCTTCCGGTTCATCTTCTGGTTCAAATTCCTCTGGGAATAAATCTGGTTCTTCTGGTGACAATCATCGGTTTTGTACCAATTGTAAGAAGACGAATCATACAGTAGAACGTTGCTATTTCATTATCCGCTTTCCTGAGAATTATCGGCCTTCCAAAAACAAGAAATCTGGTAATGGATCTTCCAAAAAATTTGTTGGCTGAGTTGATTCTGATTCTTCCTTACAACCCTCACCAACTCTGTCTCAAGAACAGTATGCAAAGCTGATGGCCTTAATTTCTGATAAATCTATTGCCAATAATGTCTTTGAAGAAAATGATTTCGCAGCCTTCGCTGGTAAAATCCTTGCTACCTCTTCTAACACTTCCTCTTGGATATTAGATACAGGTGCAAGCAATCATATGTGTGGCAATATGAGTTTGATGCATAATATTAAACATCTAGATCGGCCTTTCACTGTTACATTGCCAAATGGAAATATTGTCAATGTTAACAAATTTGGTTCAGTACTTCTTCCTGGAAAGTTGTTGCTTCATTATTTTCTTTTTGTACCATCCTTTACCTGTAATTTGATTTCCATAGCCAAATTGGTATCTGACCAGAAAAATCAAGTCATTTTCTCACATGACAAATGTTTGTTACAGGACTCAACTTCAAAGACCAATATGATGATTGATAGAACTGCTCGTGGATTGTACTTTTTCCAAGAGCAAGCTACTCCTAATTCTACTAGTTCATCTACTTTTCCTAATAATTCCTTTTCAGCTAATAATGTAGTATCTTATGATGTACTACATGCTAGATTTGGCCATTTACATTTCTCTAAACTCAAACATTTGACTTGTATTGAGAATTCTTCTTCTTTACCTTTGAATCCTTGTCTTACTTGTGCAAAAGCCAGAATGCATAGACTTCCTTTACCCAATAGTGCTATTACCACTTCTAAGCCTTTCCAACTTATTCATCTTGATGTATGGGGGCCCTTTCACACTTCTACATACAATGGTTTCGAGTATTTTTTGACCATTGTAGACTATTTTTCTAGAACAACTTGGATTCATCTTCTTTCTACCAAAGTGAGTTCTTTCAGCTTTGTTCAGTCTTTTATTCACTGGGTTGAAAGACAGTTTGATTAGAAAATTCAAACAATAAGGACTGACAATGCTCTTGAGTTGGGTTCTGGAAAAGTTGTATCCCAATTTCTCACATCTCATGGTATTACTCTACAAACCAGCTACACTGCTACTCCCCAACAGAATGAGGTTGCTGAGCGTAAACATAAACACATCTTGGAAGTCACAAGAGCCCTGTTGTTTCACTCCAAATTACCAACCAAATATTGGGTAGAAGTTTCTCTTACTGCTGTGCACATCATCAATAGGCTTCCATCTGGGGTTCTTCAACAGAAATCTCCTTATGAAGTTCTGTTCAACAGGAAACCAGACTATTCCCACTTGAGAGTATTTGGCTCTTTGTGCTTTGTCCACACTTAAACAAGGTTGTGACAAGTTACAAGCTAGAGCAAATGCAGGTGTCTTCCTCGGTTATCCTTTAGGTAAAAAAAGCCTATAAAGTACTTTTGCTTGATACCAAAACTGTCATAATATCTCGTGATGTGATTTTTCATGAGACCATCTTGCCATACATCCAACAATCTCCATCAACACAAACCTATTCCACTCAACCCCACTTATATGATGACCTCCCTACATGCCAAAATCCTTCCACATCAAATATTTCACCTCCTTCTCCACCAAATCATCATATATTACAACCACGCAGATCCACAAGAATAACTCACCCTCCTTCTTATCTTGACAACTATGTATGTCAAGCCACAACAGACTCACCAGACCACTCATTTTTTGTTGTCACACATTGACTTCCACAATTTCCTTTCCAACAACCTCTTTTCCTTCAACTCACATTCCCACACAAGAACCTTTTTCTTATAAACAAGCCATTTTACATACCCAATGGCAAGATGCTATGATAGCTGAATTCAAAGCCTTGGAAGCTAATAATACTTGGGATATTGTACCTCTTCCCAAAGTAAAGAAAGTCATAAGTTGCAAGTGGGTTTACAAAGTTAAACACCACTCTGATGGCACAATAGAACGCTATAAAGCCAGGTTGGTAGTCAGAGGCTTTACGCAAAGGGAGGGTATCGATTACAATGAAACTTTTTCACCGGTTGTCAAGATGACTATAGTCAGAAGTTTGGTCTATGTGTGATGGTTCTCAAAATGGCGAGATAGGAGGTGGGACCGGGGTACGAGGGTAAGCGGGCCCAGCGGGATTCCCAAAGTCGAACCCGGGGCCCATTGTCGTACCCCTCTCAAAAAACAAGCAAAACACGACCTTTGCGAGGCCTCAAAACCTCGACAACGAGGTCTAAACCTCGTCACTCAAAAGCTGACACCCCCGCCCGTCTGAACCACTCAACTGTTGCCGCTCCCGCAACCAATAATCAGCTGCCTCACAACTGGACCAATCAGAAGCCCTGATCTCCAACGTCCCACATCGGGAAAACGCCTAAACTTAACTCCTCAACTCTCTATAAATAAAGGAGAACCACGTTGGTAGAAAGAAGTCGAAAAACATCTTGAACTCAAGAACTATCTTGCTCGTTGAAGATCGACGTGTTGAATCATCGTCAAAGACCTCGCTACAAACAAGTGAAGTCTCAAGTTGCACAAAGAGTCCTCTTTCACATCAGAGACCTCGCAGCTTCATCTAGCAGGCCACAATCACCCCGCTCTAAATCAAACTCCTCGACCTCGCCGCCAGAGGTCGTCAAACAACCTATGGGTGATAGAATCTCGTAGCAATTAGGAGATCTCGAACCTTGTTAGATCGAGATCTCGAATACTCTTAGGAGGTCTGAAGTGTAATCTCATTTGTTTATAACCTCGTAACCTGTAACCTCGTCATAAAAAACAATAAATAAAGAGCAAATGTTTGCACAATCGAATAAAAGTAATCTCGTTTCTTTTCTTCTAGCTAGACCTGAACAAAGTCGGACTAAACCGCCCAATCCGTACCGCCCGCCCGGAAAAATGGGCGGACTTGGACAAGAATTCTAACCCGAAAGGGTAACCCTCCCGAATTCATGGGCGGGACACGAACAATATTTTTGACCGAATATCCTGGATAACCCTCCCGAATACCCGAATATATTAAATATTTAAAATAAATATTTATATTTATAAATGAAGATATGTTTGCGAAAAATATCTTAGGGCCATTGATTGTAGAATTAGTACAAAAGAGAGTTAATTATTATAGTTCCTTCACATTTTCACCTAAAAAGCTAGCATAAATACGATCTTAATTTTAAGTAATGTTAGATAGTGTAATTATAATACTAGGATTTTCTACTTTTTTAATGGACATGAAAAAATAACTTTATAAATTTATATACGGGTCCCGACGGGCTACCCGAATCCGGATGTCCGGGCGGGCTTGGACATCCTTGCCGGCCCGAATCACCCGCTTGACCCGAACCCGCTCGGACAAATGGGCATAATTTTTGTTCAAAGCCCGGCCCGGATCCTGCCCGAACCCGACTTTGTACAGGTCTACTTCTAGCGCTGGTTTATTTCGGGTTTCATCACTGGCGCCGTCTTTGGGAACCTCTTCATCCTAAGCAGTTTCCCGATTTGTGCAAACCTTGGCTTTTGAGTCCCTCAAAATGGCCTGTCCAAACAACTTCTTCCCCCAACACCCCGATAACATGCCCGAAACCTCGCAGTGGATGGGCACGGGACCACCGGGTTATCCGTTCGTGGTTCCTCCGGGGTAGGCGCACAACGCGCCACAAAACCCTCACCCATTCCAAGGGTATGAGTCGGGCGACGCTCCTCCAAACCCATATCCCTACCCGGGATATGGACAATACCAGCAGGGCTTCGCCCCTTCATACGTCCCCATGCCCGCCTCAGGTCAACCCCACTCCGAGTACGTACCCGCGTACGTCCCTGGGCATGTACCAGGGCAGGAGACATCGACCAATGGCTCGTCAACGGAGCGGCCCCCGGGACCCCATGCAAATCTCGAAGTCTCGCTCGCGACGTTCGAGGCTGCAAGATTCGGAGTTGTCCGAGACGGCTGGAAGCATGGGGCACTCCCTGAAGTCCCGCTCACGACGTCACCACGTCGAGGCCGGAAGCCGCTCCCCGTTCGTAGATGAGATTCAAAGCGCGCCAATGCCCAATGGTTTTCATAGGCCACAGATGGGGCTTTACGACGGCTCGGCAGATCCGGAGGAGCATGTGAAGCACTTCGCTATCCAGATGAACGTCAACTCCTAGAACGACGCCATCTTCTGCCGCGTCTTCCCCACCACCCTGGAAAAGACTGTAATGACGTGGTTCATCAGTCTCAAGATCGAGTCCGTGGCCTCGTTCGCTCAGTTGTGCGAGTCCTTTATCGCACACTTCAGCGGTTCGAGGAAGCGTAAGAAGAACATGCGAGGTCTCCGCGGTATTGAGAAGGGAGAAGGCGAGTCACTGGGCACCTTTTTTACGAGGTTCACAACCGCGGTGGCAGAAATCGCGCATATCGACGAATCGTCGGTGCGCGACACCCTCATGGGTAACCTATGCCAAGGGGCCTTCAAGAATTACATTTTTCTGAAGAGCCCGGCAACGTACGACAGCCTGTGCGCCCGAATCACGGCCCAGGTGTACGCTGAGGACGCCCCCAACCAAAGCTCGTGACTGAGGACCGACAAGGAAATCTTCGCCGAGGCTAAGGGAAAGGCGAAGGTGGCCACGCCGGCCGCGAGGGATACGTATGTAACGCAGGCCCAAAACCCTGTCAACAACAACAACAACAAGAACAACAACAACAACAGGAACAACAGCAACAGAAACAACAACCGCAACGATAATCGCGGTGGTGGCGGAGGCAATTGGAACTGCTTCGGCAGAAAGCAGCGAGGCTATAGGGGAAAGGGCGGCCCTTTGTACAACCCAAACGAGAAGGGACGCGCCAACCCCGCACCGGGAGCAAACACCGTGCCACAGGGCCCGACTCAGGCCAAGGCCAACAACGTCGAACAGCAGGCTCCCGCGAAGCAGGCACGGTCTGGGCAGACAACACCCGATGGGTACATTCACACCATCTCGGGTGGACCCTCGCTGGCTGGATCAAGCCAGGCGGAGAGAAAGAGGTACGCGATGGCAAGCCACCATGAGCCTTCGGTGTTCAGCGTTGCCTAGACCTCGTGATCCCACGTAGGCCTGGCCTTCACCTCCGAAGATGCCGAGGGACTCCACATGCCACACTCGGACCCTTTGGTGGTGCATGCTCAAATGGGCTAAAAAATGGTGAAGCGGGTGCTGGTGGACATGGGGTCTTCCGTGGACATCATGTACTACGGTGTTTTCGAGCAGTTGGGCATCTACGAGACGTCCCTGAAGCCCTATGCTGGGAAACTCACCTCCTTCTCCGGGGACGAGGTCGACGTCGCAGTTCTTATAGATCTCTGGATGATGTTGGGCACCGGTTCGACGAGGCGAACCGAAATAGTGGAGTGCACTGTGGTACACCTGCCCTCGGTCTACAACGCAATCATTGGAAGAGTATCCCTGATAAAGTTCCAAGCGGTGGTGTCTATTTACCACCTAAAGATGAAGTTCCCCGTTGACGACGGGGTCGGAGAGGTGAAGGGCAACCAAGAGAAGGGTCGCGTATGCTGCGCGACCTCTGCGAAGCAGAATTGCCCGGTGTTCATGGTGGAGTCCCCCGGCGAAGCTGATCTCGAAGTCCGGGACTTCACGGTTCCCATCCCGGAGGCGGAAAGAAGGGTGGTTACGCCCTTTGGGGATGAGGCCGAGAAAATCTACATGGGAGAATGTCTCTCCGGGAAATCCGCAATATCGCTGGAGTCCTTGCTTTCTAGGTCCCGCGACGTGTTCGCTTGGACCTCCAAGGACCTCCGTGGCGTGCCACGAACTGTGGTCTAGCACTCCCTGAACGTCGACATTACCACTCGACCCGTAGTGCAAAGACGAAGGAAGATGAATGAGGAGAGGGCTAACACCGCAGACGCCGAGGTAGGGAAGCTATTGGTCGCGGGGTTTATCCGCGAGGTCCAGTACCCTAGATGGTTGTCCAATGTTGTGCTGGTCAAAAAAGCCAGCGGCAAGTGGCGGATGTGCGTGGACTTCAAGGATCTCAACACGGCTTGCCCCAAAGACAGCTACCCCCTGCCCTCGATCGACGAGCTGGTCGACTCAACCGCGGGACACGGGGTCTTGAGTTTCCTCGATGTGTACTCAGGATACAATCAGGTCTTGATGAGTCCCCGAGACGAGGAGGAGACGTTCTTCATCACACAGCGAGGTACATACTGCTACAAGGTCATGCCCGTCGGCCTTAAAAACTCAAGAGCAACCTTCAAGCGTCTCATAGACCGGGTCTTCAAGGATCATTTGGGGAGGAATGTGTCGGCCTACGTCGACGACATCGTGGTCCGAAGCAAAACCCTCGAGGAGCATCTAGTCGACCTCGTGGACGTCTTTGCAACGCTCAGATGCAACCGGCTCAGCCTGAACCCCGAGAAGTGCGTATTCGGCGTGTCATCGGGGAAATTCCTGGGCTTCATGATCAGCGAGCGCGAGATCGATGTGAACCCCGCTAAGATTGAGTCAATCCTCTCAATGAGGTCGACACGATCTCGCACTGAGGTGCAGCGGCTCAACGACGCCGTAAATTACTTGGGGAGGTTTTGCTCCCGTTTGGCGGATAAGTCCCTGCCTTTCTTCGCTGCCCTGAAGAAGAACGACAAGTTTGTTTGGGACGAGGAGATTGAGCTCGCCTTCTCCGGGTTGAAGGTATTCCTATCAAAACTCCCCACATTGTCACCACCAATGGCGGGCGAGGACTTGCAGTTGTACGTGGAGGTGAGCCCGGAGACAGTCAGCGCGGTGCTCACCAGAAAAGCTATGCACCCAGTCTATTTCATAAGCCGCGTGCACCAACCTGCGGAGCAGCAATACTCCCCGGCGGAGAAGATGGCCCTGGCTGTCGTAACCGCTGCCAGGCACCTGCGCCCCTATTTCCATGCACACCCCATCCAGGTCCTCTCCGACCTCCCACTTCGGCAGATCCTCCATCAACCCGCCCTCTCGGGGAGGATGACGAAGTGGGCAGTCGAGCTCTCCGAGTTCGACAACAGCTACCTCCCTATAACTGCCATGAAGGGGAAGGCTCTCGCCGACTTCGTCGTGGAAGTTACCTTCCCCGAGACTGACACAAGCTTGGAGGAGTGGAAGGTCTTTGTAGATGGCTTACGGTGTGACGCTGGGGGCGGGGCTGGCGTATTCCTCACCGGTCCTTCGATTGAAACAAAGTACGCCCTTAACTTTGCCTTCGATGCCACCAATAACGAGGCCGAGTATGAGGCCATGATTGCCGGGATAGAGATGGCGCTCCTTAGTGGGGCCCGCAAGATCAGAGTCTACACCGACTCTGAGCTGGTGGCGAGGCAGTTGAACGGGCAATACGACACCCGAACGGGGTTCCTGCCTTCATACCGAGAAAAAGTTAGGGCACTGGTGTCTTGCCTAGAGACCTTCGCTGTAGAGTCCATCCCGCGAGCAGCAAACACGAAAGCAGACGCGCTCGCGAGGTTGGGATCGGCCCTCCCCTTGGAGGTAGGAAACCGCATGATGGTGGAAAGGAAGCTCTCACGGAGTGTAACCAGCGAGGTTCTCTCCGTCACAGTCGGGGACTGGAGGGTTCCAATCACGCGGTATGTGGAAAGCGGCGTTCTCCCTGAAGACCCCGCAGAGGCCAGAAAGCTCAAAATGCAAGCGGCCCGCTACTGCGTCATTGGCGGCCGGCTCTATCGTCGAGGCTTCGCTGAGCCCAACTTGTAGTGTGTGCCAACTAAGGCTACGGAACACATCCTGTACTAAGCACATGAAGGGGTTTGTGGTGGCCACCCGGGGCGGCACGCCTTGTCGCATAAAATCGCTCATCTGGGATATTTTTGGCCCACTCTCAGGCAGGACGCGAGGGCCTATGTCCAGAAATGTGACGGGTGCCAGAAGCACGGAAACCTCCAACACGCCCCGACCTCGCCTCTGCGCTCGATCCACGCACCGTGCCCCTTCTCGATGTGAGGGATGGTCATCCTAGGGCCTTTCCCGAAGGTTGTCGGCCAGGTGCAATACATACTGGTCATCGTCGACTATTTCACGAAGTGGGTCGAGGTAGAAGCAATGGCAAAGATCACGGGGACGAAAGTCTACAACTTCTTGTGTTAGAACCTCGTGTGCCGCTTCGGAGTCCCCATGACCATCATGACTGACCATGGCCCCCAATTTGACTGCGAAGAAACTCGCACCTTTTGCTCCGAGCTGGACATAACCCTCAAGTTTTCCTCCGTGGCCCACCCTCAGTCCAACGACTAGGTATAGAATGTCAACGCCCGCATCCTGTCCGATCTGAAGAAGCGCCTGGGCATGGCACAAGGTTGTTGGGTGGAGCTACTCCCGCTCGTCCTATGGACGTACCGCACCACCGCGCGTCGCGCAACGGGGGAGGCGCCTTTCGCGCTAACCTACGGAGCGGAGGCACTGGTCCCCGTGGAAACCTTGGTCCCGTCAGCAAGAGTTTTTGATTTCGACGAAAAAGAAAATGAGGCCAACCTCAAGACCGAGTTTTTGTTTAGGGAGGAACTGCACGAGGTCGCGGCCCTGTGCTCCAAAGAATACAAACGACGCATGGCGGTGTATCACGATAAAAAGGTTAGGCCCCGTTTTTTTACCACAGGTAGCCTCGTTCTGAGGCGCACCGAGGGTGCCAAACTGGATCTTAACTGGGAAGGTCCGTACCTCCTCGGGGAGGAAGTCGCACCCGGAGCTTTCAAGCTCAAAGATAGTGAAGGGCGCACTCTGAGCAAGACATGGAACATCAATCGGCTCAAAAGATATTGCATGTAAATTCTCCGAACTCTACCATTTCCTAAAAGCTTTGTGAATAAAGGGTTGTGTGGTATTTTCAAATCTGTCTCAAAAATAGAAACCTCGTTGCGAAGTTCGATCCCACCCCTCATTTCCCGCTTGGGGTTGGAGATTCTCGGTTTTAAGAGTTTAAATCCACCCCTCGCTTCCCGCTTGGGGTTGGAGATTCTCGATTTTAAAAGATCAAATTTCACCCCTCGCTTTCCGCTTGGGGTTGGAGATTCTCGGTTTTACGAAGTTCAAATTACACCCCTCGCTTCCCGCTTAGGGTTGGAGATTCTCGGGTTTACAAAGATCAAATTCCACCTCTCGCTTCCTGCTTGGGGTTGGAGATTATCAGTTTTATGAAGTTCAAATTCCACCCCTCGCTTCCCGCTTGGGGTTGGAGATTCTCGGGTTTACAAAGATCAAATTCCACCCCTCGCTTCCCGCTTGGAGTTGGAGATTCTCGGTTTTACGAAGTTCAAATTCCACCCCTCGCTTTTCGCTTGGGGTTGGAGATTCTCGGGTTTACAAAGATCAAATTCCACCCCTCGCTTCCCGCTTGGGGTTGGAGATTCTCGGTTTTACGAAGTTCAAATTCCACCCCTCGCTTCCCGCTTGGAGTTGGAGATCCTCGGGTTTACAAAGATCAAATTCCACCCCTCGCTTCTTGCTTGGGTTGGAGACAATAGAAGACAGACACGCATGATCCGAGCGAGGCTCGTGATCGTGGCATAAAATCTATCATGCGCGATCCGAACGAGGCTCGTGATCGTGGCATAAAATCTATCATGCGCGATCCGAGCGAGGCTCGTGATCGTGGCATAAAATCTATCATGCGCGATCCGAGCGAGGCTCGTGATCGTGGCATAAAATATATCATGCGCGATCCGAGCGACGCTCGTGATCGTGGCATAAAATCTATCATGCGCGATCCGAGTGAGGCTCGTAATCGTGGCATAAAATCTATCATGCGCGATCCGAGTGAGGCTCGTGATCGTGGAATAAAATCTATCATGCGCGATCCGAGCGAGGCTCGTAATCGTGACATAAAACCTATCATGCGCGATCCGAGCAAGGCTCGG
Organism: Fallopia convolvulus; assembly: GCA_964016875.1. NCBI lineage: Eukaryota > Viridiplantae > Streptophyta > Magnoliopsida > Caryophyllales > Polygonaceae > Fallopia > Fallopia convolvulus. Next base: position 53,461,619 of record OZ024727.1, on the reverse strand, counting down.
GGTTGGAGCATACAACGAGCGCCTGATGTGGCCCGAGCGAACCACAAATGGTTTGGCACTCGAGTCATGGGGTTGGATCGGGATATATATAGTAAACTAAAATGAGAAACATGTAACACAACCATAAACAAAGAAAATTATATAAAATAAGGCCACGAGGGCCGAAGTGTCGTAATTACAGACCCCGGCGGGGCCACCAAAATAGCAAAAATATAAGAAAAAACACAAACTACACAAACAAGCATCCCTCACTCCTTCGGGGTCTCGTCGGCGGGTTCCATGGGGACTTGGCGGACGGGCGAGGCGATGATCACATCAAGATTGGAAGTTGGCGCGTCCGTCGCGAGATGGGGATCTGCAGTGGCGAGGTCCGAACCTCCCTGGCCGAGGTCCTCTGCGGTGGGTGCCTCGGTACCCTCGGGAGCCACGGTCCCATCCTCTTTAAGGAAGAACTCGCATTCTCCCTTGGGCTCTTCCTCAGTTTCTTCCCCCATGGTCAGCCCGTAGTTGGGATTGAAAAAGGCGATGCGAGGATCGATGTGTCCATACTTCGCAACCGCCTGCCTCACCCCCATGCGAACGGCCTGCCGAAACATTTTGTTGACGCTGCTCAGCAGCTCTTCCTTGTACTCGACAGACGCCACATACTTGGGGCCCGCAGCCTCCACCTCCTCGTTTAGCTCTTTGATGCGCTCGTGGAGGCTACCGTTCTCCCCTTCAACCTTCCGGAGCTCCGCCTCCTTCTCCCTGAAGAAGTTATGCTCCGCAGACAGTTTGGTCCGGAGCTCCTCGATCTCGTCCTTGAGATCCCCAACCTCCCCCTTTGCCTTCTCCGTCTCCTCCTTGGCAATCTCCGCATCCCCCTTGGCCTTTTTCCCCTCCTCCTTGGCCCTGGCGGCGGCTTTGGCCTCATCCGCCGCCGCAATCTCCGCGGCTCGAGTCTGATGTGATGGTTTCCCGCACACTCGCAAGAATACGAGATCTATTGTAGTAGTAGATCAGGATCGAATGACGAGGATTATTTCTGTTTTAGCTAATTCTAGAAACAAGTTCCTAAGCCAAATATAATGATTGTGGAGTAATTCTAACTATTAAAAACAAGTAAAATAAGTAAAAAGCGATGTATAAATATATGAGAATGCAAAGTTCCAAGGCAAGGAATCCCCACAACTTTGATCCACGGAGTTTGAATCGCACTTCTACCTAAACTGAGTTGGATATTTTCTTATGAAGGTTATTGTCTAATGTCATAAATTAACTTTTCTCAAAGTTTAACTTAATGTACTACTATCAAATTAAGAACCCACTCTCGTGACGAAACAAAACCGATAGAAACCCTTTAAGCACTTAGAAATCTAGATGGTAAACCAAACTTGCCCCACTCTCGTGATGCATCAAACTTGACTCAATCACCTAGAAGTTCTATGACAATTAACCACATGAGAAACTACTTCTCACGTTCAATTCTAGTTTTTCCAAATAGATAGAACCACCTCTCGATGCGCTCTCTCTATTTTGTTTACTTACTTAGAGTACCACATCTCGATGTACAACCTAAACAAGACTCTAACAATTTTAAACCTATTAGATTAAGCCCCTAGAATCAAATCATATTAGTTTTCCAACTCAATTCAAGCAAAAGATATTGAATCTAATCCGCTTCACATCGTTGGGATCAACCAAACCCTATAACTATAGAGTTTAGCCTAGGATAATGAAATTCATGATCAAAGCAATAAACTTAAACATGGAATAGAAATAAAAACAATAATTGAAATAGAAACTTACTAGAAATTCAATTGCAAGAAACAAAGTAGATCCAAGAGAGCAAAATTCTCCAAAGCGAAAGAGCGTAGAACTAAAAACTCTAGAAAATCTCTCTTCTCTCTACTTGAAATTAGAAATAATAATAATGCATAAAAGTCCCCCTAAAAGAGTTTTCTAAAGAGTATTTATATTAAAGGCTAAAAATATCCAAAAATATAACATAAAAGATAGCCCCATGCGCAAGAAAAGAGCTCCTCGCGGCTGCCTGTCCGCCGTCTCGACCGAGACGAGCACCGTCTCGACCGAGACCATGACTTAGTCAATTTTCTCCTCTTTTTCTCGTCTCTACCTTCATCTCTGGCTTGTTAGCTCGTCTCTAGCACCTCTTTAACCTCATATTCTCGTCCCATGAGCACCCTCAAAGGCTTGTTTCACCACTCTTTGACTCCTCTAATATCATTAAGCTCCCTAACCATCCTTAAGAGCCGAAAACACCTCCAAAAACACCTCCAAAAACCTGAAAATGCAAACAAAGCTTGTGTAGATAACCATTCCACGAATAATACAAGAAATCAACACAAAATGCAAAATCTAAGCTAGAAAAGGATGAAATCTAATCCTAAATGCTTATGAAAAACCATGCAACATCAAAATACCCCATACTTAGACTTTTCTTGTCCCCAAGCAAAGATATTTTGCCTCAACTTGTTCAAATTCTCATAATCATGCTAACTGAAAGATCAAAGACAAGTGCCATCATTGCATATCATTGTTATCAACAAGACAAGCCCTTCTTAGTCCCTAAACCTCACAAGGATAAATGTGTTTCACTCACTCTCAATGTGTTTAGGGATAATCAATAACGCTTAAATCTTAACTTTAAAAACCATCTACCATATGTTTGCATCAGAGTCCTAAATCTCCACCACTTGGGACAATGCACATGACATAAGTCAAGAGGTCTTTTATTAGGTTGTAATGGGGCCAAGGTAAGAGAAAAAGGTAGGGAGTTATTTGGTCTTGTGGTGCTAAATCCGGGAAAGAGGAATCTAACCAAATCCAACAACACACCAAGCTTAAGATTTTTTTCACTTCCTTCTTTCTCACTACCTTCTCATTAGAAAACTTCAACTCCGTTAACAACTTCATTTATTCAAACCGTTTTTTTTCTTTTTCATTGCTTTTCTTTTTTTTTTCTTTTTTAACTTGCAACTTGCTTTATTTCCAACAATGACCTCAAACTCCAAAAACATACAACTTCTTCAAGCTTGGCTCACACTTAGCAAACTTAATCAAATATCCTAATTACCGGATGGGTAAAAAGGCTAATATTTAGGCTCGGGATGCTTTGTGGAGCTTCAAAAAATAAGGCTATAAAAGGCTAGAACATGGCTTGAAACACAGGAAATTATATGTAAAGGTAGTCAAGAGATTATGGCTAACAAAACAAATGCCTCTATCATTTCTATGTCACGCACAAAAGTCATATATGTGGCCTTGAAAAAGGTTTTAACACAAGTTCTAGAGATTAAGTAATCAAAGCAAGAATCGCACACAAAGAAAATAAATGGACACATAAATGAAGTCCATTAGGCCAAAAATTCTCACAAGGCTTTTTGTCTAGGGACCTATTCAAGCTAAAATCTCATCAATAACTCCATGCATGGCAATTCATGCAAGAAAAATCAATGCAATCTAGAGAAATTCAAAAACTTAGCATCATAGACAAATATCTAATCATTGTGGCCAATTTTTCAAGTAAGGATACTCATCAACTCATCATAAAACTCTTTTTTTTTCATTTTTTTATCAAACAAAATAAAACATGCAAGAAAAATAAACATGCAATGCATAACAAGCTAAAGTGAATACGCCCTACCCCATACTTAAACCCTATATTGTCCCCAATATAGAAAATAAACAAGAGGGAGAACGAAACTCACAAGATCCTACTGAGGTGTGTAATCAGGTGGTCGCGGATAAGGAGCCGCAGGATCATAGTAATTGTGACATCCTTATACCCTATGACGTATACTTCATAAAACTTATCTCTCTTATATAAGCATATAATTCACATATACCAAATATTCACATAAGCACAAAGCGGAATTAACAACCATAAAAGGTTGCACACACACATCTATGTTGTTACTTCTCATACTAAAACATCTATTATTCTAACTTCTATTACAAGCCATATGCCTATGATGCAAAATGAGGAGGAGAAGGTTGCATTGAGCTTCAGCCGACCGACCTGTATGAATGTGACCTCTAATAGAGACACATCAGCAAAAACTAGCTGAACCTGAAAAATTGTTTTGCGATTTACATGAGTCGCATACTCAGTGAATATAAACCATCATCAATTATTTCACTCAAAACCAAGCAATTGATCGATATACATATTCATACATATTATATACGTCATATAAGAATTTACTATGCATATGCAAATGCGGATGTATCCGATTCATTATTCTGTGAACTGTTCAAGCCTGAATCTGCCCCGGGTTTACTGTATATGGACTCTTATGGTCCCTTTAGCAAAGAAATCCGAAGATTTCCTGAATATTGACTCTTATGGTCCCTTTAGCAAAGAAATCCGAAGATCTCCTGAATATTGACCCGTAGCTCCTGTATGATCCGTAGATCCTGTATGACCCGTAGGTCGCTTTAACAAAGAAATCCGTAGATTTCCTGAATTACAGTTCAGGGCAAGACAGTCACAGGTCCTTTTAATCTCATTGCAATATGCTATGCAATCAAGTGCATCATGTAACCATATATCATATGCCATCTGTTAACATTCTTTCTGTGCAAACAACTCTGGAAATTTCAGAGCTAGCATATAAAATATATATATCCATATAATCCATATAACACATATATCCATATATTCATATTTCACATATAGCACATAGGGTTGAATCTCCGGTCTATACTCACCTGTTTAAGGCAGATACTATATTTCTCCCCCTTGACTCTGACCACGGTCTATTACTTGGGCTCCTATATGTAACCCAATGCAAACAAGGCTATTTACACTTATAAACTCTAACCCCAAATGCAATAAAATGCCAGAATGCATTACAACTTTTTGTGCATCTTTCCAAATCCTTTAAAACTTGACAACAATAAACTATACATATAGAAGAACATTTTTCTAGCTCAAACCTTTCTGAAAAACTTGATCAAAGGGCTCCCTAATATCCTTACAAAACGAAACCCTAAAAATACTCTGAAATCTTTTACCGAATATAAATCCGATATCGAAAACACCCTTTGAAAACTATAGATCAACTGATTTCTCAATCAAAAGTAACTGTAGATCTAGATCTGGAAAAATTAGGAAAATTCAGATAAGCCATTAACTAATTAAAACTTACCAAAACACGCTTGTACTTCAAGATTAAAACCCGATAGAAGAGATCTTATACCAAAACAAGCAAAAACAAGATCAAATCTTTTTTTCTCTCTCACTTTTTTTTCTACTCTCTGCGGGTTTTTTTTGTCTTTGAATCTTCATAATGAAGAAGGCAAGGATGATATGTATATATATCTCGTAGAAGTCGGTTTAATTTTATATATATTTACACTTTTCACCCGCAAAACTTCTTTACTAAAAACTTTACCCTGAAATAATTAATAATTAATTTTTTCTTAAATTTTTTTTTAAAATATAATAAACTTAAATAGAAAATAAATATTACTTTTAAAAAAACACTATATATCATGCCAATATACTATGCATATGCTATTAATATTATATGAATGCAAAATGACGTATGCACTTTAGTCGGGGATGTTACAGTAATAGCCAAAATTGTGGTGGTACATATGTGAAACTCACAAGATTTACTTCTTTTTCGGGAACCACTAGCCATTGTTAGAGACAAAGACCTACACACCAAAGATCAAGCAACCACACAAGCTACCCACAAAATAAGAATAAAATCACTCAATCAAGCAAACGGGTAGCAATCATCGCATACAAGTTGTTAGTCCTCAAATCAAGTCAAAGAACCAAAATCTCAAGGTCCAAAGCATACAAGTAAACACAACTTACAAGCAAACCACAACCCCATACTTGAATCTTATGCTAAAAGAATATCAAACAAGTGCACGCTCAAGCCAAATACCAACCTTTCAAGCCAAATACCAACTTAGTACACGCTCAAGCCAAATACCAACCTTTCAACAACTTCAATTCTCAAGGCAACTCAAACAAAAATTAGCAAGATTGAACACAAGTTAACCAAATCAAGCATGAACATAAAATTTAGAGCATACAATAAAGCAATAAATCACCAATAATTTCGGAATTAATAGGACAAACACTAAAAATCCCAAATTAATTTCGGATCTAAAAACCCTAAAATTGTAAATCTCTCAAATCAATTGTAAACATGCAAATTCTGGAGATTTAATGGCACAAATTCAATAGAAAGGCAAGAATAGGGCTGAAATTTGTACCAAACTAAGCAAAAGAGGTCGTGAACACCTGGATTCCGACCCAAAACACGAGCTGTTCGCGCACAGCCCGCTCGCTGGGAGACGCGCGACTGGAGGAGGAATGCAGTGCTGGTGTTGCTGTGCTCGCAACGCTGGGGCTGCGCGACTGGTGGTGCAGCAGGCTCACCGGTGGTGCTTGGGCGAGCGCAGAGGAAAGCGGTGGTGTAGCTTGGGCAAGCGCAGGTGTTGCTGTTCTTCGTTCAATAAAAAAAGATCGAGAGAGAGATACAGCAGGGAGAAGGAGAACATCCCATTGTTCTATTTTTTTAGGTTTTACGTTTAAATTTTTTTTTGAAATTCGGAAAATTCCTTCGTCTCGACCGAGACGACATCCGTCTCGACCAAGATGGCCTGCCGAGAACTAAGACCCTCAGGTCTTGATCGAGACGCCAGGCGTCTCGATAGAGACGACTCCCGTCTCTAAGACATCATGGCAAAATTCCAGATGTTTTTTTTAATTTTTTTTAACAAGAAAAACTAAAGAAAAATAATAAAAAAGGGCTCGGGTTGCCTCCCGAGAAGCGCTTCTTTAAGGTCATTAGCTTGATCGTGTTCCACCCATATCAAATCTTCGGATTGGGAGGGTCGGCGGTACCCATCTCAATCAAATCTGGCCTTTTGTAAGGCTTGAGTCGGATTTTCCGAACCTTGAAATGCCCCAAATTCTTGTGCCAAAGTTCAGCGGAATCATCTCTAAGAACTCGGCATAGGAAGTATGGTCCGGATTGTCTTGTATTCTTGCTTCCGGGGAACATATTTGACTTATGATGAGTAAGAAGTACTTGATCCTCGGGCTTAAATTCAACTTGTGCCCGTTCATTAGAAAATACAGCCTTCATATTTCTCGAAGTAGAGGGCAATTGCTTCGACTCTAGCCTTGGGACTTCCAGCTTGTCCAATGGATCCTTAGATGCAACTTTTTCTTGTCTAGGATATTCATGTGACACCTTTAAATCTGCTAAGACACTAGATAAACTTCTACCTTGGGAGGTAGTGGTAAAACAAGAGTCCATAGGATCAACATGATTGAATGATAATAAAGGGTCTGGAGCTTTCTTATCAACAAGATCAATTCTATCACAACATTCTTCAAAAGAAGGAGATTTTAAAGAATTAGCAAGATTAAATTCAATCCTCTCATCGCCAATGGTGAAAGAGAGGATCCCTTCTTTTACATTAATTATTGTACCTGCAGTGGCCAAGAAAGGTCTACCAAGAATAACAGGAATTGGAGAATCACCCTTAATATCAAGCACAACAAAATCAACAGGCACATAAAATTTTCCAATGCGAATTGGAATATCCTCAAGGATACCTGCAGGGTGAACAATAGACCTGTCTGCCATATAAAGTTGCATTTTTGCCGGTTTAAGCTCTTTCATGCCAATTTTCTCACATATAGACAATGGAATCAAACTGACACTAGCTCCTAGATCACATAAAGCATTGTAGTTATGAGCACCCACATTGATAGGGATAGAAAAATTACCTGGATCTTGAAGCTTTGGTGGGAGATTATTTTGGATCAAGGCGCTACACTCCCGATTCATGGAAACCATGTGACACTCATCAAGCTTCCTTTTGTTGGAGAGGATCTCCTTCAAGAATTTTGCATATGAGGGCATCTCTTTCAAAGCATCAATAAATGGAATGTTGATGTGCAATTTCTTCAATGCTTCAAGGAAATTCCCATACTTCTTCTCTTGCAAAGCTTGATTCCTTCTTTGTGGGAATGGGAGAGGGGGAACATAAGGTGGTGGTGGCACATATGGAATCACCTTCTCCTTGGCGGGATTAGAAGGCGTCCCGTCTTCTTCAACCGGGCCATCCGGTTTGGTTGTCTCCTTGGCTTTCATTGGTTCCACCTCTTTAGCTTGAAGTTCCTTGCCACTCCTCAAAGTCACCGCTAGAATTTGACCTTTTGGATTCTCTTCGGGGTGGCCCGGTAGAGTACCCAAAGGTCTAGGAACATTGGTTACATTTTGAGCCACTTGAGTTTCCGTCATCTTCTGTGCTTGCTCAAGAGCTTGCACCTTATTAGAAAGTGCTTTCATTCCATCCATCATATTCTCCATAGCAATCAACTCAGGAGATTTCTTAGGAGCCACAGGTGGAGCTAGAGGGGGCCTAGCTTGATAGCCCGTAAAATTGCCTTGATAGCCAGGAGGAGGGCCATCTCTAGCCCCATAAGGAGCTTGATATGCAACTGGATTTTGAAATTGAGGTTGAGATGTTGATGAAGCATTATTTCCATACCTTAGATTTGGATGATTCCTCCACCCTGGATTGTAGGTGGGCGAATAAGGATCATTCTTCGGGTTTGGATATGAAGCCCGATAGCCATCTTTAACAAAACTAGCTTCTTCAGTAGGAACCTCCACAGGCTGGGCCATATAAAGTTGACAAGTAAGAGCTGTATGGTTGGGTACACCACACATTTGGCAAACAACCTTTGGAGTTGACAGTTCAGTCGGGATTTCTTTTGACATGTTCATCTCACCAACTTGCTTCCTCAGTTGTGCAATCTCATGAATAAGAGCACTATTTTGAGCCTCCTTGTGAACACTAGAATCAACCTCATATAATCCCATACTCTTCTTAGCAATAGAGGAAGAAGAAGAGCGAGCATTGGAGAACCGTTGAGCATGGAGGGCGGTCTTCTCAATTAGAGCCCAATCATCATCAATTGGCATCTCCATGAAATTTCCCGATGAAGATGTATCAATATGTAGTCTTGTAGCATCATCAATGGCACTATAGAAGATTTGGAGAAGCACATACTGAGTGAACCCATGATGAGGGCATTGAATAAGGAGGTCTTTGAATCTCTCCCATGCTTCAAAATAAGTTTCACCAGGAGCCATGGAAAATGAGCTTATTTGAGCTCTCGTCTCAGCAGTCTTTTTGGGAGGAAAGAATTTGGCCATAAAAGCCTCATAGAGCTCATCCCAAGTAGTGATAGAGTTCGCCGGAAGAGACCGGTACCACGTCTTTGCCTTGCCTGTAAGAGAAAAGTGAAAAGCAAGTAGGCGCATAGCTTCCTTAGGCACATTCTGAATATGCACTGTATTCATCAGTTCCAAGAAGGTTTCAATGTGCTGGTGGGGATTTTCAGAAGGCAGACCCCCAAACTGATTTGCCTGAATCATGTTGATCAAGCCAAACTTCAACTCAAAGTGTTGAGCTGTAACCTGTGGAAACACGACCCCAAAGATTGGGCCGCGATTGACGGGCATCATGTACTCGCCAAGAGTGGCGGGCTGTGGTGGAAGTCGAGCCCTCTCAACTTCAGCTCACTGATCCGCTTCCAATCGCTCAGCCTCACGTTGAGTGGAGCCTTGCAAATGGGCAGTCATATTAGCAATCGTCTTTTGTAGAGCTTCCATAGCTTCGTCACGATCACCCATGTTATGTCTTTGAGCTTCTCGGGTTTCCCTTAATCTAGCGTGAAGAGATCGTTCAGGCTCGGGATCGGGATCGTGTAGTGGGGTGCTAGAACTTCTCCCTCTGCGCATACACTAAAGGAACCACCTAAAACCAAAGACAAAAAGAAACAAATCAAAAAACAAAAGGGGACTTAGATGAACTAGTCCGTTAGAACCAACTAAAACTATCAATAATCCCCGACAACGACGCCAAAACTTGATGTGATGGTTTCCCACACACTCGCAAGAATACGAGATCTATTGTAGTAGTAGATCATGATCGAATCACGAGGATTATTTCTGTTTTAGCTAATTCTAGAAACAAGTTCCTAAGCCAAATATAATGATTGTGGAGTAATTCTAACTATTAAAAACAAGTAAAACAAGTAAAAAGCGATGTACAAATATATGAGAATGCAAAGTTCCAAGGCAAGGAATCCCCACAACTTTGATCCACGGAGTTTGAATCGCACTTCTACCTAAACTGAGTTGGATATTTTCTTATGAAGGTTATTGTCTAATGTCATAAATTAACTTTTCTCAAAGTTTAACTTAATGTACTACTATCAAATTAAGAACCCACTCTCGTGACGAAACAAAACCGATAGAAACCCTTTAAGCACTTAGAAATCTAGATGGTAAACCAAACTTGCCCCACTCTCGTGATGCATCAAACTTGACTCAATCACCTAGAAGTTCTATGACAATTAACCACATGAGAAACTACTTCTCACATTCAATTCTAGTTTTTCCAAATAGATAGAACCACCTCTCGATGCGCTCTCTCTATTTTGTTTACTTACTTAGAGTACCACCTCTCGATGTGCAACCTAAAAAGACTCTAACAAGTTTAAACCTATTAGATTAAGCCCCTATAATCAAATCATATTAGTTTTCCAACTCAATTCAAGCAAAAGATATTGAGTCTAATTCGCTTCACATCGTTGGGATCAACCAAACCCTAGAACTATAGAGTTTAGCCCAGCATAATGAAATTCATGACCAAAGCAATAAACTTAAACATGGAATAGAAATAAAAACAATAATTGAAATAGAAACTTACTAGAAATTCAACTGGAAGAAACAAAGTAGATCCAAGAGTGCAAAATTCTCCAAAGCGAAAGAGCGTAGAACTAAAAACCCTAGAAAATCTCCCTTCTCTCTACTTGAAATTAGAAATAATAATAATGCATAAAAGCCCCCCTAAAAGAGTTTTCTAAAGAGTATTTATATTAAAGGCTAAAAATATCCAAAAATATAACATAAAAGATAGCCCCACGCGCAAGAAAAGAGCTCCTCACGGCTGCCTGTCCGCCGTCTCGACCGAGACGAGCACCGTCTCGACCGAGACCATGACTTAGTCAATTTTCTCCTCTTTTTCTCGTCTCTACCTTCATCTCTGGCTTGTTAGCTCGTCTCTAGCACCTCTTTAATCTCATATTCTCGTCCCATGAGCACCCTCAAAGGTTTGTTTCACCACTCTTTCACTCCTCTAATATCATTAAGCTCCCTAACCATCCTTAAGAGCCGAAAACACCTCCAAAAACCTGAAAATGCAAACAAAGCTTGTGTAGATAACCATACCACGAATAATACAAGAAATCAACACAAAATGCAAAACCTAAGCTAGAAAAGGATGAAATCTAATCCTAAATGCTTATGAAAAACCATGCAAAACTAGATGACATTAGAGTCCTCCTCTCGGCCTCCGCGAGCTCCTTCTCCCTCTTCACACATTCCTCGGAGCGAGCCTTGAGCTTCGCCTCCAGCTTGTCCATACTCTTTTGGAGGAGGGGTTTGCGACTACAGTTGTAGTTGTCGAAGAAGTGATGCTGGAAAAATAAAAAAGATACGCATTAAAAAAAAGAATAAGTATGAAACCAGCAAAAAGAACAACCTCGAAGAAGTAAGGCATACCATCGCCGAATAACGGAGGGCCTCGTCATTAAGGGCGGCCTCCGAGAGGTTGTTTGCCCACGCAACCTCCTCCTTCCAGTCTGCACGGTCCCAGTCATTGGGCACACCCCGGGCGGGTCCGGGGCAGTGGAACTTCTCGGCAGGTGGGTCGTCGACGGAGATAACCCGGCTCACGGGACCGGGACGAACGACCATCTCCCTTCCCGAGGTGCCCCTTTGGCTGTCCCCCTTATGTTTCTTTTTCTTCTCTTGGCGGGGGGCCACCTCGGCTTCTTTTCTTTTGGATCCGGATCCATCACCGGATCCTCGGGGGGGCTAGGGAGGACGTCATGGCGACCTCATGATGCGACCTTGCCTAGGCTCGGACCCGATCCCGGCCAACCTGAGACTCCCTAGGCCTTGGCGACCCCCTTGGCGTAGGACTTAGTCATATATTATGTATTTCCCTATTTTAGCATATTTCTATTTATGTCTTTCTGAATTTAGTTGTTGCTATTTTTAGCATTACTATTTATGTTTTATGGGCTTTTGTACGTTGGGCCTTGCTTGCATGCAAACCCTAGTCCATTAAGCCTTGTTGGTTGTAAGGGTTTCGAGAGCCACCTGTTTATAAGGAGCTCTCGAGCTCATTTATTATTCACGCACACTTTGGATACTTAATTAGTAGAGGGACGCTCCTATTATTTATCCTAGTGCTTGCGCAATTGCATTCGCTTCAATCAAAGCATTCAAAACACCTTCGTTCTTGTTTGTTATTACTTGTTCGATCAATCCAAAGTTGATTCGAGCAATCCAAAGTCTTCTGCTTGCCACTTTCGAGACCCAATACTCGAACCAAATCAAAGATCCGTAGCGCCTTCGAAACGAGGTCGCATCACGTCACCCCTGGGCGGGGCCCCCTCAATAATCTTCACCCCTTGCGCCTTCGGTGACGGGGGTGTCACCTTTGGCAACGAGGTTGGCGGCCTCGCTGAGGAGGTCGGCTCCTTCACCACAGGGCCCTTCGGACCCCGAGAGCTCTGCGAGGTCGACGTCACAGACTTCTTCCCTGCGCCCTCGAAGTAAGAGCATTGAACAGATCCACTGCAAAAATATAAAAATAATAACAAGAAAAACACCGGTTAAAAGGGACGAAGAAGGGTTCGTCACAAACAGTCAAAGAATGCATGAGCAAGGCTCGCGATCATCACTAGATAAACGAGGTTCGGGCTTCCATGGGTAGCCTGATCCAAAAAAAACACAACAAAAGTAAGGCAAAGAAATGTAGTACCCTCTTCGCCCTCGCGGGGTGGAGGGGTAAGGCTCAGGCCGGCCCGCTCAAGCCGGTCCTGTGCCAGGTACTCTTGGAACGGCTCCTGACGTACCGGAGCGTATCCGGTGCCGTGGGGATGTTGAGATACCTCCCAGTAGGGTCCCGAACCAAGAACCATTTATTCTTCCACGGCCCGACGTTCGATGGGGTCGTGGTAATCTTAAGACCAGGCAAGCTAAGATTGACGAGACAAGACTCGTGTTCCCTCCTCGCCAAAATCAAGCTCGACATGGTGTCCAGATCAGGTCCGCCCCCGAGCTCGTAACTTCGAATGATGTAGGTAGACAGGAGCCGCCACGAGTTGGGGAACAGTTGCGTTGGGCAGACGTGCATGGCCCATAAAAAGTTGACCAGGTGCTGGGCTAGCGGCAACCGGAAGCCGGCCTAGAGGCTGTGCAGGTGCACGACGACGCACCTCTCATAATGGGCCAAAGAGCAGCCCTCCCCTTCGGGAAGCGCTAGCTCAACCCCTTCCGGCCAGGGGAAGTCCTTGGCGATCTTCGCGAGGTCTTCCGGCTTCAGAACCGTAGGCGCCCCCTCGGGTAGAAAAATCTCTTTCGAGGGGTTCGGATACATGGGTATCCTCTCCTCGAGGATTGGTGATATACTCCGCAAAAAAGCACGCTTGGTCATTGGAGTTAGACGACCTCGCAAGGGAACCGACCAACTCCTCGTTGGAAATTGAAGACGAGGCCATCTCGACTCCGGAAGATGTGCGCAGTCGAGGAAAGAGCGAGCTGACCGAGACAACAGAGTCGCTAGAAGAGGGATCGTTGAAGACGAGCGAGGTAGACCTCGGGTTTTGAGAATCACTGGTCTCGACACTCTCTTCGGCCTCAGAAAGCTCCTCATAAAACCTCTCTTGAACCTTGAACGCGAAGCCGGGTGGAGGGCTAAAGGATGTGCCTCTAGGCATGAAAGAGCGACGTCCAGGCCACGAAAGGCGAACACCTAGAAAAGAAGAAGTTTTGAGACATCGATCAAGGCCACCAAAAAAGATAATGCGAGGTAACAACAGGAGGAGAGCACGTGGCACCCTAGGGCTACTCTGACAGATGTGACGGCTTAGGAAGAATGTGAAGTGCCAAAAAAAGGAGAAGATAGAATGGAAGCCAGCGGTGGAAGGCCAAACGTCCCGTCAGTCAAACATCATGACGTTTGGCTTTCTGAGAAATTCGAATTTCAAAAACGAGGAACACAAGGAACTCAACCGTCGGCCGGCGCACGAAGGGTTCGAGAGCATTGCCAGCACCACCCTCGCCCCCATCGCGTCGCCGCCGCGACGCTGGCGCGAAACGCCGAAAAGAAACCGTCGCCTACTAGGGCACGAAACGATAAAAGAGGGAGGGAACGCAAGAAAAAGAGAATCAAAAGCATCACACAGGCGCGAACGCCGCCCCAGCCCCCTCCGTTTCGCCGCTGTGACACCGGTGCGAAACGCCAGGGAACATCTGTCTCCCATTGGAGCAAGGGGCAGCGAGAGAAAAGGGGCAACGCCGAAAACACGAAAGGGGAGTCGAGCACTTACTTGCTTGAATATTGACGAGAGTGAGGTGGTGGCGCTCCTGGAAACTGTCGGGAGATCGTCGGAAAACCGTTTGGAAACCGCTTACCGAAAACTGAAAGGGCAAGAGAGAGAGAGAGAAGGCACTGAAGGAAGAAGATGAAGATAAATCGTGGAAGAAGCGCTTTTATAAAGGGAGAATTTGGGCCTCTCTCCGCTCCCAGAAAAGAAAAGGCCTAATGGGCCTAATCTACCTTAAAGGCCCATTAAACGAAATACGGGGGAGCGGGCCCAATAAAAGTTAGGCCTCGCAAAAGTGTTCCTCGTAAAATTTCCACCCAACCTCTAAGACCTCGTTCCTTACAATCCTAAAAACTGCGAACCTCACACCCTGGGTTTGGCGAACCTAGTACCACTCGTATGTATGACCTGCGGTCCTCGGGACGAGCTCCCCAGGCCATGGGGTTGTGATGGTGCCCAAAATGGCGAGATAGGAGGTGGGACCGGGGTACGAGGGTTAGCGGGCCCAACGGGGTTCCCAAAGTCGAACCCGGGGCCCATTGTCGTACCCCTCTCAAAAAACAAGCAAAACACGACCTTTGCGAGGAATCAAAACCTCGGCAACGAGGTCTAAACCTCGTCACTCAAAAGCTGACACCCCCGCCCGTCTGAACCACTCAGCTGTTGCCGCTCCCCCAACCAATAATCAGCTGCCTCACAACCGGACCAATCGGAAGCCCTGATCTCGAACGTCCCACATCGGGCAAACGCCGAAACTTAACTCCTCAACTCTCTATAAATAGAGGAGAATCTCGTAGGTAGCAAGAGGTCGAAAAACATCTTGAACTCAAGAACTATCTTGCTCGTTGAAGATCGATGTGTTAAATCATCGTCAAAGACCTCGCTATAGACAAGTGAAGTCCACAAAAAGACTTCAAGTCGCACAAAGAGTCCTCATTCACATCAGAGACCTCGCAGCATCATCTCGTAGGCCACAATCACCCCGCTCTAACTCAAACTCCTCGACCTCGCCGCCAGAGGTAGTCAAACAGCCTGTGGATGATAGAATCTCGTAGCAATTAGGAGATCTCGAACCTTGTTAGATCGAGATCTCGAATACTCTTAGGAGGTCTGAAGTCTAATCTCGTTTGTTTGTAACCTCGTAACCTGTAACCTCGTCATAAAAAACAATAAATAAAGAGAAAGTGTTTGCACAATCGAATAAAAGTAATCTCGTTTCTTGTCTTCTAGCGCTGGTTTATTTCGGGTTTCATCAATGTGGCTGTGAAAAAAGGATGGAAAATTCACCAAATGGATGTGAACAATGCATTTTTACATGGGGATTTGCACGAAGAAGTCTATATGAAGGTTCCTTTGGGTTTGTCTGTGCCGGGAAAGAACATGGTGTACAAATTAAATAAATCTCTTTATGGTTTGAAGCAAGCTTCTCGCCAATGGTATGCCAAATTCTCTCAAGCCTTGCGTTCAAAAGGGTATGTCCAATCTCAAAATGATCATTCCTTATTTCATAAAAAGGCCAATGATTCTTCTATTTATGTTGCCGTATATGTTGACGATATACTTGTCACTGGTGATAATTCAGCTGAAATCTCTTCCCTCAAGGAATTTTTAAATGATGTTTTTAAGATCAAGGATTTGGGTGATCTCAGTTATTTTCTTGGTCTTCAGTTCACTGCTTGTGATGATGGGTTATTGATGAATCAACAAAAGTTCATTTCTGAGTATAATTGTCTTGATGAGAAGCCTGTTGTTAGCCCATTGGAGCTTAATATCAAATTGCTACATGATTCTGGTACAATTCAGTCTAATCCAACTGAATATAGAAGATTAGTTGGAAAATTGAACTTTTTAGTTCACAGCAGACCCGATTTGGCTTTTCTTGTTAAATTTTTGAGCCAATTTCTTCAGCAACCATGCTCTTCTCATATGGATGCAGCTATTCATATCATTCGATACTTAAAGGGGACAATTCATCAAGCATTGCTTTTTAAACGTTCTCCTAACACACAACTACAAGCATATTGTGATGTTGACTGGGCTTCTTGCCCCAACACCAAGCGTTCAATCAGCGGCTTTGTCATTTTTTTGGGAGAAACTTTGATCTCTTGGAAATCTAAAAAACAACATACAGTCTCTTTATCCTCTGCGGAGGCAGAGTATCGATCCATGAGAAATGTTACAGCTGAACTCTCATGGTTAAGCAGATTGTTGGCTGAATTAGGATTGTCTAATATTCAACCAATTCCCTTAAAATGTGATAATCAGTCTACTATTTTCATAGCTAAGAATCCCGTGTTTCACGTACGAACCAAGCACATTGACTTGGATTGTCCGTTCGTTCGTGAAAAACTTCTTGAAGGGTTGATTTCAGTTAGTCACATTCCCACCAGCTTACAACCTGCAGACTTCTTAACAAAGCCAATCCATGGTTATCGACTTCATGGTTTATTGGGCAAATTAGGCATGATTTCGATCCATGCCAAATTTGAGGGGGGTGATGGAGTTAACCATTTATTGTAAAGTCCACAGTGTTATAATGTAGGTTAGCACAGTGGATCATAGCTCGATCTAGCTATATTCTGTTGTAAGTTGTTGTTACTTAGACATGTGGAATGTTGACTTTGTAAATGAATGCTTGGTTGTACAAAAGGAGTGTTGAGATCGAGTCTGTATTTAGAACAGAAATTCTCAATCAATGAAATCATCTTTTCCCCTTTCTCCGTTTTCCCTTTATCAAACTGATAGTCTTTTGTAAAGATTCCAACAAGAATTTTCATAGATTTCTCAACGGAAATTTATCAAACTGACAGTCTTTTGTAAAGATCCACATAATCTTCTTTAGCCTTTTTTTTTGCGTGCGCACCTTACATTTCCACCTTTGACATTTCTTCCCCTTTCGACATTATTGGAAAATAAAAAACAACACTAAGTAATATATAATATTTGATTAGTTGTCACAATTAGTACAAATTTGTCAAATTAAGATTTTGATTAAAAAATCTGATTTTATTCTATTGTTAGGTTGAGTTAGTAAACTATATATTACTACTAGAATTGTTTAGCAATTCGGTGATATTGCCATGAAATATTGAGTAATTTCATAATCAAAATAGGAAATGAATGATTGAGTGGTAACTTGGCGATATATTGAATGTAGTTTTTGAATTGTTTTCAGAGTTATGACGTTCGTAGATGTTAGTTATCTTGTAGTCGAGAAATATATGTAGCTTGGTTTTGTATTTTATTGTGTTAAACTATTTTAGAATTTAAATTTTATATACTTTATATATTCGATATAGTTCATATATTTCGATATATTAAACTAGCTTGATTTGTCCGAGGTTTACTGTATGAGGTCCGCCTCTTCTTCTGAACAATCCTAGCTCCGCCACTGCATAGAACCACGGATTAAACTGAGAAATAGACAAAGGATCTTACAAATATCCCGTAAAAAAATTCGAAATAACAAGCCTAAACTGGGAAAAATTAAAACACCTTCTAACTAGAAAATCCGTCGCCGTATTGCATTTTCTAAAACAATGAAAGAAAAGAACGTACATGAGAAATAAAAGCAACAAAATGTACGTCGAATAGCTTTTACAATAGTTTGGATTTGCCAAGGAACTTATTTACATTGTAATTATCAGTACGATAATACAATAGAAATGAAATGTAGATGAGTATAGTTAATTATTGTTTCATTCATCTCTTCGAAACTAAAAGACGAGTAGCTAGAAACGTGTGATACAGTATATTTTAGACAAGTAGTAAGGTAAGTAGTACTGTGGTGATTTTTGTAGGGTGAAATATATGCAGACAAGCGAATCTAAGTGAGCACCGAGTGATGGGCCTCAGTCAATTTATTGAGATTGGGCGGGTGATTGCGATTGATCACCCACCCACCAATTCATTCGGTAATAAATGTAATATTGTGGTAGGCCTACATCTGTGAATAGGCCAGGTTTGTCATGTTAATTGTGTTTAGGTCGGTCGCTTTAAACAAGATCAACTTAATTAGTTAGCTGAAGACTAACAGTAACCGGCCGGTTGCAAATGTTAAGACTGTTTCTAAAAACCCTCCATTTCAATTTTCAAATACATTTTTTGTAATTTTAGACTATACATTTGCAATTTTACTAGTTTAAAGTACTTGGAATTTGCTATCTTTGGATTGTAGATCAAAAATCTCACCAAAGATTCATTGTTTTTTTTTCTAATCTATCTTGAAAATATATAAGAAGTCAAAAGTAAATTAGAATGCAGTAAATAAAATCACATTACAAATATATTGGTCCTGAAAAATAAAATAAAAATATCGGACATTTTATTAGACGATTTGTATATTTAATGCACTACTTTGTCAGTAAGTCATGACATTTTAAATTCAATTGATCAAATTAAATAGGCCTTGTTTTCCATATTGTCTTTACAATTAAAGACATATTTATAAAGAGATTTACCATAATTTCAGGTACTTGTAAGTTTTATAACCCCAAATTTTATTCACTTGAGTCAGTTTTAGTATTTATAATTAATTAATATATCTAGCTACTTGCATATATTTGATAGTTTGATAGGGGGAGGTAATGTCCATATTAACTTAATTGCAATTAATGTACACAGACCACCTATATTAAGAAAAATAGTCCAAGGGACGACCAAATCAAGAAAAGAAGGCACTAGCACAATTGATGTCTTAGACAGATCGAATATTAAATGAGTATAGCTAGTAGTAATTGGGAAGTAGTAGTTGGATACGTTTATGACAATTTATTTCCAAATCTTAGGAGGAACCTTAGCTTTGGTACGTGCACAGTTGGGCTTATACTATTGGACCACCTTTCTTGCTAGTAACTTGCACTCTTTAGTTATGGTCACCCATCACACTTCTCTGTTCACACTTTTCTTATACTTCCATAATCGAATATTAACTTGTTTTTCCTTTCAAATTTCCACTTGCATGATACGAGAAATGTACGTACGTTACTTTTTATATGTAATTTTTGTATGGGTAATGTGGGTTGGTGCTTAAATTCAATTCACTGTCCAAAATTAATTACTTTATGACAGCAATATATTAAGAAATTGATGAATAAACACGAAAGTTAATAACATAAATTAATGACGTACTATTATTATTGGGGAGCATAATTGAAATGGAGGGTTACAAAATGAAACCATAACAAAAGACTCGCTAAGGTGGAGTCACACAAACATAACTCTCTTTATTTCCCAAGATGATGCCTACTACTATTACTCTTTTTTTTTAAATATTAAAAAAGTAACAATAATATTTAAGAAAATTAATCATCCTCACACTCCATCATGCTCCCTTCATCTTCTCATACCCACCTTAGTGAACCCTGCAATCACAAAATTTAAACAAACACATAAAATGTTAAAACGGATACAAGAAAGATAACTACAAGAAAAAGACACAGAGATTTAACGTGGTTCATATCGATAATTACTTGGAGCAGTCGGTTTTGGTGCTGATGGGGTAAGGGACGCTGGCGCCGCACTTGCCGGGGAGGGAGGCGGCGTTGGAGGCGACGAGGCCGGGGATGGCGCCGGCAGACTTCTTGAGGCAGCCGCAGGCGGCCTGGCGGTCGGCGGGGGTGGTGGCCATGGAAACCAAGCCCCTGACTCCGTTACAGCAGGCCGGGGTGGGCCCCGCTCCTCCCTTGAGGTAGGTTAGGCAGGGTGCCAGCTTGCCGTTGACGGCGCCGCATTGGAACGCCGCCTCCGCGGCGGGGGCCGCCACCGCCATGGCGATGAGCAAGACGCAGGCCAGCTTGGCGTAGGAGAAGGCCATGGTGATCTTCAAATTAAGGAATTGGAGGATTAATGTTGGTGTGAGGAGTGAGTGATTAGTTAATGAGAGGATGGTGGGGTGGTTTTGAAAGGGTTGTGGAGGTGGGTATTTATAGAATTATAGGAAGGGGAAATGGGACAAGGGCTTATAAGCTAGCTAGGTGTGAAAGAAGAGAAAAAATGGCTCATGCTATTATGTCAATAGATCAAAAAATGTAGCTAAAAAAATGTTATTTTTGTTTGGTTTCTTCTTGCATGGGTTTAGTTTAACTTGTACGTTGAGATGTGTGCATATAGCTAGTATATCATTTTTTTTTAATCAAAATCAAATCCTTTTGAAAATTTCAATAACGTATTTCTTGAATATCATGTAACGATTGAAATCCGCCCCATCTCATCTGTTCCGCTTGTAGTTGATTCGGGTTTTTAAACCTCAATTGAAATCAAGTTATAGGGTGGTTTTTTCTGGTTATTAGGCAAATGTGATGATTCAATTGTACTATCAGATCGAAACATTCTGTTAACTTACTCGACCAAAGTTGTGGACATTTTAATTATAAGGTTTAGCATCGGTTCAAAACCGAACTGATCGAACCGAAAAAAACTAAACCAAACAAATTAAAAACCGAAATTTTGTTTAAGGTGAACCAAAAACCGAACCGAATTTGTTCAGTTCATTTTCGGTTTTTCGGTTTGAGATGGACAGGATGTTATTCTTTGGAAATTCAAACCGAACTGAAATTAACCGAAACCAAACCGAACCGATCCAATTTGGTCCGGTTCAGCTTCAGTTCTGTCGGTTTGAGATGATAAGAGGTTATTCTTTGGAAATTCAAACCGAACCGAAACTAACAGACCAAAACCGCAATTTGGGAAATTTTTAAAATGAAAACTGTACCGAATAATATCGGTTTCGGTTCGATTCAATTCAAAATCTTAGTTGAATCAACCATGTTGAGCCTTATTTGATTACATTTTGCGGAGATACACCAGACAATTATTGTTATCGAAGATATGGTTCAAAAGTTTAAATCATAAGAACCTTTTTTGACTTATAGATAGAGAGCCTTTATGGAAGTGTTTATGAAATTGGCCGGTTAATTGGAGAATTCAAAGTATTTGCAGAGGACCTCAAAAAGGTACATGAATGAATAAAGATAAAAAAAAAAAAACATATGGATACACATGCACGTAGAGATCACATGGGACTGTACCACAAAGCTTCGTATATTGTTGACAAATACACGTACCTACAAAGTTTTGGTAAGTGTGGAGAGGTAAAAGCCAAATACAACAGTCCCATATCTAATTAAAGCTACCTATCAATTGCACAGCATTAGAATGATGATATATGCCGACCGTTGCTGCTAAAATTAATTACTCCGTGGAGTTTACTGTATTATGACATTTAGTTTATATCTAGTTTCAGCAGAGTTAGTAAATACTCCAAAAGTAACAAATTTTAATTGTTAAATAAGAAATTTATAAATAGTTTATATCTTGCTCATGAGGTACATTACGAAAAAGAGTAGCTCTGTTTCATAAAACTTTTATAAACAACAGTGGAGATGAGCTTTCAGACATCTAGTCGAGCGGTTAGGGATTTCGGGTCAAAACTATTCATTTCAACTCCTAACATTGCCTAACCAAAAAAACAAACATTAGAGGAGGTAAACTTTTTTTTTTCTATCCACATGATGAGTGTTATTAAGGTAAGAAAATCACCTTCGGAAGCTCGGGCTAGTTGAATGTGACTTGCCAAAATTTTCAATGCCCTAACCCTTGTTAAAGTTAACAAACTTTACTTGTTTTTTTACCTCAGTCATTTAAAAGTTAAATCTTGATGTTAAACACCCAATTAGCTTTTAATATAAGTTAAGCAAATACATCTAAACATTAGTCTAATGCTCTAATTAGTAATTACTGATCTAGTTCGAGCTTCAACTCTAATTATTCCTTCAACTCCGGCCACCTCCACTTCTAGCTCTATGTAATGAACAGAGCCTAGGAAATATATATATTTAATATCCAAACTTTCATAAGCTATTTTTTCAATCGCGGAGAGTATATATATAAAAGTTAACGTAAGTGCCACATAGAGTGCGCTACAAGAATCCTAAATATTAGGTTTCACCTTGACTTTTTATTGTTTTATCGACAATTTATTCATTCCAAATCATAAACTTAAAAAGTTAGGGAGTAAACAACATACTGTAAAATTGGACGGGTCGGAATTTAAATGTTTCTCTAAAAAGAAAAACATTCACATCGGTGTATATGCACGAGTCATTGTCAACTTACAATACCAAGTGAATTCACGAAAATGAATGCGAATCAGAGGGTGACATTCTGACCGTTGGATCAGATAGGACGGCCAATGAGCAGGCCACTAGTGTCATCTTCGGTAATAAATAGGATTCGTGTGCAGTAGCTTTGGACACGTGTCAGCGTGAATTTAATTATGTTCTTTGTTTGTATTACACGTTGGTTGAGAAGCCAAACCAAATTGGTTGGGTGGGAGTTAGCTGGGATTATTATTAAATTGGAGTATTAAATGCTAAACCAGTCACGTCTTATGAAATATGTTGTGTGTATCGTCCTTGTTTGTTAACTAATCTATTCACAAACTTGTTCATCTAATTAATTACTAGTAATAGCTAATCCGTACTGATCACTTTTGTAAGAGGAAATCTGATTAACTATTGCTACAAGCGTGCGTACATATAGTACAAACTAGTCCAAAAATATGGAACAACATCTGGCTTGGTACAAAAAAAACTATACACGCCAGATGTTACAAAGGCCACAAAATCTTCAATGTAACATGAATTAGAGGGATCGGTCTAAAAAGAGATTGGTCGGGCTAGAGCATTCGAACAGATGAAATTTTCAAAATCTTGAAGTGTATAGTCAAGTACGGACGTGATTCGGACCTACATTCGTCCCGCCTTAAATTACTCCATTCAAATTACAACAATGTACACTCAAAATTTTGGAAAGTCGAAGTGGTTCATGTGAAGAGTAACATTTGTTTTGTTATTTGTTATTGTTGATAGTTGACCATTAGCAAATAGGAACTAACTTGTCTATAAAGATGTGGTAAGCTTAGGAGTTAATCATAGTTGATTGTCCGGTTAGATTAGGCGTGGTAGCTCATAACTTGCATTTACATTATTGTACATTTTTTTTATGAGGAAAGAGATTAGATGGGCCTTACTCATGGGAGCATGGTCGACCTAGAGCATCCAGACGGATGAGGTACTAAAGACCCGGGTCAATTGCAAAAGGGACGGAGAATACATGGCGAAACGATCTAGCAATGTAGTCTGCAACAAAGTTGACTTTTCAGAAAATATGAGACATGCACCAACTCTGAAAATGCGCCAACAAGCATAAAATGTCTGACCAAAGTAGCACAATCTCCCAGGGACAACTCCAATTTCCAAGAACATCATTGATCAGTTGAAGCCTTGAAGGTTGTCACCCTCGACTAGCTAGATGTGGGGAATATCGAGTCTGATGGCCTCAAGGATCCCCTAACCGAAGAGCGATGGCTTCAGATATCAACACAAAGTGCCCACCCGAAAAGTCACCATCAAATGATCATAAAGGATAAAGCCAAAAGATGAAACACCATTAGAGTTGATAGTGCCATCAATGTTCAGTTTAAAGTGATTCGTTTCGGGTTTCTCCTATTTTAGATTTGATCTCTTCCGCATGGTTTTAGTAATTTTGCTTATAAGGAGAGGTGAATAAGGGTGTTTTATATCAGAATTCACGATAACCCAAACATGTTTCTATTTCATAAAAATTCACAAATATTTGTTTGGGTATTTTTTTGTTTGACTATTATTGGTGTCAAACGTATTCAAATTCATAATGTACAAAATGGACCACCAAGAATAGCAAAGCTATTCAAATTTATTTTTGGAGGTTTTGAATCTAATTTCCTCGAGGATTTTATGTGGTTTTTTACAATCGCGGTTCATTTGGTCAATTATGTGAGCGCACTTGGCATGGATGGATTTCAGAATATGTTTTGTGTGGGGACATTTTAAGATTAGATGGCAACACAACCCTTTGGTACTATAACTTGATTTTCAACAAGTCTTATTTTGGTTGGTAATCCATTATGAGCGACTTTCCAGAGAGTTTGTTTTTTTATTTTTGAAGGGATATTTAGTTTTCAAATCCAGTCAAGGTTGATGGAAGTTTCTCCTTGTTATCATGGATCCAATTCATTGTAGAGTGAGTTGAGTACCAACCATTTTTTCTATGTCCCCCAGTACAGCCTATCTTGGATTTGTTAATGTATGAGTGTTATGTTTTGTGAGACTTTATTAGCCATTCTAGACTAAAGACTCGGTGGAGCTTTTTGAAGTTTTGGGTGTTGTAATGTAGGAGGTATTCAATTACAGATTCCTCATTGTTAATATTTTGTTGGGCAATTGTCTTAGGTTCTAATTTGCTAAGGCATGTCCAATTATCTTTCTAGAAATGGATTGTTTGACCGTCACCCACTTGCTACAGGAGACCAGAAAAGAAAAGGTCATGTAGACTCATGCATTTGGCCAATTTCCATGCTCTTTTTTGTTTCTTGGTGTATGATAAGAGGTTTCTTTTCTAAGGTATTTTTCTGATACCTTAGAAACCCATATGTTGTCAGTCTCTGAGAAGGTCTTCTAGAATAATTTCATTTGTAGAGCTTGGTTGATTTCCTGTGCCTTAGAAATTCAAAGGTCCCCATAGTTCTAGGGTTTATATATATGGAATTCTAATTAATGAGGGGTTTCTAATTAAAAGGGTCCAATTTTTATGTATTACATTGTAACCTATAATACATAAAAATTGAACCCTATTCTCCACCAACTCGAGGTCAAACATAAAGAACCTCAAGCAATACAATATAAACTAAATATTGATTTGGAAAAAAATCACAATCGAGAGGAGAAACCATGCCAAAATCCGAAATCAAGCCACTGATAAAGAAAAAACCCAGAATTGAAACAAAAATCACGACCGAGAGAAGGAACCATGCCGAAAAACCGAAAAACAACCAATGAAGAAAGAAAAAAAAATCTAACATGGCAAAGGCCGACAACTGTTGGGCCCGAGTCACCCACCTTGTTGGGCCACATGAACACATAGCTCCACAATAGTATGATATTGTCCGCTTTGAGCCTAGCCCGCACGAATATGTTTTTGGGCTCCTTCCCAAAAGGCATCATATTAATGGAGTGTGCTTTCACTTCATAAGGAGCTCTTCGCTTCCTTATTCTTTCCATGTGGTACTTGGATTGCCTATACCAACAATCCTCCCCACAAACCAAGGACCCCATAACTCATGGACTCCCTTCTGCAAAATCATCTTGCATCGCCGCTATCACCCATGGAACTCACTTGCCTAACCATCTACATTGTCAGGAAGACTTTCGACAAGGCTACAACATGATAGCACGGATCTTTTCCATCTTGTATTGCCACCTAACCACCACAATATCAAGTGGACATTCGATACAAGGCACCACAGATATTCAATCATGAGGTCACATTCAGGGTCTCCCACACAACACTACCAAGGACTTGCACCCACGCTATCGAGCAACACCATTCTACACCCGCGTGTTCCAGCAACAAGTCACATTGGGTTTTTTGTTTTGTCTCAACCGAACCCTCGACTCTGATACCAATTGGTGGGCCCGGGTTACCCACATTGTTGCGCCACACACACACATAGCTCCACAATAGTATGATATTGTCTGCTTTGGGTCTAGCTCGCACGGATTTGTTTTTGGGCTCCTTCCCAAAAGGCTTCATACTAATGGAGTGTGCTTTTACTTTATAATGAGCTCTTCACTTCCTTATTCTTTCCAATGGGGACTTGGATTGCCTATCCCAACAACAAGAAGATATCATAAAATTATCTTAGAGGATCAAGTTGAGAAAACATTAAATTCGCAATTGGGTACATCATTAGGGATGACTAGGGCAAATTGATCCTTATGCATACTAGGGTGTGGTGGGAACCCCATCGTACGTGATTGATAAAACAATTGCTCTTAAAAAAAGCTTAGTAGCAATAAAAGAACTTGGAATCACTCATTTAGAGATTGAGGGGTAACTTGAGCCTCATCAGCGTTGTCAAGGGTGCCTGAACCTACCTGTGGAAAATTTAAATGCTAGGGGCGGACATCCTCGTGGACATCCATTCTTCTTTCAGTGTTTGGATACAACGTATCTTTCGAGAAGTAAATCGCGTTGCTAATCGCCTCTTCGCTCTAGCCTTTTTGCCCCGACTGACAAACTTCTCCTAAAAATGGGATCTTTTAATTCTTATTCGTAAAGATGCTATGTGATGATGTGTTAAGGCAAGGTTCCCTTGCCCCTTTGGGTTTTGATGATAACAAACCCTTGGCATTTGATATGTTCTATGAAGTGTTTCAGGGAAGGAATTGTCCAAGGGAACAATGAAAGAACTGTTCCTCTAACTAGAGGGAATAGTGATGGGAACTGTGAAGTTCAAGGCTCCAAGAGAAGCAAGACAAAGAATGAAGATTCAAGGGAACAATGAAATGAATTGTTCCTCTGGATCGAGGGAACAATGAAGGGACCTCTCAGTGTAATAGGATGACACTGTTCCCTTGACAATTGAAAAGGAAAGAAACTACTCAAAGGAACTATGAAGGGAACTAGTGTAATATGAAGGAACTGTTCCCATGTAGGGAACACGATGGGAACAGTGAAGTTTCAAAGCTCAAAGGAACAGTGATGGGAACGCCAGTGTAATATGAGGAACTGTTCCCATCTAGGGAACATGATGGGAACAGTGTAGTTTCAAAGATCAAGGGAATAGTGAAAGGAACGACAGTGTAATGTAAAGGAACTGTTCCCATCCAAGGAATAATTTCCCAAGACCAAAGCTCTAGGAGAAGAAAGACTCAAAGGAACAATGAAGGGAACTATCAATGTAATATGAAGGAACTGTTCCCATCCAAAGAACAGTTCCTCAAGAGAAAAGCTCCAGGAGAAGAAACACTCAAGGGAACAATGAAGGGAACTATTAGTGTAATATGAAGGAACTGTTCCCATCCAAGGGAGATCACAAGCCAGTCCAAAAAGCACATCAGCGAGAAATACGGAGACATGTTCCCAACATAACAGAGGCACAGTCTGTGCATCAGACTGAGCCTATTCATCCAACGGCTTGATGAGCTTCAAGAGTTGACCAAATTCAAACAAGAATCACATGTTGAGAAAGTACATACTTGGGGAACAAGACAAGGGCAATCTTGACATTTCCCAAGTTGAGGATTGGGGAGCAAGGCTCTTTAGATATAAATAGTGACCAAGCCCAAGAGAAAAATTCACCCCTTCAGAAATCCAAAAAGGCAAGAGCATTAAGAGAGAGTGAAGGTGGTCAACGACGTGTGTTTGATCTCGGCGACGGCAAAGGAAGAAGTTCCCAAGAGCAAGGGAACTGTTGATAGTCAAGTCCATGTGTAAGGTTTGGTTTACTTGTCTTAGTTGAGTTGTTCGCTTTGGAACTTGGTTGAGAAGACTCATTAGTGTTGCTAGAGTTTGGTGACTGCTAGGAACAGAGAAGTTTGAGTCTTGCCTGTTGTAACTAAGGAACAATCAATAAAACAAGTAGATCATTCAAAATCCTCCAAGTGAGGTAGAGGTTTACCCATTCAACTAGTTGGTTGAAGTGAAGTTCCTCTATAAGGAACTGTGTCCCTTTACTTATCTTATGTTTTTGGTTCTTGTTCATTAAAATTCCTTGAATTGTTCCCATAATACTCTTTGTTCCTATACTTCCCATAGTGTTCTCTTCTTTGTGCCTATCACCTGCATATTTATTATTATTCCGCTGCCAAGGAACAATTCCCAACTTTCCAACATGATGCTTCAATCGTAGTTGATACTAGCCTAATTTCAACCTCATAAAAAAACCTAATTTCAGTTTCAATTCTATATACAATATAGAATCAAATTTAATCAAAGTTTGATTGGATTGAGATCCTTCATATTCATATCAGAACATTATTAGATCAATCGTGTATAAAATCATATTGCATTAAAATAATTATATGCACTACCGTACGTACGCGTACATACTGTACGTAGTTTGCTACCTGGCATCGATCGATATGATGGTGAGTGGCAATATATTATAATTGCATTAAGATAAAAACATGTTGAGTGGTGATTAAAATTTCTAGTGGTAGATATAAACTCAAGCATACAAGAAAGGATGGGTTGCACTAAACAAATAATGTCGGTAAGGGAATGACACCCACGTACAATGTATATCACCGACACGATACCAATTACGTACCCTTGTTCCTGAAAAACGTCAAAAACCAAATTTAAGTCATTGATTAAATCAAATTTAAAAATAGTTGTGAGAAAATTATTGATTGGAGATTGGAGAATCCATAAGAAGACGCCAAATGGATCGATCGAGAACCCACGTACAATCGACATGATTGCAAGTCACGGACTATGGAGTTCCCATGCGGGCATGGCACCCTCCTCCATCTTTCTCCAACTTACTCTTAATTAATGCTCTTTAATTGATCGTGTTTTTTATCTATCGATCGATCTATTTGGAATTGAATGGCCACTTCGAATATATACACACTAACTTTAGTTCAACTCATAATTTTATTTTTTGGTTTTATCTTATGACTCGTCCGGTTCGATCGACCATTGCTATTATATGTTTTATTTTGTGGTTTTATTTCATGAGACCCTTCTAATATCAATTTTTTTTAAATATGTTTATTAGATAGATAGGATATTATTTCCTTATATTAGTATATCCTTTCCTTATAATATTTATCTTATACTTATAGATAGGATATTATGCTTATAGATAGATTGAATCTTGAGGGCCAAAGTTGGAACCACTATATATTGTAATCCGATGATCAATGAAAAGCAAGTCAGATTTTACTAAATATTTGTTCTTCTCTAAAATTCACATGGCATCAGAGCCAATCCAATTCTAAACCAATTTCGCAAATCCTGTTTTTCATGAACGGACAAAGCATATTGAGATCGATTGTCATTTCATTCGTGATTTGATCCAATCTCGATGTGTTTCTACTGCTTATATTCGGTCCTTTGATCAGTTGGCTGACATTTTTACAAAGGCTCTGGGCAAACAACAGTTTCAATACTTGCTTCCCAAGTTGGGCATTCTTGATTTACATGCTCCAACATGAGGGGGTATTAGATAGATAGGATATTATTTCTTTATATTAGTATATCCTTTCCTTATAATATTTATCTTATGCTTATAGATAGGATATTATGCTTATAGATAGATTGAATCTTGAGGGCCAAGGTTGGAACCACTATATATTGTAGTCCGATGATCAATGAAAAGCAAGTCAGATTTTACTAAATATTTGTTCTTCTCTAAAATTCACAATGTTATTAAGAAAAATTCATCATTAATCATTTTTTCTACTGGCCGGGTAAATCGAGTCAATCAACGCTAGCTGATTTAAATCATTCGTGATTTTTTTTGGGTTAATCTCGAGCCCAACATTTACCACCAATGGTGGATCAAAAACAGAACTGTTATGAAAAGGGTTATAAAAGCAAAACTGCTCAAACCTTATGGCAAGAACACTTAGACAACTTTAGAAGGAACTTTAGATCATTAAAAGAGAAGCATGGGAGAGTAAGAACTTTAGAGAGTGTATTTCTTACTCTTCTTTGGTACAAGTTTTACAATGTAGGATTACCCTATTTATATGCCAAATGTGGAGTAAAACTTTGGTGAATTTGCATGATTCATGTATGAAAATAAAGAGGTAAAGAAAGTGAATAATTCACCTTGTACAAGTTACCTCCAATCTACAATACTCAATTATTCATCTACAATCATATATATGATACAAACAAGAGGATTAGGCTAGGTGAGATTAATTTGTGCATATAGACATACATTCGTAACAGAACTAACCATTCTTTTTCATTTTTTTTCAATTTAAAATAGAAAATTCAAGACCTCTAATAGTTTCTCAATGGTTGCCCAAAATCTTGGGCATCAAAGAGAGAGATAATAATAAAAAAATAATAAATGGAAGAAAGAGTGTGATGATCAAATGAAAAAGGGGCATGGTGATGACCAAGACTAATTTTGCTCTATATTCAGCTAAGGCTGAATATAGAGCCATGGCTCAGGCTGTTGCTAAGTTACTTGGCTAGTTCGGTTGCTCCATGAAGTGTTGAACAAATCCAGCCAGTAGTTCTGCATTGTGATAATTCCTATGCATTACAAATTGCAAAAAAAAAAAAAAACCATTCAGCACGAATCGTACTATGCACACATAAATTGATGTGAATTTCACTCGGGATAAGATCATGGGGTTGCTCCAATTGTCATATGTTCTAACAGCTAGGGGTGGGCACAGTCGGTTAACCGGAGTTTCGGTTAACCGGACATCGGTTTACCGGAATTTTGGTTAATAAATTTCAATAACCATAACCGTACGTTCGATATCGATTAACCGTTAACGGTTAACCGTGGAATTCGGTACGTTTTATCAGTTTTCCGACTTGTTTTTATTTATTTTTAATAAAAAATTAGCTTTTTAATACAAAAATTACCTTATTTTTAATAAAATAAACTTAAATTTTTAATTAAATAAAAAATAAAAACAAATTTCTAAAATACCTCCACTTGATTAATCAAAACAAAGCATCCAAATATTAAAATGTAT
The DNA here is from genome assembly GCA_964016875.1 of Fallopia convolvulus. NCBI lineage: Eukaryota > Viridiplantae > Streptophyta > Magnoliopsida > Caryophyllales > Polygonaceae > Fallopia > Fallopia convolvulus. Next base: position 53,430,608 of record OZ024727.1, on the reverse strand, counting down.
AAAATGTTCATGAAGACCATATAATATAGAGAAGGGAGGAGGCGACGACTGGCGAGGAGCGAGTTTAGTTTTGAGAAGTTTTTAGTCGAGCACAAGCAAAAATAACTTGAAAGCAAATTAGAAACAAGCACAAGCATTCAACATTTAATTTTTGAGCTCTCTCACTAAGACATTCTTACTTTATTGAAAACAAAAACAAAAATTATAATAGATAGTTTATTGTTTATTAAAATACATTTATTTTTAACTAAAACTAATTAGATATATAATTTCCTTCTAAAAACATATAATATATAGTAAAAATATTATCGGTTATACAATTAACCGTCCGTGAAAATATTAATAACCGTATTTGAACCGTTGAACCGTTAAAAGTATCGATTGGTTAACCGCGACCGATTAAATTTTTTTCGGTTCGATTAACCATAAAAAGTGATCGGTTTTTCGATTATGGTTTTTTTTTTTGCCCAGCCCTACTAACAGCTCACCGGCTGATGTCTTCACCAAGATACTTCCTTCTGCTCAACAATCCAATCTACTTTTTAAGCTTTACATATTTTTGCCTTCATTCCATGCCGAGCTTTCGAGGGGTGAAAATACTGTTGTATTGAGTTTGTTATGTTGAGTACGAAAGAAGCTACTTTTAATACCTTGTATCAAACCAAAACTACAGTTGTAACAAAATACTCTCGAATGAATGAAATTCTAAACTCTCTCTTCTCCCCAATTTGCTCTCTCTTACAACAACTCAACAAGATTAACAATTGGCAAGTCTAATCATATCTTAAGGTAGGCTGACAAGTACAAGAAGTTAGCGCAAATCATGCACTCGTGTCGGGCTAGCCTAAACAACAAGTGAGGAGCATATGTTTATTCCCAACCCAAACAAACCAAAAAATAGACTCAAGATCGAACACGCTATGAAGTTTGGTGGGTAAATCATTGGGTTGTTTGTCCATTCGCTTATGTGTAAATAAGCTAGCCCCTCTCCACTTTGGTTAACCAAAGTATTCCCTAATTCATACAAATTAAAAATAATATTTTTTAGACATTGTAGAAGCCAATTGTTGGAGAAACCCTCCCAATTCATACACTACTTTATTCGTCTCTTTTTTGGGTCAAAGATACTATTCATGGGAGTCGAAACAGACACGTCATTTTATGACATCAAACGAAATCTGATTTGAATTGAAAGTTTGCTTGAGGAAGAAGAAGAGAGAATTGGGGGTGCCAAGCTTGGCTTTAGATTTTGGATTCAGAAAATCAAGTGTTAGTTACATTGAGAAGGCGCCTTATATACGCACTTTTAGAATTAGCAAATAGATGAGATGCAACTCATCGTTTTGGTGCAAGTGTTGACTAACAGAGTCAACAATTTACAAATAGAAGTAAAAGACAATTTTAGCCTCTATATTATGTAATAGCCCCCTCAAACTGGAGCAGGGGAATTAGTGAGCATGCCTAGTTTGGACAACAACTCATGATGCTTGTTGGAAGGAAGGATCTTGGTTAGCATATCTGCCAATTGATTTGTGGTTGGTAGATATGTGATCTCAAGTAGATCATCCATTACTTTCTCTCCAGTAAAATGGCAGTCTATATCAAGATGCTTGGTCCTCTCATGGAAGAACGGGTTTTTGGCTATGTGCAGTGCAGATTGGTTCTCACAATGAAGTGTGACTGGTTTGAGGTTTATGTCACCAAGCTCTTGGAGTAAATTGACAAGCCATGTGACTTCAACTGCAGCGTGAGAGATGGCCCTATACTCTGCCTCTAAAGAACTCCTTGACAATGTGGCTTGCTTTTTAGAGCGCCAAGAAATTGGATTTGAGCCATTAAGGATCACACATCCTGTAACTGAGCGTCTTGTAGTTGGACAGCTTGCCCAATCAGAGTCTGAGTAGGCTTGTAACTTGATAGCATCCCCTGGATGAAAGATGAGACCAAAATGACTTGTCCCTTTAATATAGCAAAGAAGATGAACAAGAGCACTCATATGTAGGCTGCTAGGTTTCTGTAGAAACTGGCTCAAAGTCTACATTACAAAGGAAATATCTGCTCGAGTGTTGGTTAGATAGTTGAGCTTGCCGACTAAGCTTCGATATAACGAAAGATCTTTCAAGCAATTGTCAGAGTCTGCATTCACCGGTTTGAAATTGAGAGGAAGAGGTGTAACTCTAGTTTTCATTGTATTTACACTAGAATCATTCAGTAATTCCTGAGCAAATTTGTGCTGACTCAAAATCAAGCTATCTTCAACATAAGTTGCTTCCATGCCTAAGAAGAAATTCAATTTGCCCAAATCCTTGATGTTGAACAAATTATTTAGAGTCTCTTTGAGATGATTGATGACAGATGGATCAGAACCAGTCACTAGAATGTCATCCACATATATTGCAACCACTGTGAAGCTAGAAGGAGTTTGTTGCAAAAATAAGGATGAATCATACTTTGATTGAACATAATTCAAATTCACCAATGTAGAAGCTAGCTTGTGAAACCACTGTCGACTAGCTTGTTTTAGTCCATAGAGGCTTTTCTGAAGAAGACAAACTTTATTTGATGGATTAGGAACCCCCTCTAGCATTTACATATAGATGTCTTCAATTAACTCACCATGGAGAAAAGCATTGTTTACATCGAGTTGGTAGATTGTCCATTTCCTTTGTAAAGCAACATAAGTCAAAATCTTGATAGTAGTCATTCGTACCACTGGTGAGAAGGCCTCATCAAAATCTAGACCATATTGTTGGGTGTATCCTTTGGCCACCAGCCTAGCCTTGAACCTCTCTATGGTTCCATTATATTTGAGCTCGATTTTATACACCCACATATATCCTAGTGCCTTCTTCCATGCAGGTAAATCAACAACTGTCCAAGTATTGTTAGAAGCAAGATGATATGCTGTATTTCATATAGCATAACTAGGACTAGATAATACATTTTATATATAGATTTAGGTCCATTTAGTGCTTATAACGATATATGAGTAGAAGATCGAAGACTTGAAGAAATTGGAAGAATTGAAGTCTGGATTAGAAGACCGAGAAGTGAAGGCCGCGGAGTTGAGCAGCTCGCGGTGGAGCCAAGATTCAGGTCCGCGCTCGCGGAGGTATAAGGCCGCGATCGCGGACCTGAATCTTGGCTCCACCGCGAGCTGCTCAACTCCGCGACCTTCACTTCTCGGTCTTCTAATCCAGATTTCAATTCTTCCAATTTCTTCAAGTCTTCGGTCTTCTACTCATATATAGTTATAAGCACTAAATGGACCTAAAAATATATATAAAATGTATTATCTAGTCCTAGTTATGCTATATGAAATACAACATATCAAATTCCCCCATACTTAGACCTTGCTCGTCCTCGAGTTCCTAGACCTCCAATTCAAAATCAAAACAACTCATTCAATGCTGAAGAGATGTTTGCAAGGCTAGCTAACACAGTAGACCAGTTGGGACAGAACACTCAGACTAGTTTCCAGTCCACTCAAGCTAGTATCAAGAATATAGAGACTCAGATAAGTCAACTGGCTACTGCAGTAAGCAAGCTAGAGGCCCAAGATTCTAGGAAATTGCCGTCACAACCTATCAATCCAAGGGAGAATGTGAATGCTATCACATTAAGAAGTGGAAGAGAGTTGAATAGAGACGTGGGGATGAATGAAGATCCACGAACTGAAAAATTCGAAATTCTGGAGAACGCATCCGCGCCCGCGGTGACCAACTGCCGCGATCGCGGAACCTCAACTGAGAGCTCGGAAATTCTAATCGAAGATTCCGCGACCGCGGTGACCAACTGCCGCGATCGCGGAGGCGAGAAAAAACCGGATACCGAAAAATCCGAATGTCCGCGACCGCGGGACCCTCTCCGCGCCCGCGGTACTGAAGCTGAACCCGAGGATTCTTACGTTCGACCTCATTTTCCTTCCATGAATTCACAAAAGCCTATTCCACCATTCCCTGAGGCACTCAAGGATACAAAGAAGCCAGAACAAGACAAAGATATCTTTGAGACATTCTCCAAGTGTGAGGTAAACATCCCTTTGCTTAATCTGATTAAAAGTGTTCCTAGATTTGCTAAATTTCTAAAAGAGTTGTGCACTATCAAAAGGAACCAAAAATTGAAAGGGAAACATAAAGTTAAGGTTAGTGAACATGTCTCTGCTGTATTTCAAAGGCGTATGCCTAAAAAGTGCAGTGATCCAGGCATGTTCAGCATTCCCTGTATAATAGGAGACACTAAAATTGATAAAGCCATGCTTGATTTAGGTGCTTCTATTAATGTCATGCCTTATTCTGTTTACACTTCACTAGGCTTAGGACCTTTGCAAGAAACTGGTATTGTTGTTCAACTAGCTGATAGGTCCACAGTCTACCCGAAAGGGATTGTTGAGGATGTTTTTGTTATGGTGGATAAATTGATATTCCCTGCTGATTTCTTTGTGCTTGATATGGATCATGATGTGCATGCTGCTCCAATTCTGTTAGGTCGACCTTTCATGAAAACTGCTAGAACAAAAATTGATATGTGTAAAGGCGTCCTAACCATGGAATTTGATGGGGAAATATTTGAATATAGCATGGATAATGCTATGAAATACCCCCAAGATGATCACTCTCTATGCTCAGTTGATGTAATTGATCCTATTGTACAAGATGTATTTGATACTACTTGTGTAGATGAGTTGCAATTTGTTCTAGAGAATGACATAGATCCTGCAGGCTTGGATTATGAATTGCCTGAAAGATATCATGAGATTGTTGTTGATCTGAATGCATGCTGTGAATCTCCTGCTGATGCTTTGGCCATTGGGCCCATACCACTAACTCTCCCTAGTGAGAAATTGCTTCCTTCTGTAGTGCAGGCACCTGAAGTTGAGCTTAAACAGCTCCCTGAGCATTTAAAATATGCCTTCCTTGGTGATGGTGACACTTTGCCTGTCATTATTTCTAACAAACTCTCCAAGGAGCAAGAAGATAAATTGGTGCAGGTACTTAAAGAGCACAAGACAGCACTAGGTTGGACCATTGCTGACATTAAAGGGATTAGTCCCTCTACATGTATGCATAGGATCCTCCTAGAGGATGGTGCCAAGCCATCCAGACAGCCACAGAGAAGGCTCAACCCACCTATGATGGAGGTAGTCAAGAAGGAGGTGTTGAAGCTCCTACAGGAAGGTATGATTTATCCCATCTCTGATAGTCAGTGGGTTAGTCTGACCCAGGTTGTGCCCAAGAAGGGTGGTATTACAGTAGTTGAGAATGTGCATGGGGAATTAGTCCCCACACGAGTCCAGACTGGTTGGAGAGTCTGTATTGATTACCGTAAGCTGAACACGGTAACCAGAAAAGATCACTTTCCCCTGCCATTCATTGATCAAATGCTTGAGCGACTTGTCGGTCGTTCCTATTATTGCTTTTTAGATGGCTATTCAGGGTATTTTAAGATTGCTATTGCACCGGAGGACCAAGAGAAAACGACATTTACATGCCCGTTTGGCACTTTTGCATACCGCAGAATGCCATTCGGATTGTGTAACGCACCCGATACGTTCCAACGGTGTATGGTAAGCATCTTTTCTGAGTATATTGAAAATTTTATTGAGGTTTTTATGGATGACTTTACAATACATGGTGATGACTTTGATGCCTGCTTAAACCATCTCTCTTTAGTCCTTCAAAGATGTGTAGAGACCAATTTGGTTCTAAACTCTGAGAAGTGTCACTTTATGGTTGAGCAAGGCATTGTTTTAGGTCATATAATGTCATCCAGGGGTATTGAGGTCGATAAGGCAAAGATTGATATCATTCAGTCCTTGCCTTATCCTACTAATGTGCGTGAAGTGCGTTCTTTTCTAGGCCATGCAGGTTTCTATCGCAGGTTTATTAAAGACTTTTCCAAGATCTCAGCCCCATTATGTGATTTGCTGAAGAAAGATGTGCCCTATGAGTTCAATGAGGCATGCAAAAAGGCGTTTGATGAGCTGAAAACACGCCTTACAAGTGCACCAATAATTCAAGCCCCAGATTGGTCTCGACCTTTTGAGATCATGTGTGATGCAAGTGACTACGCTGTTGGGGCTGTTTTGGGTCAAAAAGAAGCTAGAGCATCCCATGTTATACATTATGCTTCTATGACCTTAAATGATGCCCAAAGAAACTACTCCACTACTGAAAAGGAAATGCTTGCTATAGTGTTTGCTTTGGAGAAGTTCAGACAGTATCTACTGGGGACAAAGGTGATAGTATACTCAGACCATGCAGCGCTTCGTTATTTGATGACGAAAAAGGAGGCTAAGCCAAGACTGATTAGATGGATTCTCCTGCTGAGTGAGTTTGATATAGAGATCAAAGATAAAAAGGGAGTTGAGAATCTGGTGGCTGATCATCTAAGTAGGCTTGTGCATGAAGAAAATACACCAGGAAGCCAAGATCAGATTCAAGGACGTTTTCCCGATGAAACATTATTCGAGGTTTGAAACAGCGATTCCGCGATCGCGGTGAAGGCTCTCCGCGCCCGCGGAACTGTAACTGAGACGGGTGAAATTGCTCTGAATATTCCGCGATCGCGGGAACTAGTCCACGCCCGCGGCTCTGACTTCGACAGTGACATCGATCCTCAGTTTGAAGAATTTATTTTTGGGATCCATTCATTTCGGCCATGGTATGCAAATATTGTTAACTACCTCGTCTCGGGGGAGTTCCCACCTAATTTTACCAAGGCCCAGAAAGACAAGGTTCGTCATGAATCCCGATTCTATGTTTGGGATGATCCATATTTATGGAAGCACTGCACAGATCAGGTAATCCGACGTTGTGTCCCGGATTCTGAGGTACAATCTATCCTTTCTTTTTGTCATTCCTATGCATGTGGGGGTCATTTTGGGACTAATAAAACTGTTAGGAAAATTTTAGAAGCTGGATTTTATTGGCCTCATATTTTTAGGGATGCTTATGCTTTCTGTAAATCATGTGATCATTGTCAGAGGGTGGGTAATATTTCTAAGAGACATGAGATGCCTCAAACTCGTATGATATTCTGTGAAATTTTTGATGTTTGGGGCATTGATTTTATGGGACCCTTCCCCTCTTCTTATGGGAATTTGTATATTTTACTTGCGGTGGACTATGTTTCCAAGTGGGTGGAAGCAAAGGCCACCAGAACTGATGATTCAAAAGAAGTTGCAGGTTTTCTTAAGGACAACATTTTCTCAAGATTTGGGATTCCAAAAGCTCTAATAAGTGACAGGGGTACTCATTGTTGCAACAAAATTGTCAGTGCTTTATTGAAAAAGTACCATGTTACTCAGAAGATCTCTACAGCATATCACCCCCAGACCAATGGACAAGCTGAAGTGTCCAACAGGGAGATAAAAACAATCTTGGAGAAGACGGTGGCACCCAACAGAAAAGATTGGAGTTTGAGACTCAATGATGCTTTGTGGGCCTACCGTACTGCTTATAAGACACCCATCGGGATGTCTCCATTTAGATTGGTTTATGGAAAAGGATGTCACTTGCCGGTGGAACTTGAGCATAAAGCTTATTGGGCGGTCCAAAAATGCAACTTCAATATCAAAGAGAATGGAGAGTTCAGAAAATTGCAATTGCAAGAGTTGGAAGAGCTGAGATTGGATGCTTATGACAATGCTGTGAATTACAAGAACAAAACAAAAGCATGGCATGATAAGAACATCCTAAGGAAGGAATTCAAAGTTGGAGACAAGGTCCTTCTCTTCCAGTCTCGTCTCACACTCTTCCCAGGCAAACTCCGTTCTAGATGGGCTGGACCGTATACAATTACTCAAGTCTTTCCACATGGGGTTGTGGAATTATTGGATGGGGACTCTCAAAATGTGTTTAAGGTTAATGGTCAGAGACTAAAGAAATACCATGAGGGAGTCAGCCAAGAAGTATTAGAGGAGGTGGATCTTTCTGATCCAAATACCGGTGCTGAATAAAAGGGCCAAAATGTCGAGCCAACGACATTAAATAGAGGCGCTGCTCGGGAGGCAACCCGAGGTAAGTTTTCTTTTTCTTTATTTTATTTAGTTTTTTAGTTTTAGTTTTAGTTTTTCCTTTCAATCTTGTCGGACTAACATGCATGTACTAGGTTCGAAAGAACAAAAATATTTTGGGGAATTTATTTCTCGAAATACACAGAAAAAGGCGAACAGGTACTAGTAAACAGCTCCGCGATCGCGGAGGTCGCTCACCGCGATCGCGGTACTGTCCCTCCGCGGGATATTAATTTAAAAAAAAAGGGAATTGACGAAAATTGCCGGATTTTCCCTTACCCCAACCGGCCGGCCCTACCATTTATTTTCTACCTCTACTTCATCTTCTACCTCCATCCACTCTACCATTCCACCATTATCAAACCTTTAAAACCTCCATAACCTCTCAAACCCAATTTTTCCAACTCCACACAAATCAAATCTAAACCCGCCTTCTTCATCCTTTCACCATTCTAAACACAAATCCACCATCCAAATTCCCATCCAAAACCCCACAAAATCAAATCCAAAATCCAAACCAATTTTTCCAAATCTCCCTAAAAAATCCCTCTAAATCTACGGTTTCCTCTCGGATCTGACATTAGAAGGCCACCGCGACGCCCCGCGAGCCACCGCGAACCAGGTTCGAGCCTCTGCGACCCACCGCGTGTGAGAAATCCAAAATCCGCGATCGCGGTGACCGTCCTCCGCGCCCGCGGAACTGCTGCAGAAGCCAATAAATTCCATTTTGTGAGTTTGATTTCGCCCTTTCCTCGGTTTATTCATTATTATGGCTTATCCGGTTAGACTGAGTAGTAGGGCTAAGAAGGCATTGTGGAATGAGATTGATAAGAAAACCATGTTGTCTACTAAATTTTTCCATGCACCGACATTATATTCGTTGGGTTTATATCAGTCGGTTCATCAGTTGTTACAGCATGGTGGTTTAGGTGGTTTGATCCCTTTGCATGCTTATACATACAAGTCTCTCGTGCTGGAGTTCTTAGTTACTTATAGAGAGCTTGATGATGGTAGTATTGGCTTTAGATTGTTTGGGCGAGATTACTCACTGACTAGGAATCAATTAGGTGAGTGTTTTGGGGTGACGGGTCAGCCTACAGCTGGTTGGGCTGATGTTGAGGATAACCCAGGGGCGATGCATTTTTGGACTGCGGTGACTCACACTCAGTATATTCTTGGACATGGGTTACAGAACTATAGTATTGTTCACCCGGGGTTGAGGCTTTGTCATAAGGTGATTTCTAACACCTTTTTAGGGAATGGGGAGGTTGACAAGATGGCTGCAAAGGATGTTTCTATGATGTGGTGTTTGATGGGGGGCCAACCCGTGGTCCCTGATTGGGTAGAGTTGTTCCTACGTGCTGTGAGGAAGGCCCGGTCTGGGTCCGGGAAGATTGCTTTTGGGGGCTTGGTTACTTTGATAGCCTTGCGTTTTGTGATCTTAGATGTTATACAGGGCAGATACCGAGTGCCAGTAGGTGGTGGGATTTGCTTTGATTTGTCACAACTTAGGAAAGCTAAGTTATTATCTGATGCTGAGAATGGAGGTTGGATCTGGCACTGTGGTAGGCAGCATGATGCATATTTACGTCTGCCTAGGGAGTTTGGAGCTGAGGAGACAGCTGATCATTTTTATTTGGAGTCTGATGTGATGGTAGTAGGGGAGGTAGAAGAGGAAGAGGAGGAAGAGTATGAGCATCCCGCTGAGCAGCACAATGAGCATCCTCAGGGGCCGCATGAGGCTAGTCCTTCTGGTGGTGGAGAAGCACCAGAGTGGTATGAGGAGATGCACTCTGCTATGGAGACTTTGAGTATGAGAGTTGATTTTATGGCTGACATGAGGAGTACATTGCAGGATGTGGGGAGGAATGTCAGGGACATGTCCTTGACTATGGACCAGATGAGGGAGCGTCGGGAGGCATTTTATCAGCATTATTGGCCTCAGTACCCTCAGCATTTTCCACCATCAGGTCCACCACAGTGAGTCTTCTGTTTTCCCTTCCTTTATTTATATTTGATTTGTCTTTTATTTCATTGAGGGCAATGAAAGATTTAAGTATGGGGGAGGGAGTACTCACTGTTGTATATATGTACAGTTGCATTCAGTTTCTGCATTTAAGATTTCAGATTTCAAAAAAAAAATACAAAAATACAAAAATACAAAAAAAAACATTAAATCCTGTGCTGAGTTGAAAACCCGAAAGGGCGGCTCAGGCAAAATTGCAGTGGCCCGAACCAGCATTAGGTTGGGGTAATAAGAGGCTAAAAAGAGTGAAAGTGAGTTGGTGAGCACATCTATAGAAAAATGAAATGAGCGGTTAGGTGAAAACCCGAAAGGGCGCCTAAGCAGGATGAGTGAAAAAAAAGATTGCTTAGGATCATTCTTGCTGGGGCTTGGGGTTCATTGTTATGGGTTTTAACTTTGATCTTTGATATATTCTTGTTATGAGTGATAGATTGTGCTAGGACTTCATTGTATGCACTTTCATTCTTTTACATGGGTTCGGGTTGTGAGCTTAATTTCTGAGTGTTGTTTAGTTTTAGGTTACTTTCTCCCAATACTTCCTGTAGACCTTTGTTGTATTGTCATTCTTGATTTCATTTTGAGCTTACTCGAGGACGAGCAAGGTCTAAGTATGGGGGAATTTGATATGATGTATTTCATATAGCATAACTAGGACTAGATAATACATTTTATATATAGATTTAGGTCCATTTAGTTCTTATAACGATATATGAGTAGAAGATCGAAAACTTGAAGAAATTGGAAGAATTGAAGTCTGGATTAGAAGACCGAGAAGTGAAGGCCGCAGAGTTGAGCAGCTCGCGGTGGAGCCAAGATTCAGGTCCGCGCTCGCGGAGGCATAAGGCCGCGATCGCGGGTCAGCGTTGACTCGGATGAGGATTTCTACAAGTCTGCGATCGCGGAGGTTGTTCACCGCGCCCGCGGAGGTCCACGTCAGCATAATTTCGAGGCAGCGTTTGCTCTATCTATCTGTTTTTATTTTATTATTTCCGAGTATTTTATTTTCGTACGCTTAGTTCGAGACTATTTAGACCTAGTTTTTCATCTTTGTTTTGTATTCTCTCTTAAACCTAATTTTAGACTTTTGGTATTTTCTCTCTTATGGAGAAATAAACTCCCTAAATTCTATTCAAGTTGAAGCTTTTCAGAGTCAAGTTGTTGTGAGATTCGTCTATTCAGGTTTATTTCTACAGGTTATTTCAATTCTCTTGTGCGTAATTATTATTGATTGTATTGATTCTTTCAGGCCTAGCTAACTTGTTGGAATTGATATTATCTATTGCTAGATCTAGGTTTTCTCGTAGCAAAGCCTAATCTTTGTAGCAACTCAATCGATTTAGGACTCGTTGGACTAAAACAATTGAGAAAGAGATTTGAATGCATGTTAATTGTTTGACTCGTTGGAATTCAATTGCATGTATCCTGTTTATCCTTGTTCTTAATGCTAATATCCCTATTATTTATGATCGTTTCATGAATTGTTTGGATATTAAGTTTGCATGTCTCGTTTCCATGTTATATTTCTGATCAGGATAGGAATAACCAAAAGAAATAACTTGTTTGAATCTATGATCAACTGCTTGAGGAAGAAAAGTGGATACTTGAATAAGATTGTTTCCCCTAATTGATAAAAATCCAATCTTTTCCCTGTTTGATTTATTGCTTTGCTTTGTTTAATTTTCCCTAGTTGTAGTTTAGAATTCCAAAATCCCCCCCCCCCCTTTTATTACTTTATAGTTGATAATAATATTGCTTAGAATTACAAGTGTCTCTTGGGTTCGACCCCGACTTACCGACTATACTAGTTGTGTAACTAGGGATTTATTTTTGATTTGGCACGACGACTTTAAGCCAGTCACAAGAGCATTTAGTTCTTTGTTCACGGCTTCAGGCCACTGTGGATCTTTAGAGGCTTGAAAAAATGTTTTAGGTTCTTTGGGAATGGGAGAGAAAGAGGTAGAAAAGACTAGTGGAGCAAAGAAAGAAGTAGAAAAACCATCTAGAAGAGGAAATTGTTGCGAGGCATCTGCATAGTGACAAACAAAATCCTCTAAGTAACTTGGGGCTTTATGTGGTCTCGTGGATCTTCTTGGTTCTTCAGGAATAACAAGAGGTGGTGTGATGTCAAGAACATTAGGTGATGAAAAATATTGAGTGTTTGTATGAAGAGTTGTTTCATGGTTTGGAGAAAAAGATGGTGAAGAAATAACATCTTCAATAGAGGTAGGTAAGAGGTGTAAAGGATCTATTTCATGGTCAAGGTAGAAAATAGGATCAACATCAGGATTTGGTAGAGGAAAAGTATGAGAGCTCCGGTTGGTATTCTTGAAATCAAATGGAAAGGTCAATTCATGGAAGATGACGTCTCTACTGACCAAGATCTTCTTAGAAGATAAATCAAGGACCTTGTATCCTTTTGTACCATGTGGACAACCAATAAAAACACAAGATGAGCTTCTAGAATCAAATTTGGTTCTTTGTCTTTTCAAAGTTGAAACAAAGAATAAGCAACCAAAGGGTTTGAGATGTGTGTAAGAAGCTTTATGTCCAAAAATTCTTTCATAAGGGGTCATTTGTTTAAGACTGGATAAAGGAAATCTGTTGATTAGGTATGTGGCAGTCAAAACACACTCACCCCAATAGCTTTTAGGAAGGTTGGATTGAAATAAAAGGGTTCTAGTTGTCTCAAGCAAGTGTTTGTGCTTTCTTTTAACCACACCATTTTGTTGTGGTGTATCCACACATGTGGTTTGATGATTTAAGCCTTTAAGAGTAAAGTATTCTTTGGATTCATTGCTACAAAACTCATCCCCATTATCAGACCTAATAATCTGAATAGGAAAACCAAACTGTTTTTCAGCAAAGCTAATGAAAGATTTAAGGATTGTAAAAGCATTGCTTTTGTTGTCGAGCTTTTGGACAAATAGCACAGATCTTATGATTTTTGACATGAGCAATAGATTGGAAAAACTCAAAAAATCTCATTTGATCAAAAGGCACATGGCCAATACGCAAATGCCATAATTCAAGGTTTGTAGCATTAAAAATAGAAGAAATATGTTTTTCAGAACAAATTTCTGAAGCATTATTACAATTTCTAGAATCTGTCTCTAGATTTTTGGCAAAAGAAAAGCTGGAAGGATTGACTGGCTTTTGTGTGAGTTGGACATGATTGTTTTGAGTGAGATAAAGGCCTTTGAAGAGGTTACCAAGTACTCGTGATGTGCTCATTGAAGGGTCCTGGATGACACATTCAAAAGGAGTGAACAAAGCATTAGCATTGGATTGAGTTACAAGCTAACTCATAGAGAGAAGATTAAATTTGAAGTCAGGAACATGTAAAACATCTTTTAGAATGAAGTTGGAGTCAAGATAAATGGTTCCAATATGTTTTACTTCTACTTTTTCATTGTTCGGCATAGTAATTGATGGTGCGCAAAATAGCGGAATATGAAGTGGGATCGGGGTACGAGGAGTAACGGGATTCGGCGGGATTCCCGAGATTAAACTCAAAGGCCTTTGCCATACCCATCTTAAAAACGGCGGATCCATACCCTTGCGAGGCCTCAAGACCTCGATCACGAGGTCTAAACCTCGTTGATCAAAAGCTGACGTACCCGCCCCATTCAGCCACTCAGCAACCACCATATTCTCAACCAATGACCAACTGCCTCACTCTCGGCCAATCAAAGAGCCTGTTCTCGGGCGTCCCACATCGAGCAAACATCAAAACCTTGTTCCTCAAACCTCTATAAATAGAGGAGAACCTCAAAGGAAGAAGGTGGTCGAAAAACATCTTGAACTCAAGAACTATCTTGTTCGTTGAATATCGACGTGTTGAATCATCGATAAAAACCACACTATAGCCAAGTGAAAGTCCACAAAAAGACTTCATGTTGCCCGAAGAGACCTCGTCTCAATCAAAGATCTCGCTGCATCACCTCGCATGCCACAATCCTCACGCGCATAGTCAACTCTTCGACTTCGCCACAAGAGCTCGCTAATAGTTTGTTGGTGATAGAACCTCGTTGTAGCTAGGAGATCTCGGACCTTGTTAGATAGAGATCTCAAATCCTATAAAAAGAGATCTAGGGCGTAATCTCATTGTTCATAATCTCCTTATTCGTAATCTCACGATCTGTAACCTCGTTCTAAAGATATAAATAAATATCAAGTGTTTGCTCAGTCGAAATAAAAGTAATCTCGTTCTTGTCCTCTAGCGCTGGTTTATTTCGAGTTTCATCACCGGCGCCGTCTGTGGGAACCTCTTCACCCTAAACAGTTTCCCGACTTGTGCAAACATTGGCTTTTGAACCCCTCGAGATGGTCTGTCCAAACAATTTCTTCCTCCAGCACCCCGATAACATGCCTGAGGCCTCGCAATAGACGAACATGGCACCCCCGCCAGGTTGTCTGTTCGGAGTTCCTCCGGGGTGGGCATATAACGTCCCGTAAAACCCTTACCCATTCCAGGGGTACGAACCAGCCGACATTCCCCCAAACCCGTATCTCTATCCGGACTACGGGCAATACCAACATGGCTTCGACCCTTCGCACGTCCACGGACAGGAACCGCCGAGGCCCGCGTACGTCCTAGTTCCTGGCCCGGGCTAGCCTCATTCTAAGTACGTACCCGAATACGTCCCCGGACATGTTCCGGGGCACGAGACATCAACAAACGGCTCATCAACAACGAGGCCGGCCCGGGACCCCATGCAGATTTCGAGGTCTCGTTCGCGACGCTCCCGGATGCAAGATCCGAAACTGTCCAAAACGGCTGGGAGCGAGATGCATTCCCCGAAGTCACCCTCAAAACGTCGCCACGTTGAGGTTGGGAGCCTCTCCCCTTTCGTGGACGAGATTCAAAGTGCGCCAATGCTCAAGGGCTTCCATAGGTCGCAGATGGGACTTTACGACGGCGCGGCAGATCCGGAGGAGCGTATGAAGCATTTCGTTGTCCAGATGAATATCAACTCTTACAATGATGCCATCTTCTGCCGCGTTTTCCCGACCACCCTGGAGAAGGCTGCGATGACGTGGCTTATAAGTCTCAAGGTCGGGTCTATGGCCTCGTTCGCTCAGCTGTGCGAGTCCTTCATCGCACACTTCAATGGTTCGAGGAAGTGCAAGAAAAACATGCGGGATCTCCGCGGCATCGAGCAGGGAGAGGGCGAGTTGCTAGGCACCTTTTTACAAGGTTCACAACCACAGTGGCGGAAATCGCGCATATCGACGAGTCGTCGATACGAGACACCCTCATGGGCAACCTATGCCAAGGGGCTTTCAAGAATTACATTTTTCTGAAATGCTCGGCGACGTATGACAGCCTATGTGCCCGGATCATGGCCCAGGTATATGCCGAGGACGTCACCAACCAAAGCTCTCAACCGAGGACCGATAAGGAAATCGTGGCCGTGGCTAAGGGAAAGGCAAAGGTGAACGTGTGTTGATGAGGGATATTTAACTTGACAACAAATAAATTTATAGTCAAGACCCCGTTGAGTATAGCGAAGTCAAGATCTTTCCACGGGAAGCACGGTTGTTTGTCTATCGACTAACAAAAATAAGAAAAACAAGCAAAACAGGCAGAAACACACACGACAAACCTCGTTAACGACCTTGTTAGGGTCGTTAACGAACCTGGGAATACTCTACGAACAATCTAAAACGCAGGTTCGGTACCGAGGCAAAGGAACTCGATAACGAATATTAAAAAGCAAACTCAAATAAGAATAAGAATCTAGGACAAAGGATTACCACAACATAGTCATGCACATAAACTTATAAAAAGATAAAGATCATGCCTTTAAACAGATAAATTCATCAACTTTCGTTGATTAACAAGTAAATCAATCAGTTCTCATAAATTAATTCACTCAATCACTTGTTTCGGATCTAATGCTCGAAACTTTCGTAATCGAACAATATCAACCTTCAAGTTAACAACTTTCTCTTTCGATCAAATTGAGAACTCAAATTACCTCGACTATCGTCTAAGAATAAACACAAAAGCAATCTCAAACAGATAAAAGGCATTCAAAACATCAACTCACTCATCAAACATGCATAACTATGTCGGGTTTCAACCCCGATCCTAGATAAGAAAAACTACTCACTACTCATAATAAAGCAAACAACTTCAATAAAAGGAAACATTGAAAACAAAAACCAAACTTACTTGAAATTAATATGAAAAATATAGTCTTACAATATCTTGTAGAAACGGAAAACACAAAACAAAACCGACGAGAAATTCCGACTAACGATCCTTGTTCTCTCGAACCAACGAACCTCTCCATTACCTTCTCCTCGTCTTCTCACCCCTCGAAATATCAGTTCTCCAATAATATGGTCCACCCCCTCCAATAATATGGTCCACCCCCTCCTAGGCCCGATGGGTATATTCATACCGTCTCGGGTGGCCCCTAATTGGCTGGATCGAGCCAAGCAGAAAGAAAGAGGTATGCGAGGGCAAGCCATCATGAGCCCTCGGTATTCAGCGTCGCACAGACCTCGCGGTCCCACGTGGGGCTAGCCTTCACCTCTGAGGATGTCGAGGGTTTGCACATGCCACACTCTGACCCTTTGGTGGTGCACGCTCAGCTGGGCTCGAAGATGGTAAAATGGGTATTGGTGGACACGGGGTCGTCTGTGGACATCATGTATTACGGCGCCTTCGAGCAATTGTGCATCTCATCGACGTACATGAAGCCCTACGCCGGGAAGCTGACGTCCTTCTCTGGCTACGAGGTCCATGTCGCGGGCCTCATTGATCTCTGGATGACATTGAGTACTGGTTCGACGAGGCGAACTGAGATGGCGGAATTCACCGTGGTGCGTTTACCCTCGGTGTATAACGCAATCATCGGGAGAGTATCACTGATGAAGTTTCAATAGTTGGTGTCCATTTACCACCTAAAAATGAAATTCCCCGTCGAGGACGGGGCCGGTGAAGTATAGGACAACCAGGAGGAGGGGCGCTTCTGCTACGCGACCTCCACAAAACAAAAATGTCCAGTGTTCATGGTGGAAGCTACCGGGGAAGCCCATCTCGAAGTCCGGGACATCACAATCCCCATCCTAGAGACAGAAAGAAGGGTTGTCACTCCCTTAGGAAGCGAGGCAGAACAGATCTACTTGGGAGAGTGCCTCTCCGGGGAGTCAGCGTTGTCGCTTGAGACCTTGCTTGCTGGCTCCCGCGACATGTTCACGTGGACTGCAAAAGATCTCCGCGGCATCCCGCGAACCGTGGCTCAAGACTCTTTAAACGTGAATGTTATCGCTCGTCCCGTGGTACAACCCCGAAGGAAAATGAATGAGGAGAGGACTTGCAGCTGACGAAGCTCCCCACTTTGTCGCCCCCAAAGTCGGGGGAGGACTTGCAGTTGTATGTGGTCGTAAGCCCAGAAACGGTCAGCGTCATGCTAACAAGAAAGGCGATGCACCCTATCTATTTCATCAGCCGCGTGCTCCAACCTGCGGAACAACGGTACTCCCCGGCAGAAAAAATGGCCCTGGATATGGTGACCGTCGCGCGGCGCTTGCGCCTGTACTTCCACGCACACCCTATCCAAATCCTCTCCGATCTCCCACTTCGGCAGATCCTCCACCAGCCCGCCCTCTCTGGGCGGATGACGAAGTTGGCAGTCGAGTTCTCCGAGTTCGACATCAGCTACCTCCCTAGGACTGCGATGAAGGGTCAGGCCCTCGCTGACTTCATGGCGGAAGTAACCTTCCCCGAGATTGACGAGAGCACGGAGGAATGGAAGGTCTTTGTCGATGGCTCGCGGTGCAACGCCGGGGGTAGGGTTGGCATATTTCTTGTCGGTCCCTCAATCGAAACAGAGTATGCCCTTAACTTCACCTTCGACGCCACCAATAATGAGGCCGAGTATGAGGCCATGATCGCCCGGATAGAGATGACACTCCTAAGTGGGGCTCGAAAGAGCAGGGTGTACACCGATTCCGAATTGGCGGCGCGACAACTGAATGGACAGTATGATACCAGAAAGGGGTTCTTACCCGCATACCGAGAAAAGCTCAAAGACTTGGTGTTCTGCCTAGAAACGTTCGCGGTAGAATCCGTTCCACGCGCTGCAAACACAAAGGCAGATGCTCTCGCAAGACTGGGTTTGGCCCTTCCCTTAGAAGTAGGCAATCGCGTGATGGTGGAGAGAAAGCTCTCGCGAAGTATCAATAGTGAGATTCTCTCCGTCAACATCGGAGACTGGAGGATTCCCATCACGCGATATGTGGAAAGCGGTGTCCTTCCTGAGGATCCTGCAGAGGCTAGAAAGCTCAAGATGCAGGCAGCGCGCTACTGCGTCATCGGAGGGAGACTCTATCACCGGGGATATGCAGAGCCCAACTTGTTGTGTGTGTCAACCGAGGCTGTGGGGCACATCTTGTTCGAGGAACATGAAGGGGTCTGCGGAGGCCACCCCGGTTGGCGTGCTTTGTCACACAAAATCGCCCACTTGGGGTATTTTTGGCCCACCCTCAAGCAGGACGCGAGGGCTTACGTTCAGAAGTGTGACGGGTTCCAAAAGCACGCCAACATCCAGCATGCCCCAACCTCATGCTTACGCTCGATCCATGCACCCTGCCCCTTTGCGATGTGGGGGATGGATATCTTAGGGCCCTTCCCCAAGGCTGTGGGGCAGGTACAGTACATCCTGGTCATCGTCGACTACTTCACGAAGTGGGTTGAGGCAGAAGCAATGGCAAAAATCACGGGGACAAAGGTTTGTAATTTTCTATGGAAAAATCTCGTATGTCGCTTTAGGGTCCCCATGGCCATCATGACCGACCATGGTCCCCAGTTCAATTGCGAGGAAACCGGCCGGACCTTTTGCTCCGAGCTTGGCATAACCCTCAAGTTCTCTTCGGTGGCCCATCCCCAATCAAACGGTTAGGTAAAGAATGTCAACGCCCGCATCTTGTCCGATCTTAAGAAGCGGCTGGGTGTGGCCCAAGGCCGTTGAGCGGAGCTTCTCCCGCTCGTCCTGTGGACATATCGGACGACCGCGCGTCGCGCCATGGGGGAGACGCCTTTTGCTTTAACCTACGGGGTGGACGCGTTGGTCCTGGTGGAAATTTTGGTCCCTTCGGCAAGGGTTTTCGACTTCAACGAACAGGAAAACGAGGCCAATCTCAACGTAGAGTTGCAGTTCAAGGACGAACTTCGCGAGGTCGCGGCCTTGCGCTCCATGGAATACAAGCGATCGGGGTACGAGGTTTAGACCTTGTGATCGAGGCCTTGAGGCCTCGCAAGGGTATGGATGCGCAAAATAGCGGAATATGAAGTGGGATCGGGGTACGAGGAGTAATGGGATTCGGCGGGATTCCCTAAATTAAACTCAAAGGCCTTTGCCATACCCATCTTAAAAACGGCGGATCCATACCCTTGCGAGGCCTCAAGGCCTCGATCACGAGGTCTAAACCTCTTTGATCAAAAGTTGACGTACCCGCCCCATTCAGCCACTCAGCAACCACCATATTCTCAACCAATGACCAACTGCCTCACTCTCGCCCAATCAAAGAGCCTGATCTCGGGCGTCCCACATCGAGCAAACATCAAAACCTTGTTCCTCAAACCTTTATAAATAGAGGAGAACCTCGAAGGAAGAAGGTGGTCGAAAAACATCTTGAACTCAAGAACTATCTTGTTCGTTGAAGATCGACGTGTTGAATCATCGATAAAAACCACGCTACAGCCAAGTGAAGGTCCACAAAAAGACTTCAAGTCGCCCGAACAGACCTCGTCTCAATCAAAGATCTCGCTGCATCACCTCGCAGGTCACAATCCTCGCGTGCATAGTCAACTCTTCGACTTCGCCACAAGAGCTCGCTAATAGTCTGTTGGTGATAGAACCTCGTTGTAGCTAGGAGATCTCAGACCTTATTAGATCGAGATCTCGAATCCTATAAAAAGAGATCTAGGGCGTAATCTCATTGTTCATAATCTCGTTATTCATAATCTCGCAATCTGTAACCTCGTTCTAAAGATATAAATAAAAAGCAGGTGTTTG
Source organism: Fallopia convolvulus (assembly GCA_964016875.1). NCBI lineage: Eukaryota > Viridiplantae > Streptophyta > Magnoliopsida > Caryophyllales > Polygonaceae > Fallopia > Fallopia convolvulus. Next base: position 53,410,534 of record OZ024727.1, on the reverse strand, counting down.
CTTAGTCGAAATAAAAGTAATCTCGTTCTTGTCCTCTAGCGCTGGTTTATTTCGGGTTTCATCAGTAATAGAACTAGGATTAGTGAAGTCTAGATATGAATGAAACAGGTCTAGGTTAGGAAATATATGGTGAGTTGCTCCACTATCTATGATCCAAGTGTGAATGTTACCATAAACATAGAAGCAAACACTCTTACCTGCTAACATACCTGACTTGTTGTTATCTGCGGTGTGGCCTCTAGTCTTATGCCTGCTAAGAAGCACCATCAGCTTTTCATATTGATCCTTGGCAAATGTTGGAGCTGTTTCATTTCCTTCTTTTCCATCGTCATCAGAAGTATTCCCATCAAACTTCTTCTCTCTATCCTTGGGATACCCATGGATCTTGAAGCATTGGCTTATGGAGTGTCCAGTCACTTTACAGTGATCACAGTAATAAGTTTGCTTGTTCTTGGTTCCATTACCACTGTTTGATTGATTCCCAGTCTGATTTCCCCCTTTTGGATTGTTGGAACTCTGTTGCGAATTGGTAGAGTTTTGTCCAGGTTTCAATTCTACAGCTTTTTTGACAATTTTAGCCTCTATATTTGTTAGACCCAGATTTTAGGCACGAAAGCGTCAGCCCATGGTCGAAGAATCTCCAACGCATCTAGAGCTATGGGAGGTCTTCGGGTGTGGTTAAGTCGGTTGGAGGATAGAAGATCCGAAATACGTTTGTTACAAGATAGATTCTTCTCAGGATTTTATTCCTTATAAGATAGAAATAAACACAGATTTGTTAGTTAGGGATGAGATTATATCTTTGATTAAGATAGGATATGCCTTAAGAGGCTATATAAGTCGATGTACGTTTCATTCATAGGGCATTCAATGATTTCTACATCAATATACAAATTCTCGTTCGTATTCTTCTCAGTTTATTCGATCAAAGGCCCGATCTAGGTCAAAGTTTTCCCCTTGGTAAATTTTGGCTTAAACAATTTGGCGCCCACCGTGGGGCTGTGATCGATACAACCATCAGAAGAATTACCATTCTATTTCCTTCTGAATCAAGGAATACGATGTCTCAAAATGGGGAAGGAAGCCCTAAAACTCCGATCACTGAGGACGACCAAAACCTTGAGAACCAAGGCATGCGGTCTCAGGAAGAGGAGATGATGGACCTCAGACAGCGCATGGAATTTCTCCAAAACGCATTGAGCGACCAAAAAAGCTTTTATGATGCCCATGTAGAACGCCTCACTGCCGAAAACAGCCAACTCAAGCAACAATACGAGGTCTTGGCTACGGGGCGTCGCTCCCTCTGCGTTACCCGACGCACTGACGGAATAGTAAGGAGGCTAGATTTCAACGCTGGACAAGGAACTTCAGGAAAGGGTGCAAACCCGGACCCCCGAGACAAGGCACCCGCGCAACGAGATGCGACTCCGGAGCCCATGGGCCGAGTCCGCCGTGAGGAAGTCTTCCACGACAATAATCCTCCAATCAATCTCCGGTCAGCGGCTAACCAACACCGAGCGCCATCTCAGGAAGTCTGGATCGAAGATGATGGCACCGATGGAGAGGATCAAGAACGGCGCGAGCCAATCGATTTAGACGCGTCCATCCGAAGAAAAGTGACTGAACAAACAAGTGTCATCGTCGACCAACTCCGGAGGGGCAGCCAAGGTTTCCAGCCTTTGGAGCCTGAAGCACCTGACGGGTTCGATGAATCTCCGTTTTCTCAATGAATCACCCGAGTAGAGATTCCAAAGAAGTTCTCAGTGCCCAGCATGCCCACGTACAACGGGACTACAGACCCTAACGAGCACGTGGCCGTATACAAACAGAAGATGATGACGAGTGCGGTCCCATCCCACTCAAAAGAGGCAGTGATGTGCAAGGGGTTCGGCACAACCTTAACGGGGCCGACCTTAACCTGGTTCATCAACCTCCCATGCGGGAGCATTAGGTCCTTCGCGGATCTCTCGAACACTTTCCGTTCTCAATTCGCGAGCAGCCGTAAATTTGAGAAGCAATCCAGCGACCTCTACCGGATCCGCCAACGGTGCCAAGAAACTACCAGAGAATTCTTGGATCGCTTCAATCGCGAGAAGATCTCCATCCCATCTTGCGACGTGAAAACCGCGGTGGAAGCATTCAGACAAGGGGTCACCCCCGATGGTGGCCTGTACAAGGAACTAACCAAACAACCTTGTGCTACCTTTGAAGAAGTGCAAGCTAGAGCCCTGGCGCAAGTCCGGTTAGAGGAAGATAGGTCCTTGAGGAAGAGGTCTTCAGAAACAGAAAAAACTGAGAGAAGGGGTTCCGTTGACAGTCGTCTAAAGATTTGCTAGATAATCTTCAATCTGAACACCAAGAAAGGCGAAATCCTCCGACTCCTGAGAGGGTGGTTAACGTGATATCTGGGGGATCAAGCATCTGTGGGTTATCATACTCAGCTGCAAAGCGCCACGCAAGGAAAAGCAGCTTTGGCAGACCTCAATCATCAAGGCACCGTGCTAGAGAATCTCCAGGACAAGCCATCGTGTTTGACGACACCGATGCAGAGAACACTTCTGAGCCGCATCATGACGGTCTTGTGATATCCCTACACATCGGGAACGTGTTGATGAAAAGGGTATAGATTGATAGAGGAAATCTAGAGCCCTCAATCAAAGAAGAATTGATAATTTTCCAGAAAAGTCACAAGAGCTGTTTCGCTTGGAGTCACGAAGACATGACTGGAATAGACCCTTCCATCATTACACACAAACTCAACGTAGATCCTACGCACCCTCCAGTCAAGCAAAAGAGACGAAAATTCGCCCTAGAGTGAGTACAAGCGGTCGATGAAGAGGTCAAAAAATTACTGGATACCGGTAAGATCAGAGAGGTGAAGTACCCCGACTGGCTAGCTAACGTAGTCGTGGTGCCCAAGAAAAACGGGAAGTGGAGGGTTTGCGTGGACTTCACCGACCTCAACAAAGCTTGCCCTAAGGATTCTTTCCCTCTTCCCCACATTGATGCAATGGTGGATGCAACTGAGGGTCACGAACTCCTTACCTTCATGGATGCATTCAGCGGTTATCACCAGATCCAGATGGAGCCAGGAGATCAAGAGAAAACCTCCTTCATTACCGGACAGAGCATGTATTGCTACCGCGTAATGCCCTTCGGATTAAGAAACGCCGGAGCCACATACCAACGGTTAGTCAACCGGATGTTTCGTGACCATATTGGCAAGACAATGGAGGTTTATATTGACGATATGGTGGCAAAAAGCACAAGCGCTTCCCTACACAGGGGACACTTGGAAGAGGTGTTCAGGATCCTTGAAGAATACAACATGAAGCTGAATCCCCAAAAATGCATCTTCGGGGTACAGTCTGGGACTTTTTCGAGGCACGTGGTAACCAAGCGGGGGATTGAGGCTAGCCCAGACCAAGTTCGGGCGATTGCTTCCCTGAAGTCCCCCCGAAGCGTGAAAGACGTGCAAAAGCTGACTAGCAAGATAGCTGCACTTAATCGGTTCATATCCAAGTCCTCAGATAAGTGCCGACTATTTTACGAGGTACTGAAGAAGAACAAGAGCTTCCAGTGGACGGAAAAACACGAGACCGCCTTACAAGATCTAAAGGCATACTTCGCCAATCCCCTACTGCTGGCCAAACCAACCCGGGGGAGGTGCTACACCTCTACTTAGCTGTATCGGACAGCGCCCTAAGCAGAGTCCTTGTCAAGGAGGAAGACGGCCAACATGTTCTAGTCTACTTCGTGAGCAGAACGATGGTATCCGCTGAGACACGCTACTCTCCGATGGAGAAACTGGTCCTGGCAGTCGTGATGTGCTCAAATAAACTCCGACCATACTTCGAGTCACACACCATCGTCGCCCTGACGAATTACCTGCTCCGACAGGTCATGCAAAAGCCAGAATTCTCAGGAAGAATGGCAAAATGGGCAATCCACCTAAGTGGATATGACATCAGATACGAACCTCGAAGAGCAATCAAGTCACAAGTATTAGCCGACTTCACCCCAACCCTTGAAGAAAGTGCTAAAGAAGAGGTCTTGGTCTCGTCCCTCGACGAACCTCAGGAGGAATGGATACTAAACACCGATGGAGCCTCAAACGCAAGGGGAGCGGGTCTCGGTATCGTGCTAAAGTCGGCAAGGGGGGAAAGGATAGCTCAGGCAGTCAGATGCAACTTTGAGGCCACCAACAATGAGTCAGAGTACGAAGCTCTCATCTTCGGGCTGGAGTTGGCTAAGGACTTGTCCATTAAGAAAATCAAGGTACGCATTGATTCCTTACTCATCATCAATCAAATATTGGGCATTTTCGATGCCAAAGATGAAAGGATGGCTAGCTACCTCAATGTGGTTAAGACACTATCCGGGAATTTCGAACAAATACAATTCGAGCAAATTCCTCGGGATCAAAACGCTTCGGCCGATGCCCTAACCGGTCTAGGCTCAACTCTAGACCCCAGGGAGTATGATAATATACCATTAGTCCACTTATTACAGTCGGCTATAGCAGAAACATCTGTGACGCAGAATGTTGGCCCACTGATAGCTTGCATATAGGAGTAGTTAAGATGCATGTTTTATATATGTTTTAGTTAGTTTTAGGTTAGCTTTTATGTAGTTTTTAGGTTTTTGTGTTATCGGGTATTATGCGCTGGTTTGCTCAGTTTTACAGGTTTTTAGGTTCAGGAGCAACAGCGGGGCGAGTACAGATTGACCATGGCGGTGGTGGACGAACTAAGGAATGCAAGGAGTGCTAGGAGCATGTATGAAGAAGAACCAAGACAAGAAAAACCAAGGCAAGGACGAAACCAAAGCTCGGGATCGACCCCGAGTAACCAGCCCGCGCAATCACAACTGGTGGCCAAGTGCGCGGGGAAGCAAATGCGCGGCCGCACTTTTAGTGACCGATCCCGCGCAATTTGGGTTTTACACGGACAAGAGTTTGGGCCGAAGCTTTGGTTTTGGGCTTTGATATTTTGACTTATGGGCTTGTATTTTGGCCGAGACGTGTGTTTAATATATCTTTTGAGGGATATTTTTAGAAGACATATAAATACTTTATGTTAGATTATTTTCTAAGAACTTTTTGATCAACTTTTGGAGGCTAGGGTTTTCTCTCAAGGAAGACTTTGAAACCTTTGTAAGTTTGATTTTATTTCAATTATGAATTGCTAATTTCCTTTGTGTTTGGCTAGTTATTGAAGTCATTATTTGTAAGTAGTTGTGAGATTTGAATGATTCTCTACAAACTTGAATAGAAATTATTCCCTGTGCTTAATTGAATCAGAATTATTCTAGGGTTTTATTAGATTAGCTACCTAATAGAATTTCTAGGTTAATTTACAACTGAATTTGATTAATTACCGGTTGGAGTTAATTAGATCAAGAGCATACTTTAATCAATTTAGTACCGGTTGGACAAGTTGGTTGAAGAAGGGGATAAATTCACAAATTACTTAGATGTCTGGTTGCTCTAGGTAATTGTTTCTATTGATAACTTGAATCGTCATGCTGTTATTTAATTGAATCTAGAAGGACTTCTAGGTTATTATTTAATTAGGGTTGTTAGACTGGTAGTTCTATCAACTATATATGAAGTTTGGATCTTAATCCTTACTAGGATCATTATCCACAATAGATTATTCAAGTGAGAAGAGAATCAAGAGAATCGATGATCAACAAATCAATATCATGATGGATCTAGCTAGTTGAACACGTTCGTCTCTCATATACTCAAATCATCTTTTGCATTCATAGTTAGTTTTGTTCTTGCATAGTAGGTTAGAATTTACGATTACAACCCCCCCCCTTTTGTTACTTGGCATACAAGTAATAACACAAATACACAGTCCTTGTGGGATCGACCCTTGCTTACCGCTCTACTGAGTTGGTTAAGTTAGGTTTCTTTGATAGGTATAAACGACCACGAAAAATACCTCATCAAATTTGGCGCCGTTGTCGGGGACTCGTCGCTATTTGTGTTTATTACTTTTGTGCTGTTTTGGGTGTGAACCTGTTATATGGTTCATACCCGTGCTACTAACTCATCTCCCCTGTTGTTTGATCCAGATATTGACAGGACACTCTTCAAGCTAAAGAAGGAAATTCGGAATCACTTTCAGGCCTTTCCGTTCTTTCTTGAAGAATCTGACTCTGAATCTGTTGAATCCGCCGAGACGGGTGACCAAACACTGAGACAGTTAACTGCACCGAATCTGGCACAACAACCGTTGGCGGTGCAATTCCATGCTCTTGCTGAGGGAGTCAAGTTTGAGCTGAAATCCGGGTTGATCCACCTTTTGCCTTCATTCCATGGGCATAGTGGTGAAGACCCCAACAAGCATCTTTCTGAATTTCATGTTGTGTGTTCAAGCATGAAGCCTGCTGATGTGACTCATGACCAGATCATGCTGAGAGCCTTTCCTTTTTCTCTCAAGGATCAGGCTAAGGACTGGTTTTACTACTTGGCACCGGGAAGTATTAATACATGGGCTAAGATGAAGGAAGCTTTTCTGTAGAAGTACTTCCCTGCTACAAGGCTCAATGATCTGAAAAAGCGAATCAGTAATATTGAACAAGAAGCTAATGAGTCCTTGTATGACTACTATGAGAGGTTCAAGAGGTTGATAGCCAGCTTTCCTTTCCATGGCTACACTGATCAAGACTTGATTTTATATCTTTTCAATGGCCTCTTGGATGATGAGAGAAGAATGGTCAATGCAGCTTGCCAAGGTCAAATTCTCAACAAAACTCCTGCTGTTGCGTTCGACCTATTCACACAACTGTCTGAGGGCACAAGACAGTTCAAAAAAGAAACTAGCTCGAAAGCTGCAAATTCTGTGGTGGCTAATACAAGAATCCAAGATGAAGTCACAGAGTTGAAAATGATGATGAAGCAGCTTTTACAACAAGGTGGAAGACAACAGGTGAAGTCCTGTGAAATTTGCTTTGATAACATGCTTCCCACTGACTCTTGCCCTACACTTCAAGATCCAAACGCTGAGGTGAATGCAGTGGGAGGATATGGACCACCTAGGCCGAGGTATGATCCCTTCTCCAACACCTACAATCCAGGCTGGAGGGATCATCCTAATCTGAGGTATGGAAATTCCAACAACCAGCAGTTCAATCAGCAGGGTGGTCAAGCCCCTAAGCCGCGCAATCTCAACTGGGAGCACATTGCGCGGCTTCGCAATTGCGCGGCCACGCATTTGCGTGCGATCCCGCGCATTTAGCCATTTTTCGGGGGCCCGTTTTTAATAAACCCGAGTACTCTGTTGCCCCTTTCCCTTATTTCATCCGCCTCCTCCCCTTATTCCTCAAAAACTCCATTGAAGCTCAAGCTTTCAACCTCCTTTCAAGCTTCTCAAGGCGGGATTTCAACCTCAATCAAGCAAACAACTCCATTCAAGCGGGATTCAAGTAAGATTTCTCAAATCTCACTCTAAATTTCGGTTATAGAAGTTTAAATCTAGATCTAGGTTTAACATCATAAAACTCGAATTTGACCCCTTTAGGCTCGGATTTAGGCTTAAGTTCTTCACAAAAGTTCGTTTATTGCATGATTCTAGCCTAGATTCGTGTTTTATTTGAGCTTTTTCTACAAATCCGAATTTGACCTAGAATTTTAATTTAATCTTGATTAAATTGTTTTAGGTAGTGGGGGAAGAGAGTGATTGAGTGATTATCTGTGAAATATTGTTGTGGTTGTCCTTGCCGGGACAACGGAATTGCGCTTGTTTGGTTCGTTTGTGGTGTTTGTGCAGGTTGTTTTCTGAAATTCTGAAATAATGGCTCCAAAAAGAAGTAGAAAGGATGGTGCTTCATCATCCCGGCCTGCTTTAGCTCCCCCTGTTGTGGTGGGAGAGACCACCCAAGAGACTTTTGGGATCACTCTGACAAAGAATAATCATGTGATCCGGATTGAGTTTCTGAAAGAAAGGGAATGTAAAGCAACTCAGTTCATAGACTGGAATTTGATGAATGAGATCGGCATAGCTCATCTGTTGAATGAGATTGGGGCATATTTGCATATGGGCGAGTTTTTGAAGCTGTGTGAACCCACCTTCAAGGGGTTAACACTGGAGTTTCTGAGTACCTTGTCCACAGATTTCAGAGGAGAAGGAGAAATAAAGTTTTGGCTAGGAGGAGTTAGGAGGAAGATGACCTTGAAAGAGGTCAATCGAGTGTTTGGTTTCTGCAATTTCCCTCGTAGTAGAGATGTCGTGCTTACTGAGGCAGGTGCTACATGGGCTGACGAACACTTCTGGAGAGCTATCACGGGGAGGGCCAAATATGAGCCTTCTAAAGAAAGAGCTTCCCCCATTACTCATCCTGCTATCAAAGTTTTTCAGAGATTTATTGCTGGCACCCTGAACGGGCGAGGAGATGGTGGAAACAATTGCCCTAAGAAGGATGTCACTGTGTTGGCTGCTAGTTTAAAGAGGAAGTAGTTGAATGTGGGTGCTATGCTAATGCACCACATGGCCCATGTTGGAAACAAAGGCGGTGGAGCTATTTGTATTGGTGGGATTGTGACTTTCCTAGCCAAGCACTTTGGAGTCAATCTGAGCAGTTTATAGGCTGACATTCCGCTTGTGCCTATTGATTTCACCATGCTAAAGAAGATGGGCGCCCTCTATAAGTATAGGAACTCCTATTTCTGGGTGATTGGTGATTCTGGGAGAGTAATGAAGCAACCTGATGGACATCGAGTGCAGATTGGGGACAGTCCAGCTAACTAGTTCATTCAGGTTCAGGATGGAGACTTGGATGTGGATACCGTTAAGGGCCCGGTTAGGGGTAAAAAGACGGTTTCAGTTCCTATTGTGGTGGATTCTGATGAAGATGAGATGGATGAGGATTTCACCATGGATGAAGAAGAAGAAGAGGAAGAATCTGCTGAAGATGTAGACACTGATGAGGAGGATGAGTCTGAGGAGGACGATCAGTAGAGGCAGATCCGTCTCGACCTGCTGGAGGTGATCACCAATATTCTGATGCACAGTACAGCCAGATGATGGAGATGATGAGACAGATGCAGCTGGACAACATGCAGCGATACAATGACATGTCTTCTCATATCGATCAGAGCTTTTAGAGCATGAGAGGTTATGTGGATCAGAGATTTACATCATATCAGACTCATCAGGATCAGCAGCTTGCTGCTTTTCAGGCCCGCCAGGATGAGCAGTTCAGACTGCTGTTGAGAGGGTTTCTTGAAAACAAATAAATTTATAAGTCAAGACCCCGTTGTGTATAGCGAAGTCAGGATCGTTCCACAGGAAGCAAGGTTGTTCGTTTATCGACTATTAAAAAGCAAACACAATCAAACAAAAAAACACAAGCAGCCTCGTTAACGACGTTGTCAGGGTCGTTAACGAACCACCGTAAACAAAAGACTCAAACTAACGACCTAAACCAGTTCGGTACCGAGCCAAGTAACTCAGCAATGAAATTCACTTAAGAATAATCAAATAAAAACAAAGATCTAGGAGTAGGGACACCTCAACATAGCCAAGCATATAAACTCGTAAGAAGAATAGATCATGCCTTTAAATAGATAGATTTATCAACTTTCGTTAATCATGAAGCAAATTAACCTACTTTCGCAACTTAACTCACTTAATTGTTTGTTTTGGATCTAAAGCTTGAAACTTTCGTATTCAAACAATATCAACCTTCAAGTTACTAACTTTCTCTTTTAATCAAGTTAAAAACTCAAATTACCTCAACTTTCATCTCGGTATAAACACGACAAACAATCTCAATAATAGATAAAAGGCATTCAACACACAATCTTACTAATCAAACATGCTCAACTATGTCGGGCTTAACCCCGATCCTAGAAAAGAAAACTACTCACTAATCATAACTATGAAACAAATAAAATCTATAAAAGAAATCATTGAAAATAAATTACTACTCAAATTAAATAGAAAATATTGTCTTATAGAAAAATCAGAAGGAAACCAAAAACAAACAAATATCGAACCGAAATACTCGATCAACGAACTCGGTAACTCTCGTCCACCGACCCGACGACACAACTCCGATCCTCTCCTTGGCTCTCTCGGCTCCTCCTCTTCTCTCCTCTATTTCTCTATGATCGATCCCCCCTTTTAAGCTAAATAAGAGGGCTATTTATACTAAAAAGAAAGCTAAAACTAATAAGGCTAGAAGATAAAAACTTTCCTAAAAGATAAAATAAAATTCTAAAAGATAGAAACAAAATCTAAGAAGATAACAAGACCTAAAATATAATATAATAACCCTAAAAAAATCACAAAAAGATACTTTACCGACACGGAAATAATTTCCCGCACAGGGTCGGTGAGTTACAAAGTCAACCCTCAATATTCCTATCACGTGACCTCGTTAACGAGCCCTTACAGCCTCGTTAACGAGCCTGGGCTTGATTTCTTCCACACTTCATCTTGTAAAATCTTGGACATTGACTTCTTCAAACTTGTATTCCTCTGTCTTTCACTGTAGCGCTCCAAATTCAGCTCCATATAGCACTTTTCCTTGCTAAAACCTACAAAATACACAAAATAGAGTAGCTTCCATACTTCTTATGAAAATATGCAAAACTATCCAAAAACACACTAAACTAAACCTAAACTAATCAAAACTAAACCTAATAAACAAAGAAATGCTACTAAAAACTATACTAAAAACATGAACATCAACTGCTCAACACTAGATTGGATGGATGGAGTTCAGCGGGTTATCCACCTCACATGTCTTATCCTCAGTATGCTTTTACCGATCCTCTGTACCCTCAGTTTCCGGCGTACCAGCCACCACCAGCACAGGAGATTCCACCGTACCATCCACCGCAACCAGAGTATCCACCGGAGTTCCAACCGCCGCCACCACAGGATTTTCCGCCCTATTACCCGCCACACAACAAGGTTTTGTGAGTTTTCCTCTTTCCTTTACTTTTTACTATACTTTGGGGACAAAGTATGTTTTAAGCATGGGGGAAGGGAATTACTGTTTCATTTCATATAGTTGCATTAGTTTAGGTCATGTTTAAAATTTTTGCATGCATTGATTAAAATCCTGAAAAATGGAAAAAAAATTATAAAAATTTAAGAAAAAAATACAAAAATATTGCATTTAGGTTCTTATTTCCCCATTGTTTGATTCCTCTTGTGTTTCTATGCTAAGTATAAGTTCTAACCCATGATTTATTGAAGTTGATATGATATGAGCATGATCATTGATTGATTACCTTGACTATAGGATGGAGCATGTATTTAGCTTGAGTATTTGATTCATTCTGAAGTTCTAGACAACAATTTGCCTTGTGAGATATTTTTGGCCTTTCATGATATATTTGTTCTCTAAATTCTTGAGTGTATCACCATGATTATCTAGCTCTAGAACTTGCGTTAATACTCTTTGTCAAGACTGCTTTATATGATTGAATGCATGACATTAAAATGATTGAGGCAATGTTTCTTATAGCCTATTATTTCCTTTCCTACCTTACAAGATCCATGTTTTTGACATCCTTATTTCTTTGAGCTTTAAGCCTGTTTTTATGAGCTCCACAAAATGATTCCTAGCCTAATAAGCTTGACCCATAATCCGGGATTTAGGACTTTAGGTTGTGTTTTTACTTTGTGTGAGTTTGATGTAAGTATGGGGGAGTTGGAGAAAAAGGTGGAAAAAGAGGAAATAGAACTCTTGGGTTTCAAAGTGAAAAAAATGAAGATGAATTATGTTGCAAAGCAAAAGAAAAAATTGCTTAAATTGTGTGTAGTCTTCATTAGCAAAGCAAGAAAGAGTTGAAAAGAGGCAAAAGAAAAGAAAGAAAAGAAAAGAAGCAAAGTGCTTAATTGTAAATGTATGGAGTTGAGAAAGGAAGTTGGGAAGTGTTATGAGAAAAGTGTAAAGTTTGGGTTTTAGGATTAGTTCTTTATCCCGGATTTAGCACCACAGGCCCAATGTTATCCCTTCCAAATTTCTCTTTACCTTAGCCCCATTACAAGCCGGAAAAAGACCTCATGATTTTTGTTATGTATTTGATCCCCTGCGGTGGGGATTTAGAAGTCTGATGCAAGCATATGGTAGTCTAGTTTTCATGGTTGATTTTGAGTGAAATACATACCCTTAAACACTTGAGAGTTTGAGTCCAAACACAATTACCTTGGTGAGGTCTAGAATGAATGAATGGTCTCTACTTGTTACTTACCATAATGCATGTTAGGAAGTCTTGGTCGGGTTTTTGATTATATGTGAAATGTTTGTTTGACTTGAGATGGATGTAAGATTGCATTTCTATGGTGTGATTGGATTTATGTCTTGCTTGAGGACAAGCAAGGGTTAAGCATGGGGGAATTTGATAGCTTGCATATAGGAGTAGTTAAGATGCATGTTTTATATATGTTTTAGTTAGTTTTAGGTTAGCTTTTATGTAGTTTTTAGGTTTTTGTGTTATCGGGTATTATGCGCTGGTTTGCTCGGTTTTACAAGTTTTTAGGTTCAGGAGCAACAGCGGGGCGAGTACAGATTGACCATGGCGGTGGTGGACGAGCTAAGGAATGAAAGGAGTGCTAGGAGCATGGATGAAGAAGAACCAAGACAAGAAAAACCAAGGCAAAGACGAAACCAAAGCTTGGGATCGACCCGAGTAACCAGCCCGCGCAATCACAACTGGTGGCCAAGTGTGCGGGGAAGCAAATGCGCGGCCGCGCTTTTAGTGACCGATCCCGCGCAATTTGGGTTTTACACGGACAAGAGTTTGGGCCGAAGCTTTGGTTTTGGGCTTTGATATTTTGACTTATGGGCTTGTATTTTGGCCGAGAGCAGAACGATGGTATCCGCTGAGACACGCTACTCTCCGATGGAGAAATTGGTCCTGGCAGCCGTGATGTGCTCAAATAAACTCCGACCATACTTCGAGTCACACACCATCGTCGCCCTGACGAATTACCTGCTCCGACAGGTCATGCAAAAGCCAGAATTCTCAGGAAGAATGGAAAAATGGGCAATCCACCTAAGTGGATATGACATCAGATACGAACCTCGAAGAGCAATCAAGTCACAAGTATTAGCCGACTTCACCCCAACCCTTGAAGAAAGTGCTAAAGAAGAGGTCTTGGTCTCGTCCCTCGACGAACCTCAGGAGGAATGGATACTAAACACCGATGAAGCCTCAAACGCAAGGGGAGCGGGTCTCGGTATCGTGCTAAAGTCGGCAAGGGGGGAAAGGATAGCTCAGGCAGTCAGATGCAACTTTGAGGCCACCAACAATGAGTCAGAGTACGAAGCTCTCATCTTCGGGCTGGAGTTGGCTAAGGACTTGTCCATTAAGAAAATCAAGGTACGCATTGATTCCTTACTCATCATCAATCAAATATTGGGCATTTTCGATGCCAAAGATGAAAGGATGGCTAGCTACCTCAATGTGGTTAAGACACTATCCGGGAATTTCGAACAAATACAATTCGAGCAAATTCCTCGGGATCAAAACGCTTCGGCCGATGCCCTAACCGGTCTAGGCTCAACCCTAGACCCCAGGGAGTATGATAATATACCATTAGTCCACTTATTACAGTCGGCTATAGCAGAAACATCTGTGACGCAGAATGTTGACCCACTGATAGCTTGCATATAGGAGTAGTTAAGATGCATGTTTTATATATGTTTTAGTTAGTTTTAGGTTAGCTTTTATGTAGTTTTTAGGTTTTTGTGTTATCGGGTATTATGCGCTGGTTTGCTCAGTTTTACAGGTTTTTGAGTTCAGGAGCAACAGCGGGGCGAGTACAGATTGACCATGGCGGTGGTGGACGAACTAAGGAATGCAAGGAGTGCTAGGAGCATGTATGAAGAAGAACCAAGACAAGAAAAACCAAGGCAAGGACGAAACCAAAGCTCGGGATCGACCCCGAGTAACCAGCCCGCGCAATCACAACTGGTGGCCAAGTGCGCGGGGAAGCAAATGCGCGGCCGCACTTTTAGTGACCGATCCCGCGCAATTTGGGTTTTACACGGACAAGAGTTTGGGCCGAAGCTTTGGTTTTGGGCTTTGATATTTTGACTTATGGGCTTGTATTTTGGCCGAGACGTGTGTTTAATATATCTTTTGAGGGATATTTTTAGAAGACATATAAATACTTTATGTTAGATTATTTTCTAAGAACTTTTTGATCAACTTTTGGAGGCTAGGGTTTTCTCTCAAGGAAGACTTTGAAACCTTTGTAAGTTTGATTTTATTTCAATTATGAATTGTTAATTTCCTTTGTGTTTGGCTAGTTATTGAAGTCATTATTTGTAAGTAGTTGTGAGATTTGAATGATTCTCTACAAACTTGAATAGAAATTATTCCCTGTGCTTAATTGAATCAGAATTATTCTAGGGTTTTATTAGATTAGCTACCTAATAGAATTTCTAGGTTAATTTACAACTGAATTTGATTAATTACCGGTTGGAGTTAATTAGATCAAGAGCATACTTTAATCAATTTAGTACCGGTTGGACAAGTTGGTTGAAGAAGGGGATAAATTCACAAATTACTTAGATGTTTGGTTGCTCTAGGTAATTGTTTCTATTGATAACTTGAATCGTCATGTTGTTATTTAATTGAATCTAGAAGGTCTTCTAGGTTATTATTTAATTAGGGTTGTTAGACTGGTAGTTCTATCAACTATATATGAAGTTTGGATCTTAATCCTTAGTAGGATCATTATCCACAATAGATTATTCAAGTGAGAAGAGAATCAAGAGAATCGATGATCAACAAATCAATATCATGATGGATCTAACTAGTTGAACACGTTCGTCTCTCATATACTCAAATCATCTTTTGCATTCATAGTTAGTTTTGTTCTTGCATAGTAGGTTAGAATTTACAATTACAAACCCCCCTTTTGTTACTTGGCATACAAGTAATAACACAAATACACAGTCCTTGTGGGATCGACCCTTGCTTACCGCTCTACTGAGTTGGTTAAGTTAGGTTTCTTTGATAGGTATAAACGACCACGAAAAATACTTCATCACCCACCACCAGAGCAACTCGCCCCGGATATTCTCCAGGAATCCACCAGTCCAGGGGTCAGCTCAGGCGACCGCTGGACCAAGCCATACCTCGATTGGTTCCTACGCGGCGAAGTACCCAAAGACAAGATCGAAGCCAAATCCTTGAGGTTGAAAGCAACGCGCTTCGCCATCTTAGATGGGATCCTCTTCCACAAATCTGCCGCAAGCTTCCTACAGCGGTGCGTAGAAAAGGAACAAGCTGAGAAAATCATGCGCGAGGTACATAGCGGAGATTGTGGCAATCATACTGGGGGTCGGAGTCTTGCTAACAAGATCCTTCGGCAGGGGTGGTTTTGGCCTACCATTCGCCAGGATGCCACCGAGTATGCCCAGTCATGCGAAGCGTGCCAACGGCATGCACCAGTCCCACATCAGCCACCAGAGATTCTCCACCCCTCGATCACTCCCTGGCCATTCATGCGATGGGGGATGGACATCGTCGGCAAACTACCCCCTTCCACGGGGCAGAAGGTGTTTTTCCTCGCCATGACAGACTACTTCTCCAAGTGGATTGAAACTGAGGCCTTTCAGGAAGTCAAAGACAAGCAAGTGATCTCATTCATCAAGCGCAACATCTTGAGCAGATTTGGGGTTCCCGCGGAAATTACTTGCGACAATGGGTCACAATTCATAAGCAAAAAGATGCGAGACTTTTGCAAGGAATGGAACATTGACTTAGTCATGTCCACTCCTAGGTACCCGCAAGCAAACGGACAGGCCGAAGCTAGCAACAAGGTCATTATCAACAACCTAAAGAAGCGACTGATAAAATCCAAGGGGAAGTGGGCCGAGGAGTTACCCTACGTACTCTGGGTTGATCGCACTACACCGAAGGGTGCCACCGGACAAACCCCGTTCTCACGGGTACACGGTTGTGAAGCCGTTATCCCTGCCGAGATCCTAGTCCCAACCGCAAGGTATGGACTCGCTACCCCAGATAGCAACAAGCATGAGCTAGAAGCAAATCTGGATACTCTCCAGGAACTCAGGGAGGCTGCCATGCCCAGATCGCAAAGTACCAACAGCAAGTAGCTAGAAGCTACAACAAAAACGTTCGAGTAAAGAGTTTTCAGCTTGGAGACTGGGTGTTGCGAAAGGTTTTCCAGAACACCGCGGAAGCAAACGCTGGCAAGCTAGCACCCAACTGGGAAGGGCCCTACAAAATCACCAAAGTCGCGGGGAACGGAGCTTACCATCTAGAATCCAAGGATGGGAAGGCAGTACCGCGAAGCTGGAACGAGACCCACCTAAAAAAGTATTACTTCTAAATTGATTTATTATCATGTTTTATTTCTAGACATTTCTTAGCTCTAGCTCAGAGAATCTTTAAGGCGACTTTGGACTTTTTCAAATAAGCGACTCGGGGCACTTGCCCACGCTGTCGAACACAATTTTCAAGTTCCTAGTTCATAAGGTTATTTCACACTTTTTTGCATTACGATTTGCGAGAGAATATTCTCCCATTCTTGCATACTTTCTTATTGCTCCAAAAACGCAAACATGCGCTAATCAACGTTGCACACGACATGAAACGCGTCAAACACAAAAAACCACTGTTTAGACACATGGTTATACCGTCTAGAAACGACGAGGTCATCACGAATACAACGTCGACGAAGTAACCCATAAGATGGTTACCACACAAAACACCACTGTTTAGACACATGGTTATACCGTCTAGAAACGGCGAAGTCGTCACGAACACAACGTCGACGAAGTAACCCATAAGATGGTTACCCCCTATCTAAGTCTGATCAACAAAACATCCGATTAGTACGGGAAGGGGAAAGCTATAGCATATAACCCAAAAGGGCCATATGCGCGGGACGCCGCGATGACAGCACATCCTAAGTCCTAAACTTAAGGATCCATTGCCCAAAAATGCGTCAATACTTAATGACCCTTGGCGATGGCCAAAGGAAGCCTAAACGTGACTAACTACGCACGGCCCTTTGCAGAAAATTAACACTCAAAACGTGAAATGTAAATCCACACGAGATTCACAAACAACTCGCTAAAGAGAGGAGCACCAAACTTCCCTCTTAGAACGCTAAAACCTAAACGCGTACCCCATTCGCGGGCAACAAATTCATGGAGATTCTCCAGGAATCTACTTATGCTAATATACTACGCAATATTTATTTTCAAACACAGACGGATAAGCAAGCAAATATAATGTCGCGCCATTCACAGGGCGTCAAAACCATCTAAAATTGACGTCGTAAAAGTTTTAGACCCCAGGCCAAAGAGTTGCCAAGTCTTCGAACAGACCACACAACAAAAACAAAAACAGAGTACTACTTAAAGTTCATCAAACAGGAGCATGGCTAGGGCATACTGTCCATCAGTTGGGGTCGAAGGCTCCTCCGTATCCATGGCCTTCTCGCCATCTCCGTCCTTGCTGGTTGGGCCCCCATCACCATCGACTTGATCATTTTCCCTGTTCGGAGAACTAACGTCATCCTCCTGGTCTTCAACCACCAGATACTCCTTGTCGGGAGGGGGATTGCCAGCGGGGTAATATGCCTCCAAGACCTCCAGCTGTGTCTTCAAGTCCCACTTGTCGCTCTTACCGTCGGCAAAGTCCTGCAGCAGCTCTACTTGAGACTTCATCGTATAGTACGCTGCTACGTTCACCACCACCTAAGAAAAGCCCTTGATCTCCTTCTCGGCCTCGGCCGCCTTTGCCTCAAGCGATTCCTTTTCAGATTGAAGATCCTCCACCTGAACCCTCAGGGAGTCCACCGACGATTGAAGTTTGCGAGCCTTCCTATCTGACGAGGCGGCCAACTCCCTTGCTTGCTTCTCTTTCTCCTCCAATGCCCTTATTTCCTCTTGGCAACGGCCATTAGTGGCCATTAGCTCCTGGAAAGCCTACAACAGAGGAAGATGGAGGAATGAGGATAAACCAGATAAAAAGCAAGTGAGCAGCAAAGAAATACCAAAGAAACGGTAATAAATATCTAAAGAGTCGGATGAGCAAACCTACCAGCCTCAGCGTCATGCCCACATGACTAAACGCGGCGTCTGGGGTTAGAGCCTGGAAATCTAGCTTGACGTTCGGCAACAGCGTATCCCCGAAGGTGCTGAAGAGGTCTTTGGACTCTTTCTTCTGGGTGATAGGCGAAGTTGGAGAATCTTCGATTCTTTTTCGTTTCAGTGTGAGGGACTTAGTTGCCTCGGAACTAGGAGGTGGATAAGCAAGACGCCTGGGACCGCCAGACCTTAATCTGCGAACCATTGCCACGGCAGAGGTGTCTACACCAGCACCTGGAAGGTTAATAAAAAAAGAGACATGGATTTAAAAGCAAAAAGAATTAATCGCACAAGGACTACAGAACAAAGCGAAACTACGAACCTGACTTCTTCTTAGTAGAGCTAGCCATATCGGAGGATAAGGGAGTGACTTCTGTCTCGGTTTTGTCTTCATCGGAGTCTGGAGCTTCTTCGTCCTCGCCGCTACCTTCTGGGTCAGGACGGATCTTTTTGGGCTTTCGCTTTTCGGCCTTGATCTTCAGCAAACGGCGACACACACCTATATCTATACACTTGGAATTGATACCTGTCGGAACTGCACAAGCAAAAAAGCACGAAAACGAAGAAGGATTAGAGCATGCAGACAGGGCTACAAAGATTCCGAAAAATACAGATAAGATCAGATCGTCTTACGAGATGTATTCCACTCATCTCGAAAGACGTCTATCACTTTATCATCAAGACCGCCTAAAGACGCTTTCTCAACAAAGAAGAAGCGGGATTGCCAGCACCGGGAGGACATTTTTAGCTTAGGAATAAGGGGGGTTTTTGTGTCCCTTGCATGCAAGGTGATGCGGCATGCCCTCTGGGGAACAATTTTGTACGCCAATAGGAGTTCTCCCATGGTCATTTCTAAACCCCTCTCTGCGGCAAGTTCATCAATTCGGGCAAGAGTGCGCCAGGTGGTCGGGAGAATTTGGCAAGGAGAAACTTTTAGGGTTTGGATGAAGTCTCGGATGAAGGGAGAGAAGGGAAACTTCAAACCTAGGGTGAAAGGATAATCAAGAAAACAGATCCACCCCGACCGAACCCAGTCGATGAGCTCGACAGTCGGGGCATGGAAACGAGTCCCTTCAGGGAAACCACCAAAGGAGATCCAATCGGCGATCTCCTCCAGAGTCATTTCGCAAGGGTAAAGATCTTGGGAACCTAGGGCTGAAGAAGAGGTAAAAAGTGAAGGCTTGGCCATGGAGATCGAACAGAGTAAAACCAGAAGAGAAGAGGAAGGGAGTGTTACCTGAAGAGTCTGAAGCAGGATTAGGAAGAAAGGAGGACGAAGGCAAAATGACGGTAAAAAGAAAAGAGCCTCTCAGGTCAATAAGAATAGGCAACAGAGGCGAATCCCGTTTTCCAAGGCGTCTCCGAAATGTTCTGTCAACTTAAATGCAATTTTTGAGATTTGAAATTCAAATTTCGAAATTGCATTTAGGGGTATTGTTAGACCCAGATTTTAGGCACGAAAGCGTCAGCCCATGGTCGAAGAATCTCCAACGCATCTAGAGCTATGGGAGGTCTTCGGGTGTGGTTAAGTCGGTTGGAGGATAGAAGATCCGATATACGTTTGTTACAAGATAGATTCTTCTCAGGATTTTATTCGTTATAAGATAGAAATAAACACAGATTTGTTAGTTAGGGATGAGATTATATCTTTGATTAAGATAGAATATGCCTTAAGAGGCTATATAAGTCGATGTACGTTTCATTCATAGGACATTCTATGATTTCTACATCAATATACAAATTCTCGTTCGTATTCTTCTCAGTTTATTCGATCAAAGGCCCGATCTAGGTCAAAGTTTTCCCCTTGGTAAATTTTGGCTTAAACAATATTATGTAATATTTTATTATCATATAGACCTAATCACTCGATTAGATACTGAAAGCTACTTTATCAATCTCTTTTTATGTAGAAAAATGCCATATCATATGCACGCATCTCAAATTAAGTTAAACCATGCATAATACTCGTATCATAGCCATGCATGTCATTTTCTCCTCTTTCACACCTGGCTAGCCCTTCTCCCATTTCCCCATCTATAAATACCCACCTCCATAACCCCTTCAAAACCACCCAACCATCCTCCTAAGTCCTAAACCCTAGCTAGCTCTCATTAATTAATCACTCCTCACAACAATCCCCCTCTTCCTTTGAAAGATCGATCATCGATCATGGCCTTCTTCTCCTCCTACGCCAACCTCGCCTGCCTCTTGATCATCTCCATGGTGGCGGCCGCCCCCATGGCGGAGGCCTTCTCATGCGGCGCCGTCAACAGCAAGCTCGGACCGTGCATAGGCTACCTCAAGGGAGGAGCGGGGCCCACCCCGGGGTGCTGTGGCGGAGTCAAGGCGTTGGCTTCGCTGGCTACGACTCCCGCCGACCGTCAGGCCGCTTGCGGCTGCCTGAAGAGTTCGGCCGGCGCCATCAGCGGCCTCAACCTCGGCAACGCCGCCGCTCTCCCCGGCAAGTGCGGTGTCAGCGTCCCGTACCCCATCAGCACCAAAACCGACTGCTCCAAGTAATTATTGACTTAAAAGTTTAACCAAAAAATTTTTTTTAAATATTTTCGTTAATTCATCTTTCTCATATCCGTTCATATTGTTAAGATTAATTTATTTGTGCTATTAATTATGTGATTGCAGGGTTCACTAAGCTGGTTATGCGAAAATGGAGGGAGCTAGCATGATGGAGTATTACTTTTTTATATTTCAAAAAAAAAAAAAAAAACAGTAGTAGAAGAATAAAGAGTCCGATGAGTACGTTGTGACTCCACCTTAGCGAGTCTGTAGCGTCGGTCGTATTATATATGTTTCATTTTGTAATATCTCTCCATTTCAATTATTCTCCCTTATGAGTAATTAATACTATCTTATGTGTTTATAGATTATAATTATATATGTTCCACTTACGGCTTACCTATAGTCATGCTTATTTCTACCGTCGAGAATCCGATAATCGGAATTCTCTATAAGTAATTTTGGAACAAGTACATACACATCACACAGAGAAATTATTTGATTGCCTTATAACAAAACGTGGGAGGGATCAATCAAATTAAAGAAGCTACAAACAACGGGATTGTCAATCGACTAATTAATTTACAAAATGTTGATATTAACAGCGCCCAAAATCAAATTTCTATCAAATTTCTTGTACTAGTTTTTCTTAGTCGACTAATCGACTAAGTACTCGTTTGGTTTTTGATGAGGAAAGAAAATGGTTAAGCGCATGAATCTAGTCTATTTTTAATTTATGGTTCATTGAGCAAAATGGTAACCATTACCCCTCCTCCTTAATTTTATGTAAAACTTGAGATAATGCTCCCCACCCCCTTAACATGAGGTAATGATATCACCTATTCTCCTCTAACCATTACCCCCTTTCCCTCATTTTTCTTGCCAAAAAGAGAGAACCATTATCATTTTACATATAAATTTGTTTCTTTTACCTTTCCTTTCCTCGTTATACCAAACGGGGGCCAAGTATTTTGATTTCATTAATTCCTATCTTTTCTAGAATCTCCTGGCAAGGGTGGTGCTATCGTTATTCCTTGCACAATCACTCCCAAAATCATCTTTGTAATTTGGACAGGTGTGTATCAAATGAACTCTTCCTGGAATGACAGATTAACAGAAATTAATGACCTAAATTTGAACGAGTCCCCACCCTATAAAAATCACTGAAAGGGCTAGTGAAAATGATTGGATCTTTCTGATTCGTAAACCTTATAAAAATAATAATTTTAAAACACTAAATAAATAAAATAGTTGAATATTTCCAAGCAAGGGATTTTAACTTATGTCCTAAAACTATTAGTATTGGTTCCTCTTGCAGTTGCAAGAACACCCCCACTATATTGTATGGAGGGCGAAAAAAAACTATCAGTTGCAGACCTTTGTGACGGGCCCTCGAATGGTCATCACGGTCGTGAGTCGTGACCATGCTTACCCATTGGTCTTGCCTTTTGGCTTGTGTATGAGGACCCCGATTTGTATTTTTTGGCCACTTAGGGCTTTTGTTAGCGAGTCATTGTTCCAACTTCCAACCCAACCTTGAGATGTATTTTTGGATCCGTTTGAGTAGCTCCATGGACATGATTGATCCACCTTGAGCCTTTTCTCACCTTGAACCTACATGGTCAAGTGTGTCGTGTTTTTGGTTGTTTTGATCTATATATTCACCAACTTAAAAAAAAAAAGTTAGTAATTAGTTAGAATGAAAATACATACTATATATTTTCTAATATGTGTACGTGAGCACACATTAATAATATTCAATTGAAAAAGTATGATAATTATTTATTAACTTTGATTTCTTTTGCAAAGTTAAACAATTTCAAAGAAGAAGTTTGGAACTACTTTCCAAATTGAACTTTTCCTTTATTAATTAAGAGAGGAGCCAAACAAGTCCCAAATTTTAACTTTATGTTTGAAAGCTTTTTGCACTATTCACTAAGCTAGCTCCAAGAGAACTAAGAGAGAACACATGAGTTGATGGCTTCCATGTTTGAAACCCAACTCACATGTCAATACATGTGAAGACTTGTGATTTCACTATTTCAGTGGCACTAGCAGTAGCACCCACCAGGTACCAACAGCGGTTTAGCTTCCCATATCACAATTTGCATATTTATGTTTTTTCCCTTTGTCAATCAAGAGTAGATTCGGCAAGTCAAGCCACATCAAGATTGTTCAGATTTCATACTCAATTTTGAACAAAATTTCACTAATATGTACTAACAACTTTTCAACCGACCCCTGATTGCATTTGCAGCAGCCTTTCATCTCTCCCTCATCAGCATTAAGACAACTCAAGCCGAAGAGAGCACTTTTGGATTACATAATCCATAATGCAACTACACTGTCTTTTATAGGTGCAATGTGATATTATCTACAAGTTATACAGTAAATAAGCTTACAACACTACTACCAAAACTGCAAAACCTACATCCATCAAATGCCATCAAGCCAATCTGGCTCTGTTCATCAGGCTGCAAATCAAGTTTGTCCAAACAAGAAAAATACCACCATTTACCCTAACAGCGATGCACAATCGAACAAGTTAACAGGACATAACTCAGTAGTTAAGCAAGGAGTATTTTAATCTCAATGCAATTTTTCCTTTCTCCACACCAAGCTTACCACCTGTAACCACCCAGTGACCTGGCGGATCTTCAGGCCCTTTTGTCATTTCAGACAAGGCAACAAACTTCGCAAGTTTGTTGTCATTAGCACCAGAACTTGAGCTTCCAACTTCATTTATTCTTTCGGTATCAATAGGCTTCCTTGATTTGTCGTCTGGTGTATGATCCCATAATGATCTTCTAACTGTGCATCCAGGAAGCTTAGAGAACAAAAGTTTCATGTACAAGACGTTTCTTGAACCAAAACACCAAACTCCAAGTTGAGCTCCAGTGACAATGAATACACCAGAGAGGTCAGCAGTGAAGCTATCAAGGGTTTCTATGGGTGCTGTGCTTACATGAGAGAAGTTTCTCCATTTCACTGGCTCAAACCACCTGCTGTCTTGCTCTTCTGGTCCTCTCCACTTTGGAGCGCCGATTGGCATGTGGGCGTCCCAGTATGGATGGAATATCTTTGGTAGGGATGCTAAGTGTTGAACATGAATGCTCAATCTATTCTGTTTGGCTCCTTCTAAGTTTAGTCTTAGGCCTGTCACTGGCTTACGACCAACTGAAACCTGCATGCCCAAACATCAAATTATGACAAATTTATGAAAAATCACCAGAAGAGAAGAAAATAAAATGAGGTAATAGACTGAAATATCCAATTAAATTTTTCCATGGGATTGAAATCACCAAAAACACTTTTGCACAATGTTCGGCAATTGTTGATCCAGATTTCCAAGTCGTAATATGTTAGCTTGGTACAAGGTGAAAAAAATACTTAGGTTAAGTAGCAATCAAATGCCAAAAGCATATGAATAAGACATAATGCACCTGCTCCTTAACAAATTGGGAGCAAGACACAACCAAATTATACACAATTATGATGTAATGCTAAAAAATCATCTTCCAAGATGTATCAGTTTTTCCATTAATAAAGCAATCATCATATTGGCAAAATAAGACATAATGCACCTGCTCTTGGCTGACATAAAGCTTTTGTCCCATAAGACTGAACTGCAAAGCTGGGCACACAGGCTCCTTCCTTTGATGACCAACAAGCCTATCTTGTATGGGGGCCCATACACGAGGCGTTTGAAACTCGAGAAAATATCTAAGCTCCTCCATCGGAGGTTTGTCTGCATTAGTAACATAAATAATTTCAGCCTCAATGAATATTCACTGCCCACAATCAATTTTCACAGAGGAAAACATAAAATGCAGTATCTCACATTCAAGATAAAGGTTGATTGCACGGGAAAGATAATCTTTTCCTGGAATGTGATCAATGAGAGCACTAATGGGGACAAAGGTCATTTCAATAACATCAGGAGAAGATTTCACAGTTCTTTCCCATTGGGTGTGACTTTGCTCTAGATCATCACCACCCCTCCGCCTAAAAATGACAGTGATGTCCTGCATCAGCAAAATTACATGTCATTTAAGGAATAGTTTTTAGGCATTTTTTTGTTGGTTTGCGAAATTAAAAGATAGAAGAACATTCTGGAAAGTATTCACTTGCCTCCTTCCCATTGAGATATGGGGCACCAGTCGGATGTGGATAAATTCCTTGACTATTGAACAATCCAGATTCAACACCCTGCAAACAAAGAAGCAAAAACATAAGCTTAGTGCTACATAGGCAAAAGTTTAAGATACATTTGTAGTGTTCATGAGACTAGCCTTCACTTTTTTTCTAATTGGACCAGAATTTGCTTGGCTCCCCACATCTGAAAATCTTTGATTGCCGATCTCCTCAACATAACTTTTCATCTGCATCGCTGAGAGAGGTGATGAAAGGTGTTGTTTAACGTAAATTACATCTTTACCGCCGATGGTAACAGATGTTATAAGGTGGGTCCCAAAGTTTTCGATAAAACTGCACAAAAGGAATGATTGTTACACATATTTTGATGTTGTAATTACAGGGTGTGTTTGGTGAATATTGATCACATGGTAGTGCAAATATAATACAATGTAAACTATATGTTGCTAAAGACACCCTAAGTTGGTCTATGTTCATTTTACGGTCACCCCCATTTCTCACAAAAGTGTAAAGATATCTTGAATCTACATACCCAGCTAAAGCCGGTGGATCCCACGAATTAGGGATGGCCCGCTTGACATTCTCTCTTAGCAATAGGGGTATTGCAAGCACAACTTTGGCAAGTGGGATAACAAGTCCATCAATGGCTAAGGATTTGGTGGCAGCAGCATCCACATGCTTTGATCCAGTAAAGCTAAATACAGAATTGAAACTGCCGAGAGGCACAGTTCCTGACAGATTTGCCTTTCTATTGAAATACTCAACCATCTGCAGCCAATAATCAGCGAAATTCACTTAGAACAAGGGGCAGGGGAATCATCAAGGCTAGACCATTATTAACAGACAATAAATTATTCTTTTCACAATCAATTCATAGAAAATCATTCACTCATATAGTTTTTTTTCTATTAAAAAAGCAGTGAAGTTTCAGGGTGTGTTTCACTTGTCTCCCAAAACCACTTTTCACCCAAAAACTACTTTTAACACTCTTGAAATTCGTGCATCCCTCTATACTTTTTACGTTTTCCAAGACATAAAAAATAACTTTTCACCCAAAAACTACTTTCCACCAACAAGTGAAACACACCCTCAGTTCATTCCAGAGTACAATTTGATGTTTCAAACTTGCACCATGCATAGTTATTGACATTGATAATTATGTTGCTATGTAGCTAAGATAAATGATTTTTTTGATATTTTGAAACTATTAGCTGAGATAAACAAACTATCCCAGTAGAAATATATATAACGATAACATAGCAAATACATAAGAATGCAAGTAATTAGAAAGACGCACTCTAATAAGCTGAGCAGCAATCTTAGCTAAGAAGAGCATAGTTATACTTGGCCATACTTTTCTGGTTCAAAGTTTAAAGTCTGTTCAAATTTTGGTTGAACTTCAGAGGATTAATATGAGATAAATGTGGCACTTTTCACAAATGAGGGAGAAAGGAACAGTGAATTTGGCGGCAACAGCATGTCAGCATGGTGACAGGTAATATAGACGGTATTGTTCATCCCAAGATCAAGAGCACTTTAGAGATGACATTCATCCTGCAAAACCAAGTTATCATAGCCAAAAAAGGCTTTGATTTCTTCAGCATTTCTCCACCATTTATCTTGATTTCTTTGTTAAAAGACTACCAAGAAAATAAGGTTGGCAGAGATGTACTTAGTTTTAAGTGTTGAACCTATCGCCATGCTGTTGCTACCGTAATCATTGCAACTTTTGTCATCAAATCTTGAAAAGCATGTCACATTATCTCATATTTTCCCACTGAAATTTAACCAAAATTGGAATCGGCTTGAAACTTTGATGCAGGAAAGTCGTACGGTCGAAGATAACTATGTTGCCAAGATTGTTCTGCTCAGCTTATTAGAGTATGTCATTCTAAATACTAGTCACATACAAATCGTGAAAGGTAAATTGTATCTGGTATAGTTAACTCTAATTCTTTCCACAGTAGTATTGATTCAAACAGCTAACTGCAATATATGAAGTGTCTAGTGTGATCAGAGCTCATCAACTCAACATCAACACTCCCTAGTATGGAGACAATCTTTTATCCACTTTATGATGAGATTGATCAGGGTTTTCTAAGCTATTATTACACAAATATAGACCATTTGAAGTATAAATGTTATGGTACACTTTAATGATAATCCCAATAGAGGGATCCAACAAAGTTACAAAATTGAGCTTATTTAAATTTATTAAAAAGAAGATCACTGGATAATGTACAAGTAAGGAAAATGACTCGTTATCCACCACATATCACAAGGCACCAAAGTTACAAGTCAGACAAAGCGTACCTCGTCGAAACTGCAAACACCAGAGCTTTCACGGCAAGGGTTGCACAGAGAGTGCCTGATATCTCTGGAGACATTTGGAACCACCAAACTATCGTATATGCACATATCCCTGGTGTCTTCTTCATCAACTTGAACTATCTTAGAACCCAAGGCCCCTTTGCAATACAAAAGCCTAGTATCGAAGTTGACATCGAAGCCCCTCCCAAGAGCTTGCACTGAATTATAAGCAGTATGTAAAGCAGCTGCATTTTCACCCATCTCACAAAATACCGCTAAGGGTAGGAAAATTTAAAAATCCGGAGAATTGAGGAAGAAAATGGAGAAATCAAAGAAAGAATACCAAAAAGGACCCAAATTTATGCCAAGCTACTTTATTGTCAGCCCAACCCGGACGACCCATATTCCAAAACCCTAGCACGGAACTAGAAGATGGGGGACAAATTGAAGAAAGAATAGCAATACGAGCGCAAAAGCCGCAAATTGATATCAAACCACCTTATTGTGAACGCAACCTGGACGAGTCACTCTCCAATTCCCGATAAACCCTAGCACGAGAAGTCGAGAACTAGAAGGCCGACTCACTTGGCAAAGCCTCGACAATCAATCACTAAACAATATTGTAACCCGAGAGTGAACTCAAATCCAGCATTAATTTAAAAAGAAAAGCTTCCCACTCCGAATTAGAGATCAATATCGAAATCAACAAACCACCAATTTCACATGCACGCACAAAAAGTCTCCAACTTGTCCTCCTTCCTGGTCTCCGCTCCCAGGCTCGAAGTAAAGCTTCTGGAAGACCAGAATGAGAGATTCAAGGCAAATTAGGAGACGCGGTTGCTTGGTGAATCAGTAGAACAGTTTCTCTCTCCTCAGGATCTCGAAATCCATGGAAGACGTTAGGGCGAGTATGAGGAGTGAAGAAGGGGTTTTACTGGTTCTTCGGGCAGGATTTTGGATTGAATATTTGTCGTCTCCAAGGCCCCCATTCAGTTGACTTGTTTAGTTGGCTGAAGACTTTTGTGCTATTTCCTTTTATTGTTCTCAGTGTGTTTTATAGACTCCCAAAAAAAGAAAGAAAATGTAATTGCAGATGGAAAAAAATACAAATCATCATCAATATTTCAATATATTATATTATAATTAAAGTCGAATCTCTCTATTCTAAGTATCATCGTTTTAACTATGTCACATAGGCGTTTTAAATTTTCTTTTACCTATTTACCCTTCGTTTATTTAAATATTTACAACCCTTATATTATAACAATATTCCTTATATTACTCATATACAATTATATTTAGAGATGTTAAATTTTGGCAAGTTTTATTTGGTGTGTAATTCATTATGGAAATTTTTTATTGAATACACTAATATTATTCGTATGAACAAATTTAGCTAGAACGCAAAATTAATTAGCCTATTTAAGCGTTTGTAAGCTCAGTCCATTTTTTTAGTTTTTTGTTAAGTATAAAAGACCTTCTTTTTTTTCTCTCACCTCATTCATTCTCCCGAGTCCGTAATTTCCGTCCTTTTCTCTCTGCCTCTCTGGTTACTTCCTTCCTTCCTAGGTTTTTCGAGATTTGATTTATGGAGAGATCGGATTTTGGAGATTCGGTTGGAGGAGCACGAGATTGAAATCGATCGTCTTTACCGATTGAAGCAGCTCCATCTTCAATACATCATGGTACCGAATCTCGAATGGATTTCGCGTCTTGTTGTGTTTTGAATCAATCGAATCGGAAACCTAATTGTTCGTTTCGGTTTTGCTTTTTTCGATTGATCAGGGATTTTCGCCGATTCGATCCCGAAGAGTGAAGGAAATGCAGAAGAGGAGTAAGGAATCGCCATTGCTGTCTCAGGTAATTATTCCTCTTTGTGTTCTCAGCTCCGATTGATCGGGGAATTCTGGATGGATTTCTCTTAAATCTAATATGTTTGCGACCGTGAATGCGGTGGAGTTTGGGAGGAGAAGGTGGTGTCGGGGCGGAGATTAATTTGTCGGCGTCGTTCGAGTCTATAAAGGAGGCTGAAAAGCTGAAAAGTTATCATGCTGAGTGAAGTTGGCTGGGGAGTTTTTGAGGGAGGCTGAAAAGCTGGTGGCAATGAAGTAGCTATCAACTTGGTGAGTTGGAAGTTTCCTAGTATCGATTGTTGTATGATTTAATTCATTATCAAACAGAAAGCCTCTAGAAAAGTTGTAATTCTAAGCAAGGCAAAAAATTAGGCATTTGATGTTGATGATTGAGTTGCAATTCTGAGTTTGTGTGAGTTCACTTTGAAGGCTGAGAAGAGGAGGCAGAAGGAAAGCATGGTATGTGATTCTGAACTCTAAACATGTGATGAATTGAGAGTCTTGCTTCTAGATCAAAAAATTAGGCATTTTATAAATCTGACGTGTTGGTGATTTAGTTGGAATTAAAATTTGTTTTCATTTTTTTGTTTCTTAAATTTGATTTCTTGCTTCTGTTGTAGGAACATTGGTTTAGTATGTGCCATTTCCCCGGTCTTGAAATCATCTAGCAGAGGTTTCTGACCAGAACTTCATCAAAGAGGATTGTGAAAATCGAGGTACAAGTGGTATCAATATCTCGTAGTATCTGTTGTTTGAGTGAATTTAATTTGGTTGTTGTTGACATCGATCGTCGGTTGATTGTGTTGATTTTTATTGTTCTAGTCTGACGTTTTTTAAATCAGATTACCACTGCAGGACAGAACCTGGAGTTAATTAGTAGATTTTAACTCATGCATTTTGTCATGCAGATTCTGATAGTGATAGCTCCTCACCGTCTGGATCGGATGGAGGCGAGTAACTTATTAGTTAATCATAAAGATGGAGGTAAGACCACGTACATTTCTGGAGTTGTACATATTTAATATGAATGTAGGTTATGATTCACTGTTCAAATGAGCCTATTGAAAACTTGAAAATGCAATATGCAGCATGTAATCATTTGTTGACTATCCAAATGATGATTAATTATCACACTTTTAGTACGTATGAATTACTAGTGAGAAACAATTAAAATGATTAATTGTGCTCCTGCGATTTTTTGATGTAATCATTTGTGACACATTGCTGATTGTTAGGTGTTTTTTGTGCATTATATTGGTTAGCCTATTAGTTCAAATGGTAGAGCAATGTGCTTAATGCATAATGATGTGGGTTCAAATCCCACATAGGCTTACTAATGATCTTTGATTGCATTTAATTTTTTTGATGACATGTTTATATTTAGTGATGATCTTTGATTGCATTCAATCAAATTGTCATCAAGTAGCGATGACAGTTGACGACAATCGAACCGTCATCAAGTAGAGATGACATTTGTGATGAAGTTGATGACAATTAAATCGTCATCAAGTAGTGATGACAGTTTACAAAAAAATCGTACGTGATGATCACATATTTGATGACACTTGAATAATGATACTAAAAATTATATGTGATGACACTAAAAAATTAAACGTGATGATATTTTATGACACTAAAATTTAAACGTGATGATAAATATTGTGATGACAATTATTTTTTATGCGGTGATGACAACTATTTTTATGTGGTGATGTGATTTGATGACAACTATTTTTTGTGATGATGATAAAAACGAACAAATTTTGAGTGATGACACTTGATGACGGTTGTTTGTCTTCAATACCATTGTCATCAAGGCCCTTTTGATGACAAATTAATCGAACCGTCATCAAGTAGTGATGATAACTGATGACAATCGAACCGTTATCAAATAGCGATGACGATTGATGAGAATTGAACTGTCATCAAGTAGAGATGACATTTATGATGATAGTTGATGACAATCAAACCGTCATCAAGTAGTGATGACAGTGATGATAGTGATGACACATATTTGATGACGCTTAAGTGATGATAGTTTGATGACACTTGTTTATCATCAAGGCCCTTTTGATGACAAATTAATCGAACCGTCATCAAGTAGTGATGATAGTTGATGACAATCAAACCGTCATCAAGTAACGATGACAAGTGATGACAGTTGATGACGGTTCGAACCGTGTGATGACGGTTGTTTTTATATGGTTGAATGCCTTTAATGATACTTTTTGTTATCAATAAGTTGTCATCAAAACATTTTGATGACACTTTTTGCCTTTTATTACACTTTTTGTCATCAAAATTTTTGATGATGGTGAAATAAATTGTGATGACAGTGATGACAGTTGTTTTTATGTGGTTGAATGCCTTTGATGATACTTTTTGTCATCAAAAAGTGTCATTAAGACATTTTGATGACACTTTTTACCTTTTATTACACTTTTTTGTCATCAAAAAATTGTGATGACGGTGAAAAAATTGTGATGACGGGGGATGACGGTTTTTTATGTGGTTGAATGCCTTCAATGATACTTTTTTTCATCAAAAAATGTCATCAAGACATTTTGATAACACTTTTTTACCTTTCATTACACTTTTTGTCATCAAAAAATTGTGATGACAATGAAATAAATTGTGATGACGGTGAAAAAATTGTGATGACGATTTTGAAAATGATGATAGTGATGATGGTCAACGCCGGTCAACGGTCGGTCAACGACCGAGTCAACCCGGTCAACGGGAGTCAACCCGGTCAACGACCGAGTCAACTCGGTGGGAGTGGGGTGGGGGTGGGGGATGGGGGGTTTTGCCATTTACCTAATTTTTGCACACTCCTTAATATCCACCTAATTAGGCTTTTTTTTTTGCTATTTAATTAATTCATCCTAATCGTATTGCTACTATAGAATTATAGTTAAAGATTTTAAAATTTGATACGAAACATACTTTTTATTATTAAGTAATTTTTAATATAATAATATTACTAATATATAATTATATTTAGAAATTTTAAAATTTGATATGATATACTTTTCATTATTAAATATTTTTTTAATATAATAATATTACTAATACACAATTATATTTAGAGATCTTAAAATTTGGCAAGTGATAAAAACATAATCTTCATTATAAAATAAATTTTTTAAATAAAATAATATTACTAATATATAATTTTATTTTGAGATCTTAAAATTTCGCAAGTTTAAAAACATAATCTTTACCTTATCATATAATATTTTTTTTTATCAAAACTTATACAAGGTACGAGAACAAATGCTAGTTTTATTTTAAAATAATAGAATTACGGAGTATGATTTTTTTATAACAGAATTGTGACTTTTGAATAATGTTAGTTAGTTAACCATTGATAATAAAATTATTTTATAAATAAGTGATTGGGTAATTTAAATAAAATACTCTTAAGTAGGGGGTCACATACTCACATTAGTCACATACATACATTAACCAAGCTTAATAATTAATAATGTTTACATGATGTTATTAAGGTCCTATCATAACTTTATAAATTTACGTATTTTTATTGCAATTCTCTTATTTGGAAATAATTTGTTAGATTTTATTTATTCAACAATGTTTGAATTTATTTTATAGGGTCCATGTATTATTGTATTTTCTTAGGGTAATAGTTTTCCAATACAACATTATCTTATGCCCAAAAGAGTAAAGGGCTCTCAAAAACTGTCAAAAACTAGAGTTGTCAAAAACGTTTTTATTTTTGGCATTCATCTAGAGCTGCCAAAAACTGACCTAACCCGTAAACCCGTCTCGAATCGTCCGATAATTTTAGGGTCAAGACCTGAAAATTTGAACCCGAAACTCAAAATAAACCGAACCCGATAGAACCAGAAACCCGTTAGGTTGACCAATTTAGTATATTTATAAAATTTATTTTGAAATTTATAATATATTTTATTATTAAAATACATAAAAATAATATATTATAATTAAATATTATTATTTAATTACAATTTGATTTTAATAATCTTAAAAAACACGATATTTGACTGAAAACTCACTACAATCCGACCCGATTGAAAACCCACTACAATCCGACCCGATTGACCCATGACTCATAATGAAATCGAATCCGAAATGACTGAAGCCAAACCTGACCGACCCGACCCGATTAACAGGTCTACATTCATTCATATTCTTTGTCTAGATCTATAACTAAAATCGGTACTATTTTAGTATTTTCTGCATTGGTGTAAGTTAAAATAAAACTAGGGGCTACTGCAATGATTAAAGTAATGTGAATTGCAATTCAGTTTGTTGGATTTCCACCACGTGAATACGTAATTTACATAATCTTGTATGAAACACTTTTCGTTAAAAAGGTAAATTAGATCAAGATCACGACAAATTTATGGCACATATAGATACATTAAAATAGATGTGCAAAAATAAAAAATAGCTATCACTAGATTGAGCTGATACATGTACACACACGAACCCAAGATTTTAAATTAGGGTGGACTATTTATTATCAATTTTTTTTCGGTGGGCTAAATTACCTTAATTTAACTAATTTACTATTAAATTTACCTTTTTTATTTTTTTATTATTTAATTTACCCTATTTTTATTTTTTTCTAATCAGTCCGTGCCTGTCGATGTAAGTCGGTTTATCTAATTTGTGCGCTGTGGTTTGTTTACGGATCCGAAATTTACTGGTGGATCCCTCGTTAAAAAAAATCTTGTTTTCTTAATTAATTCATGGTTAGACAAACTATGGTGCATCTTTATTGCTGATTGGCATAGAGAAAAAGAGGAGCAAGTTTACAAGTCTCTAGAAAATGAAATTTATAGACTTGTAGTCATTCTTGAGGTCCAAGTCAATGCTGCCTCTAGTTTAAAATTCTCAGTTTCTCACTAGTGAAAATTCCATGAGAAGTAAAATTGTCCCTAATTAGATTTTAGTAGTGTCAAGAATAAGGATGTGAAAAAGTGCATCAATTTAATGAATCTTAAATATATTTTGCAGTTTACTTCAATGGCTGCTATGAAATTATAGTAGTTGGCTGTAATTAAAAAATCTCAGTTTTATCAATCATTTGATTGCTCAGAAATTTCAGTTTACTTAACCCAAAAAAAGTACTTTTAATGTTAAAAACTTATAAGATGTTGTACTAATAAATTGGTAACAGGAGTTGTTGGTTGGAGAAATTTCCCAATCAACAAGCAGCTTTATTACCCTAAGAATAAGGTAATTGACAGAGATGGATACAAGTCATACAACTATACAAAGAACAGCCACACAATGTAAGAGATATTTATCCCCCAAAAAAAAAATCAAATCACAGAAATTAATCAACTTGGCACTCTCAGTATATGCCAACAAGCCATTCATTCTTCACCATAGAGGCATACCAAGAATTGTCAGCAATTCATAAATTGGTCTATTTGGTGAAATGTTAGCATATGAACACATCTTTACATTGCAAGACTGACCAGGAAAAAAGCTACCATGTAAGAAAGTTCAGTTCACATAATCAAAATGTCTGACTTCATACACCTCCAATTTAACTTTTTACAGCAGAGTAGACTAGTTCAAGGTGCACCAATCTGTCGTATGATCAAATCCCTTTTTCACTTTCTTTTTTATTATTTCCAAACCTATGCTATCCTTATTATCCATCCATATATTCTTCTCTTTTTATCAGTCTAATCTTAGCCAAAATTCATCAGTTTCTCAAAAGCTGAACAATAAGACCTTACCCAAAAGAGGATAGCAATCTACCATTTTCATTGTAAGTTTCTTGCCCTCTTTGCAGCAAACATTTGTCGAATGAAAGAGAATTTGCCTCTAGCACGAGCTGAGAACTCAATAATTGCACTACTACTACAATTACCAGTTGTAGCTGCATCACTGGATTCAGATTCAGTTAAGGGAGGCGGCGTTGGTGGTGGTTCAAGCTTGAACAGAAATTCATTCAGCATTCGAATGATTTGGTTGCAGCTAGGCCTTAAATTAGGGTCCTCAACCCAACATGATTGGATTATGAATGCGAGTTCAGGATGAATTTCATCTGAAATGCCTGGCCTCTCTTGCTGCAATGGTAAAAATGAGTGATCAAATGTTTGATAATATGATATAACAAAAAAAAAAAAAACTAGAACAAATAAGGCCACATTTGATTACACTTGATAAAGCATTATCTTGCATTATCACACAAGATAATGCATCATCAAGTGCAATCCAAATGCACCCTAAGTTAAATCAGTACAATTATGCACCTTAAAAGCAGCAGCATATGCAGCTTGCAAGTTGGACATGCCTTCAAAAGGCATGCGGTTTGTGAGTAATTCCCATAAGACAATCCCAAAGCTGTACACGTCAACCTTGTTATTGTAGTGCTTCTTTTCCCCTTGACGCAATGTGACAGTACTGTACAGCTGCAACAAGAAACAAGACCTAAAATTGTTTACTTCTTACATCCAATGTCATCATTTCATTTGCCTAAAATTTTCTATCATGGATAGTGCAATTTTTAGTTTTAACAGGGAATCAAATAAAGACACCATAGCTAATTAACTAAAAAGTACAAGAAGAATGAAAAACAGAATATCGATAGTTAAGACTACATAGCTAATTTGTGTTAAATGTCCATATATCCAGATACTCAAGAGGGAGGAGACAAGATATCAACTGCTATTTTGAGGATGCTTAGAGAAATGAACCATTAACTTGATCAAACTTATCAAAGAATCCGGACTATTTTTTCCAACAGGATCTATCAAGAATCATCTAATAAAAACTGAAGCAAATAACTCTTACAAATGAGTTGAGAAAAATGGAGACCCAAATTAGACAAAACTAATTGCTAGACACATTATTATTACGCTACCATCGGTTTCTGAAACTAACCTCAGGAGCCATCCAACGGTAAGTCCCAGTTTCTGCAGTCATCATCTCAGTTACAGTTTCTTCTCTTGCCAGTCCAAAATCAGCAAGTTTAACAGACTTGTGATTGGCAGTAAGCAATAAATTATCTGCATATCCAAAATGTTATCAGATGTTAAAGGTAGCAACTATCAATTATCAGCAATAATACTGCTGGCTGAATTGAATAGAGGACTGATTCCTCTCCAAGAAAATAAGTATCACAAGAACTAGATTCCTCTACAGAAAAAAATTTGACGTTCTATAGATAAAACATGAATACAGAAGTTACTGAACAAGAATGACACAGTTAATACAAAAATAATATTAGTGTCAAACAGCATGTCCCTAATTGCTTAAGAGAACAAGAATATCAGGTTTCCCAGAGTATCATGTGGGAAAACAATAACAAATAAGTCCCTAGGGTTGAATCTTGATGAGTCTTCAAAAAAATCAACCAAGATTGACGAAATAGTATGTAAACGTGACCAATGGTAAGTCAAAGATAGATAGACACTAGCACGGACTCCATAGATCAAAGAAACTTCTCAACCATTCAGGCCAAGCTTCTCTATCCAAGGAGAATGATGTTTTTATTAGTTATTAGCGGTAACGTATACATAGAAATAGCTTCAATTGCTAGTGAGGAAAAAAGGTTCGTATAATACCCGGCTTTAGATCTCGGTGGATAACCCCATTTGCATGTAGACAATCCAAGGCTTGAGCAATATCAAGGGCAAATCTCAATGCCACTTGGACTTCTAAAGGATTGGGACGAAGACTGAATAAGTACTTTCGTAATGACATTCCAGGCAACAATTCTGTAACTATAACCATTAGAGGATCTTTACAAGCTCCAATAAACTGCAAAGACGAGAAAACATACACTCTTAAGTAACATGATGATACACCAACTAAAGACACCAACCATGAATATGTATTCTATCATAATTGCTATTCATTTTTTAAAGATGGGTTTAAGTTTATAGAAGCTATAAGGGAAAGTAACACAAACTTACTGAAGACCATTATTACCTTTACAAGGTTTTCATGTCTAACTTTGGACATCATATTTACTTCTCGAATAAAACGGCTTTCTAGGGAAGCCCTATCTTCAGGAGTTTTCCCTCGGTGGAGAACTTTTATAGCTACAATTCTGTCACCGTACCTACATCAGAGGAATCACGGCCCCAAGGCCCTCAATTGGTACCAAGCATTAAGCAGTAAGTCAAGTCAAGTCAAGTAAACAATCAAAAAGCAACGTCTTGTAGACGTATATCCGGACTTGCAGTACTACAGCAATATAACACAAACATTTTTGCCTCTTAAGGCAAAAACACTATAGCATTTTGGGCAGCATATAAGCTACCCAAACTTGCTGAATTGCAATTAATGCTTAACACTTCTTTTACAAAGATTAGACAACATGAGTATGAGTAGGCTCTAAATCCATGCACTTGATCTTAAACAAAGTCAATGTCATAAATATCTCCATTTTAGTGTTTAAACTTCTACATTGTACAAACGTATGATTGGAGAATGCAAAATTATAATTACACAACATAAATCCCCACAAAGTACTATCTATGTATGACGTGGGCCAAGTACAACTTATTTATGCAACCATACTCAACTGTCAGACTAGAAATCTCTTACATCCCGTGAAGCTTTGGTCCCAACAATTCAACTACTTGCACTTAAAAACAAGCAGAAAACATGGTCCAAGATATTACTTTTCATCTTCCCCAGAAGATAACTAGCCATTACAGCAATCTCTATGAATAGTTAAACAGTTACAGCCCATAGAAACAATATATATCAGAATATACCAAAAACCTAAACAACCAGCATCATGTAAAACTCAAAAACCCCTTCAGTGAAGATGGATTAATTGGTGAATAATGAACATCAGTACATTGAAAAATTAACAATAAGATGAGTGATGAGAGGACAGCTACTCACCTTCCTTCATAAACTTTACCGTGAGCTCCCTCCCCGATTTTCGACCCGATAAACAGCAGTTTCGGGTCAACGAGCAGATTCTCATCAATTGATAACTCTGAATCGGTAATCAAACCATTTCGGGAAGACGAATTAGAACTGCCATCAACTGATCGGCGGGCAAGTGGCTTCTCACAGGCTTTCCCATCTTCCCTTGTCATTTTCCTCTCACTGTAACTCATACTCGACCCAAGAAGAGATGCTCATATAACTCTTGAGTGCCTCATTTCAATTCATACTCAACCCAGTTCGTCCTCCTCTTCAATCCCTTGGAATCCGAATACTAAAAACCCCAAAGGACCAAAACCCAAGAACAAAAATCTCTCCTTTACTGATAAAGCCAAACCAGATATCGTCACCTTTCGTAATCAGTTTGTACTGTTCTGTGCTCCCCCGAAGAAAACTGTTTAATAAATAAAACAGAAGAACGGGGCCAATAAAGACAAAGAGCAAGACCTCTACCCACTTTCTAGTTTGTACTATCTTCTCAAATCAACCACACAAAGGACGCTTTATTCCCCCAACAAGAACCATAATTTCACCCTGAAAGAAGCAAACAGTGAATGAATTTGCTTGCAAGGAAGATTTAATCAAGAGTCTGCTTCGACCGTCTCTGCAAAAGGGAAGAGGAGGGTTTCAGCTTCAACCTGAGGCTTCGTACAAAGTAGAGAGAAAATCGAACGAACCGCCCAAAAGCGTAGAAGGTTAAACTTACAATCTAAGTAAAAAGAAAGTTCTTTTGCCCTGAAAAGCAAGAATAAACAATCCGAGCAATTGAATCGGGAAGGGGAAAATAATCAATGGAAAGACTTTTTCTTGAAACCCCTCTCTCCTTTTACTAGCTCCACCACACCACACCAAGCTCTTTGCTTTCGTAGCTCTGCTTTTCCACAAGTGAGACAATAGAAGGGGGCTGCCCAAACCTAACCCTAGAAATTGAAAGTTTCGAATTTTGCTTAACAAGAGAGAAGAAGGAAGGGGATTTTCCGATGAAAGAGAGATATTCGGTGGGGGAGTATCTGTTCCGGTCAGCTGCAGTAAGTTTAGTTGTTGGGAGTGGAGAGCACAATGGAGGAAGGAGAGAAAATATATACCAAAAAAAAAACTTTTTCAAAAGTTAAATAAAAATGAAGAAAACGAATAATTAACTGACACGTGTCGGGCATTTTCGGCAAAGGAAAATATGGTCTACTTTTGGTAATCTTTCGTAATTGCCCATTTGGAACACGTTTGTTGGGAGGTCGCTTGAACTGACTCAGGCTTTAGGGTTTTTTTTTTTTGAAAATATACAATGCAATCATTTTTGTCAAGAAAACGAGCAAATCCTGATCGAAACTGTAGAGTTGTATTGATGGCTTGTAATCTCCTAAGTTTGGATAATTGTATATGTATGTAATCTGGTTTGTGTGATAGAATGTCTGTATTTGGGCCTTATCTCGTAGGAGTACGTATTGGGCCAAACGGCCCAATACACGCACACTCGAGCTAAGACCTTTACACTGGTGATCTGTCTCATTAAACTAGAACGACGTCGTTGTTGTACTAGGGTTTAAGCGAGCTCTTTATAAGCCTTGCTTTCTCCCTTTGTGCCGCTTGTTGGATCATTCGAGAGAGCTCTCTAGGGTTTACTCCGAGAGCGTTTATTCGGCCTTGTAGCCTGAGCTAGACGTCGGTGACCCGAGCTCCCTCCGAAATCCAAACCAAGGAAGAGAGAAGACGAAAGCACCTTGGAGACCCTTGTGGTTGCTTGATTCGTTCGAACTGTGCTTCTCTGAACTTGCTTCTCTCTCTCCGGTTGCTTGCTTTACTTTACAGTTCTCTTTGCCCTTTGTTTTCCCCTTGGATCTCTGGCATTTCGATTGAGGCTCAAAAGCCGAATATAACTTCGTTTATCTTCTGTCTTCTCTTTTGATCTTTGTGTGCTTGAGTTCCTTCGTTGTATTCCGCACTTCAAAGTGGTATCAGAGCCAGGTTTGCTCGAACAGATCTAGGGTTTGAGGTTTCTGGACTCTCTAGTCCCGATCTTCAAATCTAGGGTTTGTCTTAGTTGTTTCTTGTGTTGGATCTTGAGATCTGAGACTCTCTTTGTTGGATTTGGGGTTTCTATTCCCAGATCTTGAGTTCTCACTGGTTGTTTTTCGTTTTCCTTCACTCGCTCTTGAAGCTTCTCTTGCTACGTTCCATTGAGAGTTCATTACTCTCTGGATCTAGAGTCTTGAGTCCCTTCTTCGACTTTTCTGGGCTAGATCTAGGAGTTCTAGAGTCAAGTGACTCTCTAGAACTCAGATCTGTAAGTTCCATAAAGAAAAACGCTTTATAATTGCTTTAAAACTTCGTAGTCTCAACTATTTCAAGTGTTTAAGTTGCTTTGCTTGCTTCTGAGTGGTAGATCTCCGATTCCCTTTGCTAGAAAGGGGCGGGGGATCCTTGATAAGCTGGGTTCCAGTTATACTGGTGTTATCCCGTTGTCGGATCCTAGACAAAGCTCTTGCAAAAGAGCGTCTTTGCTTAGATTTGAAACCCTAAAGCTTGATTTGGGGCTTCTGATCCGTTTCTGTGACTTGATTGTTACTGTTGCTTGTTTACCACTTCACTTGATATCTGTTGAACCTTGCAACAGGCCAAAGCCTTGTCTTGTTGGTCTTGTTGTGTAGCCTCTTTGCGTACATTTGCAGGTGCAGGTACTTGTTGTGAGAATCTCTCTTGTGAGACTCACTTGTTGAAACTCTTTCTGTCTCTCTTGACTCTCTGAGCTAGACTCACTATGTCTGATCACTCATCTATTCGCATAAAGCCACTAGATGGCTCCTCTGATTTTGCTATGTGGCAACTAAAGATAAAAGCCATCTTGATTAAAGAAAAATGTTGGGTTGTTGTTGATGAATCTTGGCCTGACACATTTGATGCCGCTAAAAAGAAGGAAATGGATCAAATAGCCCACTCTGAGATTATTATTAGACTATTTGATGAAGTTGCTCGTCAAGTGGTCGAAGTAGACACTTCCAGGAATCTCTGGAAGGCGTTGAATGAGTGTTGATTCCTGGAAGAGTCTAAAAAGGTAATTGATGTGCTTGAGTTTAAAGATGTGCTTGAGTCAACGACCGAGTCAACTCGGTCAACGACCGAGTCAACTCGGTGGGAGTGGGGTGAGGGTGGGTGATGGAGGGTTTTGCTATTTACCTAATTTTCACACCCTCCTTAATATCCACCTAATTAGCCTCTTTTTTTGCTATTTATTTAAATCATCCATAAAGTAAATCTCAATGGACATGGAAGACCTTATGAATAAAATAATGGGTTTAATATCACTAGTCTTATATACTTGGAAATAATAATATTGATAGTATGACTACAATTTTGGAAACTTACTACATAAAGAAAAGAGTTAGAACAAGTATTAGAAAATAATATAAAAGGTTGCTTTATAAAGCATATTATAAACTTAAAAATATGTGATAAGATATATTAGTCATAACTCAAGATATATATTATGATTAAAATATGGAATAAAAAGATATATGGAAAGAAGACTAAAGATATAATATGATAAGGGTCTTATGGACTTTTATACCATGAGAATGATTGTTATAATTATTTTGGAATATAAATATGGGAAATATATTTAATGGAATTTATTTTAATTTTATCACTTTGCATGCATTGATTAAAAGACTCACTTAATATAATAAGAATATATTAAATTGATTTTAAATTAAATAAAAAGGGTATAATTATTTTAATGGATTATTAACCATAGATTAATTTATAATTTAACAATTGAAATAAGAGTGTGCCTTGACTTTAAAAATCATATAATACTTGATATAATACAAATATCTTTATAAAGAATACTTGGGATATTACGATTAAGAAATAATAATAATGAATATTATTATTTTATCACCT
Source organism: Fallopia convolvulus (assembly GCA_964016875.1). Taxonomy (NCBI): domain Eukaryota; kingdom Viridiplantae; phylum Streptophyta; class Magnoliopsida; order Caryophyllales; family Polygonaceae; genus Fallopia; species Fallopia convolvulus. Next base: position 53,368,784 of record OZ024727.1, on the reverse strand, counting down.
CCACCTAAAGAGGTATTTAGTATTAATACTTGGTATAATTATTATTTTATAATAATTTAGTATTAGTTCTCTTATAGAAGAATATAAGAGATATTTAAAACTTTAGAAGAATTAAAGAAATTCTTATTAAAGTTCACTCGTATCTAGAACACTGAAGTATTCTTGCTTGGAAAACCACCCGGCTCCCGGTTCTTGAAAAAATCGTCTTTCCAATCTAAATGCTTATTCGGGCTTGTCTAAGGTGAGCGGGTACTTAAGCGCCTTCGGGCCACCTCTCCTATCTGGAGTACCGAATAAGATGAGGTTGGTTGAGGTCCGACAGGGGCGCGGGAGGTTTTCAAAAACTTGTATGAATTAGTAACGTTCCCAACATACTTTCTACTCTAAGAAGTCTACAATCTCGTAGTTCTTCTTTCAATTAACGAGTTATCTCATCTCGAGATATACTCCTTTCCGTCCTTAAAGCTCCACATAAAATTTCTACATCTCAAACACTTCCCCTTAATCTCTCTCAGTAAGTTATAAATTACCATATTACCCTTGAGAATTTCCATTCTCACTTGCTTAGTCTCCTTAGACTAATTTCACTATTTTCGCATTTTTGCCTGGTATTTCACGCCTTTCGCGACAAATGCCAGACTCTAGGAAGTTCACACCGAAGCTTTGAAATTAAAGTCTAGAAGGTTCGAGAAGCGTTATGCAATGATAGAAGATCAAGGCAAGACGACGTTGTGGAAGGAAGAAATTTCCATAAGAGCAAAGCATTCCGAAGATAGTGCACCAACTCTTCTATTTTAACCAAGCAAATCATCATCATATGAGTTGTCTTGGAGAAACATACTTGTATTTTTAAATACGTCTTTTCAACCCTTTTTAAATGGGCTTTACATTCTACTGCTACATCATTTGTAAAACGACTCTCAGCGTAATGAACGAATGTTCTTATCAATGAATAAAATTCCGCTTTTAGTCAATTTCATCTTTAATTACATTTAATTAAATTATTTAAAGCCTTGGGTGACTTTGGACAGTAAAAGCCGAGGTCACTGGCGGTAATACTCAGTGTTGCAAAATAGGGGAGTTACAAGGTATGAAATTGGAATTTTTTGAAAAAAATCCTAAGTCAGAATTTGGGAATTTTTTCTTTTCAATCTGATTCCCTTTAGGTCCCGTTTCGTACCTTATATTCAGGATGAGAAATCGAGTTAGGAATCACTCAAATCTAAATTAATATTTGATATAGTAATGGCCACATCCCAATTTTTCTTTACTTTTGATACCTTGGTAAGGAGGTGTGTATAAGTCATACCTATTTCATCTCAACCCAAACCCATTCCCCATTCCAACCCGATTCCTACTATTATACCAAACGGGCCCTTAGTATACACCAAATATTTTTGGGCAATAATAGATTCAATTTCCTTTTCCTTTATTTCATTTCCATTTTTGTTTTCCCTTCCGCAACCAAACGGCCAACGGGCCCTAAATCACAAAATAAATGGGAACAAATGACCTGAACGAGTTATTCACAGGCCACCAACGGAAACGAATCACACGAATGAAGACGACGATTAGACAAATGCAATGAGCGGCCTCCGCGCATCCCGCCGCCAGTGCCCACCCTCTATCGTGAACAATCCACCCCGTCGTACCGCCCTTTGCATACTGCTGTTAATCTCAATTTGAACTTGTAAGTTTTTGTGTTTTGATTTTGCTGAATTGTAAGCCTTCAGCTAAGAAATCCCCGAGTCACCCAAAGTCACAAAACAATGTAGTGTTTTTGCACTCCTCTTTGTATATTGGAAATCTTGGGCACCCAAAGTCACCCACCTCATGTTCTTGATTGTTTTTTTGTGTCATTTATGGCTCCTCTGAACATACCCCAAAAATTAAAATTGCCAAATGTAGTGTTATGCGATATATTTGATCGTACAAATGACAAAAAGCAATCAAGAACCTGAGATGGGTGACTAATTACAACACAAAACAATTTACTGCTTACATTTATTCACTTAGAGAAATAAGGAAATCCTCCCATAAGGTTAGTTATACATTTTCTAATTATATTATTCAATATTCATCTTAATTATGGGTCAGTCACTGACTCATAATATTACTTATTTTTATAAATTATATATTGTATTAGGTTTATTCATATGAATTGTGTTATTCCCAACACTTTATTGTGAAATTTACTTGTTTAGAATTTAATGAAAATGGTTATATTGGGAATTCATAATTTTTGTAAGAAGAGTTGAAATGGGTGGCTAATTAATGATACGATTTTTCTAAATGATACTCCCTCCGATCCTTATTAAGTGACTTTATAGCATTTTTTATTGATTCATATTAAGTGTCGTTGGCATTAATAACTTTACTTTTTTAATTAATTACAACTATTTTCCAATTACTTTTTCACACTTATTGGGATAAAATTTAATGAAATTCCTTTAAAACTTGTTCCACGTTAGCATGTCTTAGTGGAATAACCAATTGATGCATGTTTATCTCAACAAATTGTGAAAAGTAAAATTATTGCTTAATTAATTACTTCGTTTTTTGTGGGTTAAAGAAGATTTTTATGGGTTATTTGTTAGAAAAGTTGGAGGCTTTGATTTTGATGGTTCCAAACGTCTATCACGTGAACGAGCTCGAGTCCTTGAAAAGAGTCGCCAACGTCAATTAGGTCGTTGACGTGTGTTGAAGGCAGATCTCAGAGATCTTGAAGACGCGTGAGATCTTGACAGTTTGGATAGTATATTATTGTTTTAGGAAAGATCTCATGTCTATTGTATTGTAAGCCGATTATTGCCTTTATCCTAAGCCGATTTTATTGTAATCCTTTTATATGCTTAGGATGATTTTGTAAAGATAATAGAAATAATATCTTGCCATAACCGAATTGGAAGATATTATTCTCTCTTATCTGACCTAGTTTGTGTGTATTTAATCTAAGGTTTTAGGTTAGATAGAGCACGAACTCATACTCCATTTTGTGCTAAGAAAGAAACGAGAGTTCGAGAGGAAGACATAGGCTTTTGTTAGATTGAGTGCGGGTTGTAGTTATTCAGTTCACAACGAGTTCTAGAGTGCTTGGGAAGTAGGTCTAGATCCAGGGTATTCGTGTAACTAATCCAAAAGATCAATAAAGCAAGCTACGACTTTTAATCCTTCCAAGCGAGAACTTGGAAGGGAGTGGTTTTTACACTTGGTTGATTGAGTTGATCAAACAAGTGTTTCCACTATAAAAAACTTCGTGTTCAAGTAAGTCTTTCTTGTAGTTCATTTCCACTGCATTCACTTAAGAGGTTGACGACTTAGTTGAGGTCGACAACCTAGACGTACTAACGATCCTACAATTGGTATCAGAGCTTTGGCTCTAGATTTGTTTTAGTACTCATAATTTACAGGAAAGATGACTTCAACAAACACTGCGATCAATGATTCATTCTGGAAAGTGGAAACCACCAGTGCTTAAGGCTGGTGAGTACGATTGGTGGTCGAGCAAATGGAGACTCACATCTGCTCTCTTGATGGACAACTCTGGAAGGTCATAGAGATGGGTCCTGAAACCTTTCTCACTGCTGATGGAAAGGAAGAAAAGAAGAAAGAGGACTATAATGATGCTGATTACAAGAAGTTAGAGAAGAATGCTCGTGCTAAGAAGGTTCTTCACCATGCTTTAACTCTTGGAGACTTGAAGAAGGTTGTCTAGTACAAGACGGCTAAGCAAATTTGGGATGCTCTTAAAAGGCTCCACCAAGGAAATGATGATGTGAAGAAGGGTCGCATCATTGCTCTGGAAAGGGAGTATGAAGGAGTAAGTCAAGAAAAAAATGAATCCTTGGGTGACTATCACTCAAGATCTCAAGCTGTGGTTAGCCAACTTGAGTCTCTTGGTGAAAAACTTCCTCAATGGAAGCAGGTTAACAAGTTGATCCAAGGACTCAATGCAAAATGGAATAAAGCTGCTGTTGCGATGTTAACCAACAGTGAGACTAAAACACTCACCTTGGAAGATGTCATAGGAAAGTTGACTATGTATGAAGGAATTAAGCATAGGCGAAATGATCGCCTTGAAACTGACAAGGTTAAGAACATTGCCTTGAAAGTTGAAAGGGCCTTCGATCTTACACAAGGTGATGATGATCAAGTTGACGGTGACGAAGAAGTTGCATTCATCTCAAGAGCCATGAAAAGGCTTTGGAATTGCAACAGTAAAACTCCATCTAAAGGAATCGAACATGTCAAAGACATGAAGGACGTGATATGCTATCATTGTTCGAGAAAAGGACACTTTGCAAGAAACTGTGTCAGGAGAAAGTCGGAAGGTGACAAGAATGCTCTGTTAGCTACTTGGGACGATTCCGATGCTGAAGATGAGGCAAGTCAACAAGAAGACGTGTGTCTCATGGCTATAGATGCTCCAATAGAGGTATATAATTCTGAACTCTTGTCAATGTTGTCCAATAAAACTAAAGAACAGTTGCATGCTATCATTGAGAAGTTGGGAACTCAGGTTACCCAACTTAGTGAGAAACTTGAAGAAAAAGAAGATAATATCTCTAACTTAATGGATGATAATCATGGTTGGTCTCTCAAATGTGCTAAGTTATAGAAAAAGTCTTTAATTTCTGAGTCAATTGCTTGCAAAACTTGTGATAATCTTAAATCTGAAGTGGATGACTTAGAAAAGAAAGTCACAAACCTTGAAGGAGAAAATCTCATGCTTAAACTTGGTAATGCTAAGTTAGTCAATGACCTTGAAACAGAAAAGAAAAGTAATGAGTCCAATAAAAAGAAATGGATAGAGGAGTTTGTAGCTAAGAAAACTGTTGAAGAGTATGCAAAAACTTTTGTAACTTCAAGACCTGGACTTGGATATTCCTATGTGCCTAAAGAATTGAAAACCTTGTGTCCACCTGAGCCTAAAGGTAAAACACCTATGTGCGACAACAAAGCAAGTTGTTCCACATCAGATGTGGGGAGCCCAGGCAAAGGTAAACGACCTTGGTTTTCAGGCCAGAAAGCACACAAAATCTGGATGAAACAAGTCGAGAACTTGAAACCATCAAAATCGATTTTCATGCTCGTATTAATAACAAACCAATCTATCCTGGTTATAGCAAGTATGTCGGTCTTAAGTCTCATAAAACTTGTTGGTATTGTGGAAAAGAAGGTCATCTTCAACATGAGTGCAAGAAAAAGATAAAGGATAGCAGATCTTATGGATTTTGGGAAGCTCATGAGCGTGAGCCAACCATAGATCCTGAGAGAGTTTATAATGAAAGATGTTCTGTAAATCATTATGTTGCCCAACCCAGAAGAGTTGTCAAACAACTTTGGGTTCGTAAAAACTGACTTTTACCTTGTAGAATGAAGTGAGAGAAAACGGCCCCTAGTTCTTCGACAGTGCATGTTCAACTCATATGACGGGAAGCTTTGAGTCATTTATCTCACTTCATCAACAAGAAAGTAGCAACTTCACCTTCGGTAACAACAGTAAGGGTCGAGTATTGGGTATTGGAAAGGTAAGAATTTCTAAGAACTTCTGTGTTAACAACGTAAGCTATGTCAAGGGTCTTAGATATAATTTGTTAAGTATTTCCCAACTTTGTGCTAACAATCTCTATCAAGTTGTCTTTGACTCAATTGGATGTCAAGTTATTGATGTTAGTTCAGGTAAGACTCTTCTGAAGGGAATATGTGAAAACAATCTTTATAAAGTTGTTCCTTGGCTCTTACCTGAGGAAAAGTTGTGTTTTCAAGTAGTCGAAGACGTTGCCAATCTCTGGCATGATAGATTTGGTCATGTAAGTCTACAACTTATCCGCAAACTTCACAATCAGGAACTGGTACGTGGATTACCTAAGATTGACCAAACCAAACATGAAGTGTGTGAAGCTTGTGTGAAAGGAAAACAGGTCAGATCCTCTTTTCAATCTAAAAGAGAGGTAAGTACTTCTAATCCCTTGGAGTTAATTCATATGGATCTTTGTGGGCCAATGCGTGTGAGAAGTCGAGGAGGTAATAGATATGTTTATGTCATTGTTGATGACTTTTCACGTTATACTTGGGTATTTTTCTTGTTTTCTAAAGACCAGGTATTTGAAGAATTCAATACATGGGTTAAGCTTACAGAGAAGGTGCTTGACGTACCTTTGATCACTATTCGATCCGATCATGGCACTGAATTTAAAAATGCTCAGTTCCTGGATTTCTGCAAAGAAAATGGTGTAGTACATAACTTTTCAGCACCAAGAACCCCTCAACAGAACGGAGTTGTTGAGAGAAAGAATCGAACTTTGGAGGACATGTCAAGAACGTTGTTAATCTCGAGTGGACTACCAAGGAATTTCTGGGGAGAAGCTATCAATGCCGCATGTTATGTACTAAACAGAGCTATGGTGCGACCCCTTCTTGGGAAAACACCATATGAGCTTTTAAGAGGAAGAAAGCCCAACGTTGCCCACCTGCGCACATTTGGTTGTAAGTGTTTCGTACATAATAATGGCAAAGATAATCTTGGAAAGATGGATGCTAGGAGTGATGAAGGAACCTTCGTAGGCTATTCTCAGCATAGCAAAGCCTACAAAGTGTTCAACAAAAGAACTAAGAAAGTTGAAGAAAGTGTTCATGTTGTGTTTGATGAGAAAACCATGGGAGGCAGCTCTATTGTTGATGAGGAGGAAGGAGATCTAGGTTTTCATCTGTGTGAGGAGTCAGAAGTTAGTATTGAGAAAATTGATCAAGTCCAACAAGTTGTTAACCCGGCTTAGGTGGACAACGTAGATGATCCTGACATGCCTGCTCTAGAAGATACTGCCAATGTTGAAGAATCTGATGATGATGATGAGTCTGATCCAAGCGAAGAAGTTGCAGAGGCTGAAGATTCTAACACTAATCAAGGTCACGATAGCGGGGTAGTTGACCTCACTCAGCTTCAGTTAAACTATCAGCAAAAAGATGCTCATCCAGTGACTAACATCATCTCAGATTACTCCAAAGGCGTTCAAACACGTTCTTCACTTCAGAATTTCTGTGCTTTCAACGCTTTTCTCTCTGTCTTGGAACCCAAAAATGTGGATCAAGCTCTAAAGGATCTAGATTGGGTGTGTGCTATGCAAGAAGAACTTCATCAATTTGAGAGAAATAAGGTTTGGCACCTAGTTCCACGACCCAAAGATAGAACTGTGATTGGAACACGTTGGGTATTCAGAAATAAGCTTGATGATTCTGGAAATGTTGTGAGAGACAATGCAAGACTTGTGGTTAAGGGATATAACCAACAAGAAGGGATAGATTATGATGAGACTTTCGCTCCTGTAGCACGTCTTGAGGCAATTCGTCTCTTGATAGCTTATTCAGCTCATCATGGTTTCAAACTTCAACAAATGGATGTTAAAACAACCTTTCTGAATGGATTTCTTAAGGAAGAAGTGTTCGTAGAGCAAACCCCAGGCTTCGAAGATGTCACTCACCCAGATCATGTTTTTAAACTCGACAAAGCTCTTTATGGCTTGAAGCAAGCACCTCGAGCTTGGTATGATAGACTTTCTCAGTTCTTGCTCCAACATGGATATGTTCGAGGACAGGTGGATAAGACACTCTTTCTTCTCAAAGAAGGAAAGCACACTCTGGTTGTGCAGGTCTATGTGGACGACATCATCTTTGGCTCTACTGATGAAAAACTTGTGAAGAGGTTCGCTAACCTCATGGCCAGTGAGTTTGAAATGAGTATGGTTGGTGAACTTAAGTTTTTCCTAGGACTTCAGGTTACTCAAGATATTGAAGGAACAAGAGTGCATCAACAAAAGTATCTCAGAGAGTGTGTCAAGAAATTTGGTTTGGACAACTCAAAATCCTTTGACACGCCTATCTCTCCCATCACTTCTCTAGGAAAAGATGAGAATGAGAAGAAGGTTGACCAGACTCTGTATCGAGGTATCATAGGTTCCTTACTCTACCTCACAGCAAGCAGACCAGACATCATGTTCAGCGTATGCTTATGTGCCAGATTTCAGTCTGATCCAAGAGAATCACATCTCAAGGCTGTCAAGAGGATTCTGAGGTATCTCAAAGGGTCCGATGACTTATGCTTATGATACCCAACCTCATGTGACTTTGGTCTAGTCGGGTACACGGACGCTGATTTTGCTGGGAACAAAGTTGATCGTAAGAGTACTTCAGGGATGGCTCAATTTCTTGGACCATGTCTTGTGTCATGGGGGTCCAAGAAGCAAAATTCAGTTGCTCTCTCTACTGCAGAAGTTGAGTACATCGTTGCTGCCGCGCTGCACCCAACTTCTTTGGTTTAAGCAACAACTTCATGACTTTGGCTTAAAGTATGATGGCATACCTATTCTTTGTGACAACACAAGTGTCATCAACATCTCAAAGAACCCGGTACAACACTCACGAACCAAGCACATAGAGATTCGACATTACTTTCTTCGTAATTGTGTCGAGAAAGGGTTGGTGACCATGGATTTCTGCCGAACAGGTGAACAACGTGCTGACATATTCACTAAAGCTCTTAATCGTGAACCCTTCGTACAGTTCTGCAAGGAGCTAGGTATGATTTCCCTAAACTAATTTATTTCCCATCTATTTTTCCTCAAGGATTGGCTAGATTAGATGATCTATTTATGATTCAAAAGTTTTATGATCTTGAGGTGTTAAATTTGAATGTTTCCATGTTACATACTCATGAACCATGCATATCATTATGTCTTCATTCTTTGCTTCTTGAGTTATGCATCAATTACATGTTGAAACCTTTCTTTGAGCCCAAAAGAGTCCAAACCTGATGTTCCTAACCCTCATTACAAGCTCAAATGACGATTGACTCTACAGCCTACCCTAGCCTATCATGTTAGAGAGTCTCTATGAGCCTATTTCTGTATGTTTTGATATAAACGGAGACTTATATACTTGATTGACAAATCCACATAAATTATTTCCCCTGGTTCTCTTTGGCACCCTTGTGCAAAACCCCAAAGAACCAGGCGTATTCTCTTTTCAATGGATGTTGGCCACTTGAGTAAGGTTAGTGACTGTGCTCTATATGAGGAATGTCAGTGTCTGGAAAATTTTCCTGGATAAGTGGTTGACGTAGAACATGTCGAGAACGTCAGTTTCAGAGTAAGACAAGAATCGCCTTTCTCCAACGTTATCTTTTCAAATATTTGAAGATCTTTTGCCAAAGGAAATTTGTCCTTTCAGTTGCATTGAATAAAAGATCTTGGAAAGATCTAGTTTCCATCACATCAACTCAGTACAACCTTAAATACGGAGACAATTTTCACCAAAAAGGTACGCTCTCTCTCCTGCAATTATTCTTGATCTCTTGCTCTTCATCTCTCTAAACCTCTCTTCCAAAAAGCTTCAATCTTTCTTCAATGGCGTCACACCAGAACCCTAATCCCTCATCCCCCATTCGTGGTACTGAATCTCCACGAACCCTAGCCATAAAGCTTGGGAAAGTCGTTGATCCCCAAACCCTGGCTCTGCTTTTAGCAGCCATCCAAACCGCCAACAAACCAGCCACACCATTGATGCTTGAAGGTCCCGAATCCACACAAAATCAAGAACCGGGTCCATCCTCTCCAAATCAAACTGAATCCCTCCCAATTTCTCAAGAAATCCCTCCTACTCAAACCTTACCAGAAACCCTCGTCCCATCTTCACAAATTTCTCTACCCAATTCTCTGAAACCCACAGAGAATGAGCAAGAGAAAACCGAGACTTTGCTTGGGGTTGAGAGTTCCAAAACTCAAAACATGCAAGGGGAATTCGATTTCGTCAAGGAGGTAATAAAATCAATTGAGGCTATAGAGTCTCAAGAAAGAGAATCAGAACCAGTCGCTATGGAGAAGACGACCGATGTACACTCGACGAGAAAAATTACTCTGGTCGATGACATTAACCAAGTCGTTGACCCAGTCGACAACCCTGACTCACCTCTCCAGCCTCTAAATTTTGAAGGTCAAGATGACTCTGAACAAGGTACACCTAGTGATCCCAAGCTCTCTTTACTCAAATCTGTTGCATCCTCTTCTAAAGCAAAATCAAAAGAAGAAATCGCTAGAGAACTATTTAAGTCTGAAAAATCTGATGAGGATGATGTTGTGATAACTAAGTGTTGAAGGGTTTCTTGAACAAATAAATTTATATCAAGACCCCGCTGAGTATAGCGGAGTCAGGTTCGTCCACGGGAATGAGATTAGGGCCAAAGATTAGTTGATAAACTAAGAAAAGCAAAATAAACACAAAGGGGCACAGACAAACACGAACACAAACAAAGGGGCTAGGCTCGAGCACGACCTTGGTGAGGGCGAGATCGAGTCAAATTAACGAGTTTTAATCAATATAAGAAGGCAATCCTAGGGCTAGGGCTACCACAACAACAACCATACATGCTTTCAAAAAGAATTCACAACTATCATGCAATCTAGATCATAGAAAAGTCAACTGTCGCAAACAATTCAAGTTATTCAATCAACTGTCGCAAATTAAACAACTTTCTATCTATCTTTCAACCTAGGAATATCAACTTTCGCAAATAATCCTATTAGATCTAATCAAGCAACCAACTTTACACTTTCGCTTTTAGGTTAATTGCAAGACATGCCTCAACTTTCGCAAAGGATTTAAGCACAAGATAGATAGATATGATCTTCAAGCATTCAAGTCATGAATTCAAGTTTAGACATGCATGATTGTGTTGGGTTTTCACCCAACCCTAGAATCTAAGAAAACTACTCACTCATAGAAAAGAAAGAAGAAGACATGATCATAGAAACAAACCGAAAATTCAAATAAAAACAAAGATGTCTTACAAATTTCTCCAATTTGTCCTCCAAGTCTTCCTCTTAATCTCCCCCAAAGAACGAATTCATAAAAGCTAGAGAGAGAGCCCCCCCCCCCCCCCCCCCCCCTTTATAGAGGAAAAGGAGCCCTAATTAAACTAGGAAACAAGATAAAACTACTTCCTAAGATAAAAGATAGAATATATCACAAAAGATCTCGGAATAAGGGAGAGTCGACGCCATGCACGACCCAAAGTGGGTCGTGCACGACCCCCCTAGGGGTCGGTCCTGAGTCTTGGTAATCTCCATGGGTCTAGCACGACCCTCATAGGGTCGTTCCTGAGGGCTTGTTCGAACAACCTTGAGTAAAACTTGCGTAGAAGATTCGTTACAACTCTGTTTGACTCAATTCTTTTTCCTATGTTCTTGTAACGAATTTCTCTATCTCTTTCCAAGCTCAAACTTGATCTTCAATAACTTTACTTGAGCGCTTAATCTTCATCTTCTCTTGCAATTCTCCAAACTCTTCTTTCAAGCTCCAAAACTCCTACAAAAAGACATAAAAGATGCGTAGTTTCCGAATCTCAAGGAAATACGAAAACTAAAACAAAAAGTCTCAAAAACATAAAACTCTAGTACTAAAACCAACTAAATCTAATCTATCTAGACACTAAAAACCTACCTAAAAAGCGGACATCAAAATACCCCATACTTAGACTTGCTTGTCCTCAAGCAATAATCATGCAAAATCAAGACCAACAACACAATCTTCAAGCATAGCCTTTGTCAAAACATTTTAAGAACAAGTGAAAAGATAGACAAGTAATTTTAACGTCATCACATATGTATGAGTATCTAGCTTAAGTAATCACAATCCAACCTCACAAGGGATTTTAATGTTTTTCACTCATCTCTCATGTGTTTAGGCTATTAATATCAACTCTCAACTCAATCTTTATGCAACATCAACTTTATCATTGAGACTTATATCACCAATCTCTTTACCTAGAGAAGTCAAAACACATCAATCATCATAAGAACTTAGGCTCAATGAAAAACTTCATAGAAGCTTCCATTCGGCCGGGTTGTAATGGGGCTTGGTAAAGACATTAAGGCTTGGAAAATTTTGGTCATGTGGTGCTAATAAAATCCGGGAATCAAAGACTCCTAAAAACTCACATTTACCAAAACACTCATAAAAGAACTTATACCAAACTCACTCAAACATTATGCTCAAACTCACTTATTTCTTCAACCCTTTTAAATCCCAACTAATCTTGCTTACAAATACTAAGGAAATTTGGCTCATGCACATTATTCACTTTCAACACTTTGTTTTCTTTTTCTCCCTTATGATTTTCATTTTTTTCTGTGGAGATTGATATCGATATCTTCTTCTTTCTTTTTTTTTCAACTCTTTTGTAAGTGCATTCAGGGAACCAAACTCCTTTTACATGACAAACTGCAAGATTTTTTTTTACTTTTCCCAACCCATAATTACCCCACACTTGAACCAATACAATCTCACTCAACAAAATTATCATAACAACCAATACTAAGTCCTAATCCCCGGATAGGTTCAAGCTTATCTTGGCTAGGGAATAATTTTGTGGAGCTAAAAAATAAAAGGCTCAAGGCTCAACTTGGCTTCAAAAAGAGGATAATGTATAGGTAGATAAAAGAGAGGATAAAAAGTGGCTTATGAAATAAGTTCTTAATCATAATTAACATGCATGAACGATCTCATAACGGCTTCAAGAAATAGATAACCATGTCAATGACAAGAGATTAATGCACAAAGAGAGCAAATCACACAAGAAAAGAAGAGGGATTTTTGATGTTCTCCCTATAAGGCCAAAATTCCTCACTAGGTAAATTTTTTGCTGGATTGCAATTATTTCTACTCAAGACACATATGCTCAATTTCATCACAAGTCAATTTTCACAATCAAAAGCAATTTCTCAAGACTTAGGCTATACTATCCAATTATGCCAAAGGAATTATATGATAATCATGAAAATTAGTTCTCATCATAGGACATCTAAGATGGAGCATTCTTCTATCCTAAAACAAAGAAACAACCAAAGAAGCAAATATTTTTGGATTTTTCAACATTTTTCAATTTTTTTTCAAAGCTTTTTTTTTTTCCTTAACAAAACAAACTAACAAACAAGCAAACAAAGCTAACACAAAGAGACTCAATTATACACGACATGTGAGATTTCTTCTTCCCCTACCCCATACTTAAATCATGCAATGTCCCCATGCATGAAAATGATATGAAAAGGTAAAGAGAAAGGAAGAAAAAAAACTCACAAAGAACTCTTGGAAGCTTGTAAAGAAGATGGAGCTCATCATGGTGAAGATGGAGTGGTTGAAGCTTAGGACCCTGCAAAAATCTCACAAAATTCTATTCCAAACAAAAGTATTCTATCCTAGTCTAAGGAAGGTTAGAAAAATAACCTAATCTAAAAATAAAATAAAATAAAAATAAAAATACTAAAACTAACTAAAGAGCGGGTTGCCTCCCGTAAGCACTTGTTTAACGTCATTAGCTTGACAACTTATCTTAGCTCATCAAGGCGGTCTCCATCCAGCTATGTCGGAATCATGGGAAACCCCATACTTAGATGGAAAAGCTTCAAAGCTTCTCTCTAGGACATTCGGTCCTCTATCATCCACAAGTATGCTTGGAAGTCCTACAACAGGGTTAGTAAAATCCGAAAACCAATGAGGTTTTGACTCCTTCATATGACTAACAGTAGGATCCAATATAGAACGAGAATAGGGGAAAGGATCATGATCAGAATTGATTGGATAAGAACAAGAAAACTCACCTGGATCATCCGAGAAGTGGCTTGTTACCGAGGTGTAGGGGGTCGTTAACGACCCTGTGGGATTTGGAAGTGGCTCGATGTTGTGCCTTGATCCATCTCCCACCTTGTTTTCCTTCAAATAAGGGGCGTTACCGAGCCATGGGGGGTCGGTAGGCTCGTCAATATGGCAACTAGCAACTTCGTTTACAATGGGATTGAAGCGAAACTCAACCCGCTCCTCCCCAATGTCAAATGTGAGAAGTCCCTTCTTTACATCAACTCTTGCTCCTGCGGTGGCTAAGAATGGTCTTCCAAGAATGATTGGCACCACAGGGTCTTCTGGCATATCTAGCACAATGAAGTCGTTTGGGACAAAGAATTTTCCAACTTGGATAGGGATATCGTCCACGACTCCAGTTGCTTTTACACGAGATCCATCAGTTATGTAGAGATTCATATCAATAGGCTCCAGTGGTCCCATGTTGTTCTTGGACCAAATTGAAAGTGGAAGCAAGCTTGCACTAGCACCTAGATCACACAAAGCTTTGAAACGGTAAGCTCCAATACCAATTGTAATAGCAAACTTACCGGGATAGCCTAGCTTTTCAGGAAGCTTTATGGATCGGACCTCATTATGCAGCTCTGAGATTGATCGCTTCCTAGATAAAATCTCCTTCAAGAATTTAGTATAAGCAGGCATTTCATTCAAAGCCTCAGCGAAAGAAATGGAAAGATTTAAGCCTTGAAGCAACTTAACAAAGCGCTTGAATTTACCTTCCGTTGAGTCTTTAGGATTCTTAGAAGGGAAAGGAAGTACTTTAGATGGAGATTGAATGGAACAAGAAGGGTTAGAAGACTTACCTGGCGAAGGGTGGTCAAGCTCGACCCTTGGAGGGTCGATCACCTCTTCTTCCTTATTATTATCATCCTCATGAACGACCCTCAAGGGGGTCGTGCACGACCCTAAGGGGGTCTTGCACGACCCTACTGGAATTGTGACACGGTCGGTCCTGAGAGGTCCAACCTCTGTGGGGGTCGTGCTCGACCCTGAAGGGGTCGGTCCTGAGGCTTGCTCCTTCTCCTTATGCTCGGTTGGCTCGGGCAACGCCTTGCCACTCCTTAGGTGTATGGCTCGGACTTCCCCATTGTTTGCTTGGCCTCTAGGATTCTCTTCGGGGCGGCCCGGGAGTTGTCCGTAAGGTCTTGGGATTTAAGTAGCTAGTTGTCCAAGTTGGGAATCGACATTTTTCCTCCATGAGTCAAATTCACCAAACCTTGCATGAACACCTTTCATTTGCGTAGTAAGCTCGGCTCGTACTCCACTGACCTCAGCTCGGACTTCATTGATCCCGGTATGGACGCCATTGATTCCTTCTTGCAGCCCTTGCACCCATGATGGCGGCTCTTGATAACCCGGAGGATGGTAGGGAGGGGGACGTTGCTCTTGTTGGGGTTGCTTGTATTGGTCATAATTGGAATTGCCCCAAGATGGTTGAGCATTGTTCCTCCCTGCATAATTGTTTTGGTTCCTATAAGAACCTCTCATGTAGTTCGCCTAGGCCTCAGCGACTCTTACTTGCTGCAGGTTAGTGCAATTGGAAGTAGTATGGGCGGAAGACCCGCATTCTTGACAAGATGAAGAATATTTAAAGTAACTTACTTGATTTTTCAAACGATTGATCTCATCTTGCATGAATTGGAACTTCACATCTCGATCAACCACATCGGATTGTGGTTCATACAACTTCCTCTCTGTTGGCTTAGCTTGTTGGGTTCCGTACATGGCATCATAGTTGGTTAGCTTATTCAATAACGCCCATGCCTCATCTGGAGTCATCTCAATGAACCCACAATCAGTGTGAAGGTTAATGCGATCCTTGGTAGCCGCATTAATGCCTTGAAAGAAGATCTCTTGGAGAACATAGGGAGGTTGCCCATGAGTAGGGCATTGGCGTAGAAGCTCTTGAAATCATTCCCATGTCTCCACAAGCGTCTCATTGGGAAGTTGATGGTAGGAGGTGATGCGCTTCCTAAGCTCCGTTGTTTTTGCCGGTGGAAAGAATTTGGTCATGAATAAATCATGCAATTTTTTCCACGTTGTAATAGATCTTGGTGGCAAGCTCTCCAACCAACTCAAAGCTTTTCCTGCAAGAGACCACTTAAAAGCCTTCAAGAGAACATATTCAAGTGCGACATTGTCAGCAGCAATGGTGTCGCACAAATCAATAAAGTTCTTAATATGCTCCATGGGGCATTCAATGGGTTTCCCCTCAAATTGAGAACGCTTGATTAAGGAGATAAAGTGAGATTTAATCTCAAAAGTGTGGTCGATCTCCGGGAGCACTATCGCCGATTCGAGCACCCTCAGTTCTGGGTGCATGTATTGCTTGGCATTCCTTGGGATAGCGTTCAATTGCTCCTGGAATCGCTGCGCAGCTGCAGCCTGAGCATCTCGGTCCATTCATATGCGCTGCATCTCGGCGCGGAGTTCCTCCATTTGTTGAGCAAGAGTCTTAGCGTCACCCATTGCTCGTTGTTCTCTTAAACGTTGGTGGAAGGACCTTTCAGGTTCGCTGTAGTAGTCAATCTCAAGAGTTCTTCGGGAAGAACGAGATGGCATACGCTGCGAACAAAAAGAAAGAAAACAGAATTAAATAAAAACAAAGGGGTAAGGGCTAGTCCCAAAAACCAAATATCAACTAAACTAGGCACTATTGCTCACTCCCCGGCAACGGCGCCAATTTGTTGAAGGGTTTCTTGAACAAATAAATTTATATCAAGACCCCGCTGAGTATAGCGGAGTCAGGTTCGTCCACGGGAATGAGATTAGGGCCAAAGATTAGTTGATAAACTAAGAAAAGCAAAATAAACACAAAGGGGCACAGACAAACACGAACACAAACAAAGGGGCTAGGCTCGAGCACGACCTTGGTGAGGGCGAGATCGAGTCAAATTAACGAGTTTTAATCAATATAAGAAGGCAATCCTAGGGCTAGGGCTACCACAACAACAACCATACATGCTTTCAAAAAGAATTCACAACTATCATGCAATCTAGATCATAGAAAAGTCAACTGTCGCAAACAATTCAAGTTATTCAATCAACTGTCGCAAATTAAACAACTTTCTATCTATCTTTCAACCTAGGAATATCAACTTTCGCAAATAATCCTATTAGATCTAATCAAGCAACCAACTTTACACTTTCGCTTTTAGGTTAATTGCAAGACATGCCTCAACTTTCGCAAAGGATTTAAGCACAAGATAGATAGATATGATCTTCAAGCATTCAAGTCATGAATTCAAGTTTAGACATGCATGATTGTGTTGGGTTTTCACCCAACCCTAGAATCTAAGAAAACTACTCACTCATAGAAAAGAAAGAAGAAGACATGATCATAGAAACAAACCGAAAATTCAAATAAAAACAAAGATGTCTTACAAATTTCTCCAATTTGTCCTCCAAGTCTTCCTCTTAATCTCCCCCAAAGAACGAATTCATAAAAGCTAGAGAGAGAGCCCCCCCCCCCCCCCTTTATAGAGGAAAAGGAGCCCTAATTAAACTAGGAAACAAGATAAAACTACTTCCTAAGATAAAAGATAGAATATATCACAAAAGATCTCGGAATAAGGGAGAGTCGACGCCATGCACGACCCAAAGTGGGTCGTGCACGACCCCCCTAGGGGTCGGTCCTGAGTCTTGGTAATCTCCATGGGTCTAGCACGACCCTCATAGGGTCGTTCCTGAGGGCTTGTTCGAACAACCTTGAGTAAAACTTGCGTAGAAGATTCGTTACAACTCTGTTTGACTCAATTCTTTTTCCTATGTTCTTGTAACGAATTTCTCTATCTCTTTCCAAGCTCAAACTTGATCTTCAATAACTTTACTTGAGCGCTTAATCTTCATCTTCTCTTGCAATTCTCCAAACTCTTCTTTCAAGCTCCAAAACTCCTACAAAAAGACATAAAAGATGCGTAGTTTCCGAATCTCAAGGAAATACGAAAACTAAAACAAAAAGTCTCAAAAACATAAAACTCTAGTACTAAAACCAACTAAATCTAATCTATCTAGACACTAAAAACCTACCTAAAAAGCGGACATCAAAATACCCCATACTTAGACTTGCTTGTCCTCAAGCAATAATCATGCAAAATCAAGACCAACAACACAATCTTCAAGCATAGCCTTTGTCAAAACATTTTAAGAACAAGTGAAAAGATAGACAAGTAATTTTAACGTCATCACATATGTATGAGTATCTAGCTTAAGTAATCACAATCCAACCTCACAAGGGATTTTAATGTTTTTCACTCATCTCTCATGTGTTTAGGCTATTAATATCAACTCTCAACTCAATCTTTATGCAACATCAACTTTATCATTGAGACTTATATCACCAATCTCTTTACCTAGAGAAGTCAAAACACATCAATCATCATAAGAACTTAGGCTCAATGAAAAACTTCATAGAAGCTTCCATTCGGCCGGGTTGTAATGGGGCTTGGTAAAGACATTAAGGCTTGGAAAATTTTGGTCATGTGGTGCTAATAAAATCCGGGAATCAAAGACTCCTAAAAACTCACATTTACCAAAACACTCATAAAAGAACTTATACCAAACTCACTCAAACATTATGCTCAAACTCACTTATTTCTTCAACCCTTTTAAATCCCAACTAATCTTGCTTACAAATACTAAGGAAATTTGGCTCATGCACATTATTCACTTTCAACACTTTGTTTTCTTTTTCTCCCTTATGATTTTCATTTTTTTCTGTGGAGATTGATATCGATATCTTCTTCTTTCTTTTTTTTTCAACTCTTTTGTAAGTGCATTCAGGGAACCAAACTCCTTTTACATGACAAACTGCAAGATTTTTTTTTACTTTTCCCAACCCATAATTACCCCACACTTGAACCAATACAATCTCACTCAACAAAATTATCATAACAACCAATACTAAGTCCTAATCCCCGGATAGGTTCAAGCTTATCTTGGCTAGGGAATAATTTTGTGGAGCTAAAAAATAAAAGGCTCAAGGCTCAACTTGGCTTCAAAAAGAGGATAATGTATAGGTAGATAAAAGAGAGGATAAAAAGTGGCTTATGAAATAAGTTCTTAATCATAATTAACATGCATGAACGATCTCATAACGGCTTCAAGAAATAGATAACCATGTCAATGACAAGAGATTAATGCACAAAGAGAGCAAATCACACAAGAAAAGAAGAGGGATTTTTGATGTTCTCCCTATAAGGCCAAAATTCCTCACTAGGTAAATTTTTTGCTGGATTGCAATTATTTCTACTCAAGACACATATGCTCAATTTCATCACAAGTCAATTTTCACAATCAAAAGCAATTTCTCAAGACTTAGGCTATACTATCCAATTATGCCAAAGGAATTATATGATAATCATGAAAATTAGTTCTCATCATAGGACATCTAAGATGGAGCATTCTTCTATCCTAAAACAAAGAAACAACCAAAGAAGCAAATATTTTTGGATTTTTCAACATTTTTCAATTTTTTTTCAAAGCTTTTTTTTTTTCCTTAACAAAACAAACTAACAAACAAGCAAACAAAGCTAACACAAAGAGACTCAATTATACACGACATGTGAGATTTCTTCTTCCCCTACCCCATACTTAAATCATGCAATGTCCCCATGCATGAAAATGATATGAAAAGGTAAAGAGAAAGGAAGAAAAAAAACTCACAAAGAACTCTTGGAAGCTTGTAAAGAAGATGGAGCTCATCATGGTGAAGATGGAGTGGTTGAAGCTTAGGACCCTGCAAAAATCTCACAAAATTCTATTCCAAACAAAAGTATTCTATCCTAGTCTAAGGAAGGTTAGAAAAATAACCTAATCTAAAAATAAAATA
Organism: Fallopia convolvulus; assembly: GCA_964016875.1. Classification (NCBI taxonomy): domain Eukaryota; kingdom Viridiplantae; phylum Streptophyta; class Magnoliopsida; order Caryophyllales; family Polygonaceae; genus Fallopia; species Fallopia convolvulus. The sequence goes on along the minus strand of OZ024727.1, from coordinate 53,349,268 downwards.
AAATAAAAATAAAAATACTAAAACTAACTAAAGAGCGGGTTGCCTCCCGTAAGCACTTGTTTAACGTCATTAGCTTGACAACTTATCTTAGCTCATCAAGGCGGTCTCCATCCAGCTATGTCGGAATCATGGGAAACCCCATACTTAGATGGAAAAGCTTCAAAGCTTCTCTCTAGGACATTCGGTCCTCTATCATCCACAAGTATGCTTGGAAGTCCTACAACAGGGTTAGTAAAATCCGAAAACCAATGAGGTTTTGACTCCTTCATATGACTAACAGTAGGATCCAATATAGAACGAGAATAGGGGAAAGGATCATGATCAGAATTGATTGGATAAGAACAAGAAAACTCACCTGGATCATCCGAGAAGTGGCTTGTTACCGAGGTGTAGGGGGTCGTTAACGACCCTGTGGGATTTGGAAGTGGCTCGATGTTGTGCCTTGATCCATCTCCCACCTTGTTTTCCTTCAAATAAGGGGCGTTACCGAGCCATGGGGGGTCGGTAGGCTCGTCAATATGGCAACTAGCAACTTCGTTTACAATGGGATTGAAGCGAAACTCAACCCGCTCCTCCCCAATGTCAAATGTGAGAAGTCCCTTCTTTACATCAACTCTTGCTCCTGCGGTGGCTAAGAATGGTCTTCCAAGAATGATTGGCACCACAGGGTCTTCTGGCATATCTAGCACAATGAAGTCGTTTGGGACAAAGAATTTTCCAACTTGGATAGGGATATCGTCCACGACTCCAGTTGCTTTTACACGAGATCCATCAGTTATGTAGAGATTCATATCAATAGGCTCCAGTGGTCCCATGTTGTTCTTGGACCAAATTGAAAGTGGAAGCAAGCTTGCACTAGCACCTAGATCACACAAAGCTTTGAAACGGTAAGCTCCAATACCAATTGTAATAGCAAACTTACCGGGATAGCCTAGCTTTTCAGGAAGCTTTATGGATCGGACCTCATTATGCAGCTCTGAGATTGATCGCTTCCTAGATAAAATCTCCTTCAAGAATTTAGTATAAGCAGGCATTTCATTCAAAGCCTCAGCGAAAGAAATGGAAAGATTTAAGCCTTGAAGCAACTTAACAAAGCGCTTGAATTTACCTTCCGTTGAGTCTTTAGGATTCTTAGAAGGGAAAGGAAGTACTTTAGATGGAGATTGAATGGAACAAGAAGGGTTAGAAGACTTACCTGGCGAAGGGTGGTCAAGCTCGACCCTTGGAGGGTCGATCACCTCTTCTTCCTTATTATTATCATCCTCATGAACGACCCTCAAGGGGGTCGTGCACGACCCTAAGGGGGTCTTGCACGACCCTACTGGAATTGTGACACGGTCGGTCCTGAGAGGTCCAACCTCTGTGGGGGTCGTGCTCGACCCTGAAGGGGTCGGTCCTGAGGCTTGCTCCTTCTCCTTATGCTCGGTTGGCTCGGGCAACGCCTTGCCACTCCTTAGGTGTATGGCTCGGACTTCCCCATTGTTTGCTTGGCCTCTAGGATTCTCTTCGGGGCGGCCCGGGAGTTGTCCGTAAGGTCTTGGGATTTAAGTAGCTAGTTGTCCAAGTTGGGAATCGACATTTTTCCTCCATGAGTCAAATTCACCAAACCTTGCATGAACACCTTTCATTTGCGTAGTAAGCTCGGCTCGTACTCCACTGACCTCAGCTCGGACTTCATTGATCCCGGTATGGACGCCATTGATTCCTTCTTGCAGCCCTTGCACCCATGATGGCGGCTCTTGATAACCCGGAGGATGGTAGGGAGGGGGACGTTGCTCTTGTTGGGGTTGCTTGTATTGGTCATAATTGGAATTGCCCCAAGATGGTTGAGCATTGTTCCTCCCTGCATAATTGTTTTGGTTCCTATAAGAACCTCTCATGTAGTTCGCCTAGGCCTCAGCGACTCTTACTTGCTGCAGGTTAGTGCAATTGGAAGTAGTATGGGCGGAAGACCCGCATTCTTGACAAGATGAAGAATATTTAAAGTAACTTACTTGATTTTTCAAACGATTGATCTCATCTTGCATGAATTGGAACTTCACATCTCGATCAACCACATCGGATTGTGGTTCATACAACTTCCTCTCTGTTGGCTTAGCTTGTTGGGTTCCGTACATGGCATCATAGTTGGTTAGCTTATTCAATAACGCCCATGCCTCATCTGGAGTCATCTCAATGAACCCACAATCAGTGTGAAGGTTAATGCGATCCTTGGTAGCCGCATTAATGCCTTGAAAGAAGATCTCTTGGAGAACATAGGGAGGTTGCCCATGAGTAGGGCATTGGCGTAGAAGCTCTTGAAATCATTCCCATGTCTCCACAAGCGTCTCATTGGGAAGTTGATGGTAGGAGGTGATGCGCTTCCTAAGCTCCGTTGTTTTTGCCGGTGGAAAGAATTTGGTCATGAATAAATCATGCAATTTTTTCCACGTTGTAATAGATCTTGGTGGCAAGCTCTCCAACCAACTCAAAGCTTTTCCTGCAAGAGACCACTTAAAAGCCTTCAAGAGAACATATTCAAGTGCGACATTGTCAGCAGCAATGGTGTCGCACAAATCAATAAAGTTCTTAATATGCTCCATGGGGCATTCAATGGGTTTCCCCTCAAATTGAGAACGCTTGATTAAGGAGATAAAGTGAGATTTAATCTCAAAAGTGTGGTCGATCTCCGGGAGCACTATCGCCGATTCGAGCACCCTCAGTTCTGGGTGCATGTATTGCTTGGCATTCCTTGGGATAGCGTTCAATTGCTCCTGGAATCGCTGCGCAGCTGCAGCCTGAGCATCTCGGTCCATTCATATGCGCTGCATCTCGGCGCGGAGTTCCTCCATTTGTTGAGCAAGAGTCTTAGCGTCACCCATTGCTCGTTGTTCTCTTAAACGTTGGTGGAAGGACCTTTCAGGTTCGCTGTAGTAGTCAATCTCAAGAGTTCTTCGGGAAGAACGAGATGGCATACGCTGCGAACAAAAAGAAAGAAAACAGAATTAAATAAAAACAAAGGGGTAAGGGCTAGTCCCAAAAACCAAATATCAACTAAACTAGGCACTATTGCTCACTCCCCGGCAACGGCGCCAATTTGTTGAAGGGTTTCTTGAACAAATAAATTTATATCAAGACCCCGCTGAGTATAGCGGAGTCAGGTTCGTCCACGGGAATGAGATTAGGGCCAAAGATTAGTTGATAAACTAAGAAAAGCAAAATAAACACAAAGGGGCACAGACAAACACGAACACAAACAAAGGGGCTAGGCTCGAGCACGACCTTGGTGAGGGCGAGATCGAGTCAAATTAACGAGTTTTAATCAATATAAGAAGGCAATCCTAGGGCTAGGGCTACCACAACAACAACCATACATGCTTTCAAAAAGAATTCACAACTATCATGCAATCTAGATCATAGAAAAGTCAACTGTCGCAAACAATTCAAGTTATTCAATCAACTGTCGCAAATTAAACAACTTTCTATCTATCTTTCAACCTAGGAATATCAACTTTCGCAAATAATCCTATTAGATCTAATCAAGCAACCAACTTTACACTTTCGCTTTTAGGTTAATTGCAAGACATGCCTCAACTTTCGCAAAGGATTTAAGCACAAGATAGATAGATATGATCTTCAAGCATTCAAGTCATGAATTCAAGTTTAGACATGCATGATTGTGTTGGGTTTTCACCCAACCCTAGAATCTAAGAAAACTACTCACTCATAGAAAAGAAAGAAGAAGACATGATCATAGAAACAAACCGAAAATTCAAATAAAAACAAAGATGTCTTACAAATTTCTCCAATTTGTCCTCCAAGTCTTCCTCTTAATCTCCCCCAAAGAACGAATTCATAAAAGCTAGAGAGAGAGCCCCCCCCCCCCCCTTTATAGAGGAAAAGGAGCCCTAATTAAACTAGGAAACAAGATAAAACTACTTCCTAAGATAAAAGATAGAATATATCACAAAAGATCTCGGAATAAGGGAGAGTCGACGCCATGCACGACCCAAAGTGGGTCGTGCACGACCCCCCTAGGGGTCGGTCCTGAGTCTTGGTAATCTCCATGGGTCTAGCACGACCCTCATAGGGTCGTTCCTGAGGGCTTGTTCGAACAACCTTGAGTAAAACTTGCGTAGAAGATTCGTTACAACTCTGTTTGACTCAATTCTTTTTCCTATGTTCTTGTAACGAATTTCTCTATCTCTTTCCAAGCTCAAACTTGATCTTCAATAACTTTACTTGAGCGCTTAATCTTCATCTTCTCTTGCAATTCTCCAAACTCTTCTTTCAAGCTCCAAAACTCCTACAAAAAGACATAAAAGATGCGTAGTTTCCGAATCTCAAGGAAATACGAAAACTAAAACAAAAAGTCTCAAAAACATAAAACTCTAGTACTAAAACCAACTAAATCTAATCTATCTAGACACTAAAAACCTACCTAAAAAGCGGACATCAAAATACCCCATACTTAGACTTGCTTGTCCTCAAGCAATAATCATGCAAAATCAAGACCAACAACACAATCTTCAAGCATAGCCTTTGTCAAAACATTTTAAGAACAAGTGAAAAGATAGACAAGTAATTTTAACGTCATCACATATGTATGAGTATCTAGCTTAAGTAATCACAATCCAACCTCACAAGGGATTTTAATGTTTTTCACTCATCTCTCATGTGTTTAGGCTATTAATATCAACTCTCAACTCAATCTTTATGCAACATCAACTTTATCATTGAGACTTATATCACCAATCTCTTTACCTAGAGAAGTCAAAACACATCAATCATCATAAGAACTTAGGCTCAATGAAAAACTTCATAGAAGCTTCCATTCGGCCGGGTTGTAATGGGGCTTGGTAAAGACATTAAGGCTTGGAAAATTTTGGTCATGTGGTGCTAATAAAATCCGGGAATCAAAGACTCCTAAAAACTCACATTTACCAAAACACTCATAAAAGAACTTATACCAAACTCACTCAAACATTATGCTCAAACTCACTTATTTCTTCAACCCTTTTAAATCCCAACTAATCTTGCTTACAAATACTAAGGAAATTTGGCTCATGCACATTATTCACTTTCAACACTTTGTTTTCTTTTTCTCCCTTATGATTTTCATTTTTTTCTGTGGAGATTGATATCGATATCTTCTTCTTTCTTTTTTTTTCAACTCTTTTGTAAGTGCATTCAGGGAACCAAACTCCTTTTACATGACAAACTGCAAGATTTTTTTTTACTTTTCCCAACCCATAATTACCCCACACTTGAACCAATACAATCTCACTCAACAAAATTATCATAACAACCAATACTAAGTCCTAATCCCCGGATAGGTTCAAGCTTATCTTGGCTAGGGAATAATTTTGTGGAGCTAAAAAATAAAAGGCTCAAGGCTCAACTTGGCTTCAAAAAGAGGATAATGTATAGGTAGATAAAAGAGAGGATAAAAAGTGGCTTATGAAATAAGTTCTTAATCATAATTAACATGCATGAACGATCTCATAACGGCTTCAAGAAATAGATAACCATGTCAATGACAAGAGATTAATGCACAAAGAGAGCAAATCACACAAGAAAAGAAGAGGGATTTTTGATGTTCTCCCTATAAGGCCAAAATTCCTCACTAGGTAAATTTTTTGCTGGATTGCAATTATTTCTACTCAAGACACATATGCTCAATTTCATCACAAGTCAATTTTCACAATCAAAAGCAATTTCTCAAGACTTAGGCTATACTATCCAATTATGCCAAAGGAATTATATGATAATCATGAAAATTAGTTCTCATCATAGGACATCTAAGATGGAGCATTCTTCTATCCTAAAACAAAGAAACAACCAAAGAAGCAAATATTTTTGGATTTTTCAACATTTTTCAATTTTTTTCAAAGCTTTTTTTTTTCCTTAACAAAACAAACTAACAAACAAGCAAACAAAGCTAACACAAAGAGACTCAATTATACACGACATGTGAGATTTCTTCTTCCCCTACCCCATACTTAAATCATGCAATGTCCCCATGCATGAAAATGATATGAAAAGGTAAAGAGAAAGGAAGAAAAAAAACTCACAAAGAACTCTTGGAAGCTTGTAAAGAAGATGGAGCTCATCATGGTGAAGATGGAGTGGTTGAAGCTTAGGACCCTGCAAAAATCTCACAAAATTCTATTCCAAACAAAAGTATTCTATCCTAGTCTAAGGAAGGTTAGAAAAATAACCTAATCTAAAAATAAAATAAAATAAAAATAAAAATACTAAAACTAACTAAAGAGCGGGTTGCCTCCCGTAAGCACTTGTTTAACGTCATTAGCTTGACAACTTATCTTAGCTCATCAAGGCGGTCTCCATCCAGCTATGTCGGAATCATGGGAAACCCCATACTTAGATGGAAAAGCTTCAAAGCTTCTCTCTAGGACATTCGGTCCTCTATCATCCACAAGTATGCTTGGAAGTCCTACAACAGGGTTAGTAAAATCCGAAAACCAATGAGGTTTTGACTCCTTCATATGACTAACAGTAGGATCCAATATAGAACGAGAATAGGGGAAAGGATCATGATCAGAATTGATTGGATAAGAACCGAAAACCATACATGCTTTAATCAATATAAGAGAACAGGGTTAGTAAAATCAATGAGGTTTCGTCCACGGGAATGAGATTAGGGCCAAAGATTAGTTGATAAACTAAGAAAAGCAAAATAAACACAAAGGGGCACAGACGAACACGAACACAAACAAAGGGGCTAGGCTCGAGCACGACCTTGGTGAGGGCGAGATCGAGTCAAATTAACGAGTTTTAATCAATATAAGAAGGCAATCCTAGGGCTAGGGCTACCACAACAACAACCATACATGCTTTCAAAAAGAATTCACAACTATCATGCAATCTAGATCATAGAAAAGTCAACTGTCGCAAACAATTCAAGTTATTCAATCAACTGTCGCAAATTAAACAACTTTCTATCTATCTTTCAACCTAGGAATATCAACTTTCGCAAATAATCCTATTAGATCTAATCAAGCAACCAACTTTACACTTTCGCTTTTAGGTTAATTGCAAGACATGCCTCAACTTTCGCAAAGGATTTAAGCACAAGATAGATAGATATGATCTTCAAGCATTCAAGTCATGAATTCAAGTTTAGACATGCATGATTGTGTTGGGTTTTCACCCAACCCTAGAATCTAAGAAAACTACTCACTCATAGAAAAGAAAGAAGAAGACATGATCATAGAAACAAACCGAAAATTCAAATAAAAACAAAGATGTCTTACAAATTTCTCCAATTTGTCCTCCAAGTCTTCCTCTTAATCTCCCCCAAAGAACGAATTCATAAAAGCTAGAGAGAGAGCCCCCCCCCCCCCCCTTTTATAGAGGAAAAGGAGCCCTAATTAAACTAGGAAACAAGATAAAACTACTTCCTAAGATAAAAGATAAAATATATCACAAAAGATCTCGGAATAAGGGAGAGTCGACGCCATGCACGACCCAAAGTGGGTCGTGCACGACCCCCCTAGGGGTCGGTCCTGAGTCTTGGTAATCTCCATGGGTCTAGCACGACCCTCATAGGGTCGTTCCTAAGGGCTTGTTCGAACAACCTTGAGTAAAACTTGCGTAGAAGATTCGTTACAACTCTGTTTGACTCGATTCTTTTTCCTATGTTCTTGTAACGAATTTCTCTATCTCTTTCCAAGCTCAAACTTGATCTTCAATAACTTTAATTGAGCACTTAATCTTCATCTTCTCTTGCAATTCTCCAAACTCTTCTTTCAAGCTCCAAAACTCCTATAAAAAGACATAAAAGATGCGTAGTTTCCGAATCTCAAGGAAATACGAAAACTAAAACAAAAACACTCAAAAACATAAGACTCTAGTACTAAAACCAACTAAATCTAATCTATCTAGACACTAAAAACCTACCTAAAAAGCGGACATCACTAAGGAATCTAGAAAACCTAAGACTAGGGAGTCTAGTGCTAAGGTTACTAGAAAAAGAGGAAGGGAGATGTCTCCGATGCCAGTAGGATCTGAAGGCGGAGACTCTATGGTCTCCAAGAAAACGGTTAAGTCTAAAAAGAGCAAGAAGGCGCCCACTCGATCAAGTGGACGACTTGCTGCAAGTGGAAAACCTAAAAAGGGCAGTAGAGAAATCAAAGGCGAAGGAAGCAACATGGTTGGACGTGATTTTGTCAAGGAACTCATCATGGACGATGAGTTCATCGAGTCCACTGGTTTACAAGGTGTTTCTGAGTTGTTGTCTGGTCAAAGGTGGACTCACTTGTTCCATGAGGAGGACAGTTTCAATCCGGGGTTGGTGAAAGAGTTCTACAGGTCATTGACTGTAGAGGACAAAGAGAAGATGACCATGGGTCATTATGAGTTAAATGGTGAGAAGTTCACCTTGTCAAGCATGGAACTGGCCACTCTTCTGAAAGTGCCACACAAAGGTTTTGCAGAATATTACAGAGGTACATGGCCTGATGAAGTAGACTCGGCGGCGCTACTGAAAGAGGTTACACAGGTTGACGACGTTGAAAGTGGTCCCTTTGCCACTAATTCAATGTCTGCTGAGAGGAAAGTTCTCTTTACTTGGGTCATTAGCAACCTAATTCCTATGGAACAAAAGAGAAGTACGGCCATGATCCAAGACATTCTTGTCATGGATATGATTCTTCACAAGGAACCGGTTAATCTTGCTCGCTTGGTGCTTCTCCACATGGAATCCGTGAAGGATAATCCCACACATGCTCTCCCATACTGTTCTATTGTCAAGAAACTGCTTCTTTATCATGAGGTTTATGAGGATGAAAAAGAAGTGGAGCACGTTCGCCTTCTAAACTCTGAAATTGTTCGCAAGATGGGTTATAAGCTGATTAATGATCAATGGGTGTCCAGGGATGCAAGCAAGGATGTGGTTTCTGATGCTGAGATGGAAGATGCTGAGTTGGGCATCCATGCTATGGGAAGGGAAGGTGAGCAACCTGGTGCAATTATGAAGATGTTAGTTGAGCTCCAACGTCAAAACCAGGATTTGCTTGAGAAAGTTGGCCAACTCCTGCGTGATCAATCTGCGCTGAAATCTGATGTTCGTGACTTATCTATTGCGCTCGATGATCTGACCAAGTCAGTGACTTAGCTTGAGTAGCTGACATCCAATTCCCTTTATTTTCCCTTGCACATCTACACTCTCAAAAACATCTTTTTGGTTTCCTCTATGTGTTTGTGCTTTCTCTGTGTTGCATGGTTAAGACTATTTTGTTTTCGTTGCTATGGATTCTGTCTGTACGTTGGATAATTTTCTATTTACCCTTGTTTGATTATCTCTTTTTGCTTGATTATTTAGATTGATCTTTTTGATGATGCCAAAAGGGGGATAAGGCTAGGGGTAGATAAAATAATGTGAATTTTTAAGCTGAATCACATGTGGGTTATCCAACTTAGGGGGAACTTTTGGCTAACTTGAATATTATCGCATATCCTGTTCGAGATTTTGGTATTACTCTGATTATACAGGATAGAAGAGTTTGTCACCATCAAAAAGGGGGAATTTGTTAGAAAAGCTGGAGGCTTTGATTTTGATGGTTCCAAACGTCTATCACGTGAACGACCTCGAGTCTTTGAAAAGAGTCGCCAACGTCAATTAGGTCGTTGACGTGTGTTGAAGGCAGATCTCGGAGATCTTGAAGACGCGTGAGATCTTGGCAGTTTGGATAGTATATTCTTGTTTTAGGAAAGATCTCATGTCTATTGTATTGTAAGCCGATTATTGCATTTATCCTAAGCCGATTTTATTGTAATCCTTTTATATGCTTAGGATGATTTTGTAAAGATAATAGAAATAATATCTTGCCATAACCGAATTGGAAGATATTATTCTCTCTTATCTGACCTAGTTTGTGTGTATTTAATCTAAGGTTTTAGGTTAGATAGAGCACGAACTCATACTCCATTTTGTGCTAAGAAAAAAACGAGAGTTCGAATGGAAGACATAGGCTTTTGTTAGATTGAGTGTGGGTTGTAGTTATTCAGTTCACAACGAGTTCTAGAGTGCTTGGGAAGTAGGTCTAGATCCAGGGTGTTCATGTAACTAATCCAAAAGATCAATAAAGCAAGCTACGACTTTTAATCCTTCCAAGCGAGAACTTGGAAGGGAGTGGTTTTTACACTTGGTTGATTGAGTTGATCAAACAAGTGTTTCCACTATAAAAAAAACTTCGTGTTCAAGTAAGTCTTTCTTGTAGTTCATTTCCGCTGCATTCACTTAAGAGGTTGACGACTTAGTTGAGGTCGACAACCTAGACGTACTAACGATCCTACATTATTAATAATTTTCTTAATAAGTGTGAAAAACTCTAATACGTCACTTAATATGAATCGGAGGGAGTACGGTTTTTTTGGGCATAGGTTAAGAAGCTTAAAAGAGAAATTATTTATTAAATTTTATTATTTAAGGTTATTTTGTCTTTTTTGATAGGGTTTATTAATTTCCTAATAGGGTTTTAGTTTCTAAATCTAGTATTCTTAACCTATGCCAATAGGGCAGAGGATAGAAAAACCGTTAATGATATAGTGGGTGGTCTTGTGTAATGCAGTATTTATGTTAAGGAGTGTCTTAACAACTATAAAAGTTGTCCCTCTCTATGTTTAATAAATGCTCTATTCTCTTATAATAATTTCTACTAATATTAAATTACAACAAATTAAATTTATAAAATCTTTTTTGAAGAAAAATAATAAATAATTACAATTGCCTATTCATATTGGTAAGGGCTTCAAATTTCCTTATTTCAAACTAAATAACATAATGAACAATACTTATGTTTTAGAAAGTAAATGAAACATACAATAGATTGGGAATCAAATGAGAACAATTCTTATCCTATAAAACGAGAACAATTATTAGCATTTGATTTTGTGAGATTAAGGGTCCATATTTGATTGTTAAAGACACGTGCACTACTTTTTAATTTTGGAGTTTGAGGGGTATTTGAATCATATTATTGTCTTCTATCTTCAACCTTACATTCAACCCATAAGCACACACCTGCTTTCATTATTTTCCTTATTTCGATCGGCACAAATTCATCTCCTTGATCTCAACTACTCATTTGGCACTCATCTATCTTCCTCTCAAGCAAATTAGGATTTAGATTTGATTTTCTTTGATTTAGGTTTTGAATCTTTGTTCATGGATTTTCATGTTTTTAGGTTCATTTTCCACCTTTGTTCATGGATTTTGGTGAAGAGAACCATATAATTCGTAGAGATTGTCTATATATAATTGTCTATGCTTGTTGATTGAAACGTAATGGCCATAAATTTTACTACTATTGGAACCCTAACTTTTCATTGGAAAGATTATTGACTTTTGTCCACCTTCTTAAGTATTTTACCTTTTATCAATGGAAATGCTTGCTTGATTGAAAAAATACCTTAATTATGCTAGTATTGATGAGTTCCATTGAAAATAGAGATTGATTTTGTATGCTTGCTTGATTGCCCACCAAGTGTTTGATAAAATGTCTAAACCTTTTTTCCCCCTAAAAACCCAAAATCTTGCTTGATTGCATGATTGCTTGAATGTTGGATGAACTTATGACTATTAGTTGTTTGTTGCACATTCTTGGGTTGGATTTTTGTTGAAAGGGTTTCTTGACAACAAATAAATTTATAATCAAGACCCCGCTGATTACAGGGAGGTCAGGTTCGTCCACGGGAATTAGAAGAATCTACGTCTAGCTACTAATCCTAATAAAAGAGAACAAAGCAAAGAAAAACACACAAACAGACACTCGGCACCGACTCACAACAAGTCGTAACCAACCAACCACTCAACACAAACGCAGGAGAAAAACTAAGGGAACTAGGAGCTTGGCCCCAACCTGAAAGTGGTCGTAACCGACCTATCCGGGTAACTAGAAAACTTCGAAAAAACCAAATTAAAAGAGATCTAGAGCAAAGGTTTTACCACAACAAGCTATGCATGCAAACATGAATCAAAATCATCCAATAACAATCTCATGAATGACTTTCGTCACAAATAATCAAGTAAAAATCTAAACTTTCATAAAGATCTAAACTTGCAACCCTAATTGTTTCCTAAAAGTTTCAACTTTCGTTTTCAACCAAGTATTATTCAAATCCACAATTCAATCTTTCAATTCAATCATAAACTTGAACATGCCTCAACTTTCATTAAGGAATTGATAGAAAACAAGTAGACAAAAGATAGAGATTCAAAAGGATTGATCAATCAAAGATTCATGCTTTAATCATGCACAACTCGTCGGGTTTCACCCCAACCCTAGCAAATAGACTACTCACGATCCATGGCACAATCAATAATCATATACGAAAGAGAAGACATAATTCTAATCCAAACAAACTTCAATTAAAAAGCAAACTTACAATGTCAAACAAACCTCCAAGTCTCTCTAAAATTGTCCAAGAGCTTGGAAAATAAAAGTAACCTAGAAAAACAACTTGCAACTTGTTCCGTCTTCCACAAATACGTCTCAAACGTCTCCTTTGGAATCCCCCCTAAAATAAAACCCTAGAGATCCTTATATAGTAGTGGAAATATACCTATAAGGAAACTAAATACTATCTTTAAAAAAAGGCCCATAAATAAAACATTTATTGAACCCAACTTAAAGCGCAAGAAACAATTCCGCAACACATGGATTGGGTCGTCACCGACCATATGGGGGTCGTCTCCGACCATTGGCTGCACTGGATTTCTTCATTTCTTCGCTCAAACTTGCTCCAAAGCTTGGTTCTTCTTCAATGTTTCTTCTTTAATCGCTCTTGGCCTTCTAAGACTTCCTTTAGCTCCTTCATAAGCACCTTGATCTTGAAATCTTCAACTCGGAATCTTCAAACCTTCAAATGCACCGACTCTCACTCTTCTTATCAACATCACCATAAGACCGCTTGAACACTATCTCCTAGAAAGCTTGAAAGACCTAAACACCTCCTCCTCAACGCTTCAAATACCTACAAAACATCAAACAAACTCATGCAGACTCCATATCTGAAGACAACACAATAAACTTAGAAAAGACTCAATCCTAGCTAGAAAACTACCCATAAAACCCGACTAAAAAGTGCGACATCAAAATACCCCATACTTAAACTTGCTTGTCCTCAAGCAATCACTTAACATGCATCAATACCAATAAACAAAACTCAAGAATCATCTTTATAGAAAAGGAAGCACAAGTAGAATAGTGAGCAAACAATTTCCACATCCTAGCACACATGAACATTCCAAGCAATCACAATCCAACCTCACCAAGAAATGTATTTCACTCAACTCTCAAAGTGTTTAAGGTATAGCAATGATCACTTGACTCAAATTCTAAACACAAAACCGCATAGTCAATGGAACTTATATAAGCAAACTCTCCACCGAAGAAGTCAAAACAAGTCAAATCATCAAATGAACTCAGGGGCTCAATTAAAACTTCAAAGAAGTCTCCATTCGGTCGGGTTGTAATGGGGCTTGGTAATAACAAAAAGGAGTGGAAATATTTTGGCCTTGTGGTGCTATATAATCCGAGAATCAAGACTCCTAGACTACACATCACTTAACCAACATTCTTTCCTCTTACTTCAATCACCAAACACTTAAAACTTTACAATGCACTACCCCTTTCACCTATTATCATTGTCTTTCCTCTATTCTTTGAAGGCTTTGGACTCTAGTACTTATTATTTGATTTCCCCGTTTATTTCTCTTTTTTTTTGGGGGGGGGGGGGTCGGCACCGACCCTCTTTGGGTCGGCTACGAGCGAGATGCGTGTACTTTGAGCCAGATGCGTGTACTTTGAGCAATTAATTAGACTTACATGTGGTATTTGTACAAGAGAGTTGAAGTGAAATATGTCACCATCTAATTAAAGCTTCTACGAACATATCAAAAGAGTACATTGAAATTTTCTCAATCGAGAAATAAAGAACCATCGTTGACATAAAGATACAAGATAACAAAATTCAATTGTAAATGATAAGTTCAAAGCGATCATGTTTGGAGTCGAATTTGTTGACTTTAAAACGAGGCAGAGTATAAATTTCGGCGGTGGAGTTCTTTTTCCCTGAGATCGTTGTTCTGTCTTAAAATTGTATGGACATGAAAGAGAGAAGGGTTTAGAAAAAATGAAGGGTATTTTTGGAATACTATACTATTTTTTTTATAAATTACATTTCGTGCCATTATTGGTCTTTTTTCCCCTTTTTGTGTGATATATAATCTCATCCGTCCATGCTCCTCATCCAACGCTCCTAATTTGTTCTTAGTTTTCACTTTAAGAATTTTTTTGCACCAGAACCCTACTCACTTACAATATTGTTATTGATTATTCACAATTTTATATGCATGAGAATCACACTAATCTAAATCTTTAAAAAAGTTAAAAAAAAAATAAACATAAAATTGACAATAGTTTAAGTCTAAAAAGTGAAATTAATATTTGGACTCTCAAATTAAGACGTAAAAAAATTCAAATATCTTAAATTAGTATGCATTGATGATTTAATCAATAATATATATATATATACAATCAATTATAAATTAATAATATTTCATAATGAAATTAATTAATCTACTTAATCACATATTATGATATCTAAAGTCTGAACATTTAAAAAATAATAAATAATTGATATAAACTCCGTCTCATCCAATGGACGACCAATTGGCACTCTAGTTTTAAGTTAAAAAACAGGCAAGTAAATTAATCCGTAATTATATGTTTCGAGTAAAAAAAGTCATAAACGATAAAACTAGGTTTGTGATTTTATTTCTCTCCGCTTCATCTCTTGCTATTTTACACAAATCAGTCACGGATTACGCCGACCTCACTCGTCTCTCTTCTCTAGCGATTCCTTCCCCTTTGGTCCACCTCTTTCTAGCTCTCAGCGTCTCGCGTCGCCACAAGCAAGCAACTAACAAACACAAGCAAGGTATTTTTTTCTGTTGAATTTCGCCCTCTTTTTGATTAGTTGTAGATCTAGGTTATTAATGCTTGGTGCTTGGGTTGATTTGCTCGGATGTCACTACTTCCAGCAGCGTTCTGCGCTATTTTTGTGCTGTAATTAGCACCTACCTATCTTCCTTGTCAGACTTTGATTGCTTTTTGTCATTTGTGGCTCCTCTGAAGACGCCCCAAGAATCAAAACTGCCAAATGTCTCTACGGATAGTGCTATGTGATATGTTTGATCACCCAATTTGTTTGTCTTAGCCTTTTTTAATTAGATTGATAACCAACAGATTATATCAGAAGTATCAAATCATGCTCTCATTGAGGTGTTTTTATCAGAGTTTTGGAGTATTAGAATCATGCTTTGTTGCTAGTTTAGAGTAATCTAGCTTATACAAATAAGAAAAGGTACAAAAGTAGTAGTCTTCTTGAATAATTGATGCTGATATTTACAAGTCTTGTTCATTTTGTCGTTCCTTTACTTCGTTGTGGTTTGTACTCGATTAGTATGTAGTATTGGTTGATAGAAATCCTCACTAAAGTTTAAGGGACCTAGGATATGTGGTGGTATTATTAGTTTTTGAAGAGAAAAGTCAAAAGAGATAGAAATCATAGAATAAATCCTGCTGTAAGAATAATGCTTGATAATTGTGAAATGTGAATTTATGAGGATGTGTAAATGAACAGTCAGTTTTTGTGCATTTTATGTTGTTTAGGCTATTGTTTTGCAGATGTCTTTGTATATTGGAAATCTTGGCACCCAAAGTCACCCACCTCAGGTTCTTGATTGCTTTTTGTCATTTGTGGCTCCTCTGAACATACCCCAAAAATTAAAATTGCCAAATGTAGTGTCATGCGATATATTTGATCGCCCAATTTACTGCTTACATTTATTTGAATCTTGGCGATTTTATAGCTTAAACCAATTTTCTCATTGTAGGAGTAGTAGGTGGTGATAACTTGGCCTGAATCAATTAGCTTTTGTGGCAACGCTCCATTTTTTGTTTTCAAACAGCCCAAATTTGCTAGCTGTAGACTAATAGAGTTATATGTCTGGGATCTCTTGATGAAAATTATGATGCAAATTTACCTTAATTCAAGTATTGGTCATATATGAGCAGCTTTGCAAAGATGTTATGAATTATCAGTTATCACTTATTCAAAAGTCTTGTGACTTGTGTAATGAGGTCGAGAGTGTTCGCTTATATATAAGAGGATTTAGTCTGAATTTTCTTGTCATCCTCAAGTTGAGTGCAAGGATTTCCGGAATTTAGTTGTAAGTTGTTGAAATTTGAATGACTACAGAATTCCATCTATATCACGAGTCACAAGGGAAGTGTTATACGTGTGAGTTTTAAATTCCTACCATTAAACTGGCCTGTGTTGTGGTGTTTGATCATGCTTTTCATATTCAAGCTCCATAATTCTATTATTTCTTCTTCATGCCTTTTGGTTTAACTTTTTTCAGCTGGTATATATAGTCTAAGCTTGTCTATGATGATTCTCACAGCTGTTTTTCTTCGATGCTATGCTAGCTCATACTCTTACAAGGAACTTTTTACTCTTTCTTATATTTAAGAGGAATAGAAGATTAATAGGGGTAATGCAAAGTTTTTATGAACTTTTATGACATGTTTTGATTTTGTGCTGCTGTGAGCATATAGCAGTCGTGGGAAGGGTTGCTCCCCCCAACACAAATTTAAATGGTATATAGCAGCCATGGGGAGGGCAGTGTACAACAACACTATGATTATATATGAAATGTGAGAAGGATGGCATCTTCCCACAAGTTTAGTCTGATACAAGGGATAGAGATATCTGACGCCTCATTCTATTTGCTAAAGTTTGAAAGCTAAGTTTTTTAGCCTAATTTTAAAATTTAGAGATGATGTCACAGAGTGGTAAAAGTTTGACAACTATATATCTAGGCCAAAAGAAAAATCCTAAATTATTTTCTTCTCCAATTGTGACACACTAACCAGATAATGAGTACAAATTCACCTTGTTTCTCATTAATTCAGTGAATAATAGATTCTTCTGTTGCATAATTTGCATTGAGATAGACTAGGGATATGGAACATTCATGTCAGAATGATGTCAAGATATTGTTTTTTTTTCTTTCATTTCCAAAAAAAATTGATACAAAAATTGTACATTTGACTTTAGGGCAAGGTTAAGCAAATCACCGGGCGGATGTTATTTTGAATGATGAGGGGGAAGATCTTGCTTCGTATCTCAAATCCTGTAATTCAGCAAGGCAGTGCACTAGGTTCTACAAGAAGGATGGGCCACCTCAGACCCCTCCGCCCACCAAGACCATCTTTCACCATTGTAGCACCCTCACAGCCACCACTTGCTGTTACCACTATACCAACCCACACACAAACCCTCCCCACTATCTCTCTCTCCTCTCCTGCCACCGAATCCCTACTCCTTTCTTTCATCAAAGCCCATCTCGCTCTACCAATCACCCCTGAAACCCTCTTACACTTCCTCAAGAGCAAGCTCCACTACCACCACAAATTCACCCACTATGACTTCTATATTTTCCAGTGGGCCTGCACGATTGACAGTTTCCGCCATAATCACAAAACATATGAATGGATGGCTCGAACTCTTGCTGTGTCTGATCGCTTTGATGCCCTTGAGTCTCTCCTCCAGGTCTTGCCCTCTAACCCTTGCCCTTGCTCTGATGGCATCTTTGGGTGCCCGAGAACTGAATCCATTTTTAGGTTTGTCATCAATTCATATTGTAGGGTTGGGAGGCTGAATGATGCTTTATTTGCTTTTGATACCATGAAGAAATTGATTGATGGAAAACCTAGTGTTGCCTTGTATAATATTTTGATTCATGGCTTTTTTAAGAATGGGGGATTTGGTAAGGCATTGGAGGTATTTAGTAAGATGAAGACAGATCGAGTAAAGCCAGATGTGTTTACATACAATATATTGATTAATGGCTATTGTAGGAATTCAGATTTCAAGTCTGCTCTGGGTTTGTTTGGAGAGATGAGGGTTATAGGTTGTGAACCAAATGAGGTTACTTTTAATACTCTGATCAGAGGGTTTTTTAGAGAAAGAAGGTTTGATGAAGGCGTGAGGGTGGCATACAACATGGTTGAGATGGGTCATAAATTTACTAATGTCACTTGTGAGATTCTTGTTGATGGACTCTGTAGAGAAGAAGGGAAACTGTTTATGGCGTGTGATCTGTTGGTTGATTTTGCGATTAAAGGGATTTTGCAGTGTGGGCTCGACTATTTCACCCTTATTGAGAATCTGTGTAGTCTAAGAAATGTGACTAGAGCACTAGAAGTTGTCAATGTGATGTGGCAGAATGGAAATGCTCCAAGCTCAATCACTTGTATCACTTTAATAGATGGGTTAATCAAAATCGGTAATACCGAAGAAGCACTTGCATTTGTTTCCAAGATGCTAAAAGATGATATTGTGCTTGACATTGTGACTTTTAACTGTCTTCTTCAAGACGCGTGTAGTGTGGGAAAAACAATTGAAGCTGACAGACTAAGATTGCTGGCTTCAAGCAAAGGCTTAGATCTTGATGTTATGACATATAGCATTTTGGTTGATGGCTATAAAAGAGAAGGGAGGAGGAAGGATGGTGAGCGCTTGGTTGATGAGATGTTGGAAGCTGGATTTATACCTGATATATCAACTTACAATAGACTAATGGATGGTTTGTCTAACAATAGGAGCAACGTCCCACTGAAATTAGCTGCTAATGTGTGATAATTATATGGTAATGTGTTGTGTGTATATTCTTGAGGCTTGGAGACCGTGCTTGAGGCTGTATCTTCTAAAAAACACTACAGATAATCCGTAGTGTTTATTTAGAATGTGTTCTCAAATTGATGGAAAACAAGGTCAAATGTAAAGGCACTCATTTTGCTGTTGGAGTTGAAAGCTTTACCTTGCAGTTCATGGCATCAACAAATGGTAAGACATCATCCTTTGTGTTTAGATGTTTGGTATTGTCTTCTTCATATAATCTGATGCCCTGTTACATAGATATATAATGCAATGCATTGTGGTTGAATTTAGCCATTGGCCGGCAGCAAGGAACTTCCCTTGGAATCCTGCTATCATGTAATTACTCGGATGGTGCGTGTGTGATGAGCTGCTGTGGTGTGATCTCCTTTTCGCGTACTATGCTGTCCTATGATGTGGGCTTGACATGTAAGCTGATGTCGGCTATTCGGGGCTCTCGTACTCTCATGATGCCAGCCCTAGTTGGTTTATGGTCACCGTAATCATCAAGCTGGATAGATTGTTAGAAGGAAGCTGCTGCAGATTTTGTTATTGGGCTCTATTTCAATTTTTCTACTTGCTTCTCTTTTTCATTCATTTTGTTCTGTATCAGAGCATAAGAGAAGAGCCAGTCTGAATCAAGAAAATAAATCAGAGTGAAAAGCTTTATTCTTGTGGTTTTCCCCTAGAACCAGACTGAAATCAGTGTCTTCCCTTCTCAAATTTGTTCAATTTCCTGAAGAATTTTCTCAGTAACTTTAGTAATGCTTAATATTCAGGTTTTGACCTTGTGGAACTTGCTATAGATGATATTGTTCGTTCTTCTTCCAAATTTGTACAAAAACCATAAATATAAAAGAAAAAATCACATTAACACTAATAAAACAGACAAATGTTTAGAGATATCTACCCTAATACATTATAAAGCAGAAAAGTCTATGTAAAAATTTGCGCCACGTGGCAATACCTGAATAAAATAATGGGCAAATTTTTTTCAACATAAAAAACTAAATAATAATTCTAGACATCTTTATCTTAACCACTTCATAAAATAGATAATGGATAAATACCATATTATATGCGTAGTTTGTTTCATATAGTACGTATCACATTAAAAAATAAAAAAAAATTAATATACAAATATTTTAAAAAATAATTAAACAATAAACATTACTAAATAAAAAATAAATTTATAAAGATTGAAGTTTTTTAGGGTAAAATTTTAGATATTATAAAATAGATAATGTATATGTTTATTGATATTGATAAGCAATATTATATATTGTATCTTAAAATTATGCTGAAATAGTTTTATCGGATTATTGAAAAAAAATTATCGATATAAATTTCTATCTATATCTACGCTAATAAATTATAAAATAAAAATAAATTATCTACAAAATTTGCGCTATGGCACTTTAAGAACCAATCACTTCTTTCAATTTTTTATTTATTTTTATTTATCTACCTAATACATTATAAAGCAAAAACCATGTCGGTTAAAAAATTTGCCTCATGTGGCATTACTTGAATAAAATAATGTCAACCTTTAATAACTTTGTAAGATCGTTAGTACTTCTAGGTCGTTGACCTAGCCAACGTCGCCAACCTGGTCAAGGTTGTCGACTTAGACAAAGTCACCAACCTGAGTGTATACGCAGCGGAAATTTAATTTAACAGAAAAGACTTACTTGACACACCAATATTTTATAGTGGAAACACTTGATCGATGAACTCTATCAATCAAGTGTGAAAACCACTCCCTTCCAAGTTCTCGCTTGGAAGGATTAAAAGTCGTAGCTTGCTTTATTGATCTTTTGGATTGTTTACAATAACACCCTGGATCTAGACCTACTTCCCAAGCACTCTAGAACTCGTTGTGAACCGAGTAACCGCAACCCTCAACCCGTCTAACAAGCCTACGCCTCACCACTCGATTGAATCCCACGAACGAGTCACTCTATCTTTTCTCTTTCACAAATACGGAGTATAGGCTCGTGGTTTTTCCTCTCTTAATATTCAATATCAGCTCACTCATTTTCTAATCTAATAACCACGAATTATATAGGCTAGCACACTAGGGTTTAGAGATATATTACTTCCTTTATTAATTAAGGAAGATAATATAAATCTAATCCTTACAAATCTTCCTAAGGATAAAATAAATTTTACAATAAACAAACTCCTTAAGGCTTAAGCAAGATCCACGTCCTTTCTTGTTTTGAGAAGATTCTTTCCTTAACCAAACTGATCTGATATCTCGCGCAATCTTCTCATGCGTTTTCAGTCCGCCTTCCTGTCAGGTCGACGACCTGGCTCACGTCAACGACCTGCCCACGTCGGCGACCTGGATCACGTTGACGACCTGACTCACGTGGACGACCTGGATCACAGATTCGAGGTTGGCCATGTGACTTGCATAGGTCAGGGACGTCACTCACGTCGACGACCTGTTTTGCAGCTTCGAAGTTGGCCACCTCATTTGCGTAAGTTGACGACCTATCAAATTCTTGAGCTCATTCTACCAACTCTTCTATTCCGTCTTGGTTCACATGTTCACGACTTCTCACATCTCCACGACTTCATAGAAGAATCCATGTTGTCGACTTCCTTCAAGTTTGGAACCATCAAAATCAAAGCTTCGCTTTCTAACAAACTTGTATTATTCTTTTTATACATACGATTTTTATATTATAATAACTTGATCTATCTATATGTTGATATTTTCTATATTAATTTTATAAATATCTTTTAACAAAACTTAATCTATATGCTAATATTTTTATATTAATTTTATACATAATAAATTTTCTTTTATTTTTTAACAAATCTTGCACTCCAAGTATATAATTTTTTTTTATCTATATGTTGATATTTTGCAATATAATAAATTATTGATAGAATATATGATATATTTTAGTACACATGATATATCTACCTAAATTTTAATAAATTAACGTTAAATTTTATTTTAATAAATATTTTAATAAGTTATAATATCCTTGCTAGATATCCTACCATAATTATCTTTAAGTTATAACATTATATTATTTTTGTTTTTTCTTTATGTTATCTGTTATACCAATCTTTATATTAATTTTCTCCATATTTAAAAATATTATTATATTCATTACAAAGTAAAAGATAAGAACTCAAATACATAACCTTAATAAATATTTTATAAAACTAATTGTTTTATGCATATTAATATCTTAACAAAAAATAAAAAATATTTAAAAACATTCAATTCAAGTGAAATTAACATTTTAAAATTTTTAATCAAAACATGGGGCAAGATCTCAACAAATGATGATAATAATTTTTTAATATATTCAATTAAATTATGTAGTACGATCTTAAAGTTTATTTAATACATTACATAATTTTATTTTTATATTATATACAACTATAAGTATTTTAAAATGTATATTAATATTATAAATATTTATATTTTTTTGTAAAATTATCTCGTGAATTTCACGTGACTTCAACTAGTTTGAGGTAAAAATTGAAACCATAAATATTATTGTTGTGATTTTTGTTAGCACAACATTTGCTTGTAAGTTGTAATTGTAGCGCTGTGGATATGAATTGATTTTGATAATAGGTGATTTGATTTTTAGAATATAAAGTAAGAGGTAGTTTTGTAAAAATCATGCAAATTCTTGTGGTTTATATGAAATACGGTGGTTTTGTGAAAATTGCCACTGCTAGGAGCTTGTTCTCCTTCATCCATAGCCACATAAGTCGCGCCAAAACCAACTTTACTTGGTCTCTTTCCCAACTTCAATTCTTATGCTCCTAGGCAACGCTTCAATGGCGGCCCGGTCCTTGCTGTCTCCTGGATTCTCATCTTCTTTGAAGGTCCCCAAATCAATGGCGTCTGATCGAACTATTTCTCCTCCTTCTCGGAGACAACGGCAAAGCATATCGGCTTTTGAATCTCGAGTGTCCCTCGTTCTAGCCCTAGCTTCTCAATCCGCTTCCGTCTCTCAACGACGTAAATGTTATTCCTCCTCTCTCCCTCGATTTATTTCTGAAATTCTGCGTTTTAGTAATATTCGTCTTTAATTTGTTGCTTGCAGTTCTGGCTGATTTGGTGACGGAAACCGCTAAATACGCTTTCCCTCGAAGGTTTGAGAATCGGACTCTCGAAGAAGCTTTGATGTCAGGTATGTTTCCTTTGTTCAACCGATGGTTGATTGTTGTGAATTTGAGGGTTTGTATTATTGCGAAGTTTAATTTTGGTTGCTGATTCTGGGTTTGTGGATTTTGTTAGTTCCTGATCTTGAATCGTTCAACTTCAAAGTGCTGAGCCGAAATGATCGTTATGAGATCCGAGAAGTTGAGGTATCTTCATCTGAGATTTCAATTTGTTATCTCCATTTGAGAGACCTAATTTCAGTTGCTCTTAAGTTTCTGTAGCTTGATTCTGTGATATGTGTCTGGCTGAATATTATTGTAAATTTGCAATCAGCCATATTTTATAGCGGAGACAACCATGCCTGGGAAGACAGGATTTGATTTCAATGGAGCTTCTCAATCCTTCAATGTACTAGCAGAGTATTTGTTTGGTAAGGTAGAAATGCAACCATTTGAAATTTAATATTCATTTTTGTGGTCTAATTTTAGCTGGACATCCTTCTTATCATGTCTCTGAATCATTTCAGAATATTCCAAAAGAGAAGATGGAGATGACTACGCCTGTTATCACTCGTAAGACCACATCTGTTGGCGAGAAGATGGAAATGACAACACCTGTGATTACTAAGAAGGTAACTCAACTCCTTGTGGTTGTAGGCTTGTAGCTGTTATTGTCATCAGAATGTGAAGAATCATCCCTGTGCAAAATTTGCAGACGACAAACCAAGAAGAATGGCAGATGTCTTTCGTCTTGCCTTCCAAATACGGCGCTGAGTTTCCAATGCCAATCAATTCATCTGTGAGGATCACTGAAGTGCCAAAGAAAATAGTTGCAGTTGTTGCCTTCTCAGGTATTACAACAACAATTCAAGACTGAATTTTGCCCTTTTATCCATTGTTATGGTGTTACACTTGCATGCATTTATTTTTCATGTAAAATCAGGTTTTGTTACGGATGAGGAGGTTAAAAGGAGGGAGTCAACTCTGAGAGAGGAACTGAAGAGTGACAGAGAGTTTCAAGTTAAAGAGGGAGCTGAAGTAGAAGTTGCACAGGTATAATTCTCTCACATTCTTATATATGCTTCTTATGAGGACTGAGGACTACTCTTTTGAACGAGTTAGGGTTATGAATTTGCACTGAACTATTTTGCAGTATAACCCGCCGTTTACCTTACCATTTACCCGTCGCAATGAGATTGCACTGGAAGTTGAAAGGAGACAGTAGCCACACACTTCATGGTTAAATACAGCTTTTTGGAATCCAGTCTCTTTGTTTGAACTGTCCTGTCCAGTATACTACATCATGTTATGTACATATCTAAGATAGTAAGATACCTTTGGGGATGCTAGTTATTATGTGTATGAATGTGTAGTAGTAGTGGGATGTTATATATTGATATATACTTGAACTGAACTCAAAACTATTCTGATATCAATATATGATAGATGGGGTTTGCTAACTTAGTCTGAATGCCTGTGTGTCAACACCACATTTCTTGTAAGGGCTTGTTTGGACTCCCAAAATGATGCATTATGGTTGAAAATCCAAACATACTCTAAGGGCATTGCATTTACATGAAACTTTTGAAATATATTGTATAACGAATAATGCATTGAGTCGGTAAATACGAGTGTACGATACCTTGAAATTCATCATCTGGACATCTTGTGACAAACCTTGGTAAAATAATCTGGTGTGGCTTGCCGTTTTGATATTAGTTTAGCTTTTTCTTATAAGATTGGATTCTCTTCTTTTAGATAAGGGATTTTCCTTTTGGTGCCCTTGTGCTTTCGGCTTTTCCTTTTGGTGCCCCAAAAAAATTCTTATTCCTTTTGGTAACATTCTGATTTTAAAAGATTTCTTTCCGTAACCTAAACCTACACAAATGTTAAATTCCATCAACTTTTCAAAATTTCCGTTAAAAAATTAAAAAATAATAAAAACTAACAATT
The DNA here is from genome assembly GCA_964016875.1 of Fallopia convolvulus. Lineage (NCBI taxonomy): Eukaryota > Viridiplantae > Streptophyta > Magnoliopsida > Caryophyllales > Polygonaceae > Fallopia > Fallopia convolvulus. The sequence goes on along the minus strand of OZ024727.1, from coordinate 53,324,440 downwards.
CGTAATTCTTCTGCCAAATTAACGCTACAGGATATTCTCTCAATATAACTACGGTAGGACGAGAGGCGAGGAAGGAGACTAGGGCGATTCCGTTCTTGATGAGGTCGAAGGGCGACTAGGGGCTAGGGCGACGAGGACGGTAATCTGCTGCCAGCGAATCCGACCCTGTTGCATCTGGAAAACCCAACTCAATTTAGTTTAGGGTGATTCAAGTACGATTTAGATTAGGGCGATTTAGGTACAGATTTTCTCAAATCCAACCCTCCAACCCATTTAACAGCAAATGCGTATATGTGGAATTAGGCTTTAATTTGGAATTAGATTTGAAACTCAATTATTGAGACGAATTGTCAGAATAACCCAAAGAAACTCAAGTATACTACGAATTAGGTTTGAAACTCATTTTCTAACCCTTCGTATCTCCTGTTATCATTAGTTGAACTTGTATGGTCTAATCCCTTATATTTATTTTCTTGTATCATAGACATGCCAGGAATTCATATAAAATCCTTGATATTTGTATGGACATTAGTTGAAATTGAACATGTAATCGTTCTTAGCTGATAGCCTGATATAAAAAACGAGAGGGATGAGGGGTTTAATTTGGCAGAGTAAACAAAGAGAGGGGAAAAAGAAATTAGAAAATATTAGGTTTTTTTAAATTCTTTAAAGGAATTTAACATTTGGGTGTGTTTAGGTTATGAAAAGTAATTTTTTAAAATCAGAAGGGTACTAAAAGGAATAAAAAATTTTTTTGGATACTAAAAGGAAAAGTAGAAACCACAGGGGCACCAAAAGGAAAATCCCTTTAGATAATGCAAGGAGTCGGGCTAGAAGACTAATTCTCTTGCTAGTTTAGCTTTTTCTTATAAGATTAGATTCGCTTGATTACTACTTAGCCCTTTTTCCGTATTAATAAAATCCCCCTTTAGGCGACGGAGAGTACCGTCTCTCCTTCTACAAAAAAAAGAAGATTGTAAGTTCAAGTGGTGTTGTTCCGGTGAAGTTTCCAATTAACTCCATGGGTGGAGTTAGACTAATCTCAACCATTAATTATATTGATGGCTAGGATTAGACTAAATTTTTTTTTATCATTTTAAGAAAATAAATTAAATTAAAGATAATAAACAATAACAACAACAACAACAACAATGGGTTTTTGTAGTTATTCGAAGAAATGAGCCCTAGAAACACTCTCCCCGCGAACCCATCTCCCTGCCCCAATCTTCGAAACCCTAAATCAAGAAACCTACCCAAAATTAGTGAAAATCGGATCTCAACCTCTGTGTTTGTGATCTGCTATGTCCTCGTTTTTGTACTTTGGAGCGATTCTAAAAGCGCTTCCCCAAAAAACCCCAAATCACGCGATGTTGCGACTATGCATAGGTGGTCGGCTCTGACAATCGCCGGTAGAAAGGATGAAATTTGTGACCGGTTGCCAACCATCGCGCCATGCTCTAGAAGAAGGGCTACGCAAAAGGGCTTGGCTATGTGCGAGCCACGCTCTCTTTGGAGGCTAGGGTTGGGATACCTGCGGAACAGTAAGGGGCTAACTACGGGGAGGGATGAACTGTCGTCTGGGAGGTTGGTCTCTCGGCGGAATCACCGGGCGCCTCTGTCGGAGGGAATGAAGAAAATTGCTCCCTCCCGGGCTGGGGAGGAGCTAAGAGAGAAGATGGAGATTCCGACTCTATCCAGGTTGTACTCCCTTCCTAGACAGACTACTAGATATGATAATCCCTTGTTATGCTACTTGGAGATCTTGCTTGCCTATATAAATGTTAATTGCATCTTTGCCTGTTACACTACTCTCTCCCTTGATATCTCTCTGTTCTATACTCTTCTTGCTATGCTGTGTGTGGTTTTTCTGTGGGTTACTGGTTTCTCTGTTGTCCGAATGGTGAAAAACAAAAGGAACAAATCATTCAAACAAGTACTTTGCTCTGATTCCTCCTATTCTAAAGAAACTAATCTTAATGATCATTTGATTGAACAACCTGAACCAATGCCTACCATGGTCCTTGGGACCTTTAAGGGTGGCAATTGCTCTAAGCCTCAAGAGGCAGGTCCTTCGAGATTTAAGAATGACAAGGATAGAACCATAAGGAAAATGGATATGCAAGCCTTTTTGGGCCAACTTTCTGGTATTTGTGAGAACATCAATCATCTTAAGGAAATTCATTATTCATATGGTATTCTACTGATTTCTGAATCGATTACCAAGTTTGTATTGAATTGCTGCAGGCCTGTGAAGCTAATTATGCTACAGACCTTATTACATGTTGATCATGTGTGCTTCATTTATACTAGGACTTATTATGCAAATTTACTTGATGAACACAATTCAATTCTTGTGAATACTCGTACGAATCAGGAATTTGCTGAATCCACAACTATATGCCAAAGAAGAACTCAGAGGCCGATATCCAGGATTAAAGATAGGAATAGACAAGGCCAAAAGAGAATTGGGCACACAAGTGATTCAGTAATGTTTGTTGTCTTAAAGAACTTGAATTTGTTGCACTGTTGTTTGACTGAATATATTAGAATGCTTTTAAGTGTTTACTACATTAATGCTCACTCTTCCTACAGTTTGGAAGAGGATGATGATGGACATCTTAAAAAAGGAACTGTTAAAAGGATTAATAATAAACACAAGACCCATGTGATGCATATTATTAAGTCAGCTTACTCAACAAATTTGTTTGACAGTTGGTTCTTTTTTGAACCTTGTGGACAGTTAGAGGCTGAAACAGATGATGCCTGGCTGAGAATTTGGAATTTTCTATGTGGGGTGCTTATGAACATGCGAATAAGAATTATGACTCTAAATGCTAGCAAAATCATGCTTGTGTACTATTTAGTTAAATCCATGAATTCCTAAATATGATAATTTTTTGTAAGATGGGTAGCAGCATGTATTTGAAAGTTATGAATATATGGTATTTCAACTATTTTATTGGGATCTTTGCTCATATTATGGCTAGCGCTATGCAGGTTATACACAACATGAATTTGACTAAAGATATAATAATGGAAAAGTTAACCCATTCTTTCCTTAAGGGGAATAGAGAACAAAGGCACAAGATTACGTTTAAAGTTTATTATGAAGATATGTCTATGGAATAGTAGAGGTATAGGTCGGAAGTCGTTCTGGCCGGAGATTGACTCGTTTTGTAAGATTGAAAGAATCCAAATTATGACTATTGTTGAAACAAAAACTGAAACAATGCCTTCAGACCAGGTTTGGAGAAGGTCTGGTTTCGACAACATGGTTTGGTCGCCTGCTAGGGGGAGATCCGGGGGGATATGTGTGATGTGGAAAGAACATCAACTGCACAATGAAATAGTCGAGGTACTTAATCAGGAATCGAGGTTTTTTACCCTTAAATATACAAATCTAGCAACTAACTATATTATAGCAATTTGTTTCGTATATGCTCCACCACAAGAAAACCAAAAAAATAGTTTTTGGGAACAATTAACCCGATATCTACAAAATTTACACCTTCCTGTCATTGTGATGGGTGATCTTAACGAAATTCAGAATCCAAGCGAAAAGAAAGGTGGAGTGTTGCTTGATCATACGAGATTTGAAAGACTTATAAAATTTAAAAATGAATGTGATCTCTTGGACATACCAACAACGGGAAGCAAGTACACTTGGAGAAAGAATAAGACGGAAGAGGATAATATTTACGAAAAACTTGATAGAACACTAGTAAATGATCAAATACTTCAATGGTTCCCAGAAATCATTACACAACATTATGCCTTTTCTTCGTCTGATCATTGTAAAATTACGATTGACCTAACTAATGGACAAACAATAAAAGCTCAACCTTTCAAATTCGAAAAAATGTGGATTCAGAGAAAAGATTTTAGAAATGTAGTTAAACAAGCTTGGCGGGTTGATTTTCAAGGATCACTTATGTTCCAACTAGTAAATAAAACCAAAATATTCAAAAATCACGCTAAGCAATGGAATAAGAGAACTTTTGGTAACACTTTCGAGCAATTACGCGTGATTGAAGAAGACCTTTTAAAAATCCAAAACCAAATTCACATAACACCCTCGCCAGATAAAATACAAAAACAATTACGCTTAATTGGAAAAAAGGAATGCATCTTAAATTTTCATAAAACATATTGGAAGCAAAGAGCGAAAACAAAACATATTAAACTCACAGATACAAATTCAGGTTACTTTCATAAGATTGCTACGGGACGAAGAAATAGGAAAATAATTAGAAAAATCAAAGCTAGTGATGGTACACAAATTCTTGGGGAAAAAATATTCGAAATGAGATTCGAAACGATTTCAAAAAAAGATACAGTAAGGAATCGATTAATTCGGCTCTCCTTAGTGAATATCTAAACCTAATAACCAATGAAATAACAAATACAGAAAATGATGAATTAACGAAAGCCGTCTCGAACGAGGAGATTAAGAACGCCCTCATGAACATTGGATCTGACAAATCCCCTGGTCCAGATGGGATGTCTGCGGAATTCTACAAAACATATTGGGACATTGTGGGTCCATCAATAATCAAAGCGGTGAAAAGTTTCTTTCACTCTGGTAAGATTTTGAGACAAGTAAACCATACTTTCATCAGTTTACTCCCCAAAATAGATAACCCAAACTCCACAAACCATTATAGGCCTATTAGTCTCTGTTCCACAATTTATAAAATTATAGCCAAAATCATTACGGAACGATTAAAAAAGATTCTAGGAAAACTTATTCACCCTCTCCAAGGAGCATTTGTGGCTAAAAGACCCATTCAGGATAACATACTAATTGCACACGAAATCTTCCACTCTTTCAAAGGAAGGAAAAATAAAGATGGGTGGGTTGCTATTAAACTGGATATGGAGAAAGCATATGATAGAGTAGACTGGGAGTTCTTGTTTTGTGTTTTGGAAAAGTTCGGTTTTGATAAAAAATTCATAGGTTGGATCAAAGAATGTGTACAAACAGTATCGTTTTCAGTATTGGTGAACAACGGACCCACTGACCCTTTCTTTCCCGAGCGAGGATTAAGACAGGGCGACCCATTATCCCCCTACCTTTTTATCTTAGGCACAGAAATTTTGGCAAGAAAACTTCAACAAGTATGTATGGCATCAAACAAGACTGTTGGCTTTGCTCTTGCTCGAGCAAGAACAAAAATCCCCTTTCTATCTTTTGCAGATGATATAATAATTTTCTCAAAAGCAACCCAATCAGGGTGTCTTTCTGTTAAAAAGATTATTGATGAGTATTGTGCATTATCGGGCCAAAAAGTTAATTATCATAAGTCAGCTTTCCACATGTCAAAAATAGTATCAAACCAACAAAAACAACGAATACAACAAGCCTTGTGTATTACAACAATGACAAACCTAGAAAAATATTTGGGATGTCCGATAGTTAGTGGTGTTGTGAACAAGGAAACTTTCAGTGATACAGTTGGGAAAACGAAAGATCAATTAAGTAAATGGAAGGCCAACTCACTATCCCAAGAAGGAAGAACAATCCTTATCCGATCAAACCTAGCAGCTAAACCAAATTACTTAATGCAAAGTTTTATGCTACCCACAAGTGTTCACAATGAGCTTGATAAAATAAATAGAAGTTTCTTTTGGAATAAAAGCCAAACATACAAACCGTTGATTGGGTGGGATAAAATTTGTAAGCCCAAATCCCACGGTGGGTTAGGGATTAGAAAAACAGAACACATGAACAAAGCACTACAAATGAAATTGTTATGGAAAATTCTAGTAGAACCAACAAACATTTGGGTACGCATAATAAAGGAAAACTATCTTAGGAATGATGATTTATTTTCATACAAACTCAAATCGAACACATCATGGCAATGGAGAAAATTGATAGCGCTCAAACCTTCCTTTGAGGAAGGCCTTAGATGGCAAGTTGGTGATGGAAAAACCATTAACTTCTGGCTAGATAGGTGGCTTCTTAATGAGCCCTTGAAGAATTATGCCATTAATGTGCATATGAACAATCTAGACAACAAAATTGTCGATTTCTTGTATAATGATAAAACATGGAATATTCATGCTCTCAATCAACAATTATCACCTGCTATTGTTAGTAAAATTATGGAAACCACCTTACCGAATAATGAAATCCAAGATCGCCTTTATTGGGCGCCTAGTAGAAATGGATGGTTTTCCACAGATTCAGCCATCGACCACATCACAAAAATAAATAACATCAACCCAATCTCGAACAACTGGATATGGAAACTTGATACATTCCCTAAAGTGAAGAACTTCTTGTGGAAAATTGATAACAATGGTTTGCCTACAAAATCAAGACTTCGGGAGAAACATGTACCAGTCCCGGGAGGTTGTTTGATGTGTCATTGTACTTATGAAGACATCAATCATATACTTATCAATTGCCCACATACACATAAAATTTGTAATAAAATCAACCCAAAAACTGACCAAATTCTACAACAATTCGATACCAGGAATAAATCTCCAAGACAGATAATAAGTGAACTAAAGCAACAAATTAGTACAAAAGATTTCACAAAATTAGTTGTATGTTGGTGGGGGATTTGGCATCAACGGAACAAACTTGCGTTTCAACAGGCACCAAATGACCTCATTCCTGATTTGGCACAATATATAAAAGCACAAATGTTGGCATGGGAAGGAACAAAAAAATGGAACGGGGAGGAACCGAAGATGGCCAATCGTAATATGGGTGGTAGTAGACATAAAAAAACAAAACTGGAAAAAAAAACCCATTGATTTCTGTAAATTAAACGTTGATGGATCAAAGCTTAATAATGGGTCTGCGTCTTCAGGTGTTGTGATACGGGGATCTAATGCAGAAATCATTCATATAGGAACAACAAAGTATGGTCGGGTCTCGGTGGATATGCTTGAAGCGCTGGCCCTTAGAGAAGGTGTATTACATGCGCAAAACATGGGAATCAAGAACTTAGAAATTGAGGGTGACAATCTGACAATTATTAATGCGGTTAGGAAACAGGGTTAATGCCCTTGGGATACGAATATCATTGTTTCAGATATCTCGATCTCTCTCCAGTACTTTGATATTGTTCGTATCAATCATATCAGCAGGAACTGTAACGTTGTGGCCGACAAAATTGCCAAGCTGGGCCACAGCTTGCCGTTAGGCGCCATTTTGAATCATCCAGAGCTTGTAGCTCTCATCCGCAAGGATGCTCTAGGGCGTCCCCCGTAAGGGGGATCTCCTAATCTTTACCATTATCAAAAAAAAAAAAAAACAACAACAATGACCTAGTGTAGCTCCCCTTACGGAGAATCTGGGGGTCAGGATGGGGGCACCCCTGGCTTAACGCAATGGGAAGCGACCAAAAGACCCAACAGACCACAAACCAAAGGTAGGAAAACAAAGTCACCCAAAAAAAAAGCCGATAACAAAACAAAACAAAAAGAAGCAGAGAGAAGAGAAAGCATAGAAGCCGGGCAAAGCATAAGATAAAACAAAGCGCCAAATTCTCAAGGTCCTGTGGGCCGGTCTGTTCAGGTGATTAGCAGTCCACCACTCGAATCTTCTCTCTCCAACTATCCCTGCACACTGCCGACTCTGTCGAAATCCCCAACTGACTGACATCCTGTCTTATACTATCCTTCCAGCATTTCATCGGTCGTCATCGTCTCCCAAGGCCAACCTCTCACATCTACGAACTGGCTCATCCGAGCCCCACCTCTGAACATGTCCAAACCAGCGTAGACTTGATTCTCGCGGTTTATCTCCTATACTGGCCACCCCCAAACTGCTTTTGATCACATCATTCCTGATTTTGTCTAGTATCGTGTGTTCGCTCATCCACCTTAACATTCTCATCTCGGCTACCAACAGTCTCTGTTCCTGGGCTTTCGTGGTGGGCCAACACTCTGCACCATAGAGGATGACCGGTCTGATCACTGTTCTGTAGAACTTTAAAGCTTGAGCGACACCTTCTTGTCGCACAGGACCCCCAACGCCGATCTCCACTTCTACCAACTCCTCTGGATACGGTGTGTAATGTCCTCATCGATGCCTCCATCGCTCTGCAAAACTGACCCCAAATACCTAAAACTCTCCTTCCTCGGAATGACTTCCCCTCCTAGAAGCACTTCCTCACTGTGGGTTGCACTTTGCCCGAACCTGAAATCCACATATTCTGTCTTGGTCCTGCTCAGTCTAAAGCCCTTGGACTCTAGCTTCTCCCTCCAAGTTTCAAGCCTGCTGTTGACCCCAGCTCTAGACTCGTCTACCAACACAATATCATCTGCAAACAACATGCACCATGGGATCTCTCCCTGAATCTCCCTCGTCAGAACGTCCATCACCAACGTAAAGAGAAAGGGGCTTAAGGCGGAGCTAATAATAAATCATCAGATATACGCAATCTCCCAGTCCTCCAAATTAAACAGAAAATTCAGGAACTCAACACGACATCGTTTGCAGATTTAATTTCTTTGTCTCATATTCATGTTTTAAGTTCTGAATTTTCAATATACAAATAACTAAACTTTGTGAGAGACAAGATTTATTACCACAATACAATTCTCTTGATTTCCAAGTGAGGTTTGAGGTTGAGATGGAATAGAAATGGTACTAGGAACAAGAACGACACAAAGAAATGGTGGGTCGGGGAAGAAGATACAAAGAAATTTACCTTATTTTTCTTTTTAATTATTTTACATATCATTTATTTCCTTAATAATCCTAACTAAGAGATTTAACTTAATCTTTAATTTAATCTAATCCTAGCCATTCAATTAAATGGGTGGTTGAGATTGACCAAACTCCACCCATGGAGTTAATTAACAAATCCAATGGAACAGCACCGTCGAAGTTCGAGTTGACCCTACAACTCTCTTTTTATTCCATGACTATTAAAATATTGTTAGAACCTTAACAAGCTTATGTCGACGCAAATCCTCCGTTACACTTTGATGTTCCACTTTCATATTTCACTTGAAATTTCAAATATCAAATTAAGGTCAAATTTTTAATAATTTTTTTTATATTGTAAATGCTTATATACATATGTATGCAAATTTTTATATTAAAAATCATATTATACAATTTTTAAATTAAAATGATGATTTTCTTACAAAATATTACCTTTTTAATTTAAAAAATTTATATAATATGATTTTCAATCTAAAAATTTGTATACATATGTATATAGTTGTTTATCATATAAATATAGTTTTTTTTATTTTTTTCAATATTTCTATAACATTTAAAATAAAAGTGGAATATGAAAGTGGAATACTAAATGTGGAATATAGGATTTGCATTGAGCTTCATGAGCCAAGAGCCATGCAATTTCACTTTTTTGTTCTCCTATAATATCAAGTCATTTAGTGATCGGATAATCGCAAGAAAAAGAATAAATAGCTTTCGCTAATTTGGTACGAGAAAAAAAATCACATACATAACATATCTCACATTTTATTAAGTCAACACTGTTGCAGATTCTATATTGCCGACTTGTTTTGACATATTTCTACCATTATGGATTGCAGTTGATCCTTCCATCTAGGCCTTAGTAACCTTATTCGAAAGAATGCTCTAGAAAGACCTACCTATTGTTATTATAGGCTCTCCTAATTTCTTCCTTTAAAAAAAAAACACAAACATAAAAGGGAAATTCGGAAATAAAATGAGTAAAGCTAAGTGTATAAGGGTCCGGTTCAAGAGAGAACGCTCCTTCAGGAGAAAACAAGAAACTAATCGAGTGTGTAAGATTTTTCCGCATGACTGTAAAATTTTGTACTTGATTGTGTATAATTCTCACACTGATTGTGCATAATATTATAACTAGTTGTGCATGACATTTTCAAATGAGTGTATATTATCTTGTTAGGTGTTATAAATGATTGTGCATAATTTTGTATGCGTGCATTATATTACAATTGATTGTGCATAACATAGTAAGTGACTATGTGTAATCCTATGATTGTGCATAATTCTATAACTAAGTGTACATGACTTTCACACACTCATTATAAGTTCATCATGCACACTCATTTAAAAAACAATCATTATAAAAGAATATATGCACTCACTTGCAAAGATTATGCACATTCACTTACGGGTTACGCGTCAGGTTATTGAAAAAAATCTAATGCATTATCCGACCCATAAACTAAAAACTAGTGTAATTCCTGTACCTTGTACCGGTCTAATTCAAAATAATTTTATAAGTATTATTTTAACTTCTTCTTAAAACCCTTTTTTCCGAGAAACTTTCACGTCCGAATCATGTTTTCTCCGACAATAAAAATTACAAAGTGTTGATTTGCTTAGGAGAGAAGAGTGGGCAATTATTTTTGAGATAGTGAAGAAAGTGATAAGGTGAAAGTGTTTTAGAAAAAAAAATTGAGAAATAAAAAAAAGTAAAAGATTGTTTATTATTTTTTTAATTGCTAAACACCATGTCAGGTCTTCAATCAATTATTTCATCGTTTGTTGTTTAATGATAAAAGATTAATTAAACAACAAACAATAATATCATCCAAATCAATTCGCTCTAATCGAATTTATACATGAACCAAACCTCAATCAGTGTAATTGGCGTTTGTAAAAGCTAAATTCGTCCAATAAAAACTAATTAATGAATGAACCAAACATCTTGGTTACGTATTTTATTTTGGGAATAATGAGAATGAGATTAAAATGATTAGAGATAGTAGTTTTTAACTTATTAGTGGTGAGTGGTGGTTTATTTTTTTGGTTATGTGGGAGAAGAATGGTTTGTTATTAATGTATTAGTGGGGAGGGTAGTTTCTAATTGGATGCCAAAACAAATGTAATTTTTATTAACTTAAATTTCTTTTTTAAAATTTGCATATTGTTTGTTGATATTGTTGTGATTATGACACAATTAAAAAATTATTAATTACTACATTTTTTCCAATAATTGCCACATGGCACAATTTTTAACACTAACATGAATTTAACTTTAGTATTGTACTATAATAGATATCTGACCAGTTATTCGTGAGATTGTAGATTGGGTTACGGATCGACCTGCCCGTTAGACAACCTAAGTTTATTCATACGAATTGTGTATTTGTGTTATTTATTCCCAACACTTTATTCTGAATTTTACTTGTTTAGCATTTTTAATGAAAATGGTTATTGGGAATTCATAATTTTTGTAGAGAGAGTTGAAATGAGTGGCTAATTATGATATTGTGTATATAGTGGGTGGTATTGTGTAATATTTAATTTAAAGTGTGTTTTAAGTGAAAAAATAGGCAAGTTAATCCGTAATTATATGTTTCAAGTAAAGTCATAAACGATAAAACTAGGTTTTGTGATTTTATTTCTCTCCGCTTCATCTCTTGCTATTTTGCACAAATCAGTGACAGATTACGCCGACCTCACTCGTCTCTCTTCTCTCGCGATTCTTTCCCCTTCGGTCCATCTCCTCCTAGCTCTCATCGTCTCGCGTCGCCGCATTGGCTTCGGGATAGCAAGCAACTAACAAACACAAGCAAGGTATTTTTTTTCTGTTGAATTTCGCCCTCTTTTTGATTGGTTGTAGATCTAGGTTATTAATGCTTGGTGCTTGCTCGGATGTTACTGCTTCCATTAGCGTTATGCTTTGCTTTTGTGCTGTGATTAGCACCTACATATCTTTCTTGTCAGACTTTGATTACTTTTTTTTTTTTTGTCACTTGTGGCTCCTTTGAACACGCCCCAAGAATCAAAACTGCCAAATGACACTACGGATAGTGTTATGTGATATGTTTGATTACCCAATTTGTTTGTCTTAGCCTTTCTGAATTAGGTTGAATATCCAACAGATTATATCAGAAGTATCAAATCGCGCTCTCATTGAGGTGTTTTTATCAGAGGTTTGGAGTATTAGAACCATGTTTTATTGCTAGTTTAGAGTAATCTAGCTTATACAGATAAGAAAAGCTAAAGTAGAAGTAGTCTTCTTGAATAATTGATGCTGATATTTACAAATCTTGTTCATTTTGTCGTTTCTTTACTTGGTTGTGGTTTGTACTCAATTAGTATGTAGTATTGGATTGAAAGAAATCCTCACTAAAGTTTAAGGTCCCTAGGATATATGGTGGTATTATTAGTTTTTGAAGAGAAAATTCAAAAGAGATAGAATTATTCCTGCTGTAAGAATAATGCTTGATATTTGTGAAATGTGAATTTATGAGGATTTGTAAATTGAACAGTCAATTTTTGTGCATTTTATGTTGTTTAGGCTATTTTTGTTTTGCAGATGTCTTTGTATATTGGAAATCTATCTCCTCGTGCTCGCAAAGAAGAGCTTGAAAGTGTTTTCGGGAGGTTTGGAAGGTGTAACATTAGACTGAAAGATGGATATGGATTTGCTATCTATGGGATTCGTGCACAAGCTGAGGTGGCTATGAGAGCTTTAAGGGGTAGAAACATCTGTGGTTTGCCTATATCTCTTTCATGGTCAAACAAACAGCCTAATGCACCACAATCATTTAACAGAGGTCCCAGATCTCATGAGATGCAACAGGGAAGAGGTTTTGAAAGAAGAGATGATCATATGAATGGCCCGTTAAGATCTAATGTTCGTCAACACAACAAATTTAGGCAACCAGATGTTGACGCTAGAAGGCCGAAGTCTGATGACTTGAATGTTGAAAAAGGCAGCTTTGACCATGTCTCTGAAGAGAGAGAAGGTGATAGTAAAAAAGAAGATGTCAAGGATAAAAGTGATAATGCTGACAACAACCTGTTGGAATCTGGTAGATGGGGAGAATTTGGACGCTTGTCAAATGATAATCATATTGATGAGGGAACGACATTTGAAAGATACGAACCGGATCGTGATTATGAAAGAACAGATCAAGATGGAGGTAAACTAATGCTGCATGATACATCTCCTAGAAAGGAAATTTCTGAAGACAAATTCAAGCGGAAGGAGGCTGCTGATGTAGCATTGGGCCATCAAGATTTCTCAAGAAAAAATCAAGCGTGTTTCAAATGTGGCAGTTTAGGTCACAAAATGCGTGATTGCTCTCTGCAAGATGCCTCTCGTGTAAGGAAATTAGCCCACTCTAATGACAGGCGGGATAGTGTAGTGAATAGCAGACATAGAGGTAGAATAGAATTAAAGGGAGCAGAACCCAGTTCAAGGAGGAGGTTATCTTCAACATCAACAAAGGAACGAGTGAGGGGCAGAAGGGATTCTGGATCAGAAAGACATCAGAGGGTAAAGAGACGTAGGAGTTCCCCTGTTTCAACAGAATATAATGATAACGGGAAAGCCCAGGGCCGAAAAAAGCGAAGTGATGATGGAAATGAGACACTTAAACATCGTCATGGTAAAAGGAGAAGGAGATCACTTTCACACTCTTCAGCATCCAGCTCCCGTTCTAGTTCAATGTCCAGGTCATCTGTTTCATATTCCTCATCTAGGTTAATGTCTGATTCAAAATTAAAACAAATTAAGTCTAGAAGTGTAAAATCCAGGTCTAAGTCCAGGTCAAGCTCTCCTACATCTTTGTCGTCATCTGATTCTTTTGGTCAGCCTCTATCACCGCCTCCAAACAAGACTGATGTAAAATTAAATGGCTCTCTTGATCATATTACAAGTCTGCAAACTAAGCCAGATGTAATGCAAAAAAGTCAGCATTTGGAAGTTGTTGCAGAGGAGGGTAATATTGGACGTGGAAATGCTGAGGTTAATGTGCTGTCCAACTTGATCTCAATGCAAGAAAATCAGCAACTGGAAGTTGTTTCAAAAGAAGAGAATGTTGCATCTGGAGATACTGAAATGGCCATAGAAGATGAAGATATGGTTGTGTGTGTTGATGTGGTAGATGATTTTGAAATAGACAATTTGCCGAAGAATGATGATAAGTTCCTTGAACTTGAAGAAGAGCATACTATTGATGGGAATTTAAGGGACGAGTCATATGTACAAATGAAATCAGATTCAAAAATCACATCTACAACTCGTGCTAAATATGCCAGCATATCCATGGACGAATTGGATAGGGTTATGAAACACTACAATTTGGTACACACAGAAGAAAATGGAGGACATTTGTCTGTAGAGGACTGCTTTGGCTGTGCCCGCTTGTGGCCTTGGGAGATAATTTACTACAGGAGGCTAAAGAAAGGTCCAATTTCAACTGAAAATTATGCTAGGCGTCTTGCACAAAATAAAGAGTTTGGAATTACTGATAAGTATGTCAGGAGCAGCAGTGGATGGGGGGAGCCAATTGAGGAACTAGATACAAAGGATTTATAATCCTTGTAACTGCCAACTGTATGAAATTCTTCCTTGCATCTTGAGTAATATTTTGCGGGCGCTTAGGAGAAAAAGAATGTAGTAAATTGCCAAGATTTTCTTTTGTGCTAGTTTTTGCTGTGGAGTAAACAAGCTAGAAACCTGTCCTAATCAGTGAATACTGGGACCATGTAATTGTTTTTCTTTATGCTAGTATGCTGTTCTCAGTACTTTTGATGAAATACCAAGTTTTGTGCACTTTTTATTTCATTTTTGGTACTTCGCAACTACGATTGCAAACATGTTAAGATTTCTTATAGAATTATTAGATCATGTCTGTTGCTAACTTTGCAGACAATATGATCTGGAAAAGTGGCAGATGTCTTTTTATTATTATGCCTTTCAAACACGACGATGAGCTATCATTGCCAAGCAATCCATCTGTGACTCTGTGAGGATCACTGAGGTGCTAAAGAAAACAGTTGCACTCTACTGCCTACTCAGGTAAAGTCTTTTGCAATAATATTATGCTAAAATTTTATATTTTTGATGCACTTGTGGTAATTTTGCATATCATAATCTCTGGATATTAAAAAAAAATAAAAATTCCCCCCACATTCCTAAAGATTGTCTTTTGTTTTGCCTTGTGCCAGACAAGTACTGAAGAGGGACTGAGATTCCAATATATAAGAGGGGGCACTGAAGTTGAAGTTGCACAGGTATCATTCTTCATATTCTTATCATTTAACTGCATTATGATTATGAAGTTTCACTGAATGATTTTGCTGTACAACGCACTGTTTAGACGTGTTGCAATTAGACTGCTCTGAATGTTGCTAACCCCTTTTGGATTCAGATTTCTTGTTTTGCACTGTCCTGTCCATATACTACTATTATATCTTAGCTACCTTTGTAGGATTTGATTTTGTTGAATACCTTTGGAGATACTTGCAATGTGTATACTTTGTACAACGGCTACCTGAAATCAAACTCTAGATTATGATATAGTGATTGGCTTTAACTTGGTTGGATATAGTGGTTTGGTTTGAATCCTTGCATCAACCCTGCAATGCTAAGGGACACACTGCATGATAAGACAGTTTTTGAATTGTTTGTAATGCTGACAACAACACTGCGTGATTAAAAAAATGTTTTATAATGTTACTCCGTATTTGTTTTATTAGTTTTATAAAAATTGCATAAATTTTATCAATCAAGATGGGCACAAAAAATGTAAATTTGTTTTCACGCAGCTTTCCCTAAATTGATGCCCGAAGTTTTTTCAGATTTTGTAGGATTTTTAGAATGGATGAAAAGTTTCCCGGTTTTAGAAAATAAAACCTTAAAAAAAAACGTTTTTCTAGTGTGTGCCCAACAATGATTGGAGTTTCTTTAATTAGAAGTTTAAAGGTAAGTATTACTTAATAATTTTAAAATTAGTAATAAAGAGAAATAATATTCTTGCAAAATTAAGTTATGATTTCCTTATTTATACATTTCCCTTCTCAATTTACACTCTCCTCCTTAATTTACATTCTCCTTCCTAATTAAGGTGACCTAATCATTGTTAGTGGGGCACACACTAGAAAAATCCATACATAAATCCATAAGTAAAAAAGGTTTAAATCTCTAAATAAATAAAAACAACAAATCTTTCTATAACATGATGTTTGCATATGTTAAAAAATTCGTTTTTAGAAAACTTCACCGAAAACACCTGATGCAAAATATGGCTGAATTGACTTTAGTTGACTTGTAGGTTTAGTCAACTATCAATACTATTCAACGTATGTGCACTAAACCACCCGGGTAATCAAGTGTCATCCATTTCTATTTGCTTAGTGTTTGTTTAGAGCAATTGGGTGAAAAGACTCAACTACTAAACAGTAAACACTGCCTTCGTTTTTTACCTATTCAACTAGTGGGTTTCAATATCTTACCTTTTTTATTTATTTTTCGGTGTATCAACTAACAAATCTTTTGATTGGATTAAAGTGGGTTTTTTGGTGCGAAATTATATTGGATTAAAGTTTTAAACTTGCATTATCGGGCCAATTACAAATTTAGAAGGTGTATTTTGTGATGATTACTTAACCCACACGCTATAGAAGTAGGAGTATAGGATAAATGCATATGAAAGAATTTAAGGATGTGGATTCTATTCTCCCTTTTAGTCCACACTGGAAATTATGTGGCAAGTGAATGATATATGATTGTGTTTCTAGCAACGTATTGTGGGTGGATGATAAATCTTGGATTGTCATGATCACATTTTATTTGACCAATTCTTTCGAATGAGCAAATTTAATCTTAACTAATAGCAATATTATGAGAACAAATATTAGTTAGTTGAAAATTACATGATGAAAAAATATACCTTGCTATTTATGTTTCTGATATGTTAAAATTGTTATTGTGTTTGGACATTCTGCAAATTCAAACAATGAACTTTAATATTTACTAGGTAATTTTTATTAAACAAACACTGTCTACAACGGCTAATGCACGGCCTTGTTTTACTTTATACCCAAAATCCCTTTTTTACTCAAAAACTATTTTTAATACTCTTGAAATTCGTGCAGCTCTCTACTTTTTACGTTTTTCAAGACACTAAAAATCAATTTTCACCCAAAAACCTTTTTACACCCATAAGTGAAACAAGGCTGCAATCTTACCATTTTAAATTAGACACTAATACAAACAATTGATAAACGAATAGGTTTGAAATTACCCATGGGCAATGCTCTAAAAAATGCTAGGTGGACCCTGAGCAAAGAAGGACGAGGTCTAGGTGGGCCTAGACGGGCTGAAAGGCTAGGCAGGTCAGGACGTTCATGTGCCCAGGCAGGCCCTACACAAAGTCTGTGGGATTTTCAAAACAATGCTCGTGCATAACCAATCCATCCAAAAACTCGACTTACATATATGGGTGAAAACTTGAACAATTGTCGGTGATGAACAAAATACACGTGAAGGCCCGTCAACCGGTCCGATACACCTAGAATATATATAGTTTCATACCTTACGTACAAAAAACATAATATTATGAAAGATTTTATGTATTCCTCTCTTTTTGATTTTGCCTTGTGAGGGTTAGACCAGCTATTATAAATCTTAGTTCATCGGCATTGTCCTAGTTACTATATAAATGGTGCAAATGCATTAGAAGTAAAAGGTAGTTATGATTATTTAACACCGGCCCCGATAAATAACCCGACCCATCACCTATCCAATGAATAACAAATGGATGCACCCGATAAATCTAATGGGTGGATGACTAAAGGGTCACTCACCCTTTGATCATCCACCAATTTCCAACACTTGACACAATGCTTCAACAAATACCCACTATAATTTGTCAACTTGATTAAAAGATACTTCTACATCTAACACTTGAAAAATACAAAATTATTTTCGTTGTCTAACCATCAGCGGTTAACCTTAGGGTGTGTTTGGATCCCCACGTTTAAGAGAAGTCATTATCTATAGTAGCTTGAATTATTTGAATAAAAGAGAAATGAATTTGACTTATATTTCCTTATTCCACCCCACAAGTAGAAGGAAAATTTTCCACTTCATTTCCACTAAATTAGTTACTTTTGTGCTTCATTTTTTTTTCCACGTGAACTTTGTCTTGTGTTCATGTGTGGCACATATCAAATGCAAGATAAAAAAGCCTGGGGCATTTGGTTCAACGATTAAGCTTATGGGGTAGTACTCCGTGGTCACCGTTTTGAATCCCTCGGACGATAGTTTGCCCTTTCCTCTTTAGAATTGGTTAGTAACCAGTTCTCATCCCTAGTGGACAGGGACGAACCAAAGGGCGGGCTGGGGTACGCTTCAGTCCGCCCTAAAAAAATAAAAAATAAAAAAAATAGGGTAAATTTAATAATAAAAAAATAAAAAAGGTAAATTTAGTGTTAAATTAAGGTAATTTAGCACATTCAAAAATTTTTAGTGACAATTAGCCCATCCTAATATTAAATCCTGCGTCTGTCTCTGGTAGTGAATGCTCTAGGCGAGTCCAAATAATACTCATAACGACCCTAATCCTTACCGTATCAAAAAAAATGCAAGATAAAAAAGAGTGCTTGGATGAGAGAAATTTCTGACATGTATATTATTTTCCACACCATACATATATCAATATGGAAGTATAAATATCAAGACTTTTAGTTAGTTTTCTATAAACCCATCATCATCAAACTAACTATAGCACTCAGATTCTGGTATGCTTTTCAAAGCAGGCTTCCAAGCTCTATCCCTAATACTATTACAATCCTCATCACAATCAAAATTTACAACTTCTTTCTCTTGCTTTTGCACCATCTCAGAAACCATTCCTTCAATTGACACTTTTCCACTTGCTACCATCTCCTTCAACTTTTGCTTGCTTATAACCAACTTTACTCTCAAACTTGGGCTTCCAACTTCCTCCACCTCTGCATCCGAAAATCGCACCTTCTTCTTCGAATTTGGATTCATGTATTTGGTATTGAAAATCGCTTGATGATGAGTGAACGCGGGTTCTTCGTATTCGATCTTCTTGTGTTTAGCATTCTGTTCTTCAACTCCCAAGCAATTTCCCATGTTTAGGAAATTATATGAAGTATAGATGTTTTTTTTGTGTGTGTAGGATATGGAGGATTTTAAGTTTTCTGGTGAATGGTTGCAGTTGAAATAAGAGCCCTATATATAGAAGTGGGAGTGGGAGATTTATGTTCTGTTGGGGGTCCACAAATGCAATCTTTCCTCTTGGGCTTGGCCCACTTGGTCATGTTGTATACATTGGACAATTATTACACACAATAGTGTATGTTGGGAAGATCAATTCGTCCACTATTAATTCTCTCTGATAAATACAATTTTTTTTTTTGAAAGAGAGGTATTACTTTCCACAAATTTATAAAAGAAAAAAGGGTTAAGTAGTAATTATACAAAAAAATAGTTAGTCTCGTAAAAATAGCTAAGGAAACTGTTGCGAGGAGTTGTTTAGAGGTCAAGGAGTTGTCCAAGACATATATTAAAATTCTTAAAAGACATGTATAACGATTCAATGATCAGTATGTGTATTCTAGATGGGGACACATAGTACTTTCAAAGTTTAGACCGGGTTGCACCAAGGCTATACTCTAAGCATGTTCCTGTTTGCGGTAGTGATAGGCGTGCTGTCGGGACCTATGGTGAGACCTCGTGGTGTATGCTCTTCGTAGATGATATTGTACTGGTAGATGAGTCTAGAGTTAGGGTCAATAATAAGCTCGAACGGTGAAGATGCTCTCGAGTCTAAGAGTTTTAGACTAAGCAAAATTAAAATGGAAGAGCTTCTGAGGGAAGTGATGACGTAAAGCTTGGAGAAGATATTATCTCAAGGAAGAGAGCTTCAGGTATTTGGGGTCTCTCATGCAGAGTGATGGAGGGGTTGATGTAGATATCAGATATCGTATCCAAGCGGGTTGACAAAAACAGAGAGCAGTGTTAGGGGTCTTATGCGATAAGAAAGTGCCGCTTAAACTCAAGGGTAAGTTTTACATGGTAGTTGTTAGGCCAACTTTATTGTATGGTACATAGTGGTTGTTGTCTACAAAGGCCCATGAACAAGAGGTGATGGTAGCATAGATGAAGATGCCACACTGATTGTGCGAGCATGCATATGAGATTGGATAGAGAATAAACGAGGTTATCATTAACAAGATCAGTGTCGCCAACATAAGGGATGGTTTCGGCATTTCATCCTAGCTTTCTAATATCTATCATAAATAATATCTTCAATTTAGATGAATGCCAACCAAACATCAAAGTTAAGAAGATGCATTTCAATCAATCTGAATCTCCAAATTGCAAAACCTATTCAATCCAACCCTACTCTATTAGAAAAAATTAAGATTAAGGTCAGAAGTCAGAAAATTACTCAACTAGGTAAATCGTGGGTATGTTTCGAAAGGGAATAAAGTGTACCACTAGCACCATACAAAACGAGTCTCATGACTTAATTAAAATTGTGCTTTATTTGGGGAATGATGCAAACTTTCTACCATTCACTCAAATTGTATGGTGGATATATAGTGCTTGTTACACCACTATGAAGAGTCTAGTAAAATTAGATAGGTTTGGGGGACCATGTTGCTAATAGCTGCCCACTATGTTGCTAGTAGGTGCGTGTTTTACTGACTTTTTGCACTGTTTCATTGATCTTTTGCATCCGTCCAAATCTTAACCTTCCTAGCTTTCTCCAAGTCGGTGCAAGCTTGATTATGATGTTTGATTTCTTGTATTCTCTTTCTAGTTAAGATTAATTAATTAGGTAGTGAACTAGTAGATCAAGAACAATAAAGGATAAAACACTTAAATGGATTCATTAATTTACGGCCTATTTATAACATATGGGATTGGATATTATTAGTACACAAAAATTCGTTTTTAATTTATTGGTTGAATACTCCCTTCTTTACCTTCTGTTTCAACTGCCTTTTTAACCTAGGACCTGCAAAATAATAAATAAAGGGGACGTAAACTCTCTAATCTACCTCCGATGCCTAAGTCAGAAGAGCAATTGTCAATTGAACGTCGAAGTAAAGGACAAGACATGCGTGCGAGCTCAGCGAATATGAGGTGCTCATCATACATAGCGATTGAAGACATGTATTTATAATGGAGGAAAGAGAGAGAAGGTCGAAAACTCTATCTCTAAGGGCGGACCGATAATGCTCCACGCCCAACATGCGATTTCTTACTCTCCGATCCAAGTGGAAATTCTATCTTTCGATTAAGATAGAATCCTCCATTATAACGAATAACCGCCATATTTAATTTTAGAATAAAATATATAAAGATTATTAAAGCATAATAAATAAAAGTACCTTTATGGCGGATAATAGCGAAAATAATTATGACAATTAATTTTATCCAGCTGATAAAGACCGATAGAGTAATATAAACGCGTTAGGATCCATACATCTGTCCGTACGCATATACACGAAGTCCAAAACACAAGTTCATAGGATTCCTTCTTAAAATGTTAATGTCCACATCAACGGTTAACTCTTATTGTTAATTTTAGAATGACACCCACATACACACACATTCGTATAATCGTATATGTATATGCACACGATCTGAGTCTGTTGCCCTTTAAACTTAGGGCTCTATGGAATACTCATCCAATTGTCAACTTTAAGGATACAATTAATTAAGCACGTGGGACACGACGTTGCTGGGATTGGTTGGCCATTTATAAATAAGGATGACCCATCATCGTCATCATGAACGGCTATACGTACAGATCTTCTAAGTTTGCCATCGAACGAGACCCAACCCAACCCATGATTCATGTGTCGATCGATGGACATTAAACCGTATAACTAAAAATTGGTCGGTAACCATATTGTGGATTTGTGGGACTATCCTATTCTCTTTATTATCTTGGAAAAGTAAGTCTCTTTATAGGGACATATTTAAGAGGGTCCATAATGGATTTTGTTTTAATTACCCACTGGGTCATTACCCACATCCTAATTAAGAAATATCTGCATTGGGTGAGGAGCCCAGTCGGGCCGGTTGGGCCTTAGGAAAAGAACCCCGAGGTCACAGGTTCGACACCCACCGGTGACAAAACCAAAAAACTTTAATTTCTCTAGAACTGTATCAGTTCTCACCCGTTCAAGGGTGCTCTAGGCTAGTCCAAGTAGTACTTGGGTTATCCTAAATCTTACTGGATCAAAAAAAAGAAAAAAGAAATATCTACATTAAATAAGAAAAGAGAGAGGTAGTAAAATTAAATTCACTTTATCTAATCTACCCTAATCTATGTATATATATAAAAGACACAAGGAATAAGGCCACCACATTGCGCCACCTAGGATTTTCCTACGTGTCGTTCCCATGTTAAGCCACCTAGGATTTCGCCACCTAGGATTTTTTTTATTTTGAGAATTTATATATGTTGATATTATTTTAGGATAATATAAAAATAGGATAATTAATCTAGGAAAGATTCTATCTAAAATAAAGATGTTATTATTATATATTAGGAATTATGATAGATCTAAAAGATTTTATCTAAAATTAAAATAATATAGAACATTAGATATTATATATTAACATAGATATATTAATTTAATTTTTCCAATTAAATTTCTATCTATTTATATAAAAAAATAAATTCGAAATTTATTTAAAATTCAAAGAAAATTATTTTATCTTTATTTTTTATCTATTTAAGTATTTATGTAAAAGATTTATCTTAAATTATTTTTTTTTATAAAAAATAGAACTTTCAATCTAGATAATTACTTTTTGAATTGACTTTTTGATAAAAAAAAATACGTTATCTTTTCCTTAATTTCCTTTTTGAATTATTTATGTAAATATAAACAATTTTCTTATCATTAAAAAATTCATTCTTTATTTATATTTTTTCATCGTTTCTTATTAAATATATTTTTAATTTTTATTCAAGTTTTTCTAAAGAATTGAATTTGATAAAAAATACAAGAATTTAGATTATTTTTACCTTTTTATATTTTTGTAAAATATTTTTAAAATTAAATGATTCTAATTCAAATATTGTAAAATATTGTAAAATATTTTTGACCCCACCTTATATTAAAAAAATTTATTTATTTTATTTTTTTCCAATTAAATTCCTTTCTATTTATTCATGTGGAAAAAATTAATTCGAATTTTAATTAAAAATAACGAAAATTATTTTATCTTTATCTTTTTATCTATTTATAAAAAAATATTTATATTAAATCAAATTTTGATAAAAAGGTAAAAATTTCAAATATCTATATAATTACTTGCATAAACTAAATTTTGATAAAAAAATTATATTATATTTTCCTTAATTTCCTTTTTGGATTTTTATGTGAATATCTTCTTTATATTATATTGTTTTTTATTTTCAAATTTTGTATCTATATTTGTACTCTACTAACCCATACAGGTTAATTGGAACATATTTTTTCCATTCTCACGTTTCTTTTTTTTATGTAATTGGCATCCATTCAAGCATCTTCACCGTTAGGTTTTATTTTTTTTGTTAATGTTTTATCCTATTCAATTGAAATTGTCATGAATTTTTACTCTTGATTTGTTTTTAGTTTAGTCTTGATAGTTATTCTTAGTATTACAAGTGTTATTATTATAGTATTGAACTATATGTAAGTTTTTTAACTTAAATTTGTTACTCTTTTTTTCAGTTGAACAATGACTACTACTATAAATTTTATTCGTGATCTGTATTTGAAAAAGAAGACAAATTGAAAGTTACGTGTTCGATGCATACATATGTGGGATATTGTCAACTTTCATGATAAGACTTAAATTATTGGCAAAGAGATGATCTTTGTAGATGAGAATGTTTTTCCCCTTAAATGCATTATTTTACAAATGATTTTCTTCTAAAATTAGTCTATTTTAAATTTCTAATATGCATAATAACTATATATTAATTGAATTTTTTTGTGTTTTTCCAAGACATAAAATTAACGCCTTTATGTATACATCAGTTGCTAACAGATTTTTACATATTGGAAAAGATGACATTCTTATTATCAAACTTTTCTTTAATCAGTATTGTTGATCTATAATAACAATTATATATTATTTAAATATTATTATTTTATTTAATCTATAATATACTACTTTGTTTATGTAGTGCAAGGGAAATTGGTTAATGCACGTGGTCCTATTAGAGTTTTTATTACTAGAGTTTTTATTGATGATCCTCTTATTTCAGACATTGTTGGATTCCAAGATAGGTAAAAATTTATTAATTAAAACATTGATTAAGATATTAATTTTAATGATTAATTTATTGATGTTTTAATTTTAATATTATTTTAAACATTGTTTTAATTTATTTAATCTCAAGAAGATAACTCCTATTTTGAGTGCATCATCTCCTATTCAATTCCTAGATATTAAATTTTGGAAGACAATTGATGAGATACTCGACATAAAAAAGGTATTTACATTAATATTTTATTATATCTTGATAATCTATTAATTTTTTCAAAACTAAAATATTTTTCAAAATTAATTTAGTCATCTTAGTTTGAATATTTTTTAATATCATTAAGAATGATTAATTAAATGAATCTCCTTTTATATTTTTTTCAGAAGGGTCAATATGTTACTATTGGCATTGTAGAGGATATTGATGATTCTTTTGGATGGTACTATAATTCATGTAAACAATGCAAAAAAAGGTAAAACGATATGATGATGAATTTTGATGCAGTGGCTGCGAGCGTATTGTCAAATATGTGATTTCAAGGTATATAAAATACATTAAATATTAATCATTAAATATGTTTATGTTATATATATTTAGAATATTATATTTCATGACAGGTTTAAAGTTACTTTGGTTGTTAATGATGGAACGACCGTTGTATCATTCGTTATATTTGACAAAGATGTTCGTTAATGTAGGTTTTATAAGCATATACAAGATGCCATTGATGGATCCTCTATGTCTTACTTAACACTATGTCGTTCTTTAATAAGTAAAATATTTTTATATTTGTACTTTAATTAACACTATGCGATTTTTTAATAAGTAAAAATATTTTGTACTTTAATTAACACTATGTCATTCTTTAATAAGGAAAACATTTTTATATTTTTTACTTTCATACAATCTTTCAATGTTCAAATTATTTTACTTAAAAATCACATACATAAACAATGGATCTAAAACTCTACAAGCCAACATGCTAAGGGAGTAATATTGAATGATATTACCAAAGTATTAAAAAATCATTTCAAACCACCATGACATTGCAACAAAAGAAGAAATATACAACAATTAAATCATTAATCAAACATTCATATATATTTAATATATTATAAAGATAATTTTAAGGTTCCCGGGCAAGGCCCGGGTCATAAACTAGTATATACTAAATAGATAACATGTTTATATAATTTTGTATGTATATAATTTTCTATTTATGGATTATGTATTAGTTTACTACAATAGATAACATATTTATATAATTTTTATATACATAAATTCCTATGAGATGATATTTTTTATATTAATTTAATATTTTTTATCTCTTAACAAGATTTAGGGTCTTAATATTTTTTTATCTTTTAACAAGGCTTGAGCTCCAAGTATAAAATTTATATCTATATAATGATATAATTTTAAATAATAAATTTTGTTATGTTGATATATTTTTATTTTGAGAAAAGATTTAATTTTATGTTGATGACTAAGATTGTATGTAAATGTAAAAAAAAATAAAAAATCAAATTTTAATTTTAATTAATAAAATTAGATTTTCTTTATCTTTTTATGCATTTATATTAAAGATTTTTTCTTAAATCAAAGTTTGATAAAAAAATAGAAAAATTTACAATCTTGAAGATACTTGCTTAAATTGAATTTTGATAAAAATTTACATTAAATTTTTCTTAATTTCCTTTTTATTTTATTATAAAAATATAGAATTTTTTTTATCTAGCTCCACCTTACATTTAAATTTTTTTATCTCTATGTTTTTTTTTAATTTAATATGGATGATAGGTTAATTAATACATTGAATTTTGTAAATTTTCATATACATTAATTTCCTTTATATTTTATTTCTTCGTTATGTAAATTTAGTATGGAAAACAACTTATAATTTCAATCTAAATTTGGACAAGATCTCAACAAATAATGAAAAAATATTTAAAAATATATTCAATTAAATTATGCAGTACAATCTAAAAAAATAATTTGTCTATTGAACAATTTATTACGATATTATATAAATATATTTAGTATTTTAAATTAATATCGTAGAATTGTATAGTTTTTTAAAATTATCCCGTGAATATCACGGGACTTTAACTAGTTTCGAGGAGTATTTTAAAACTTCTCATAATTTAAATTTACTTCACTAATTTAAAAAGTACATCTTCATATTTAGGATATTGAAATTTTACGTTTTCTCCTTACAAAAACTAAAAATAAATAAATCACCGTACCTCAAATTTCCACATTTTTTCACCAAATTTTAAATCTTACGTTACTCAACTCCTATAAACCCATATAATTTTTTTAGCAAGCCAACCTATTATTATTGGACCCTTCTCCATTACTATTGTATTTTGTTAAATCGTATAACAAAAACGTAAAAAAATTTATTCTTATACTCAATATTTCATAAATTGAAAAAAAAATCATTCTATAAAGTTTAATAACAATATAATGAATAAGGTTAGAGTAAGGGCCTGTCAAGATAACGTATTTTCAATGGTAATTCAAACTAAGGGTGAGCAAAAATGCGTTATCTTGCATTATATTTATCATATGCTTTTTTTAATGTAAGAATATAAGTAATTATATGTAAAAATAATTTATTTTATTTTTTAAAGGCGATGTATAATTAATTTTGGGTATCTTAGTTAACCATGTAACAGTATCAAACTCATGGTTAACTGAAGTTAATAGTATGAAGCTTGGATGTATGGTTTATGGTATAATAAAACTACTAATCAAATTTTGGTTAACCGGAGGGTGGTTAATAGACTTGTCAATCGGGTTGGGTCGGACGGATTTGAGTTTGATCATTTCGGGTTCAATTTCGTTACGGGTCACTAGTCAATCGGGTCGGGTTGTTGCGGGGTTTCGATCGGGCCGGGTTGACCAACACGTCTAAAATATCATTTTTTATAATTGTTAAAATCAATTTTTATTTAATAATAATATATTATTTTTATGTGGTTTAATAATAAAATCTATCATAAGTTTAAAAATAAATTTTATAAATTCTATACATATATTAAATCGATCAACCCAACGGGTTTTGTAACACCCCCAAAATATCTCGGGAATGTCACACGCCAGTGACCTCGGATTTTAATGCCCGAAGTCACCCAAGGCTTTACATCAGTTTAAATTTTGTAAGTTTATGTATTAAATCATATGAAAAACAATAGCAGAAAAGTTTTGAAGGCAAACTCAATTTGTATTCAAGCTTTCTTTTACAAATAACAACCTTATTATCAATATGACGAATTCAGCGGAAGGTTAAATAGAACTTTATGGCATAAAAGTCAAACTTATTTAATAAAAATGAAATCACTACTTATAAAACCTTTATGTATAGTATCATGGGCTCCATCAGTCATCACCTTGAGCGCTCTTGGATTGACACTAGTTGCTTGCTAATACCTGGTACCACAAGTGGTCAGCCCTCAACGGGGTCAGCTAGGTCGACTCCAATATTTATTAGGTCAAAGTAAATAATGGAAACAAGATTATTAATATTGTGAATGCACATTTTAAATGTCTAATGCACTTTACCTTACGTCGAAACATTCTTAGCAAACATCGTACAAGCTCAATGAACTTCTAAACTAAGACTAAAATAAACATATCAACAAATACATAAGTTCTTTATGGTGCTTACTCGCACTTATCTTTTAATGACCACACATATACACACAGGGTTGTGATTTTTAAACCATCGAGGCTCTTACGTCCTGATGAGTGGGCTCATACGTCCCAAAAGATCGATTCTGGAATTTCAAAGAGCACTAGCTAGGTGCTACACCCCTCATATTCGGATGAGACGGGCAGGGTCATGACCAGCATTAGGGTTTAGGGCCATCCTAATGCGAATGTTATAAAGAGGATTTCAGAGCAACTATGGCTCACCCCCTGGGTCCTATTCTAATCCAAAACAAGTCTCAATCGAGACGATAAATACACAAAACCACAGTCATCGAGACCTAATCAAAACTAGCGCAACCTAGCAATAATAACATCTAAACGAGAATAACAAGGTCATCATTTTTGCCACGTCAAGCACCTATATTATGTCTTCAGTTATTGATTTCAGTCTTGACTCACTATATCATACTCGAAGCTCCAGGAAAGGGGAGGATAGTCGCACAATGGACAACACCAAGCCCTCCTTGCCATTTTTACAGGCGCATTTGACAAGCTCGAGTACGAATTCAGATGAAAGCAAGACTTACTTAATCGTAGTTCAACTAATAACACCATCCTAACTATTATTATTATCACCACTATTCTTAATTCTAGTCTTATTAAGGAATTTGATCTTCTCATTCTTTCTGCGTTGATTCAGCGCTTTTCTTTCTGTTACTTCGAAAGTAGCTGCTTCAGAAAAGCGGCCGGTCGAAAGAGACATTCGGTAGTAAATGCTTATGCAAATTCATTTATGATTATATTTCTAAAACACTTAGTATATTTATGCGTGAATTATATTAAGCATAATCACGTCAATCAAGAAAACAAACATGGTTATTAGACTCTTCACACAAATCAAACAAGTGACTTAGCCGAGCAAGTATGGGAACTTGCCTTATTGACGACCTCAGAAGCTCGGAAAGGTTATAGTCGAGATCGTATAACCTTGGATGGCAAACCTATAATAGGATATGACACAACATGAGTATAAGTTTTAAAACCGAAATCAATTAGATTTCCGTTATCTTATAATCATGATTTAAGAATATCTAGAACGAAGCGCTTTAATACTTCATAAACTATATTTTATTAAAATCATATTGTAATGAGAATGAAAGAATAGTTGATATTCTGATTTTCCTTAAAAATATTTTAAAATAAACTCATATTACTCTCAAAACCTTTGTATGAAAAGTAGATTAGTCCTTTATAAAAATCATACTTTAAAATATTTATAATTTCTTATAAAACTATAAAAAATACTTTACAAATCCATATTTATATCAATTTTAAAATAAACTCATATTACTCTCAAAACCTTTGTATGAAAAGTAGATTAGTCCTTTATAAAAATCATACTTTAAAATATTTATAATTTCTTATAAAACTATAAAAAATACTTTACAAATCCATATTTATATCAATTTCAATTAGGAATAACTTATTTAATCTTAAACCGAAATTAAAACAATAAAAACGAAATTAAAACAATAAATATAAGGCTGTACAGGAATTAAAACAAGGAGAGAAAGTGGTCGAACAAGGAAGTTTGGCGGCTCGGTACGGGCGGCTCCGACGATGGATCGGGACGGAACCGGCGACAGTTGGAAGGCTGCAACCTCCTCTCTCTACTGTTGGCATTGGAGGAGGCGTAGGTGGTCCGAAGGTGACGAAAAGGGCGGGACAAAGTCGGTGTGGGAGGTGGCGAATAAATCCGAACAGCAGCCCGGCAGAAAACAGAGCAGGCGCACAACTGGCTTCGTGTGCTCGGTTCAGACTCGATAGGAATCCGTTTGATGCGAGACCAAAGGCGTTGGATTCGTAAGATCAAGAGCTTTCTAATGATATAAAATGGGAAATTTTTGGTTGAGTGTAGAAAGAGAAATCGTCGAATTACAACAGTTGTTCGTAACTTAGAGTACTTGTGACAGCTTGCTTTCGGGAGTGATTTCGGGATGAATTTTGGACGGATTTGGACGATTCAATAGTCGAATTCCACTCATTTGAGGATGAGGAATCTGTATATGGGATTGGTTTTGTCAAAATCAAACTAAAAATAAGTGAACGATGCTATGAATTAAACGAACTGAAAAGAGAAAAACAAAGGTGAGGTTTCAATTGAAAACGATTGACTTGTGTGCAATTGGGTTGTCAATCGACCCTATTTATAGACCCACAAGTGTAACCACTTGGATAAAGTAGAAGATTATCTCAAAATCGAATCAAAATTCGAATCAAATCTTTGATTTGAACAAACCGAACGAAATCTAGGTTAATTGACTTCTTTGATTAATCTGGACGCATTTAGAGACTAATTGAATTAATTGAGTGAGGAATTAGATAGAGATCGAAATTATAAACCTTATCCTTTTTACGGATTTGAATTTCGTTGTGAAACGAATCCAAAATCCATAATTGAAAATCTTGACCAAAATCCAAACAAACAACAAACCTAATGTGTTTGTTTAGATTTTAGTTTCAAATATTACAAAATCAACCATTAATTTCTATACATCAATATTTTCTCCTTTTTGCATAATAGTAATATATAATTGACCCAAATTATATACATATATTTTACACAATTAAATTTCATAAAATACTACTTCATAAAAATATTTATAATAATAGAAATAAAATTACCAAAACAAATATCTTGTTATAAATAAATAATTATGTAAATTTAAAAATGAGGGTTATTATAAGTTTCAACCCAATGAGTTTCGGGTTATATCGGGTTCAGTTGATTTCTGGTTTCGGGCTGGGCTTGACCCTAAAATTATCTGACAATTCAGGTCAGGCTTGCGGGTTAGGTCAACTTTTGACAGCTTTAGTAGTTAACCAAGATCCCAATTAACCGATTTTGCCCGCACGTATATGCCATAATAAAATGACCTTGTAAATTCTAAATTATTTACCAAATTATATATGTGATCACAATTTGAAAAACCATAGTTTATATATTAAACCTTTCCAATATACAATCATGAAGAAAAAATTACAAAATGGATTTGATTTGAAATTTTGGGAGAAATTGAAAAGAGCTAGAAAAATGGTAGAAAAATTGAGGAGAAATAAAATGCACATTTTTCTTTTTCTTTTTAAAATAAAAATTCCATATTAATATATTAGTATTTTAAAGTATATTTGTTTCTTTATTTTTCAATGCATGTGTTTTGCTTTGAATAAGGGTGTCACTAGCTCAGTTAGTTGTTAGGCTCCCATCCAATTTTGTGTAAACTGTTATTGAATTTTTAAATGAATAGATAAAAACAAAAAAATCCAATATAATCAGATATATTATATTTATTTTTTGGCAAATAAGATGTTATAAAAAAAAGTATGTGTGTCCCTGATAAATTAAAAAAAAAAATATGTGTGACCCTGATAAATGAAAAAAGTATGTGTGACCCTGGTAAAGTACTGATAATTATGGGTGAACTACTTGCCTAAATAAGTTTAAAAAAATAAATTAAAATTACATTGTGTATAAGTTAACTGAAAATTAAATCTAGCTCGTAAAACCCTGATAAAATATCAAACTTGTAAAATTCAATCCAAAACTTATTTATTGAAACTAGATAAATTAAATTTACTTTTTCTCTCTTTTAAATATTATTACTCCACTTCAACTAGATAAATTAATTAAGATAGCGTTTAGTTACACAAAAACGCTCTCTTTCCCCCTTCCCCCTTTCCCAAGTGATAAACTGCCTCTTTACCCAAATCAATCCAGTTTGATCTTCTCCGCTTCTTTGATCCTATTTATCTATCTAAATCTCCCCAAATTTTCAAGGATCTCGTATCTATATTATTTATGAGCCTGATTAATCATCACTCACGATAACCCTCAAATCTTTCTCCTAATTTATAGTTCGATGTTAACTACTAGTTTCAAAATCAATTAGGCCGAGAAGGCAAAATTCGCGCCGAGAAGGCATGATTCCTTTGACTCTTTCTAGAACTAGTTCAGATTCCGATCTGATTTAAGAACAAGAACCCTATTTTAGATCTCTTCATTGATGCAATCTACTTCTAAATTAACTTGGGCTTTGTTCTTCATCTTGTTTTTGGAGACAAAGCCCCATGTTTAATGTTTGAAATTTACAGTTCTGCTATTGTTCGATCTCGGCCCGGGCGTGCGCTCTCGTCACCTACCTCCAACTTGGCCCTTCTTCAACCATGGGTATCTTTTTGGTTGAGGCGTGCCTTGCCTCTGTCCCCCAATTTAGATCTAATTTTAAACAATTGAACTTCACATCTGAATTGATTTGTTCCTTGTCGGCAGCTCGATCAGAAGCGAAGGCCGCCGTCCTCCTCCTCCGCCGTCCTTCACCGCTGCCGTCGGCCTATTCGCCCAGACTTCTGTCACCCAAGCTTTCGTCGTCAGCGGGTCGCCAAGCTCCTCCGATCCCGTCGGCATCATCGTCTTTCTCAGTTGCAAAGGCAGAATAAAAAAAAAGGAAACTAGTACTTGGGCTGCAAGCCTTTTATAATAATAATAATATAATAAGTAGGAATTTACGCTTGTGCTGCAAGCTAGCGTAAGTTTGGGGGATTTTTAAATATTTAAAATTTTACTAGGTTTTTTTTATTTTGTTTTTTCTTTTTTGGCTTTGCCTTTGTCATTTGTGTGGAGCAGGATGGCTCGGGCTTTCGCGTAGTACATACGGCTTAAGACGTGGAACTGAATTTGGTTTCGGACCGATTTGTGTTGGGTTAGGTCGTTTGGTGCCTTGTGGCTTTTGAAGATCTTTCATCCCGGTGGAGGGAACGTCAGTTGTTCAATTCGCACAACCCTCGAGGGGTTACCTTTTGCCCGCGGTGCTTTCTAGTGCTTTACTCATCCCGATCCCAAATTCTCTTATGTTTCTTCTCTCTGATGTTTGTATTCGTTTTAGTCATCTTTGCTCTTGTTGTGCGCTTCTTGTTTGCTGCACTTAGCCATTCGTGGCTGCCGTGTTTTACGCCTCTCGGTTTACCAAATCTGTTTGGTGCCCGAATTCTTACCTTATCCAAAAATAAAAAACTAGATGAATTAAATTTACCTTTTCTCTCTCTTACAACTTAATACCTCACCTCTAAATTTGGATAGTGGGTTATGACCCATAGGGTCATGGAATTTGCCGTCCTACGTTTTTTGTTTTTTGTTTAATTTTTCATGTTTCACCGGCCGACCAATGAACTACCTTTTTAAAATTTATGACAACGAGGGACGACGTTTGACGACGGGTCTATCCTTAATTTATTCGATTAACAAGCTAGAGTGATATACTAGCTCTACTTAACTTGGGTATCTACGTACATATACATGCATATTCAACACATGCTTATATATAGATGTAATGAATGAAGGGGGGACCCTCGTCTCGTGTATATGAACTTTGTTCAATTCATTTTTATGGGGTCGTATCCAACTCAACTCACATATATGCACTATGCTTACACAATTGTTAGATTTTATAGCAAAAGTTTTTAAACAGAAATTCTAAGAATAAGATCCAATCATCCAAAACGTTTGAACCAATTCTCTAAAAGTAGATCCAATCGTCATAATTGTTACAATTCAAACTACTCCTATAAGTTGAATGTGACATTGTCAAAACTTGTTCAATTGCATCCTAACACAACGTTCTTTCATATTAAATTGTTATGAACAATAAAAAAGGGATTCAAACTCGCGACCTAATAATTACAGATGTCATTGTTTACAAACGAGGACATACCGGGTGGGGTCGGTGCTCCCACTTCCCCCCGACCAATTATTTATTTTTATTGTTTTAATTTTTTTTGTAAAGTATATAATAAAAAAACTACACTAATAATACGGAGTACTAAAAGTATTGATTAATTAGTCTGATTGGTTTAGTCCTCATTTTACTAGTAGATAGTGCGTTGTTTGAATCTTGTCTCTTAGCCTAAATTGAATCTTGTCTCTTAGCCTAAATTAACATTTCTCATTTCCAGTTTTATTGGTATTTTTTCAATAACTTGAATATGTTTTATCCGTCATGTTTTTTTTTATCTTTTTAAAAAATTTCTTCCTTAGTATAAATTAGTCTTTTCCTCTTTTCTAGTTTGTTAATTTTTTTAAGAACTTAAATTATGTTTTCTCCGTCAATATATATGTTAATTTGATAATGTACACTATGGAATGGCGACTATTTTAACAAAATGTAATTTTTTTTAAGATTTAACGATCACTTTTAATAAAAATATCAAAATTAAGAAAACAAACCCCGAAAACAATCTCACTATCATTATGACCAACAACTCCACACCCTACTGGGTAGTATAAATCGTGCCCTCTCTTCCATAAAATATTGTGTCCGTCATTATCTACTAATTAGACTAGTGAGGCTCAACCACTAATTTTAAATGTTATAATGTATTTTTCAATGGCATATAATTATTGTCATTGTTTAGAAATCGCATATAATTATCACTCTTTTGAAATCTTATGAAATCCCTAATTAAACATACATTTAATATACAAAATTTTTATAACTAGAGGATGGATCCTTTTTTATACCTTTGAACTTAGACAATTGAAGCAATGAGTTCACTAGAAACATGATTTATGTCATGAAGTCATGATGAAATAACTCCAACGAGACTTGCACAAAAAGCTCCACTTAGGTAGGGGCGGCTGTCGTCGGTAGATATTGGCTAGTGCTCACTACTCTCACCCTCCTTTTTCCATTTTCCTTTTTACCAAGCATGCATAAAAATTTGACCCAATAGCTTAAAACCACTCGTATAATTGGTGATATTTTACTTAATCACCCCTATATTACGAAATTATGGAAAACCACCTTTATTTGACCCTCTGTTAGATTTGAACCACCCTTCCTCACTTGCGGTTCAATTCCGTTTGTAGAATAATGACATGGAACTTAAATTTAACTTGCTTGTTTTTTTAGCATATATGGACAAAACTGAAAGCCATCTCACTAGATATGCTTTTATTTAACCCTTCATCACCCTCAATTGCCCATCTTCCCCTCACGAGAAAACTCGAGGCTCGTCACCATTAAAGGGGTCTCGTTTGTGCTTTTCAAATCCCTTAAATAGGCCATCTCATCCTCGTAGTTGTAAGGTATGTTCTTACACTGCCTCCATTGGTGTGAAATTATGGTTTTCTTTGCTATTATCGGTTGAATGAGAATTTAGGGTTACAAAATAGGATTCGATTGAATTTCAGCATTTTGAAATTTTGGTAGAGAGTTTACAAGATCTAATTAGATTTGTAACACCACAATTATTTATAAGGGATTGAGGTGCTACCCATGTCAACAAGAGCTCTTCCTTTTCTGAGTTCGAGTGAGGACAAAAAACTCAAAAGTTAAGCGTGCAAGGGCGAGAGTAGTACCAGGATGGCTGACTCTCTTGGGAAGTTCTCGGGTTGGCATGTGATTGCGCTTCTAAGGCCTCATGATTTACAAATGGTATCAGAGCCGACTCTAGGTTATGAGTGCACTTGGCCCAGAGGGCGGTGACTCAACCTAGAGGGCGATCCTTAGGCCTTGACGAGGAAGTCAAGTGTTTAAGTGGGGAAGATTGTAACGCCCCGATTATTTATAAGGGATTGAGGTGCTACCCATGTCAACAAGAGCTCTTCCTTTTCTGAGTTCGAGTGAGGACAAAGAACTCAAAAGTGAAGCGTGCAAGGGCGAGAGTAGTACCAAGATGGGTGACCCTCCTGGGAAGTTCTCGAGTTGGCACAAGATTGCGCTTCTAAGGCCTCGGGCCTTACAAGATTATTGTCGTTTGTAGTTCATAATTCAATGTATTGCATAAATTGGCTAATATAGGATGATATGAATTAAAATCGAAGTCGATCTTCTGTTGGTTCCAATTGGAATTGATTTTTAGATGTTTCCTAGAATGGATGATATTGTTGCAGGTATAGCATGTCAAGTACAAGTTCTACGTCAACAACTTCATAACAAAGAGTTTGTTATTGTGGTCTTCCAGGAAAAGAATCAACTGTACATACGAAGTTCACTTATGGCAGACAACTTTATGGTTGTCGTCTCTATGGATTCCCTAATAACTACAACTACTTTGTATAGAAGGATGAATAACATAATACCAGAGTCATTTACGTTATCAAGAAGTTAGTAAAAGAGAAGCAAAAATTAGAAGTAGAAAAGAGGAAACTAGAGGATTCCGCAAGAGTTCATGAAATTGAAATGCAACAGATGGCACAAGAGCTTGAACTTACCAGGAAAACGAAGGCTCTTGATTATAGTTGGATAGTAATGATGTTTGGTATGCTGGTTTTGAATATGGCAATGCTCAAGTGGCTAATTTAAGAATATGCATGAATCACAATTTGTTGTAATGGATGACATTGATATTTCTAGTTTAGTTGAACTAGCCACTAATGGATCACAATTTGGTTTTGAATGTGGCATGTGCTTGCTAATTATCTTGCAGCTTCAATTGATGACATTGATATGTCTAGTTTAGTTGAACTAGCCACTAATTAACAATACCTCAAATGTGATGAAAATGCATACACTAGTTTAAGCAAA
This sequence comes from Fallopia convolvulus, assembly GCA_964016875.1. Classification (NCBI taxonomy): domain Eukaryota; kingdom Viridiplantae; phylum Streptophyta; class Magnoliopsida; order Caryophyllales; family Polygonaceae; genus Fallopia; species Fallopia convolvulus. Next base: position 53,288,210 of record OZ024727.1, on the reverse strand, counting down.
TTGCTTATAATGGATGGCATTGAAAATGCATAACACTAGTTTAAAATCCGATAATAATTCTAACCATTACATTGCAAGAGGAAATAAAAGCATCTGATTACAAGTTGGTAGGCCATTACATCACCCATAACACTTCAAAGTTTGAGTATGTGGAACAAAAGTACTCAACTTTGGATATATATATCCAGCTAACATTGATCACAAAAATCTAGTAAATTGTGTCACATATACCTAGGTGAACGCCTTGTAGCGCTTGAAGGCCCACTTTTGTTGGATTTCTTCCTAGGTGAACATTTGGTTGATTGTGAGTGATCTGCAATAAACCAGAGGAATGTATTCATGTATTAATGCCTGCATAGAATCAATAACAAAAGTCTAAGAATTCAAGTCTACCTGCACAGAATCAGTAACAAAAAGTGTTCTAATGTTCATCCAACTCTCCATAAAAGCTCCACCCTGACAGTCAAAAGAGGACCTAAAGTTATGCACCTGATTTTCTAAATAACTTACCATATCGTAGCTAGATTAAGAAATATTCTGCGATTGTGGGGTAGGTTGAGCATTTGAAGGACCTGGTGGGATGCTTCCAACTTGAGTGGTATTCTGCAAAAAAAAAAAAGACATGGTTTAGTTGATGACATAATGCTCAGTATTACAACAAAGTTAGAACACTTGTTTTGGATTTGTAGTGTTACCTTTCTGACATACTTTCTTTTTGTAGCAGTACATAGTCTTTGGATTTGCAGGTCTTCCTCCAGAATTTGGTGGATTTGGTTGATGAGGCCCTTTTGGTGGATTAGAACACTTAATTTTGTAGTGACTCGGTTGTCCACAATAAGAACAACTTGTTTAACCCACAATTCTTATCCTCTTATTCTTTCCTGATATATCTTCTCCAGGCTCTCTTCTCCTAGCCTTCTTTGGTCTTCCAGGTTGAACAATATACTTTGAAGCTTCAGAGCTTGTTAATTAGTCTTCTCCCATTGTACTTCTCCGGGCATTGGATGGATGATAGGATTGTAGGCCTTCAAGTAAGTCTCCTTGGTGAAGAAAGGATGCACATAATCTTCTATTTTCCTTCTATCCTTCAATATGGAGCACATTGCATGTGGACATGGAATACCAGTCAAATCCCATTTGTTACAACCACATGTCTTTGCAAGAAAATTTGCCACCTATGTCCTTCCATAATGGTCAACCTCAGACGTCTCTTGATACGCTCTAGATTAGTATGGTTATCTTTTGTATTTTAGGCATGATTTGAGTGTGTTTAGATTAGTTTTGAGCATAATTGTAATATGAAGACCGAAGACACGATTTGAAGAATTGCAAGAGTTTTGAAGATAAGTGTTGATTTGGAGTTGTTTTGACGCCATTTTCTTGTGACGCATTGACCGGGCTAAAGTCGTTGTGCCAAGTCAAAGATAATTAACCCTAATACAAGCTAGTATAGCGAGTAAGTCGGGGTCGTACCCTAGAGAACTTGCGGCTTCTAGTATAAATATTTTTACCAACTAAAGACAGGGGGAAATCATGAGAAAGATCTAAACTAAACTAAACTAAGAAACAGATAACAAACAATCAAACAAAGCAATAGAGAAACAAGTTTATTCAAAAGATCCACTCTGAAATAATCATTCGATCCACTGATTCCTTTTACACCTATAGTTAATTCCTATCCTAATCATTAGCAATCGCAAGTCGACGGTCCAAGCAATTCTTTAACCCTAGGCAAGGACGCTTAACCTAGAATTAGCATAGAGAACAAGGATATGCAGGATACAAGTCAAGACAACCAAGCTACGAGTTGATTGAATTAACTTATAATCAATTCTCTTTCTCAATTCCTAGTCCACGGTCCTAGAAATTAAGTTGTTTCAAAGACCAAGTAAGATCACATAGACAATGATTCAAACCTAATCAAACTGTAGAATATCAATCAAATTCAACAAGTTGCGCACCAAGTGAAATCAATTGATAATCATGAAATTAAGCACAAAGAGAAAAGATATTAATCAAAGGATAGAAATCAATTACCAAAACCTCACGAGTTCATACATCAGAGCTTCATCTTCGAACAAACCCCAAAGGGTTTAGTTCTCCATAAAAACAGAAAATAAACTAGGTTAAACTAGAAAGTAGTCTCTCCCTCAAAACTCACGAAACTAGGTCTATAAATACTAAAAACAACCAAATAAAACTAAATATTAAAATATAATAAAACATAAGATAACGGAAAACGAAGTCAGCGTGGAACATCGGAAACCGCGAGCGCGGGTCATCAACGGAGCTCGCGGGTCTTCTTCTGACAGCTTTCTGGTGCTACCTCCGGAGGTGGTTTTGACCCACTTAGAGTTGGAATTTGAACTCGCAGTAAAAACATGAATCGTAGCTCTTCGAGTTAGCTTTCCAATGATACCAATTTCAGCTTCATCCGATCACCATAGCTCCCGAACGATGCGTCATAAGAAAGTGGCGTCAAAACAACTCCAAATCAACACTTGTCTTCAAAACTCTTGCAATTCTTCAAATCGTGTCTTCGGTCTTCATATTACAATTATGCTCAAAACTAACCTAAACACACTCAAATCATGCCTAAAATACAAGAGTTAACCTATACTAAATAGATCATATTAAAAAAAGATTTTTTTTAATTGTTTTTTTAAAAATAAAAATTCGGAGGTGGTTTTGACCCACTTAGAGTTGAAATTTGAACTTGCAGTAAAAACATGAATTGTAGCTCTTCGAGTTAGCTTTCCAATGATACCAATTTCAGCTTTATCCGATCACCGTATCTCCCGAACGATGCATCACAAGAAAGTGGCGTCAAAACAACTCCAAATCAACACTTGTCTTCAAAACTCTTGCAATTCTTCAAATCGTGTCTTCGGTCTTCATATTACAATTATGCTCAAAAATAACCTAAACACACTCAAATTATACCTAAATTACAAGAGATAACTATACTAAACTAGAGCGTATCAAATTCCCCCATACTTAAAACCTTGCTCGTCCTCGAGGAAGCTCAAAATAAATCTAACAATCAATCCTATCAAGGTTTACAACATAGTACAAGGGAAGACAAAAAACACTCACCTCACCAACCCGAACCCAAAATAGAGTAATAGTGAGCAACAACATGATAGCTCAAGCACACACCTCACATAAATACATAATCAATAAGCTCTCAAGCTCTAAAAAGTGTAGAGCGTCCTAGGATCTACCCGGCATCTAAAATGTAATCCCCAAGCCCCAAAGTAGAATGAAATCCTAAACACTCCAATTTTTCCACTCAATTCTACTTAGGCGCCCTTTCGGGTTTTCACCTAATCACTCATTTCATTTTTCAAAAGATGTGCTCACAAACCTCACAATCACTCTTGAACCTCTTATTACTCCAGCCTAATGTTGGTCCGGGTTACCTTCTTTTTACTTGAGCTGCCCTTTCGGGTTTTCGACTCATCCAAGGATTTTATATGCCTTTTTCTGACTTTTTATGGCTTTTTTTTCTTCCTCTTTTTTTTTAAAAAAATTTTCTCTATACAAAACATGGAACAAAAATCCCATAAAAATAACGAAAAATAAACTGAAATGCAACTATCTATGATAGGCGTAGCGAGTACTTCCTCCCCCATACTTAAATCCTTCATTGTCCTCAGTGAAGTAACGAGAAAGGAATTAAGCATAGAAAAGGAAAATCAGAAGACTCACATACGAAAGAAAAGATGTGGAAGGGAAGAACTCTTCAAAGGCGTGGATGTACAACTCGGAAATCTTCAGATGGCTTTCTGCAGACAAACCGCGGGCGCGGTGGCCAGGCCGTGGGCGCAGTTTCAGCTCGCGGAGGAAAAGTTGATTCTTGAAGACGAAGATTCCCCCATACTTGAAGATGACCATGAGCGGACATAAAAATCTTCCGAAGAGGATGGAGAGAATAAATAGAAGAAGATGGGAAAGATAGAAGGATGGAAAATAGAGGGTAGAATCTCTTTTTTTTTTTTTTTTTTTTTTTTTTTTTTTTTTTTTTTCTGATTTTCGATTTTTTTTTTTTTAAAAGCAAACGGGGGTCTAGTACCTGTTCGTCGGGATGGGTTCTAGGCTCAACCGCGAGCGCGGTTTCGCACCAGAATCGTCCTTTCGGACCTAGTACCTACACGTTAGCTCACAAACCAAAAACAAACTAAGCTAATAAAAAGAAGACAAAGGTGGAAGAAAATCTATCTAACCTTGGGTTGCCTCCCAAGCAGCGCCTTTGTTTAACGTCAATGGCTCGACGTGTTTATGATCGGACATTGTCAACGCCCTGAGAAGTCTATCAAAATCATGTGAACAACTATCATGCAGGTAAATATAGCACAATGATAACTTGAAACCGAATAATATAGCATTCAAACACCGTTTCAGTTTATCAAACCCACTAGAAAAGTCATGGTTAGATGGTTTAGGATAGAACCAATTGAGAGAATGAGGTAGTTTTTCAAAATATAAATCAAGAGTAATGATTTTCATGTTAACACTACCACCCTTAAAATTTGAGAAATCACTAGGTAAACTATCATGCTTAGGATCTTTTGCAAACACATCAGGCAGACAAATATCGATTGAGAGTAAGGAAGAAGAGGAAAGGATACATGGATCATGATCGATCACAACAAAGGACTCCATGGCAGGAGACATAGACATCTCCTCAGGTGGAAGGGAAATCTCCATATCATCATCTAGCTCCTTCTTCGAGTCATCAGGCTCATCGTCATCACTCCAGGAGCTGTCCAACTTAAGGAAATATTCCTCCTCCGTCATCACATGACTAGGATCATCCATCTCTTCATCCCATGAAGGGTCTCTGAGTGCCTCCGGAAAGGGTGGAACCGGCTTTTGTGAAACCATGGGAGGAAACAAAGGCCGAATATAATTATCAGTTGCAGTATTAAGGGACCCGCGGGTGCGGTTGGACAATCGCGGGCGCGGCTTCACCGCGGTCGCGGTCTAGCTCCTCGGGCGGATCTGTTAACTCTGAACCTTGATCTTCGAGAATTTCCTCCATCTTTATGGCCAACACCTCCACTGGTTTTCTTTGTTCAACAATTTGGTTCTTCAATTTCTACACCTCGATCTCTCCGGCTCGGAGCTTACAAAAGAAATTCCATTGGTCCATGGATTTCCAAATGACGTATTTTCCATCGCTCTCGCGGTACATCTTTAGTTGGGACTCAAGAGTCATCCCACTAAAGATGTAACTGCAAGCATCATCAAGCCCTACGGTTATCCCCCAAACAGAGAGATCATGCAATTGTTCCTGGCACCTAGTGAAGTACTCATGAAAGGGTTCAACCTGCAACTAACAAAACCTAAACGTAGACATTAGTATCTACAAGTGTAGACCGTAAGATAGGTCTACACAAAGTCAAAAAAAATAATAATAGTAGAATTAAACCAAAGTTCCCCGACAACGGCGCCAAAATTTGACCGGGCTAAAGTCGTTGTGCCAAGTCAAAGATAATTAACCCTAATACAAGCTAGTATAGCGAGTAAGTCGGGGTCGTACCCTAGATAACTTGCGGCTTCTAGTATCAATATTTTTACTAACTAAAGACAGGGGAAATCAAGAGAAAGATCTAAACTAAACTAAACTAAGAAAAAAATAACAAACAATCAAACAAAGCAATAGATAAACAAGTTTATTCAAAAGATCCACTCTGAAATAATCATTCAATCACAGATTCATCCACTGATTCCTTTTACACCTATGGTTAATTCCTATCCTAATCATTAGCAATCGCAAGTCGACGGTCCAAGCAATTCTTTAACCCTAGGCAAGGACGCTTAACCTAGAATTAGCATAGAGAACAAGGATATGCAAGATACAAGTCAAGACAACCAAGCTACGAGTTGATTGAATTAACTTATAATCAATTCTCTTTCTCAATTCCTAGTCCACGGTCCTAGAAATTAAGTTGTTTCATAGATCAAGTAAGATCACATAGACAATGATTCAAACCTAATCAAACTGTAGAATATCAATCAAATTCAACAAGTTGCGCACCAAGTAAAATCAATTGATAATCAAGAAATTAAGCACAAAGAGAAAAGATATTAATCAAAGGATAGAAATCAATTACCAAAACCTCACGAATTCATACATCAGAGCTTCACCTTCACACAAACCCCAAAGGGTCTAGTTCTCCATAATAACTGAAATAAACTAGGTTCAACTAAAAAGAAGGCTTTTTCTCTCAACTGAATACGAAACTAGGTATCGCGAGCACTGCATCCTACCGCGCCCGCAGTGATGTCCATTTCCACGAGGCTGTGTAGTTGCCGTTGCCGCGTCCGCGGATTCCTGCCACGCTCGCGGTGGCTGGTGTTCCGCGCCGCCAGGCCTTTCACTATCTTGTATTTTGTTTTCTTTTTATCTTTTCTCTTTCAGAACTTATTATAAAAGTCCGAGGTTTTTAGGTTACGAGACATTCTATTCCATAATATCAGATTCGTAGTTTAGTTTAGACCTAGTTTTGTATTTCATTGATGGAGACTTAAACCATGGAGTTTATTCATCAGTGAAGCATTGATTTATGATTTCGTGAGGTTTTGGTAATTGGTTTCTATCCTTTGATTAATATCTTTTCTCTTTGTGCTTAATTTCATGATTATCAATTGATTTTACTTGGTGCGCAACTTGTTGAATTTGATTGATATTCTACAGTTTGATTAGGTTTGAATCATTGTCTATGTGATCTTACTTGATCTTTGAAACAACTTAATTTCTAGGACCGTGGACTAGGAATTGAGAAAGAGAATTGATTATAAGTTAATTCAATCAACTCGTAGCTTGGTTGTCTTGACATGTATCCTGCATATCCTTGTTCTCTATGCTAATTCTAGGTTAAGCGTCCTTGCCTAGGGTTAAAGAATTGCTTGGACCGTGGACTTGCAATTGCTAATAATCAGGATAGGAATTAACCATAGGTGTAAAAGGAATCAGTGGATGAATCTGTGATCGAATGATTATTTCAGAGTGGATCTTTTGAATAAACTTATTTCTCTATTGCTTTGTTTGATTTTTTGTTATTTGTTTCTTAGTTTAGTTTAGTTTAGATCTTTCTCTTGATTTCCCCCTGTCTTTAGTTGGTAAAAATATTTATACTAGAAGCCGCAAGTTCTCTAGGGTACGACCCCGACTTACTCGCTATACTAGCTTGTATTAGGGTTAATTATCTTTGACTTGGCACAACGACTTTAGCCCGGTCATCTCTCCACCTCCATAAATGGTGTACAACTTCTCAAAAATTCTTCTTTTGCTAATTCTATATGTTTTTGTGTATGCGGTGTAAGCGCACCCTCATACTTCATCATACCCTCACGCTTATCCACGAACCTCTTCATAAATTTTCTTCTTATCCATTCACACATAGACAAAATAGGTAGCTCTCTTGCATGCAGAATCATTGAGTTGAAAGTCTCGCACACATTATTTAGTAGCATATCAAATTTGGTGTGATGCTTAAAGCCATGCCTAGACCATGTATTAGGGTCTACAACAATAAGGTATTTAAATGCACCTTCATCCAACTTCTTTATCTCTTCCATTGGAAACTCATAATCTGGATTGTTGCATGCCCTAGTAGCAACCCATACAAGATCCTTAAATTCTTTCCTAGCCATCTTGTTTTGAAATTATTGTACATGTGTCTAACACATACTCTTTTCTCAACTATTGAAACAATTTCTAGCAATGCCTCAATTAACCCCTGCATAAAAAATATCACAAATTTATTTAGTAGCAAAATACTATCGATGAATGGATGTCAAACATGAAACATAACCTTTTGCTTGTCAGATATGAAACAAGGGTTGCTTTGTCCAATATCTCGAATCAAGATGTCCAAGAACCATCCACATGTCTCCTTCCTCTCTGCCTTAACAACAACATAAGTAATGGGATATATGTTTTCATTCCCATCCTTCCCAACAACCACCAACACCTGACCAATATAAGCCCCTTTTAAATGACAACCATCCAATCCTATTATTAGTCTACAACTTATTATGAACCCTTGCTTGCAAGATTCAAAACAAACATAGAGTCTTTGAAAGAGGGGCTTCTCTGCATTGTCTAGACAAACCTTCACATAGCAAGAGCTTCCTAGATTCCATTTTTGAATAGTTGCAGCATAATCCCAAACCTTACCATATTGAACCCTAGCATCACCTTGTGTCATCAACATAGCTCTATATCTAGCTTTCCAAGCTCGGTGGTATGTAATGTTTATTTTGTATTCCCTTCTCACAACATTCATAAATCCTTGAAGCTTCCATTGTGGATCATCCCTATAGAACTCTAAATACCTCTTTGCTTGCCAAACTGATGTCACCTTAGTATTTTCATGTTGCCAACCACACTCATGCTTTGCAATGAATTTTCTTTAATTGAAAACTACCATATGACCCCATTCTCCTAGCACATGCACTGAAATGACACAACATTTTGTTATAGACACAAACTTTCCTAGAGTGTTTGCTAGCATATTCACGTTTCTTTATGCAATAAGCAGACACCTTCCTCTTATCATTATGCAAGTAGTAAAAATCAACACCATTCTTTATGGAATATTGTCTTAAAGCTCTTCTAAAAATGTCATTTGATCCAAATACCATCCCAAAAATCAACACAATTTTTTTCTTAAAATCCACAAGTGGGTTGAATTGAGGATACTTGACAAATCTATCAACATCAGAGCCATTTCCACTTCTCAATTCATCAGAACCATCCAATGCTTTCTCATCATCCACATAGGCTTCTTTACAACCTCCTTCTAGAATAATATCACTAGCCAACATTGTTATCAACATTTTGGAGAAACAAGTCATCATCCTCATCTTCATTGTATGTGAACTCAAAATCTTCATCCTCATCACTATCCTCAGAAGATTATGACCCTAGAACCTCTTCACCCTCATCACTAGAAGTATATGACCATTCTGAAGCTAAAGCATCGGGTAGATTTGAGCTTTTGGATGCATGAGTGTTTTTTCTTTTGGTGAGGGTAGACAGAATAGACACATCTGTAGAAGCCCTAGTTGGTGTCATCAATAGGGTTGAAGTGACCTGATTAATGGGCTGAGATGTTGGGCTTTGAGGTCTCGATGCAAATGGACTGTGATCATCCCCTTGGACAAAATACATGTGCACAACTCTATTATTTCCAACACTTTGAACCATTTCCATTACATCACTATCCCCTTTGATGTGTTTGAGGCCAATATGAATGGTTCTTCCATGTGGTAAGAACCACATCTCCTTCCCATTCATGAGGCCAATCTCCTCGGACAATAAGGTTTCCAACACAACTTTTGAGGTCATACCTGGATCAACATCTTCGTATAATTGAACCATCCCTTTTCTATAGCACAACTGATCAAGCTTGGAATTGTAAAATGTTCCCTCATACAAGAACCTAAAATGTATATTCAAGCTTGTAGAGAGGAAAAAAAAATGGGACATGCCGTCTTTATACACTTTAGAATTTTTTTAACAATTGTATTAAATATCTCACTTATCATCTTTCTATAAGGAGCCTATGCACATGCTCAATGCAAGTAGAGACAAAGTGTGGATTGACAGAAGAGGCGAACCTATTTCTGAAAAAGCACAAACCACTTCAAGAAAGGCAAACCTAAAGTATTAAAGTAAAATCCCTAAACTAATTGCATAATCTATTTGGCCATAAACCCTTTCTAAAAGCTCTAAAGCACAATCAATCTACGAGCCTTTCATTTACTTACCTGCTCAGAAGAACCAAAGCCTTCAATGTCGTCAATGAATCTCCTTATAATCTAAAACATGCAACCCCAATCTAAGTCGAACAAAACCCAACAACCCCAATTTCCTCATTCGATTCTCCTTGGTCTCTTCATTGCCCCAACAACCCAATCGATTCTCCTTCTGAAGTTAGGGCTCCAAATCGAAGAGAGTTGGGTTTTCTCGTGAGTGAATTTTCTCAAGGGAGTGGGAGGGTTTTCAAAGCAGATGGGCAATCGAGGGTGAGATGACTTTCAGTTTTGTCCACATAAGCTAAAAAAACAAACAAGTTAAATATAAGTGCCATGTCATTTTTCCGCAAACGGAGTTGAACGACAAGTGAGGAAGGGTAGTTCAAATCTAACGGAGGGTCAAATAAGGGTGGTTTTCCAAAATTTCGCAATATAGGAGTGGTTAAGTGAAATATCACCAATTATATGGGGGGTTTTAAACTATTCGGCCTAAAAATTTCTATATCTATGGCAAAGTCTAACACAAAAAATCTTACCATTAATTATTTAGAACAGAAAAATCAATTTACTTTTTATTTAAAATAGAAGTATCATTTATTCAATAGTTTTTTTGATGAGGAAAAAGTTAGGCAAGCCAAAGAGGTTTAATCTAGCGCATCCTTTCGGATGAGAACGCTGAGTTCTGGATGATTCACGAGCTGATCAGACGATACAAAATGACGCAGTTTAACAATGCAATCAGCTGTGTCATTAGACGAATGAGACACATGTTTAAATTCAATTGCCTCAAAACATCGTGAAATTGCTAGCGTGTCAACAATCAACATATCTATTTATTCAACAATTTTTTTATAGTAATTTGTTTTTAAATTATACTACTATCTATTCAAAAGTTTATTTTAACTTTATGTAAAAAATTGCTTGAAACTATTTAAAATTATTATTAAAGTGTGTGGACTGATAGAATAGAAGTTGCGCACGTACGAATGTAAATGTGAATATAACATCGATACATAAGTCTGTTGCGATTTCATCTCAAATTTATTATAGCTAGTCCTAACAACGACTATTGATCATCTTAATCTCTTTATAACCAAGATCAACCAAATCACGAGGGACCAATCTTACTTTTATATTATATTAAAGTCCTTGTATCGATAGATTAGGGGATCACACATACAAGCACAAATGCACATGTAAGCATAACGTACACATAAGTCCAGTGGGGTTTTATACTAAAATCAATTGACAATAAAAAAAAAAGTTCACCAACCTTATATATAATAAAGTAAATTTCACAAAACCACCTTTTTAATATAGCCTTCTTCACAAAACAATCCGTAAAAAGTAGGGGTGTTCAACGGGTCGGGTCGCCCGCGGCCCGTGCGGGTCGGGTCGCGGGTCGGGTCGGGTCAAACCCGCGCGGGTCCCGTGACCCGAAATATTTTTAAAAATATATTTTTTTTATAATTTTATTAATGTATAAACTATTTGTTAATAACAAAATCGATGGATTTACGGGTCGCCCCGCAAACCCGACGGGTTTTTAAAAAAAAATACATGTTTTTAGGTTAAAAATTAATTATTTTAGGTTAAAAATTATTTTTTTAGGTTAAAAATTAGTTTTTGACCCGATTGACTTAGTCAAACGGGTCAAGCGGGTCGACCCGCGACCCGACCCGTTAGACCCGCGACCCGCGGAGTCGGGTCGCGGGTCAAAGGCAAAAAAATTTGCGGGTCGCGGGTCGACCCGCAACCCGCAATTTCGGGTCGCGGGTCGACCCGACCCGACCCGTGAACACCCCTAGTAAAAAGGTAAATTTCACTCAACCTCCCATAAAATCAAAGTCTTATCAAACAGTCTATCCATTCCCAACTTTCATTATACCCTCAGACTTATAGATTAGGAACTAATAATATTGAATATTTTGTGCTTTGCTTCTACTGATATGTCATGACATCCAAATTCAAATAATTCTTTGGAATTAAAAGAGCCAACACCAAAAGACACTAGTTTCACTTCTTCGTCAAACTCATGTTTTTCTTCAAAAGAATAATCACAACAACTAAATGCCTCTTCTTTAACTAGTGCTATGACATTGTTAAATGCTATATATGGAAATATATTAGCCTAAAGGGTGCAGTGAAAATTGATCTGAAGAAAGTATATGACACCATTGACTAGCCTTTTTTGTTGAAAATCTTAGAAGGTTATGAAATCCACCCAAGAATGATCATTTGGATTAAAGAGAGCATCACTAATTGCTTATATTCTGTCAACTTTGGAGGTGAGCTACATGAATACTTTAGAGGAGGAAGAGGGATACGCCAAGGGGACCCTCTATCTCCTTACCTATTTGTGGTGATGAAATACTAAAGTGGAATGCTGGAAAAAGTTGAGCAATGCAATGAGATTCAAATACCATCCAATTTGTACAAGACTTAGAATCACCAACATTTACTTTACTAACGATTTGTTTCTTTTCTCACATGACGACTATTCCTCACTACAAGCCATGAAGAATGTCTTGGACAATTTTTGCAATATGTCAAGACTGAGCATCAACTACAACAAATCAAAATTGTTCTGTGCAGGCACCAATAAACAAACGACATCCCACTTGGCCAATCTTATAGTTTTGGATAAAAAAAGTGATCGTCATTGACTTGATTATACAACGAAGGAGGCCACAGTTGAGGCTCGTCATGGAGGCTTGAGATTTCGTGAGAACAAGAGTTTTCTTTGTTTTGATTGAGACAAAAATTATATACGAATGAATCATGCCCCTTTGAGAGATCCTAGGTAGGTTTTTATACTCTCCAATCTAGAACTTCTTGGGTGTGAAGTCATATCTTTACAAAGAAATTACAAGATAATATATAAAGATAACTTTCTATCTATTCTCCAATATATATTCTCCAAATACTTATCTCCCTTTCTTGAAATATCTTCCTTATATAAAATGTCTAATCTGCGCGGTGCATCTAGATACCTAGCCTCTTCCCACCGTCTCGGGATGGTGAGCATATGAGTATTTTTTGACACTAAGCAACTGAGCGTTTTATGATGCAGAGTAGTTGAGCGTCTTGTGATGCTGAGCGTCTCTTGGACACTCAGTAGCAAGTCTTCAATAATCTTTCAGAAGATCTTTATATTCTAAGCTTCTTCTAATGGGTCGTTGAACTTAAGACCCAACAATCTTCACCAGAATCCTCATGAGCTAGGCTGAGATCCTTAGGAGCAAGCATATTGGAAAATTTTGGGTCCAACACTTATGGACATGGAGATAGGGAATTTACCAGTGACCTACTTGGGAGTTTCCTTATGCAACAAGTGAAGATTATAGGCCACTAATATCAAAATTCACTAATAAAGTGAATGCATGGGCGACCAAAAAACTCTTCTATGTAAGAAGGTTTGAAATTGTAAGGGCGGTTCTTTATGGTATTCTACAATACTAGAGCAAAGTCTTTGTGATTCCAAAGAAAGTGATATAGAAGGTAGTCAAATATTTGAGAAATTTCTTATGGTTTGACAATGGGGAAGGGACGAAAGCTCCTATAGCTTGGAAAAATGTATAAAGACCGAAAGAAGAGGGTGGTCTTGGGCTAAAAGAGCTGCTCTCATGGAATAAGGCATTATTCACTAAACTTATCTACGATATACTCATTGAGACATGATGCATCTAGAATGTATGGGCAAGCACAGTGATCCTGAAAGTCGTGTCATTTTAGGATGACGAAACCAAGTCAATTTCAAGTGCAATCTAGAGGACCATAATCAAGATCCGAGAGGATCTAAAAGAAACATTGGAGGGGAATGATATTAATGTTGTGATCATGACTAGAAAAGGGAAATTTGACTGAAAAAGCATAAATGATAGTTTGAGAGAAAAAGGGCCAAATGTGGAATGGAACAAGTGGTTGTGGGACAAGATAAACACACCAATATTTTCTTTCTTTGCATGGATGATAATCAACAGGGGAGTTGATAGGCTATTTTCCTACACCGCAAGTATACGGTTCGGTTGTAGTAATCAAGGTGTCGAACACAGGGAACTTGTAGTATTGATTATAACACGATTCAGTAGACTAAGCCAAAAATAAGAAAAAGAAGTTGTAATTGTATTCAGAAATAATTAAAATCAAAATTAAGAAGTAACTATCAATGGAGAAAAGCATTCCAAGGTCAGGATTCCCACAATGATTATTCAGTAGATTACCGGTGATATTTATTTGGATTTCAATTCAAATGTTGTTTGAAGGACTAACTATCTCAAGTGTCAACATTAACTCTTTTCAGACGATTAATGCATGTACCTAGACTCGACTAGCAATCACTCTCGCACAAAGCAAGTCTTATTTAGGTCCTTTAAGTTCTTTAGAGATCAATGAATCAATAGAAATAACATCCGCTCTCGCGCTCAGTTAAGACTACTCAATCAATAATTTCTAGGATAGGTTAAGTTCCACAAGTGAATTAAGTCACTCTCGCACAAATAATTCAACAAGTTCAAACCTAGGGATCTAACATGAATTAACAATTTGTGAATTCAATTCAATCAATCTCTTGTTATTCTTATCTCCTCTCGGTCTCAAATTATAACAAGATTCCTAATTCAAGCAAATTAGGTCATTAAGCATCCTAGGTTGAATCAAACAACAATTCAAATCTCAATTCAACCAATCATCACCATTAAATCTACCTATTAAACCATTGGGTTCACCCTTCCTTAGAACTAAGAAATTAGCTAGACATAATATGGAGAGAGAAGAAATCTAAATCAAAGAGAAACATACCAATTGTCTTTTCAATAGATCTAAATTCAACTCCAATCAAGTCTTGCCAAAAATCCACAAATCTCCAATCTAGGGTTCTTCAAAGAGAGAGGCTAAGAAAATAATACGTAATCCTCATCCAAACTTAATCTCTAAGTATTTATATGAAACCCTAAAAACAAGATAGAAAAGGCCCGAAATTAATAAATAAAACACGCGGAGGAGAAATTTCGGAAAAAAGACGCGACTCGGTCTGAAACTCGGTCGAGTTTCAGACCGAGTTTTGTAAAACTCGGTCCAGAACTCGGTCCTGACCTGGACCGAGTTTTGGCCTGGTGCACTGCTCCGTTTGAAATGTTAAATGAGCTTCCTCCCGTGCCTTCCACCGAGCTTTTGCCCATCTTCTCTTCAATTCCTTGCATCCGCTTAACTCCTAGACACTTCCTATCGGGTTGCTCCTCTTGCCCTTGTCCTTGTCGTTGCCAAAACTCCTTGAATCCACCTCCAAATGATCCTGAAATCGAACAAAGCAAGAGTAGAAACCGAAACTACAAAATCTACTAAAAAGACAATAAAACCAAGAGGAAAATAAAATAAAAACAACTAAACTAAGGAAATAAACATGCTTTATCCTAGACTAAAATGCATGCTATCAAAATCCCCCAAGCTTAAACCTCGCTTGTCCTCAAGCAAGAAATAGAATCTGACACCCCACAAAACAAGCAAGTCATGCATCCATCTTGACAACGAACTAGACAAAGAGTTTAGAAGTATAGATCAACAATCAAAATCATAGCGTGCATTTGAGAAATTCAAAGAAACTGAGTCAACATATTCATTCTAGACCTCACTTAGGATAATGTGTTTTTCGCTCTCTCTCAAGTGTTTAAATAGGACGTGTTTCACTCAAATCTCACATTTGAAAACTTAGCTACCATAGGCTTGCAAAAGCGTTCTAAATCTCCACCGCATGGGACCTTGCATCCAACAATGATCAAGAGGTCTTTTATTGGGTTGTAATGGGGCCAAGGTGATAAGAAATAGGTGGGGAGATATTTAGGCCATGTGGTGCTAAATCCCGGGAATCTAGACTTAACTAAACTCGATTGAACACCATGTCTCATGATTTTCTTTCCAAGCAACTTATTCTCATACACCACCAACACCCTTTATTCCCTTATTTCTCATACTCTTTTTTTTCTTTTTTTTTTTCTTTTCTTTTTTTTTTCCTTTTTCCAAGCATTTTCTGATTTTTTTTTTCAAAGATAAAAAGTACTAGCACATTACACAACCCAATCACCAAATACGTATAAGTCTCCCCCAAGCTTAGCTTGCAACCACAGAGTCAATCGAGTAGTTATCCTAGTTCCCGGGTGGGTCAGGCTTACAAAGGCTCGGATTAATTTTGTGGAGCTTCAAAAGAATAAGGCTAAGTCTCGAGAAGGGGCTTCAAACAAAGGAAATTATGCAAGGCGGATAGGGAGTATAAAGGTTAAGAAAATAGTGCCTCAATCACTTCAAAGTCGCATGCAAGAGTCATAAGAGCGGTCTTGAAAAAGAGTCAAAAGCAAGTTCTAGAGGAAGCAATCAAAGTGAGCATCACACACAAAAGAAAGGACATCATAACATTATTTAGTCCTAAGAAAGGCAAACAATAATCCTCACAAGGCTTTTTTTTTGTCTAGAACTTCAATATTAACTCAAGTTTCAAAGAATATGCAAGCTCATTCAATCATCAAACTAATTCATAACATAGTCAGTCATCATCAAAACTTCAAGCATTTCAAGCAAGTCAAAGGGGTAGAATTCCATAGAGAAAATTTTGAGGACAAGGGGTGTTTCACTTGAAGAGAAATCCATAACTCCTAGAATGCAAAATTTTATATATATATATATATATATATATTTATTTTTTTTGTTTGTATTTTTGTTTTTGCAAGCAAAATTCAAACTAAATATGCAAACTAAACTATATGCAATGCAAAACATGAAAATGTTCCCACCCCCAAGCTTAAAACCTACATTGTCCCCAATGTAGAGAATAAAAGAGAAGGGAAGAGAAACACTCACATAATCACTACTCTGGTGGAGGAGGTGGTCTTGGTTGCCAACCGGAAGTGCGCCAATCATCGATCTTGGTGTGCATCTCCTGAAAGCGAGAGTCAACATGTGTGGAGAGTGAAGCAATCGAGGCGTTGATGTTGGCAAATTGAGCGGTAAATTCCCGATTCATGGTGGCAAGACTATCGGCAAGGGAAGCAATGGTGACGCCTTGTCCTCCCAATGTATCCGACGGATCAAAGTCATCATCATTCGCATCATCAACATCGTCCTCATCATAGTCGGCCTCCATAGCATCTCCCAAAAGAGCCCCGGACTTAGCTTGGGCACGAGTAGGATCGGTGGAGAGAGCATGTATCTTCCAATTGGATGGAACACTAATTGAAGTGCGCTCGGGGTTCGGAAGTTGGAAGTACAAAGAACCGGAGGGAAAGGCCCAAAACCACTTGTTGTTGTAATTGGAGAGCACCCTCATGCTGTTCAAATAGGCCGGGCCAATGGGCTGAGGAGGAATGTTATCAAGTCGCCTACTAAAATCAATCCCAAAGTGACGTGCAAGGAGAGTAATCAAGCCACCAATAACGATTTCCCCCGACTTCTTGTCACTCACATGCTGTAAATGATGTACGAGGAACCCAGCAGAATTGACTTTCTCATCTTTAAGGGCAGCACATATAACTGTAAGCTCCTTCTGAGGCACATTGTTCTCAGCGCCATCACCTCGGCCAAAAATAGTATGAGCCATGAACCGCTGAAGGAGGCGAATGGCAGGGTTGCTGATTGTAGTGGCCTTCGTGGTTTTAGGATCATAGGAGCCCACACCAATCTCACCCCAAAATAGCCCGGGTGAAAAGAACTCGGCACGGCGTTGAATGCGGGGGGTTTTGAAATCGGTGATGACTGGAAAACCATAGATGTTACTTATTTCTTTCAGAGTGAGCTCCCGATCCTCATCCCCCAAGCGAAAACGAACACGACCCTCTTCACAATGCTTGCCTTGAATGACCTCGGACTCAACAGTGGAGAGAAATTCCAAGGTAAGACCTTTGAATGTCGGCTCTTGAAGATGAATGAACTCTTCCCATCCCAGACGTTCTGCCATCAAATCAATATCACTCCGGATACCCAAAGCGTCTACCAAGTCAAAATCGAGATATCGAGTGGTAGCAATAGTCCTCTTCTTCAGCAATTCAAACTTGGTGTAATGCATCTGCTTAGTGAAATTAATACCAAGTGAGTCAGGAGTTATCTCTCCGACGCGAGTGGGAGGAGCTAAAGGTCTAGAGGATGAAGAAGATTTTCCTCGCATACTCTTTAGGCGCTTAGACATCTCGAAAACCTGTATCGCCTACACACAAGGTAAACAAACACAACCAAGCAAGCAAAAAAAAACAAAAAAAAAAAAAAACAAACAAGTATCGTTCCGACAAGAACGATCAACCACAATGTGCCACAACTTTGTCGTCCCGGCAAGGACGACCAACAACAATAATAATTCAAGTTCTTAGAAAAGCAAATTGAAATTGAAAACACTTAGAACTCAAATTTGTTTAACACCCTAGTCTAGCAAGAATTATCATGGCATATGTGAATATCAAAATTTTCGCCAAAACCTCCCTAAATCCAACAAGTATGAAGTAATATAGCAAATTAGCCCAATAAACACCAGAAATTTCAGATTAATAATACAAATAAAAAAAATCCCCGATTTCTAGTAAACCCTAGAAATTATTCAAGTAGAAGGGTAAGAGATTTGTACCCAATTGGACCATAAAAGGGTGTGGTGGTACTGGGGGGAGGCGCGCCGGCGGCTCGCTGGTGGCCGGAGGTATGCGCAGGTGGCCGGTGGCGGCTCGCTGGAGTGGAAGCCGGATGCGCGCGGAAGGAGCTTCGCGCTTGGGCGGAACGACGCGCAGAGGCTCGTTGCAGGCCGGAGGTGATGCTGTGGAGGGAGTTCGGTGGAGAGGTGGCAAGAGGAGTTGGTGTGGAGGTGCAGGTGAGGGAGGGAGTCGGGCGAGAGGAGGAGCGAGTCGGGAGAAAGAAGAGAGGGAGGAGAGAGAAGCAAGAAAGGAGGGGAGGAATAAAAGAAAAAGAAGAAAAAAATAAAAGAGATAAAAATAAAAGATTTTTTTTTTTTTTTTAATTTTCGGCTGGCGTTTTTTTTTTTTTTGCAAAACTCGGTCTGAAACTCGGTCGAGTTTCAGACCGAGTTTTTAACTGGTGTATGCGCTTGTTTGTGCGAGACTCGGCCAGAGACTCGGTCGAGTCTCAGGCCGAGTATTTGACTGAAGAATTTTTTTTTTTTTTTTTTTTTTTTTTTTTTTTTTTTTTAACGAAGAAGAAAACGTACCTGATGGGTTGCCTCCCATCCAGCGCTCTTTTAAGGTCATTAGCTTGACCTTCCATCTTCAATTCAAGTGATCGGATTAAGGAGGAGGACGGAAACTGTCTCCTCAATCGAGCTCCCAGTGATGTACTTCTTCAGCCGTTGTCCATTCACCTTGAATACTTCTCCTTTGTCATTGCATATTTCTATGGCTCCATGGGGAAATACTCTCTTGATTGTGAACGGGCCACTCCATCGGGATTTTAGCTTGCCCGGAAAAAGCCGTAGTCTAGAATTGAATAGCAAGACAAGTTCACCTTCCTTGAATTCTCTTGGGAGTATATGTTTGTCATGCCATCTCTTCGTTCTTTCTTTGTAAATCTTGGCGTTTTCATAGGCATCCAACCTCAGCTCGTCAAGCTCTTGTAATTGAAGCATTCTCTTCTCACCGGCTTCCTTCATGTCATAATTGAACAGTTTGATTGCCCAATAAGCTTTGTGCTCAAGTTCCACTGGAAGATGACAAGACTTCCCATAAATCAATCGGTATGGTGTAGTGCCAATGGGAGTCTTGAATGCCGTCCTATAGGCCCAAAGAGCATTGTCTAACTTCATTGCCCAATCCTTTCGAGATCGGGACACAGTTTTCTCCAAAATAGCTTTAATTTCCCGATTGGAGACCTCTACTTGTCCACTCGTTTGTGGATGATAAGGGGAGGCTATCTTGTGAGTAACTCCATACTTTTTCAACAAGCTCTCAAACTTCTTCTCGATGAAATGAGATCCACCATCACTGATTATAACTCTTGGAGTTCCAAACCTCGGAAAGATCACTTTATTGAAGAACTTGGACACAACTCTTGAGTCGTTTGTTGGTGATGCAATGGCTTCAACCCATTTAGACACATAATCTACCGCCAAAAGTATGTATTTATTGTTGCAAGACGGTGGAAATGGTCCCATGAAATCAACTCCCCATACATCAAAAATTTCAACCTCCTGAATGTTGTTTAGAGGCATCTCATTCCTCCTTGAGATGTTACCGGTGCGTTGACAAGAATCACAAGAAGAAATATACCGGTGAACATCTTTAAACATGGATGGCCAATACAAAGTAGACTGAAGGATCTTGGCAGTGGTCTTTGAAGAGCTAGCATGGCCACCACAAGGCAATGAATGACAATGAGTAATCACACTCTCAATTTCATCCTCAGGAATACAACGCCTATAGACTCCATCAGCACATCTTTTGAATAAGAAGGGCTCATTCCAAAAGTAATGTTTAACATCAGACAGGAACTTCTTCTTTTGTTGGAATGACAACCCAACTGGCATTTCATTACACACCAGGTAATTCACAAAATCAGCATACCATGGCACTATAGAGGAAGAGAGTTGTAGAAGTTCCTCAGTAATCCTGAAAAGGTGATCATCAGGGAATGAATCATCAATGGGCAAATCATCTATTGTGCATTCCATCTGCTCTTGTGTCAATCGAGACAAGTGATCAGCCACCAAATTCTCGGTCCCCTTTTTGTCTCTAATTTCCAAGTCAAATTCCTGGAGAAGTAGAATCCAACGAATCAGCCTTGGCTTAGCATCTTTCTTGCTCAAAAGGTACCTCAAAGCGGCATGATCAGTGTAGACAATGACCTTGGCCCCGACAAGGTAGGACCGAAATTTCTCAAAGGCAAAAACCACAGCTAGTAGCTCCTTCTCTGTTGTAGCATAATTGACTTGTGCGTCATCCAAGGTTCTACTAGCATAATAGATGGCATGAAGTTTCTTATCTTTTCTTTGTCCCAACACAGCCCCCACAGCGTAATCGCTTGCATCACACATCACCTCAAATGGGAGACTCCAATCAGGGGCTTGCATTATCGGAGCTGAGATCAATGCTTGTTTCAACCTGTTAAACGATTCTAGACATTCCTGGGAAAAGTTGAACTCAACATCTTTCAAGAGCAGGTTAGTAAGCGGTTTGGCAATTTTAGAGAAATCTTTAATGAATCGCCTATAAAAACCTGCATGACCCAAGAAACTCCTTACCCCTTTTACCGAAGTTGGTGGTGGCAGTCCTTCAATGACTTCTATCTTGGCCCTGTCAACCTCAATTCCACGGTTAGAAATCATATGGCCTAAAACAATCCCTTCACTTACCATGAAGTGGCATTTCTCCCAATTTAGTACAAGGTTAGCTTCTTCACAACGCTGTAAAACTCTAGACAAGTTAGCTAGACAAGCATCAAAAGAAGTACCATATACTGAAAAGTCATCCATAAACACTTCCATGATGTCTTCAATAAAATCGGAGAAAATAGACATCATGCATCGTTGAAAGGTGGCTGGAGCATTACATAACCCAAAGGGCATTCTCCTATAGGCAAAAGTGCCATAAGGACAAGTGAAAGTAGTTTTCTCCTGATCATCTGGGTGTATAGGGATTTGGAAGAATCCGCTATAGCCATCCAAGTAGCAGAAGTGGGTATGTTTAGCCAACCTTTCAAGCATTTGGTCAATGAAAGGGAGAGGAAAATGATCCTTTCGGGTTGCTTGATTAAGCTTTCTATAGTCAATACACATTCGCCAACCTGTGACTGTTCTAGTTGGAATTAATTCATTCTTTTCATTTTTCACAACAGTCATCCCCCCCTTTTTAGGCACCACATGCACAGGACTCACCCAAGCACTATCAGAAATAGAGTAAATAATGCCTGCGTCTAACAATTTTAGCACTTCTTTTCTAACTACTTCTTTCATGTTGGGGTTGAGTCGTCTTTGATGCTCAATAGAAGGCTTGTGATCATCTTCTAATAAAATTCTATGCATGCACAAAGAAGGATTGATCCCTTTCAAGTCATCAATAGTATACCCTATGGCTTTTCGATGCAACTTAAGTTCTTTTAACAATTTGGCAGTTTCATCATCACTTAAGCTAGCATTTACTATCACAGGGTATGTAGAATTAGAGCCAAGAAATTCATACCTCAATGTAGACGGAAGGGGCTTTAACTCCACTTTAGGTGCAACATGGGATTCTTCTCCAACATCTTGAACAACCACTTCTAGCACATCAACAATGTTGCTTTCCAACTCATTAGTAGACATCTCAGGGTGATCCAAAATTTCCTCAATGGGGTCTTTTGTGGCCACAGACATCATCATATCTTGAGTTTCCCTGTCTATAACATCTAACCTGCACAACTCATCCTCAAGTCTAGGTTGCTTGATAGCTTTAGTGAAATTATACTCAATTTTCTCCCCACCAATAGAAAAAGAAAGAACACCCTCTTTTACATCAATAAGAGTTCCAGCAGTAGCTAAGAAAGGTCTTCCTAATATAATGGGAATGGGAAAATCAGCTTGCATATCAAGAACAATAAAATCAACAGGTACATAGAATTTACCGACCTGAATGGGGATATCCTCAAGGATACCTGTAGGTGATGCAGTCGATCTATCAGCCATGAAGAGAGTCATATCCACCGGTTGAGGCTCTCCAAGATCCAGCTTCTTGCAAATGGAAAGAGGAATCAAGCTCACACTAGCTCCCAAGTCACATAACGCGTTGTAAGTGCAATTGCCAATCACAATGGGAACACAAAAGCTCCCAGGATCTCCAAGCTTAGGTGGCAACTTATTTTGAACAAGGGCGCTACAATCTTGATTAAGGGACACCTTTTGACAACCCTCAATTTTCCTCTTATTTGATAATATCTCCTTTAGGAACTTTACATAAGCAGGCATTTGTTGAAGAGCATCTGTGAATGGAATATTGATGTAGAGCTTCTTCAACACTTCTAAGAACTTCCCGAATTGCTTCTCAGTCTGAGCTTTGGCTTTTCTTTGTGGGAATGGGAGAGGAGGCTTGTAAGGAGGAGGTGGAATGTAGGGAGCCTCTTTCTCCTTCTCTCCATCGTCTTGAAGCTTTTCAGGTTCACCACTTTGTTTCTTCGGTTCATTTGGCCGTGGATCCTCCAATTCTCTTCCATTCCTAAGTGTGACTGCATTCAATTGACCCTTAGGATTCACCTCAGGATGCCCAGGAAGTTGGCCAGCTGGCCTTGGAACATTGGCAGCTTGTTGAGCCACCTGTTGTTCTATAATCTTCAAGTTCTTTCCTTGGGCCCTTACTTCTTCAGTGAGAGTCTTCATAGAAGTGGCAAGGCTCTCAATAGCAGTCTCCCAAGCCGGTTTCTGAGTAGGTTGAGAAGCTTGATTTTGATAAGTAGGAGCTTTGGGTGGAAATCCAGGAGGTGGCCTCTGTTGTGCTTGATTATTCCCATAAGAGAAGTTGGGATGATTCCTCCAACCAGGGTTATAGGAATTAGAGTATGGGTCATTCCTAGGCCCCCTGTTGAAGTTATTCATGTAGTTCGCTTCCTCCTCTTGTGGTTCATCTTTAGAGCCAAACAATTCACAAGATTTGATGGTATGATCACCAGCTCCACAAAACTGACAAACAACACTCGAAACAACTTGAGAAGGACTTCCACTGGTAGAAACAGGAGAACCATTCATTTGTAATTTCAACTGCTTGATCTCCTGAGTCATGGCATCAATCTGCGCCTGGTGCAAAGTCTCTTTATCAACTTCATAAAGCCCAGCTGATCTCTTAGAACTTGGAAGAGAACGAGCATCATTATAATAGTGAGTGTGTTGAGCAATGTCCTCAATCTGATCCCAAGCATTATTAACATTCATCTTCATAATAGTACCTCCAGATGAGGCATCAATGAGCAGCCTGGTGGTGTTGTCAACAGCATTGTAAAAAGTGTGAAGAAGCACCCACTTGTCTATTCCATGGTGAGGACATAACAATAGAAGCTCCTTGAACCTCTCCCAACCTTCATAGAGAGATTCCCCATCCTTCATCTTAAATGAACTGATCTGATTCCTCATCTCTGCAGTCTTCTTAGGTGGGAAATACTTAGTCAGGAAAGCTTTGGCCAACTCGTCCCATGTAGTGATAGTGCCACGAGGCAGGGCCTTGAACCATGCTTTAGCCCTGTCTCTTAGAGAGAATGAAAATGTGCGCAAATAAAGCGCGTCATCAGAAACGTCATGAATCTTCACCGTATCCATAAGCTCCAGAAAAGTGTTGAGATGTTGGTGAGGATTCTCAGAAGGTAGACCTCCAAACTGATTCTGCTGAACCATATTAATCAGAGATGGCTTCAGCTCAAAATTCCTGGCCTGAATGGGAGGTCGGACCACACCAGCTGTGGGTCCTTGATGGCGTGGCAACACATAATCACCCAATGTCATAGGTGGTTGAGCATTCAGCTGTTGTTGCAACAATTGTTGTTGTTGTTGTTGTTGCAACAATTGTTGTTGTGCATTTGCCTGATCGCCTTCCATAGCTTGTGTTTCAGCTTCCCTTTGCTCTCTTCTTCTTCTATGAAAAGCACGCTCGGGTTCAGAATTGTAGTTGTTAAGTGCACTAGCGCTCAGAGTTCTTCTCATAAGAAGGAGAACAAACTGGAACCAAAACCAAAAAGAAACAAATTAAAAATAAAAACAAGACTTAATCTACCGGTTGTGGAACACAACCAATACTAGAAAAGTTCCCCGGCAACGGCGCCAAAAACTTGATAGGCTATTTTCCTACACCGCAAGTATACGGTTCGGTTGTAGTAATCAAGGTGTCGAACACAGGGAACTTGTAGTATTGATTATAACACGATTCAGTAGACTAAGCCAAAAATAAGAAAAAGAAGTTGTAATTGTATTCAGAAATAATTAAAATCAAAATTAAGAAGTAACTATCAATGGAGAAAAGCATTCCAAGGTCAGGATTCCCACAATGATTATTCAGTAGATTACCGGTGATATTTATTTGGATTTCAATTCAAATGTTGTTTGAAGGACTAACTATCTCAAGTGTCAACATTAACTCTTTTCAGACGATTAATGCATGTACCTAGACTCGACTAGCAATCACTCTCGCACAAAGCAAGTCTTATTTAGGTCCTTTAAGTTCTTTAGAGATCAATGAATCAATAGAAATAACATCCGCTCTCGCGCTCAGTTAAGACTACTCAATCAATAATTTCTAGGATAGGTTAAGTTCCACAAGTGAATTAAGTCACTCTCGCACAAATAATTCAACAAGTTCAAACCTAGGGATCTAACATGAATTAACAATTTGTGAATTCAATTCAATCAATCTCTTGTTATTCTTATCTCCTCTCGGTCTCAAATTATAACAAGATTCCTAATTCAAGCAAATTAGGTCATTAAGCATCCTAGGTTGAATCAAACAACAATTCAAATCTCAATTCAACCAATCATCACCATTAAATCTACCTATTAAACCATTGGGTTCACCCTTCCTTAGAACTAAGAAATTAGCTAGACATAATATGGAGAGAGAAGAAATCTAAATCAAAGAGAAACATACCAATTGTCTTTTCAATAGATCTAAATTCAACTCCAATCAAGTCTTGCCAAAAATCCACAAATCTCCAATCTAGGGTTCTTCAAAGAGAGAGGCTAAGAAAATAATACGTAATCCTCATCCAAACTTAATCTCTAAGTATTTATATGAAACCCTAAAAACAAGATAGAAAAGGCCCGAAATTAATAAATAAAACACGCGGAGGAGAAATTTCGGAAAAAAGACGCGACTCGGTCTGAAACTCGGTCGAGTTTCAGACCGAGTTTTGTAAAACTCGGTCCAGAACTCGGTCCTGACCTGGACCGAGTTTTGGCCTGGTGCACTGCTCCGTTTGAAATGTTAAATGAGCTTCCTCCCGTGCCTTCCACCGAGCTTTTGCCCATCTTCTCTTCAATTCCTTGCATCCGCTTAACTCCTAGACACTTCCTATCGGGTTGCTCCTCTTGCCCTTGTCCTTGTCGTTGCCAAAACTCCTTGAATCCACCTCCAAATGATCCTGAAATCGAACAAAGCAAGAGTAGAAACCGAAACTACAAAATCTACTAAAAAGACAATAAAACCAAGAGGAAAATAAAATAAAAACAACTAAACTAAGGAAATAAACATGCTTTATCCTAGACTAAAATGCATGCTATCAGGAGTGCACACCAAAGACAAGCTGAAATGCTTTGGCCTAATACAAGAAATTACATGCGAGATGTGCAACAACAACTGTCAAGACAACCGGAATCATTTATGGTTCAAATGTAGCTATTCCATGGCAATGTTAGATAATGTGCTTATCTGGGCAAGATTTGGAAGAATGCATTACACAATAGAAGTCTAGATTGATGTTGTGAGCAATATGACATGAAAGAACAACTCCTTAAATAGGGTATGGATTGCTTGCAACTGCGTAGTCATGTACTATGTTTGGCAAGTTAGAAATAGGAAAATCTTTCAAGGAGAAGAGTGTTCTATAGAAGAATGCACTAGAGTTGTAATCAACCATGTAAGAAATAGTGTTAAAGCTAGATGGAGAAAGAACAATAGAGAATATAGAAGCTAGTATGCTAGAATTGGTCTAAGAGATGATATATAAATCTAGGTATGCTGACGAACACTTTTATGTCGTGGTAAAAGCGTTGTCAAAGAAAAATTCTAACTTTCAAACCTAAGTATAGTGAAAGCAAGGGTCGTACCCACAGGGACTCAGATTTCCAGTGTTTAATTAAAATTACTAGAGTAATAAAAGGGGATTTTCAGATTCCAAGTTAATAATCTAAAAAAACAAAAGCAAAACAAGTAAAATAATTGGGTTTTCAAGTAGAGAGAAAGCGTCCAACTAGTTTCGTATCCATTGCATACATGAATATTGATCCTTGATTATTCTTATTTCAATTCCCTTGACTAATCTATTGTGAATTCATGGAATTCAAGCTCAACGTGGTTATTAATATGCACCGTCTTTAATAACCTTTTAACCAATTATCCTAGAAAACCTTCTATGTCAAATTGATCATGCAAACTAGTTCAAAGCATTCAATAGAAACATCGTTCATAAATTCCGCCGTATATTCATGAAGTTTTGTGATTGAATTCTCCTCCTTTGATTAACCTTATTCCACCGTATATAAGTTTAATCAAAGGATTCATCCATGAATAACCAAATTCCACCGTATATTGAGTTATTCTAGTTGTGATTCAACTTAGAAATCAAAATAGGTGATCAAGCTATTATAATCCTAAGCGAATCTAATCAATTAAGCATGGAGTAATTCAATCTAGTCAAGGCAAGTTTAAATAGTTCAAATCTCACAATCAATCATGCATACAACTTCAACTAACTAGATGAACATGAGAAATTAGCTAGAAAACGACATTAAAGAAGAAATCAAACTTACAAGAGTCGGGTTTCTCTTCAAATTCTTCTCTAGGGATTTTGTCTCCCAAAGTTATCTCCAAAGTAGAATAACATAATAATGTTTCTTTCCCAAAATAAACCCTAAAGAGTATTTATATCATATCCTCAAAACATCCTAAAATAACAAGAAAATAACTAAAAGATAAAACGAAGGCTCGGAATTAGCATCAGATCAACGCGGCTTAGGCGTGGTCAAACCCCCCTGAGCGCGGTCGCGCTCCGCCGTCCTTGCCCGCGCTCAGCCTGCAGTGACTCCATCTCCTCGGCGCGGTCTAGGTCTTCTGAGCGCCCTCATGCTGGTCTGTCCTTAGCCGTGCCTTCCCATTATTTCTTCATTGACATCCACCAAGCTCACCTCTCAATCTTGAAATGAAGCACAAAAGAGCGTAGATTCCGAACTAAACTAAACTACGAATTAAGGTGAAAATCTAGCTAGAAATGCATGAAAAGAGAATAGAAACATGCTCTAAAACCTATAACTATATGCTGTATCATATGCCTAGATATTTTTGTAAGTAGTGTTTTTGACTCATTAATGAATCACCCTTTCATTTAAAAAATGATGTAAAAAAGAATTTTACCAAAAATAATATGAAAAAGGAAAACATATATTACCCTTTGATTTTTTTGGGTCGATTTTTTTTTGATAAGTTAAGAATTCGAGATATCAGACAAGTTTGGTAAATCGAGAGACTGAGACTAAGCCCGATAGTCGGAAAAGCCGACATGAAAAGACAACACAAAGAGAGAAAAAAAACACAAAAACAAAGCAACAATCACCAACCGGAGAAGCCAAAAAAATGTTACCCTCGGATAAACCTAATATTTTGATTTTTTTGGGTAAGATGATTATTTTCTTATTAAAAAACAAGTTAACACCCTAAGGGCCCGTTTGGTGGCCAAATTCAGGGGCTTGGAAACGGAATGTCTAGAACGTTTCCGCTCAAATAGTGTTTGTTGGCAAATTTCTCAATTTTTTATTCTCTTCATGGGTAGAATGAAAATCCCATGTTGTTTCCTCCTAAAATAGGTAGAGTAACAACTCTTGCACCTCCAAATTCCTTCAAATTCACAATCGACTTATTACATCTCTCATATCCCCAACTCTCTCGGACCTCCCTCGATCATCACAACCTTATCAACGATGGATGGACGAACGATGGCCTGGAGCGGCATCGGTGGAGGAGGTCCGTCCTTGTAATATGTACTCACTCCCTCTCGGGTCTCTCCCTCTAAGCTTGTACTTGCACCGATGGCGACATCGACACCGGTCTCCGACGACGGAGCTCCTAGATTTGGATTTAATGCCTTGTCGGTGCCTCATAGTGTGTTGGTATTAAGCATATAAGCTTGGTGTAGTTAAGTGAGTTAGCCATGCGTGGCATTTACAAGTAGCCCTGCATGGCATTATAAGTAGCATGTGGAAAGTGTAAACACTGTTATATTCATTCATAAAATTCAGAAACAGAGTCGGATGGTTTTTCCCGCCTCTGGTTTTCCCTCTTTCCTTCTTCCTCTCAAATTCTTTTTCCTCTCGTTCTCGATTCAATTCACTCGATAGACAACATGATATGAGAGCAACTGGTTGGAGATCGTTTATTCGATTAGCACTCTATCAATCGAATTGATTCTTTTGTAAGAGATCTCGCTTCTCTCTTCAACAATTTCTCATTGACGATGACAACAGGCGAGGTTCCCGATCAGAATGATCCATACTTCCTAGCATCGAGTGATAATCCAGGACTGAGCTTAGTAACACAGATATTTGACGGATCGAGTTATGGAGAATGGAAAATCTCCATGCGAATGGCTCTTTCTGCGAAAAACAAAACATGCTTTATAGATGGAACACTAGCGAAGCCGATACCTACAGATGCTAAGCATGGCCGCTGGATTCGGTGCAATGACATGGTCAAATCATGGATCCTGAATGGATTGAACACTGAAATTAGAAGAAGCATCCTCTACATAGATACAGCTCAGAAGGTCTGGAAAGAGCTTGAGGATCGTTTCAGTCAATTAAGTGGAGCTCAATTGTACACTGTGCGAAAGGAGCTTCACGCGATTATGCAAGGTGCAAGTTCAATCACTTCTTATTTCATGAAATTAAGACCTCTTTGGGATGAGCTTGATAGCTTTTCTCAGATTCCATCATGTACGTGCGGATCTATGAAGAAAATTCAGAAATACGAAGAGGATCAGCGTCTCGTTGATTTCTTAATGGGACTGAATGAACAATATACTACTGTTCGTGGAGCATTTTTAATGATATCACCAGTTCCGAGCATTAGCAATGCTTATTCTCTCTTACTTCAAGAAGAGACACAACGAGAAGTTTAGAATTCGTGTCAAATCTTTGAGGAATCTACTTCTATGAATGTGAATGCTCGATCATCTCAAAGCGTCACTAGCAAAGGAGGTGAAAAGAAGTCCTTCTATTGAACAAACTGCAAGAAGACAAATCACAATTTGGATCGATGTTATCACATCATAGGATTTCCTGCGAATTGGAGAGATAAGAAGAAGAAGGTTGTAAATGATGAGAAATTTGCTGGATCTGCACAGAATTCTGGTCCATCAGCTGGTTTCAATTCTGAACAGATGACGAGGCTTCTTAATTTGCTAGAATTTGGTGCATCAAAGGGAAAAACAACTTCACAAGACGACTTTGCTGGCTTTCCAGGTACAACATTCATTACTAAGATCTTCAATAAAGAGACTTGGATAATCGATAGTGGTGCAAGTTGTCATATGTGTTGTAATGAGCTCATGTTTGACAACAAGCAACGGTTATCCAAGCCCTTTGTTATTTCATTTCTTAATAAAGCTATTGTTGTTGTTACTATATCTAGATCAGTGCAAGTTTTGCCAAATCTGATTCTGAAATATGTGTTACTTGTTCCAACTTTCAAGTGTAATTTGATATCTGTGGGGAAACTAGTCAGGATTTGAATTGTAACTTGACATTCACACCTACTAAGTGCTTGTTGCAGGCTCCTTCCAAGGGGATGCCTGTGGAGGTTGGTGAGTCTCACAAAGATTTATACTTTCTGGTTTCCCCATCTCAATGGGAACTCAAACAAGTTGAGAGAAATAAAGAGGTGAATGATCATTTTCTGAGTCTTGTGGAACTTCTTGTTTGGCATTCTCAGTTAGGTCATTTACCTTCCTATAAACTTCAGAATTTACCTATTGCTAAAAATTTAGCTTCTAAAATGACTTGCCATGTGTTGTTTGTGCAAAGTCAAGGCAAGTTCGACTTCCTTTCCCTTCTAGTCGTATCAGTACAGTTTCTGCCTTCCAAATGATACATGTAGATGTTTGGGGACCCTATAAAACTGCTACATGCAATGTTTATAAATACTTCATTACCATTGTGGATGATTACTCAAGATTCACTTCGGTTCATTTGCTGACAACTAAGGGCAGTGCTTTCACAGTCCTTAAGTGTTTTTTGGCAATGGTTCAGAGGCAATTTGGAAAGAGTGTTCAGGTTATTAGATCTGATAATGCATTGGAGCTCGGTTCTAGCAAGGAAGCTTCTGAGTATTTGCAGTCCAAGGGCATTATTCATCATACTTCTTGCACTGCTACTCCTCAGCAAAATGGAGTAGTAGAACGCAAGCATAGACATATTTTAGAGGTCGCTCGATCCTTGATGTTTGAATCCAAGTTACCTTTGGAATTATGGGGTGAGAGTGTCCTTACTTCTATCCACATTATCAATAGATTACCTTCCAAAATTCTTAATCATCAAACTCCCTTTGAGCTAGTATACCACAAAGAACCCAACTATCTACACATGAGAGTCTTTGGTTGTCTTTTCTTTGTTTCTACATTAAAACAAGGCAGAGATAAATTCGAGGCTAGAGTTGTGCCATGTATTTTCTTGGGAAAATTAAATTTTCCCAACTGGTTGGAAAATTAAATTTTCTTGTCAATACTCGTCCTGATTTGGCATATTCAATTTAGTTTTTGAGTCAATTTAATCAAGCACCTCACACCAGTCACTTTGTTGCAGCTTTGCGTGTGCTTGCTAATTATGTCAAAGGGACTCATACCAAGGCTTTATCGCTGAACAACAGTTCTGATTTTAAGCTTACAGCCTACTGTGATGTAGATTGGGCAACCTGCCCTCATACCAGGAAATCTATAAGTGGCTTTGTTGATTTCTTTGGTGGAAGCTTGATTTCTTGGCGATCTAAAAAATAGCAAAGTGTGTCTTTATCCTCAGCTGAAGTCGTGTACAGATTATTGCGCAGGGTTTGTGCTGAATTATCATGGTTAAGCCGGTTGCTGGTTGAGTTAATAGTTGAAGATATTGTTCCAATTCAGGTTAAATGTGATAGCCAAACAACTATATATATTGCTAAGAATCCAGTATTCCACGAACGGACCAAGCATATTGAGCTCGATTGTCATTTTGTTCGAGAAAAACTGCTTGAAGGGCTAATTGATTTGACACATTGTTCTTCTTATCATCAACTGGCTGATTCTCTTACTAAAATGCTTCCTGGTGTTCGAATTCAACCTTTGTTCTCCAAGATGGGGCTTTTAGACCCACCATCTTGAGGGGGGGGGGGGGGGGGGGGGGGGGGGGGGGGGTTGATCTAGTTAAGTGAGTTAGCCCTGCGTGGCATTTACAAGTAGCCCTGCGTGGCATTATAAGTAGCAAGTGGAAAGTGTAAACACTGTTACCTTCTAACATAAAATTCAGAAACAGAGTCGGACGGCTTTTCCCGCCTCTGGTTTTCCCTCTTTCCTTCTTCCTCTCAAACTCTTTTTCCTCTCGTTCTCGATTCAATTCACTCGATAGACAACATCATGGAACACAAATCTAGATGGAGGATGAGGAGATTTTAGATTTGGAATTATGACCTTCGTTGCCTCATAGAAAAAGAAGATCCGATTTGTTGCTCAAATAGATGGAGATTGGGAGATGATGAGGTGGAATTGGAGTTTGGATAATATTGCAAAAAATCCAATTTGGTGAAATTACAAAAACCTAATTTTTAAAGGCTGATGAAATATACACACGGGATTTTTAGTAAGCACCACAACACTTCAACAGGACGAGCGCTCTTCCAGGACGAGCGCTCTTTCTGTTGAAGTGCCAGTGCAACGACTATTTTTAAAAAAATAGTCATTGCAGCAACGCCTATTTTAAAAAAAATAGCCGTTGCAGCAACGCCTATTTTTTAAACGGCTCAATTTTTGCCTATATATACACATCTCTAAAATTTCCATCTCATTCTCTATCCATCTAAAATCATTGCAAAATGTCATCGTCTGAAGAGTGGGTGTCTTCAACGTCATCGGAAGGGGAAGATGGAGAATACGAATCTGATTCAAGTACCGAAGCGGACGAGGTATGTTGTATTACACTTTTATGTAACGCATTACATAGTTATCTTGAACTTAATAGTAGTTATTATTGTATTTAAGTAGAATTTTGACTAATGATAACTTTATTATTATTGAATATAAATAGATGAAGTAATTTTAATCGAAAAATAATGAAACAATTGTATTGTGATTATTAAAAAAAATTGATATTAAGTTGATCGTTTACGTATTGGTATTACTAAATGTCAATATTATATTTTAATGTAAGTAGATATTTTTGGAATGTTGTAGGAAAAAATAATTTCATAATATCGTGGTCATAATTGTTGTATTAAGATTAATCAATTTATGTATAAGTCACTGGGATAGATTTCTCAATTGCTTTTTATAACGAGCATGTGTGGGATGATCAACAAGACATGCTTGACTGGGATAGGGAGCTTGGTCGGGAAAAAAACTTCGTGTTGGTCATAAAGACATCAAATAAAAGTATAGTCAAACTAACATGTGATCAAGCCGGTAAGTATAGATCCGGAAAGAGGATATTGCCTGGAGTAGAGCATAGGAGTATCTATCAACCACTTACCAGAACTCCAACAAAGAAGTGTGGATGCCCGTTTGAGTTGCTTGGAGTTCGAAGTAAGTCAACTGGTCAATGGGCCTTAATGGTCAAATGCGGATTGCACAACCATGATCTTCCAAGTAGCTTGCATGGCCATCCATATGCGGGTCGATTAACAAGGGAGCAAAAACAGATGGTTATTGAAAGGTTGATCATGTTCCCCCCCCCCCCCCCCCCCCCCCGGACTATACTTGCTGAGTTGAGGGAGCGATATCCGGGTAATGTGACCTCAATTCGACACATCTACAATGTGAGGGATAAGTTATTACTACAGGAATGTGGAGAAATGACAGTAACACAGTGGTCGCTTAAGTTTTTGAATGTCGACAAGTATAGAGTGCATCCCAAGCATCGAGGGAATTCGAATGAGGTCGATATCATAATTTTTGTGCACCCGACATCATTGCATTTGATGAAGATGTTTCCATATGTCATCATTATGGACACCACTTACAAGACCAATAGGTACGTTTGAGTAATAATTTGAGTTCATTTTATACATTATTATATCATTTATACTTAATGTCGGTGGGATTTTCATACAATTGTTGACAGGTACGACATGCCTTTGTTAGAGATGGTGGGTTTTACTTGCACCGGAAATACATTCAACATTGGTTTCACATTTATGTCAAATGAAGAGACAAGGAGTTATAGTTGGGTGTTACGTCAATTGAAGAATTTGTACGAGGAACTTGGAGTAAAGCTTAATGCGATAGTGACGGATAGGGACAAGGCTCTCATCAACGGCATTAAATTGGTTTTTGGAGATGAAGTCACTCATTTGTTGTGTTGGGTTCATATTAGACACAACATTATAGCGTATGGATTGAAGGTGTTTGCAAACTGTGATAACCCCAAGGGATTGGCCCAAGGATTTGCAAACAAATGTTGGGCTTTGTTTCCGTCCACCACGGAAGAAATGTTTGAAGAGAGACTCCAAGTGTTGAAGGTAAATTGGCGGCCAACTCTCATTAAATACCTTGAAAAGGTATGTCTTACTCCACACAAGAGGAATATAGTACATGCTTGGACCGATACTACTCATCACTTCCAAACAAGAACCACAAATAGGTAAATTCATATTATCCAACTAGTTATTCATCATCTTTTAATTCATATTTTTAATTCATATGCTTGTTTCAGGGTTGAGGGTATGCACAGTGTATTGAACAATATTTTGGCATCCACTCGAGGAGGCTTCAACATGGTGATACTCAGGATCTACCACCAACTGACATGTCAGATTGAGATTTTGAGGGCAAATATTGAGAGGTAGCGCATAAGTATTCCAACCGCCATGCATTGTGGCTTGTCCGATGAAATTAGAGAGTTGTTTGAGCCCTATTTCACAAAGTGTCACTACAATGCCTAGATAAGTTGTTAGAAATGTTATATGAATTGGTCAAGGCCATGGCAAGGGGCGACCTTGATGAGGAATGTGTTGACTATTTTTGGCGAGACTGCCAAGGTAATTTTTCTATCCGAATTCACTATACATATTATATCATAATGTTTATGCTAGGCCTGTCATGTCATATTGTTTTTTGTTTTCATATTTTTGAAGGTCTTCCGTGTCCGCATAGAATTGGTGAGGCTATAATCTCCAAAAGGCCGATCTTGCCTAGCGAGATACATAAGTTCTGGCGAACGGTGGTTTGGGAAGGAGTTGAAGATCAGAATCTGCTTCAAGATGAATGTGTACCCTTATGTATTCAAGACATCAGATGGAACCAAATGGTGGCAAAAAAGAGGAGTGGTGACATGCCGAGAGATCAACGAGACCAACTCATAGAGTTGTTTGTTGACACAGAGACACCTGAAGAGTCTAATTTGATTGAGCCACCAGACTCACCGAGGCAATTGAGGCCAGCTGAATCGACCAAGTACTCGAACAAGAGTGATAAGACCCTGCTTGAGCATAGGATGGTCGAGTATGACAAGGAGCAAAAACGACGGGCGGACAAATACAACGAGAGAGCGCCCCAAACCGCTCCGCCACCTCGAAGACGTGGAAGGCCGAAGGGTTCCATGAACCTTAAAAAAACCACACTTGTGCCCACTACCCCTCACACATCGACGCATGTGCCCACTGCCCCTTGCACATCGACGCATGCGCCCACTGCCCCTCGCACATCGACGACCCCGCAGGCTCCTACGCAACCTATTATTTGGCGGGGCGTGAACTTCGGTGTTAGAAACGTGGACTTTTTCATGTTTTCGTATATCGAGAGAGTTGAAGATGTGTCGTCGGATGGTCATTGTGAGTATCGGCCCCTTTCGGCGGTATTAGGGAGGTGAGAGAGCCAGTACCACACCCTCCGATAGGAGTTGGTTTCGGAGTTGATGCGGAACAGAGATGTGTATGAGTGATGTTTTCTAGCACTTCACACATCCTACAATGTGGTACTAGATAGCATCAAGTACATCCTATCTCCATGCGGTCCACGATACTGGCTCCACATGTCGTTGGTTGCTTGATCTTTGCCACTTTATTCCAAGTAGCACTTGTGTTGTTATCATGGGACGGGCCTCACACATGATTCCCACTTACGGCGTCTGGTCGAAACCCCAACCCCCCAACCGAGGTCTTGGCAATTGCTCTAGTAAGAAACCAGGACCACTTCATACCTGTAATGTCTTATAAACTCTTTAATGTTTTTAGTATCCTTTTTTGGGCCTGAAATCTAAGTATGCTAAGTTGTGTTTTTTTTGTAGGTGTGGCTAACGGACAACACACCTATTCCACTGCCGCCGACTGTTTGGCGTACCTTCCACGACCCTAGTGTATGAGGATGGGATGGACCTCTTAGACAGAGGATCAAGGAGTGGCGCTCTGAACGAATTGAGGTCGGGGGCAACCCAACTCCACCTGTTTAGATTGTTGTTAGTCTTATGATGTAATTTCATAATGAAATTTGACTTATGTATTTGTAATGAAAGTTGGCATATGTAATTGTTCTTAACATTTGACAATGAAAGTTGGCTTATGTTTTTGTAATGAAATTTGCCTTATGTTTTTGTAATGAAATTTGGTTTATGTTTTTTTAATGAAATTTGACAATAACAATGAGAATTCTAAGTTGGTATTGAAATTCAGGTTTATATTTGCGCTTCTCTGGAAAGAGCGCTCGTCCCTGATAAGCGCAAACATAAACATTTTTTTAATGGTTTTAAAGTCTAAATCTATACATTTTTAAAACAATTTTAAGTCTAATCTATATAAAAAAATTAAAACAATTTTAAAGTCTAAACTATTAAAACATATAATGGTTTTTAAAGTCTAAATAATGTAAAATACAATCCAAAAGCTCTTTACATACCATCCATAACATAAAATACAATCCAAAAGTCGGAATACAAACATCCATAACAAACTACAATCCAAAATATCCTAATCAGTACGGCGATGTGGATCCTCAGTACCCGGTCCACGTGACGCTCCACTGCTCTCCCCACGCTCAGTTTGCGAATCCCTAAACACGGATAAGGGAGGGGGTGGTGGGGCATCAGAGTCTAAAATGGAAAGCAAATGCTGCCAAGCACGACGATGCGGATGACTCAACGGCAAACTGGCCAGAAACGCTCGTGCATAGCCCGCACCGTGCTGGATCCGCTGTATAGAAAAATTATCAAATTAGTAATAATACCTAATTTATAAATAATTTAAATTGAAATAATGTACAAGATAGAAAAATACCATGCCCTCGTCAACTCCAGGAATATGGTGGGGATCCGGAGGTCGGGGGTGATCCTGGGGCACACATCTCGGGTCCACGTACGGATGAGATCGATCCCTGAACCACTCAATGTAGTCATCACTAACCTCCCATGCATATACGACTCGAGTATCCTCTGGAAGCGGGATCAGATGGTCATACCGATGAGCCCAATGATCATCGTCTGGACTAAATGTGACCCTATATCGAGACAGAGTCGCATGACGCTCCATTGCCGTCGGCCTGATGGGAGGATCTGGAATATCTTGACGGTGGGCATACTATCGATGTTGGTCTGGACTAAATGTTGGTCTCAGGGTGCCAACGCTCCACAAATGCCGAGACCAAAACGTGGTCCGTGTACCTCCACTCGAGGTCAATAAGACGACCAAGACCACTCTCCCGAACAAGATGCCACCACGTACCGGGCCCGCCCCCAATATCGTGTCTAATGTAATCCAATCGCATCCATCGCGAGCAAACCCTCAAAATCTTCCTCCGTTGATCATCGTTAATCACCGGTGCAACTGGAGGAGGCTGGTCACCCCTCTGTTGAGCCTCCTCGAACTCCTGTAGGAGCTCTGTCAATCGATATATCTCCCGAGCTACATGAGTGTCATAGCTAACGAGGAGAGTACCATACAAAGGACCTCCTGGCTCCGCGACCTCGATCTCATGAGCCGCGGGATCCTCTACGAGGGGATCGGGAGCCTGGACCGGAGCTGGAGGGGGAGCGGAAGCCTAGGCCAGAGCTAGGGTGGAAGCCTGGGCTGGAGCTGGGGGTAGAGTGAAAGCCTGGGCCGGAGGTGGAGGGGGAGCGGAAGCTTGGGCCAGAGCTGGGGTGGAAGCCTAGGCCGGAGCTGGGGGTAGAGTGGAAGCCTGGGCCGGAGCTGGAGAGGGAGCGAAAGCCTGGGCCGGAGCTTGGAGTAGAGCGTGATGTCGCACTTTTTAGTTGGCTTTTGTGGGTAGTTTTCTAGCTAGGTTGAGTCTTTTCTAGATTTATTGTGTTGTTTTGCATATAATTCCGACCCTCTTTGGAGAGTTGGAATCGTTTGTGCTTGTTTGTTGTTTTGTAGGTATTTGAAGCGTTGAGGAGGAGATATCCCGGTTTTTCAAGCTTTCTAGGAGGTGGCGTTAGAGTTGACTTGTGGTGATGTTGATAGAAGGCCGAGAGTCGATTGCAATTGAAGGTTTGATGATTACAAGGTGAAGATTTCAAGATGATGATGCTTTAAAAGGAGCTAAAGGAAGTCTTAGAAGCCTAAGAGCGATTAAAGAAGGAACATTGAAGAAGAACCAAGCTTTGGAGCAAGTTTCGGGCAAAGAAGTAAAGAAATCAAGTGCTGATGAGGTCGGTGACGACCCACTCTGGGTCGGTGCCGAGCGCCTCCGTGTCTAGCGAAAAATAAACTTGCGCCTTAAGTTAGGTTTTAGTAAATGTTTTATTTATGGGCCTTTTTAAGATAGAATTTAGTTTCCTTATGGAGACATTCCTACCACTATATAAGGTTCTTTTAGGGTTAATTTTTTTAGAGGGGGGACGTTTTTTTTTTGGGACGCTTTTGAGAGACGTTATTTTGGAGAACAAGAGACGGAACAAGTTTGCCAGTTTGTTTTCTAGGGTTAACTCTTATTCCAAGCTCTTGGACAATTTTAAGAGAGACTTGGAGGTTTGCTTGAGATTGTAAATTGTCTTTTCAATTGAAGTTTGTTTGGTTTCGAATTATGTCTTCTCTTTTATTTATGGATGTTGATGGCGTGATGGATCGTGAGTAGTCTATTTTTCTAGGGTTGGGGTGAAACCCGACGAGTTGTGCATGATTAAAGCATGAATCTTTGAATAAACCATCTCTTTTAATCTCTATCCTTTATTCTTCTTGTTTGTTATCAATTCCTTGATGAAAGTTGAGGCATGTTCATGTTCGTAATTGAATTGAAAGATTGAATTGTGAATTTGGATAATATTTGGGGTTGTAGCGAAAGTTAAAACCTTTAGAAAACAAGTAGGGTAGCAAGTTTAGATCTTTTACGAAAGTTGAGATTTATGCTTGGTTATTCATGACGAAAGTCATTCATGGGGTTATTTTTGGTTGATTTGGATTTATGTTTGCATGCATAGCTTGTTGTGGTGAATCCTTTACTCTAGATCTCTTTTAATTTGATTTTTCGAAGTTTATTTGTTACCTAGATAGGTCGGTGATGACACCCTTTAGGTCGGTTCCGCGCTCTCAGTCCTTTCCAGTTTTTCCGGTATTTTTGTGTCGCGTATAGGTCGTCTCCGACCTGGTGTGGGTCGGTGTCGAGCACTTGTTGCGTGTGTTTTGTTTTGTTTTGTTTTAATTTTAGTAGGATTAATAGCTAGACTTAGATACTTCTAATTCGCGTGGACGAACCTGACCTCCCTGTACTCAGCGGGTCTTGACTTATAAATTTATTTGTTGTCAAGAAACCCTTTCAACAAATTGGCGCCGTTGTCGGGGAGTTAGTTTAGTTTCTTTGTCTAGTATCTTTCGGGTTTGGGAATAGCCCATACCCTTTTGTCTTTATTAATTCGTTTTCTCGTGATTGTGTGTGCATGTGTATGCCCTCTAGTTCGCGAAGGGAAGTCGACTATTTTCCTTTTGATCACGAACTTGAGAGAACCCTTCACCGCATGCTAAGAGAACGAAGAGCAATGGCCGGCGTTGAGGAACTTGCTCTCCAAATGGCTGATCTTCGCCTTCAGATGGAATGCATTCAAAGGGAACATGATGCTCAAGAAGCTAATGCTACCCGTCTTCAGGAACAACTTGATGCAATTCCGCGTAACGCAAAGCAATACATGCATCCTGAATTTAAAGTTCCCGAATCTTCTATTGTGCTTCTTGCTATCGAGCAAGCTTTTGAGATAAAGTCACACTTCATAACTCTCATCAAGAGGTCTCAATTTGAAGGCAAGCCCACCGAGTGCCCTATGGAGCACATCAAGAACTTCACTGACCTCTGTGACACTATTGTCGTTGATGATGTATCGCTTGAATATGTGCTTTTGAAAGCATTCAAATGGTCTTTGGCCGGAAAGGCTCTTACTTGGCTTGAAAGTTTACCCTCCAGGTCGATTACTACATGGAAGGCTCTACATGATCAGTTTCTGACCAAATTCTTTCCGCCGACTAAGACTACAGAGCTAAGAAAGTGCATCACTTCTTATCATCAACTTCCCAATGAGACTTTTGTGGAAACTTGGGAGCGGTTTAAGGAACTTCTTCGGCAACGTCCTACACATGGACAACCTCCCTACGTGCTTTAGGAAATTTTCTTTCAGGGAATCAATGCCGCTACAAAAGACCGAATCAACCTCCACACTGACTGCGGATTCATTGAGATGGACCCCGATCGAGCTTCGGCTTTGTTGGACAAACTCACCAACTATGATGCAATGTATGGCACCCAACAAGCCGTCCGAGTTCAACAGAAGAAGCTTTATGATCCTAATGCCGAACCAATTGATCAAGATGTGAGGTTTCAATTTATGCAAGATGAGATAAACCGGCTTAAGAAGTAAGTGAACCACTTCAAATCCACCGCTCAATCTTGTCAAGAATGTGGTTCCCAAGCTCACACTACCGCTTCTTGCACGAACGTGGAACAAGTCCGAGCCGCCGAAGCTTATGCGGAGGCGAATTATATGAGAGGGCCCTACCGAGGTCAAAACAATGCTTATCTAGGGAGGAACAACAACAACAATTATCCTCAATGGAACAACAATGGCCACGGTCAAGGTTTCCAACCACAAGAGCAAAGAGCCCCTCCTTATAGACCTCCCGGTTACCAAGAGCCACCCGCTTGGGTGCAAGGACTCCTAGAGGGAATGAATGGCGTTCGCACTGATCTAAAAGGGGTTCAAAACCAATTAGGAGACTTTGAAGCATGGAGGAAGAATGTGAACTCCCAACTTGGTGATCTAGCGGCTCAAATTCCAAGACCCCAAGGGCGATTGCCGGACCATTCCGATGAGAACCCGAGAGGTCAAATTGCTGCGGTCCATCTGAGAAGCGGAAAGAAGCTACCGGATCGAGGTACGAACAAGCAGACAGAGGACAAGGACGACCATCCTAGCTCAGGAGAGGTCATTACCGACCCAACCAGGGTCGTAACCGACCGCCCCTCCACTACAAAGGAGGTCGTGAAAAAGCTACCAAGGGTCATGACCGACCCAATTCCCGGTGTTCTTACATCCGTTCCTTCTACATCAACAACGAAGGTGCTTCCTTTCCCATCC
Organism: Fallopia convolvulus; assembly: GCA_964016875.1. NCBI lineage: Eukaryota > Viridiplantae > Streptophyta > Magnoliopsida > Caryophyllales > Polygonaceae > Fallopia > Fallopia convolvulus. The sequence goes on along the minus strand of OZ024727.1, from coordinate 53,247,022 downwards.
AAGAAGGCTAAGGATTCCACGGAAGGCAAATTCAAGCATTTTGTGCAGGTTCTTCAAGGGCTCAACATCACTATTCCTTTTGCCGAAGCTTTGAATGAGATGCCCGCTTACACCAAATTTCTCAAAGAGATCTTGTCAAAGAAGCGGTCGATGTCCGAACTAACCGATGAGGTGCGATCTCTAGAGCTCCCGGAGAAACTTGGCGATCCGGGTAAATTTGCAATTACTATTGGCATAGGTGCTCATCGCTTTAAAGCTTTATGTGATCTTGGTGCAAGTGCTAGTCTCCTTCCTCTCTCTATATGGTCCAAAACCAACATGGGACCTCTGGAGCCTATTGATATGAATCTCTATATGGCAAATGACTCTTGTGTAAAAGCAATTGGAGTCGTTGACGACGTTCCTATCCAAGTTGGAAAATATTTTGTTCCCAACGACTTCATTGTGCTAGATATGCCTGAAGACCCTGCGGTGCCAATCATTCTAGGTCGACCATTCTTAGCCAACGCAGGAGCACGTGTAGATGTCAGGAAGGGACTTCTCTCGTTTGATATTGGAGAAGAGAAGGTCGAATTTCAATTCAATCCGGTCGTGAACGAAGTGGCTAGTTGTAGTACTAAGGAGCCTATCGATCCCCCATGGGTCGGTAACGACCCTTATCTGAAGGAAAACGAGGTGGGAGGTGGATTCAAGCACAGTACCGAGGCACTTCTTGACCCAGATCGGTCGGTACCGACCCCCCATGGGTCGGTGACGACCCCTTTTCTGCTCAATCCAGGTGAGTTTTCTTGTTCTTATCCAATCAATTGTAGTCATGATACTTTCTCCTATTCTCGTTCTATATTAGATCCTAATGTTAGTCATATGAAGGAGTCAAAACCTCCTTGTTTTTCGGATTTTACTAACCCTGTTGTAGGATTACCGAGCATTCTTGTGGATGATCGAGGACCAAATATTTTGGAGAGAAGTTATGATGTTTTTCCGGCTAAGTATGGGGTTTCTTTTGATCCCGACAAAGCTGGATGGAAACCGCCCTGATCCGCTGAGGTATCTTCTCGTCTAGCTAAAGACGTTAAATAAAGCGCTTACGGGAGGCAACCCGCTTTGTTTTTATTTTGATTTTCTTTTTAGCTTAGTTTATTTTGTTTTTCATAGTTTAGAGTAGCTAGGATTCTTGTCTTGCATCTCCACTAAGGTTTTGTAGGGACCCGAGACGGCGGAAAGAGGGTCGAAATGTTCGACAACGAGAAGGACAAAGTCAGGTTGGGTCATAACCGACCTATTTTGGGTCGTCACCGACCTATTTTGGGTCGGTACCGACCCCCTCCAAGCAAAAACGGTAAAAATTTCAGAATATTCGGAAATTGCAGGTAAGTCCCTAAACTTTTAACCCTTTTTAACCCTACTCCTTCCCCCTCTTTCTCCCCCACGCCGACCCTCATCCCTCTCAAAACCCCATTGCCTCCATTAATCTTCAAACCTCACAAATCCTTCATCCCCATCCCAAATCTACCAAAATCCATCCTTGTGCTACATAAATCCTCCAAATTACTCTACCAAAAACCAGAAATTCGGCCCTTTCCCCACAAATTTTCAATTTTGGAACCCCGCTAGTGCTCGTCTACGACCCTTCTTCTACTTTCATTCTTCTTATTTCACTCATCTTTGGTATGTTTTCCTACTCCTTTGATCTTAAATTCAAGATAACTTGGTTTATTTTGAGGGATTAGTTGAAAATCTAGGGTTTGGGTGTTCTTGCGTTTGAATATGGAAGTTTGGGTTGTTTAGATGCTTTAGTGGTTAGATCTACATGATATCAAGATGCATTGTGGGTTGTAAGTAGATTTTTTGATCCATACTTGGTTGTTTGGTTGATTGTGAGAGCATATGATTTTTTCGGAATTTTTAGTAGCCTTTCCAAGGACATCATGCTGAAATTCCGCGCTCGGTTTTGCCCGGAATGGTCGGTACCGACCCAATGAGGGTCGGTACCGACCCAATGAGGGTCGGTGACGACCCAATAGTGCCTTGTGATCGAGCCTTAGCGTGTATTAGATCGTTACCGAGCCTCCAAGGGTCGGTTCCGACTCCGGTTTGCTCATATTCCTCATTATTTGCATGCTTATTGAGCTACTTTCACCATGATTTGAGTACTTTTAGCATGAGATTCCCCTCTACTTACCTACTCTTCATGATTAAGCATGTTAGGTTGAGATTCTTTCTAACAAAATTTGAGCATGTTTCTTTGTGTAAGTATGGGGTACCTCATTAGGTGGTGACATATGTGTTCTTTGTTTGGCATTATTCCTTAAAACTTTGGAAATTATCTTGGAAGATTTAACATTTTGTAGGACAATGGCCTCTTCTTCTCGTCACCCCGCCAAGAAGCAAAAGAAAGACAAGGAAAAGGTGGATCGTGTGGTGTTTGACTCCACTGAGCAAAAGGACCGGTTTGTTGAAATGTGGCACGGAGATGTTAGTGTGCGCGCTTATCAAAGGGCCGGCGCCGATAAGATTGGTGTCCATAGGGAGGTGCTTGAGGCCTTCTCTTGGATCGGAGCTCAACACCTTATCTTACATCCTATTGAGGAACACTACGTGGCTCTCACATGCGAGTTCATGTCCAACTTCCGCTTGTACCGGGATGAAACCGACTTCAACATGTCCAAGGTCACCTTTCAACTCGGCAATAGGGATTTCGAGATGGACATTAAAAAATTCAACAAACATCTTGGCTTCTGTGCACCATCCGGAGTGTATACATCAACGAATTTTCCCACCAAGGATTTGTGGCCTTATCTCACCGGTAGGGTTGAATTCCCCACCAACCACCTTCCCGGTCGATTCATTGCTAGCCCGGTTTTCTAGATTATCCTACGCATCCTCGGCTCCACAATTTAGCCCCGGTACGAGCTCTCGCGCCCCCACAAGCAAGAGATTGCGTGCTTATCTACTATGCTCTTTGAGATGCCCATTCACATGAATTTGGGGTACGAGTTTGCCAATGCCGTCATAAGCCACCAAGCCCTAAAGACCCACACTATCACTTATTTTGGTTGGCTTTTAGCTCTCCTTGCCAAGGCCTTAAAAATCAACCTTTCCGCCTATTCTTCGAAGAAGGTCATTGCTATGGATGTGAGGTACTACATGAATGCTAAGGTGATTGCTCAATCCTCTGCCGGTTTCATCAACAAGTTTCCAATCAGTACAGACGTGACTCATGATGTGGTTCTTACCCAAGAAAACCTTGAGCTTTTCTACCGCCCTAATTGGTATGATGTATGGGCCCCCACTCCTTATCTTTTGGTGCCAAATGTCCGGATTGATGAAAGGACTAGACGACAGCCCAGCAGGTTTCGGAGAGCCGAGCCTAACCCACCGCCGAGAGAGGCGGTCTTCGAGTGGGAATCACCACATGGCCATTCTGGGGGGGATCAGAGACGACCTGAGGTTGGTGACGACCCACCAGAGGGCGGTACCCACCACAATCAGCATGGTGCCGACCCTATGGACTTCACAATGGAACCTCATACCGACATGGTCCCCTATTACTCACACCCCTATGGTTTTGATGGGTCCGGCGGCTCTCATTTTCAAGGACAAGGCACATATCATACCGGTTCAAGTTCGGGTGGCAACCCCGATATCTCCCTCCTTTCAGCCAAGATGGACGCCCTCATGCTTCACCAACACCATCTTTATGGGGCACTTAACCACCATCACAATCAATTTGTCAACCACCAAAACGAGCTTAAGGATTTCCGCATTGAGTACTATGAAGATCACAAGCAAGATGTTGAGCGTTGGAATGCTCAAGCAGATTACAATCATTGGTTGGCGCAACAACTCTTCCAAGCGACACCACCTCCTCACCCTCCTCAAGAATGATTCTCTTACTTTGTCAACGCTTCAAGGTGTCCAAGTAAGTTTCTCTTTCCCTTCTCTTTACTTTCTAATCAATGGGGACATTGATGTTTAAGTATGGGGTGGTTTGGGGAAATTACTTATTTGAGTCTTGTGTTGTTTTGTGTTTTGATTGTTTATGTCTAGTATTGTTTGAGTCTTTTTCCTTTTGGTTTTAGATGGATAAATGCCCTATTTCTTAGATGTTCTAGGATGGAAATTGCTTGCATCATCATGTAAAACCTATAACATGCTTTAAGAATTGCCTAAATCATGATCTTGCTTTTTGAATTTTGAGCTTATAATGGATATTGAGCATGCATATTTCTAAGTGAAATCAATCCAACAAAAATTGAACCTAAGTGAGATATTCTTGGCCTATAAAGGATGTACATCTTATTCCTTTATCTTTCATGTGTGAATTACTCTTCCAAATGCAATTTACCACTTGACAATGGCATGGTTATTTTAAACTTGAGACCAATGGAGATATGCTCATTACTTGGTTAAATCAAATGATTTTGAACTTATTTTTATAAGCCTATTATATTCCTTTTCCTACCTATACATGATCTCTCTGTTTGTAGCCATTATTTTGAGCTTAAAGCCTATTTCTAGCTCCACAAAAAATTCCCTAGCCATGATAAGCTTCACCCTTTGATCCGGGAATTAGGACATAGAATGAATTGTTGAAGATTGTTATGGTTTGATGGGGTGAAAAAAAAGTGATTGTGGAAGGTAGATAAAGAGTGTTGTCTTTGGAAAATTATAAGTATGAAGTGTTTTGGGCTCGAAGTGCACATCAAATGCTCGGCACCGACCCAAAGAAGGTCGGTACCGACCCCCCTGAAAAAAAAATGGGGATATTCATGTAATAAGCACAAGAGTCCAAGGCCTTCAAAGAATAGAAGAAAGACAATGATAATAGATGAAAAGGGAAGTACATTAGTGTTTGGTGATTGAAAGAAGAAGAAGAAAATGTTGGGTGAGTGATGTGTAGTCTAGGAGCCTTGATTCCCGGATTAGTTAGCACCACAAGGCCAAAATATTTCCACACCTTTTGAATTACCAAGCCTCATTACAACCCGGCCGAATGAAACTTCTTTGAAATTTTCATTGAGCCCCTTGAGTTCATTTGATGATTTGACCTGTTTTGACTTCTTCGGTGGAGAGTTTGTTGATATAAGTTCCATTGACTATGAGGTTTTGTGTTTGGAATTTGAGTCGAGTGATTATTGATATACCCTAAACACTTTGAGAGTTGAGTGAGACACATTCCTTGGTGAGGTTGGATTGTGATTTCTTAGAATGTTCATGTGTGCTATGATGTGGAAGTTGTTTGCTCATTAATCTAATTGTGCTTCTTTTTCCATAAAGGTGATTCTTGAGTTTTGTTTATTGGTATTGATGTATGTTAAGTGATTGCTTGAGGACAAGCAAGTCTAAGTATGGGGTATTTTGATGTCGCACTTTTTAGTTTGCTTTTATGGGTAGTTTTCTAGCTAGGTTGAGTCTTTTCTAGGTTTATTGTGTTGTTTTGCATATAATTCCGACCCTCTTTGGAGAGTTGGAATCGTTTGTGCTTGTTTGTTGTTTTTGTAGGTATTTGAAGCGTTGAGGAGGATATATCCCGGTTTTTCAAGCTTTCTAGGAGGTGGCGTTAGAGTTGACTTGTGGTGATGTTGATAGAAGGCCGAGAGTCGATTGCAATTGAAGGTTTGATGATTCCAAGGTGAAGATTTCAAGATGAAGATGCTTTAAAAAGGAGATAAAGGAAGTCTTAGAAGGCTAAGAGGGATTAAAGAAGGAACATTGAAGAAGAACCAAGCTTTGGAGCATATTTCGGGCAAAGAAGTGAAGAAACCAAGTGTTGATGAGGTCGGTGACGACCCACTCTGGGTCGGTGCCGAGCGCCTCCGTGTCTAGCGAAAAATAAACCTGCGCCTTAAGTTAGGTTTTAGTAAATGTTTTATTTATGGACCTTTTTAAGATAGAATTTAGTTTCCTTATGGAGACATTCCTACCACTATATAAGGTTCTTTTAGGGTTAATTTTTTTAGAGGGGGGACGTTTTTTTTGGGGACGCTTTTGAGAGACGTTATTTTGGAGAACAAGAGACTGAACAAGTTTGCAAGTTTGTTTCTAGGGTTAACTCTTATTCCAAGCTCTTGGAAAATTTTAAGAGAGACTTGGAGGTTTGCTTGAGATTGTAAGTTGTCTTTTCAATTGAAGTTTGTTTGGTTTTGAATTATGTCTTCTCTTTTATTTATGGATGTTGATTGCGTGATGGATCGTGAGTAGTCTATTTTTCTAGGGTTGGGGTGAAACCCGACGAGTTGTGCATGATTAAAGCATGAATCTTTGAATAAACCATCTCTTTTAATCTCTATCCTTTATTCTTCTTGTTTGTTATCAATTCCTTGATGAAAGTTGAGGCATGTTCATGTTCGTAATTGAATTGAAAGATTGAATTGTGAATTTGGATAATATTTGGGGTTGTAGCGAAAGTTAAAATCTTTAGAAAACAAGTAGGGTAGCAAGTGTAGATCTTTTACGAAAGTTGAGATTTATGCTTGGTTATTCATGACGAAAGTCATTCATGGGGTTATTTTTGGTTGATTTGGATTTATGTTTGCATGCATAGCTTGTTGTGGTGAATCCTTTACTCTAGATCTCTTTTAATTTGATTTTTCGAAGTTTATTTGTTACCCGGATAGGTCGGTGACGACCTCCTTTAGGTCGGTACCGCGCTCTCAGTCCTTTCCAATTTTTCCGGTATTTTTGTGTCGCGTATAGGTCGTCTCCGACCTGGTGTGGGTCGGTGCCGAGCACTTGTTGCGTGTGTTTTGTTTTGTTTTGTTTTAATTTTAGTAGGATTAATAGCTAGACTTAGATACTTCTAATTCCCGTGGACGAACCTGACCTCCTTGTACTTAGCGAGGTCTTGACTTATAAATTTATTTATTGTCAAGAAACCCTTTCAACAGAGCGGAAGCTTGGGCCGAAGATGGAGGGGGAGCGGAAGCCTGGGCCGACGATGGAGGGGGAGTGGAAGCTTGGGTCGAAGATGGAGGGTGAGCGGAATCCTGGGCCGAACCTGAAAGGGGAGCGGAATCCTGGGCCGAAGCTGGAGGGGGAGCGAAATCATGGGTCGGCGCTAAAGGAGGAGTGGTAGCATGAGCATGGCCCGAAGCTGGAGAGGAAATAGTAGAGGGGAGAGGAACTGTGGGTGGGGTCGAGGCGGTAAGAGAGACGGGAGATGTGGTCGGGGCCTGGATCAAAGTGGTACCCACGGTCGGCGATGGAAAGAGCGGACTAGAAGTCGGGGGTATAGGAAGATCATCTACAGATAGGTCCTCAACTGTACCTGTGGGAGCGTCCGATCCAATATCGACAAACTGCATGTCAACCTCGTCATCTCGCCCCTCGTCGATCGGATCCCTGCAATCCTCATCAACCTCATCGTCAAACTCAACATCTGTCGCGACGGATGGGTCAATATCTCGCTCCATCCCATCAGTCAACTCGGTATCCGTCCTATGCACATCTAACGCCCGAGCCGATGCTAGTATAGCATGTGCAACCTCCGCTGCCGACAACGGCTTCTTCCTCTTCTTCCTCCTCCTCAAAATAGTACTAAGGCTCGTATGCAACTCCTTAAAAAAGAATTTTTATTTCTTAATTATGCAATATTTATCATATGTGATTTGAATATTATTTTTATTTTCTATTTTTAATATTAAATTTCACTCTACAGTTTCACTTTCAATTCTTTTTCACTTTAACTTTTTATTGCATATTTTCTAGTCTTTATATATTAGTTCGAATTCGAGTTCTTTTGCTTGTCGAAATTCAATTCGAAATTGATTTCGTAATATTCAATTACAACTTTATATTCAAATTGAATTACAATTGATATTCAACATTTCAATTCAATACGAGTTTTTTTTTCTACATATTTTAAATTCTAAAGTCTTAAATAGTATATGTCAATATGCAACTATTGTAATGAATGGAATTCAAAATTAACCATCAACAAATAATAAATTACATACAAGAAAATATGGTATTTGACTATTTCCTATCAATTTAAAATTTTCTATTCACTTTTTTTTTTATTTCCAAAAATTTTATAATATCAAATATTAGATATTTTCAAGTCAATTTTTTTCCTATAAATTTCAAAACTTTATAATATCAAATATTCGAATATTAGATAATATGATGCAACTAGAATTATAATAAATGAAAGCAACTAACAAATTAATTTGACATTTTGTATTAATGTTATGAATATAGCGGAATAACGTACCACATTGTATTTCGACCTCGTTCGGATCGGAGTTCGGCCCGGATTTTGACCCGCTGCCACTTGACCCGTTGATCAGGATCGGCGGATCCAGCGCCTTGGTCGACCACCACGCCCGCCTGGGTTGGATTCCCGACACCACCTTCGCCCTCCTAGGTCGAACTGCCTCCGGCCGCCTCTGTCCTACTACCGCCGCCTAGGTCTCGTTGTCGCCGATGATCCCGAACCTCCATTTTTGCCGGAACTTCTTTGCCCCCATCACCATTCCCTTTTCCGTCCATTGGGGAGAGGTCGGAATGGAGAGTGGATCTCAGATCTAATATGTAGACGAGTTGAAATTTGATCTAGAGAGTGGCAATTGATTTTTTGATCAGTCGAATTGTACAGACGTCGGAATCGAACATATGCGGAGCAATTGTTTTGAGGAAGACGAAGCTCGCTCGGCTCATTTAACCTAATTGAGCGCTCGTTTCAGACCAGCGCTCATTTGGAATGAGCGTCAAACTGGGCCGAATTTTGGGCTTTTGGGCTAGGCTTTTGGATTTTCGGATTTTGGATTGGCACTCGTTTCAAACAAGTGCTCCTTTGGGACGAGTGCTTGTTTCGGAAGAGCGCTCATTCTGAATGAGCGCTCTTTCCAAACGAGTGTTGTGCGCTTATTAGAAAACGCGTGTGTATAAAGTTTCCGCGTTTTTAAATTGGGGATTTTTTTTCATTCTGTTACTTGTGATATAATCTCTCAAACAGTTTTGGATACTAACGGATTCTGATTCCATTCTCCCATCTTTTTCAATCCGTTTATATTTACATTCCAGCTTATACAACCAGACGACCCTAAATCCCTAGATTTTTTTTGGTAGAACCCAAAATCCCTAGACATTATCCAGAACTAATTGACGTCCCGTTATATTCACGGGATAATTTTATTAAAAAACTAAACAATTCTATGATATTAATTTAAAATACTAAATATATCTATATAATATCATAATAAATTATGCAATAGACAAATTATTTTTTTTAGATTGTACTCCATATTTTAATTGAATATATTTTTAAATATTTTTCCATTATTTGTGAAGATCTTGTCCAAATTTAGATTGAAATTATTAAAATATTAATTTTACTTTTTATTGAATATTTTTAAATAATATTTTCTTTTTTTAGACACTAATATGTATTAAATACTTGGTTTTTTTATAAAGATAATAATAATTAGGATAAGTTATTTACAAAGCATAATATAATTTATTAAAATATTTTTTGAAAGTTATTTATTAAAATTATATATTAGGGTTCTTATCTTTTACTCTATAATAATAAGAATGTTTGTAAATATGAAAAGTACAATATAAAGATTAGTATAGAAGAGAACATTGTCCTTGATTTAAGAGATAAAATATAGAGAAAATTATCTATGTATTATTTTGCAAAATTCAATCCATCTATAAAGTTGTTTTCCATACTAAATTTACATAACGAAGAAATAAAATATAAAGAAAATTAATGTATATGAAAATTTACAAAATTCAATGTATTAATCAACCTATCATCCATATTAAATTACAAAAAAAACATAGAGATAACAAAATTTAAATGTAAGGTGGGGCTAGAAAAAAAAATTCTATATTTACATAAATAAAATAAAAAGAAAATTAAGAAAAATATAATGTAAATTCTTATTAAAATTCAATTTAACCAAGTATTCATCAAGATTTGTAAATTTTTCTATTTTTTTATCAAACTTTGATTTAAGAAAAAATCTTTATTATAAATGCATAAAAAAGATAAAGAAAATCTAGTTTTATTAATTTAAATTAAAATTCGAATTTTTTTTTGACATTTACATATAATCTTAGTCATCAACATAAAATTATATCTTTTTCTCAAAATAAAAATATATCAACATAACAAAATTTATTATTTAAAATTATATTATCATATAGATATAAATTTTATACTTGGAACTCAAGCCTTGTTAAAAGATAAAAAAAATATATTAAGACCCTAAATCTTGTTAAGAGATAAAAAAAATTAAATTAATATGGAAAATATCATCTCATAAGAATTTAAATATATAAAAATTATATAAATATGTTATCTATTGTAGTAAACTAATACATAATACATAAATAGAAAATTATATACATAAAAATTATATAAACATGTTATCTATTTAGTATATATAGCAAGAATACTATAAAAAAAAATATCACGTGGCGTAAATTTTACAATTGGTTGTGCTTTATAATGTATTAGGGTAGATAGAGTGTCCTTACAATCTTACGTCTAACCGGAGGACGTTATGCACTAGGAGGATTCTCTACCAAAAAAAATGAAATAGGAAGATTCATCTTCTTCTACAAATCCGAGTACATGTGAAATGGCTACCCTATCTTCTATACCCACAAAAAATCCTCGTCCTTTACCTTGTAATTTTGATTTCACCGAGAATCTCAACAATGGGCAAAAAACACTATTGAAGTTGCACAAGGGTTATGTAGAATCACCATTTCCGTTTCCAATACGTGGTGTTGCTCCATTGCCATGTAAGTCATCATTGCAATCCGAACACGGCATAGCGCGGAGGAGCAACGGAAGAAAGCGGGAAACTTTCGAAACGATTGTAGGAAGTTGCATTTCTAGGGCGGTCGCGTTTTCAAATCGTCAATTCAAGGCCATTCTCAAGAGCTTTTCAGATTCATCTGCAGATCAAAGCACTTCTTCAAGAGATTTAAGGTATGTATGCTCTCCGATCCTCTTTCGTATGCCAATTGCAATGGGATTTAATCCGAAAATCCTTTTAGGGTTAGGATTGAAGATTATCCAATGGAAATCAGATTCAAGACTTGTACATTATGAATTGATTGATCATAGCATGTCACAGTTTTGCATATATAGTTGCTGAGTTAGGAGAGAAGATGAATTGGTGTAAACGGGGTGATTTCTAGGGATATTTGGATTTTGTTTGGTTTGATCTGATCTTTTTAGTAAAACTCAACTAATATGCTGATAATGCACTTGAATAGATGTCACTCTACAGAGGAAACCTATTCTAATGGTCCGGAAAACAACGGCAATGGCGTAGGAGGTGGCGGCTGTGGCAATGAAGGGGGCAACGGTGGTGGAAGTGGTTCGCAAGGCGGAGACAGTGGCAGGAGTGGCGGTGTAATGGGGGCCAATTGGTGGAGGCGGCGATGCAAGCAATGCTCTACATGTGGAAGATCAGCTCTAATTAGGGTAGCCAACCAAACACAAGTTTACGACCATGCCACCACCAACATTAGCAACTTATGGATGTTATGGGTGGTGGTGGAAGGTATGCTGAGTGTTGCAGTTGCACCGGTGTCGATAGGCATTGTCATCGCACCTGCTGTTGAACTCATCCAACTATTCTCTCTTATTTTCTTAAGTCTAGAGTCCCTTCTGTTTACGTTTGTTGTTGGGTACTCTGTGGTGGGATGTGACAGTCTACTGTTGCTTCTTTTCGTCTTGTTTGAGATGATGCGCCGATGATCTTACATTTTAGAGAGAATAATATAGCATTATTAGTTGATCATCTGTCGGTCTACTGCTCCTTTCTTGGAATTCATGTTCTGAATCAATTTATACTTGTTCTGTTGTTCTGAATCAATTTATACTTTTTTCTGCTGCTAAACTGAATTAGAAATGATAGTTTCTGTTGTGATTTATCGAAATCTCTACTGCTGGTGTTTTGCCAGCCGAGTCATCCAGAGATGATTAATTGATTTTAGGAAGGAAGCCAGTTTAACAAGGCAAGTTTGTCTCAATCATTTCGAAGCAGAAGCATAGTTACACTGCTAACTTTTAGGTGTGGCACATTTTTGTTCACAAACACAAGGGATAAATGCACGCTTTGAACGACAATTTAGCATTCTGAAATTGGGGCATCGATTAAAAGCTCCCTAAAATTATATAACTGGATCTGTATATAGTGCTGAAGAAAATTTGTATTTTCCATTACAGCGCCACATAATAATTGTGGAGGTTCTAGTGAGTAATTTTAGTCTCTTTGAGGATTTCTCTTCTAGGTTCTTGTAAGCAAGGGTTACAAAAATAGTGGGTGAAGATGCACTCAGGAATGTGGTGTCTTCATTGAATGGACTAGCAGGAATGGCTACCATTCGTCTCAACTGTTTGATGGTGTGCAATTGTACAAAGAGGCATTAGCTTTAGCAGAAGAACATTTTGGAGAGATCCGCTTGGATCCTTCATTGAATCTCCACATACATTATAGTCTTGTGGAGATTCTAACGTCGTCAGCGCACAATTTAAGCCCATTACGTACTAAAAATATTACTAGAGAAAGAGACATTATTGACGAAGGCATATCTGATAGGAAAGCTGATGAGTTTCGGGGTGACCAAGAATGTGACAAGGCGCCTGATGTACAAGTTAGAATCTTTAGCAGTGAGATTGCGAGAACCTTCTAAAAGAATGTGAAAATATAAATTTCATATTATAATTACCATGCTTAATGGCTAATACTTGCTTTGCTTGCACTTGTGCCATACATATACACAGATGCCACACTGCAGGTGAAAGGATTCCCTTGCGTTTATGCTTTTTCTTGGGTACTCTGTGTTGCGTTTTCATATTGCTTCAGAATTCAGAGATGAGCAGATGATCTTGAATGGCTGTTCTTGTAGGTACTAGTATGTCACTAAAATTCTAGTTATTTAATTTAGGTGGGAAATTTTGTATAGTTGTTTCTAATGTCTATTGATTTTTTTTCCCCAAAAAACCTTCCAATATTTCTAACTAGCTTTTAAAAAAGCTACAAGAGAAACTTGAGCAGTTGTGCAACAGAACAAAATTTTCCCAAGCATCTTCCATGGACTTGTCAGTGCACATGGCGTCACATTGAAATATAGAGTAATTGCTTAATTTAATATTCTCCAAAACGTGTTCCTAATTCAATTTTATTCTATACTAATCATATCATAGTGTGAAACGAAGACCCACAAAAAATGGGTTGAAAAGCCATTGATTCTGATGAAGAGAACCGATTGAACTCGCTCAACAACTCTGGGTACTTCTCAAATGGCTTCCTTATCATCAATACCCGCAAAGATTTCTCCTCTTTCACCATGGCATTTTGAATTCTGTGAGAATCTCAAGAACGAGCAGAACACATCACTATTGAGCTTGCAGAGGGGATTTGTTGAAGCATCAGCTCCATTTCCAATTCGTGGTGTCGCTCCGTTGCCTAGTAAATCATCAGTGCAATCCAAACACGGCATAGCGCAGAGGAGCAACGGAAGAAAGCGGGAAACTTTCGAAACCATTGTCGTAAGTTGCATTTCAAGGGCAGTTGCGTTTTCAGACCGTCAATTCAAGGCCATTCTTAAGAGCTTTTCAGATTCATCTGCAAAAAGAAGCACTTCCTCCAGAGATGTGAGGTATGTACTTCTCTTTGATCAAACATACCAACTTTTTGTTCAGTATGAAAATATCAAATTGCATTAGCAAACACAAATCATATGACTATACGAGTCTATTAATAGGTGAATTGACAAGGTCTTAACTTAATAATCCCTACTCGTAAATGATTTGAAATAAGGTATCATTGATTATGACTTTGGAACCAATATCCAATAAGATACCTAATTGTTCATCATTAGACCATTTTCATTGATGCCCTCCTTCGAAGAACTCATGTAATTGTTCCATCTACTTTTCCTTTATTTTAAGGCTTTCTTTATGTGGATGGATTTTAGCATGATTTATTCATTCATAGTTGATTCTTAAACATTTTGTCTGATAGTAAATCACTTTGTTATTTGATGTAATTGCTTAGCCTATTGGCTAATAATAGATGCCACCATATATAGAAGCCAGAGGGAAATTTTAGTAAGAAGTTACAAAAATGGAGGTTTGAGTTGGTGGATGGCTGTGATCAACAACCAACACTGTTTAGATGCTAACTAGTTTTGATATTGCTTGTTAACTTTGGATTTGGTTTGATTTGACCTAATCCTTGTAAAACTGAACTAATATGCTGATGCACTTGCGCCATATACGAATAGATGCCAAAATGCAGGTAAAAACTATTCAAATGGTCCAGAAAACAACGACAACGGTGTAGGTGGTGGTGGCAGTGGCAACGAAGGTGGCGGAGGAAGTGGAAATGGAGGCAGCGGAAATGGAAAAAGCGGCGGTGTAATGGGGGCCAATTGGTGGAGGCGGCGATGCAAGCAATGCTCTACACGCGGAAGATCGGTCCTGATAAGGGTAGCCAACCAAAGACAGATTTACGATAACACCACCTCGGATAATAGTAACTTATGGATGTTATGGGAGGTGGTGGAGAGAATGCTGCATCCTGGAGTTGCACCGGTGTCGATAGGCCTGATCGTTCGACCTGCTGTTGAACTCATCCAACTAATCTCTGTTATCATGTTTCATTTCGATTCCCTTGTGCTTCAGTTTTTAGCTGGGTACTCTGTCTTGGCGTCAGCCGGTCTACTGTTGCTTCTTGTCATCATGTTTCTGATGATGAGCGATCCTCAATCCAAGGAAAAATAATTTACCATCATATTACATAATGTTCTTTTGACTTTTTTGGCTTAGTAATGCACTTTTTGGTATTTCGCATTGTACTTTTCCACCATAACAATGTACTTTTACAATGAACTGAACATGGAATGAGCCTTGTTGCCTTCATTTTTGTTTGCACTTTTTCGACTTACTAATGCGCTTTTTGTATTTAGCAATACACTTTTTCACGATAGCGATGCACTTTTGTAATTTTCGAGAAATTACCAAAATGTCACCGCGTCCTTAAAAGAGAAGAATATCAGCCCTTGGATCACCTTGATCCAAGGGCTCTAAACGCTCCTTATTTTATAAGATAAGGAGTTGTTTTATTTTAACCTTACTCTATTTTCATATTGAGGATTTGAAACCAATATCTCTCTACCTAGCTATTCAAAAGAACACTGGGATATCATAATTAGTCCATTTGCCGGCCACCTCAAAATATCATAATTAGTCCATTTGCCGGCCACCATGACACACCTAGACAAAAATATGATCCTCGCTGGGCAGTAACTAGTAACCTCTTCTTCACTTCCTATGACTCAACATAAGATAATTAATTTATTGAAATCTAGTAATGCAATGAAGTTGTGTGTCCATTGTCTAATTAAATTTGAGCAGTAAATGAGGTGTTAGCATTCCGGGGTACGTAGTTATATATATGTTGCTATTGCTGTTAATTTATGTTACTACTTGATGTTGATATGCTAAGGTTGGACTGTCTTATATGCTATTGCTGTTAATTTATGTTACTACTTGAATTGTTCAGGCTCAGTATAATCAATGATATATTATAGGCAAGCTCCAACTCGAATTTTGGTTGAGCTCGATTCATTTAAAAGCTCGTTGAACATAAGTATAAACATCAATGCATAGAAGAAAAAGAGATACAAGATCTACCATTCACTTATTTGCCATCAGTGGGTGACAACTGACAAGTAATTCGGCAAATCCAATCTTGTCCAAGGATAATCAATCAAGCTTTCTATCTATCAAAACATTTCAAAAATACAAACATAAAGACAATACATCCAAGCATTCGTACGGGCAAAAATAAATCACACCTTCCTCCACAAATTCAAGAAGGCGCTATTTACCTGAAATGAATAATGAAATGCAGGTTTTCAAATGAACAACTTACCTTAAAATTATTGTCCTGCAAAGATCTTTCCTTCTCAGCTTTTTGTCAACCTCTCTTCTCCAATTAACCACCTTGTTAATTGGCAAGGATCTCCGGCAAAGGATTTACACGTGGGGAAGATTCCAAGATCGGCTCCAATTTGATCGTACTCGTTCAACGCAACTTCCATTTCTGCTTCAACTGCCGCGTCATCCATGTTCTCTACCCTTCCTGTTACGAGGACATTGGCATAATACTGCTCTTTGTCGACGTCATTCTCAAAAGGCTCCATTGATGGGCCCTGTCAAATATTTTTTGAAAATGGCTCAACTTGATGTAATGATTAGTATCTGCAGGGGAATACAATGAATGCATATTATTGTTTGTTTTTTACCTGACAAAGCTCTGCATAATGTTTGTATATCTCACTATTTTCATCTTGATCACCGAGCAAAGTCCCACCATACCATCCATTGGCTTCATTCACTGATGTCATAGCAAGATACCTAAAAGGAAATTAAAGAAAATTAGAAACACATACAGAATCATGTGTAGGCGGTGTAGCACCAACCAGTCAAGGGAAGAATCTAGATTTTACATTAACCTAGATGGAAACAAATAGCTTTGATTTAAGGCTAGCTTCCTGATTAGCATACCTCTGGAAGATATCATCTTCAACGATATCATCATATGTAGAAAGCCAGCTAAGGTCTAATGAACCATGCTCCCTCTCTTCTTGAGAGCCGCCATTCACATTTGCACTAGAAGCAACTTTAAGGGCGGCAGCATTGTCTTCATACTTCCTCTGGCCAAAGAGCCAATTTGGACTCTTGAGTTGTATCTCACTGCAAAAGAAAGTTGCATACTGAGTAAACTTCCTTGTATCCTAGGGGTTTCGTAACTTCCAGTCATCTTATACGAGTACTGAAACGATAAACCATTTGAAAGAGAAGGATTTTAGTCAGGATGGAGAAATTACACAGCATCAGGGGCCACTCCAGAAGTCCCAGTACCACCACTAGACTTATGATCTGATTCACTGCATAGGCGAACATTCTTTATTGAGCTGCATGTCCTTTCTATCAGTTTATCAAACGATGTTAACTTGATCCTTGAGAAGTCTTCTTTGCACGCAGGAACGGGTTTGAAAGTACTGCTTACTTCTATGGGCATAGCATCTCGTGATAAGCTGGAAAAAATAACCAGAGTAATAAAGAAAATTTATAACGTACATCAACCATTGTGTCAAAAAAAAATTGTACGAATTCATGTGGAAACGGCGCTCCACCTCTGAGCTGGAAGCAGATCATCTCCAACTCCAGACACATGAAGATAATAATCAGAATCAAGCTCCCACAGTGCAGGTTTCCCTTCCTGTGGCTTGAAGTAACCCAAGAATCTGGACAGTCCATCAAAATTTAGAATATTAGGAAGCCTGACTGTATGTAACGGAATCAATTAAGCGGTGATATTAATTATGAAACATCTATTTCCACACTCCTAACCCACCAGACCCCAACCCCCAAGTTGCAGCCCCTTGTCTGGATTTTCCTGGAACAATTAATGAGGGCTTGTTGTCAAAGAAGTCAAACTTGGTTCTGTATGCCTTTGTCAAAATGTGAGGTTCACGAATCTTTCAATAAGACAGTATAGCCTTGCTCACTTCTGTAGCATGAAATTCACAAAAGAGCATACATAAAAATTAAATACAATTTACTAGGAAATACCAAATTAATTCATCTAAGTATTACCTTATAAAAGGCCCAACTAAGCAATAGCCCATAAGATTGTAAGCACTCTCTGCTAAAATACATCTCAATAGAAGTCTAAACAGCTAATTAAAAGTAAACCGAAGAAAATGCACAGTGCTTACAGATTTATTGCATCTTGCTTTTCCCCATCAGTATATGCATTACTGTAATATCGTTTAATAGACTTGAAAAGTTCCCGAGATTGGGTAGTGGCTTTCCACTTCCCCTGCTTATCTGGAAATACCTGAAAGATCAACAGATATTTCTATGATTAGGATTTAGTGTGTAGAAAAAAGAAATGTGACACGAACGAATTTGGTGAATTGCTACAACAAATTGATTAGCAAGAATCAGGTCAAAGTGTAGATACGGTGTTGTGAGCAGCAGATCCTCCGTACTGCTGGGCAAGGGCATCACCCATGCCCTGATACATATCCATGAGAGCTGTAGCTATGCTACTATCTGGGTCCACTTTAGGTGTATCCGTCAAGCCCATTGCATGGAGCTTACGGCCCAAAGCTGCTAGGCCATAAGCATACTGTGCAACATTTGTACGATCCAAGCAATCAATACAGTTAGTGCGAAGTACACCACTCTGGAAGCAAGGTTCAGCACCACCATAAACTTCTTTTTCAAAACTTTGACCAGGATCAAATTCTTTTTCTCTAATGACGAGTGTGCTTAGTGTATCACAACTTCCAATTCGAGAAAGATCACTGGAATTACGTCTGCTATCCCTTAGAGAGGAATCCCTGAAACAAACAAGAAATATTTGTTGAAAGGTGCCAAGCAAGTTCATTGTGGAATGAGGAGTCACAAGTGAAAGGCAATACCTCAGAGAGGTAGCTGTAGTTCTGCTTAGTTGGGTAGCTCTCTTTTTCACAACGGAAGATTTGCCACTATAGTAAAATCCAGTCAAATCAAGTGCTTCATCTGCCACAGCTCCTAGAACTGCCAACACATTGGCAGATTTCCTAAGATGAAATCAAGATGATGATATCAAATAGAAGAAGCAAAAGACCATATATATAGATCTATCTTTCCCTAATAAAACTCTATGCTTACGTTTTTGCAAACTTATGGAAGTCCCAGTGAATAAACTTCAAATGCTTTTCTTCTGAGAAGATCTGGTTTAGATAGCCAACAGCATTTGCAAATTCACGCCTGAGCATCATTTCACGAGGTCTTTTCTCAAAGGTCTGTGCAAAGAAGACATCAGGTCGTGAAAGCAACAAATTAATCCACTTAAGTTCTAATTTTCATATCAGGATCGAAAAGCATGTGAGGTTTAATCTCAAAAAGTCCACCTTCCGACTAACAAATTTATGATAAGAAGAAAACCCATCAGGTAAGTCCTAATTATCCAACACATTCAGTTGACCATTAGACGGGAATCTTTTAAGGCCAGCTTTTCAGAGTTAGCAATGAACAAATCATTATCACGTTTAGAGCTGCATACTAAAATATTCTCGAAAGTGACCATTTGGACATACCTTTATTAAGTTGAGCACAATTATGGGATTTCCATATCTTTCTGCTAGGTCTTCAAAGTGTTTCTTGGTGGCCTCATAAGTAGGATCATATCTCTGCACTGGCATTCAAACATAAAAGCTGATTATGAAATATAGTGGTGAGTAACAAATTTGCGGATATACGCAACCTTATTATGGTCTTATCATACCAAGAAACTACTTTCTCCTCTGTGTACAAATATTAAAAACTCAATAAGGCACTGTAAACAGAATCTAACACCGGATCAAACAAAAACAGATTAAACATATCCTTACGAATTATGTCTGGCTTGGGACTGAACCTTGAAGCTTCTTGTGACCAGAAAAGAGGAATGGAACCCCGCATCTGCACAATGGAACTCATTTTCCCTTTGCATGACCCAGCATCTTCATCAAGAACAATTTGTTCTGTTTCAACATCATTTGCAACTCTCCCCTTGTCATTTACACCCCTCTTTAAGTACCTTGATATAAGGACAATTTAAAAGAACTAAACAACTAGTCCTCAAATTGGATATAGTGTTGTCATGGAAATTTTATAAAATTAAAAGAAAAGAAACATGGGTAGCTGAAGAAATATGATACATATAGAATTAGACATACATGGTTCTGAAGAAAATAATTCTAATGTTCTACAAAACTCAATCTGGCATACATGGTTCTGCATTTGCATATGGAAATGGTCATTATGATACATATAGACAAATGCAAAAATTCCAACTCTACATACACTTGTCAATATTGAAACTGACCATATGTGATTATGTGAAACACAAATTTGTTCAGCTTTCCCTATTCTTTTGGATATGAGACATGCTTTTAGGTATATATACCATGAGCTCCCTTAGAAAAAAAATAAAAAGGGGGGAAAATCAACCAACAAAAGACAGAGGCAAAACTCAGAAAAAACATGTTTACAGAAGAATTAGATGATTTTACTTGCCAATAATTGGGTCTTTGTAATCCTAGTCACTAGTAAATGAGAAAGTCAGATTTTACACCAAAAAGAAAACTTAAAGGCAAGGTGCACTGCACACGAAAGGGGGAATGAAAAGAATTCTACAACTATTAGCTCTTACTCTTAACATAAATTCAGTACTTCAGTACCATACCTAGTCCCTGCAAAATGCCGGGAACGCCGAGAGACCAGAGTGACACTGAAATCCCGACCAAAAATTGACATTCTCATCTGCCAAGAAGATAAATAAATGTTCAATGGACAAAAAGAATTTGATCATGTTATTAAACATAATAGATGTTGCAAGTAATTTCAACAAAAGGACAGGTACCAAAAATCAAATCCCAGTAGGGAACAATTATGAGAAGCACAAGGGAAAAAAAAAAGATGCATACTTGCTTAAAATGCCCATGAACTAGTGCAATAGTCCAAATATTATTTTTGCATCTTGAGCGTATCGCTTCAGTCAGATACGCATTCCATACGAACATGTTGTCATATGGCATCCCAGCTTTGCCCTTAGGCTGTACATTCTTTTGCAAACTCTGCATAATAGGATATGTGTAGCTGAAGAAAAAGTCTTTTGTCAAATCCACACTAGAAAAAAGCTTCTTGTACCTGCAATTTATGTAAACGTGAGTTTTAGGACAATCATTCCAACAAACACAATATGTATCATGACTAAAATTTGTATCTAACAAAAAGCTTCCATGCCAAAGAATGCATCATCATCATCATCATCATCCACAAACAGCAATAAAAAATAGCGTGAAACTAAAGTCGTATAAATCCATCTAAAACTAAGACAACGCAGAAAAAAAACATCCAAAGAGCTGCATTAGACTCCTACAGTAGTGAGTAGTCCCACTCTGATATACTCATATACATATACACTTATGCACATACCTTGTCGAACAAGGTAACATTGACTATGTGCAAATAGCAAAAACACATACAAAATATATGCAATAAAAATACCTCAACTCAGTCTTAGAATGTGCAACATCAGACTGAATCGTAGTATGGGGTATGGTAATCAATTGCCTCTCCTCGATGCTGTATATTCCATGACCACAGATTGAACCAATCTGCCGACGCTTTGTCACCAGGATCAAGTAATAGGACTCAAGAAACTTAATACAGCCTATAAGAAAATCAGAAAGGCAAAAACCAATCACAATGAGTATAAAATGCATTTTCCGAACTTGAATTGAAAACATACAAAAATCAACCGTACCGGCAACACCGAAGACCTTAGCCACAAACAACAACCCTCCAGTGGCGCGATTGCCTTCCGCAATCCTCTGCAACAAACTCTTGACCTCCTGTTGCGAATACACCACCGGATCTTCACTTACGTTGATTTCGTCGGCCTCACAGCGATCGATCTTCAAAACTCGGAAAAACCTCTTGTACCGATCACTCCCAATTAGGTAAAACCTCTGAAAGCAAACCCAAGAACAAAATTATTACTAAATACCATGTGCTAGGGATTTGTGAGCTATAAGTTCTAAGAATTCATACCTGTCGAGTTTCGTAGAGCATAAATTTCTCCAGGACGTAAGAGCTGGGGTCGATCTCCGGATCATTAGAAGGGTGTATCTTGGCGGATGGCGGCAATAAGCCCGAATTGGGAATCGAATTGCCGTCGGATTTGTTCGCCATAGGAGAGGGCAATCAGCTAATTCAGGGCATGGCGCCGGGAAATAAAGGCGACGACAGGTAGTAAATTGGGGAAAGTATTAGGGTTTATATAGTCTTCGATTGCATTCAGGTTCAGTTTCTTGATCTTCAACTTTCTTTCTTTTTTAGAAAGGATTATTTGTTTGAGACGGAGACGGGACTCTGGACGTACATTCCTACCCAGTTAACCGCTCCAGCTATGAACAAAGTGATTTTAGACCGCAATCAACCCTTTGGTAAAACAATATCTTAAAATAACTTAATTTCTGTTATAATATTAAGATATTTATGAATGTACATGTAAAATTCTAGATTTGGTCGGCTCGTTTCACTTTGGATGGAAAGTGATTTTTTGGTAAAAAGTGATTTTTAGTATCTTGGATAGAAATGGCTTTTGAAAACAAAGTGAAACAAGGCGCTATAAAAGGTTTATATAATAATCTAATAAGATGAATTTAATCTCTCTTTTTTTCTCTATTCTATCTGTTCTCTTAAATTTATAACAACTAGTTTTACCCGTCGTACCATGTACGACTACGATTCGATATTTTATAGACATTATAAATAGGATCTTAATAAATAAATAAAAATATAATATAAACTTTAATATAAGTAATTTATTGCTCGTAGAATGTATATATTTTTTTAATCAAATACTATATTCTTCATATTTTATTAATTTTCATGTACATAAATTTATTGTTAATCAAATATTTTAATATATCTATTAAATACTTTATTATCTATTTTTAGTAATTTAAAAAATTATAAATATTTATCATTAATTTTTTTTATAAAAGAAAAACATTATATATCTAGAAATAAATTCGTCAAAAAATATATGCTAAAATATTTTTATTTATTTTAAGGTATTTTAAATATTTTATCTTTAATTTTAAATACTTGTATAAGGAAGCTTTCAAAGAATATTATTATACTAAATAGATATTTGTTTGATGTTAGAGATACATTTAAATAGTTAAAAAGAATTTAATAGAAAGAAGTTATAATATTAGAAATAAAAAATAATTTTTTAAATATGAGGTAGGGCTGGAATCATTATGGTGGCTTGAAAAGGTACATCTTTAATATATAGTCATAGAATAGATATTACATATTTTTATTATTTTTAAACATTTAAGTATTTATCATCAATTTTTTTATTACAAAAGAAAAAAGATATCTATACTTATTTAAAAATATTTTAAATTGATTATCTTTAATTTTAAATTTTTGTATAAAGAAGTTTTCAAAGATATTGTTATACTAAATAGATATTTGTTTGATGTTAAAGATGATGAAACCCGATATAAACCATTCGCTAAAAGACAAGAGACGGGATTATTATATTCGATTGTGCGAACACTTGCTTCTTTATTTATGATTTTCTTTACAACGAGGTTGCCATGTTACGAAGTTACAAATCAACGAGGTTACAAACACTTGGAAGTTTACACCCTAGACCTCCTACGATTATCCAAGATCTCGACCTAACAATGTTCGAGATCTCCTAACTGCTAGACAATTCTATGTATTGCTTGTTTGACCTTTTAAGCGAGGTTGATCCAGTGGGACGATGTCGATGACTTGCGAGATTGAGCAGCAAAGTCTTTGTTGTGAATGAGAGTGAGGTGTAGACGGCTTGCAAGATGATGTAGCGAGGTCTTTGATGTGAGCAGAAACTTTGTGAGACTTGAAGTCTTTTTGTGGACTTCACTTGTCTATAGCGAGGCCTTTTGACGATGTTTCGATCACGTCGATCTTCAACGAGCAAGATAGTTCTTGAGTTCAAGATGTTTTTCGACCCCTTTTCCATACGAGATTCTCCTCTATTTATAGAGGTTTGGGGAGTCGAGTTTTGATCATTGTCCGATGTGGGACGCCCGAGATCAAGGGATGTGATTGGTCTAGAGGCGAGGCAGCTTGTGATTGGCTCGGGAGAGTGGCGCTAGCTGAGTGGTTCTAGTGGGTGGGCGTGTTGGTAGAGTCGGTTACGAGGTGTAGACCTCGTTCCAAGGTTTCGGAGGACCTCGCGGGGGTAGGAGTTTTGTTAAAATAAAAGGTGGATGTGGTTGTGGGCCCCAGGATCATCCTCGGGAGGCTCGTCGGGTCTGTATGCTCTTCGTACCCCGGGCCCACTTCTTACTTTACTATTTTGAGCATCATCAAAAGATAGATTTAAATAGTTAAAGAAGAATTTTAATATGAAAAAAGTTAAAATATTAGGAATAAAAATTAATTTTGTAAATATGAGGTGGGGCCAGAATCGTTCTGGTGGCTCGAAAAGGGACAGCTTTAATATATAGTTATAGATTTCATAATTTTTATGGTAAAAAATTACTCTCTCCGTTTAGTTCTACTTGTCCTTATAACCTAATGCACATATATTAAGACATGTTCTAATCTTACCAAATTAACCCTATTAAATTCATATTGGAAAAAGGTGTCATTGTAACACCCCTATTTTACAACATTGGGTATTACCGCCAGTGACCTCGGATTTTACCGTCCAAAGTCACCCAAGGCTTTTAGAATGATATAGAACAATAAAAATGCGGAAATAAGCGTAATTCATAACATAAAAAGGGTGCTCTCGAAGGAGACTTTGTTCGTACAAAACATCTTACAGTGCTTTAAACGTAATGCTGTTCGGAAATGAAACGCAAAACCAACTTGTCCTTGAAACATAACGGAAGTAAATCGAAATGATATGAGAAGTACATCTTGAAAATCCTCGTCCTTCCTTCGTCTTCGCTTCATGCCTTATTAGGATTCCTAGATTCTGACATAATTCGCGAGGGGCGAGAATATGCCATGCAAACATGCGAAAAAGAAGAATTAGTCTAAGAGACCAAGCAAGCGGGAAAGGAACTTCCCAAGGGTAATTCGGTAATTTGAGTAATATCGAGGAAGATATTATCGGGTTGTGTTTTAAGATAAGGTTTATTGAGGTTTAACGGTACGAATGGGAGCGTATCTCAAGCGAGGATAGCTCGATAATCGAGAGAAGAGCTACTAGATTGTAGACTTCTTTTAGAATCGAAAGTATATTGGGAACGTTATTAATTTATACAAGTTGAAAACCTCTCGCGCCATGAGCGGAATGATCGATCCGGTTTTGATGTCTTTTAAATGTGCATTGGGCACTTATCTTATATAGTGACGAAAATATTCGATTTCATTAATGATTTTAAAAAGGGGGTGGGGGCTCAGATGGCCCGATCCACCAAGGGAAACTCAGTTTCCGGCACTTAGCTGGAGTGCAGCTCGTCCCTCCTTGCAATCGGAGCGAACTGGATCAAGATCCTGAAAGTCGTACTTTAAGCACAAAGGCATACGACTTAGTAAAATTATATAGAGGCGTCGGGCTACTTCCGCGCCCCTCACTAGTTTGTTCGACAACGATCTCTAAACGAGACCGTAAACAATCAAGGCCACAACCATACTAGCATATATAGTCCTATCAAATAATAAAGAGTGAACTATGCTAACAGTGGGGTCGTTATATCTAACAGTCGATATTTCCTAGGTTCATTTATTACTTACCACACAAGCTGTTCCCAACATCGAGAATTTCACAGAACGAAATCTATAAGGTCACAAGGGGGAAATTCCACTTGCCTTGTTCTCACGAGTAGGATAGCGATAAGACGGAAAGTGTGGTTCGCGACTTCGAACAAGAATCTCGACCTATCGACACGGAATTTACGAACGATCTTTAAATACGAATTTCTTTTAAAGTTGGAATTCTCTTATATACTTAGTATAAGAGAAAGGAATTCTACATTATTATAATAATAATTTAGGTAGCTAATTAAAATAATAATATTCCTTTATTATTTTAATTTTGTAATATCCTTTTATTCCTTAAAATCCTTATTCAATTTATTAAAATAATTCTTTTAATTTCACTTGCTAACTTCTTAAAATAAATAAGCAAGTATAATCTCATAAAAGCATATGATATCATATTTTACCTAAAAAGGTATTTTTAATTTATATCACCTTAAGATTATAAAGGTCTTTTATAACCTTATTAAGATGTTTCAACTTAGAGTTATTATAGTATTTCTTTATTTTCAATCATAGCCACATAATACTTTAAAATATTATTTTCTCAATAAAGAATATTTTATTAATATCCATTATTTTAGTAAAACCTTGTCTAGTTATAAAAACCATATTTTATAGGGATAACATAATAATAGGCCCATTTCTTAGTAGTTTTCATAATTATAACTTTCTATTTACTTTATAGAGTTTGGTTCCCATAAAACATCCCCTTAACATGAAACGGAAGGAGAATTTTGGGCCCTTGGATCAAGGAGATCCAAGGGCTGATTTTCTTTCTCCTTTTATTAAAGGCGGGGGCAATTATGTCTTTTTCCTCTCTAATTAATAATCCTTTTTCTCTTTTTTGTTTTGTTTTTGGGGGTAAATTGAAGACTCAATCGATTGAATCTATTTTATGATGGAATCGATTTTTTGATGGAATCGATGAAATCGATTTTTTGATGGAATCGATTGTGCGATTGAATCGATTGCAATCTCGTTGTTAAGGGAGTAGATTGTGCGATTCTAGGGTTCTAGGGTTCGTTCAAACGAGATCCAAGATTGTGCCCTTCGATTGAAACGGAAGGAGATAGCACAGAATAAGATCGCCATCGTCGTCGTAAAATCCGAAATCCAACGCGCTGTCGTCGTCGCCAAATCCGAAATCTAACGAGTTTGAATCTGCGAGTCTCGTTCCAACCATGGCAGAAAGTGGTAAGAGGAATTCACAAATCCATTGAACGAGATCGAATTGTGTGATTTTTCGGAATCGATTGAACTGGTCAATTGAACTCGTCGAATGAGATCAAACTGTGTGAATTTCGGAACCGATTGAACTGGTCAATCGAACTGTGTGAATCTAGTTAGATTTCAATTGAACTATGTGAATCGAACTTAATACTACTATGTGAATCAATTGAAATGTGTGAATCGATTGAACTGTGTAAATTTTCCTGTAAACTAGGCCAATCTTGCAAAATTCGACGTTGCACTTTTCGGACTTAATACTGCACTTTTCGGACTTAAGAATGCACTTTTAGGACTTACTAGTGCACTTTTCATACTTAAATAACGCACTTTGCACTTCTCGTTGATAATGCACTTTTAGGACTTAATAATGCACTTTTCATACTTACTAGTGCACTTTTCATACTTACTTGCACTTTTCATAAAGGAGCATTACTAGTATATGACAATGCACTTTTCAACCTTACTAGTGCACTTTTTATACTTAACAATGCACTTTTCATTTTTGTTTAGAGAACATATATTTGACCTTACAGAGAACATATTTTTATTGCACTTTTCACAGTTAATAATGCACTTTTTACACTTAAGAGTGCACTTTTTCTACTTAATAGCACTTTGTATATCTTTTACTTTTCACTGATTTAAGTAATGCACTTTTTCTAGTATACAATGCACTTTATTATACTTTCAATGCACTTTTACTGATTTTAAACTAACACCTTTATATTTCCCTTTTATGTTGTTGTAGTGGGGACCTCAAACTCTTCTTCAACTACTATTCTGAATGAGGAATCACCTAAAAACAGTGGTGAATATTTCATTGAGCTATCTCAAGGGGGAACGACATACTATTTGCCCACATGTCCATCCGAGTTGAAACCATATGAAGGTCAAATTTTTGTTTTAGTACAAGTAGCCTATTAGCTCAAATGGTAGAGCGGTGTGTTTTGTGCACAAAGATGTAGGTTCGATTCCTACATGGGCTAATATGATATCTTACAAAAATTAATTCTTAACACATTTATTCCTAACTTAACTAGCTACGTACTAAAAGAAGTTATATTTTATCGTGTGTCAAATAACTAATAAACCACTATTTTTCAAAGAAGATCATGATCAAATTAGCTTATATGGGATTCGAACCCGCATCTCTGTGCATAAGCACATTGCTCTTCCATTTGAGCTAATAAGCTTTTCTTAAATTAATGCACTTTTACATGTTTTTAATGCACTTTTTGACATTATACTTCTTATGCACTATTATTAGTTTATGTTGCACTTTTACATGTTTTTAAATGCACTTTTACATGTTTTTAATGCACTTTTTGACATTATACTTGCACTTCTTTCTTATGCACTATTATTAGTTTATGGTGCACTTTTACATGTTTTTAATGCACTTTTACATGTTTTTAATGCACTTTTTGACATTATACTTGCACTTCTTTCTTATGCACTATTATTAGTTTCTGGTGCACTTTTACATGTTTTTAATGCACTTTTATATGTTTTTAATGCACTTTTTGACATTATACTTGCACTTCTTTCTTATGCACTATTATTAGTTTCTGGTGCACTTTTACATGTTTTTAATGCACTTTTACATGTTTTTAATGCACATTTTGACATTATACTTGCACTTCTTTCTTATGCACTATTATAAGTTTCTGGTACACTTTTACATGTTTTAATGCACTTTTACATGTTTTTAATGCACTTTTACATGTTTTTAATGCACTTTTACATGCTTATCATACAGAGTCCAAATACTCAATGATTCGATCTTAAATTTAGCAATAAATCCAGTGTTTACTAAGCAAAATTCCTTAGCATGATTCCAGATGAAATACTCAATCCAAAGTCCAAATACACGGTCCTAAAGTTAGCAATGATTCTAGTGTTTACTATGCAAAACTCCTTGGCACGAGTACATCTGAAAACATAAACAGCTAAGGGCATAAAACACACTATACCAATGGACAATCAAGCAAAAGCTATTCAAAATTCATATTCTAAAAAAAGTCGGCCGAATCAACATACAGTAAACAAATTTGATCCGGATTAGTAAGAATGGACAATCAAACAAAAGCTGGCCGAATTTATTTTTCTGAAATCAATTAAGGGCGAAAAAAAATTGAACAAATAACATACAAATTCGATTTGCTATGTTCAAATTGATAAAATCCACACTTAACTTCGTAACACCAAACACAAAAGAACAAAAAAATATCAGAATCTGGCAAATTTCCTTCTTCAATCGCATAAGGTGAAGAAAATTAGGGCTTATACCTTTTCGATTTGTTTTTGGAGGCATCGTGTAACGTGGGAGAGATTGAAGGCGAAGGTGAGATCGTCTGTCGTCCTTCGATCGTCCGTCGTCCTTCGTTTGCTTTGGAGAGTTCGATCGATTGGAGCCTTCGATCGTTGGAGACTTCGATCGTTGGAGACTTCGATTTGGGCGAGTCGAGTCATCGTCCTTCGTTTGCTTTGGAGAGTTCGATCGATTTGGACGAGTCGAGTCGTGAGAATTCGATTGGGCTTATTTTTGATATTTGAGAGTGAACTTAAGGGTATAGAAATTAGGTGTATTTACAAAATTACCACCTTGTTGATTTGTTTTATTTTTTTTTTCAAAAATTACAAGAGTAATCTGAGCCATTGGATCATGTGATCCGACGGCTGACAACTCTCCTTCCGTTTCATGTTAAGGGTTGGTTTCATTTGAACCAAACTCTTACTTTATAAAGTAAGCTTTCCAAAAACTAACATAATATTAAATTAATCTTATTTATTTTATTCCCATATTTCTTTCCATATCTATGGTTTACATAAAACATGATCATGGCTTAAAATATCTTACTTTATACTTATAGTATATTTTTATGATATCTTAGGTTACAAAAATAACATCTTTCTATATCTTACAATATCTTTTCATGCAAGATATTTCTATACTTAACAATATAATAACATATTATATATCAATTTAAAGTCACAAAAATCATATTTATAATAAAAACTTATGTCTTGTAGGAAATCTCTACTCCTAGAGATAGGTTAAACTAATATTTTATTAAATGATAATCTTATTAATATAACTATCATTAATATAATTATATTCATATAACTTGTTATTCTCTACACTTAGAGATAAGTAACATAATGTTTTATATAAATAATATTATCCCTTTATAAAAGCAATATTCAATATAAAACTATAATCCATATGCTACTAATTTTATATCAATACTTTTATAAGAGCTTCTTAAAATTATTTAAAATAATCATGTCTTGCAACTATTATAATATGATATAAGAATTTATCACTACTTTAACTATTTGAACTAATAATATTTTCAACTAACAAGATCTCTCCAAATATTTTTATTAGATTAGATCTTCCAAATAAACCCATATTTATTTTATTTATTTCTACTAACAACCTATTTTAAGAAAAACATAATTTAACTAAATTAATAAAAATAAAAGGGATAAAATAATATACCCTAAGCTTGTTTTCTGTATTACAGAATACAGAGGAGGAGGAAGCAGGGGAGGCCGACGGTGACAGGAGGCGGCACCAGGGGGCTCCGGCGGAGACAGGGCGGCGCGCGGAGGGTGCGGCGGACGTCGGGTGGTGTGCCGGTGGGCAGGGAGGCTGCCGGCAGTCTCAAGGGAGAAAAGAGAAGGCTTTTGGTGGAGCTTTGGATGGAGAAACAAAGCTTGAAAGGGGCTGATTTTTGGGGCAATTGAGAGCTATTTGCAAGAAGGAGGAGAATGTGTTGAAGGTGTGAGTGCTAGGGGTGGTTTGAAGCCCCTTTTATAGGCCAAGAGGAGGAAGCTTGTGATCCATGGCTATGGTGGAGGACCAATGGAGGAGGAGGGAAAGCTCACCTATTGGGCAAGAGTGTGTTTGTTGAAGGGTGATGCATCAAGGGGTGTCTTGCAAGCAAAAGAGGAGGAGAAGAAGAAGCAAAGGCATGCAATGGTGGGATTTTGAAACTACGTCAATCAATCAGACATCATTCTGATGTCTCTTTTGGAGAAGAAGAAGACATAGTTGATATAAAATAACAAGGGTGGGGTGATTGAGTAAGAAATTGCAAATGGTCTAGCGGATTGAGGGGGATGGGCGTGTGAGATGGTTTGCAAGAGGTCTCGGGTTCAAGTCCCGGCTCTTGCATTCTTTTTACTTAAACTTTCAATGTATTTTTAATGCTTAGTTGTCTCTCAATTTATTTAATAAAAATCGAGATTTATAATGCATTATTTTCATTTAATATTTCATCTCTTCATAATCCTTATAATGCCTTCTTGAATTTTATTTAATTTAATTTACTTAAGAATCTCTTTTTAAAGAGAGAAATAAAGGTTATTATAAAAGTTATAAATTCTCTTTTATATAGAGAAAAAGATTAATAATATAAATATTATATTATATTTGGTTTAAAAACCTTGGAATATCGCGGATATTACAGTCATATTAGAAAAAGGTGAATGGTAAATTCATTAAATGTGTTTTGCTTTTGATTGGGTAATACTAAGGGTAATATTGAGAAATTTTGGATAAATACCTACAAGGACAAATATAACTAAACAAAAAATAGTTTAGAAGAACAAGTATAACTAAACAGAGGGAATGTTATTCACATGACTCTCTATTATATTTCTCTTTTTTAATCTTCATCGTTAATTTATATAATCCAATGGCTTTTTTTGTTCTCATTTCTTTATAAGCATTATAATCACTAGAATCGAACGATCTCTACGAAAATATGACAACTTTGTTCGGTTACTTGTGAGAAGATCAAGGAAGAGATAAGATTGAATATGGTCGGTCTTATCTAGGAAATCCGAAATCATTCGGGTTTGGAAAGAATCGAATTGGTTGAGGATGGAAATAATCGTTGATAATACTTACTCTTATTTTAGTGGGATTTGTCGAGTGAAATATCAGCACAATTAGGCAAGAATTGTGATTGAGCTCAAACTTGGTAATATTCTAAAAAAGGCTAGGATTAGCTAGGGTTTAAGTGTGGTTGACGGCGAACTTGAAGAGAGCATTTTCAAGTGCACGAGTTCGTGTGACTTTTTCCGGTGAAGAATTTACACTTTTGTGAGTACTCAGGTCGGTAGTTTACTTTGTTTGGGTTTATAATTAGGGTAGAAGAAGTCTAGTTAGTTGAAATTTGGTGAGTGCCTTAGTTACCAAGGAACTTGACTTGCCTTATAATCGTTGAAACTTAATATAATAAAGTATTCTATTGAAATCCTCTAAATAGAAATCTCATCTATGACCTCTAATACCTTGTTCCTGTTTACATTTATTTTGCATGCCCAGGAAACATTGTTAATTCGTTACTAACACATCACGATCCAACAAATTATTCATTGGTTCGTTTTATATAAGAGATGATGGGAGATATTGATAGATAGCATGAGCTAGATAATCTGTGAAAACTAGTAGATAAATCGTACCTTGTGCTAATTAAATTGTTCATTGTTTCGTTCAAATATCAACTCATTATCAGGGAACAAATAGGACAAGTAATTAATATGACGGTGCGGAATTTCGGGCGCATTTCTGTACTGAAAGCTGAAGCTCTGACACTTAGGGAGGCGGTTAGAGAGGCGAGGAAATTGAACTCAGGAAAGGTGGAAATCGAAGGTGATAAGTGATAACCTGCAAGTCATCAATGCTGTTAATGAGAAAAATAAATGCCCTTGGGAAATAGAACGAATTATTTCAGACATATTGGTTTCTTTGTATGGAAATTATGATATTTCAGTTAGCTATATTCCTAGATAGTGTAACGCTGTGACCGATAAAATTGCTAAACTGAACCACAATATTCCAATTGAGAGTATTAAGCCTCACCCAGAACTTAAGGTTCTCATCCGAAAGGATGCTCTAGGACGTCCTCCGTAAGGAGTGCGCCCTAATCCTCACCTAATAAAAAAATCAACTCATACATCTAACAAAAAATTTAGAAATTGTTCCAAATTTTAATGGTTAGATTTTAATTGAATAGATCATATTTTCTCACCCTAGATAGAATTAAAATGCTCGACAAACTACTTTTTAAATAGTTTAAACCAATTATTTAATTTTTAGTAATAATTCATAAAAATACTCGCATTTTGATTGAAAGTTATGGTTCTTGCACTGAAAGGCTACATGAAGTTTATTTTGATGGATTGGATATGATCAAGAGATTCAAAGATATTACTCACCTCAAATCTAATGAAGTAAGAGTGAAATTTCCTTTAATATGAGAGGCTCTCACCAAAAATGGCAAAGCGTCGAGCTTGGGCCGCACTGTGCTAGAAGCATCAATGAGGGGCTCTTGGCGCTTGGATGAGTCAGGACACCTTTCATTGGCGTTTTTGGTGTCATTGGTTTTCATTTGAGGATTGTATAGGGACATCCCAAAATATGGTCCAAGGGAAGTTGAAAAGTACCCAACGGACTTGGCTCCAATACTTCACTCGGTGCATCAAGGAAAAGTGCCATGGCACTGGATTTGGGGTTGCTTGGCGCTGGCGCAAGTTTCACTTGCTCACGGTTCATGTCATGCTCCTCTTGACCTTGTTCATGATGTGGTAGAATCACATCACTTTGTCTTTTAGTGTATTTATATAAAAATATTTTTAAAAATCAAAATTTGATACGAAAAAAAGATTGAAATTTATATTATCTATTATTTTATTATTCTTTTGTCTATTTATGTAAATATATATTTTTGTTTAAATAAATAATTTAAATTTAAATTATCTCATAAAAAATTGATACTTATTTGCCTAAATAAAATTTTGATAAACAATGATAAATGTTTACATTATCTAGTTTTGATTTTATGTGTTGTCTATTTATATAAATGTAAAATATAATATATAAAAAATTATTTTTTAATTAAATATAAATAAATCAATATATATTATAAAAAAATATTAAGGTCCATATTACATTAAATTAATTTTTAGGCTATTTTATTATGTTTCGTACAAAATAAATATAATACTAATAAATGAACGGGCGAATAAAAAAGGTTTTTTTCCCTTCTTGATTGAAATGTGGCAAAGAGATATTTTTATCTTTAGGTTAACTTTTTTGTAAGTTAAATAGATAAATTTTAATCGGATGGATTATAAAGATATTAAATATATTTTTGCTATATTTTTCGTACTTAATTATAGTTAGAGTGAGATGGTGCAATATTGTGGTAGAAATTACTAGCACATTAGTTATTAGTAATAAATAGATACTTTTTAGTAATAAAATATTTTTTATTGCTTATATTTAGACCTGTCAAACGGGTCGGGCGGATTCGGGTTCGGTCATTTTGGGTTCGGATTGAGTCGGGTTCGGGTCGCTACATGTAATGGGTTAAACCGGGTCGGATCAATGCGGGTTTTCGGGCGGGTCGGGTTGACCAGCGGGTCAAAAACATAGAATTTTTTATGATTATTAAAATAAATTTCTAATTAAATAATAATATTTAATTATAATATATTATTTTTATGTATTTTAATAATAAAACATATTATATTTTGTAAAATAAATTTTATAAATATACTAAATCGGTCAACCCAACGAGTTTCAGGTTTCAACCAAACGGGTTGCGGGTCTATCGGGTTTCGGGTTCAAATTTTCGGGTCTTGACCCTAAAATTTTCGGACGGTTCGGATCGGGTTTGCGGGTCGGGTCAGCTTTTGACATCTCTATTTATATTTAACCTTTGTGGGAGCAATAAAGATATGATTTTCTTGGTAAGAAGTTAAAACATATTTTAATAAAAGAATTGGATGAAAATTAATTAGATATATTATTTTTTTTTAAATTTTAATTCAATCATAATATTTAACTATTTGTTTTTAGAGACAACTATTTCTTTATAGTTCCATTTTAGAATTTTGTTGATGTATATTCATACTGACTTTACATGCCAAACTATAATACAGTAACTAGTTAGAGTCCTATAAGGCCATAATTCTTAGGGACTAATTTTACTAAAAGTTATAAAGTTTTATAATATTTATATAAAATATTTATATATAATATTGTAATAAATTATGTAAGTTATATAAAAAAGTATTTTTTAGAACGTTTTTCATATTTAATTTAAATGTATTTAAATATTTTTTATTATTTTTGGAGATTTTGTCGCAAATTTAGATCGAAATTATTAAAATATTAATTTTACTTAAATTGAATATTTTAATTTTTTCTGATTTTTTTTTGAGATACTCATATGCATAAAATACTCAAGTTTTATTAAGATAATAATTAAGGTAGGGTTTCTAAAAAGCATAATATAATTTATTGAAATTGAATAAGATAAAAGTTGTAAATATGAAAAACATTAATATAAAAAGTAGTAGAGAATATAACATGGAGAAAATAAATAAATAGTGTCTATTAAGTATAATATAATTTACTAAAAATATTTGTTTGAAATTTATTTGTTTATGTATGCCATGTGGTGCATTTTTTTCCAACAAATATAGTTTATACTTTATAATGTATTATGATAGCTAGATACGAAGCACATGGTATCTTCAATTGAAACTTGCATTTAAGATCAAAAGGGTCATCCAGCTACTTTGGATGCCAATTGCCAAGCAACTTACAAATATTTTGAAAATGCTAATTAAAGTTGCTCTTCACACCAAAGACTCTAGCTTTTATTTTTAAGAAAATTAAAATGCTTGTTTGGTTGGATAGGAAAATCCCATAATTTACAAAATTCCATGAAATACTCAAATCTACTAAGCATATTATCAAAAATAAAATTAAAAGTTAAAAGTCGCTACGACACAATATTTTTCTCCCAAGCATATTATCAAAAATAAAATTGTTTGCCAGTCTAGTTTAATTTGGAAAAAAAATCCCCAATCTACTAGGCTTGATATTTAACTTCTTGTAAGCTAGTCTATTACGGGCTCAAACTTGCTTGGGATAAGGGGTTTAAGAAAGTTTGGTTAGAGACGGATTCTTCCTTGGTGGTTCAGTTGATTGGTAAGGAATTGGCTAAGACCCATCCTCTCTACAGTTTGGTTGCTCGGATTCGCAGTCTTATTCAGCGGGATTGGATGACCCGCTTCACCCATGTCTTTAGGGAAGCGAATTGCATCGCCGACCCCCTCGCGGAACTTGCTTCCACTTTTCCTATTGGTTTTCATGTTCTTCACGACCCCCTTGAGGGCGTGGTTTCTTTACTTACAGACGATTTTAATGGTCGGGCTTGTTCCCGGATCATTTGCTTGTAACTGTTCTTTGTTTTTTAAGTATTCCTGAGGGGCTGGTGTCCTTCGTTTTCACCAAAACAAAAAGGTGTACCCTGCTTTTAAGGGCAATATTGTGCAAGTCTAATATATGCAATGCTTTAAAGGGCAATATTGTGCAAATCTTATGTATGCATTAATTATATTTTGTATTAATTCTTATTCCTATTTGTAATTTTATTTACAATGAAAGTCTATGACATGATTTCAAGGGCAATAGTGTGCAAGTCTTATATATGCATTAATTATATTTTTTTTTATTAATTCTTATTCCTATTTATAATTTTATTTACAATGAAAATAAGTATCTGGTGTATAGTTTGAAGAAATCAAAACGGTATTTTTGATACACCCATAGAGAACATGGCCAAATAGCAACAAACAATGTAAAACTGAAACATAATAATGGAAAGACATCAAGAAAACCATAAAAAAAAACACAACACACAAACACATTCTAGAAACGGCCAACATGCACTCAAAAACAACCCTACCCAAAAACACAAAGTGAAAACCTACCCCGAACCCTATAATCCACCCTCCCTACACCTTCTTTGCCTCAATATTTTGATAAGATCAGATCTATATGACCCGACCCAATTACGGTCTAGTGCCGGGTTTAAACCGTTTAGATCGATTTTCTAATTTTAGCTTATAGATTCTATAATTATGTTCCAAATTGAACCGAAGCTTAATAGACCCCATAAAAGGTTGTATTTTGCACATTCAAATCCCCACAATAACCATTAGATTTATATGCTAATAAATCAAGCAATCGAAAAATTAAATCAAACAAGTAAATTATGGTCCTGTTCCGGTCTTGAACCGTAGTAACTTAAAAAATACAAAAACATGAACCGTGGACCAAACTGTAATTTTTCGATATGGTCCGATCCTGTCCAGCTAGCCTCCTGGTCCGATCTAGTCACATAGCCCTAGGTTGAATACAAATATATATTGGATAAAAATGCATCCTATAAAATAATATCCAAAAATAGATTGAAATAATATCTCTTAAGATATAATTAGCATATTGAAAAGATTTGGCTAACAAACAATACCCTAACCCTAGCATGAAAGCTTGGCGAGTAAGCTTCGGCCATAGGTATATGTCCTTGCAACAAAATAATATGATAATAATATGGTCATAGATATATGTCCTTGCAACAAATAATATGATAAACTTTTTTAATAATATGGCCATAGATATATGTCCTTACAACATACGGAGTATTAATTATCTATCCATAAGGCTTTGGCCTCTTTTCTGATAAAAAAAATAAAATAAAATTATCTATCCATAAATATGTTAATTGTTTATATTAATTTTTTTCTCCATAAGTACAATTTTTTTCTATTTATTTACTCTATATATATTCATAAGTATGATTTTTTAATTAATATGAACCATATTTTAAATTATAATTTTTTAATATTAATTTTCATTTTATAGTATAATGTTTAATATATTTTAATTATAAAGTACATTAAAATAATTAAAAATAACTTTATACATGCATTGGTAATTTAATTACTATTTAAATTATAATACTTATATGAGTCCGATTCAGGTGCGAATGGGCGCCTAGGTGCGAAATAAGAAAGAACAGAAGCCGTTGGATCAAGAAAAATTAAAGGCGCTGATCATTTTACTTAAAAAGGGGAAAAAACGGAACGGGCGAAATATTGGCGAATTATTCGCGTATTTTTGAAAAAAACGGAAATAGGACACGCGCCCAGATTGTTCATCAGTATTGTGGATTTGTTCATCAGTATTGTGGATTTGTTCATCAATAAGGTGGATTTGTTCATCAAAACTGTGATTTTGTTCATCAAAACTGTGATTTTGTGCATAAATAAACTATTGCTTGTGCATCAAAAATCTATTGTTTGTACATAAAAAATGAACAAATGTGTATCAAAATTACATGCAATATGTTCATCAACATTGTGATTTTGTTCATAAAAAAACGAAAATATATGTTCATCGGTTTTGGCATATTTGTTCATCGGTTTGTGCATATTTGTTCATCGGTTTGTGCATATTTGTTCATTAGTAACATCAATTTGTTCACTGGTTTATACATATTTGTTCATTGCCTTTTTCACATAATTGTTCATTACTAGATGCATATTTGTTCACTAGTAACCTCAATTTGTTCATTACTATGTGCATATTTGTTCATTAATTACATCAATTTGTTCATAGCCAAATAAGGCACAAGCACACCTAAAACATAAGGGTATAATAATGAACAAATAAGGTTATATCCATGAACAAATAAGGGTATATCCATGAACAAATAGGGTATATCAATGAACAAATAAAGGTATACCAATTTGTTCATAGCTAAATAAGGCACAAGCACACCTAAAACATAAGGGTATAATAATGAACAAATAAGGTTATATCCATGAACAAATAAGGGTACATCCATGAACAAATAGGGTACATCCATGAAAAAATAATTAAATTTAAATAAATACAATTTCAAAACATATTATCATTTTTAGGTTATTAACCTATGCCTTAAGGACATAGGTTAAAAAAAATCTAAAAAAATAGGATTCCACTTTTGGCATGGGATCAAACTATAAAATCAGATCTCATTATCTCAATCATCTATATATGTACTATGTACTATATATATTACAATTGAACAAAGGAAGGGTATCTATCCGGACAATTTAGCCTCTGTACTATTTCCACGTACATGGCTCCATGTGAAGAAAAAACCATCCTCTCAAAACTTTCCAAAAATGGTGAATGGTCATCCTATGCTAACTCAGCTTTATACCAGTACGAAGGGTTTTGGTACTTGCGGGTGTTCATAGATGGGGTCCTGAAAGCTCAGGAGCTAGACCCCTCTGAGCTTGGTCTTTCCCCTAAAGATGTAATTCTATGTAGTAGCCCCAAAAGTGGCACAACTTGGTTGAAGGCCCTAGCATTCTCCATCGTGACACGAACCCGATCCGGCCAAGACAACCCTGTTCTCACCTCATTTCCCCACGACCTCATCCCTTACATAGAAACCAACAAACCCCATGATCCTCATCGTCGGGTTCCCTTGCTGTCCACCCACATGCCCTACTCCGCCTTACCCAAATCCATATTAACAAATTCCCGTTGCAATTTGCAGGAACCCTAAGGATGTCTTGGTTTCTCTTTGGCAATTTATGCGGAAGATAGGGCCCGCCAAAGAAGAGCCCCTCCTCCCTTTGGAGAAGGCATTTGACCTTTTCTGTCGAGGGGTCTCATCTAATGGGCCTTACTGGGACCATGTCCTAGGGTATTGGAAGGCGAGCTTGGATCACCCTGAAAGGGTTCTTTTCTTGAGGTATGTTAAAGTCCGGTGGACCAATATAACATGGGGGTCTATAAGTCCGTCCGTGCGCATAAGCGCGTTATGGGCCTAGCACACAAGCCTATATGCTAGGCATTCTTTCTTTAAATTCCCGACGTGGGATAACTTTCTTTTATATCTTAACAAGGTACGAGGATATGATGGAGGATGCGGGCCTACATGTCCGACGACTTGCTGAGTTCATGGGTTACCCTTTCTCCGAGGAAGAAGACAACCAAGGCGTCCCTGCAAGGATCGTGGATATGTGCAGCTTTGAGAGTTTGAGTAAGTTGGACGTCAACCAGGCTGACAAGTATCACACTGTTGGTGTTGTAGGAGCGGCGGTTGTCAAGATCTCAAATTCAATACTATTCAGGAAAGCTAAGGTGGGTGATTGGAGAAACTATTTAACGGACCAGATGGCTGCTACACTTGATGACATCTCCCTTGAGAAGCTCGGCAAGTTTGGGTTAACCCTGTAAGTGTGTAAGGGGGGAAGCCAGAATTAATAAATCCGAGGACTATAATGCCTTTGTACGTCCTCCAATAACAACTACTCTAACTAGCTACGTCATTATAAATTCTGATCCTATGCATGGATATTTAATCTGTATGTTTGAGTTCGTAGAGCAAATTGGAAACTACAAATATACGTTTTAAATCAAGGGCTGTTTGGCCTGTTTCTGTAAGACTTACCTTTAAATTACGTACATATGTATGCTATTAAAAATTTACTTTCATAAATTACTAAGCAAATACATAATGTACGCTTTATGACGGGGGATGGAATTATAAGAAAATATTAACACATAAAATTATAATTAGAAAACTAAAAAAAAAAAAGTTAAACTGGATAAAACAGTATCTACATTTTTGATACAAAACTAACAAGAGCACAATACATGCCATAAGCTCAAAGTTTGTCACATTTGTCAAATACAATGTGAATCCAGTGTCATCCCGGAGACGCTAGGCTAATCTTTTGCACTCAAGTTGATCAAATCCAAATCTCTAAACATTTACTAAATGATCACAAAGACCTCTCAGTTTCTAATGAACCCCTCCTTTAAGAGCATCTTCCCTATACGTATGCGTTCAACTATTCAACCTTCTCTACTCCACCAGGCATGTTGGTTTCCACAACAGTCTCTCGCACAAATCTGAAACCAAGGGGAACCACATCACACTATTAGCAGCAGAAATACGCTAAATTGGTAAAGTGTTGACCAAATGTTTCACCCAGATGAAGTTTCTCCTAATAAAGGTTAGTATTCACCATATAGAGTATAGACAACGTGGAGTTTATCTATGAAGATCTAAACAGCAATAATAGTACCTTGCTATTTTATCTCTGGATGATTGCAAGACATAGATTGATAAGATGAACGACAACATCAGCCCTGTTCACAAACACAAATGATACATAAACACTTCAGCAACAATTTAGCATTATGTAGTTAGGACATCGATTAACACTCCCTAAGATTATATAACTGGATTTGTATATATTGGTGGAGACAAGGGAGAATACCTCCCGAGCCTTGCATAGCAGAAGGTCAAAAATGATTCTAGAATTCCCTCAATGGATATGTCACATTACAAATTTACAATTCTCTTTTATGTATACTAAACCTTAAGTCAAAAAACCCTAATGAACTGGAGACAGATTTAACTCATACATCCAATACAAAAAAATAAAAACCTCATGAAGATGGGGTTTAATGTCCTAAACTTGATGAGATTACAAATTTATCTGTTTCTAAGTCTAATAACAATATGACTGGCTAATAATAATAGATGTTTATAATATCCCAGATCACTAAAAGGAAGATTGTAATAACAATAAAGATGAGCTTCAGTTTTACCTGATCCAAATAGGACATAGAATCCAGATGCAACATCTATCTCTGATTGCTCCTCCCTGTAATGTAACATTACAAAAATAATGCCAGCCTGATTTAAATGAAGAGAAAAAACTTGCAGTGCATAAGTCATATCAAGTGATCAAAGAACTCAAGGAATAAGAATACATGCATACCACATAGATTTAAGTTCAAGTAAAACCACTATTATATACACACATATATGTGTGTGTTTCTGTCTTCCTGCAATTAAAGCTGGCTAAGCCCTTGACTAATATAAAAGCAGAAAAGATTGTTAACATACACTGAGTTATCTATGAATGAGATAATCATTTTGCAAGTTTTTTTTAATCCCAATAATGGGGTATATGAAGCCTATTACATGGTTTAGTTCTAGACAATATAACAATTGACGCATCATCCACGCCACCTGAAATCAATATTCACTAAGAAACGGTGACAAGAAGTTCTATTCATTCAGTAGAAGCACTGACCATGTATATCTGACAAGGACATGTTTGGGCCAGTGTTGAGGATCCCAAAATTGTTTTTGAATGTCTGGATGAACTTCAACATCTGCAAAGCCCAAAAGTAAGGGGGATAGAACCTAATATATAAAATCCACACTCATATGTCATCTAATTCAGAACATGTCAATTTCAGGAGGAAAAAAAACCACAAGTCACAATATAATCATTTAGCCTTCTCATGCTTATTATGGGCAAGCAAAAATCAAATTAATATAAATAAATAATATACAGAAGATAAACTAGGAATCAAGACAGCACAAGCCAACTTATGGTCCAACCTGCATATGACATTGAAA
The DNA here is from genome assembly GCA_964016875.1 of Fallopia convolvulus. Classification (NCBI taxonomy): domain Eukaryota; kingdom Viridiplantae; phylum Streptophyta; class Magnoliopsida; order Caryophyllales; family Polygonaceae; genus Fallopia; species Fallopia convolvulus. The sequence goes on along the minus strand of OZ024727.1, from coordinate 53,205,106 downwards.
AGCATGAAATTTCATAATAGGCTAGGAGAAGGAATTCACATGCAAAGATTATAATCAACTGTGCTGAATGGTACACAGGAGGCTGGTATATATATGCAGTAAAACGTCACGGAAAATCCAAACATGCCTTCTGAAAAGAAGTCTACAGACAATAACAAGTCATATTCATGAACTGAGTTGCGGGATTGCAAGTCATATTCATGAAAACATATAGTCAAGTTTAACAACATGAGGTTCTCCTTAAGCAGCATGCCCAGACCAAATAAATACAATAATATAGATATTATCTATGCAGGTAAATTCGGCAACACATGATGTGTGCGGGGAGAGGGAGAGAGAGAAAGTGGGAGGAAGTGACAAATGAAAAGATGCTACATACAATGATGAGGCATATCCACAACCTTAGCCGTCACACCAAGCAAATCACTCCCTGAATACCTCTGCATGACAAATAAATTAACACAAACAATGAATTAAACCATGAATTATGAAGACTATAACCTCAATTTGCTCTATAATTAATGCATAACTTCCGATTTTAAAATAAAAATAAAAAACTGGATCTTGAAACATCATCGATCATCTATGTTCCAGCTCCATTGATCAACAATTGTATAGATAACGATAACAATATTGAAAGAAGCAGCAAGGTCCTATCTCAAATATAGAAATATTGCAGTTGCAAAATATTCAATCATTACCAGGTGAATATCAATCATCGGAACCTCACGACTACTCCTATTGATGACATAAAGCCATGGAATCAGAAATTTCTCCCGTCCTACTTGGAAGGATCTGCAAGAAGCAGGCCCTATCACATTAATTCTCCAAACATTCTAAAACCACTTTAAAGTAAACCAAAAACAAATCAATTCCACAGAAGGTAAGTCTGTAATCTACACTAAAAACTAAAAAGGTTAGAAAGAACAAATATTTGAAAAAAATTCCAGACAGAGGATAAGTAAGCTATGATCTCAGTTTTGCAATATTTCACTTTTACTGCAAAACAAAATCTCCCTTCATAAGTAGTTATTGTATAGTTTTTCTCATCTACATGCCATCTCTCATTTGCATTCCACTTCCTATTTAGCACAAAAATCCGACTTTCTCTAAAGAATAATTCCACATAGAGACACTTCTTTTGAGAACTAAGAAAAAATATTCAGGCAGACAGTAAAGAACTCAAAAATTTCGCCGGTTGGTCAAAGGTTTGGTAAGGGATAATTACACTGGTAATTTAGGGTTTTTTTCCCTCTCAAAACCATCCCAACTTTTACTTTCTTTTCACTTTACCACCTCCAATTCCTAGATGTCCACAAATCACCATCCATTGGCAGTCTCCTGTCAGTAGATCTATTGATAAATCATCTAAGAACACATGAAAGCTTGGCTTTTCCCAATAAACCGCGAACCCACACATATCACATTAAATGAAAGCAAACAACTCACCTCATATATAGTTAACTAAGGGTTCCATTGTTTTGATTTTGGGCTTGCGTGTGCCAGTTTCAACTTTATAATGTCTAGTGAGCTCAGGCATTGACTTTGAGTTTTCATTTTGTTACTTATGTTAGTGCTAGTGACATTTGCCATGGATTTCATTTGCTAGCTTTTGCCAAGTGAAGCGGTTGGAAAGAAGACTCCAAAAATATGAAAAATTTAGCATAAATACACAAAACTTGACCATAAAATAAGACACTCACATCTTATAAGGATCGGCACCAGTGTATCCAACCGGTTTTGGTATAGGAATCAATGCCTGAACAAAAAAGCTCAGCATGAAATCATCACCATTTTCAGATAATTAGACAAACGAAGTCAAGATCTAAAGCAAAAAAAAAAAAAAAAGGCTAGAGATTAGTACCTCGCGATTTACAGCAAACATTGGGCAGTGGCGGCCGATCATATCATGCCAAACGGTCCTGGACTGCAAAATCCGAGCCATAAAGCAATGAATTAATGTTGAATTAAACGCCAACAAATGAACAAAAACCATTGCTTGACGATCAAACCAGCTAGAGGAGAGAGATGAGCTCACGGAGTGGTATTGACCCATCTTGCTCATCGGAACGATGTCGCCAGGCCTATATGCGATGCAATTCGAAGCCAATGAGAGAAGAAGGGTTAACATTATGGAGGGAAGTGCTCCGCCGTGGATTTCCATGCTCCGGATTTGGCCTCTTCTTCGTGCTCCGTCGCCAATAATCGAATTCTCTCTTGGAATTTCAGTATTTTACACACGGCTTCAGACTTCTCGATCTCCGATCTCCGTTCTTCACACTTCGCTCTTCTTTACCCCTTTCGCCCAAGCCGGTTAGGCCCACGAATTGGGCTACAGTATTGGGCCTGAAATAGGTATCTACGTTTGGGCTTTTTGGCCCATTTGACCCAATACTGACGTTTACGATATGTCGCGTTCCTTAGCATGTCACGTAGACGTTCAACTGTTGCTAATCGGATATTCTGATGGAACTATGGAAGGACCACATTTATCAAATCTTATCCCTTTACAAATTCGTATTAAAATGAAAGTCAACATATTTATGAATCCAGTTCAATCTAATATTATTTACAAGTTATTATTACATTTCTGTTAAAAAAAAGCTACATTGTCCACAAGCAAGATAATGAATTTGTAAGTCGTAGATAATTCATACATCCTAAGGTATTCTAGAAGTAGTAGTTGATAGAAATTATTAAATCTAGGGATTTCTTGGTTATTTTATTTGAGATACATGATTACTTTAACATAAAATGACCGAATTTGAAGGGAAAAATGTACCAAAAAATTAAAATTTATCATGTCAAGGGATACATAAATTTCAGAAATTATGTCGTTTACTAATATAAGAAATCAAGAATGCTAATAATGAATTATTTTTATATATTATTACTTCAATATTTATTATATATGTAGTATTTTTGGCTTTATGAGGGAGGAAATGAGTCACGAGATTAGTTATAAACACATGCCAATAGAATTGAAATGTAACACATGCCAATAGAAGCCAAAGTTGAAAACTACCTTTTTGTGGCCTTGAGAATAACTATTGCCCATGCCAATGTGCACTCTTTAGTCTCAACATTCCACTATAAAGTCTGCAATTAGAAGTGCATGCGTAATGTATCCAAATTCAGAGCACACTTGATATTGAATGTCCATTAGTATAGTCGCTTAAAACATATACATCCCCTGTACTTGTGTAAATTTGTCAGATAGACACCTCATCTTTGGTTTGGACCTATTAAACACTTAAACTTAACAATTTGGACCTATTAAACACCTGATCGCTGACGTGGCGAAGTACGTGTAAGTCAAACGCACATATACAGCCCCTTGTACTTGTGCAATTTTTTTTTTCTTTTTGTATTTTTTATATTTTCTGATTTTATTAAAATAATGGTGTTAAAGATTGGGCTTATGTGGTATCTTATGTGGCAAAAAAAGCTTATGTGGCACACATTTGGACAAAAAATTGGAATATGTCAACATGTGTGTGTTACACTCAACGAGATTGTCAGCGACCAGGTGTTTAATAGGTCCAAATTGTTAAGTTTAAGTGTTCAATAGGTTCAAACCAAAGGTGGAGTGTTTATCTGACAAATTTGCACAAGTACGGAGGCTATATATGTTTTAACCCTTAGTATAGTATGTTATGATTCTACGAGAGTAGTATAATATATGAAAGCATGAAAAAATTCCTTTAAATTACATGGCTCGAATATGGTAAAGTTGTTATGCTCACACATTTATAAATATCTGGTTCATATATGGTAAAGTTGTATGAAAGATTTTATTTTTCATAAAAAAATATTGTATAAATTTATGTTAAAAAAATCTTTATAAATATCTTTTGTTCAATTTTAAAAAGTCATTTAAAATGCTAGCTTAATTTAAAATATTCAAGTCTATTTTTTTGTTTTGGGTTTCTTCAGTTTCGTGTCAAACTAGTTCGATAATATTTTAAAAAATAATATTTCTGATCATCAAAGTCCATGACGACATATTATAGGCTAAATTTCAAAGATTAGTGTAAAGATAAGAATAAAAAATTGCTGACCAGGGCAAAGAATTTTAGGTTAGGTAAGGCGGGCATGTGTGCCCTGATGTAAATCCAAGCAGCAAGGGGAAGAAACGAAAAACCCTATTTCGCGTTAAAAGGTGGGGCACAAAACAATCAACAAAGATTGGGGAAACCTGAATTAACACATTGAATCAGCAGAGACATCAATTGCAGAAATTACAATAAAGGAAAAGAGGAAGAGAAGAAGGTGATAAGAGCTCAGATTTTGTGGATTTGTACGTCTGATTGAATGAGGGAATAGTCAATCCACTAAAAAAATAAGTACCCACGGCTAGATTCGATCCCTTTCCCCTAAAACCCCTTTAAAATTCCAGAGCTTCGGAGCTAATTTGCATTTTCTAGCCCAGGTCCCAAATTCAAGCTTTTATCTTTTTCGCCCATAAGAATCGCGGATCGAAGAGATTCTGTGTAAAGGTTGATAATTTCAATAAGCCCATGTTGATATGTTATTGAAATCCGCGAAAGTAAATGGTTCGTTGAGAATCGTTTGATGGGTTGTTTCACATGAGGGTGGTGATGGACGATCTTAGGGAGCTCAACGATGTCGTTTTGGATGATTCCCTGTTGCTGTCTCCGACGAGGGATTCTTCGCTAGGTCCGGACCCGTTTTCAATCGGGTTGGAGCATTGGGTCGTAGCTGAGAAAGCAACGGATGAGATTATAGGTCAGATTCAGCCGACGCTTGCTTCTGAGGAGAGGAGGCGGAAGGTCATTGATTATGTGCAGAGGCTTTTGAAGAGTCATATTCTATGTGAGGTGGGATGAATCGTTTTCTGATTTTTTGGTTCTTGTTGCCCTATTAATATTTTTGCTACAAATTTGCAGTTTAGGTTAGTTGAACAAATATGTATTTTTGTAGCTTTAGTAGTGTTGAATATCTTGTTGCGTTTGGGCCAAATACAGCACTCTGGAACTTGTGTTGAGGATTCAGACTGTTATCCTTTGCTTGTTGTTTTGGCTGCAGAGGAAGTATATAAGACAACGAAGTTAGGGGTTGGAAATATCGGAGTTTGGTGCCAGTTACAGCTTTAAGTTGTGTATTTGATTATGTGCATCATTTGGTAAAGCTTATGAGCATGAAGCCAGGAGCTTGGAAAGTTCAAATTCTGTTATTACTTAACTTTGTTAACATCTATGATTTGGCTTTACCATTAGGATGTGCTCTTATATATTCCCTTTCCAACAATTTTTTGCCTTTAGCCTTGGGTGCCGCTTAGTGTGTCAGACAGCATGCTTGGTCTCAGCATTTAGGTGTCTGAACTGAATTATAAATTGACCGGATTATATATGAATTTAGCTCGCGCATTCCACTTGCTTGTTGTACTTGGAAATTTAATGAAAAGGAGAGTTAGATAGGTGAGAAAGTTTCAACTTTTAGAACATTTTACATATTGGGGATTTGTAGACATGTGGGATTTGCATCAAAGTAGAAGCTCATAAGATGATGATGTTGTTTATCTTAAAAAAGTTTGCAAGAAGCTCATTTTGGGGATTCCTGGCCGCACAGGTTCTCTTGCAAAAGCTATATAACCTAAAGATTGAAGATATGAAAGAAAAGGGTTGAGACACTTTGTAGTTGCAACTAGGTAGGATTATTACATTTGTATGTCACTGGAAATATTGTTTCGTCTTGTATTACCATATGGCAATAATATGCTTTCTGGGAGACTGTTTTTCAAAATTATAAGATGATTTTATTCAAATGACAATATGACACAACTTAATATAGTTGCCATGCATAGATTGTATTATCTATGCTTGTTGTCCTTTTTTATACTCACACACAACAATTTTTTCATATTTGTTGTCAATGCTGTGGTAGCTATGAACCAAGATTTTCCAATGACAAAATGATACAGAGCCTAGTTTTGATGGAAAACATGAGTAACGTAGTCTGCTTCTTTTGTTTACAGGTTTTTCCATTTGGATCAGTACCTTTAAAGACATATCTTCCGGATGGAGACATAGATTTGACTGTTTTTGGTGGTTCTGGTTTGGAGGAACCTCTTGCAAATGTTGTCACTTCAAGACTAGAGGCAGAAGATCACAACCCTTCTGCTGAGTGTATAGTAAAAGATGTGCAGTACATTCCTGCAGAGGTTTGTTCTTTCTCTTAGATATGTCTTGATGGTTCTTGTTTGAAACATGATTCTTTTTTAAGTCTGGAATTAGATAATTTCTAGCATATGGTAATTCTAACGCTTAGCTTTTTTTATGGCATTTTGATTCTTTAAGTTTCATTCTTTCCCTGGGATACTTATAATATGAAGAATAGGACTCAGTTTGCTCTGTCCTCAGTTTGCTTTGTCCTACAGTGCTAATGATCCTGGATATTTAAGGTCTCTTCGGAGCAGATGCTTATAAGTTATGACTATAAATCAACTTATTATTAATACTGATATTGTAAAATTTGATTGACATAATGAATTATAAGTTAACTAATGAATTATAAGTGGTGTGTGCCAAATGAAGCCTTATTAAATGATACTAACTAGTTTGTCTATTATCTTCTATATATTCTTTGGGGCTTTCCAAGATTGCAAATGTCTTGGGCCATTTTCTCAGCATTTCCAATTGAAATTAATCATTACTCCTTAGAATATTATCCATCTGGAGGATCTTTCACATGCATGTTGATATTTAAATGCAAGCGCTTATTTCTGGACTGGAAAGAGGTAATCTAAGGACCATGATGCTTAATGTTCTTGTATTTCTGTTTGTATTTTGTTTGTTGAGCCATGTATGTTTGTACACTTTACTCATGGTTTGCATATAGTGGAGGTGATTGCATGAAAGCAATTGTTATAATTCCTATTCCAGTTCTATGTTGAATCTTCTAAGCCAGATGGATAATTAAAATGATAAATTTATTAGGCTGTGCATATGTTTGACTCTTCACTTTCTTACTTTTCACTCTTGAATGATGAGCCCAAAGCTCCTTTTCTTTGATATGACAGGGAAACAAATGCTCTGCTGTTCAGCTTCTGCTGCTTGTATTTGTTTTTTTTCCCCTTCTGGATCCTTTTGTTAATACTATTTTGTGTCCTCTTAAGGCTCTTGTTTAATGGCGGCAGGTCAAACTTGTAAAATGCTTGGTTCAGAATATTGTTGTAGACATATCATTTAACCAATTGGGGGGCCTTTGCACACTTTGCTTTCTTGAGCAGGTATGTTTGTCTAAATGATGCAACTTATCTAACAGAGATCATTAGAATCCTTATTAAGTGATTTTACTTATTTATTTATCCACTGTAAATGAGTTCCTAGGGTAATTTATTTTAATTTCTTTGTGGAATGTAGAGTCTCTTTTATCCAGATTCCAGAGTTTAATTTGAGCTGATCATGTGGAACTTATGTCATAGACGCATGCTTCTTGCAGGTTGATCGTTTGATTGGCAAAAATCATCTATTCAAACGTAGTATCATTTTGATTAAAGCTTGGTGCTATTATGAGAGCCGCATTCTCGGAGCACATCATGGTTTGATATCTACATATGCATTGGAGACTCTGGTTCTTTACATATTCCACCTCTTTCATTCATCGTTGAACGGTCCCCTAGCGGTGAGAACTTGTGTGCTAGTTTAACTGGTCCAATATTGAGCAATATTTTCCGCCTATTCAAATGTTGCTGTGATGTGATGCTGATTGTGGTTTGTTTTCATCTGATTTTGAGCGCCATTTACCAGGTTTTATACAAATTCTTGGACTACTTCAGCAAATTTGATTGGGAAAATGTGTGTGTGAGTTTAAATGGTCCAATTCCTATATCATCCATGCATGGAATTGTAAAAGGAGGTCTGTATTCTCATTGTTTGGTAAAATAAAGGTGAATTGCAAGCAATTGCTGATGTTTTCAATGTTGTTTTGTAGTTGAGAAACCTGAAAATAGTGGGAGTGATTTGTTGCTCAGTGATGAATTCCTTAAGGAATGCGTGGAGAAGTTTTCAGTTACTGCAAGAGGAGCGGATGTGGGTTTTAGGACATTTAGCCAAAAACATCTGAACATAGTTGATCCACTTAGAGAAAATAATAACCTTGGACGCAGTGTTAGCAAAGGTAAAGCACAGTTGTTTTATTTTGTTGTATTCTCTTGCCCTTCAGCTTTTTTTGCATTGTGAGGTTCTTAAGATTCGTATGTGCAATATTGACTTTCTAACATTCTTATGATCTGTTTGGGCTCGTAATTTGCATGGAAAATTTCTGTGTAAAACAAAATGAGTTATCCAATGATTCCATGATTAATTTAATTTGATAACACATTCTTGTGATGTCTTAAACTCTGATATTTTGTATGTCTATAAAAGGATGGGATGAAACTTTAACATTTTTAATTAAAAGAACTAGATCTTTATTGTTAACAAGAAGCCATGTTAGAGATAAGATGATGAAGTACAACTTTTAGACAATATAAGGTACTAGGACCACAATAATGCAATATTGTCACGAGGTGGAATGCATCACTGTATTAAAAATGCCCAAAATTCTAAAATGTGGGATAATTTCAAGCTTTGAATAGTTGCAGTGATGTGATTTTTTAGGGTGTGTTTAAACTTTGTCTTGAGGTATTAGAAGAAAAAGAATGATATGCCACATGGAATAGATTTAGACATATTTAGGCTATAAAAAAGTTTAATATATAAACTAGTGAACTGTGCTCTTTTTAAGTGGTACGAGATAGTATGAAGTGCAGCTCTGTTAGGCTACATGGGCATGTCACTAAGTTACATGATTGGCAAGTTATCTTTTAAAGCTGTAGGTTTAGTAGATTATAGAGGATGATGTGAGTGCATAAGCTTGAGACAGATGAAATGAAAAATGCTGATGCAATTGAGTTTAAGGCAAAGAGTGGAGTGTAGTGGGATGGAATGATGTAGACTCGGGTTGAACAGATGAAACTGAGGTTGGAATCTTTAATGTTAAATGCTTAGGTTCTAGTGCAATGCTAGAAGAAGATCATGTGCCTAATAGTACATTATCCTCATTAAAGCTGATGCTTATGCTCTTTAGATAAAAGATGAAACAACTTGTACTGTTATCAAAGAGACAACTATAAATGGTTGGAGAACTATGACTAGTGTAAAGAGTTTCATTTCATGATTCTTTAGATTAAAGGTCTCACACTACTTTATGTATCCTGGTAACAAGCTTTGTAGTAGGTAGTGGTTAATTTCTATAGATAAGCTTTCATTTTTAGCCATAAAATCGTTTTGAAATGCTTGCGTTCTGGAATCTTCCATCAAACTAGTTGACATGCCTAAGAGTGTTCTTTTTTATAGGGAATTTCTTTCGAATAAGAAGTGCCTTTTCCTATGGGGCAAGAAAACTTGGACAAATTCTTCAAAAGCCCAATGAGGAAATAGCTGGAGAAGTTTGTAAGTTTTTTACAAACACACTTGATAGGCATGGAAAAGGAATGAGACCTGATGTTCAAGATCCTCTCCCACCTCCACTATCTGATTTTGCCCCTGAACTTGCTCAAGAAGATGGGTCATCACATGAATCAGAACTCATAAATTCAACGGGCAGATACGATAGAACAAGGATAGATTTAGATCACAATCGAACAAGTGAATGGCAACAAAGAAGCTTCCAGAAGTCAGCCCTAGCTGAAGCTGAGAAGGGCACAGACGATGTGTGTGCTTCTAGAATGTCTAATGGCATACACACTTCTCATGATCAATTTTCTCATTCACTGTCAAATGGAAAGATAGAAAGTAGCCGTCAAGAAAAACCCATGGAGGTGAGGGAGAAGAATCTAATTCAAGAATCCTTCTTGAATGAAGATTCACAATGTAGTAGCAGTAGCAGTAGTAGTTCTTCAGATAGAAACTCAACTGAGGCTATCGGAAGCCGGGAAACTTCAAATCTTCTGCGTGATCTTTCTGGGGATTTTGAAAACCACCTTGAAAATTTGGGAGATGCTAGAATGTGGTGTGATCATGCTTTTGGTGCTTCATTCCCAGCTATGCACCATCGAGTCCCGGGGAATAATAATCCATGGGATCCAATGCAGTTCCCTCCTCATATGCCGCCCAATATGTTTCCTCAAGTCAATGCTAACGGTGTGATGCCAAGGCCACCTCCCTTCTTTCATACTCCTCCAATGGTGCCTGGGCCTTTTACTGTTGAAGAGCTACCTAGGCCACGTGGGACCGGGACATACTTCCCAAACCCGGTATACATCAATAAAACCTTTTTGATATTTGCTTAAGGGTCAGTTTGGATCACAATTCATAAAGCATTATAATGCATTATATGTGCTGCAATCCAAACGGACCCCAAGTAGGTACTAGAATGTCAAATTGCTTGTAAATTCAACATGGTATTTTTTTTTTTTGCAGAGCTATTATTCATATAGAGAAAGGCCTAATCTTGGAAAGGGAAGAATTCAGCCGCCATTGAAGTCTCCTCGTGGAAATGGTCGAGTTGCAATGTTTTCTGAAAAAGGCTCGCAAATGAAGATTAGCAACCGTGATCAGGCAGCTCAGAACCCTACACAATCTCCTGGACCTTCTCCTAGAGGGAAATCTAGGAAAGACAGCAACGGTTTCATAGAATCGTTGTCTGAAAGAGGGGAGGAATTCACTTCCATTCGTCAATTGCCACCTGAAGCAGCTTCTTCTGCATCATCAGAAGAAGGAAATATTCAAATCAGTTCTACAGCAGAACTTGCAACTGAAGGCTCTCCAGTGGTGGATGATAACAAGTAAAATTTCTGATTCGTTTCCTTTTTTCTGAAATGATTTTCTCGACAACCATCCTCAGGAAACGAAAAACTCTTGAATATTCGATGTGTAGGCTTGCAGTGCAATTCTACCACCTAAAAGACGAAGAGGATTTTCCGCCTCTATCCATCTAATTTCAAGTAGGAACAGAGGAGACCATTCGCATGGTCTCCAGATACACGAAACCAGGAAAAATTAGGGATGGATGAATGCTGGAAACTGGTCTGTCTCAGCTTTACTCATAAAGCATCCTCGTGAATGGTTGCTTGGTGATTTTGAATCCGACCCTGTGGCTTTGGTTTTTGTCAGTGTGGCTTTTAACAGAATTTTTGTACATTGTCTCTTGATCAAAATTTTTAGCCCTTTTTTTTTTCTCTCTTTTCAAGTTCAATATTTATGCCCATGAAATTTGAGGGGTGGCTGTTTTAATGTATAGGATCTCATCTGATCTGACCCGGGGTTTTGTGGCCATTTGTTGTGGTTGTTTTTCTTTTCTTTTATGAAACGCACACAGGAGTGTAGATGTCTGATATATTTATACCGAGCCCTGTAATTTTGCAGCTTATAAGCCACTAGCAGCTCTTTCACCTTGCTCCAATGTCAGGTGTGTGAGAAATAACATAACTAGTATCTTCAATCTTAAGATTTACATGCTGCTGATTGTCTGTGTGGTAAAATGTGAACTGGTTCAAGCCAAAGATGACGCCTGAATTCCAGTTAGGTCACTTAGACCCGTGAACCGCGTTGGATCAGGTCAAGTAGAGGTTGGTTTGGATGTAAACTTATGGTCTGGTTAATGTGTGCGCATGAAACTTGGAATTGGTAAACACTGAGAGAAAATATTGTCTAACAAATGAATACTCCCTCCGTTCAGAAATACATGATATTTTAGGATTTGTCTCTAAAATTAAGAAGACATGTGATTTGACTTAAATACCCATAAATCTGGTGAAGATATTTCCTTTTCTATTTTCTATTTTTATTATTCTTTTTAATGAATAGGGTAATGTTGGAAAAAATATTGTAAATTATGTAAAACATCAAGTATTATTGAACAAGAAAATCAAGCTAAAACATCATGTATTTCTAAACGGAGGGAGTATTATATTTTTGAAACATGGTTTTATTTATGGGCACACATTAGCAAAATCCATAAACCTAGTAGATTAATCTGATAATTACAACTTGCAAGTATGATGGTGCACGTTGGAGTTGACCCAATGTGTCAAGATTTGCCATTTTTTCTATTAGTATTTCATCCAAGTCTAACATATGCTATTAATGTTAAGCATCCAACGATTTAGATTATACATAATGAGATAATATGAAATTAGCTTACTCATGTCACCAACAAATCTACACTAATCTTGGTATATGTTAATCAATTTTTCTTCAACTATTTTATTATAGGATATAATTTTTCTATTTTAGGTTTAATTTTGATAAAAAAATTCTTTAATTTTATGCCACTTGAGTTAATTTCTTGTCACATAATACATGATGGTGGTTTGGAATACGTAAACCCTTTAGGGGGCGTTTGGTATAATTTCGGGTATGGAATCGGAATGAGGTATGGGGTTAAATGGGTATGGGGTTGGAATCTCATACTTAAAATTGAATATTTGGTAAAAAAAATTTAGGGATAAAATTAGGTTAAAAAAATAAGCAGCCCTCCTTTATCATTTTTTTTCCTCACATCTCCATTTTCTACGTCTCTGTACCCTTTTCCACGTTTTTCTACTTAATTCTTTTTCTTTTTGGCCTTTTATTTTTCTTCCATGTATATATATACAATTTTGTAAAATTGAAAACTCGGTGATGATTTGAATTTGCAAAGAAAGCAAATCTCTGTATATTGAATCTAGCAAAAAAGAACGTAATTAAGGAAGAGATGATGGGGAAAGATAGTGTTGGAGTAGCAGCCCAAAGATCGATCATGAACTTCTGATTTTGGTTTTTAATCTTAGCCGGACACTTTTTTTTTCGTGTTTGATTGCAAAAAAAATGAAGGTACGGGAAGTGTGGATCGGAAGGGGTAAAAGGTCGAAGACATGAACAGGAAATTTGTGGGAATGAATTTCAAACCCGGGGTAGGGGGTGGGTATGAGAACCTGATACCTATCAGGTTTGAGGTATCGGTTTGAAAATGTGAAATGACCATACCAAACATCAGGTATCGGATTTCCATTCCAAAACCCGATACCTCATTCCCCATGCCTGGTAACCAAACAGCCCCTTATAGATAAATGAGGATAATGAGTAAGATCAGGCTAGATAGGTGGGGTAACTTGATATTTTGATTTCGATAAGGTGGAGAAAAGTGTTATATTAATGTACTAATTTTAGAGGAATTTTCTCATGGTTTTCTATTAATTATGATTCAATAGGATAGAATTTTCTTAATTTAAAATGTTACTATGTGAATACGACTTACTGAACAATGGTTAACGATGGCTCTGATGGGCGGGTGAATAGGTAATAATGAGATTATTGTTTTAGTCAATGATGATGATAAGAGAAGTGAAATTGATCCATTGGAAACAACACTTTCCTTCTAACTTGCACGTGTTAAGCATGCCACCAGCATTCATTCTGAGCCAAGATCGAACTCTCAACCGGCAACTACTAGCGATTCCGGCCTCAATGCAAGTGATACTATTATAATGATATTACATGTTCTAAATATCGGAAAAATAAACGAATTTGCAATTTGATCTGAACGAGGGGTATGAAATAAATAATTTTTTATTTTATTTTTCGATCAAAAATACTATGTGAAATTCTCGGTTCGTCCATATTGAAACGATCTATAATTTTTTTTTTTTTTTGAAGGAACGTAATAGGCTCACTAGTCACATCGGAGAATTCAATTATTGACATTTTCTAAAAGCCTTGAGAATAATATGCCAATCAATTTCCATTTCAACTAAAAACGCCAATTTGTTCTCAATCCTCCAAAGGAATATTCTTATTGGGTCCATGAATTATTAAGCATTTGACTCTTCTTGTTAGTAGGTTGGGTTCTACTTCGTAAGTTTTAAGTTTTATAACATTAAATAAGTAAGAATTCCTTGCTAATAAATCCGAAACAATGTCATAATTTTAATTATGAAATGATAAGTGCGAGCCTAAACCTTCTTCGCTACATATATTACATGTCATATCAGTATTTATCCTGGGCAGTCTTGTCACAATTTTCAACCGCACATGTTAATATGTTATCATCGGATAGTTTTAGATGATTTTTTATTTTTTTCATTAAGATTATCGTTTTTAATTCATATAACCAAATAATTAAGAATATTTAGAGGAAAAATTCATGTTAAAAATTAATAACATTTATATCTTGAATTTAATTAGAGGCATTAAAATGGTTTTCGATGGATGAAAAAGATTGAAATAATTTATTGTGTGTGCATTTGACTATTGAGAGAAGAACGAGAATCACATAAAATGGCTACCTTCGTTTTGCACTTGAAAGTAATTACAATAACATTTATAAATGGAAGATATTATAAAATATTGATTTCAATCATATTGTTTGCAATTATTGCAATCGGACCTATTCTAAAATTGATTTGTTTGACATTTTATTTGGTGACTTGTTTGATTTGATGTGATTATTTATACCATATATTTATTTTTAATATTTATAAGGTTTAGTGCCGTCGTACATACACTTGTCGAACTCTCTAAGAGATGTGTCGTATGAATATTAGAATATATGATTAGCTTATCAGGTATATAAGTAGTATAACCATATCATATATTATGTTTTTTTTGGCGGGTTATAAGTAAGCAAATACTATCATTTAATTTATATGATGTTTGGGTATGAAACGCGTGCAGCTGGCTTAGGACTCAAAAACCAGGTTTGGAGAGGAGGATCTCAATCATGATTATTAAAATCGGAATTTTATAATCAGATTATTTAGATATTCTTGGTTTGAAATCATTAAATCATAAAATTTTACATTATAACTATAAATAAATTTTTTATATATTGTAGATTTATTATATATAATGATAAAAATATTATTATTAGAAAAAGAGTCACGTGCGAATGGCCGCCTGGGTGAGAAATAAGAATAAATCTCGATCGTTCATTCCAAAAAATCAACGTCCCTGATTAAACATTCATTAAAAGAAATAAAATACGGCACGGGCGAAGTTTTCCCGTATTATTCGCGTATTTTTCAATAAAATACGACACGGACAAATTTTTCCCGAATTATTCACGATTTTTTCGAAAAATACGTTTTTATGAGACGCGCCCAGTTTGTTCATCAGAAATAGCGATTTGTTCATCAATATTCACCAATTGTTCATCAATACTAACTAATTGTGCATTGAGTTTTTGATAACATTGTTCATCGATTTCGAACTTTTTTAATTTTTAATTTTATTTTTTAACTTTATTTATGTGTAGGAATACAATATTATGTAGTTTTTTATGCACATATAATTAGTTTTAATATACCCATATTAATTCATTGATATAGTCGTATTTGTTCATTGATATACCCCTATTTGTTCATTGATATACCATTATTTGTTCATTAGTATACTGTTATTTGTTCATTAGTATACTTCTTTTTTGTTCATTGGTATACCATTATTTGTTCATTGATATACCCTATTTGTTCATGGATATACCCTTATTTGTTCATTGATATAACCTTATTTGTTCATTATTATACCCTTATTTGTGAATTGAAATAAACTTATGTTTTATGTGTCAATGCTATCAACTTGTACATTTAGGACTATTAATACCATCAACTTGTACATTTAGGACTATCTATTTGTGCATTTTTTGCATTTATTTTGTGCTTTAAGGCTATCTTGAATTCAAAGTATAATACGAATGAAGTGCTTTAAAGCTAACTTGTCAATACGAATGAAGTGCTCAATATAGTACCAAAATAAGATAAGTTTGATGTAGAAACTTGAATGCAAAAGATAATAGAGATAAAGAATTTGACTTTGCAATAATATGGTGTATGCTAAGAGAACGAGATAGCAACAAATCGAAGAGGTGTGCTTGTGCCTTATTTAGCTATGAACAAATTGATGTTATTAATGAACAAATATGCATATAGTAATGAACAAATTGAGGTTACTAGTGAACAAATATACATCTAGTAATGAACAATTATATGAAAAAGGCAATGAACAAAATATGCATAAACAATTGAACAAATTGATATTACTAATGAACAAATATGCACAAACCGATGAACAAATATTTTCGTTTTTATGAACAAAATCACAATGTTGATGAACATATTGCATGTAATTTTGATACACCTTTGTTCATTTTTATGTACAAATAATAGATTTTTGATGCACAAGCAATAGTTTATTTATGCACAAAATCACATTTTTGATGAACAAAATCACAGTTTTGATGAACAAATCCACATTATTGATGAACAAATCCACAATACTGATGAACAATCTGAGCGCGTGTCCTATTTCCGTTTTTTTCAAAAATACGCGAATAATTCGCCAATAATTCGTCCGTGCCGTTTTTTCCCCTTTTAAATGAAATGATCAGCGCCTTTGATTTTTCTTGATGCAACGGCTCCTGTTCTTTCTTATTTCGCACCTGGTCGCCCATTCGCACGTGAACCGGACTCTTATTATTATTATTATTATTATTAATTCAATAAGTATAATTTTACTAAAAATAATTGAATATAATTGAGAGATAAAGCTAGAACGAATTTATAATATGTAAATAAAATAATTATTTTATAGAATCATTAGAATCTTATATAAAATTAGATCGTGTATAGCTTTTAAATTGTAATCAATTAAGATTTTACCACTGATAAAATTCTTCCTTAAACCGAAGATCATTGTATAACTTTAGATCGTACAACTATTAAAATCGTTGAATCGAAGATCAATGTGAAAACAAGAAGATATAACAGCATACTTCTTGTGGTTGATAACGCTCTAGAAAAAAACAAATTGCACTGTAATGAATAGTCAAATTAAGATTATGCACTGTGCATTTTATTTCATGTGGTATATAAGATTTTAAACAAAATGATGTGATGGTATCTTTTGCCTCAGGGCAGGGCCATTATAGAAGGGTATTGTGTAACCTCAAGGGGTTGGCCTAGTGAAGTAAGATAGGAATCGGGTCTGACAGGTCCCAGGTTCGATTCTTCACTAGTCTCCTTGAGGTTAGACAAATGTAAATCCTCTTGTAAGAGCTCTCTGAACCCTTGAGTCTTCCCTGTCCTTGGACTGGGGCGCCATCCTCTCACCCTAAATTTTTTGGATAAAAAAAAAAATAGAAGGGTATTGTGTGTGTTTGTTTAAGAAAATCTTATTTATATTGAATGGGGTTGAATTGCATATAGTACATTAGTACCCGCTGGAGCTTTGTTTGGTACTTTTAAGTTTTAACCAAAAAAAAAAGAGCTTGTCTGGTACCAAACTTGGAGAAAAATATGGGGATAGGAATGATTAGGGCCCGTTTGGTTTTAGATGTGGAAAGGAAAGGGTTAAGGAAATGTATCTAGTCTATTTTTAGTTTATAATTTATTGATACAAGTGGTAACCATTACCCCCTTTTTCCCAATTTTTATGAAAAATTTGAGCTAACTCTACTCATCCCTTTCCTTTATTTTGACATGGGGTAAACATATTCCCTATTCTCCTCTAATCATTTCCCTTCTCCCTCTCTCTAGACACAAAAAAAGAGGATCAACACCACTCT
The DNA here is from genome assembly GCA_964016875.1 of Fallopia convolvulus. NCBI lineage: Eukaryota > Viridiplantae > Streptophyta > Magnoliopsida > Caryophyllales > Polygonaceae > Fallopia > Fallopia convolvulus. The sequence continues at coordinate 53,187,559 of OZ024727.1, read as the reverse complement.
TCCATATAAATTTGTTTCCTTTCCCTTTCCTTTCCATACTTTTAAACCAAACGGACCCTAAAAATCTAGTTTGGTTGAGGAAAGGGTACATAGGAATCATCTATTACTAGGTTTGGATCAAATTTAGTTTTTTCGGATTTAGTTTAAGTGAAGTTATGAGGAAAAAAATCCATGTGTAGAGTTGAACAAATCCTGACCATTAAATACAAAATTTAATGATTGAAATTGAATTTTTCTCTTTGCATATCAACTTATTAATTTTAATTAACTCATAGAATTTTTCACAAGCTTTTATTTCTTTTATGGTAATTTTTTCTCTAGGGTTTGAGCCAAATCTAACTCAATATTTACGCCCAATTGTTGGTCTTTATTAAAAAAGAGACATGAAGCAATACTACTTCTTCCGTTTAAAAATACATTTTTATTAGTATGTATTCTCGTACCTTGTACGGGTTTTACTTAAATAAAGTATTAATAATTTTTTTTTAAATATATCATTTTTGAGAAATAATCATATTTACACTAAATATAAATTTTTTTGAATAAATATATAAAATAAAAAACTATAAGAGTTTTCATATATCATTTCAAATAATAAATATTTTATTAATATTATGAATTAAATTAATAGGCAAAACATGATAGTTTAAATAATTATGAAAAAGATAGATAAAAAGTAAGATTTATTTTATATAAAACTATAAGAGTTTTCATATATCATTTGAAATAATAAATATTTTTATCAATATTATGAATTAAATTAATAGGAAAAACATGATAGTTTAAATAATTATGAAAGAAGTAAGATTTATAAATTAATTATATATGTGGGATTCAACCAATTAAAATCTTCTTAATTAAATTTTAATCAATTATAATATTTTAATAGATATGGATCATATGTCTTACAAATATATATGTAATCTTTTAATAAAGTGAAGGAGTAATCTATGTCTTCCAAATATAGTTAATATAATATATTTATAAGGAATATAAGGAATATTATTATGATATATAAGGACTGTAAATACTAAAAAAAAATTAAGGGCAAAGAGGTAAATGGAAAAATTAAAACGCCTATGTGGCATAATTAAGACGACGACACATAGGATAGAGAGATTCGACTTTAGTTATAGTATATTGATTCATTAATACTTACTCCTATCATTTAACATATTTCACTACACTTTTTTCCAATATTATCCTCATTAAATAAGAATAATTACGTAAATATATAATATGACAAGAAAAATCTCAACAAGATTGAAGGTATTTAAGTCAAATCATATGACTTCTTAATTTTTGAGACAAATGTACGTTCAAACGACATGTATTTCTGAACTGAGTGAGTTTTTTTTTGTCGCACGTTCCTATTTCAAGTGTATATTTAAGAAAAAAAAATGTATAAAAATATATTTAACTAGATGACTTTGCCCGTTCTTTTGGACGAGGTCATTTTTTTATGTTAGTTGTTAACTAATTTAAGCAAAATGGAAGCAAGAAGTTTTAATATGAGTGCAAAATGTTACCTATATTATTTCTTCAAATGCGTGTGCTAGCTGGCTCTCAAGATGAAAAGACAACTTGTTGTTGGCTGCCTGTTGGCTTTTTTTTGATAAAAGATCGACTTTAAATTAACACACATCAACATCCAATACATCATAAAACTCCAACGAGAAATAGAAATTAGAAGACACAAAGAAAGGTTCCTTTGGACGCCATTTACTAAGCCATTCAGCAGCAAGATTTGCCTCCCTCTTCCAATGACTCTAGATGTTGCGCTCAAACAGAAGACTATGCTCAATGACAAGCGCCATCACGTTTCCAAATACATTAAGAGGGAGATCTCCCTCATGTGATAATCGGATCAGCTTCATAGAATCGGACTCGATCACAACCTGTCTCAACCCAAGTGACAGTCTAATGCGAAGTCCCCATAAAACAGCCTCAACTTCCGCAACATCGATAGTGGTTCCTTGCTGAATTCTCTTGGATCCCACAAAAACAACATCTCCCACCTCGTTCCTTCCTATCACGCCTATGCCACAATCGTTCCCCACAACCGAAGCATCAACGTTAATTTTGATCCACCCATGTTGTGGTTTCAACCATTTGGTGATGGTCTTTGCTTGTCGAACTGCCACAGCCTTGTAACACCCCGTCTTTCGACGAGGCACTACTAGGGAATAGACCTTACAAGGTACTATTATTTAGGTTGACAACTACACTGTAGGACCTTACAACTCGGGCACGACGAGAAAACATAATAAAACATCCAACCTTCATTTAATAAAACTTAGAAAAACGTATCATGCATGAATCCCCGAAAATTATAAATAATCAAATACGTCACAACGCCTACTGATTGAACTACTCGAACAAAGTTATAATAAACAAAACACAATACCAACTCCGTCTAACAATTATTAAAATCAACATCCTAACTATTATAAATAAACTAGTATAAAACCAATCCCACTATGACACGCGCTCTTTACCGCTCCGGCCCGCCATCTGGCCTCGGTTCCTGCACGGCTTCCTGGTTCATACCTGGAACTGAAAAATGTTCCCCGAAGGGTCAGCGTCTAATCTACCAAGCTAGAAAGAATACAGAACTGTAGAACGTTTTAAAATCAGTTATTTAAAGTCAGCATACAAATCCACAATCGCAACCATAACTCTAGAGGCCAATACCTAAATTAGTTATATCAGTCACACAAGTCACATACGCATTTACAATCACAGTCACACAACAATGCAATTCTTCCTTTGTCCACGATCCGACTTCCAAGGCGCTCATCACCGCGCCGAGTGCAGAGGCAGGCCCTCCCACTCCACTTCCCAATCTCCCTTCTAACTCCGGGCTAAGCCTCCACTGGAGCGCTTGCCAAAAGCACACAGATAATAATTTTCGTTTGAAGGGGTACGATTTTCCCAGTCACACGGGTCAAAGTAGCCAACTCTTCCTCAACACCAGCTACGATGGGCCGTGTCGGAAACGGTACCAACACAGAGAAAACGTTCCAAAATAATTTCCGATAAAACACATTTAAAATCATTAACGCACACAGCATACAAGGAGTTCAAAATAATTTAAAAGGTATTCGGGACTAGTTCCCAAAACCCGCCCTACAATATCGATACGCAATCTAACAAGGGAGAAAAGAACCGAGCAAGTCGAAAAACGACTTACCTCGAACGAAGGATTCTTTGGAAGACGGAACTATGATCTCAAACGGAACGATTCCCTAAAGAATTATAAAGGAAAAGATTAATTAATTAAAAATACGATCCGAACTAACTAACCCAACCCACTAGAAATTACCCAATACTATTTATACTTCTACTTGGTAATTTTACAAGGTCCAATTAACTTAGCCTACTAGTTAGCCAACTTAGTAAAATAACACCCACTACGTATTTACTTCCCTTCTTCTTATAACCAAAAGATTAGCCCAATTAATAAAAAGCCCAAACCAATTCAAATACGAGCACAACCCCAAACCACATTTTATAATCCCCTCTTTGACTTTCAACGCGGGCCCACCCTCCTTCTTCTCCGCCAAACCTGTTCTTCGCCCTTTGTTGATACGCCCCCGCAACCCGATCACATTCAACCGGTGATCCTTCCGCCAGTGATTTCGCGAACTCAGTTGCCCGCCCTTGTTGATCACCCCGCACCAACTTCCAAGTCGCTTTCTACTCTCGCGTAAGAACGGCGGCAAATCCCGATCCCCCTACGACGGTCGACAACCGGCGGGTTCCTCCGGTCAACCATTCCGACGACAGCCTTCGTCGATTACAGGAGGTGAAGTCGACTCTCCTATTCGGTACATCCCCTTGACCCGGAATCTAACTCCGACGCTACCCTAATTACCGAGAAGGAAAACAGAGGAGATAAGACAGGGGAAGCTTACCGGTGGCTCTCACGGCGACTGACGACGGCGGCAACTTCCGGCGGTCTTTGAGGCCTCCCCAGAACGTCCTATCCTATAGGCAGGTTGGAAGATTGATCGGAAAACCAAAAGGAGATCAACGAGTTAACATCGAGCTTTAGAGTTGTCATGTGAAAGTGAACAGGGGAATGAAATCAATTCTCACCGGAAACAAAACGAGTTGGCGAGTCCCCGGAAAACGTGAAGCCGATTTCAATCACGCTGGTTGAGGACGATGGAGAACGCTCTGCCTAATCGCTTGAGCGGATTGACGAGAGGCAAAGAAGTCGTCTTGCGTGGTGAGCTCCACAACGATCGATCGCGAAATAAAAAGAAACGAGAAGTTGTTTTGATAATATACTCGGACGAGAAGAAAAAAAACGAATCAGAGGGGATCTCGGGTTATACTTGTTCGGTACGGAGGTCCAATCTAGAGGCGTAAAAGATAGAAATTTAGGGGTAAAAGATATAATTAGTTAGTATAAGATACGTTTGTTGGGGTTGAACGATTGATAGGACTAATTAACAAGAAAATATTGGATAGAGAAATATATATATATGCATTTGTTTTTATTATTTTTATTTTTGTTCAAAGGATAATCTATGGAACTAATAACTAAGAATCCGAGGTTACTTGCGAAACAAGAACTCGATTGGATATGTTAAATGTGGAACTTAAACTCGTTTCCCGACCTTGAAGGAAAAAAATGAACCCGAGTATTACATACTACCCCCCTTAAGAAAGTTTCGTCCCGAAACTTTTACACGAAGGAAAAGATATTCGAGGTTTTCACAAACCTCTCCCCCTTAAAGAGGTTCGTCCTCGAACCGGAACTGGTTGATAACAGTAATAATACTTAATACTGGTCGTCACAAATACGCACACGTCAAACAAAAATTAAACAGTCAAACAACAAGTCAAGCAAACAAGGATCACGAAGCAAACAGCAAATCTGAAATCAACACACTAATTACTAACCTTCCCCTCAAACGCCTCTACTAAACCCGGGTAGATCTCTGGATAACTCTCACCCATCCTGGACTCCGTCTCCCAAGTGGCCTCCTCGACTCCCCGTCGAGACCACTGAATCAACACCAGATGAATCTCCTTGTTCCGCAACTTCTTCATTCGTCGATCTAAAATCTTCAGCGGTTGTTCCCGGAAAGTGTGATCTGGTTCTACCACCAAATCCTCATAATTCAGTCTGTGACTAGGATCCGGAACGTATTGTCTCAGCTGGGAAACATGGAATACAGGGTGCACTCCTTCCAACGCAGGCGGCAACGCTAGTCTGTAAGCCACCTCGCCTACTCTCTCCAGAATCTCGAATGGACCGATATATCGGGGACTTAGCTTCCCTTTCACCCCGAATCTTCTTACTCCGCGGGTAGGCGATACTCTCAACCAAACATGGGCTCCGACCTCAAACTCCAACGGTCTACGCCTCTTGTCTGCATAGGACTTCTGGCGACTCTGAGCAGCTAACATTCTCTCTCTGATTAAGGCCACTTTCCCGATCGTCTCCTCAATCATCTGTGGTCTCTCTCCTACTACATCCGAGGGATCATCCCAACATAGCGGTGTCCTACACTTCCGACCATATAAAGCCTCATAAGGAGCCATCTGAATCGACGAATGCCAGCTGTTATTATAGGCAAACTCTACCAAAGCCAAGTGATCCGACCACTGACCTCCCCAGTCTAATACGCATGATCTCAGCATATCCTCTAGCGTCTGAATCGTCCTCTCTGTCTGACCGTCTGACTGCGGATGGTAAGCAGTCGTGAAATGTAATCTCGTCCCTAAAGCCTCATGCACCTGCTGCCAATATCTGGAAGTAAAACGCCCATCTCGGTCCGACACAATCGTCTTAGGCACTCCGTGCAACCTAACTATCTGATTAATAAACACCTCCACTAACTTGCTCACTTGCCACGTTTCTCGGATAGGCAAAAAGCGAGCAGTCTTCGTCAATCTATCCACCACTACCCAAATGGCATCATGGCCTCTGCTGAGTCTCAAACCGGTGACAAAATCCATGGAGATGTCCTCTCATTTCCATTCTGGAATAGGAAGCGACTGAAGCATTCCTCCGGGTCTCTGATGCTCTATCTTCATCTGCTGGCAGACCTGACATTTAGCGACGAATCTTGCTACATCCGGCTTCATGCCATCCCACCAATAAAATTGTCGCAAATCCTTGTACATCTTACTCGCCCCGGGGTGGATTGAGTAAGGTGTAGCATGAGCCTCCTGCAAAATCTTCTGCCTCAACTCTGCATCTCGAGGTACACAAATCCGACCGCGTAAACACAAAATACCATCTGTTCTCTTCGCAAAGTCGGGTGCCTCTCCACGGCTCAATCTCTGCCTCAAATCCTGAATCATCGGACAATCTTCCTGCTTCTGCCTTACTTCCTCAAGTAAAGACGGCCGACATTCTAGGGTTTTCAGACTACCTTGATAACGCTGAATCTGCACTTCAATTCCGTACCTCATCAACTCCCTCTGTAACTCTGGCTGAGCCGTCAGATGAGCCAACATACTCTCCTGAGGCGTCTTTCTGCTAAGGGCATCAGCGACCACATTCGCTTTCCCTGGATGGTAAAGGATTTCAAGATCGTAATCCTTCAGTAACTCAAGCCACCTCCTCTGTCGCATATTCAACTCCCTCTGAGTGAAGATGTACTTGAGACTCTTGTGATCTGTCATCACTTTGCAGGTACTCCCATACAAGTAATGACGCCAAATCTTCAGAGCGTGTACCACAGCTGCCAACTTCAAATCAAGAGTAGGATAATTCTATTTATCAACCTAATTCTTACTATTCTACGTGAGGTCCTTCGGCTGATGGGGCGGAGTCGCGACGTGTCACCTACCCCCTATATGCAACATGTCTACCCCAGTAAAAACATTTGAAAACACCGGCCGGTTTTGGTTTTTTTAAGTTGGACCTCGGGTACTCTTTGTTGGTCAGTTCCATGTGCCCTGTTGTCAACCTGGCTCTGATACCAATTTGTAACACCCCGTCTTTCGACGAGGCACTACTAGGGAATAGACCTTACAAGGTACTATTATTTAGGTTGACAACTACACTGTAGGACCTTACAACTCGGGCACGACGAGAAAACATAATAAAACATCCAACCTTCATTTAATAAAACTTAGAAAAACGTATCATGCATGAATCCCCGAAAATTATAAATAATCAAATACGTCACAACGCCTACTGATTGAACTACTCGAACAAAGTTATAATAAACAAAACACAATACCAACTCCGTCTAACAATTATTAAAATCAACATCCTAACTATTATAAATAAACTAGTATAAAACCAATCCCACTATGACACGCGCTCTTTACCGCTCCGGCCCGCCATCTGGCCTCGGTTCCTGCACGGCTTCCTGGTTCATACCTGGAACTGAAAAATGTTCCCCGAAGGGTCAACGTCTAATCTACCAAGCTAGAAAGAATACGGAACTGTAGAACGTTTTAAAATCAGTTATTTAAAGTCAGCATACAAATCCACAATCGCAACCATAACTCTAGAGGCCAATACCTAAATTAGTTATATCAGTCACACAAGTCACATACGCATTTACAATCACAGTCACACAACAATGCAATTCTTCCTTTGTCCACGATCCGACTTCCAAGGCGCTCATCACCGCGCCGAGTGCAGAGGCAGGCCCTCCCACTCCACTTCCCAATCTCCCTTCTAACTCCGGGCTAAGCCTCCACTGGAGCGCTTGCCAAAAACACACAGATAATAATTTTCGTTTGAAGGGGTACGATTTTCCCAGTCACACGGGTCAAAGTAGCCAACTCTTCCTCAACACCAGCTACGATGGGCCGTGTCGGAAACGGTACCAACACAGAGAAAACGTTCCAAAATAATTTCCGATAAAACACATTTAAAATCATTAACGCACACAGCACACAAGGAGTTCAAAATAATTTAAAAGGTATTCGGGACTAGTTCCCAAAACCCGCCCTACAATATCGATACGCAATCTAACAAGGGAGAAAAGAACCGAGCAAGTCGAAAAACGACTTACCTCGAACGAAGGATTCTTTGGAAGACGGAACTATGATCTCAAACGGAACGATTCCCTAAAGAATTATAAAGGAAAAGATTAATTAATTAAAAATACGATCCGAACTAACTAACCCAACCCACTAGAAATTACCCAATACTATTTATACTTCTACTTGGTAATTTTACAAGGTCCAATTAACTTAGCCTACTAGTTAGCCAACTTAGTAAAATAACACCCACTACGTATTTACTTCCCTTCTTCTTATAACCAAAAGATTAGCCCAATTAATAAAAAGCCCAAACCAATTCAAATACGAGCACAACCCCAAACCACATTTTATAATCCCCTCTTTGACTTTCAACGCGGGCCCACCCTCCTTCTTCTCCGCCAAACCTGTTCTTCGCCCTTTGTTGATACGCCCCCGCAACCCGATCACATTCAACCGGTGATCCTTCCGCCAGTGATTTCGCGAACTCAGTTGCCCGCCCTTGTTGATCACCCCGCACCAACTTCCAAGTCGCTTTCTACTCTCGCGTAAGAACGGCGGCAAATCCCGATCCCCCTACGACGGTCGACAACCGGCGGGTTCCTCCGGTCAACCATTCCGACGACAGCCTTCGTCGATTACAGGAGGTGAAGTCGACTCTCCTATTCGGTACATCCCCTTGACCCGGAATCTAACTCCGACGCTACCCTAATTACCGAGAAGGAAAACAGAGGAGATAAGACAGGGGAAGCTTACCGGTGGCTCTCACGGCGACTGACGACGGCGGCAACTTCCGGCGGTCTCTGAGGCCTCCCCAGAACGTCCTATCCTATAGGCAGGTTGGAAGATTGATCGGAGAACCAAAAGGAGATCAACGAGTTAACATCGAGCTTTAGAGTTGTCGTGTGAAAGTGAACAGGGGAATGAAATCAATTCTCACCGGAAACAAAACGAGTTGGCGAGTCCCCGGAAAACGTGAAGCCGATTTCAACCACGCTGGTTGAGGACGATGGAGAACGCTCTGCCTAATCGCTTGAGCAGATTGACGAGAGGCAAAGAAGTCGTCTTGCGTGGTGAGCTCCACAACGATCGATCGCGAAATAAAAAGAAACGAGAAGTTGTTTTGATAATATACTCGGACGAGAAGAAACAAAACGAATCAGAGGGGATCTCGGGTTATACTTGTTCGGTACGGAGGTCCAAGCTAGAGGCGTAAAAGATAGAAATTTAGGGGTAAAAGATATAATTAGTTAGTATAAGATACGTTTGTTGGGGTTGAACGATTGATAGGACTAATTAACAAGAAAATATTGGATAGAGAAATATATATATGCATTTGTTTTTATTATTTTTATTTTTGTTCAACGGATAATCTATGGAACTAATAACTAAGAATTCGAGGTTACTTGCGAAACAAGAACTCGATTGGATATGTTAAATGTGGAACTTAAACTCGTTTCCCGACCTTGAAGGAAAAAAATGAACCCGAGTATTACAAGCCTGATCTTTGATTTTGTACTGGTGGTACTCATCCATCAGCGTTTCACGGCCCCGGAAAATTTCACCTACATCTTGATTGCCTTCAGCAAATAATGATTTATTTCGTGAAGTCCATAGTATCCAACACAAACATGCCCAAATTTGCTGGTCCGTTATCGAAAGCTGAAAAACTTGTGCAGCCCAATCAAAGAATGTGGTGTTGTCATTCCCCAACTCAACAATATGGGGAAACCAATTCCAAACAAGCCTCAGAATCTTATAGTCCCATATAGCATGCATAATAGATTCAGTGTGACCAACAGAACTCACAACTAGAATCAGTAATGTGGCGCCTAAACAAATTTTGTTTACAAGGGAGGATGTCTCGGCCAACTTGCCACAGAAACGACCTGACTCTTGGTGGGACATGAAGGTTCCACAAATTTTTCCAAAGTTTAGCATTCAAGGTAGCATCAGATGTCTCGCCCCTGCCTGACGAGGAATTCTGTTTTGTTGCAAGAACGTGATAGGCTGACTTGACAGTAAAGTTGCCATCTGCAGTGTAAAACCAAAGGACTCGATCTTCAACAGGCGGGTCTATCAAGTGGATATTCAGTATCAGCTCAGCATCCTCTTGTATGAAAGTTTCACGCACTTTGGTTTCATTCCAAGTTCCTGAGCCCCAGTCAATAAAGTCTACTACCCTAAGATCATCAACAGCAGCACCACAAAAGTTTCCAATCGGCTTGAAAAGGGTAGGTATTGGCAGCCATCTATCATTGCATACACTAATAGAGGTGCCATTTCCAACTTGCCAGAACGAACCCTACAACAACACTTCCCGAGCTTTCCAAAAACTACGCCAACAGAAGCTAGGATTATGTCCAATCTTAGCATTGAAAAATGAAGTATGAGGATAGTATTTAGCTTTCAACAAGCGAGCAATAAGTGAAGAAGGTTCTGTAATCAAACGCCATCCCTGTCTTGTAAGAAGAGCCATGTTGAAACTCTCCATATCACGGAAACCTAGGCCTCCCTCCTTCTTCGGTTGACAAAGTCGTTTCCAAGTCATCCAATTATACTTTCGTTTTGACTCCTTTCCTCCCCATAGAAAGTTGGACATGAGTTGCTCGATCTCCGTAATAAGACCACTAGGGAGGAGAAAACATGACATAGTATATATTGGAATCGCTTGAATGACCGATTTTATAAGAATCTCTTTGCCAGCTCTAGAGAGAGTATCCGCTTTCCAGCCCTTCAACTTTTTCCAATCCGTTCTTTAACATGATTGAAAATCACCTTCTTGGACCTACCAACCATTGTCGGAAGCCCTAGATATTTTTCATGCTTTTCAACTTCTTGCACCTGGAGAATGTCTTGCAAAGCATCCCGTTGTTCCTGACTTACATTTTTGCTAAACGAAACTTCCAATTTACTCAAATTAACTTGTTGTCATGAAGTGTCTCCGTAAACCTGGTGGATATTCATAATTTCTCGGGCTTGTTGACATATGAGTAAAGACAATACTATCGTCTGCAAAAAAAATAAGTGTGAAACTGTAGGGGCTGCCCTAGCAATTCGAAGCACATGGAGTTGACCTTCATCTTCACTTTTTCGTATCAAAGCTGAAAAACCCTCGGCCACAAAGAGGAATAGATAGGGAGAAAGTGGGTCGCCTTGACGTAAACCCTGAGCCGGAACAAACTCTTGAGAAGGACGTCCACCAATCAAAACTGAAAATGAGACCGAGGAGACACATCTCATCAACAGACTAATCCATCTTTCATTCAACCCTAATGCCCTCATACTCTGTTCTAGAAAATTCCATTCCACACGATCATATGCTTTGGCCATATCAAGATTTAAAGCCATAAACCCTTTCTTGCCTGATCTTTTAGATTTCATGAAATGAAACAACTCAAACGCTGCCAGCACATTGTCCGTAATAAGTCTTCCCGGAACGAAAGCACTTTGTGAGGGACAAATAACTTTGTGAAGAATATTTTTCAACCTGTTCGCGAAAACCTTAGAAATGATCTTGTAGAGAACATTACATAAGCTAATGGGACGTAAATCTTTCATACGAAACGGGTCAGTCACTTTCGGAATCAAAGAAATAAAAGTGTGATTAAGACGCTCCAGAAACGAAGCTCCATGTAAAATATCTAAGACAAAAGAGATGATCTCGGGTTTGAGAATATGGCAATGTTGTTGAAAAAACAACGATGACATATCATCGGGACCCGGAGATTTTGTGGGATGCATGGAGAAAAGAGCAATTCGTACCTCTTCATCGGAGAATGGACGCGTGAGTATCGAGTTATCCTCAACCGTCATAAGAGCCGAAAGTACTTGAGGAGCCGATAGAGTGTGTGTCCTAAGATCAGTTTTAAATAAGTTATGGAAATACTCAACCGCCACCCTCGACATATTAGCAAAGATACGCCATTCCATACCACCATCATCTACTAATCGCCTCAACCGATTTCTCTTACGCCTCCCATTCGCCTTTTTATGGAAAAAAGCCGAATTACAATTGCCCCACTTAAGCTCATTAGCTTTTGCACGTTGGTACCAAAAAAGCTCTTCCTTAGCGATGAGCTCTCTCTGTTATATTTCAAGATCCCTTCTTTTATACACCAGCTGACCACACATCCCCATTTTGTTAAGTCTTCTAAGTTCGTCCCTAACAGTAGCTAACTGAGCAAAGATGTTACCAAATTCTGTGCGATTCTAGGTTTTCAGCTCCTCAGCACAACGTTGGATTTTCCCCATAACTCCACCTATGCAGTTTTGAACACTAGGATTCTTCCAAGAATTACCAACCACAACCTCATAACCATCATTATGAACCCACATGGCTTCAAAGCGGAAAAGGCGTAGTCCTTTTACATTCTCCTCATCTCCATCCATACAACGAATAGAGTCAATCATAATTGGAAGATGGTCTGATCCATAGCGCTCTACATGCCGCTCAACCCCATTTGGAAAGAGCTCAAGCCATTTGTCATTTGCTAGAGTACGATCCAATTGTTCTTGAATAAACTCATCTCCCGCCCTTCCATTATATCCCACGTATACTTTGATCCCGTCCAAGGTAACTCAATCAAACCACACACATCTATAGCATTGTTGGATGTCATCATGTCCACCCAAAGTGGTTCTAATCCTCCCTCCTTTTCCTCCCTTCGAAGAATTTGATTGAAATCTCCTACACAAAGCCAAGCTTCATGATTATCATCCGCTAAACGTGAAAGAAGCTGCCATGATAAGTGTTTTTCTTCTTTGTTCGGCCAGCAATAAAAGCCTGTTAATCTCCACATTTTTTGCTCCTTCACATCTTCAATATCAGCGTGATAGCTTGCATATAGGTAGTGTTTAGGATGCATGTTTACGTTTCTTTTGCGTTGTTTTTCGGTAGTTTTAGTTAGTTTCTTTAAGTTATTAGAGTGTCTAGGAGTATTGGGTTTTTGCACTTGTTCTATGTTGTTTTATAGGTCTTAAAGTGAACAAGTGTGAATGGAATGGAAACGGGAGAAAAATGCTTCAATTCGGGCCATCCGTTGGAGTTGATAGTTCGACATCTCTGTCTTGTAAGGGTTCGTTTGGGAGCTATAGTGGTCCGATGAAGTTAAATTTGTTATCAGTGGAAAGCTAATTCAAAGAGCTACAATTCATGTTTGTACTCCTAGTCCAAATTCCAACTCTAATGGAGTCAAAACAGCCCCCGAAGTATCACTTGAATTTTGAACCGAGTTGCTGGCGGCGACCGTCGCCCCTGACAGCCGCGAGTTCCCTTACTGCGCCACGTGTTTTGTTTCTATTGGCTCCTTTTCTATCAGCTTTATTCCGACTTATGTATCTTTGGATATACTTTTGGAGACCTAGTTGGTTATATTAGGGTTTGAGAGAGTTTCATCATCTATCTATTATTATTCTATTTTCAGACTTTTGAGTTTTTCACTTTCTATGAAGAACTAAGCATCTTTGCTTAGTCAGACAGTTGAAGCATCATTTTGAATAAAGTTGTGAGATTTCTAATTCCTTATCTATTGCTTGGATTTAATCTTCTCTCTTGCTTGAATTTCTATGATTTATCTCAACAGTTTCTAGCCTGATCAACTAGGGTTTGTTGTTATTGAATCTATTGCTAGATCTAGAGTGTTACTGGTTGAGCATCTCTAGATTAAAGTAGCAATTGCATCGTACTAGTATCTGGTTGTGCTAGTCTTATACAGAAGAGATTTGATTTACATTCTAGGGTAAAAGCTGGTTGTTTTATGCTAGAATTATATCCTATTATATTCCTATTCTTAATGCTGCTATTAAAATGAATCATTGATGGTTTCATGGTTGTTTAATTAGTTAGAACTAATAGTATCTAGTTGTGTTGTTAGTTAGAATTGAAAAGGAATTGGAAAATCCATTGCATGTGATATTGAGATGAAACTAATGATCAACTTGTCATACGATTGTGGATATTTGTTTGCCTAAGCTATCTTCCTAATTATTGTTATTCATAATATTTTATTAATTTGTTAGCTCTTGCTTGTTTAGATTCTTTTGCAATACAAAATCCCCTTTGTTACTTGATTTGACACGAAACTCATACAAAATGATAAATCTGTCTCCCTGTGGATTCGACCCGGACTTCCTAACGACTATGGTTCTTAGTTAGTTTGGATTCTTTTGCATAGCGGTGATTTGCACGACCATTTCACGCCTATCACAGTGTCAATATGGTGCCTTGTATAATTACGCACACTCACCTTCAAACCTTCTTCCCACATTAAACAAATCCCTCCTGACTTACCAACGCAGTTGACAGTAAAGCACCCTTCAAACATCAATTTTGATATGAGATCTTACATTTTCTTCTGATCACACCGCGTTTCCATAAGAAAAATCAACATCGGGGCCTCCCTTCTCACTAAGCTAGTGAGCCTACCAATTGCGCGGGTCGTCCCGAATCTGCGGCAATTGTAGCTTAAAAGACTCATAATGCCCGGCAAGAGAGACCTTTCGTCTCTCCTGCCGATGTCAATTTTTGTTTTTTATCCTCTCCTTGGCTATCAATCAGCATAGGCTCAACTTGTAACTTTCTTATAGCAACCTGCATAGTACTAGTTTGCTCCTCTGGTTTTCACGTCTGTTCCCTACACTTCCACCCTTTCTTTTTAACATCCTCGGTTTTCTCCCCATGCAATGCAGTAGCATTAAGTGCCCTATTTTCCTCCAATGTCTGTTGCAAGCTTTCGAATGCTTTTTCTTTTCCATGTTTATTTTCGTCATTCCTGCCCTCCCTTTCATTCACCACAGTCTGATTCCCCTTCTTAGCATTTCCATCCTCCTTTTCTTTCAAAGAAAGAGTTTCCACTCTTAAACCAATACCTGCAATAGCTTCATTATCCCTAGATTCACTATCTTCCTTTTCCTTCTGAGTTTCCTCTAACAAAGCCAACATCGATTATGAGGAAGACCATCTTTCTCCACACTTGAATTACCTGCCTTCTTTTTCCCTTTCAGAATTTCCTTTTCTCTCTCTCTCTCTCTCAGGTAATTCTCGTTCTTGAATCTGTTTCATAGGTGACGCCCTAAGCCAATCTCCAAACTCTCCATGAATTTCTTTTGCTCCCAAATCCTCACAATCTGATTCAACATGCCCTAGAAACCCGCAAGCATAGCAAAAGTTAGACAGACGTTCATAGAGAATATCAACCCAAAGTCTTTTTCCTCCTAGCTTCATCATCAAACCCCTTCTCAACGGCTTCAGCAGGTTAATCATCACTCTCAATCGGATAAAACGAGAGTAGCTTAGTAGATCCTCCTCATCAACTTTAAGAAGACCTCCAAAGCACCGTCCAATAGCCTCCGCTGTCTTCATGTTCATGGAGTCCAAGGGAAGATCATAAACCCTAATCCAAAAAGCAGCCTGAGTGATCTTAATACGAGACGCTTGTTCTAACCCTGGCTCCTTCAGCGCTAAGAGAGCCCTATCAAACGTCCAAGGACTACCCTCAACAACTCGATTCTTGTCCTCCACTTTTGCGAACTTAAAAAGGAATAAGTTGTTACCCAACTCTCTAAACACAAAACCCTTACCAATCTTCCACGCCCCTTTCATAGTAGTTTTCAGTTCATAGGAATTAAAAGGACGCGTATTAAGCAGTGTGCCCACAAGAACTGTCGAATCCTGACCTTGAGCATCATCAATTTCCTTTGTACAACCCTCAACTTCCACACATTCTTCCTCCGTCAACAACAGATCTCTTTTTCCTCCTTTCACCATTCCAGAACGTAAGTAACTGATCCACACACACGCAACTATCGGTGACTCCCGCACGATGACGACGGGAAACCCTAGCTCCCACGACCAGTGACTAGAGAGAGGCGAAGAACGCTCAGTAACTGCCACAAAACAGTTGCCAAGGAAAAACGCTCTCTTTTGCCCTAGGAGATGCATATTCCTATTGGATTTTAAAAATAGATGAAATATACATGCTTTGAAAGCCATGACTATATATATAATGGAAGGGAGGTTGGCGGTTAAGAAAGCGAATTAGGTTGACTGATTTATATGCTATTATAACATTGGAGAAGGAAATTCAAAAGACTGAATGATTTATAAGTTATTACAATATTGAAGAAGGAAGTTCAAAAGAGTTATCACGACATTGAAGAAGGAAGTTCAAAGGACCATAAGAAAATTAGAAGCTCAAAGGAGTACTATTGAAATGCTAATTATAGAAGGTCAAATGTATAAGTCCATTAGAAAATTAAATTAAAACAAAAAATTGAGCATTTATTTGCTCATTGATTGACAACTTTATATGTTGTATAGATAGATAGATTAATATGTATGGACATTTAAGCTAGATGTATATTTTTATATAAAAATATATTTTATATATGAAAAGAGCAAGATCAATATACTAAAATACATGTTTAATATGTTGAAGTACAAATTTGAAGTCTTGAATCTAAGTGTTAATGTTAGTTATATAAATAAATAAATAAAGTTAATAAACTAAAGTTACACTAGTTAATACGAGTATTATGTTACTCCTTGTGATTTTCTTACATTTTTCAATTTTAGTTTTATTTAATATTTTTCTCCTAATCATTGTACACCATTAACCCTGTCTAACATATTCATATGATCCAAATTCATTTATATGTACGGAAGGCGGAAGGCATTACTTGTCCAATAACAATATTTTGAATTTTCTACAAGACATTCCTTAAATATTGTTTATTTAATTGTTAATGTATCATTTTTTAGTGTTTTGATACTATTGATGTAGTTAAACTCATGGCTAAACCTAGATTTTCTTTAATAAATTTGGACGTGACGTAAAGAAATTGAAAATATAAGTGGATGAATCACTCTCCTTTGGATTCCATTTATTTTTTTTTATTTTTTTTTCTAGGTAGAGCTCATAATATGCACCCTCCTTAGTAACAGTCTTGTGCACTTTGAGTGGTTCCCATGTTCGTTCGATTCAAATTAATTGCACAAACGTATTCATGATTCATCCACCTCATAACGTTGAACTAGTGATAACACTCACACATTACGAAGATAAAGACTTTCCAACATCAGAAATTTACTACCTCCGTTTCGTAATGTAAGTCATTTTTTAGATTTTACACAGGAATTAAGACAAGTTTAAAATAAAAAAGATGATAATTTAATGCTTGTTTTTATCACATGCACTATTAACTCTTTAACCATTAGAATTGCTTGAGTTAATGAATGTTGTTGGAATGTTAATTAGTAAATTAAATAGAGTAATGACCTATTTTAAAAAGTTTTATATTAAATAAAGGAAGGAATGACTTACATTATGAAATACCTTTTAGAGCTACAAACGACTTATATTGCGAAACGGAGGGAATAACAAATAAAATATTTAGTATATACAATAATAATATTGACCCAATGAAGTTATGCTACAAATTACACTGAAATTTGAGGAATCTAGATGACGCATCCATATCCAAGGGAAGGGGTGGACATCCGAAACTAAATTTAGTTAGAATGCATCAAAATTGATAGACATTGCATGTATAAAAGCCAATGAATTAGAAATACATTAATTTAATAAATGAATGTATTATTTTTGACAAGTTTTAGCATTAGTTGAGTGAAAAAAGACATACATTGTGAAATAAGATTTTGAGATTATCTAAAAATTTTAATAATGCATTTGTGAATTGTGATATTTAGCATTTCAAGAATAAATTGTGTAAAATTTATTTAATACTCCGAAAAAAATAAAATTATTTATTAAAATTTATAAATTTTAGGAAATAATTATTTTTTTTAGTAGAAAGGAAACAATTATTTAACACACTTCAAAATTCAAATGAAACAAGTAATATTAGACAGACCCTGCGTACAAATTTTGAGAAGTTTCATACAATTAACAAATGGAGTTTAAAGGTGCATTCAGTGGGACCCGCGCAATGCCTCAAGAAAAGCCCAACAGGTACAATAACCGTTTGCTGATACAAATACAACCTTCTCTCGTCTTCAGTGTCCAATTCCCCCATCCGTTTCAATTCCACTTCATCTTCTCCGATCGCAATCCCTTTTCCTCTCAATCTATCCTTTATCATTGCAGAATCTCCATTATTGAGAATTTTTTGTTCTAGTTTTCCGAAGAACTACTCAAGTAGTGATTCCGAAGACGAGCCACACATTTTTCGAGTTCGGCATCTCAATTCAATAGTTTCTTCGCCTTCGAATTTCTGCGTCTTCTTCATCTTTGGTCCTCTTTTGTTTCTTTCTTTCCTGGAAATTTCGGAAATTGGCTCCGTTTTCCCGTACATGCAATCTCGCTACTAACAGATATACGAGCTGTAGAAATGGCTTGTTGGATTCTGCTGAGAATCGATTACTCTACACTCTTCTGGTCTCTATTCGATGCTTTATCTTACGAGAATCACGACGGAAAGCCTTCGATCGTATACTGATTTGACTTGCCCCCTCGAGATTTTAGTACTATCAGAAATTTTTAGATTCTAGGGATTTGTATATACATATTAAACACAAGAGAAATTAAATTATTGATTATTATTTGCGTGAGAGTTTTGTGGTGGATGTTCGATGATGGAGAATCCGAGTATGGCGGACTATGCCGAGACTGATCCCTCCGGTCGCTATGGTCGTGTAAGTTTCTGATTTACTGTTTTTGTTTTTGCCCCTTTTTGTATTGAGATTTTGATTCACGGCTTTTCTGAATAGAATTTTTGTTGTTGGTGGTGTTTGTAAAAGTCATGTGGTGGTTGTTGTTTTGGAATGCTCATGTGAAGGTTAATTCGGATTTGAATTCTTAAGCAACATCTTTGAAAGTGACATTTTTGCCTTATAATATCTTTTGAGGTGTGCCTTTTGGGGCTTCTTCTATGAGTTCAGCTATCTCAAAAGTGTGAAGAAATGTATGTAATTTTAGCAAAATACCCAAAAAAAATCAGTGACAGTGTGAGCCGTGAGGAGCTTAGAATGGAAATAGCTCAGCTAACAACTGACCTTTTTGTAAATGAAAATAAACATACATGAAAGTTTTTTTTTTGTATTATGTATGATTTAATAGATAAGTTAACGTAATAAAGTATATTAAAATGTGTGGACGATGATCTAATGAAAAATTTGGAAGTCATGTTTTCCTGATGCTATTGGTGGGTAGCATCCGGACAGTTGTAATTATAATGTATAATTATATATGATCATAATACTAAAATATATGAGATGAGTATTCTGACGTGATCTTTAGAGATTTTTATTTTAGTGCAATTTGACTTGCTGTGTTAGATCATGAAATTGGTATTCTTTGGAATTACTCCGGCTGATTTTTATGCAGTGTTATAGGTGTATTAAATTTATCTGTCTTGAATTTTGGAGTTGTGCATGGGGTTCATGAAAGAGCATAAACATCCTATACAAAATTAGAGTTGAACCCTTCAATCTTGAGATTAGTTGGTATAAAATTCTCATGCAAGAGAATACTTTGTAGGGAAAGTAGAACAAACAGATAAACTTAAGCTTTATTGTGGATTTCTAATTTGGGATGCACAGAAAAAGTTGTAATTAGATCAATTTCAATGCATATACCAACTGAAGAAATCTTGATCATCTCCCTGAACATCTGCTGATAGAGGATAATGATGGATTTGTAACCTGTTCCATTCTAGCATTCATCATCTTGATAATCTCTCCTTTAAACTAAGAAGCCAAAAGCTACACAAATTCTAGTAATTATAGTAATTGATCATGCAATAGTTTCTGATATTTGCTTTGACAAATTTACATGTGAGCAGTTTGGAGAAATCCTTGGCAAAGGAGCTATGAAGATTGTCTATCGAGCATTTGATGAGGTGCTAGGAATGGAGGTGGCCTGGAATCAGGTTAAGCTCAATGAGGCCTTTTTATCTCCAGATGACATACAGAGACTTTATACCGAAGTTCACCTCCTTAAGAACCTCAAGCACGATTCCATAATACAATTTTACACATCCTGGATTGACAATGATAAAAGGACATTCAACTTCATCACTGAAATGTTCAGCTCCGGCACTCTAAGAAAGTAACCACTCAGTCTTTAACTTGTTTGGAACACCAGAATTTTTTTATGATTTAGCAAATCATAACTTTTTGCCTTATTATGGGACCAAATTCAGTTACAGGCAGAAGTACAAACGAGTAGAAATGCAAGCTATCAAGAACTGGGCCAGGCAGATTTTATGTGGTCTTGTTTATCTGCATAACCATGATCCTCTGGTGATTCACAGAGACCTCAAATGTGATAACATATTTGTCAATGGCCATCTTGGACAAGTCAAGATTGGTGATCTTGGGTTGGCTGCTATTCTTCATGGCTCTCTTCATGCACACAGTTTGATAGGTTTCTAGCTTGTAACTCCATTTAGTCAAATCTTCATTCTGGTTTTATGTTTGTTACAAATCTTCCTGGAAAAAAAAACTGTTTCAAACTTTTAATTTAGTGTTTGGGATTTTTCAGGAACACCAGAGTTCATGGCACCTGAGCTATATGAAGAAGAATACAACGAGCTCGTTGATGTATACTCCTTCGGAATGTGTGTACTAGAGATGGTCTCCTCTGAGTATCCGTATAGCGAGTGCTCAAGCACAGTCCAAATTTATAAGAAAGTTATTTCGGTAAATTAGTGTGTCTCAATAACTTCGTTAATTTTCCTCCTTCCTTTATCATATCATGGAATTCTTAGCAAATTGCTTTGGTTTTAGGGAAAGAAGCCTAACGCCTTTTACCGAATACAAGACATCAAAGCTCAGCAGTTTGTAGGGAAGTGCTTGGAGAGTGCCACAAAGCGGCTACCTGCCCATGAGCTATTACTGGATCCTTTTCTTTCTACAATTGAAGCGTCTTTGCTTACTTCTTCACCGTCTCTTCAAATATACTCTTCAAAAGAAGAACTAATTGAGAATCCTCTTTTGTTTGATGATCCGGCTAAGAACACTGACATGACCATCACTGGAAAGGTGAACCCGGAGGACAACAGCATTTTACTCCAAGTGCAGATGATTGATTCTGATGGTAATGACACAAACTACTCAGAATATGTTTAATAATCTTACACCTATATTCCAACCCGCATTTCTCTTGCTGTTTCATACAGGTCTGGGTCACAATGTTCAATTTTCGTTTGATATCATGCGTGATACAACCATGGATGTGGCAATGGAAATGGTGAATGAATTGGATATTACAGATTGGGAGCCATTTGAAATAGCTGCGATGATTGAAGAAGAAATCTCAGCTTTAGTTCCCTCATGGAAGGATCACCACCGATCTTCTAGCAGCATTCATCAACACATCTTCACCTATGAAAAAGAAAAAAGCAACAATAATAACAACAAAGACTCGTCTAAGAATGATGGCATCACCTCCAAGAATGATGACATCACCTCTGATTGCTTTCCTGACGATTCTTCAAACAATGATGACATCATCTCTCAAAGCTCTTACAATTCCTTCAACTATTCCAGCGTGAGCTACTCCTATGTCAATGATGAAACAGGGCAGAGCTCATTTACTCCTAAGAGCGTTGGATCAACTAGGTTTTGTCCAGAGGAAAAAGCAAAGCGAAAATCCCACAAAGGGAAAGTAAACGAGGAGACGAAGATGAGCAAACTTCGGTCGTTCATGGACATCAGGAGCCAGCTGTTGCACAAGGCTCTGAAGCAGGCGGTGCACGGGAGGCGGCTGTTCAAGACGGTTGGAGCAGTTGAAGGAATTGGGTATCAGGCTCCTGAGATGTCGAGTAATGACAACATGTAATCTCGTGGCGCAGTTTCGTGGCATTTGATGGTTAAAGTTGTATTTTCCATTTTGTTTAGGTTAATGTTGTTGTATATGATTTTGGTTGGGTGTTTTATGTGTGCGTTTGTTTGAAAAGGAAAGAAATTCGGTGTGCCAGATACTGATAGGCCTGATGCATCGTGTGCCCATATGCATCTCTAGGGGACAAACCGGGAATGCTCTGTATAGTATTATGTATACTGCTTAGAATTATGGCTTATAGGAGGGTGTCACCACAAGTGGAGAGCTTGAGTTGTGGTCAGAGTAAGGTAGCAAATAAGCAATATCTTGGCTTATACAACAGCTTCAATGTTTATGAATGCATTTTTTTTTTCTTGGCCTCGTTTTGTTCCTTTTGTCCACTTGTTATGATGGTCTTTCATTGTCTATTTTGATAAATTATGCAGAATAGCATATCAAACACATTGAAGGCACAGTTTGTGCAAAAAAAAAAAAAAAGTAGGGAGGTCTGTCAGACAGCCATGCAACCACCTCAGATCTTGATAAGAACTAAGGACGATCCTCTACAGCTGAACCATGACTGAAGCCATGGGTGGCCGTTAATCACGCTGAGATCGCATGGCCACGTGTCATCCACCAGACGTGGTTTCCTGTCTCCTTAGAACTCAAGGATACAGAGGTACGAGCCTATAGAACAGATCCTGTTCAAGTAAGGTCGTGCTAGTTCCTCTCCACCTTCGTCCCTTTATACTCTCCTCTTGCTTTCTTTTCGTTCGATGTGGGATAGATGGCTTTCTTAGTTACGTCGAAAGAATCAAGGATGCAGCTCTTTACTGGCTCCTTTCTACATTTGGGCCGATCCTGGATTGGGCTCCAAATTCAATGGTCCATGACCAATGAATGATGCTGCTATTCTAATATATTCTTCTGAAATTTCGCGTGGTAACCTGAGTTATGACATTATTTATGGGGTGTACAAAAGTTTAACATAATTTATGTGGTAACCTTGAGTTGTATATAAAATTCATAAAATAACTTGTGGTTTAAAAGTAATTTGTCATATAACCAAAAAGTTTAAAATTGCCTTTAATTATTCAATTTTGAAAAATACAAAATAAAAAACTTATAAAAAAATAAAATAGAAAATAGAAAATAGAAAATAAAAAATAAAATAAAAAAATAAAAACATAAAAAATAAAAATAAAAACATAAAAAATAAAAACATAAAAACATAAAAACATAAAAAAAAACATAAAAATAAAAACATAAAAAAACATAAGAAATAAAAAACATAAAAAATAAAAATAAAAAAATAAAAAAATAAAAAAATTTGAAAATTTGAAAATTTGTTTTAAATTCTTAAAATATAATTTTATCTGTTACTAATACTATAATATGAAATGTGTTAGTTAATAATTTTTTTTAATTTATCTGATTTTTATTATATTTTTACATTATAAACTAACTAAATAGAAATATAAAAAACATTGAGAAATATTTAAACAAATAAAATAAGTTGATTTAAATAAACTTCTTAAATAATTTTTTGTTGATGATCATTGACTGATAAAGTTTTAAATCATTCACATTATTAAAATTTCTTTTCTTGTCCAGAAAATAATATAAATTACCCAATATTAAATTACTTACATTATTTAAATTTACATTATTTGTATTATTTATAAATTAACTTATTTATGTAAAATAAATTTATTAACCCAAGGAAATTATTGATTTAAATTAATGAATTTAATGAAAATTTTAAGTTTTACATTATTTATATTCTACATATTTTCAATTTTCAATTTGATTGTTTGATCCTTCTCTATTAAATAATGAAAATTTACATTATTTTATAATAAAATAAAAAAAATTCTTAACTTGGTGTAATATAAAAATATTTATTTAATTGATTAATTTATAAGGTTAATATATGATAAAGGTTAGATGATATTTAAGTAAAATTATTTATACAATATTTGATATTAAGGTAGTGAATAAGATTATAATTAAGAAAGTTAAAAATATTTTTCAATTTTTTATAAACAAAGATAATTTTAGTCTTTTTAGGCATTTGATGAATTTCGTATGAATCTCAAGGTTATCTTGTGAATTTCATATAAATTTGAGGGTTATCGTGTGAATTTTGTCAAACTTTAGTACACCTCATAAATAATGTTAAACCTCAAGGTTACCACGCGAAATTTCCGTATATTCTTCTATACTAATGAGATCTTACGTTCGCAAGTAAATTCCCTCCATAAAACCAGTGTCTTAGGGTAATCGTATCGGATTAACGAGTTGAAAGTGGGTATAAGCTCCAAGTTTAGGTATTGTATCATGTAGTTGTTTACTTGCTAAATGTGTGTTTTTGTCATGATCTTAGCAGGCGATAAATGTTAAAACAATGCCTAACACATAAAATATGTCGATTTTCTATCTAAAATCAATTGATAATAAAAGAACTATGGTTCCGATTTAAATAGAAGCATATATGTTTATCTATACATTGCTTCTTGTTTTTTCGAAGGAGTTCATCTATACATTACTTTTTTTTGTTATCATACATTACTGATATGGAGGAGTTTGCTACGGTAAAATAAATGGAACATGTGTTAGATTTATCAGATGAGAGAGATTCCATTTGGGCTTTCGATCTCGTCGTAGTATGACCGAGTTTCGAGTTGCCTTTATTGCATGTGGTTATATGGGAAGAACCGGCCAACAAATGGCCTTGTTTCACTTTAACCTCAGAATAATTTTCGTATTGGACACCCAGTTGTATTGTACCCTACATTAAGGTACATATATACGTGCAATCATTTCCTATCGGAAACCTATTCTTTGGAACCATTTTCTCGTCTTTCGATTCTCTTTTCTGCATCTTTGCCAAAACGACATTCCTTACATGATTAATAGTTATCCTACTACAATCATCTACAAAGCATTCATTTCTTTTAGTGACACTAGTTGTATATAGATGTTTTTTAAGAGGTTTCTTCAAATATAATTTGAAAACTCTTGTCGGATGAAGCTATTTTTCCAGTTCAGGTGAAATTGATTATTGATCGAGAGAAGATTTTCTAACAGCAATAAGAAAAGTTTGCCATTGCAAGTAAGCAGCACGTTTTTTTATATTTTTGGTTCATCTTAATTAGATTTTGAGTTTTAATGTATCAAATTAATTTTGGAGGTAACCCATAAATGTATTTCACCAAGTCCCTGATATAAATTAGTAGACAAATCCGATAGATTGAGAGGTAGATTAATTGGATAGACCGGCATGAAAATACAAAAAACTGATATAGTGATATCATTTTGAATCATTATATCACATTGTGTTTGGGCCGGGGGGGGCAGGCCCATTTATAAGCCTACAATTATAATTTTTGACAAATAACATCTAAACTTGTCTTTGTTATTTCTGCTTTGTAATTGCCAAAGGAGTATTGTGCTATACAACAGTTAAAGCGTGTGAGAGCTTACATGTTTCTTCTTTATAATCAGATATAAAGAAGAATAAATCCATCATATATCAAATATTACGTCTCCTAATTAATCCGTAATAAATTACTTAAAAATGATCGACACGTTCCAATCAAACACTAAGAGGACAATGTTAATTGTTTGAACAACAACAATTCAGTATATATAGTTTCATTAGAGTTTAAGGGGCTCATACATATATACAACCTTATCTCGAATATTTCCGAAAGGTCTAAAAAAAAAAAACAACTAATAAAACAAAATGTTAATTGTTTATTTCAGCAATATTTATCTATCACACGTACGAGTGTACAACATGTTAAGCGTTAGTATTATATAATGTAGATATACAAATATGACCCGGAAGTTGTGGCTAAATAAATAAGCGTAGATAAGGCGACAATCAAATATTTAATTTAATTAGCTTGTCTATCATTCCGACATCCGTGACAAAAAATCGGGATTTAAATTTGCGGCTTTCTTAGACCACCGCCATCATCAACATTACTGTACTATATATATACACACGTTCACACACAAAACGACAAACCAAGCCTAATAATTTGATAGGGCCATGTCATCGTATAATTAAATTATTCTACTCTATTGTAAAATTTGACAGCCGACAACAATATGATTTCATAAGATTCTCACATTCATTTTGTGGAGTACGGAGAACGCGAATTCTAGACCCACCCACACAAAATAATGAAGAGAATAGTTGTTAGTGTTTGTCCGAGTCTTTAGGAGTTGTTTCTGGTTTCTGCAGTTTGTTAGTCAGTCCTAGTCTTTAGGGAGTCTGAATTCAGTTTTATTAGCAGTAGACGTGGCTATTATTTAGCTTGTAGTTGCTCAGTATCGTAGGAGTTATTTGTAACCAACTAGGCTATATATCGAGCCTCAGTTTCTGAATAAACAAGGCAGTGTTTTCACATTACAAGCTCTCAAAATTACATTTGGTATCAGAGCAAAATTCCAAAACAAAATAGAGTGGAAATCAAAGGCCGCAGCCTTGAGTGACCAAACACGAGAGAATGGGAGACGAGAAAACACTCATCAAGATCCCTCACTTCGATGGACACTATGACCATTGGAGCGAGCTCATGGAGAATCTGTTGAGAGCCAAGGGACTCTGGACACTTGTGGAGGAAGGGTTCAAGGAGCCAAAAGACACAAGTACGTTGACAGCAGCCGAACGAACCAGGCTGGAGGAGACGAGGATCAAAGACCACCAAGTCAAGCACTATCTCTATCAAGCCCTTGATAGGACAGTGTTTGAACAGATTTTGGACAGGAGCACGTCCAAGATCGTGTGGGACTCCATGAAAAGAAAGTTTGGAGGCAGTGAGAAAGTCAAAAAATCCTTGAGAAACTCTCTGAGGAGAGAATTTGAGATATTAGAAATGAAGAATGGAGAGAACATCACTGAGTACTTTGCAAGAGTAATGGTGGTGTCCAACAAGCTCCGAAGCAATGGCGAAAGCATGGAGGATTCAAAGATCGTTGAGAAGATTTTGAGAACTTTAACCGAAAAGTTCACATATGTGGTCGTATCCATCGAAGAATCCAGGGATACGGACACCATTACCATAGATGAGCTGCAAAGCACATTAACAATGCACGAACAGAAATTCTCAAGGACACGCAGAGAAGAAGATGACCAAGCTTTGAAGGTGGAGGAGCGATCCCATACGAACAGAGGACGAGGCAGAGGATCGCCACGAGGTCGTGGGCGAGGAAGAGGCAGAAATAGCTTTGACAGATCCACAGTTGAGTGCTATAAATGCCACAATCTGGGACATTTTCAGTATGAATGTCCAAAAGGGAACAAGGAGGTAAACTATGCTGAATTTGATGAAGAAGATGAGTTATTGTTGATGGCCTATGTCAACTCAAACAAAGACAGAGGAAGCTCAAGGTGGTTCATCGACTCGGGATGCTCCAATCATATGTGCAACAACAAGAAATTGTTCTCCAACTTTGACGAGTCTTTCTCTCACTCGGTCAAGCTTGAAAACGATAACAGACTTCAAGTCACTGGCAAAGGAGTTGTACAAATCATACTTGGAGGAAAGAAGTATGCAGTGGGAGATGTGTACTTTGTACCTGATTTGAAGAATAATTTGCTGAGCGTTGGACAGCTTGAAGAGAAGGGAGTAGGTGTGCTGTTCCAAGGAGGCGTGTGCAAGGTTTATCACCCAACGAAGGGACTGATGGTGCAGTCTACTATGAGCAAAAATAGACTGTACATCATCCAATCTGAAGCAGGCTGTTGTGAAGACAAGAAAGAGAAGAGTCAGGAACAAAGTTGCCTCCACACCACCTCAGAAGTAGCAAAGCTATGGCACCACTGATATGGCCACCTTAGCTACAAGGGGTTACGAACGCTGCAGTACAAGAACATGGTTCATGGCCTTCCAAACTTCCCTGCCTCGACCACCACCTGTCAAGATTGTTTGAATGGAAAACAAACTCGTGTGCAGATTCCAAAGCAAGTGACATGGAGATCAAGTAAACCTCTGGAGTTGGTTTATTCTGATATTTGTGGGCCTATCACACCAGCATCACACAGTGGAAAACCGTATTTCCTTAGCTTCATTGATGACTATAGCCGCAAAGCATGGGTGTATTTTTTAAGTGCAAAGTCAGAAGCTTTGGAATGTTTTAAGACATTCAAAAGGGCTGTTGAGAAAGAAGCAGAGGTCAAAATCAAGTGTCTCAGGACTGACAGGGGAGGAGAATACACATCAACAGACTTCAACAAGTTCTGCAATGAAAATGGAATACGGAGGCAATTGACGAATGCTTATACGCCCCAACAAAACGGCGTCGCCGAGAGGAAGAACAGAACGGTGATGAACATGGTGAGGTCACTGCTTTCAGCAAAAAAGGTGCCAAAGGAGTTCTGGGCAGAAGCAGCAAATTGGACCTTTCACATCTTAAACCGATGCCCAACCTTAGCAGTGAAAGATGTCACACCACAAGAAGCTTGGAGTGGAATCAAGCCTTCAGTGGATCACTTTAGAACTTGGGGATGCCTTGCTCATGCTCACATTCCAAAGGAGAAAAGAGGTAAACTTGATAATAAAAGCTCTTTATGCATATTTGTAGGAGTCAGTGAAAATACAAAAGCATATAGACTTTATCATATTGAGTCTAATCAAATTATAGTAAGTAGAGATGTAGTTTTTAATGAAAGTGAGCAGTGGGATTGGGCAAACGATCATGGAGAACAGTTGCAAAAAGAGCTAGAGTGGGAAGAAACAAATGAAATAGTAAGAAATGAAAGGGAAGTAATTGCTGAAAACAATCAAGAGAGTTATGGGGAAACACGGGAAACAAGGGATGAAGAAAATTCTGAATTTGAATCTGTAAGAGAAAATGATGAGAGCAGGGAAACACGGGAAACAAGGGATAGAGAGAATTCAGATTTAGAATCTGGACCAATTCAAGGGAGAACTCGTAGGGCTCCAAATTGGATGAGAGAATATGTTAGTGGGGACAATTTGTCCGATGATGAGATTCATATGATGACAGATGCGGGAACTGAAGAACCTTATTGTTATGCAGTGCAAGGTATTCACATGATGATAGATGCAGGAGCTGGTGATCCACTATGCCACACAATGCAAGAGGTTGAGGATCCAATCTATTTTGAAGAAGCAAGTAAGGAAGAGAAATGGCGGCAAGCAATGGACAGTGAGATCAACTCCATTCAAAAGAACAACACATGGACTCTCTCTGTGCTCCCAAAGGGTGCTAAAAAGATTGGTGTCAAATGGGTATACAAGACCAAGAGAAACGAAAATGGAGAAATCACCAAATACAAGGCGCGTCTGGTTGCTAAAGGATATGCACAGAAGCAGGGAATAGACTTCACTGAAGTTTTCGCTCCAGTAGCTCGCTTAGATACAGTTAGAATGGTGATCTCCTTGGCTGCACAAAAAAGCTGGATGATTTTTCAACTCGATGTTAAGTCAGCATTCTTACATGGACAACTTCAGGAGCAAGTGTTT
The DNA here is from genome assembly GCA_964016875.1 of Fallopia convolvulus. Classification (NCBI taxonomy): domain Eukaryota; kingdom Viridiplantae; phylum Streptophyta; class Magnoliopsida; order Caryophyllales; family Polygonaceae; genus Fallopia; species Fallopia convolvulus. Next base: position 53,158,308 of record OZ024727.1, on the reverse strand, counting down.
GTTGAACAGCCTAGAGGGTATGAAGTGAAAGGGAAAGAACATATGGTGTATCAACTACATAAAGCCCTGTATGGCTTAAAACAAGCTCCAAGGGCTTGGTATAGTTGCATCAAAGCTCACTTCATGAAGGAAGGTTTCCAAGGCTGTGACAGTGATCATAGTCTCTTCATCAAGAAAAACAGGGAGAAAATCATCATTGTAAGTATTTATGTTGATGATTTAATCTATACTGGCAATGATGAGGGATTAATGAAGGAATTTAAAGAGTCTATGAAGAAAGGCTTTGACATGTCAGATTTGGGAAGTATGAATTACTTCCTAGGTATTGAAGTTGTGCAAAAAGGAGGAGGAAAATTCATCTTCCAGAAGCGATATGCTGAAGAGATCTTGAAGAAATTTGGCATGTCTGAATGTAACCCTGTCAACAGCCCAGTGGCCTCAGGAGTAAAGATGCATAGTGACGCAGAGGGAACACTGGTTGATGAGACATACTACAAACAAATAGTGGGAAGCCTTATGTACTTAACAGCCACTAGACCAGACTTGATGTTCGCCACAAGTTTGATCAGCAGGTACATGTCTAAACCTACTGAATTGCACCTGAGTGCTGCCAAGAGGATTCTCAGGTATGTGAAGGGAACTTTGGATCTTGGAATACTCTATAAGACTGATAGAGTGGATTTGGAAGCTTATACTGATAGTGATTATGCCGGGGATATTGAGGATAGAAAAAGCACAAGTGGGTATGTATTTTTGCTAAGCTCAGGAGCAGTGGCATGGAGCTCAAGGAAGCAACCGATTGTTACACTATCAACCACTGAGGCAGAATTTGTGGCAGCAGCAGTATGCACTTGCCAAGCCATCTGGATGAAAAGAATTTTGTTGGAGCTTGGTTATACAGGTGAAAAGGGAACCAACATCTATTGTGATAATAGCTCGACAATTAAGTTGTCAAAAAATCCAGTTATGCATGGTCGAAGCAAACACATAGACGTCCGGTATCATTTCTTAAGGAATCTGTCATCTGAAGGAGTAGTGTCATTAATTCATTGTGGAAGTGCTTATCAGATTGCAGACATAATGACGAAGCCTTTGAAGATTGAAGCATTCAGAAAGCTGCGGAGTGCTTTAGGAATGTGCAGCATTACAGATATAAACTAAAGCTTTTCAAGCATTAGTTTAAGGGAGAATTTGAAGAGAATAGTTGTTAGTGTTTGTCCGAGTCTTTAGGAGTTGTTTCTGGTTTCTGCAGTTTGTTAGTCAGTCCTAGTCTTTAGGGAGTCTGAATTCAGTTTTATTAGCAGTAGACGTGGCTATTATTTAGCTTGTAGTTGCTCAGTATCGTAGGAGTTATTTGTAACCAACTAGGCTATATATCGAGCCTCAGTTTCTGAATAAACAAGGCAGTGTTTTCACATTACAAGCTCTCAAAATTACAAATAAGACGCTATAAACTTTGTGTTAAAACTTTTAATCGGGTAATTTTTGCTAAACGGCTCTCTTAGATTCAAATATACCTTTTCAAGTTTGAAACTTTTACAAGGGTCCGTTTAATAACAGAATACTTATCGGAGTGCTGAAATTGTTCGGTGCTAATGTTGCAATTGTGTGTTAAAATCGAGTGTTTATTTTTTAGATAAGTTAGTGGGTGTTCAACAGGGAAATTATCAAAAAGGGACACGAAGTATTAACAACATAAAGTTAAAAAAAAATAAAAATAAAAACAAAACAACCTAAATCATAAAAAAAGTAAAAATAAACGATAAACTGGTTCAATAAAGTCGGGGATGTTGATTATTTTTTGAGCTTGAGATAAGTTCGATAAAATTTTATAAGTCGGATATTGCCAAACACGTGAAATAGAGTTTATTTTACTAAAAACAAGATATGCCCAATAAGCTAACAACAAATGGAATGGGGCCTAAATTTAAAGTGTTTAAAGATTGGTGATGAAATGAATTATGTTTGGGGGTAGACATATATTAGACGTACATCACACAAATAAAACAAGAATCTTAATATTTGACTTTTAGAAATACTTTCAAAAGACAAGTCCCTGAATCCTCGCTTCATCACCGTCTTTTTTTTGGTTAATTGTTTGTTTGGTTCATGCTCATTCACTCACTTAAATTTATAAAAATTAAATTTATTTTAATTCGTTAGGGATTGAGGATAATTGTGCACCGTGTTTTGACCCATCAACTATTTATTTTCCTATTCATTTGTGAGTTGTGACCCATGCGGAAATCCAATGACTCGATTTAGTTTTGGGCAGCTTATTGAATCTGTGAAGTGTCAAAAATTGATCCGATTTGTGTAAAGAGTTTCAACCACCAACGGGTTGAAACCCGTTGAAACCCGTTCGATTGATCAGATTTGTTAATAATAAAATATATATAAATAATATATTACTCACTCCGTCCCTTTTTGTTTGTCCAGTATTCTAAATCGGGTATCCCGAAATGTTTGTCGTACTTTCCCCCTTTCCTTTTCTATCCATACATTTATTACAAAAATACCCTCAACTAATACACTTTTTATCCACATTTTTCTCTTGGTATCTCAATCAACTATTCATCTTCCCCTACCTCAATTTCTTACAAAAAGCAATTTTCCTTTGTTTTTTACCCATTTTTTCAGATTTTTAACCAATGAGATATTTTATCCAATTTTTTTTTCCAATTTTTTTTCCAATTTTTTTACAAAAAGCAATTTTACTTTTATCCATTTCTTTTTTTTGGCCAAAATTGCAATTGGACTGTGCATTTTGTTTGGTGTGAAATGGAACTCGAGATCCATTAATTGCCATTGCTGGTCCAACATTGGATTGATTCAGTTTTTGCTTTGGTCCAAAATGGAGTGATCCAATTTGTTCAACCCATTTTAAGCCTCGGAGCATGTTAAAACTCTCATTCTCTTGAGAAACCCTAGAGAGCTCTCATTTCTTGCTCGTGGTGCCGCCTCTCAACTTCTCTTCTCTCTCTCACTCAAACCCTAAAGCTCTCATTCTTCAGAAACGTTAAAGCTCTCGAGCTCTCAAAATACCTCTCGATCTCTCTCTTGTTTTGTCGATTCTCTCATCAAACACTTAGATTGAGTTGTGAATTTCTCAAGCTCGCTCTGGATTGCTCTAAATCTCTGGATTCTAGCAAGATTTCTCGTCGTTTCTTGCTCGTGGTGCTCGATTCTTGCTCACAATCTCTCGGTCTCTCATAAAAGGTATTTGAAGCTCTCGATCTCTTCGTTTATCTTCATTATTTCTCTAAATCTCTGGTTTTCTCTCGTTTTGGATCTCAAATTCTCGTTTTCTCTCATTTTTTGGGGATCTCGGTTTTTCCTCTCTTCTTTTTGCTTTGAATCCCTCCTTTGCTCTCTTTTTTGTTCGATTTCGGTGTATGTTGACCAGATCTGTTGCTTCATTTTTGGATCTTGATTTTCCCATATTGTTTTCGGTCTCAATCTCTCGTGTTATCCCTTTTTTCGATCTCTTTGTATTTGTTGGCAAGAACACTTGGTTTTTGGAGTTCGATCTCGATTTTGTTCGCTCTCTTTGTATTTGGACCATATCTGTTGCTTCGGTTTTGGATCTCGAATTTCCTCTAAATTGTTGTCTTTGTATTTTGACCAGATCTATTCGCTCTCTTTGTTTGCTCTAAATCTCTCGGCTTCTCTCTTTTTTCTGATCTCTTTCAATGTTTTGAAAATATTTCCTCTATCTTGATTTTCGATCTCGAATTCCCTCTATCTTGTTGGGCTTCCGATTTTGCACTTAATCTGGATTGCTTCAATCGGTTGTTCCCCTCGATTTCTCTACATCTCTGTTCTCTCTTTTTTAATCTCAATCTCTCGTTCTCTCTCTTCTGTTATCGATCTGTTCATCTTGTTTTTGAGAGCAAAAGGAGAGAAACAGAGATTGTGAACAAAAGGAGAGAAAAAGAGATCTGTTCATCTTGTACGCATTTGTTTTTTTTCCCTCTTAATCTGGCATTTCTCTTTTTCGTTGTTATATTGGTTAACAGTGTGTTTCATGTATGTGTTTCATGTAGGTCCCCTGAATCTTGAGATGAGTTGTGAATCGAATAATGACGAGTATAGTTCTCCCCTGCTTTCGGAGGAAACTGAGTCTTATACATGCTCCGATTACCCAAATTGCGAGTGGGGCGCTGCATGTATTGGCTACCACTCCTATAGTCCACGACGTTCTAAATCATCTGTTGAGTGTGCTGCCGAGACTGATGATGCTGACTGTGCTGATTCTTATCCCTCATCCCCTGTTAATGCTGTGATGCCTACAATTGTTGAATCGGATGCCTCTGAAAATAAGGAAGAATAAATCAGATACGTCCCCTTATCCTTGATTGAATGCATGTTGCTTTGTCTGTTGTGATGGCAATGTTGAATGTCCCCTTGTTGCTTTGCCTGATGCCAATGTTGAATGAATGCTTGTTGCTTTGCCTGTTGTAATGCCAATGTTGAATGAATGCTTGTTGCTTTGGCTGTTGTGATGGCAATGTTGACTAAATGCAGGTTGCTTTTTTGTTTTGATGTCCCCTTCTCCCTCTCCCTCTGTGCAGTTTTTATGTGACTGAATGCATGTTTGTGTGTGAATGTGAATGCTTGTTTTCTCTCTTGCATCGATGATGAAGTCTTGCATTGGCTGAGATGCAAATTCAATATTCCCTTTGACATGGCATACATTAGGCCACCAGCCCTTAATTGTGGCTTTTTGGAGGCCAATGTTGGGTGGGTTTGTTTCAATGATGCTAAGGGGACATTTGATGTTTTTCAATACATATAATGAATCAATGATGAAGTCTATGTATGGCTGAGATGCAAATTCAATAGACCCTTTGATATGGCATGCATTAGGCCACCGACCCTTAATTGTGGCTTTTTGGAGGCCATTGTTGTCATGTTAATTAAGGGTGGGTTTGTTTCAATGATGCCAAGGGGACATTTGAGATTTTTGTACTGTGCATTTCAGTTTTCTGCAACATTAATCTGCATTGCATTTAAAAGAAACATTACATGTAGTCTTTTAACTAGTCCCCAAAAGTTGATAATTTACATTCAAAAGTGGATGATCAACAGATTCTTTATCAAGCAAAAATCTGTTGATTACTCCTCTTAGTCTTGTTCTACATAAAATCACTGTCTTGATGAGTGTCTCGGTCTGCATTTGTTGCTTCAGTCCCCTGTGTATGCTGAGTTGCATCTTGATCTTGATTAACTTCGTTCCATGCTTCTAAAACTGCCCACATTGGTGCTTCAACTTGAATTGGTAGATTGCCTTGAGCCCTTAATCTATTTTTACCCACATGTAGCACATCATAATCATTGCTTCCTTTCATCTTTAGAATTTGATTCATAACATATTGCAATGTCATCCATACATTGCCTAAAGTTATTGGGTCTAGCTCAAAGAAAGCTTGATGTATTGCCTCTAACATGTGCTCAATTGTCTTGGGCATTTTCTTGTGCATCAATGATTGTATGCTCCTAAAAAAGCCAAGATCTAATATGTTTAAATCTGGACTGTTGGGTGGTTGCTGAATTAAGATCAATGTGAATCCATCTTGTTAATACACTTGTTGCCATTCTGCATCCTCTTGAGTTATGTGTGCCCTTGCATTGTCTTGATGTATGAATATCACTTTGTTTTCTCCATCTTGTGGCCATTTTTCCTTTATTGCTGGAACAATTTGATCAATTAGCATGCGCCTTGTGACATTTTTGTTGACTGATTCCACAAGCTTGGTGACAATTGTCCCCTTCTCTCTGTTTTTGGACTTTATTTTAGCTGGTTGTTGGTATGTGAATGGGAAGATGCCTATTTTCCCATCAAATGTGCATGCTCCCTCTGTGTTGAACCTAGGCCTAGCTACTGCAACTGTAAACATTACCTTTGGAATGAATTTGCTAGAGCTTGCAGCTCTGTAATGTCCCCTTTCATGATGTGCTAAATACACTCCTTGTGTCTTCTTGCTCAAATTAAACCATTTTTCATCTATGTGGACAAAATCAAACATGGAATAATACTTTGTCTTGTTCTCTGGTGAACTCCCTTGTAATAGATTGAGGATCCATGCTAGCCTTCTTGTCATGTTTGATTCCTTCAAGCCTGGATGTAGTGAGTTTGTATGTGGCTTGATTGCTTTTCTTTGCACCAATCTGTGGACTGCACTCTTTGACATGTTGAGCTTGGTTGCTAAATCTCTGATGCATGTTCTGTCCCCCATGCTAATAGTTGTGATTGCACTACTTTGAACTTGTTGTTTCTTTCTACCACACTTGTGATAATTTGTACTGCAATGGACCCTTTGCATTGATTGTTCTTGTTGCTTTGATGTCTTCCATAGTCTGGAAATTGTCCTTGAAGATACATGAAATTCATTTGCAACATCCTTTAATGCATTTCTTGGAAGTTGTCCCCCATGGGCCATGTTTAGAAGCTTAACTAAGATTTGCAATTTCTTCTCACTGCTGAGCCTGGTAGTATAAGGCTGATGATGTGCTGGTTCTTGTGTGCTTTGACCCCCTTCTGCTTGATGCTGATCTGTTTCTTGGTTGACTGAATGAAGAAGTTCATCTTCTTCCATGACCCAGGCTGGCTCGTTGAGGTCAAATGCAAACTGTCCTCCCACCTGACTTGCATCATCTTCTAAAAGAGGGGGTTCGTTGAGATTAAATGCTGAAGTCATGACTCCAAGCAGTGATGCAGAGAATAAATGCAAATCCTCTGTTTTTTCTAGCTTTTTTTTTTGTAAAAAAGGGTGGTTGTGAAAGACTGAAAGTGTATTTACTCCATTGATGAAGCTGTAAATGAGGGACTAAATGTGACTTCTAAAGCTTTTAAAGAGTGTTTGTGTGTTGTAAATGTGAGGATCCGTGTGAAGATGGATACTGGTTTTCTATTGGTTCAAATTTTTTGTAAGCTCTCTCCTAATTGGTCCATTTTTTTAAAGCAGGATTCCCCTTTCATTCTCTGAAATAACACTGTACAGCATTAAATACAAGCACTGCAGAACCTGTACTTTATTTCTGCTTTTTTCCCCCTTAAAACCTGTGCAAATTGTCCTTGTGGACAAATAAAACGGGACAGAGGGAGTAGTATTTTTTAAATAAAATAATATTTTAATAATTGTAAAAAATTCGATTTTCTTGATCTGATGGGTCAACCCAACTCGTTCGAAAACCTGCAAGGACCCGACCCGATTTGACCAGTGACTCTTCACAACTTGTACCTGACTCAACCCGAACCCAAAATTACCGAACCCGAACCCGACCCGATCGTCCTGTTTAACAGGTCTACTAATGAGTAATCATTAATGATGCGAAAATCAAACAGTAGTACCTAAAAATTTCCGATTTAATTCTACGTACATCGCTCTTTACTAAAAAAACAGTCTATAAAATGATTGCCTTATAGGTCGGAATGTGATTATATCCGGTTGATCAAGTTTCATTTCGTGTCATGCTTTGGGTAAATACAAGTTCGGTTAATTAGGGTTTATTTTAATCGTATATGGTCAGTTAAATGGGAAGTTGGATTAATCGTCAATTTGATTATTCAATTACATCGATGTTGTAAAAGGGAATTAAATTTATTTTATCTACCATGTGCTAAGCTTAGTTAAGATATAAATAAGAATCTAATTTTAGAAATAACTAGTTAAAGTCTCGTGATATTCACGGGATAATTTTACTAAAAACTATCCAATTTTACGATATTAATTTAAATACTAAATATACTTATATAATTTCATAATAAATTATGCAATAGATAAATTATTTTTTTAGATTGTACTCCATATTTTAATTGAATATATTTTTAAATATTTTTTCATTATTTGTGGAGATCTTGTCCAAATTTAGATTGAAATTATTAAAATGTTGATTTACTATTTATCGAATATTTTTCAATAATATTTTCTTATTTTTTAGACACTAATATATATAAAATACTTGATTTTTATATAAAGATAATAATAATTAATATAGTTTATCTACAAAGCATAATATAATTTATTAAAATATTTTTTAAGTTAATTTATTAAAATTATATATTAGACTTCTTATCTTTTACTCTACAATAATAATAAAAAGAATGTTTATAAATATGAAAAATACAATATAAAGATTAGTATAGAAGAGAACATGCTCCTTGATTTTAGAGATAAAATATAGTGAAAATTATCTATGTATTATTTTGCAAAATTCAATCCATCTATAAAGTTGTTTTCCATACTAGTTTTACATAATGGAGAAATAAAATATAAAGGAAATTAATGTATATGAAAATTTACAAAATTCAATGTATTAATCAACCTATCATCCATATTAAATTACAAAAAAGCATAGAGATAAAAAAAATTTAAATGTAAGGTGGGGCTAGATAAAAAAAATATATTCTATATCTACATAAATAAAATGAAAAGGAAATTAAGAAAAATGTAATGTAATTTTTTTATCAAAATTCAATTTAATCAATTATTCATCAAGATTTGTAAATATTTTGTATCAAACTTTGATCTAAGAAAAAATCTTTAATATAAATGCATAGAAAGATAAAGAAAATCTAATTTTATTAATTTAAATTAAAATTTGATTTTTTTTGACATCTACAAATAATTTTAGTCATCAACATAAAATTATATCTTTTTCTCAAAATAAAAATATATCAACATAACAAAATTTATTATTTAAAATTATATCATTATATAGATATAAATTTTATACTTTGCGCTCAAGCCTTGTTAAAAGATAAAAAAATATATTAAGACTCTAAATCTTGTTAAGAGATAAAAATATTAAATTAATATGAAAAATATCATCTCATAGGAATTTATGTACATAAAAATTACATAAATATGTTATCTATTGTACTAAACTAATACATAATCCATAGATAGAAAATTATATACATAAAAAATTATATAAACATGTTATCTATTTAGTATATATAACAAGAATACTACAAATTGTTTCAAAATCTATTAAAATATAATTTCACATTAATTTATTCAAAAATGCCATGTGACGCAAATTTTACAATAGACTTGGGTTCTGCTTTATAATGTATTAGGGTAGATCTATAATTTTAGAATCTTTTCAAAAAAATAATAATTGGGTTTATGCTTTATAATTTAAGGTTTTAAGTTTCTAAATACAAATCATTATAACGTACTCTTAGAACATAAGATAAATAAAATCAAATTAATTTTCATATCTATTTATTAAGCCTCAGTAGTCTAGCTGGTAGTTGATGACGTCCGTGACCATTGGGTCGCGAATTCGAATTTTTATTTTCGTTATAATAGTCTAAGTATCTACTATGGACTCAAAAATGGAGAAAACACTCTCTTTTGAGAACCCCTCACCCCTAACCTATCGCCCCCTTTTTCTTCTACAATAACCCGATTTCGAAACCCTAAACCAGAAAATTTAGCCCTTTTTGAAGGAATCCAGCTCTCCATCCTCTCTCTTTTTGCTCTTAATGTAGCAAGAATTCTGGTATGGAAGATTTTGTGTTTGATTTACATCGGAAATCAACCGATTTCAGCAAACCGTTGGAGTCGGGAATGAAAACTTCGACTCACGCTGAAGAATTTGGTCCTTGTGATGCATATGGAACGGGCGACTCCTTCCTGGGTAGAAGGAGGACGAGGAATCGAGGGGTTTCGCATCTCAAATCATGGAAGATCTGGAGGTTCGAGTTGATGAGGGCGGCATCTTCCGATACTTTTGGCTCTGATGTCCTGCCCCAAACCAGAGCAGGTATCTATCCTCTCTTTTACCTAAATAAGAACTTGGCTTTTCTCTTAAGTATCGGATGGCTCTACCATGTTGAATTTCAGTAGTTTGGTTGAATGGTTATGGCTCTAGTTGTTCCATTTTGATTAATTTCTATGGAAAACCAAGAGGTACTAATGGAGAAAAACAAATTTTACTTAAAGAAGGTTGTGTTCTGACATCATTATTGTAAAGAACAAGCTGAGAGTGTTTTTACACATTATCAGAAAAGAACCCACCCTACCATGGTCGAGGAGACCGTCATTGGTAGTGAATTGAAAAGGCCTTTTGGGGCTAATCTTTCGGGATTCAAGAAAGACTAAGGGCAAAGAAAGCTTGATTATAAATATGTTTTATATACACTGGTGGAAATAAAGACTTTGAGCTATTCTTATGCTCCTAGTATGGAAATTGACTTCTTATGCTCATGAATGAAAACTTGAAATTTCTGAACAACCGGAAACTTGGAGCTGCAAATGAGTTGTTGATAAGAATGTTTATCGACTGTGATAAACATTTCAGTAATAATCTGTGGCAGTCCGGGAATTTCTCGGGTGGGTTCGTACACCATTCTCGAGTTCCCTGCGTGAGGAAAAAAAAACTGAATTTTTTTATGCTTGGGCAGAAAGTTGAAAATAAAAAAGAAGGAAAAAATTAATGAAATTCCAATGTTGGCTTTTACTGGTGTTGTTTAGGATATTTTGAATTTTTTGAGAAAATATTGGTGCTTGGGCCGCAAGTCTTATTCCTTGTGCTTGGGCCTCAAGTCATATTTATTATATATTTATTTTTATATTTAAATAAAGTAAGTCCTTTCTAGGCAAGGCATGTCTGTTTTCTTTGTTGCAGGTTTACTGGAGCTTAATTTAAGTACTCTTTTCGAGAAATTGGAGCTGCGTTTGGCATTGGACCGAGTTGTATTAGGCAAAGTCGCTTGATGCTCTGGGGCTTCTGAAGATCCTTCATCTCGGTGGAGGGAACGTCAGATGTCCATTTCGCACGCCCAAAAGGGGTCGACATGTTGCCTGCGGCACTATTTTATAGTGCTTTACTCACCCCGATCTCAAACTCTTCTTAGTTTTTTTTTGCGGAATTTTGTACTTTTTATTGCTTTCCTGCATGCTTTGACTTTCTTAGTCGTTCACGGCTGCCGTTTTTTAACGGCCTCTCGGATTACCAAGTTTGTTTGGTATCCGAATTCTTACCTTATAAAAAAAAAATCTACTATGACTCAAAAAAAAAATCATATATATATTTCATATTATAATGTGAAATGAATTAAGTCTGATTTTGTTATAGTCTACTTGCTGATGATTCATAAGTCCTAACTTATCCTAATATAGTAGTATGCTGATTGAGTGGGTTGAATGATTTCTGGTGGATAGATTTATCAAAGAAAATCGTACTTTTTTGCATCCAAGTGCATTTGATTTGTTGGTCAGGTCTGATGAATTCGCTAATTTTGGAAACACGAATATTCTTGCCAAATTTGGGAAGAAAATACTGGAGTATTATTCCTACAGTTTTTCTATCCTATGCCCTTAGGTTAAGAATACTAATATGGGAAACTAAAATCCTAATAAAAAACTAATAAACCCTATTAAAAAATAATTAAATCTCAATAAATACAATAACAAGATAAATTATCATTTTTAGTCTTTTAACCTATGCCCTTAGGGCATAAGTTAGAAAAATCGTTATTCCTAACTATTTGCCCCTGGGCCTCAATTATATATTAACAGAATGTATAACAGCACCAATAATAATGGATCTTTTCTTTCCACTAAGACATTTTTCATATCAATATGTTACGTTAGTTTATATTTTGAATTATCTGACTACATTTCACTTCTAATCATGACGAATTTTAAGGAATAGTAGCTAGATTATTTCAAAGTTTGATCGATCGATCGAATTGAACCATTAACTTGATTTTAACGTGTTACAGCAAACCAGCAATCAAACTAAATCGGAATCATACTTGAATATATATTTAATAATTTAAACTACAAATTGGCAAATAGTAATCTGTAAAAATACTAGCTCATGCCATTTTACGATTTTGAGTTACTTGTAAATTGGTATATATTATAGTTGATCTTATATAGCTCATTCCTAGCTACTACTAGCTTTTGAGTTATCTACACTAAGATATTGAAAAAAATTTATTAGGCAATATATATTTTGTATTATCCTGTTAATATATTTTCCTTATTTCATGCATTAGCTTGTGCCCCAAGTTTGATAAGATCGCTTAGGCATTAAGCATATCTTTTATATAAACCCCTTTGGGTCTCTAATAGAAAAGTGAATCATTCACACAAAATCATATCTCTTATCTTATATGGTATCAACTTTTCCGATCCTTATCTAATCCCACCACAAACCCTAATTTACCGCACCATGGTTAACGACGGCCTCCCTACTGATGGCATTGCTACGTCCGGCGACTCGCACACCAAGGGCTCGCTGCTCATGGCGGCCTCAGGTTCTCCGTCCGGCTTCAATCTGAGCTTTCCGAACATTGGTTTCAAACTTGATCGCCACAATTACACACTTTGGCGCCATACAATCAAGTCATCGCTCGAGGCCTACTCCATTGAAGGCTTTTTACAACCGAATACTGCACCGCCGAAAACCATGCCTGTCGCTGCTGGCTCCGAAGATCCACCGATTGACAATCCGGCCTTCGCTGCTTGGACTCAAAAGGACAGGTTCATTCTTCTTTGGATTCGTTCTACTCTTTCAACGCCCTTATTGGCTCAAGTAGCCTGGGCGAAAACCACACATGAAGCGTGGACTATACTTGAGCGCATGTTCTTCGCTCAGAATAGAGCCCGATCTATGCATCTTAAACAACAGATGCAAAATCTTAAGAAGGGTACTCTTAGTATCCTTGAATATGTTGAGAAGAAGCGCGGTTTTTCTGATGCTCTCGCTGAATGCGATTATATTGTTTATGATGCTGATTTCATTGAATATCTACTCAACGGCCTTGATTCTTCATATTCGGCTTTTCTCACTGCCTTCAATATGCAGAAAGAACCTATTTCTTCTGATGAACTGTTAGGTCTTCTTTTACGAGAGGAAGAGAGTATTAACTCCAATCTGCAGCCGGCTCTTGATTCTGCCCTCTCGGCGAACGCAACATCTCGTTCCTCTCGTGGCTCGTCCTCCTCGTCTCAAGGTGCGGCAGGTTCGGACTCCACTTCAACGAACTGTCCGATTTGTCAGATCTACACACGCCCTAACCACGAGGCAATCAATTGTTGGCAACGGTCTAATCTCTCCGACTTTCCACCCACCAATCCGAACTACAATAGTCGTGGTGGAGGTCGTGGGGGACGTGGCGGCCGCGGTGGCCGTGGTAACTCTTCGCGGAATTCGGCTGATCGCAATTCGCAGGCTTATGTTGGTATGCAGCAGCCGACTTATGCCCCACCGCAGCATTATCCACAACAACCTCCTCGGCAAAATTATTATGTTGGCAATTCTCCATCCACTCTAGTTGATCCAAATTGGTGCTTTGATTCTGGGTCTACCAGCCATGTCACTTCTGATTTCGGTAATCTCTCTATGCACTCCGATTACACTGGCAATGATGGTTTACAAGTCGGTAATGGTACGATCCTTCCTATTACGCATTTGGGCAGCAGTTCATTAAATTCCACTCATAAACCTGTGCAATTGCATAACATTTTATTTGTTCCTCAAATTAAGAAAAACTTAATTAGCGTTTCTCAATTAACCAGAGATAATGATGCTTACATGATTTTTTATCCTACTTGTTGTTTTGTGAAGGACAAGCAGGGGCGAACACTCCTCAAAGGAACCGTTGAAAATGGGCTTTATCACTTGACAACCTCAAAATCGTCCCCCTCTTCTTCTCCCCGAGCCTACCTTGGTGAAAAGACTACACTTCAAATTTGGCATGAACGCTTTGGTCATCCGCATGAGTCAGTTTTTCGTCGTTTAGTGTCTAGGTTTAGTTTACCTGTTTCCATCAATAATCTGAAAGCTGTCTGTGAGTCTTGTCAGTTGGGCAAAAGTCATCGACTCCCCCTATCTGACCGTCATTTACCTAGTTCTTTACCTTTTGAGTTAGTTTATTCAGACGTTTGGGGCCCTGCTCCTGTTTCTTCATTTAATGGCAATACTTATTTTTTAATTTTTGTTGATGACTGTACCAAGTTTGTTTGGATTTACTTTCTTTCCCAAAAATCTCAAGTTCTTCAAACCTTTCAACTCTTCAAAACAATGGTTGAAACTCAATTCTCCACAAAAATAAAACAATTTCAGTCTGATTGGGGAGGCGAATACAGAAATGTGTCTACTTTTCTCCAATCGCATGGCATTCTTCACAGAGTGTCATGTCCTCATACTCAATCCCAAAACGGGGCGGCAGAACGTCGTCATCGTACCATAGTTGAAAAAGGTTTAGCTCTTCTCTCCCATGCCAAATTACCTCCTCTCTTTTGGGAGCATGCTTTTCATACAGCTGTGTATTTACATAATCGTACCTTAACTCCAATCTTACAGTTTTAAACCTCCCTTTGAAGTTCTTTACAATAAAATTCCGGAATACAAATTTCTTAAGTCCTTTGGTTGTCTTTGTTACCCTTTTCTTAGGCCTTATGTGTCCAACAAACTTGAGTATCGTTCTTCTCCATGCGTCTTCATTGGGTATAGTTCCAAACACAAGGGTTATTTATGTCTTCATGTCCCGACGAATCGGGTGTACATTGCGCGTCATGTCATCTTTGATGAAACCACTTTTCCGTACATTCATCATGCCCAAAAACCCGACTCTCCTCCCCCGCATACTTCACCAATTCCCGGCTCTTTATTACAACTGGCGTCCTCTCCGTGACCGGCCTCTCCTGCCTTGTCTCCTTCGCCACCTTCCATCACGACCGAATCACTGCCGGCCAGCCCTTCTCCGACCCCACCGTCACCGTTTACACCCATGCAGCCCGATCACCCGTCACCGTTTACACCCTTGCAGCCCGATCACCCATCACCGCCTCCCTCCAACAGCCAACCCAATCAAGTGGAAAGCTCGGATTCGCGGTCCTTAGACGACGTGCTTGCCTCGGCTGCCTCTCCGACTTCAGGTATACCTCCTTCTTCTATTCCGTCTTATTTTCGCCCTGTTGACACCTCCACACACCAAATGGTTACTCGTTCCAAAACTAATAACCTCAAACCCAAAGCCTTGAACACCACTAAACATCCTTTACCCGCTTCCGCAGATCTTTATAATGAACCTAAAACCTTCATTCAAGCTTCCAAATCTCCCGAGTGGCAAAATGCTATGCAAAATGAATATGATGCCCTTTTACATAATGGGACTTGGACTTTAGTACCTCGTCCTTGTAATTCTAAAATTGTTGGATGTAAGTGGGTTTACATGGTGAAACGAAAGGCAGATGGTTCGATTGAGCGCTATAAGGCACGTTTAGTGGCCAAAGGCTATAATCAGGAAGAAGGCGTTGATTACTTTGATACTTTTAGTCCTGTTATCAAGCCAACTACTATTCGTATTGTGCTATCTTTGGCTTTACAATATTCTTGGCCCATTCGACAGGTTGACATTAATAATGCCTTTCTCAATGGAGATCTTTCTGAGCAGGTTTACATATCTCAACCCCCTGGTTTTGTCGATCAGCGTTGTCCAAATCATGTGTGTTTACTTCGCAAAGCGCTCTATGGCTTAAAACAGGCACCTAGAGCATGGTTCACTAAACTGCGACATTTTCTAGTTAGCCATGGCTTCAGATCATGTCGATCGGATACCTCATTATTTGTTCGGAGACACGCCTCCAGTGTTCTTCTTATTCTGGTCTATGTCGATGATCTCCTGATCACGGGTTCTGTAGCCGCTGATATTGAGCGGTTCATTACACTTCTACATGCTGCATTTGCCTTGCGAGATCTCGGCCCCATTCACTACTTTCTCGGCCTTGAGATTACACGTCATCGTGATCATATTTTCATGTCCCAACAGAAGTACATCCGAGACCTTCTTGATCGCAGCAAGATGTCTGATGCTAAGCCTATCTCGTCGTCGGCGGAACCAGGATCTCGGTTACTACGTTTAGGTGATCCTTTATCTGACCCTTCGCTGTATCGCAGTATTGTGGGTGCTTTACAATATGCTACTATTACTCGTCCAAAGATCTCTTATGCGGTTAACAGAGTGTGTCAGTACATGCATTCTCCCACTGAAACGCACTGGTCAGCTGTCAAACGGATTCTGCGTTACCTAAAAGGTACTATTTCGACTGGCTTGACACTTCGGCCTTCTGTTGATCATAGGCTTACTGTGATGCTGGTTGGGCATCTGATGGAGATGATTGTCGTTCTCAGCATGGTTTTGCCATTTACTATGGTGGCAATTTGATTAGCTGGTCTTCAAAGAAACAACATGTTGTTGCCAAATCTAGCACTGAAGCAGAATATCGCGCCATTGCCTTCACTTCTACTGAATTGATTTGGATTCAGCAGCTATTACAGGAACTTCAGGCTCCACTGCGCCGACCTCCTATTGTTTTATGTGACAATCTGAGTGCCACTTACATGTCAGCTAATCTGGTATTTCATCAGCGTTCTAAGCACATCAAGATTGATTACTATTTTGTTCGAGAACAGGTTGAAGATGGTTCACTTGTTGTTCGATATGTTCGTGCTCATGATCAGACTGCCGATATCTTCACTAAAGCCGTTGGCACTGCTCGCTTTTTGCAACTTCGGTCCAAGCTTCATGTGGTTGCTCCTCCATGAGCTTGTGGGGGGGGGGGGGGGTATTAGGCAATATATATTTTGTATTATCCTGTTAATATATTTTCCTTATTTTATGTATTGGCTTGTGCCCCAAGTTTGATAAGATCGCTTAGGCATTAAGCATATCTTATATATAAACCATTAAACCTCTTTGAGTCTCTAATAGAAAAGTGAATCATTCACACAAAATCATATCTCTTATCTTATAAAATTAATTCAAATAATCCTTTTTTTTGGTAGGTGGTAAATAAATAACCTAAACTTTGAAATGACAAAAAATTGAAAGTTTGAGTTTTTCTAAATCTCCTATCAAATGACATACTTTTTACGTTTCATGCCCTTTTTCGGTGCCACATCAACTAGTTTGAAGTACTCATTAATCATTATCATGATATCTGTTAGTGTCTTCAATATTATCATGATATCTGAACAGTCGAGCTAAGCGAGTATTAGCCTGTCCAAAGTTTCTGAATATGCCGATGTGCACATGTGTCTCTCCCTACACGTCTAGGGCGTGTATTTATAATGGAAGAAGGAGAGGTAGGGGGCGAAAATCTTATCTTCCTAGGGCTGGCCAACTGCCTTAGCCCAAGTAAGGAATATTCCACCCCTTCTCCAACTTTAATTCTATCTTTAATGAAAGATAAAATCTCCCATTAAGTTGCATAACCACCCTATTTTTTATAATATAGAAAATAACGAAAATAATAATAACTGCATAGTAATTTAAGAAATATCTTTTTAATAGCGAAAATAACTATGGTAACTATGTTTGTTTTACCCGCTCACAATATCATCTAAATAAAAATTGGGTGATTTGAAACAATTTTTCCTTAGATATCATCGGATTCAATTTGACTCTCAAGTTTTTTACTCAAAATTTGATTTTCATATTGATTTCGTATTAATGATTATTATATCATGAAACATTAATAGTGATATTTCAACTAAACACTCCAAACATAAAAAGGTCATTGCTAAATACATGTGTAAATTAGTGACTTTTTGTCTAATCCCACTCCCAAAATGTCAATTGCAAAATTTGAAATCCTCTTTTTCTACACACAAGACCAAACAATAACATGCACTCGGTGCATGTTTCTTCTTTCAAATCTAACCACTACATCCATCCATGTAGCCATATATATAAAATCTTTCAACTTTTGATATACCCAAAAAGCACTTTAATTTCTTTTTCTTTAGTTGTGGTGTTCATATTTAAATAAAAAGTGTTTTTTCAAAGTTTAAGACAAGACATAAAATTTAAAAAGAGCTCCTTTTGGTTAACATTTACCAACACCTTTAATATTTCCCCCCAACCCCTTCAACTCAAACACATTGTAAGGTTTACACATATACATTGTTCTAAAACTCCCCTCCTACCTTCATCTAGGCCCTCACCTGGCGCTGGAAGGCACTGCTAGTTCGCCTAGCTTTTTAGCATGTCTAGTCTGTCTAGGTGTTTGTTTAAGTCGTCTAGACGCTAGTCAGTCCCTCTCCGCTTGGAGTCCATCTAACATTTTTTCGAACATTGCAGATATATGAATATAGGGTTTGGGAAACCAAAAAAACTATTTTTTCCCCCTGTGCTTGTTAACTTTTGAGGGTGAAATGCATTCAAATTAATAAGTCTATAGTACGTTTGTCATTGCCTTTTTTCTTTTTGTACCTTGGACCTTGGTCATTTGATCATAGGGGCGTTGAGAAAAAAAAGGTGAATACGTAGTTGTGGGTAAGTGAAAAAAAGGTGTATTGAAAGACAAAAATAGATTTAAATGGAGACAACTTTTCAACAAAAGGACCCTATTTTTTCATAGAAGAACATCTCATGCGTGGTCTACATTAGTGTACCATCTTCTTATTCTTTTTTACTAGACTTAGATCATGGAAAACTGTCACAGGTTCAACCCGCTAATCCACATTAGGTCATGAAAATTGTATAATTCTAGAAGTAATTTACACAAAATCACTCATAATTTAGGTTGTGGTGTATAAAACCGTGATTAAGTCTATATATAAGTTTAATTTTATTACTCCCTTGTATACTCTCTTCATATTTACGTGGGAGAAGGCTATCGAGTTGAGGATGAAGAGGCTTGTCGAAGTGTTAGAAAATTAGTTCAGATTTATACTAAGGAGGTTGTCTATAGAGGCTATTAATCTGTTGAGAAAGTTGATAGAGGCTTATAGAGAGAGGAGGCTATTGAGTTGATGGTGAGGAGGCTTGTCGAAGTACTAGAAAATCAGTTCAGATTTATGTCAGAGAGGTTGTGTATTGAGGCTATTAATCTGTTGAGGTTGACAGAGGCATATAGAGAGAAAGAAGAATCTATATATGATTTTCGTCGATATTGAAAAAGTGTACTTCAGTGTGCCAAGAGAGTTGATTTGGGAGAGTATGGCAATCAAGGAAATGTTTGAAACATTCATCGGAATCTTCAGATACATGTATAAGGGTTCAATGACCAGTGATTGCACCCCGGGTGGGGATACAAAGTACTTTAAGGTGGTATTGGGTCTACATCAAGGTTCGACTTTGAGCCCCTTTATTTTCATGATGTTGCTGGACGTTTTGACGAGTGATATCCAATGGGACATTCCGTAGTGTATGATGTTCGCATACGATATTGTCTTGGTGGACGAGTCTAGAAATGAAATTAGCAGTAAACTCGAAACTTGGAGGGAGAAGTTGGAATCTTAGGGTTTTAGGATGAGTAGGACTAAGACAGAATATATGGAGTTCAATTTTAGGCAATATTTTGATTCTAGTGATGAAGTGTGTTTGGGAGGAGAAGTCGTTATGAAGAAGGAGATAGGCATGGCAATTTCAACCTCACCCGACGGATACACGACTAAATCGACCCGAAAAAATGGGTGAAAAACTGGAAAAAAATCGGATGATCGGGTGGAAGTTCAGGTACGGGTGTGGGTGTGGTCACTTCACCCAACCCAAAAAATCACCCGACCCGACCACCCGACATACAAAATCATAATCACGTCTAAGATAGTACACCTATATACGTAGAATACTACCCCTAATTCCATGCCTACACTCAATTTAGTCACATGGAAAATTGAAAAATAAAATGTCTCAATATTTATACTCCTTTCCTTTCACAACGTGAATTTATATTGTGAAAAGAAATTTAAGATTCAAATTTTATTTCACAATATAAATCTATATTCTAATTAATCAATGTAAAATTTATCTAAAATAACATATTAATTTAATATCTTACTTTATTTTTGATTTCAATAATATTTAACATCAATAAAAATAGAGAAATCCATTAAAAAGGCACTTGTTGAGAAAGGAATTAGGAAGAAGATGGGCAACTAACTATACAACTTTCAAAGTAGTCGCTAAATTAACTATTTTGTCATATGCTTCCCGTACATATTTTGAAATAAAAAGTTTTCACAAAACGAAGTAAGAGAATTATACTAAGTAATTTGTCTTGGTGCATGTCGTGAATTTAATATTGTGGTGGTGGACAAAGCATGTCATAAGTCAGCATTCAACAAGCAAAGGTGCAGCTTTGTGGATCATATCAACCTTTTCACGTTGTTGTAAGCCTGATGCATGTAAAATCTTCTATAAAAACATCTTTTTCAAACTTTGTTTCTTGCACCTCGCTTCGTTGGTGAATTGAATAGTGAGACTTTTTGGCACGAGTAACTTATTGAAATAATATTATAGCAATGTACATTAACGACATATTTCCCAATCAAGTTTCAAGTGTTATTGAGATATATATATATATATATATATGTTGTATGTCAGTTGGGGTTGGCTAGTCTCTTCTTGTGTTAGTGTTATTGTTGAGAATAAATATCCCTATCCTACATTGAAATCCAAAGAGTTAGTGTTATTGTTGAGGACAAATATCCTATCCTACATTGAATTCCAAAGAGAAACATGTCTAGTGTATATATCATTGGATACTGCTCTTATTGTTAATTAGTTTTAGGATGGAATTTCATGTGCTTATGTGCTAAGGCCTAATGCGCATATGTGCATGAAAAGACGTGTGGAAAACCCCCAAGTTATAATGGCCTGCCAACGGACTTTATCATACTATCAGAGCAAGTTTGGTCCTGATCGGACTCATTATTTACCTTGGGTTGGGCTTAGCGAGTTACTGTGAAATGAATTGTTCCTCTAACGAAGTGCAAAAGAATTGTTCCTCCAACGAAGTGCCAAGGAATTGTTCATCTATCGAAGCTCAAAGGAACTCTGAAAGGAACTGTCCCTCTAACGAAGTTCAAATGAATCGTGAAAGAAACTATTAGTTTAATTTGAAGGAAGGGAACTGTGGAAGGAACTGTCAGTGTAATTTGAAAGAAGGGAATTGTCAATGGAAATGTCAGTGTAGTTTGAAGGAGATGTCCCCCAAACGAAGTGTGTCTTGCGTGTCAAGGGAAGAAGGGCAAAGACGTCCTTTGAAATATTGTCTTGCGCCTCAAGAAATGAAGGGTATAATTGTCCGTGAGCATATCCAGCGCACATGGATATAGATGTCTTTAGGAAACATGTCTTGGCCCCAAGGAGAACAGGATTGGATTGTAATTGTGTCCTTTGTAAGGACAAGTCCCAAAAATCCTATCACTATAAATAGATAGAGATAAACTAGGGTTTGGTGTGCTTGAGCAAATAAAAAAATCCCAGATTGAGAGCACCAATAGCATTCCAAGGAAGAACAAGAAGAAGAAGACGTCAGCGACGAGTGTCTGATCTCGATGATGACAAAGGCGATTCCGAAGCTAAATGGAACTGCGACGGAGAACACGAAATTCACTTGCCTTGTATGTTGTTTGTCTTCTTGGTTAAATTTTGCGACGAGTGTCTAATCTCACCCATATTCGATCCATCACCTGTTTCACCCATCACCTGCTTTTCTTCAGTTTTTCACCCGTATATTTGGATCGGATAAAACGGGCAGGTCGATCATCCATGGATAATGTCCAACCCTAACTACTAGCATGCTACATATTGACCACGTACCCTAAAAAACATGCTATATATGGAGTATTAAACTAAGAATTCCTTCATGGTTTAAAAAAAAAAAAACTAAGAATACCTTCACGGTAAACCCCAAAATTTAGAATTTTATAATGTAAATTACCGATTTTTCCGATTGGATTGGAGGGGTTAACGGCTAGTTAATTAAGCAATACTAATTTTTAAACAGGATAGGTTTTTTTTTTTTTACTTATAGATGTCACTATCCACCATGTGAAAGGGTCTCATTTTGAGCATATAGAATTTACTAAATAATAGTGTGAAAATCAAGGGATACATGTATTGTATGTATGTTCAATATTCTTATTAACTTGCTTTAAAAGGAAATCTCTGAACGTGAAGTAGTACGTCATACTATACGTAATACACATACACCCCATGCCCTATTAAAAAGAAATAGTTTAATGCAGCTCATACAAAATACAAAAATTACACCATTAATTTTACAGATTATGAACTTCATTAGTAGATGGATTCTGGGATATACAAAATCAATATGTATAATTCTTATTTTAAATAAACCACACACATGAATACCCTCCATTTGCCTTGTGCAAAACTAAGGAAAATTAACCTCTTCAATAGGGCTATCCATGTACCATCACTAAAATATTAGAGTAAACTAGACTCATAATTTTACAGATGGTAGTATGATGAAAATTTAGGGTTTTTCACGCAACTACATCTCCTACCCTTCTAATGTTGTTTAGATCAAGCCAAATTTGCTTGAACACTTGGATGATAACATCATGGTATTCGTCGGAGTTGAGAGACAAATAGCATGCTAATAGCTCCTCCAAATCTTTTGACGCCCTAATGTTATTCTCGACGATCATCTCCACCATTGAATCCCTGAAATCCCTTTTAGGATCAAACGACGATTTCACTATTGCCAAACTCTCCGACGAGATGCTCTTTCTTGGTATGCTTCCCTTGCTCGAATGAACCTGAATTCGGTCAAAGTCAAATTAAATTATAAAGGTTTTTCAAGCGTGTGCCCAACTGGTCATATGTAAGTAATAATTCACATAGCAATACACATTCTAATATATAATTTATTTTTTTCCTAAAAAAGAATACATCATATTTTATATATCATATATTATATGCTTATCATTATTTTGGATAATGATTTGGAAGCACTTACTAAACTCAAATTATTAACACAAGTATTTAGATACACAATGCAAAAGGCAACCTATAAAAAAAAATCAAAAGGCTATGATATAAATTATCAATATCAAAAAGTTGGTTAACTTAATGCAAAATTTGTACAAATTCGTAGTGAATTGTAAATTGATTTTGTACGAGTATTACTTTAGAAGGGAAATGATTGATTGATACCTGTACCCGTCTAGAAATTCGGGGCGAATTGATCCGAATTCTAAACCGGGGCGAACCGGTCGGAAACCTCCGAACCGGGCGAATCCCCTGTTCCTTGAAAACAGAGGAAGCCATCGGTTCCGCGTCCTCCCTCGCAACCTTCACCGACAAAGACTCGTTCTTCGCTGAGCTCTTCTTCTGCTTGATTGGGGCATCAATGGCTTCCACGGCCCCACCGATTCCCTCAGCGAAGTCACTGAATTTGCTGCGCTCTGTTTTGATTGGAGGAAGCCGCAGAATCGTCGAAACAGAGTCCTCCGTTTTCCGGCCCAACAACGACTTCTTGTCGACATCGATGACGACGCACGTTTCGTCGGCGTGGGACGTGGAAGAAGAAGAAGAAGAGGATTTAGTGGTGGTGGTGGAAATTGAGGTCGGAAAAGACGTGGGTCTTCTTTTAGTGGTGGTGGGTCTTCGTTTTTTGGAGGATTTTCGTGGTGGGTCAAGAGGTGGGAAGAGCAACAGATCAGAGGATTTGGGGTTCAAATCTCTGGTAAAGTGGTAAGATTTTCTTGATTGGGAGAGAGGATCGTGGTGGTGGGGCTTGGAAAAGGGAGGCTCTGTTTTCGGTGGCGCTTGCGGCGGCGGAGGGAGGGGGTTGTGGTTTTTTCCGGGATGGTGGGTTTTGGTGCCCATTTCCTTGAGCTTGTAGAACCAGGCGTTGGGGATCATTTCTGATAGTTTGAACTTGCGATTGCCCATCGGCGTGCAGAGGGGAGGGGAGGGAGCAATTTCTCTGCTGTGTTTCAGTGGTGTAGAAAGGGGTGATGCAGAAAAAGGGGGGGCTCTGATTTTAAGCTAAAACGACTGGAACTGGATGACTGGATTAGGGAGGGGTAAAGGTAAGCGTGAGAAGTGCAAGTAAAAGGGAATTGGTTCAGAGGAGGAGAATGGTGGCGATTGGCGAAGCTCTTCTTTTTGGCTTTTGGCTTTTGGCTTTTCTTTTTTCTTGTTAAATACAGTACAGTAATTTGGAGGCAACGGAGTGGTGGGGGCCCACCAGACAAAATGTGGGGCCAGAAAGGATGAGTGAGGGGGGTAGGCTGCATGACTTTCATGCTTTGTTTGTTGTGACCTTTTTTCCTTTTCTTTTTTCTTTTAACATGTACTACTACTACCTTCCAAGTACTAACATATTTTTTCATACAAAAATATAAGATGGTGTGAGTGATCTTCTATGGATTTTCAAGAGTGTCGTTTCATTGGGTCCTAGTGTTAGGAAAACTCCACGAGTAGATTTCTTATGCATACTATTAGTGATGATACATGTAGCAAACAATTCCTAGAAACGTTTATGAATCGTTAATAGAGCCCGTTTCGTTTGGTACACTTGCATGAATCGAGTTGGAGTTGGGAATGTGTTTGAGATAAAAATGAGGTAGATTTGGCTCATGCACAACGGCCACCTTCATGGTATGGTATAAAAAGTGTAGAAAATCTAGAATGTGAAATGGTTGATTTTCTTTATCAAACATTAATTAAGACGTGAGTAATTCCTAACCATATTTGTCATTCCAAAAGTATAATGCCAAACGGGCCCTTGAAAGGGATAATAACTCAAAATTAGGCTTGTTCAAATGACTCAATGACGCGTAACTCGACTCGACCCGAAATTTACGAGTCGGGTCATGGGTCAATATTTTTGGGATTACGGGCTGACCTATAAAATCTGTAATCCGAAATATTATTTTTTAAATATTTTTATAATAGCACAATAATATTTACTCTTTATAATAATATATTAGTCATTTTATTTTGTTTAAATAGGACAAACGGATTAAAATGACCCATAATCAATCCAAATGGATCAAAATAGTCAAGTAGGCCAACGAATCAAATGGATTATTTTTACCTATTTGACTTGGTCAAACAGGTCGACCCGTAAAATCCAGAAACTGGGTTACTAGCCGATCACGTGTCAACTAATTTTTTTACGGGTCAACGAGTTGGATTAGGTCGACCCGTTAAACAACCCTACTCAAAATATTCCAACATTTTGATTGTGCATCCTACCCTTAGCTTTTCGAATTTCACAATATATTATATATTTTTGGGGTCAACGACTTCGGGATTGGTTTTGAGGGACCCAACAATAAACATCAAGCCAAAGTCGACGATTAACGAGCCAAAGCCCAGATCCACGGAGGTGAATCTGAGAATTAACAAAGTACACGACCCGATTAAACGAGAACACGATTGATCATGGAATCAAACGGCTAAGCGATATCCACGGGAGTAAACGACTAAAGCATTAATGGCAGAAGGCGATATTGGCGGGATTGGAGGAAGAGTGAACAATGAATCAACGATCAAGAGAAGGAAGAGGGTTATAAAAGCAGAGACTAAAGAAGAAGGGAGGCATTCGAGCACTCTCGGGAAAAAACCTTGTATTCTTTGTAATCCACCATCAATCACACCAATCACAGTTCATATTATCAAGTTCTTCGATCAATTTGTCTAAACTGTATTTTAAGATCATTGTCGTTTCAATCCATTCTAGCTATTCCTTATTCTCATACTTTATTGTTTACAATCGCATCTTTATCACTGATTCATCTTGTGTTAAGAGTTTAACGTGTTAAGACTTCTTGTTGGTTGAGGTCCCCTCATTTTAGCAGGTAACACGTTACGTGTTTATTCTGTCCAAAATATTTCTATATTTAATATATATATGTTCATTATTATAATAAAGTGAAGTTTATATATGATCGGTTATAAGTTCAAACCTGGATATATATGCAATTTTTCATAGATTTATTTAGCTAGTGCACATATGTTTATAAATTTGTAATTTATGATTAATGTTTTATTTGTTCATTTTCGATATTATAGGCTAGGGTTGATGTCTAAATTACATATGTTCATAAATTAGGATTACAGATTTAATAAGAGTATATTATAGTTTCTATTCATACTTAATTATGTCATTTTATATGCATAAATATACTTACACAAACCCAAACTATCTTTATTTGATCCAAACTCTCTTGATTGTAATTCACTTGTGACAACTTACCACTTATTAACCCGTTTGAGTCGGTTTGACACCAAAAGGGAACTAAAACCAAAGTATTCTCTAAAAATTTCCCCCAATATTTTAACATGTGCACAAAAAATGGTTGTATCTTGTTTAGTTGATATATTACAGATAAACCAAATTTTTGATATTGCCATATAACTTTTCAGACTAGATGCTCGATTATAAGTATTGAGAATTTCAATTATTGTTGTTCATTCTTACAAATTTGCTTAAACGTAAAATAAGCAATCATCAGTGAAAAAGAGATTAGAAATGGGAGAGTAAGACAAATCTAAATCGGAAGACTCTACAAGGTCAAATAATCCGAGTAAGAGAAATGAGTGATTCTCAAAGGCCCACCAACACATATCCAAAATGCGAAGACGACGATCGTCCGGATATACAAGTAGAAGGAGTTGTAAACGGGTCCATAATTGAATTTTTTTTTTGAATAGGGAAAAATTAGGCAGATGAGGTCAACTTAAGGCATCCTTTCGAACGAGGGTTAAGACCCCGCTATAGTTGAAAATCTGATCGATGCTACAATTACGGTGTCCATGATTGAATTTGGATATGGAAAAGAGAGGGGAAAGATATTTTTTGTAATTTTTTTTTATGACTCCCTTTCTCATATGAATATGAATATCTTTAGGAATAGTAATAAATAGCCCAATGCCCAATGGCCATCGACCCCATTCGACCCAATTCCGCCTCTATACCCCTCAACCCAATTAAACGCAATTAACACACCATCATTCACGTAGAATCAAGTGGGTTAGGATAATCTTTTTGGTTTATAATAAGATATGTACGTACTCTTAATACTAATATGTATACTTCTTATCAAAAGGAAAAAAAAATGTATTGTAACCAAATAATTAAATTAGTGATACACTTTTCTTTTTATATCCCCAACCATCCATAAGTAGGGACCGTTCGATCTTAACAAATTAGCAATGTAGACCATGCATTCATTAAATGGAAATATTCGGCATGATCGAATTTTATACAAAAAATGTATGCATTTAACGTTTATATATTGATTTTGGAACATTTTCATATTTTTGGGTGTAAAATTTTCTTACTAAGTGTGCAAGATTTTTCTTATTGAATGTACAACATTATCACTTATAAGATTCACATTATAGCACCTTACATTGACTATGCAACATTTTTCCAAATAATATTTAAAGAATTGTGTGACCTCAAAAATCTGATTTGATATTGAACGTAAAAGCGTTTATATACAGGTTATAACTAACCCTAATCTACTAAATAAGAAAACTCAAATATACATATATTACATAAAAGGCAGCCTAATATATACAATATATTCCAATACTCCTCCTCAAGTTGGAGCATGGGGATCATGAATGCCCAACTTGCCTAAAAGAAGTTGAAACTGTTGTGAACCGAGGGCCTTAGTGAGGAGGTCAGCTGGCTGGGAATGAGTACGGATATGAGAAGTAGCAACCGTCCTAGCAAGAAGAAGATCCCGAATAAAGTGACAATCAACCTCTATGTGCTTTGTCCGATCATGAAAAAACGGATTAGCAACGATATGAAGAGCGATTTGACTGTCACAAAACAAGCGCATAGGAGCAGAATGAGAGATGCCAAGCGAACGAAGTAACTCTTTCAACCACAGAAGCTCACAACAAGCGCTTGCCATGGCACGATATTCAGCTTCAGCAGAAGACCTGGAGACAGTATGTTGTTTCTTTGTCTTCCAAGAAATCGGTGAAGAACCAAGCTGAACGAAGTACACAGTAACAGCACGACGCGTAAGAGGACACGTCGCATAATCAGAATCACAATAAGCAGTAAGATCTAAACTGCCAGTCGAGGGCAAGAAAACTCCCTGACCAGGGTGCCCCTTAAGAAACCGAAGACCCGAACGACAGCATCCCAGTGATCAATAGTAGGCTCTTGCATAAACTGGGCAAGAGTATGAACAGCAAAACAAATCTCAGGACGCGTAAGCGTAAGATAAACAAGACGGCCGACTAACTGCCTGTAACGATCAGGTGCCTCAAACAACGGCGCAAAAGAAAGTGTAAGCTTGTGATTCTGCTCCATAGGAAACTCACACGGCTTGCTGCCAAGCAAACCAGCCTCAGTCAGAATATCAAGAGTATACTTTCGCTGAGTCAAAAACAAACCCTCAGCAGAACGGGCTATCTCAATACCAAGAAAGTACTTAAGCAAACCGAGATCTTTCATGTGAAAACAGGAACTCAATTGTGCTTTAAACTTAGCGATGGCAGCAGAATCATTCCCGACAATAATAAGGTCGTCCACATAAACCAGAACATAAAGGCAAACACCAGATCGAGAATAGGAGAACAACGAATAATCATCACGAGATTGTGTAAAACCAAACCTGCGAAGAGCAGTAGCAAGTTTGGCAAACCAGTTTCGAGGAGCCCGACGAAGTCCATACAGAGAACGATTAAGCCGACAAAACTTGCCAGAAGCACTCGAAAAACCTGGAGGAGGACGCATATACACCTCCTCATGCAGATCGCCATGAAGAAAAGCGTTATGCACATCCATCTGATGCAACTAACAATTGCGAATAGCAGCAATTGCAAGAAAAGTACGAACAGAAACCACCTTGGCGACAGGAGCAAAAGTCTCCTTGTAGTCAATACCGACTTTCTGATGATTACCCAGAACAACCAGTCTAGCCTTGTACCTCAACGGTACCATCAGACTTGTACTTAACCTTATAAACCCATTTACAGCCAATGGGTTTCTTTCCGGCAGGCAAATCAGTAAGTGTCCAAGTACCATTCCGCTTCAAAGCATCAATCTCAACTTGCATAGTGTCCAAGTACCATGCCGTTATGAATTTCGAACGGAGTTTTGTTGTGAAGTAAAGGAGTTGGAGTCCGATTTATTAAATAAGCAGCTGTCAAAATGCAGTCGCCCCAAAATTCCAATGGTAAGTGAACATGAAAACGTAATGCTCTAGCAACATTTAAAATGTGCCTATGCTTACGTTCAGCCCCGCCATTCTGTTGAGGGGTCCCAACACAAGAGGTTTGAAATTCGATCCCATTTTGTTCAAAAAACGAGCGCATACAAGTAAATTCAGTCCCATTATCACTACGAAAACATTTAACTTGCCGATTAAATTGACGAAGTGTCATGGCACAAAAATTTGCAAGTAAAGAACCAACTTCACTTTTATTAACCATAAGATGAATCCAAACTCCTCTAGAAAAATCATCAACTAAAGTAAAAAAATAACGTGCACCAGTAGCAGTAGGAGTCCGATAAGGACCCCATACATCACAATGAACAATATCAAAACAGTTTTCAGAATACGACTGGCTAATCGGAAAAACAGAACGAGTTTGCTTAGCCCTATGACAACTATCACAAGGATCTAAGTGACCATTTATTTTGACACTAGGTAAATGCTGAAGTACAGAAAGGGAAGGATGACCAATACGGGAATGCCAAAGGGCTGCAGAGTCGGCCTCAATCCGTGAAGCAAGCGCTGATGAGATTGCCACACGTAGCCAGTAGACCCCGTTTCGCTCTTCACCCGCTCCAATCAAGGTCATCGTAGTGCGATCCTATAAAATGCATAGCTTATCAGTTATTGTCACTACACAATTCTGATGTCTCAACAATTGAGCACATGAAATCAAATTACACGTCAATTGAGGCACATATAAAACATCATGAAGAATAAGACGATCGTTGAAACGGACAATGCCAGCACGACAAGCCGTAGTAGATGCACCATTAGGCAACAAAATAGTCGAACTATTAACGTTACTAAAATCATTAAGCAATGAAGAGTTTCCCGTCATATGAAAAGAAGCACCAGTATCTAAAATCCAAGTAGAAAACATACTCGGAATATTACCCGACGTACCAGACTGAGGTTGTATTAAACTAACCAACCTCTCAAATTGAGAATCACTGAGACCCGTACCAGCCTTGTCAACGGTTGTGAAGTGACCCAAATGCCGCTTGAAGCCGAAGTTGATTCGCCTCTTTGCGCGGCGTAGGCCTGACCGCGCCCGCAGTTCCTGTCCGCGCACGCGGGTCCTGTCCACGCTCAGCAATAGCGTCCGCACCAACAACAATCTTCGCCTTGTGCGACGCGATCCGATCAGCGCTCCACCACGTGGGATAACCGATAATCTCATAACAATTCGAGCCTCATGCCCAGTTTCCTTGCATTGTGTACATTGGGGGCGATTTTGTCGCTTGAAATCACCTCGCCCCATCCCTGATTCACGCGAACCAGTACCTACGCCAAATCCTTCAAACCGCCGATCCCGGCGTTGATTTTTACCGGCTTGCGCAGCAAAGGCGTTCCCATCTACTCGCGTATCACGACCGACGATCACCTTCCGCTGTCGCTCTTCAGCAACCACCATCGCGTAGGCCCGACTTAATTTGGGGAATGGATCCTGCGCGAGAATGTGTGAGCGCACCGTAGAATACGCCTCATCAAGACCCATCAGAAAATTATGAATGCGCTCCTCCTCACGCTCTTTTGTGATCTCGTCAGCCCATTTACACTCGCATTTGCCGCAAGTGCATCTCTTCAAGCTCTCGTAATTGGACAATTCGTCGTAGATTCGCTTCAAACAACCCCAATAATCAACGACGCTCTTGCCACTTTGAACGCACCGGGCAAGATCGGTTCTCAATTGATGAACCCTAGGTCCATTACCGACCGAAAAATGTTGCTTCAAGTCCTCCCACAACTCCTTAGCGGTCTCATAATACGTGATTGTAGATCGTATGGATTCCTCGATGGATTGAGTTATCCATCCGACAAGCATGGAGTTGATGCTCCACCAATCTTCCATACCGCCCAAGTCATCGGGCCTCATAATGCTCCCATCAATAAACCCGAGTTTCCGCTTTGCCCTAAATGCATTACGGATACACAACTCCCACTCTTGGTAGTTGTCTCCCTTGAGAATTACGGGACATATCTTCATCCCGGGATGATCCGACGGATGAAGGTAAAAAGGTGAATTAGGTTTTAGATTTTCCTCCTTTTCCGGCATGATGGCAACTGACGAAGGAGAACGAAGAATGGATCGAAAAAAACAGAGGAAACGGTGGAGTTCCGGTCGAGATAGGGGCGAAGTGAATGTGGCGGTCCGGTTTAAGGTTTGGATCGGAAAATTCTCCGTCGCTCTGATACCATAAAGAATTGTGTGGCCTCAAAAACCTGATTTGATATTGAACGTAAAAGCGTTTATATACAGGCTACAACTAACCCTAATCTACTAAA
This sequence comes from Fallopia convolvulus, assembly GCA_964016875.1. Classification (NCBI taxonomy): domain Eukaryota; kingdom Viridiplantae; phylum Streptophyta; class Magnoliopsida; order Caryophyllales; family Polygonaceae; genus Fallopia; species Fallopia convolvulus. The sequence goes on along the minus strand of OZ024727.1, from coordinate 53,127,033 downwards.
CAAGGAAACTCAAATATACATATATTACATAAAAAACAGCCTAATATATACAATATATTCCAATAATATTCTACATATTTTCATTGATATAACTTTTTAAATCAGACAATTCCCATACATTATATTCTCACTTTTTCTCTGAACGCATATTCTCACGTGATATATCCATTAATTCCCATTGATTTTGGATTTATAGGCCATATTGTAACACTAATTTTAAATTCATAAATCAACGTAAGAACATATATACATGAGATTTGTCTCACATATGTATGTACCAATATGTTTTCCACTTCATATCACATGCATGCTTTACTTTTCCATATTTGTAGCATTATGTACAAAGCCATGAATGAAAAGAACGTCCTCACAAACAAACAGAAGGCCGCGGGTGGAAGAGTAGTGAGAAGGAGGAGGCTCAATATTTTGTGTAAATGTCCATATCAAGATTAGAAAATCCAAAACCAAGCATGGGTACACTCACCTCTCTAGCTCTCATGTGCCACACATATTTTGGTCTCCAACACTCCTGGCCTATTGTCCACCGGATAATCTGATGTTAACTTTTGCGACGTGGCTTAGTTTATAAATTGAATGCTCCATGTGGGTTAGGACTTAAGATCAAAAGTCTTAAGTTTAGGTAAAGTCGATCCATCTGTAAAGGTCAAGTGGAGTTGGTAAGAAACAGTACGTCTAGATGAGTTAGTGAGCTCGTACGTTCAACTAAGGCTACGATAAAGATAGAATTTTGGGTAGTCCTAATTGTATTAGGATTAAAGATAGAATTTTATCAGTTTATCGAATTTCGGTGCTTATAGAGATAGATTGTTTTTGGATTGTATTAGCCATCCACAAAATTAATAAAAGAAAGTTCTAAAAAGTGCGCTTTGCTCCAAAGTCGTTCTTCTCTTCTTTGCTTTATTGTTTATCAAATCACTCAGAATTCACGACAGAAACCGACTTCATTAATAAAAAGTCTCAAGTTTTAGTCTTAAAATTGCTCTTCAAACTCAATTTATGATGTTGGCAAGGAGTTACTCTTGGGTGTCAACTCATTTCAAAAGTTTAAAATAATTTACTTAGACTAGTGGAGCTTGAAGAAAACTTTCGTACATGAAAGTCAATCTCAACAGATTTAGGGTAAAACGTACATGTTATGCTAGTATAGGTGGCAGCTTTGAGAAGTAGTGGGAAGACAAGTAACAAAGTTCACATAGAGGGTGGGAATCTTATAAAAGTTGGGTGACAAATCGGTATGGGAGAAGGTGCATCCAATCTTTAATTTGAACAATTCATCACTTGCCCAATTGACCCCTTATGAGAATTAAATGTTGCAACTATTCTTTTCATTCTTTCACCTTGTTATATATCCCTCTAAATGATTGATGATAGTTTTTGAATGTAGATAAAAGTGTCCGTTTACAATCAAGTTTAGTGCATACATTATACATAGACATTTGATATGTTTGTACTTTGATATTCATTTTGATCAAAATACTCAAATAAAGCACATTCACTTGACCTAACTTAGTCACACGTTGGTGACGAGTGGGTCAAATGTGGGTGAAATAGTTTCTTGGCTGGTATGGATGAGTCGGGTGCAAGGTTAGGATCGATCACGATTGGCTGGAGGTATATATAACTCCACCCATCTATCACCCGATCAATTTGCAATACAGTGCCCCAAAAGGTGCATTACAAAAGAGAATAATTTGTACTTAAATTTAAAACTTGTAAAAGTCGGGTGGGCTAATCATGTGGAGACATGTCTGTTCATTTGTACATGTGCAATAAGTCGATGAGCTTTGAACTGATAACTACAGTTGTCACTTATCGACACTAATCTTATGTAATGTTTTAAAAAACGCTAGGCGGATCTTAGGTGGAGAGGTGCGCCTAGCGCCTAGGTAGCCTGAACGGTTACCTAGGAGGTCTTAGACATGTGCCTAGATGGATTGGAAGAGTAGGTGGATTGGGACAGTGATCTTATGTACTAAGCTCAATTTTGCGACTTCACTTTCACAAAAATACTTAATTCATTAATGCAAAAATCAATTCATTTTTCTTGATCATAAGTTTTTAATCCATCGATCTGTTCCTTGACAAATTGTAAAAGTGATGCACCATCAAATTAAATTTCTGTTATTTTTGTGGATATAATAAATTTCCCTTCGTAAATAGTTAATTTTTCTAAGTGAATAAATTGATTTTCTCGTGGTCCTGTATCTCTATAGCCTGACAAACCTACAATGGAATTAAGGAGATTTCAAAATTGAATCTCGATCAATTTTACAGATGCATGCAGCAACATTTACTAAGCTTCCATAAGTATTACCAGCAAAATTTCAGTGCATCGAAATTTAACTACTTTGATCTTCTGAATATACTGAACTTCCATTTAAGTGTGTACAACAATACAACATGAATGTTGTTTCTTACTTGGAGCTTTATATGTTAGATGACTGAATAACATAATGACTAGAGAATTTTGAAACCATCTCTAGTAGTAGTAGTAGTAGTACATACAAAAACACGTACGTGCAATTTTGGTCCCCTCACGTGCAACCGAAAATACACTTCAATTCAAAGTTCAAACTAGATAGAGCCTGGTGTGGTCTCAAGGTGTCATCCTCATGCATGTGCTCATATTTATGTGAAAAGAATTGAATGATTTCTCTTAGCTTGCATATTGTCCTTCAAAAATTCTATACCAAAATGCATTTTGATCTAACTTTGTCATTGTGTGTAGTAACTTCATTATAGGGGACCAAGGTGACAAAGTTCTCAATTGTGTGGCCGATGTTTGATTGGCAGGACAACTTGCTGGGGCTTATTTTGGTGCATTCGATCAGCTTTTTAGAACAAGTTTGTTTACAGTTGAGATAACATTTATTCGTAAACAAAAGGGGAAAATGTGTATCTCAAACTTAACCAGTGTGAAAGTCTATGGGCCATAATAGCGGATCATGCATATAAAAACTCATTATACAAATTCAATGAGATTCTATGTTAAAATGAATTAGTAATATGAAAAGTAATCTAAGATTTTAATCTCAACTTTTAATATGGGAAGAATATTCTCAACGAATGACCATGGCTCGTTGATAACGTGGTTGATCGTTTTAAAAGCATGTATCTTTCAAAGAATTTCCTTTTTCACAATGAGATAGACCCATAAGGCCCATACCTCTCTATTTGGGCCAACCCAAATCGAAATAATGCTAGATGGAATAGCCCAAATTGAATTTCATGAGTATCGAAGGAAATTACATTTTTCAAAAGGATGGACTTTCTGATTTTTTGTAAGAATAATTTCAAAAATATGCTAATTTCGATATTTTGATTCTCAACCAATAAATAACTCTAAATAATTTTGGATGTAAACAAATTTCATAAGGTGTCAAGGGAATAAATGGAGGCTTCCATCGTTCAAAACGGTGAAAGTATCCAATTTTTTGGAATGATGGATTGTGCGAAGCCCATGATTTATCATGGCTAAAGCATTAGGATTGAGAGTGGAGATTTAAGATGCCATCCGTTGAGGTATCTCAAATATTAGGATTGAAGGTTAATTTTTACTTTGGGGGCACTATTAAAGGCGCTTAAAACTGTTCATTGGAAGTCGAGAAGATTAGTTTTGACATTCTTTACACCTGAAGTACTTAAAAAATGTAACAAATCTAATGAGAATGTGCTCCTGTAGAGTTGTAATTTAACTCTATTAAGTATTAATGGACTAAATTTACTTTATTTTTTAAATTTTTATTTATCTTTTCTAGGATTCATTAATTTATATTAGGGTAATAATAACTCTATACATATAATAATTCTACAGAATTCAGACCGGATCTTATGCATTTTCAGGAAAATTAACAGGGCGACAATTTTTTTACCAGAGTCTTATAATTCTTCCTATTCTACGGACATCTTAAAATTTGCAGTTGTCACAGATTTATAGAATCTCATCTGAAACCAATAGAGGCTTAGAGCAGTCTACATCTTAATGATGAGCCCCTAATCTTCTCCCTTATGAAAAAAATCGTATTACAATTACTTATCAATCCTTAATTTGAAGATTGTTAACGTTGACTCCTTAATTAGCAACTTTGTTTGGGGCGGCTCGGGTAGCAACCGCAAGATTCATTTGATAAACTGGAATGGAGTGTGTCAACCTAAGGATTGTGGTGGCCTTGGCATTAGAAAAATGGAGGAGTTGAATTTGGCGCTTATTGGTAAATTAGGGTGGCGTTTCTTAACGGATGGTAACAAGCTTTGGGTGGATGTGTTTCGGTCTAAATATACCCGCTCTGAGTTGTGTGATCGTTCGAATCCGTCCTATGTTTGGCGGAGTCTAAAATTAGGAGTTAATAAAGTTGTGATCCCGGGAAGTCGTTGGTGTGTTTCCAATGGAAATTCTACTCGCTTTTGGAGCGACTGTTGGCTGGATGAGAACATATTACTTGATGTTTCTTCAACCCAAGTTGATTTCTTGGCCCAACAGCGTCCCGTTTCTGATTTCTGGGCCAGCGATCAAGGCTGGACATGGGTTGAGATTGGCAATTCACTGCCGGCCTCTTATTGTCTACGCTTGGCTTCAGTTGCTTTGTAGCCGAATGCTAGCATTGAAGATACTCTTTGTTGGCGGCTCTCTCCCACGGGCCAGTATACTATTTCTTCAACATACAATATGTTATCTAATGCTAATAGGACGTTGGAGGTGGATAGGTCCATTTATGTTGCTATTTGGAAGCTTGAGGTGCCGGAACGGGTTCCTACTTTCCTCTAGCTCTTGGTCAAAGGAGTAATCCTTACTAATGTAGAGCGGGTTCGGCGTCACCTCGCCACAAGTACCCTTTGCTCGACGTGTTCAAATGAGGAGGAGTCGTTGATTCATCTCTTACGTGATTGTACTTGCGCTTCACCCTCCTCTTGTCAGGGAAGTCTTTTTTCAATCAGATTTTGTAATTTGGTTAAGAATTAATATTACATGTCCTCTTAAGCTGGCCAGTGGTAATAATTGGGCGAATATTTTCGCTATTTCACTTTGGTGGATTTGGAAATGGCGTAATATTATTATTTTTTAACAGACTCCTCTGAGGCCACAAAGGGAGACAGTGGTGTTTGTGCAACAACATGCATCAGATTATATTACTGCCCAATCTGCTATGTGTGATCAAAGTGCAAAACGAAGAAAGGAAGAGCTTCATATTGCATGGAGTAGGCCAAGAGAAGGATGGGTTAAGCTGAATACTGATGGCTCGGTACGTGATGGAGGTCTTGCAGTTGCAACAGGTGTCATTAGGGATAGTGATGGTAAGTGGCTTATTGGTTTTGTGCATAATATTGGAATCTGTACTGTTCCTATCTTGGAGCTTTGGGGTGTTGTTCAAGACTTGAGTCTTGCAAGGGCTACAAGAGGGTCTCCTTAGAAGTAGATTCACAATTAGTGGTGTTACTTTTAAGACGACCTATGGAGTGTAGTCACCCACTCTACAATCTGGTACACAGGTGCCAAGACTTTATTTATCGAGAAGCGAATAGTGTTACTGACTATCTTGCTTCTCTTGCTTTTTATTTTAGTTTAGGGTTTTAATGTATTGCTTGACCCGCCGGAGGGTGTTATTTCATTATTGTCTGCTAATGTAAGGGATCGGGCCCCCATTTGCTGACTACTTAGCCCTTTTTCTACAATTAATAAAATGCCTTCTTGAGAGGCCGGAGAGTAGCGACTCTCCTTCCCCAATTTTTTTTTCATTATACTTTGTTTTTTGAAAGATTCACTAGACAGATTGAGACGGGACCTGAATTAATGCGTGGGTCGGGCCCTCTTTTAATTGGCTAAGTACGAATTAGAGAGTAGTCATGGCCAAAGGTGCAGGCCGGCCCGGCCCGCACCAGCCCAGCCCGCCCATCTGGGCCAAATTGGCACGGCCCGGCCAGCCCGCGGGCCAACCGGGCCAAATCCGCCTGGGCCATGGGCCGGGCCTGGGTTGGGGAATTGTGGCCCGGCCCGGTCGGGCCCGGACCAGCCCGGCCCGGCCCGGATAATTTATGTATTAAAAAAATAAAAAATAAAGGACCGGGCTTATATATATCAGCCCGGCCCGCTCCAGCCCGGTACAATACCGGGCCGGTCCCAGGCCCTACTTCTCCAGCCCGGCCCGGTGGTGACCCGGCCCGGGTCCGGCCCAGCCCGGCCCGTGTCCATCTCTATTAGAGAGGGTTGTGTTACTTGTGTATCCTCCATCAATCATCATTTATCAATAAAGGAGGCTGTCTTATAGCACCATTATCTTATCTACTTTTCTTGGAGTCAAACTAATCATACATTTGATTATTTCTTTTCCGTTTTTTCTAGCAATTTTTGTAGCTATCTTAAGGGTAGATTAGGTTTTGGCGCAGTCAATTAGTATCCTAAGTACGTAGGAGTTAGGAGACATTAGGCATTTAGATGTTTTCTACTAAAAAAAAAAGACATTTAGATGTTCAGTCCCACCTAATTTCCCTTGTGAGGCTGTCCGTTCTACATAATCATATAGTTGATCACTCATTAATCTCTATCTACTATATATAATAATATACATTCAGAATAGATTTTTAGCAAGTATTTTATTTTTCTTATATAGCAAGGTCATGCATGCATACGTACTACACTGTCACTATCGTTATTAGCTTAAGCAAGCTGCCAAGTGCTAACTAATTACTTGTAAATGGTAATGTCACAATAACACATGGTTTGAATGTTGATTTTTCCCTCTTTTTATGTCAGGCAATTGTTAGGGATTTCGGAAAAGAAATTTTGAAAAATTAATACGGAGTACAAAAGAAACTTCACAAATGCATTTTTTTTTTTTTGTTTAAAGTTTAGGTCATCTGCTCTACTGGATTAAAGACTAATTCCAGTTCACTGTTCTAAGTTCGCGACTGCGTTGGCCTGAAAACTTTTTACACATGGGAGAAATCGATCATAGAACCTTCCGCTTAAATGATCGCTCCTAAGTGGAAGAGGACAGTCAGCTGGCTGCTTCTTGAATCTTGGCCACGCCAAAAGGGCCCAAATACATTGAATATTTATGATACACAAGTTGGAATACGTGCTTCATGATGAATTGGTACACGTTTCAAAATTGTTTTTTAGTCATAAGAAACCCACGTTTGATGGTAAATCCGGTGTCTGAAAACTAGTCGATAAAACGTACGAATCAAGTAAATCGTCTTGCACAGATCAACTCGATCTAGTGGTAGAGAGAATGGTGAGCACTTGACACCTATGATTTTGCCCCTTCACCCAAGTAAAAGGGTGGAAACAAAAATCGAACTTGGACCTCCCAATATCTTCCATACCTCTTACTACTTGACCACCCAATCGACCACCCTATCTCAGACCAAACCAGAAACTTGGAAGATTTGTGTTTGAAAATTACTTTAGTATATGAATAAATGGCATGATTTTAATCTTTTCAAAACTCAAACCTAACCGTACCTATAATAATCTGAATAAAAGGTGAAACTTGGAAGATTTGTGTTTATAATTGTATAAAATGCAACAAATTCAACACTTTGAAAAAAAACAAAGAGGAAAAAAAGAAGCTGCCTCACTTCCCCGCTATGTTTCCATTTTTACAATTTCTGATCTGGTAAAAAAAATGTTGGTACTGTAAAAAGCTACAACAAAAGGGTAACGGTTGACTTTTGTTCAGTAAAAAAATCAAGGCAACACCACCGTCAACGAAGTCTCCACCCCCACCGCCGGAAGCAAGGCGACCGTCGACGTCGCCTCCGCCTCCATCCCCGCCGTCCACCTCTGTATGCTCCTCATCAGCGACGCCCCCTTCCTCTTCGCCCTCGACGTCCCCGTCCCCATCAAATCCCAAATCGCCATCTCTATCCCGCTCGTCCCCGCCACCTCCGCCACAATCTCGCCGCCGCCTCTCCTGCACATCAACACCAGCGTCGACGCCGCGCTCTCCCTCGTCCTCCCCGTCCCGCTCCTCAGCATCCCCGTCAGCTGCCCAACCATCCCCGTCGCCACCGCCGCCGCCACCGCCACCATCCCGCCCTTCTTCATCACCAACTCCAGCGCCGCCGTCGCTTCCTCCGGCAGCTTCTCCACCGCCTCCTTTATCACCTCCACGGCACCGCACTCGATCATCTTCCCCACCGCCTCCCTGTCCCCCGCCAATGATATAATCGCCACCAGCGCGTCCTTCTTGGAGCCCGTGGGCCCCGCCCTCGCCAGCTCGAGCAATCCGTTCACGACACGTGTTTTCCTCCCCAGTTTCTTCTTGAACTGTTGCAGGCCGGCGATGCTGTAAACCGCCATCGCCGCGTTCCCTTTCGCCTCCCACGTGGCGCCGGATCGTAGCACCTCGATGACGGCGTCAATCGCGCCGTCTGTCTCCATTATCCTCAATTTGTTCTCGTCTAGTATCGAGAGGTTGAGAATCGTTGTGACGGCGTTGATCTGGAGACTCGAATCTTCTGAACGAAGATGATCGACTAGCAGAGGAATCGCGCCTAATTCGCCGATGATTATCCGACTTTCTGAATCTCTCTTTGCAAGGATCCGGAGCTCGTAGATGATCCTGTCAACGCCGTCCGTTGGTTGGGAGGACAAGGAGGAGAGTTTGTTGACCAGAAACGACGATGTCATCTTCGTCATCCCAATCGCCGCCTTATTTATCGCCAAACCAACGCCGGAGCCGCCGATCTCATCTCTGTCCCCGGCCGTCTCGCAGGGCACGCGTTGCAATCGGCACCACATAGTTATCAAGTTCTTCAACGCTTTGTTCGGAATGAGGCTCGTATGGATCAACGCTTGGCCCGTTCTCGGACACGTTTTGTGGCCCGATTCGATCCACTTGTTGATCGACAACCGATCGTAGGTCTGGCCTGTTGCAACGATTACCGGATCTCTCATCAGTTCGAGCGTGATTGGACATTGAAAATCCGCAGGGATACTCAGATCTGATACAGTTCTGCGATACCGGTTGCCGGATTCAGGACTGGAAGCTCCGAATAATACACATTTGGCGTAGCGGACCAATCCGATCAAGGCGATCACCGTTGATTTGGATGTGTCATCGTTCTGGCACTGCGCTTCGTCTTGTAGGCACTCGATCTCCTCTCTGCAACTTGCTGAGTCACAGAGTCCGAGTTGGCTGAAAATCTCAGCCAATTTGGACTGATCTGGAACGATCTCTCTGCTTATCGAATCGAGCGTGTTCAAGACATCGATCCTCAACACGCTATCGCTCGGATCGACGATCAGAGCTTTGTTCTCGCAGCACTGTTTGATAGCGAGCGCCTTCAATTCATCGGCATCTTCGCTCAATTTCAGATCCTTGCTCGGCAAGATCTCGAGGAGAGTGCACAGATCTAAGGTTAACTCTCGAAAGGCTTCAGCGAACAATTCGGTTTGCATAAGAAGCCACATCCGGCTGCCTTTGGAGCAATCCTCAATCAACGCCATAATCCTCTGTAGAGCGATGTACATTTCCTCGAAGCAGAGAACAGAAGAAGATTTCTGGCGATTGGAGAGGATCTCGTCGATCGATTGGCTCCGGGAGATCTCTTCGAAGAGGAGCGAGACAAGCTTACACTTTCGCATCAGAGAAGCGTTGTTTCGCCGGAGGAGGAAGGGAGACGCCGGGAGAACGGAGATTTCGGTGGAGAGCGAGTGGAGGACACGGACAAGATCGCCGGGCGAGAGCCTCGGAGAGATGAACGACGTCGCTGACGGCCGCCGCTTTCTCGGCGGGAACGCGTTGGGACTCACCGCCATCGGAAGGTCAATGCATCAAATGGACGCCGGTGTGAGCGTGTTTTCCGATTTCTTTGTTCGGTGTTGCCGTTCGGAAACAGTAAAAACACACAAAACAAAAGCAGCAAAAAAAAATGCTTCGAGAAATCAAACGGAATGGGTTTTGTGATGGGTTAGAGAGTTAAGGACAGATTTTACAAGAACTGATTTTTTGTTGCTCTTTATCGAAAGTAGGATGAAATTGTCAGCGTTTATGGGGTTGCTTTTCATTGACTGATAAATTTTATGGTCAAAGTTGCAATTGCATTTGTTCTTCAATTCCATTGGCAAATTGAATTTTTTTCGGATGTGAGCTCTTTTAAAATTTGAATTCCCCATATAGGCTCGTTTTTTAAAAATTGTCCCATATAGGCTGGCTTTTTTGGTATGAGCCCTTTTTTTGGTATGGAGCCCTTTTCTAAATGGCAAAACCTACATTCCTACACTATAGTTATGATTTATTGTCTAACCATGTGTTAGTGCTCGTTTGGTTTCCATTGAAATTCCCATGAATTTAAATATCCCAAGACGTAGAAGTAAATACATGTGTTTGGTTGAAAATTAATTGACAGAAAAACATATGAATTTAAATTCCCATGAATTGTATTTCCTCCGAAATGGGGGAATTGCAATTACCATGGTGGGGGTAGGTAAGTTCCAATTCCACCATTTTTATTTCAAATTTATTTTTTATTTTTTAATTTTTAAATTACAAATCTCTTATTTACCCAAAAGTCAAGTTCTTGATTTTCATTAATAAGGGTTGTTAACGTAATTTTAATCAAATTCCCATGAATTTTAACTTTCAACCAAACAAAATAAAGAGAATTAATTCCTACATAAATAATTTTAACCAAACATTTTTTCGCAAATCCCATGGATTACAATTCCCAGAAATTTAAATTCCCGTGATTTAAATTCCTACGAATTATACTTCCCGCATTCAACCAAATAAGCACTTATTTGTTAAACGATGAACTCCGCACTTAATAAATTTCTTTTCCATAGGCCCATAGCCCATTTTATGACCCAAAAAAACCTAAAATAAATACTCAATCATAGATAAAAATATATTTATATAAATATGTATATATATTAGAATATATTTAAAATAAATAACATTTTATAAACATTTTAAATAAAAATATAACATATTTTAATAAAAAATTGTCATGTATATATCAATCAAATACAAAACCAATCTATTACAAATGAACAGATAAGTCTGAACATATTCACTTATATGCATCGACGATTATATTTTTTTTTGAACAATTATAGGGTAAGTCGCTGGATGAGAGATCGACTTTCAATAGGTAAAGCGTTGGAGCAGCCAGCGACTTTGACTACGTTGCGATCGCAAATGTAAAGTCGCTACCTGGGTCAGCGACTCACAAGTGTAAATTTTCGATGTTGCTTCAAGGTTCCGGGGTGCTTCAAGTTTTGGTAGTGCTTCGGGTTTCGGTGGTTCCTCAAATATTTTTACGTTAACTTAGATTGTCTAATTTTATGTTATAAATAATATATTTATTTAGAGTAAACATATTTTTATTGGGGGTAAAAGTTTATATCTACCCTAATACATTATAAAGCAGAATCCAAGTCTGTTGTAAAATTTGCGACACGTGACATTTTTGAATAAATTAATGCGAAATTATATTTTAATAAATTTTGTAACAACTTATAGTATTCTTGCTATATATACTAAATAGATAAGATGTTTATATAATTTTTTATGTATATAATTTTCTATCTATGGATTATGTATTAGTTTACTACAATAGATAACATATTTATATAATTTGTATATACATAAATTCCTATGAGATGATATTTTCCATATTAATTTAATATTTTTATGTCTTAACAAGATTTAGGGTCTTAATTTTTTTTTTTATCTTTTAACAAGGCTTGAGCTCCAAGTATAAAATTTACATCTATATAATGATATAATTTTAAATAATAAATTTTGTTATGTTGATATATTTTTATTTTGAGAAAATATATAATTTTATGTTGATGACTAAGATTATTTGTAAATGTCAAAAAAATTCGAATTTTAATTTAAATTAATAAAATTAGATTTTCTTTATATTTTTATGCATTTATATTAAAGATTTTTTTCTTAAATCAAATTTTGATAAAAAAAAATACAAATCTTGATGAATACTTGCTTAAATTGAATTTTGATAAAAGAAATTACATTACATTTTTCTTAATTTTCTTTTTATTTTCTTTATGTAAATATATAATATTTTTTTTATCTAGCCCCACCTTACATTTGTAGGAGTTTATAACCTATGCCCTTTGGGGCATAGGTTAGAAAAATCGATAATTTAATATGATAATTAGTTAGAATTTTAAGATTCGTTTCTACAAACATGGAAACATTAAGAATTTGCCAACGTAACTACGGTTTTAAGCTTGCTATTTTTAGAAACTAAAACCCTAAAAAGAAATTAATGAACCCTTATTGAAAAAATTATTTAAACCAAAATTAATAAAATTCAACAAAATACTTCTATTTTAAGGCTCTTCCCTAAAATCGAAATAAAAAAGGTAACGAGCCAACGATTATTCGGTAATATTTTAAAAAAAAATCAGCCGCGTGTTTCATTAGTTCAATAACTCTTGTATGCCGACCCACCACATCCAGCCTATCTATGAATTTTTTTTCCGAAACGAGCCTATTTGAGAAAATAAAAATTTGAAACCGCCTATATCGAAAAAAATTCAAAAAATGGAGTAATGGGAGTATTAGATCTGAGGTGATATATTTTTATAAAAAAGACCCATTTTTTTAAAAAAAATTATCAAACATTTTCATATAAAAACAGAAAAAAATACATATATTTTTGCCCATGTATAAAATAAACATTGAATGTTCAAGATCTTAACTCATAAAATACTAGTGAAGAAATAATGGAGAGTACTATATTATATTATTTCATAAAAAATGTATTAACCCATCCCAAGTAAAGCAACGTAAGCGGGAACTTTTTTTTATAAATTGTTGTTAGAAAGTCGCTATACGGTATAGCGAATTTGGTGAAAAAAGTCGTTCTTCCTTAAAGCGACTTTGATCGAACCTTTCAGCCAGCCTATCTCCAAATTTTTTTTATAAATGAGCCTATTTACGGAATTGTTTTTTAAAAAGCGCCTATAACGGAAAAAAATTCTGGCAAATTGACATGTGAATTACGACGGTTTAGTAGGGTTTTGAACAGTTGATTCAAATTCAGTATAAGTACTGTGTAACCACCATGTTTAATGGTTTAATGCTCTGGGGATATTGGGGATTGCAAATTGCCAAAAATATTCAATTCTATCAATATCCTACCAAACAAATCAATATCATTTCAAAGCAACTTTTTTTTTTTTTTTTTTTTTTTTGAAGAAGAAGATTTCAAAGCAACTTGTGAACCAAAGATGGTGACAACTATGAGACCCACTGGCGTCGTGGTACCCACAGAAATGAACTATTTGATCAACGTGATTGCAATATTTGTCTTTCTTGAAAATAGTTTTTTTTTTTATTCAAGGTTTCTTAAAAATAGTTGTGAAGTTCTTCGGATTTGTAACTTTGTTTTCAAATTAGTGCACAAGATAATTTCAATATAAAAACGATTCAGTCTTTCACGAAAAAGAAAGAAAAGAAAAATATGATTAGGGTTGTAAACGAACAGAGCCGTTCGTGAGAAATTCAGTGTTCGGCTTTGTAACAGCTCATTCCTACCCTGGAGGTATTACTGCCAGTAATTCCGATTAAGACTAAACCAAAGTTACGCAAGACTTTAAACTGGCTGAACAAACTAAAAACCCGAAAGCTGGATTCATTTAAAACAAAAGTATGAAAGTGAAAGACCATAAAATGTTGTGAAAGAACTTGATCTGTATTACTTGATAACTCAAACTTTACAAAGTTTAAGAAAACGTTACACCTGAATAAATACGAATGGTCTCATAACAACATTAGCTTTTATGACAAGATGATAGAACAATCTTCTATGTGAACAAAGTCTTTAGTATGTAAACTCTTAGCTTCTTCTTTCCCAACATAGCTTTTTAGTGGCCCAACCATAAACTTTGCTCAAACAAAACTTCTGGAAACTTTTCTTCAACTTCTTGATCCACTTCTCAAATTAACTTCCAAGAAATACCTGATGTGTCGTATACAGACGGTGGACACCAACCAGCCATGCAATTGAATAAAGTGGTCAGATTAATTAATCTAATGAAAGACTAAGCAAGTGGAGAAAATGACTGGTTCTTATGGTAGTGACTAAACATATTGACATCGAAATCTGAATAACATCTGGTCATGATCCAACAGTTAGCAGTCCCATAGAAAATAAGAATGAGGCATGCATATTCAAGTGATAGGACACCACAACTTGTGGTTACTTTACGAAACATGAACAATTGTTGGGAACTTATATTAATCACACAACATTTTGAAAAGCCTCCCTCAACTAATCAGATTAACTTAATCAAATCTTGATTAAGAATCATTCATACCCGGGATCAAGAATGGTTATCAAATAGACCAACCATTCGGGTATATTAATGTGCATAACGCACTTATCTTATATTACTTTCAAAACTTTAATTACAATCAGGTTGGTAACTTTTAATCGACCTAAACTACTGCCGATAAATTATTCGCATTCCGGTATTACCAAGATGAGAGGGCCTATTTCATCCATGATGTCTGGCCAATAACCGAATTCCATTTGCACTTGGTGATATCAAGATGAGAGGGCCTATTTCATCCATGATCCTTGACCAACACCTGGCGCCCAATTGCACTTAGCTAGAGTGCACAATACCCCCTCTAGCGTAGAGCGAGGCGTGAGTCATGACTCGAGTATTGGGATAAGTTAGCGAACTACACCCCCCCAATATAGACTGTATTATAAAGAGGTCATTAGAGACTCGACTCCTACCCTTGAAACTAACTTACTTCAAAACAATGTCTCAGCATGAGACAACTACATAGATGTTTTAGGGGACTACACTCCCATCTCTAAACTACTTTATTTCACAAAAATGTCTGAGCATGAGACAACTAAACACATAAGGTCGCACACAACGGACCTAAATCTAGTTCTTTAGCAAAACTGAATAAACAACATGGTCATTATTTCTAACAAATATAACAACCTATCATATTTTTTTATCAAGCGCACAAGTTGTTCCCAACACAAATATTCAATGGGATTCAATTCCTCATTAATATTATTAATGCTAGAGAGAACCGTCCACTTGCCTTATACGAAATTCCTCTTAAGGCGATTAGTTCCATCTCGAACGACGTGCATCCAAGACTCAAGCTCTAACAACACGTTTTTGGGATTTGCTTGCACGCAAATCAAGGCGGCATACAAAACGATGCAACACGCAAAACGAGACAAACCCGAGTCCACACATCTTTTCCTTTTTCCTTCTTTTTTCCCTTTTCTTTCCACTTAAATCCATATAAAGGCCCGTAAAACCTGTGAGTAACAAGTCAACTTCGCCGATGTCCAGAGACTTCGTTTGATAACCGTTTGGGGTGATTCAAGCGACAGTTAGCAGTATTCATCACCTTCTTTCTATTGCTGTCAACGGATATTTAAGTTGTTGAGTGACGAAAAATAAAAGAGGCAACGAAAATCACTCGCCCAAGCTGAATTTCTGGGCAAAAGAACCCAACCGGAACGTTGGTTGGGAACGCATGTTCACCAGCCTCTTTCGGCGATACCAAGGATGGGGTGGCAACAAAACTTAAGACATCTGCAAGTAGAAATCCCTATCTACCTACTGTTGGTGGCGGCGACCATGTAGGTGGCCATAAGGCTGCATATGAAGCCCCCGAAAACCACTCGTCATCAACCTTTGAAAATTCTGGGCGGATGTCAGTTCGTGCATGAAATCGTCGATTTGGCTCAATTTCTGAATGATTTCTTCCAAATTGATTGAGGGATATTATAGATTTCCTCTTCCTCAAAATATAGCAACTTGAATCACGAATTTTGGTTTAGAAACGAATTCACAATCGAATTATGAAGTTTAAGGTAATTTAGGTCAAAACATAACAATAAAATCGGGATTTTTCTTTCTTGTAAAACCCAGCAAACTCTGATCAATCCTCCCCTTTTATACCACCATCAATCCTCTACCTATCTTCCTCATCCATGAAGCACGCCAGAGAGGCCACCAAGTGGGCAATTCAGCTCGTGCCAACTCTAACTCTGAAACAGAGGAGCATGCGAAGGTGCAAGCGGGAGGAAACGTGATACAGCGAGGCTAGTGCCTAGCCTTGCAAGATGGAAATTGGTGACGGAGGAGTGATTTAAATTAAGTGTAACTTTTTGCTTATTATTAACTCGAAAGAATTAAAGTAATACCCCTTTGTTAAAAAGAGCGGATATTACAGGTTCGGTTAAATATTATTCGTGTTCGACTCGATTTGTAAATGAACCGAGTTTGAACAAAATTTTAAGGCTCGAAAAATAAATGCACTGAACTTGAGCACAAGATAACTCGACTCATTTGCTCACGAGCAAACTTGATTATATGCTTACAAGCAAACTCGAGCTCGTCTATTTTTAATCAAGTTGAACTTTAGCAACTCAAAACTCAACTCGACTCGGTTCCATTACAACCCTGAATATGAATGTCAACCAATTGAGCACCTACCTATTTTTCTATATGGTGGGCAAAAAGGAGAAGAAAAGGTGGGTTTGCACTTTGCACCCATATTTCCAACGGTAAGAACAAAAATAAGGATCGTGGTTGTCTGCTAGCGTTTTTTTTATTGGTAAAGGTACTGTGCCCATGAGAGTTAAATCAGGGACATTTCTAGGTAGTAATCATGAGAATTTACAGTTTAACTAGATGTCTAAAAGCTTGCATAAAATCTTTTAGGCTTGCATAAAATCTTCCATTAATAGTTATATTGAGTCTTCGTAACACTAAATCTGTATATAAAAAAAAAGGTACGAATACGAAAACAACCCGTAAATGTTATTCATTTGATCAAAATCACCCGTTGCATCTACACTTGCAAAAAACACCCTAAAAACACACACATGCATATCTATAATACTAGAAAAGTAACAATACGCTCATAAACACTAAACAGTAATAATAATACAAGGCTAATTAATTCACAATATAAGGCTAATTAACGATCACGGCGGTTGTTTTATTTAGCTGCCGAGAAAAAAAAAATCACGCATGTATACTCAGTTACTCACTACATGTGTACTGTTACATGGCTAAAAAATTAATGTACCACTACAATCAAACAATCTATACCTTCTTTCAACGAAAAAACTAGTGTAAGACCCATATCATGTACGGGAAATTAGCAAATAAAAATGTCGTTATATCTAATTATATGAGTGTGATTGAATATGTACAAATGTTGAAAGAACGTGAAACATACATAATTATATAAACCATAATAATTGCAGCATATTTACATAAGAATTTTTTGAAAGGGCAAAAATTTCAAATTGTAAATTAAAAAACAATATTAGAAAGAAGAATTGAACATTTAAGTCTAGAATAAAGTTAATAATCTAATAGGCTAGACTTGAATTTTTCATTTCCTGTCATGAAAAAGATTTAATCATTAATATGGCAAATGTATAAATAAATAATTAAAAAAGTAGGATTTGAAGATTAAAAAAGACGAATGTATTGAATAGAATGGGGTAGGACATACCATGCACTTTTGTAGAAGGGGACGTCAAATATTTTGGAGCACTTCTTTGTACACAACATTAGTGGTTTCGCAAATTGCCTTTCCATTCTTGTCCAAAATCAACACTTTCAACCCCTCCATGCTAGTAACTCGTGATGAGGCAACATAGAGCTGACCATGTGTGAATACGGGCCTGAGAAGATATAATCCTACTTGAGATAATGATTGTCCTTGACTCTTATTAATTGTCATCCCGAAGCATACAATGATAGGGAATTGGCGACACTCAAACTTGAAAGGTAAAGTGCTATCTGATGGACTTACAAGCATTCGAGGTATTGGAACTGTTTGACCAATATTGCGACCACTGATAATTTTTCCTTCAACCATGCGAGTGCCCAATTTAGTAATAATCAATCTAGTACCATTGCAAAGGCCTGAAGCTTGGTCTATATTGCGCAGTAGCATCACAGGAACACCTATTTTGAGCTTCAATACATGATTTGGAACACCAGAAGATTTGATGCTATGTAGATCGGGTTCATAATCATAATCAGCTAAATCTTGGCTACCATCATTTGTGGTTATGTGAACAAATATCGTTGGGACAAAACCTTGTTCAATCAATTCTCTTTCATGATACGTATAATTAATTATGTAGTCATGAATACAACTGATTGCACAAAAATTTTGAACACAAGTAGGCACCGTAGCATCATTCAAAAGGTCACGAACTTCTTCATGAGTTAAGGGAAGTCCCGTCCATGGAGAAGATGACATAAGCTCAATAATATCAGTATCTGACATTTCATAATATGTAATCTCTACGGTACTTTGAATATCAAGATAGTATGTAGCTGCCACATATAAGGAATAATTTCCACAACTTGAATGAAATCCACTGTGGAGAATTGGAGGAGGGACCATAGTTGTCTACGTAAAAACATAATAAAATTAGTTAGTTGAATGAAAAGCAAATGCAGACTACATTATGGTCTATTACGAAATCAGTAGAGACAAAGTTAATTGATTTCACTAAATTCTGACAAGTGCATCAACTATTAATCCACTATAAACAAAATTTTATAAAAAAAGTTCTAAGTGCATGAAATCCAATATGCATTTCATTCTTTTCTTGAATATATGATAAGGAAATAAATATAAGATATCAACATAACCGTTTTTACTATTCTTCCTAACAATGCAAATAAATGTATGGAAATATCTTGTAGTATTGTATACACTCTATAATACATAAAGCAAATTAATTTTGAAAACCTAAAATAATTAATGCACATGGAACATCGCCATTGACGCTGAACAAAGTGAAAAGCAAATTAATGCAAACTAAAAGAAGAGAGGACTTACAATGATACGTGGTACTCCGTAATTTGTAAAGCTATAAAAGGGAGAGTTGAT
Source organism: Fallopia convolvulus (assembly GCA_964016875.1). Classification (NCBI taxonomy): domain Eukaryota; kingdom Viridiplantae; phylum Streptophyta; class Magnoliopsida; order Caryophyllales; family Polygonaceae; genus Fallopia; species Fallopia convolvulus. The sequence goes on along the minus strand of OZ024727.1, from coordinate 53,108,119 downwards.
GACAGTAAGTGAACTATTCTTCTTTTGTGAGCTCATATATATATTTGAGAGATTTTGAGCGACATAGAAAATTGTGGAAGAAGTGGAAAAGTGGTAGAGAAGAACCGTTAGAGAGGAGAAAGAGTACTAAAATTTATTTACATAAAACTTAACAAATAATTGGTAAAATCTTCTGAACGTGGTTTTTGTTTACTGGATATTTTTTTAAAGAAATATAATAAATAATATGTTAACAATTGTGAACAAAAAAATTGAACGTGCTAAAAAATTAAGGTTAAGAATCGCTAAAGATAATCATATATAAATAGCACGTTCAGTAATTCAGTAATCCTTTAAATTGATATAAAGATCACATTTAGTTGTTGTGATTCTTACTTAAAAATAGGACATAAATTTAATTGTATTCAATTTTTTTTTAATGTTCAGTGGTAATCCTTTAAATTGACATAAAGATCACGGTTCAATGGTGAAAGCCAAACCAGAAGATAATTTGGGGCGTGTTTCAGAATCAAAATGGCTTTAAGCATTATATGATTATGCTAAATGTATATATCCCATGGATGCTAGTAGATCTAATGCCTCGTAACCTCTTTCACTTGTAGCATTCCTTTCAGCATGAATGCATTACAATGCATATTGGCTCAAAATTAACACAGGGAAGAGCTTTCGTTAATAATAGCATAGAACATGACCTTTAATTTGCAAAAAAAAAAAACAACGTATCACAACAAATTGACCCATTATTTGTCAATTATGACAGGAAAGGAGATTCACATAATCCTTGCAATCACGCCTAGTGCAAATTGCAGCAAATTTTCCATCCTGAGTGAAAAATCTGAAACCTCACAATATTCTCATTAGCTAAAAACTCAAATTGACAAAGAAGATCCTTAATTCCATGAACAAAGAAATGAGGTCTAAAATCATAACATAAAGAGCATGTACTGCTCTTGCTCTTTGGCTGGTGTTGAAGTTGGCACCAAAAATGTTTTAAGCAGCAACTGTTGATTTACGCTTCTTTTTCTGGAGTTTCTTCAGGTAGAATTCAAGTTCTTTTCCTTCCAAGATGTATCTACAATAATGAATGCATTTACAACATTAAAATTCATAGGGAGGTGGAAGATTACACACAACCGCATTCAAAAAAGAAAAAAGAAAAATCAGATGTAGTCAGAATATTTTCATAGTTCTTTATTTTATGAAACACAATTGTTTTTGACCATAATAAACATTTAGCTCACCAGTGACCACACTATTAGCCTCAACTGCAAATCAGATGTAGTGAGGATATGTGGACTGTTGGGGCACCACCTGGCATAAGCAATGCCAGCTGGACCCTCATCTATTTTGCAAGTCCATTCAGGATCAGAGGATGTATTCTGAATCAAGAGCCCACTCAATGTAGCTAATTTTTATCCCCACAAGAAAACAGCTGCACAACCTGCATGTAAACACGAATTTCGAACTGTCATCCATCCTGTGGTGGAAAAAGTAGTGTTTTCAATCCTTCAAAACTCGGAAAACTGCAGAAAATCAAATTTAACCGACAAAAAGCATATAGCATAGCGTGAACTACAATTGCACAGGGAGTCACAACAGACAACAGGTTTTAAGCCAAGGGTCCCCAACAAAGATATACCATACACTCTACTATGTTCTGCTGCATCAACAGTATTTTTGGCACAGCAGAGGGGAAAAAACACCTGCCTATGAGTCCACTGCTTCTTGATAGCAGCTGCAAACAACAAAATGCATAATATTGTATCGTTCTCAATATTATAAGGACTTTATGCTTGCGTGACATATTATGCCAAAAATGTTGGGCAATGCCTTTTTTCCTTTCTTTCCACACGTATCACTTTGATTACATCATAGTTAGCCTTATAGAGGCAATGTTTGTTAGATATTTTTTCCTTATAGAACTTCTCATCTGTTGATTCTTCAAAGATTGTTCAGTTGGGATTCTTCACTGGTCTTGTTCCCCGTGATAAATCTATGCCATTTGAAAGGATTCTATTTCATGCTACAAGGGGCAATGTATTTCTGAGGCAAGTTGCAGTTAATAACCCTGTCGTTGATCCAGGCATCTGGAGAAAAGGTAGGTTGTGAACTGATTTATTTGTTGCTTTGTTGTTATTATTTTATATTCTTAAGAAAACAGTTTAAGCAGGTTATTGTCTTCTAGCATAAAATGCTTGTTCAAAAGACAACATAGGTATATGCAAAGTGCATGCTTTTATAAACCATTGATTATATTGTGCACATTAGTCATCCCTGTTTTTTTTTTTTCCTTTCTGCTGAATTCTGCACACTGCTGTATAGATGGAGAAAAATGTGTTTGTGGTGTTCTACTCTGGAGAAAGAGCGAAAAACAAAATTCTTAAAATATGTGAAGCATTTGGAGCTAATCGTTATCCTTTCAGTGAGGATCTTGGTAAACAAACTCAAATGATGAAAGAGGTATGCATTAGAGTTATACTTGCCAATTATTTCACTAATATGTGATGGTTAGATTGATTTGTGGGGGCATATTTGTTAAGTTAAATATTAATATCACAGATTTGGCAATTCAGAATTAAGGAAGATCACCAAGTAAATGATATAGCATAGCTAAAAATTAATTCATGGTAAAGCTGTTGTGTCACTGTGTGACTTGGCTATTGACAGGACTGGCATTGGAATCAAATGTTACGGCATTGTGTTGAAAATAGCTCCTATAAAGGTTGTGGTATTCCTGAAGAAGAAGCAGGATGCTTGGATACAAGGTAATGGATGATTCAGGTCATCCAACAGACAATTGTGATCCTCAGGAGGGTAATTCAGGTTTCTTATAATTCAAGATCTCATATGAACCATGTGGACTATATCTTCCGATCCAAAAAAAATTGATTGATTTTAACCTAGAATTAGCTAATCAGCCCGATTTTCCACCAAACTAATTCAATTACGAATTCCAAAATAGCGGAAAACGGAAACCGAATTATTGAATAAACAGACAAAGAAAAGACAAACCTGGTGCTGAGTGCGAGCGAGGCATTTGCGAACGATTTCGCCTTCAAGAGCGCGCCTTTGTTCAAGGGTGAGGTATTCGTATCAGGCCTCGAAACATCAACGATTGTAGCCCTAGGCAACTCCTCGAAAATCCGACTCGACTCAGGTCCCCACTAGCTAAACGATAAGAAGGATGAAATCGCTTGCCCAGGCGGCGTACTACTCAACGGCTCCGATTGCAGTTGAATTTGTGCGAGACGACGTCGGGAGCCTTGGCGTGGAATTCGCACACCGTGTGGCAGCGGTGGTACCTCTTGCATCGGCGAGAACGGCGGCGCACCTCTCGGCCTGGCAGGAGGTAGGGGCTTATTGGCAGAACTTTGTGAAATCCATGAGTTTGTGATTTCTCATGTGAGAAGGAGAGGGATCGGAGAGATAGAGGGAGAGGGAGGTTACACAGAGAGTATAAACCGGAGAAAAGAGAAATGGCGATCGTGGGAGAAACAGGTTTTTTTTCTTCAGATGTATCATTTCATAATTAATATAATTTTTTTTCAACATTTGCCTCAAAATTTGAAACGTGGTACAATTTTTTGAACTAAGATGGGTTCTCCTTTACATTTGTAATAAGGTAGATGTGGTATGGGATAATTGGCTAAAACAATTTGTAGGCATTCTTTTGCTTTGGGCACTTAGTTTCATTGGCTACCAAATTTTTTGTATACGTATAGTTGTTCATATATATGAAAGTTTTGTGTCAAGCCATCTGATATGCTGTATTTCATATAACATAACTAGGACTAGATAATACATTTTATATATAGATTTAGGTCCATTTAGTGCTTGTAACGACATATGAGTAGAAAATCGAAGACTTGAAGAAATTGGAAGAATTGAAGTTGGATTAGAAGATCGAGAAGTGAAGGCCGCGGAGATGAGCAGTCCGCGGTGGAGCAAGAAGTCAGTGCCGCGATCGCGGGTCAGCGTTGACTCGGAGGGAGAATTCTATAGCTCCGCGCTCGCGGAGGTTGTTCACCGCGTCCGCAGAGGTCCACGTCAGCAAAAATCCGAGGCGGCGATTGTTCTTTCTATCTATCTATTTTATCTTATTTCCGAATTTATTTTATTTCATACTCTTAGTCGAGACTATTTAGACCTAGTTTTTCAGCTTTGTTTGGTATTCTCTTCTAAACCTAATTTTCAGACTTTGGTATTTTCACTGTTATGGAGAACTAAACTTTTTAGATTCTATTCAAGTTGAAGCTTTTCAGACTCAAGTTGTTGTGAGATTCGTCTATTCAGGTTTATTTCTACAGGTTATTTCAATTCTCTTGTGCGTAATTATTATTGATTGTATTGATTCTTTCAGGCCTAGCTAACTTGTTGGAATTGATATTATCTATTGCTAGATCTAGGTTTTCTCGTAGCAAAGCCTAATCTTTGTAGCAACTCAATTGATTTAGGACTCGTTGGACTAAAACAATTGAGAAGAGATTTGAATGCATGTTAATTGTTTGACTCGTTGGAATTCAATTGCATGTATCCTGTTTATCCTTGTTTTTATTGCTAGTATTCATATTATTTATGATTGTTTCATGAGTAATTTGGATATTAAGTTTGCATGTCTTGTTGCCATGTTATAATTCTGATCAGGATAGGAATAACTAAAAGGAATAACTTGTTTGAATCTAGGATCAATAACTTGAGGAAGAAAAGTGGATACTTGAATAGGATTGTTTTCCCTAATTGATAAAAATCCAACTTTTGCCCTGTTTGATTGCTTGCTTTGTTTGTTTCAATTCTTAAGTTTTAGTTTTAATTTACAAAATCCCCCTTGTTACTTCTTTGAGTTGATAATAATAAAACTTAGGATACAAGTGTCTCTTGGGTTTGACCCCGACTTATCGACTATACTAGTTGAGTAATTAGGGATTTATTTTTGATTTGATACGACGACTTTAAGCCAGTCACCATGCAAACAAAGAGCAGTGTAAAAAAAAGTCACGTGTATAGACCAAGTTGTCTTACTATGATCGATGATCTTAGTAATAAGACCAAGGTGTACAATACTTATTCTCTGCAAAAATATGCCAATCAAATCCCTCGAAAAAGTTTTCCTTCTCATGTCAACTTCGCTCTAAGGCTTTGCATTCATCTTCAGTGTATTCGCCTTGCGTTTCATGACTAGTTGCTCTTTGTCAAACACCAATTGAAGCTCAGTAGTACATACACCATCGAACGTTCTCCCAATTTTCAGTTTAATGCTCGTCGATTTGGAGTCAAAGAAAGAGATGTTTAAAACCCTTTGTAATCTCAACAAGTAAAAGACATTTACGACATACCAGAGACAATATAATAAACAATAATTAGTTGCACTTCTATAATCAAGCTCAAATGAAGATGAAAATTTAAATCATATGTTCTTTAATTGTCCTTTCTCAAAAAATATGATTTCTAAGCTTGAGAATAAGATGAAAACAAAATTTCATATTCATTCTTCATGTGTTTTTATTGATAATCTTGTTTCTACTCTAAAATCTAATAAAAATGAAAATGTTCTATGCTTCATTTGGTGGTGTATTTGGGGCCACAGAAATGGAAAAATATTTAACTCGTCTTCGGTAATCTCTTCACTTCTTCCAAGTGATTTAGCTTTTACGCAGCATTTTCAATGTGTTTCGGCTCAACCAATTTTAGCAGTTAAACATGGCTCTCGGCCGAAAAGGTAAAAACAATCAGGCGTGGATTAAGCCTCCCTTAGAATGGGCGAAATTGAATTTCGATACTTCTAAGAGAACTAATTCTTCGATACTTTTCCGAGCTTTCTTATTCGTGACCATAAGAGCAAGCTAAGTTTTGATCGAAAAGAACAGCTCCACGTGTCGGTCCTCCAAGCGGAGGCTCTTGCCCTGCTTGATGGTGTTCGTAGTGATGTGTCATTAAAAATTTCACATCTTATTATTGAAGGAGATAATTTAATCCTTATTAATTCTTTAAAACGAACTTGGAAAGTTCCTTGGGAGATTCAGTCTATTATTAATGATATTCGTCATTTTGTTGCCCTGGTTCCTTGTGTGGTGTTTTATCATTATTTCCGGGAATGTAATTCGGCAGCGGATTTTCTCGCTACGAGGCTTTTTAGTTTTCCTCAACTTAGTTTTGCTATTTCTCATTTTTTCCCTGGATCGTTGTTGGATCCGTTAGATGTCTCGAGTTGTAATTCTTGGTTTAGTAATCATCCTCTGTTGTTTGAATTTCTTAAGATCATCCGCAGTGATAATTTAGGTTAGCCTTGTACTTTACAGGTAACTTAGTGTTGGCCTTGTAATAAGCTTGTAGCTCGTTTTATCAAAAAAAAAAAAATCGTATACCTGAATGTAAAGCTGAGATATTTTTCATTTCCCCTTTTTTAATATTTAGTGGAGAACGTTTTGCTCCTATATCACAAGTACCCAATTGAAATTTGAAAAGCAGAATTGAAAGAATGCACGTAAGAAGACGAACAAATTTTTTTTAGAGGAGAAGACAAACAAAATTTAATGCACACAAGAAAATCAATTAAACCAGTACCATGAAGAACCTACTAAGGCTGTGTAGACAGAATTCCGACCTGAATAGAAAATATTTACGACATACAAAAAAATATTCAAAACAAAAAACAACTATAAACCTTAAACACTACTACCTCCGTTTTATAATGTAAATCGTTTTTTAATTTTGCACAGGAATTAAGACAAACTTAAAATGGAAAAAATGATAATTTAATACTTGTTTTTATCAATGCACTATTAACTTTTCAACCACTAGAATTGCTTGAGTTAATGAATTTTGTTAAAATGATAAGTAAATTAAATACATTAATGACCTATTTTAGAAAGTGTTACATTAAAAAAGGGAAGAAATGACTTACATTATGAAACACTTTTTAGAGATAGAAACGACTTACATTGCGAAACGAAGGGAATACAAAAAAATTCAGTATACTAAAGTATATAAAATAGCTAAAATTATAAATTATTCACAAATATAATAATTAATGAGTAAATAATAATCAAATATCAATTTATATGATGTCGACCGGTTTTCAGCACACCTAGAAGAAGATCTTGATAATAGGAAATCGCATTCTCGACAAAAGTGATCTCGGTCGTCCTATGTCCGATTGAGCCGCATCATAGCTTTCTAGATATGGAATCAGTTTATAAGTAAAACTCAGCGCTTTGCCCTGACCTAGGATTTTTTTGGGCATTTCAAGGTTTAAATTAGGGTTTTAATATTTTCCGTGGTTTTTCAGCAATTTTCGAATTTCTATCTTTAAGTCTTCATATCTCTCATAGGATTTATTTCTATATACGCATATGTAGCCAGAAAACATATCTATCGTATTATTCATAATTTATAGTTTTTCTCTTTCAATCTAGTGGATTTTCAATTTCTCGTATTTAAGGTTTCGTGTTTGCAAAACTCTTTGCTAAAAGCTCGTGTTTGCTTGCCTTTCAAGCTTCGTATTGTAGCATTATATCTATAAATAATATATGGGTGAAATGAGTAAAGTGGTAGGGCTTGTGACAAGTCGGGTGGTAGGTTGGATGCACTTTAAATCGCCCACATCAACCTCACCCTCCAAATATTCCACCCATTACTCGTCCACCACTCACCCAATTTAGATTGAATTTTTATCCGTTTATTCAGATTAGGTGTTCAGATGGATCATGTATCTATAAATGATTTTTGTTTAAACTTACAAGTGCTCTTTTGAAAAACTTTTAACTTATATATACAACTATATATAGTGACTACTACTAACTAGAACCCATATTTTGTGGTAAATCCGTCCGTGAACTAGTCGGCAAACCACATAAATCAAGTAAACCGGCCTACATCGATAAGCTCGGGTTAGTGATAGGAAGAATGGTGAGACTTGATTTTTCACCAAGTGAAGAAATAGAGACAAGGATTGAACCTTGGACCTCCCAAAATTTCAAGTATAAGGCTAACTTTGACTTATGGCACCCCGCACCACTTCAAGCATCCAATAAAAAATTACTCCCTCCGTCCCCGAAAGATTGTCCACTATTCCTTTTCAGGTATCCCGAAAAATTTGTCTACCTTTATATTTCTCCTTTTATATTAATCTTTTCTTACAATATTACCCTCATCAAATCTCATTTTTTACCCACATTATCCAATAAAAAATCTATCCTTTCAACATCATTTTAGTCATTTTCTTTATTTTTCTCTTTATTTCCCCACTTTTACGCATCACCATCATAGCAACTCTCCTCTCATTGGTTACTTTTTAATATTTCTCCTCTTCTTAATAAATGTGAATTCCGTCCTTTTGGACGATCTTTTGGAGAGAGATGGAGTAGTTGCAAGTAAGTAACCGAACCTCTGAAGAAAAGTAAGTAACCGGACCTCTGAAGAAAAAAATAGAGCATTGGCTTCAATCCAAATTCGATCATAGCCCAACCTAACCAACATGAACTTCCAAGATTGTGCAAAGTATTCCTTCAGTTCAATCCTAAACTTTTTATAACATTATTATTTTCAAAACACACCTTTTTGTATTCCGTTTTATCTGCAGGCCCAAACAGGGAATATGGGCCGAATGTTTTCCAGCCCAATAAGAAACAGCCCATTAGACCATCGGGTCACACTTAAAACCAACGGCCACTAGACCCACTACTCTAGTTGTGCATATTGTACGATTGGTTCCTTCATCCTTTGGCGGCGGCTGGCGGCTGGCGGCTGGCGGCTTGTTGCATGTAGAAACTTTAAATTTTTTAGGCAAATTGTACATGATACTCTCGTGTGGTTTGAATTTTCTAATAAGAGATTCCATTTTTTTTTGGTTTAATTGTGGCGGCGTTTTACTTTGGTAAGTTTCCGCAAGGGATTTATTGAAACTTTAATTTGAAGGGTAAAAAATTGTTGAAAAACGCAAGACACGTATTTTTTCTTCAATAGAATATACATAGGAGAAGATTTCTTGTAAAGATAGTAAGAAGATAACTGAAAACATAAAAATTTAAAACCTCAATATGAAATACGTATCTTAAGTTGATTTTGGATGTTTTTTTTAAAGCAAACCAGTTGGTTAATTTTTTTTTTTAAAATACATTATTAATATATATTTAAAAATAAAATTCCTACAAAAAAATTCACGGCCCCAATCTTATCTTTAGCTAGACGTGGATAAAGAGAAAAGCAAAGTCAATATTGACGTATTTTTCTCAAACCAAGACCAAGCTAACTTTATTCGATCTCCATGCACTTTTCAGGGTATATCATTACACAAGTGGATAAATAAACACATCAAATGGCTTGTCACTGATGAGCTTTTTTCCAATTAGGCATGGAGACATACATAATTATCATCCATCAATTTCTCACCACCCTTTAACATAGTGAATTAGGAACCACACAATTTATCTACACTCATCTCATTCTTCCTTTGTAAATCTTGATTCAATTCCTTCCACACTCCTTTTACAAGCTAGGCAAGCACAACCTTTTATCCCTCGAGTGTGACAATATGAGCAACACAAATAATTGCAAAAAAAATCCAGGGAAAAATATGTATGATTTGTTGATTAATTAACATTTAAGTTTACAATCCTTTGCCTAAAACGTGGCCCAAATAAATAATTGAGATTAATTATCTTAAGAAATGTAGCTGTTGCACTACGTACTGTTTTTTGTCTTGAAGCTAAAACCTCCATTTAAATAAAAAGGCACACGATACCAAATTATTGCACGCAAACTATAGTCTTCTGAAATTGCTTTACTTCAAAACATGATTGACCGAGTTACGGGCTTTGTCATTTTCATTATGAATTATGATGGTGATGTCTTAGCACAATAGCACTCCAGCTTGATTCTATCCAGTTGAACTTTTTTGGAAACTAGTAATCGATCCACACATTTTTTTTGGGTGAAGAATCGATCCATACATTTAATCCTATGTTACTCATTATTCTAGATTTGAAGGAGGCTTGTGGCTGCCAATATTTCTCGGGTAAAATTAAATATAATAGGATGTTCTACTATGAAAATATGGTACAAATAGTGTCTCATAACATAATGTTGTAACAAGAGATCAAACGAGAACAACAAACGAGATCGACACAGAGATTTACGTGGTTGGGTAACAGTGTGTTACCAACATTCACGGGCAGAGAAAGTGTATATTATTATGGAGGCTGATTTCAGAGTTTTACAATATTAGGCATTTCAAGAGTTTATATAATGACTCAAGAAACCCTAGTACAACCCTAGTACAGATTATGAGCCTTAGGCCCAAACAGACTATGAGAGGCCCAAACATAATTATTATTGTATTCAAGGCATATCAACAAATCTCCACCTTGAGTTGAATACTCTCATAAACAGAATCACATGCACCATGACAGTGCCAAAATTTCTCTGCCTTAGATTGCCCCTAAACAAGGGCTCAGATTGCCCCTAAGGGCTCAGATTACTGACTTGTGATATTGAGCAAGTCCAAACAATGTTGAAACTTGCTCTTTGGAACTGACTTGGTGAACATGTCAGCAGGGTTATCAGCTGTCCCTACCTTCTTCACCTGGATTCTCTTCTCATTCCTCAGAAAATGGTACCTGATTGTAATATCCGCTAAATTCTAAATAAAATAACAATGGGTATTTATCCCAATAATTTTTTTTCTCTAAAATAGAGAATTTAACAAACTTTATAATTTCATATTATATTATGAGAGGTTACAAAAGTTTACTACAATGACAATTAAGAATTTAATTTAAAAACATTAAGCAAGTCGGGTATTCTTGTAAATAATCCTCCTCCTCTTTAAAAAGAGAGCTTAAATATTTTATTTAAATAAAATTAAGAACATATTATGGAGGATCATTAAAGTGGTAAAAATCTTAAATAAAAATAATGCTTATTAATTTTCGGATTTTATTAAATATAAAGGGGTACAACAAGTCATTAAAAATAGAATGAAAATTTAGTAAAAAGGATGCATGAGCCGGGACTTGAACCCGAGACCTCTTGTAATCCCATCTCACACGTCCCTCCCTCAAATCCGCTAGACCAATGTGACTTTCTACTCATCTATGCCACCCTCTTAATTTTATATCAAATTTTGAGTCTTCTTCTCCAAACAAGTCAAATTGATTTGACATGGGAGCAATGCATGTCCACCACCTTCTCCTCTTGCTTGCAAGACTTCCTTTGTTGCATCATATTTCATCATCATCAAACTAGCACAACAATGGCCAATAGTCATTAACCTTCCTCATCTCCATTGGTGAGATTCCATAGACATGAATCACTACCTTGCCCTCTCTTGCCTATATAAAGGGGCTCAATTCATCTAAAATTCACACATCCATTCTCTCTTCCTCTCTAGCATTTGTTCTTGTTAAAGCCTCCAAAAATCAGCCACAAAATCTCCCTCTAATTGCTGAATTTTTCCCACAAAACTCCATTAAAATCCCTCCAAGCTTCACCGGACCACCCCCGGGTCACCGCTGAGCCACCTCCGAGCCGCCCATGGTCCGCCTGTGCGCCGCCACTGCCCAGCCGAGCCACCACCAGCCCGCCGCCCAATGTTATTAAAATCGAGATTCTAGGATCGGATCGCGGAAGGTCTTGAGGATCGGATCGTAAAATCGGATCGTAGGATCGTAAGATCCTATAATATCATTAAAACTAATATAATATAGATATGATACAAAAAATATAGGCACTAAAACCAAAAAATATAGGCACTAAAACCAAAAAATATAGGCACTAAAACCAAAAAATATATAATTTTATTAAAATTTAATGATCATAATGCCGAAAAAATGACATTGTAAACTTATATATGCACAAGAAGCACATTTAAAAATATATATGCTCACATAATAAGAATCGAGGAAAGATTATGGGTCTTTATTAGGGGAAAAATATTATAAATTCAACAATTGGGAGTTGGAAAGATGAAAATTGGGAGGTAAATGAGGTTAAAAGAGGCAATATGAGCATTTAAGGGATGTAATTTTACTAATAATTAAGCTAATTGGTGCTAAAATAAATTTTATAAGCTCAAAGTAAAAAACTGGGTAGGATCTTATGATTTTATATAGGATCTCATGAGATCCTATACGATTCTATACGATTCTACACGATTCTATACGATTCTAACACGATTCTACATGATTCTATAACGATTTTAACAAATTTCGATTTTAATGTACGATCCGGATCAAAATCCCATATGGGATCGTAGGATCTCACGATTTTAAAATCTGGATCTTGATTTTAATAACATTTCCGCCGCCGGTCTGTCCTGGTGCGCCGCCCCTGTGTCGCTCCTCCCCCGGTCCTCTATTGTTCATACGTACAAAAAAATCAAGAGAAAGGTCCAATTTTCATTCTAAGGACTTCTTTAACTTGCAAACATAGTTCTCTTTTCCTGGAACTTGGAATCCATCTGGTTGGCTCATGTATATTTCCTCTTCTAACTCTCCATGTAGAAAAGCTGTCTTCACATCTAGTTGCTCAAGTTCCAGATCCTGATGTGAAACTATTGCTAATAACACCCTGATGGAAGTATGCCTGACCACTGGCGAGAAAATCTCGTTGTAGTCTACTCCTTCTCTCTGATTGAACCCTCTTGCAACTACTCGTGCTTTATACTTGACACCCTCTGCATCTGAAATTCCTTCCTTCTTTTTGAAAACCCACTTGGAAGTAATTATCTTTCTATCAGCAGGCAATTTAACAAGCTCCCAAGTCTGATTTTTATGAAGGGACTCCATCTCTTCTCCCATTGCAGCAAGCCACTGTGCTGACTCATTCCCAGATATTACAGCCTTGTAGGTGGACGACTCATTATCCTCCACCTCCTCGGCCACCTGCAATGCATATCCCACCAGATCATCAAACATGTACCTAGCTGGAGGCCTGATTCCAACCCTTCTAGGTCGGTCTGCAGCAATGCTCCGATGTTCAACTTCCTCTAAACTTGTCTCTGGTGGTACATTCTCAGACTCATATGTATCATGCTCATCGGTAACTGGTGGTGGTAGTTGGTCATCAACCAACTTAAGTGTCTGATTCTCCTCTGGACTGAATTGCACCTCCACCTCCTCAACAACAGCTTCTTTTCCTGGTGTATCACTGATCTCCTCTCTAGATTTTAGCATAGAACTCTCATCAAAGACTACACTTCTACTAAGTATAATCTTGTTGTCAGACCAGATCTTGTACCCCTTCACACCTGTACCATAGCCCATGAAAACTCCCTTCTTAGCTCTTGGCTCTAACTTACCCTCATCTACATGATAATAAGCAGTGCAACCAAAAACTCTCAGATTTGCGTAATCAGCAGCTTTTCCAGTCCACACCTCATAAGGTGTTTTGTAGTCAATACATGTGTGTGGGCTCCGATTGATGAGATAACAAGCTGTTGAAACTGCTTCTGCCCAGAACCGTCTAGCAAGACCTGCGTTGGAGAGCATACATCTTGCTCTCGCTAAGAGTGTCTGATTCATTCTTTCTGCTAGACCATTCTGTTGGGGTGTATGTCTGACTGTGTGATGGCGAGCAATACCCTGATCTTTGCAGAAATTATCAAAATCAGTTGAATAGAATTCCAAGCCATTATCAGTTCGCAGCCTCTTGACCTTCTTCCCAGTCTGATTTTCAACCAGCGTCTTCCACTCCTTGAATTTACTGAATGCCTCACTTTTATGCCTCATCATGAATACCCATGTCATCCTAGAGTAATCATCAATAAGAGACAAAAAAATATCTATGACCACCCAAAGACTCAACACGAGAAGGACCCCAACAATCTGAATGGATGTAATCCAAAGTGCCTTTTGTTCGATGAACTGCCTTAGGAAACTTGATGCGATGTAGTTTCCCAAACACACAATGCTCACAAAACTCAAGACTCTTGGCCTTATGGCCTCCGAGAAGATCTTCTTTTGAGAGAATTTGCATTCCCCATTCACTCATATGAGCAAGCCTCATATGCCATAGCCTGGTCAGATTAGATCCCTGAACTTCAACTGATGCAACAACTGCAGAACCTGTTACTGTTGAACCCTGTAAAACATACAAAGTTCCCTGCTTGAATCCCTTCAGAATCACATCAGAACCTTTACAAACATGTAAACCTCCACCTTCACCTTTGAAACTGAAATCCTTACTGTCTAGCAGAATCAGAGATATCAGATTCTTCGTCATAAGTGGAACATGTCTAACTTCTTTCAATGTGCAAAACCTCCCATCATGTGTCCTAAACCTGATTGAGCCGATCCTAACAACCTTGCAGACAGACCCATTTGCCATAGAGACACTACCCCCATCTACACAGCTATACGTTGTAAACAACTCTCTTTTGGGACATATATCATCTGCTAGCAAAACAATATCTTCCTCAGAAGTATTTCCACATTCTACTACTACTGCAGATTCGGAGTTCTGCCCTTGTTGCTTCTTCTTTTTAGAACAGTCACTAGGGGCGGAGCCACGTTGGGGCGGGTGGGGGCCTTGCCCTCCCCCCCAAAACAAAAAAATAATTTTTTTTAACAGAGCAATAATTTCTTGGAAAAGGAGAGTTCCGATGGAGAAATTCTTCCATCTCTTCATCTAGAACAACGCCACCATTAAGGCAAAATCAATTAGTCAATAAATCCAATCCGTCTCTGTAGGATCGTTAGTACGTCTAGGTTGTCGACCTCAACTAAGTCGTCAACCTTTAAGTAAATGCAGTGGAAATGAACTACAAGAAAGACTTACTTGAACACGAAGTTTTTATAGTGGAAACACTTGTTTGATTAACTCAATCAACCAAGTGTGAAAACCACTCCCTTCCAAGTTCTCGCTTGGAAGGATTAAAAGTCGTAGCTTGCTTTATTGATCTTTTGGACTAGTTACATAAACACCCTGGATCTAGACCTACTTCCCAAGCACTCTAGAACTCGTTGTGAACTAAGTAACTACAACCCGCACTCAATCTAACAAAAGCCTACGTCTTCCTCTTGAACTCTCGTTTCTTTCTTAGCACAAAATGGAGTATGAGTTCGTGCTCTATCTAACCTAAAGCCTTAGATTAAATACACACAAACTAGGTCAGATAAGAGAGAATAATATCTTCCAATTCGGTTATGGAAAGATATTATTTCTATTATCTTTACAAAATCATCCTAAGCATATAAAAGGATTACAATCAATATTGGCTAAGGATAAAGGCATACACGGCTTACAATATAATCTGCATAAGATCTTTCCTAAAACAAGTTTATTCTATCCAAACAACCAAGATCTCACGCGTCTTCAAGATCTCCGAGATCTGCCTTCAACACACGTCAACAACCTGACTGACGTTGGCGACTCCTTTCAAGGACTCGAGGTCGTTCACGTGACAGACGTTTGGAACCATCAAAACCAAAGCCTCCAGCTTTTCTAACAAATTCCCCCTTTTTGATGGTGACAAACTCTTCTATCCTGTATAATCAGAGCAATATAGAAACTCGAACAGGATATGCAATAATATTCAAGTTAGCCAGAAGTTCCCCCTAAGTTGGATAACCCACATGTAATTCAGCATAAAAATCCCATTGTTTTATCTACCCCCAGCCTTTTCCCCCTTTTGGCATCATAAAAAAGATCAATCCAAATAATCAAACAAAAAGAGATAATCAAACAAGGGTAAATAGAAAATTATCCAACATACAGACCGAATCCATAGCAAACAAACAGAGTAGTCTTAAGCATGCAATACAGAGAAAACAAAAAACACATAGTTGAAACCGAAGAGATGTTTTTGAGATAGTAGATGTGCAAGGGAAAAATAAAGGGAACTGGATGTCGGCTACTCAAGCTAAGTCATTGACTTGATCAGATCATCGAGCGCAACAGACAAGTCATGAACATTAGATTTCAGCGTAGACTGATCACGCAGGAGTTGGCCAACTTTCTCAAGCAAATCCTGGTTTTGACGTTGGAGCTCAACTAACATCTTCATAATGACACCAGGTTGCTCACCTTCCCTTCCCATAGCATGGATGACCAACTCAGCTTCTTCCATCTCATCATCAGAAATCACATCCTTGTCGGCATCCCTTGACACCCATTTATCATCAATCAGTTTGTAGCCCATCTTGCGAACAATGTCAGCATTCAGAAGACGAACGTGATCCACTTCTTTCTTCGCCTCATAAACCTCATGATAAAGAAGCACCTTTTTGACAATGGAGCAGTATGGGAGAGCATGAGAGGGATTAGCCTTCACAGAGTCCATGTGGAGAAGCACCAACCGAGCAAAGTTGACAGGTTCCTTGTTGAGAATTTTATCCATGACAAGAATGTCTTGGATCATGGCAGTGCTCCTCTTTTGTTCCCGGGGAATTAGGTTGCTGATCACCCAAGTGAAAAGAATCTTCCTTTCAGCACTCATGAAGTTAGTGGCAAAAGAACCACCATCAACGTCATCGACCTGTGTGACCTTTTTGAGCAACTCAGCAGAATCAGTTTCTTCAGGCCATGCACCTCTATGATATTCAGCAAAACCTTTGTGCGGCACTTTCAGAAGAGTGGCTAACTCCATGCTTGACAAGGTGAATTTCTCACCATGTAACTCATAATGGCCCATGGTCCTCTTCTCCTTGTCCTCTACAGTCAACGACCTGTAGAACTCTTTCACCAACTCTGGATTAAAACTTTCTTCCTCATGAAATAGATGATTCCACTCTTGATGAGACAACAACTCAGTAACGCCTTGTAAACCAGTGGAATTGATGAACTCATCGTCCATGATGAGTTCCTTGACAAAATCACGACCAACCATGTTACTTCCTTCGCTTTTGACATCTTTACTGCCCTTTTTAGATTTGCCACTCGCAACAAGTCGTCCACTTGACCGAGTGGCCATCTTTTTACTCTTTTTCGAACTAACAGTTTTCTTAGAGACCACAGAATCTCCACCTTTAGAACCAACTGGCATTGGAGATACTTCCCTTCCTCTCTTTCTAGTAATCTTGGCACTAGGCTCCCTAGTCTTAGGTTTTCTAGATTCCTTAGTTATCACTACATCATCCTCATCAGTCTTTTCGGACTCAAACAGTTGTCTAGCAATTTCTTCTTTCGATTTTGCCTTAGAAGAAGATGCCACAGATTTGAATAGAGAGAGCTTGGGATCACTAGGAGTACCTTGTTCAGAGTCATCGTGTCCTTCGATGTTGAGAGGCTGAAGCGGTGAGTCTGGATTTTCAGTGGAGTCATTCACCTTGCTTGGGTCAACGACTTGTTCTGTGTCATTGACCTGAGTATCAGTTCCCGCCAAAAACACAGTAGTCGTCTTCTCCGTGACAACAGGTTCAGAAATTTTATCTCCAGACTCCATAGCCTCAATTGACTTCACGACTTCTTGAACAAAGTCAAATTTCTCTTGCATGTCTTGAGATTTGGGACTTTCGACTCGATGCAAATTCTCAATCTCAACTTGCTCTTTCCCTGTGGGTTTCGGAGAATTGGGTATAGAGATTTGTGATGGGTCTAGGATTTCTGGTAAGGTTTGAGTGGGAGGGATTTCTTGAGAAATTGGAAGAGGTTCAGTTTGATTTGAAGAGGATAAGCCCAGTTCTTGGTTTTGTGTGGATTCGGGACCTTCAAGCATCAATGGTGTGGCTGGTTTGTTAGCGGTTTGGATGGCTGCTAAGAGCAGAGCCATGGTTTGAGGATCAACAAATTTCCCGAGTTTTAGGGCTAGGGTTCGTGGGGATTCAGTGCCACGAATGGGGGATGAGGGATTAGGGTTAGGGTTCTGGTGGGACGCCATTGAAAAAGATTGAAGCTTTTTGTTTCGGAGGAGAGGTGCAAAGAGATGAGAAAGCAAGAGATCGAGAATAATTGCAGGAGAGAGAGCGTACCTTTTTAGAGATAGAGCCTCCGTATTTAAGCTTGGACAAAGTTGATGTGATGGAAACTAGATCTTCCCAAGATCTTTATTCAATGCAACTGAAAGGGCAAATTTCCTTTTGCAAAGGATCTTCAAATATTCAAAAAGATACCGTTGGGAAAAGGTGATTCTTGTCTTACTCTGAAAATGACGTTCTTAACCTGGTTTACGTCAACCACTTAACCAGCAAAAATTCCAGACAACTGACATTCCTCATGCAGTGCATAGTCACTAACCTCACTTGAGTCGCCAACATCCATTGAAAAGAAAATACGCCTGGTGCTTTGGGGTTTTGCACAGGGGTGCCAAAGAGAACCAGGGAAAATAATTTATGTGGATTTGTCAATCAAGTAGATAAGTCTCTGTTTATACCAGAGTATTCAGAAGTAGGCTCATAGAGACTCTCTAACATGATAGGCTAGGGCAGGCTGTAGAGTCAACCATCACTTGAGCTTGTAATGAGGGTTAGGTACATCAGGTTTGGACTCTTTTGGGCTTAAAGAAAGGTTTCAACATGTAATTGATGCATAACTCAAGAAGCAAAGAATGAAGACATAATGATGTGCATGGTTCATGAGTTTGTAACATGGAAACATTCAAATTTAACACCTCAAGATCATAAAACTTTTGAATCATAAATAGATCATCTAATCTAGTCAATCATTGAGGGATAATAGATGGGAAATAGATTAGTTCAGGGAAATCATACCTAGCTCCATGCGGAACTGTACAAAGGGTTCACGATTGAGAGCTTTAGTGAATATATCA
Source organism: Fallopia convolvulus (assembly GCA_964016875.1). Lineage (NCBI taxonomy): Eukaryota > Viridiplantae > Streptophyta > Magnoliopsida > Caryophyllales > Polygonaceae > Fallopia > Fallopia convolvulus. Next base: position 53,089,419 of record OZ024727.1, on the reverse strand, counting down.
GCACGTTGTTCACCTGTTCGGCAGAAATCCATGGTCACCAACCCTTTCTCAACACAGTCACGAAGAAAGTGATGTCGAATCTCTATGTGCTTGGTTCGTGAATGTTGTACAGGGTTCTTTGAGATGTTGATGGCGCTTGTGTTGTCACAGAGTATAGGTATGCTATCATACTCTAAGCCAAAGTCATGAAGTTGTTGCTTGAGCCAAAGAAGTTGGGTGCAGCACGCAGCAACGACAATGTACTTAGCTTCTGCAGTAGAGAGTGCAACTGAATTTTGTTTCTTGGACCCCCATGACACAAGACATGGTCCAAGAAATTGAGCCATCCCTGAAGTGCTCTTACGATCAATTTTGTTCCCAGCAAAATCAGCATCCGTGTACCCGACTAGACCAAAATCACATGAGGTTGGGTACCATAAGCATAGGTCATCGGACCCTTTGAGGTACCTTAGAATCCTCTTGACAACTTTGAGATGCGATTCTCTTGGATCAGACTGAAATCTGGCACATAAGCATACATTGAACATGATGTCTGGTCTGCTTGCCGTGAGGTAGAGTAGGGAACCTATGATGCCTCGATACAGAGTCTGATCAACCTTCTTCTCATTTTCATCTTTTCCTAGAGAGGTGATGGGAGAGATAGGTGTGTCAAAGGATTTGGAGTTGTCCAATCCGAACTTCTTGACACACTCCCTGAGATACTTTTGTTGATGCACTCTTGTTCCTTCCATATCTTGAGTGACCTGAAGTCCTAGGAAAAACTTAAGTTCACCATCCATACTCATCTCAAATTCACTGGCCATGAGGTTGGCGAATCTCTTCACAAGTTTTTCATCAGTAGAGCCAAAGATGATGTCGTCCACGTAGACCTGTACAACCAGAGTGTGCTTTCCTTCTTTGAGAAGAAAAAGTGTCTTATCCACCTGTCCTCGAACATATCCATGTTGGAGCAAGAACTGAGAAAGCCTGTCGTACCAAGCTCGAGGTGCTTGCTTCAAACCATAAAGAGCTTTATCGAGTTTAAAAACATGATCTGGGTGAGTGACGTCTTCAAATCCAGGGGTTTGCTCTACGAATACTTCTTCCTTAAGAAATCCATTCAGAAAAGCTGTTTTAACATCCATTTGTTGAAGCTTGAAGCCATGATGATCTGAATAAGCTATCAAGAGACGAATTGCCTCAAGACGTGCTACAGGAGCAAAAGTCTCATCATAATCTATCCCTTCTTGTTGGTTATATCCCTTAACCACAAGTCTTGCTTTATTTCTCACGACGTTTCCAGAATCATCAAGCTTATTTCTGAAAACCCAACGTGTTCCAATCACAGTTCTATCTTTGGGTCGTGGAACTAGGTGCCAAACCTTGTTTCTCTCAAATTGATGAAGTTCTTCTTGCATAGCACACACCCAATCTGGATCTTTTAGAGCTTGATCCACATTTTTGGGTTCTAGAACAGAAAGAAAAGCATTGAAAGCACAGAAGTTCTGAAGTGAAGAATGTGTCTGAACACCTTTGGAGTAATCTGAGATGATGTTGGTCACTGGATGAGCATCTTTTTGCTGATAGTTTAACTGAAGCTGAGTGAGGTCAACTACCCCATTGTTGTGATCTTGATCAGTGTTAGGATTTTCAGTCTCTGCAGCTTCTTCGTTTGGATCAGACTCATCATCACCAGATTCTTCAATATTTGTATTATCTTCCAGAGCAGGCATGTCAGGATCATCTACGTCATCCACCTGAGTCGGATTAACGACCTGTTGAACCTGATCATTTTTCTCAAAGCTAACTTCTGATTCTTCACACAGATGAAAACCTAGGTCTCCTTCCTCTTCATCAACAATAGAGCTGCCTCCCATGGTATTCTCATCAAATACAACATGAACACTCTCTTCAACTTTCTTAGTTCTCTTGTTAAACACTTTGTAGGCTTTGCTATTCTGAGAATAGCCTACGAAGGTTCCTTCATCACTCCTAGCATCCATCTTGCCAAGACTATCTTTGCCATTGTTATGTACAAAACACTTACATCCGAACGTACGCAGGTGGGCAACGTTGGGTTTTCTTCCTCTCAGAAGCTCATATGGTGTTTTCCCAAGAAGAGGTCGCACCATAGCTCTGTTTAATACATTGCATGCAGCATTGATAGCTTCTCCCCAGAAATTCCTTGGAAGTCCACTTGAAATCAGCAGCGTTCTCGGCATGTCTTCCAAAGTCCGATTCTTTCTCTCAACAACTCCGTTCTGTTGAGGGGTTCTTGGGGCTGAGAAGTTATGATTCACTCCGTTTTCTTTGCAGAATTCCAAAAACTGAGCATTCTCAAATTCAGTGCCATGATCAGATCGAATAGAGATCAAAGGTACGTCAAGCACCTTCTCTGTAAGCTTAACCCATGTGCTAAATTCTTCAAATACCTGGTCTTTAGAAAACAAGAAAAATACCCAAGTATATCGTGAAAAGTCATCAACAATGACATAAACATATCTATTACCTCCTCGACATCTCACACGCATTGGCCCACACAGATCCATATGAATTAACTCTAGAGGATTAGAAGTACTTACCTCCCTTTTTGATTGAAAAGAAGATCTGACCTGTTTTCCTTTCACACAAGCTTCACACATTTCATGTTTGATTTGATCAATCTTAGGTAATCCACGTACCAGTTCCTGATTGTGAAGTTTGCGAATAAGTTGTAGACTTGCATGGCCAAACCTATTGTGCCAGAGGTTGGCAACGTCTTCAATTACTTGAAAACACAACTTTTCTTCAGGTAAGAGCCAGGGAACAACTCTATAAAGGTTGTTTTCACAGATTCCCTTCAGAAGAGTCTTTCCTGAGCTAACATCAATCACTTGACATCCAAGAGAATCAAAGACAACTTGATAGATATTGTTAGCACAAAGTTGAGAAACACGTAATAGATTGTATCTAAGACCCTTGACATAGCTTACATTATTAACACAGAAATTCTTGGAGATTCTTACCTTTACAATACCCAAAACTTGACCCTTACTGTTGTTACCGAAGGTGATGTTGCTACCTTCTTGTTGATGAAGTGAGATAAATGACTCAAAGCTTCCCGTCATATGAGTTGAACATGCACTGTCGAAGAACCAGGGACCGCTTTCTCTCACTTCATTATGCAATGTAAAAGTCAGTTTTTACGAACCCAGAGTTGTTTGACAACTCTTTTGGGTTGGGCAACGTAATGATTTGAAGCACATCTTTCAATATAAACTCTCTCAGGATCTATGGTTGGCTCACGTTCATGAGCTTGCCAAAATCCATTAGATCTGCTATCCTTTTTCTTTTTTATGCACTCATGTTGAAGATGACCCTCTTTTCCACAATACCAGCAAGTTTTATGAGATTTAAGACCGACATACTTGCTATACCCAGGATAGATTGGTTTGTTATTGATACGAGCATGAAAATCAATTTTTGATGGTTTCAAGTTCTCGACTTGTTTCATCCAGATTTTGTGTGCTTTCTGGCCTGAAAACCAGGGTCGTTTACCTTTGCTAGGGTTCTTCACACCTGATGTGGAACAACTTGTATCGTTGTCGCACATAGGTGCTTTACCTTTAGGTTCAGGTGAACACAAGGTTTTCAAATCTTTAGGCACATAGGAATATCCAAGTCCAGGTCTTGACGTTACAAAAGTTTTTGCATACTCTTCAACAGTTTTCTTAGCTACAAACTCCTCTATCCATTTCTTTTTATTGGACTCATTAAAGCTCTTTTCTTTTTCAAGGTCATTGACTAACTTAGCATTACCAAGTTTAAGCATGAGATTTTCTCCTTCAAGGTCTGTGACTTTCCTTTCTAATTCATCCACTTCAGATTTAAGATTATCACAGGTTTTGCATGCAATAGACTCAGAAATTGAAGACTTTTTCTCTAACTTAGCATATTTAAGAGACCAACCATGATTATCATCCATTAAATTAGAGATATTATCTTCTTTTTCTTCAATTTTCTCATTGAGTTGGGTAACCTGAGTTCCCAACTTCTCAATAATAGCATGCAACTGTTCTTTAGTTTTATTGGATAACATAGATGAGAGTTTAGAATCATATACCTCTGTTGGAGCATCTATAGCCATGAGACACATGTCTTCTTGTTGACTTGCCTCCTCTTCAACATCAGAATCATCCCAAGTAGCTAATAAGGCATTCTTGTCACCTTCCGACTTTCTTTTGACACAGTTTCTTGCAAAGTGTCCTTTTCTCGAACAATGATAACATATCACGTCCTTCATGTCTTTGATAGGTTCAGTTCCTTTAACTTGAGTCTTACTGTTGCAATTCCAAAGCCTTTTCATGGCACTCGAGATGAATGCAACTTCTTCATCACCGTCAACTTGATCATCATCACCTTGAGCAAGATCGAAGGCCCTTTCGACTTTCAAGGCAATGTTCTTGACCTTGACAGTTTCAAGGCGATCATCTCGCCTTTGCTTAATTCCTCCATACATAGTCAACTTTCCTATGACATCTTCCAAGGTGAGTGTTTTAGTCTCACTATTGGTTAACATCGCAGCAGCTGCTTCATTCCATTTTGCATTGAGGCCTTGGATCAACTTGTTAACCTGTTTCCACTAGGGAAGTTTTTCACCAAGAGACTCAAGTTGGCTAACCACAGCTTGAAATCTTGAGTGATAGTCACCCAAGGATTCATTCTTTTCTTGACTTACTCCTTCATACTCCCTCTCCAGAGCAATGATGCGATCCTTTTTCACATCATCATTACCTTGGTGAAGCCTTTTGAGAGCATCCCAGATCTGCTTAGCCGTCTTGTACTGAACAACCTTCTTCAAGTCTCCAGGAGTTAGAGCATGGTGAAGAACCTTCTTAGCACGAGCATTCTTCTCTAACTTTTTGTAGTCAGCATCATTATAGTCTTCCTTTTTCTTTTCTCCCTTTCCATCAGCAGTGAGAAAAGTCTCAGGACCCATCTCTATGACTTTCCAGAGTTGTCCATCAAGCGAACAGATGTGAGTCTCCATTTGCTCGACCCACCAATCGTATTCGCCAGCCTTGAGCACTGGTGGCTTCCAGAATGAGTCATTGATTGCAGTGTTCGTTGAAGTCATCTTTCTTGTAAAAAGAAGTACTAAAACAAATCTAGAGCCAAAGCTCTGATACCAAATGTAGGATCGTTAGTACGTCTAGGTTGTCGACCTCAACTAAGTCATCAACCTTTAAGTAAATGCAGCGGAAATGAACTACAAGAAAGACTTACTTGAACACGAAGTTTTTATAGTGGAAACACTTGTTTGATTAACTCAATCAACCAAGTGTGAAAACCACTCCCTTCCAAGTTCTCGCTTGGAAGGAGTAAAAGCCTTAGCTTGCTTTATTGATCTTTTGGACTAGTTACATAAACACCCTGGATCTAGACCTACTTCCCAAGCACTCTAGAACTCGTTGTGAACTAAGTAACTACAACCCGCACTCAATCTAACAAAAGCCTACGTCTTCCTCTCGAACTCTCGTTTCTTTCTTAGCACAAAATGGAGTATGAGTTTGTGCTCTATCTAACCTAAAGCCTTAGATTAAATACACACAAACTAGGTCAGATAAGAGAGAATAATATCTTCCAATTCGGTTATGGCAAGATATTATTTCTATTATCTTTACAAAATCATCCTAAGCATATAAAAGGATTACAATCAATATTGGCTTAGGATAAAGGCATACACGGCTTACAATATAATCTGCATAAGATCTTTCCTAAAACAAGTTTATTCTATCCAAACAACCAAGATCTCACGCGTCTTCAAGATCTTCGAGATCTGCCTTCAACACACGTCAACAACCTGACTGACGTTGGCGACTCCTTTCAAGGACTCGAGGTCGTTGAGGTGACAGACGTTTGGAACCATCAAAACCAAAGCCTCCAGCTTTTCTAACAGTCTCTTCGTTTTTTATCAGAAATTAAAGTCCATAAATCTAGTATTAATTTTGAAATGGGAACTCAGCAACACGAAGTCACTTTACCAACCCCTTGTTCTTGTAATCGTTCATTCTGTTCTGGGCATTCCAGTGGCGTTCTTGCTTCTCGGACTCTCGGAGTCGGCGAAGCGCAGAGTTCAGAGTCTGTTACTTTCGCCTATTGGTGTCAGAGTCGGAGTCGGCGAGTCACCGGAGTCAGGCGGACAGTCGGAAGCGGGAAGTCGGAACGTCGTTGGTCTTCACAATCTCCCATTCCTACCAATCAGCCGAATTAGTGTACTGAATGAGGTTCTTCTTTAAATCTTGTACTCTTCTTCAATCTTGTAATACAATTACTTAGCCCTGTTGAGACTGGATTTACTTCGACTGAAATTTGATTGAATTTTTAGGCTGATTCTCATTGAATTTTCTGTACCTATTCCAGCAGCCTTATGACGCATCTCTCTAGTGTGAAGAGCAGATCTAACCTCTTCCAGAGTCATAGTCTCTTTTCCACCCATAAAAGATTGCAAAAAATTATCATACGACGGAGGCAGAGACACCAGCAATAACAAGGCAACATCCTCATCATCCACCTCTTTATCAATATTACGCAATTCCAACAGAATAGTATTCAATTGATCTAGATGGTCTCTAAGAGGCATACCTTCAGAGATGCGTAGGCTGAAAAGGCGCTGCTTTAGCATCAACTTGTTGGTCAGGGACTTCGTCATGTAGAGGCTTTCCAACTTCAACCACAAACCTGCAGCCTTTTCCTGATCTGAAACTGCTGTGATAACATCATCAGCAAGGCACAACATAATCGTTGAGTGAGCCTTCTCCTCCAGGGTAGCATATTCAGCGGTGGTTGTATCTGCTCTCTTCTTATCAGATGCCAACGGCAACCAGAGACCTTGTTGTTTCAACAAAGCCCGCATCTTTATCTGCCACAGACTGAAACTGTTTCTTCATCATGGATCCAGACATCGTTCTCGGCGGAATTCGAAACCCTTCTCTGATACCAGTTTGTTGTAACAAGAGATCGAACGAGAACAATAAACGAGATCGACACAGAGATTTATGTGGTTCGGTAACAGTGTGTTACCTACATCCACGACAGAGAAAGTGTATATTATTATGGAGGCTGATTTCAGAGTGTTACAATATTAGGAATTTCAAGAGTTTATATAGTGACTCAAGAAACCCTAGTATAACCCTAGTACAGATTATGGGCCTTAGGCCTAAATAGACTATGAGAGGCCCAAACATAATTATTATTGTATTCAAGGCATATCAACACATAAGGTACTATTACTTCTGATGTGAGAAGAGTTATATTCTCAATGTTTATTGACTTAGATTTCTCATATTTTATGTTGTGAGATAATATTAAGAACATATCTCATAGCAAAATATATAGGCTAAATTAGATGACATTCTAATCCATAGTTTGCAAGTTTTGTTTTTAAAAAAAAGAGGATCGGAGTGCCATTTTTAAAAAAAAGAGCAAAATATATTAGCTTTTTAGGGGTGGTTAATTGAAAACTTTTTGTGTTTATGGGTGGTTTTGTGAAATTTAGTTTTTTATGGGTGGTTTTCTGAAAAATAGCATAATTTAAGGGTGGTTTTGTGTAATTTACTCTCTTTAGATTTCTATTTCTCACTTCCCGAATAGCCTCTCGAAAGGCTAGAGCTTCCGCCTTAAGGACTAAGATCTTGCCAAAGTTACATGTTTTTATGTCGATCATCTGACCCATGTGATTTCGGATTACAATTCCTCCTATTGCTTGGCTGTTAGGGAGTGCCATTTTAGACATCCACTCATGTATTTGTGACAAATTAAATGCGTATTGAAATTCCAGGCTTAACATTACTCATTACATGCTAAAATTCACTAACCTAGTTAATTAGTAGGTGATCACATTTATAATCTAGTGTCTCAAAAAATTGAATCCACCCCCTTTGTAATGGCTTAAAATGCCCTTGATCTAACTGGACAAAAAAAAAAAAATTATATACCACGTCGATCGTTTGATGCAGAGTCTTTATTCAGACCCATCTATATTTGCGTATAAATTGGACATATGGACAAATCACATAATTTGCTTGCCCATGCCACTTTGTGTTTTAACTAATATAGGTTTTATTCTTGCTTGATCGATATATCGCCATCCATGTCATCTTCATTATCCAAAAGAAAACAAAATAAATAAACACAAAAAAACAGATGAAGATGAGCATTACCACACAGTTGTACACATTTAGAGTATAGAGCATTCCTTCCTATCGTGTAAACATCCCTGTCTTCCTCGATCCTTCTTTCATTAAGAAAATTGATTGTTTTAAGGTTAATGTCTGGTGGATCAACAACCAGATGTCATATAAGTTCGAATGCAAATTTATTCATTATGGTCAACATATAAGTCTAGTAGAATTTTATCTCAAAATCTATTGATCATAGATTTAAGTGCTCATCAAAAATTGTGGAGATAGACTTTCTCACATCGAGAATTTTAAGAAAGAATGCCTAGTATAAAAATCTTTGAGTTACTTTTTCTATTGTCAATTAGTTTTAGGATGGAACTCCACTACACTTATGTGTTGAGCCTAACAGACATATGCGCATGGACGACCATATGGACCTGTTGGATGATAAAAATAAGTGTCCCCCATCGAGAACACATGAAACAATTCCACTAGCATATATACGAGTGGTGTAGCTCTACCCAATGGCTTCAGCTTTTGGGTTAGAAGGTGGATCCCAATCTTATATGCAAAGTGGTAAAAATCCCCGCCACGTCACCCTTTTATTTCGGTCCCTGGAATCTAACATTATATCAGAGCAGATTCGGTCCGGGTTCAGTTTTCCTGGTATAAAAAATGGGTATATTGCTAAAAGAGAATGAGATGCTAATAACCTGTTAGAAAAAAAATGGGCTAGAATTTATACGTTGGAACCGTAAAAAAAATGTTAAAGTGCTAACTAGGCCAGGCTATTTACCACTTGAGGGGACGTGTTGGATGATAAAAATAAGTGTCCCACATCGGGAACACATGAAAAAATTCCAATAGAATATATAGGAAGGGCGGCTTAAGCTTTTGGGTTAGAAGGTGGATCCCGATCTTATATGCGAAGTGGTAAAAATCCCCGACACGTCACCCGTTTATTTCGGTCTCCGAAATCTAACAGAACCTCCTATGTTATATTGGCCCACAAGAATTCAACATGATATTAGAGCAGTTCAGTCCCGAGTCCTGGCTCCTGGTTGATAAGCTAGTCGGCCTAAAGGCATGACATCAAGTGCAATTGATATATTACGAGACAGGCGGTTGCACTTGAGGGGACATGTGGAGATAGATCTTCGCGGATCGAAGCATTTGAAGAAAGAATACCTACTATATAAGTCATTACGTTACTCCCTATTGTCAATTGGTTTTAGGATGAAATCCCATCAGACTTATATATATGTTAGGCTTAACGTGCATATACATAGACGAATGCGTGGACTCTTATTATATTAGCCCAACAAACTTTAACAAAAAAACTTTATATTAGGCTTAAACACTCATACTTTTAACACGAGTTTTTATATTTTCACGCATCCTTTTTAGGGGCAACTGCCTCGCTTCACATTTTGCATTAAGACTTAATCTCATACGACGAGCTAGCCCAAATCAAAATTACCTCCTCTCTCACAAACAAACAGAAAAATTGTTCTTATGGTAGACCAACTGAATAGCACGATGTAGTGTCCCATTTGATTCATGGTCTTTTTGCTGATTTAAAAGAGAGCCTATTGTTGGAACAATGTTGGGACCTCTGGTTCTAAACATCGGAACAACGATACAGTTCTCCGAGTTTTGATAATGACAAAAGCTATAAGGGAACTAATGTGCTTCGATCAAGTATTTCTAAGGAACACAGGTTGAGCAAAGAACTTCCACGAATGACCAAAGATCACAGGAGCACACAATGAAGAGTTCCCATCAAGGGAACTTTGAAGAGAAAAGTTCCCATGAAATGAGAACTCCCAGGAATGACCAGAGAACAAAGGTTTACACGATGAAGAGTTTCTCTCATAGGAACTCTGAAGAGGACAGTTCCCACGACATGGGAACTCACATGTGAAGACAAGGACCGATCAGACCATATCACGGGATCCTGTCTTGGACAGGATCCCGTGATATGGTCTGATCGGTCCTTGTCTTCACATGTGAGTTCCCATGTCGTGGGAACTGTCCTCTTCAGAGTTCCTATGAGAGAAGCTCTTCATTGTATAAGCCTGTGTTCTCTGGGCATTCCTGGGAGTTCTCATTTCATGGGAACCTTCCTCTTCAGAGTTCCCTTGATGGGAACTCTTCATTGTGTGCTCATTCATGGAAGTTCTTTGCTAAACCTGTGTTCCTTAGAAATACTTGATCAAAGCACATTAGTTCCCTTATAGCGTTTGTCATTACCAAAACTCGGAGAACTGTATCGTTGATCCGATGTTTAGAACCAGAGGTCCCAACATCGTTCCAACAATTTCCCCCTTTTTGATGATGACAAACCTATCGCAAAAAATAGCAAGTATTTCAAAGCATGATATGCAAATGAGTTCCTACGCGTGTTCCTAGGGAGCCACTTCTTGTGAATCACTGAGTTCGTACTTAGCTTTTTATGCAATTTTTCCCCCTTAGCTATTGCGTATTCTGTGATATCTTTTCAACTTAACTCATCTCGCATTTTTTGTCTTTCCCCCTTTTGACATCATCGAAAACAAGTAAACACATAGATAAGGAAGAAAGAGAACACGCAATCATACTAAAAACCATGTATTACTTAAGCAAAAATTTGTACATAGGAACACAAGAGAATTTTTGAGGGAACATTGAGGCTAGGAGAAAGAAGGGAAAGATCATTGGCTTGGGAACAGGGCATCACAAAGCCGTGTCAAGACTTGTACAAGCTTTTCCTGGCCTTTGGCAATTTGTTCTTAGTCCCTTGCCATCTTTTCTTGTTCCCTGGCGATCTTGTCAAGAGTGTTGGCAATGTGCACCAACCTGGAGTGTTCCCATCCTGAATGCCTTCTCCAGATGGCAGCCTTTCTTGTTCCTCCACAGGCTCAAAGTGCCGCATCTTGTGGACAACAGAGATGTCCAGTTCCCTACCTATGGTGACCTCTTCCTGGGATGTGTCGTAGATGCCCTCTCTTAGCAAGAGTTTCTTGATGAGGCCAGCATAAGGAAGGGAGTGGGATTTGGAAGCCATGCACTTCTCCATGTGCCCCAAGATTATGCGAGGAAGATTGATGGGCTTTTTGAGGAGGAAGTGGTAGAGGATAATGGCATCAGGGATGTTGATAACAAGGCGCTTCTCCTGGCGAGGGATCACCATATTGATGATGAATTGATGAGCCAGCTTTGCAATGAGGGACAAGTGATGAGTAGAGGTGCCAGTGGTGGGAACACGGCCCTCGTAGATCGTGTTGTAAATCTCCTCACTGTTGAAGTCGCCCCAGCTCTTGGTGGGCAGTTCTTGTAGGCCCTGGACAGGGACTTGTAGTTGAAGGCGAATGGTGGAGGTGGTGAAGATGAAGTCATCGCCTTCGAGGGAGAGAGTTCCCTTGGTGCCGTTGTCATGGACCACAAAATGGTTGTAGAAGCGGCGCACCTGAGAGGGATCAATACTCACAGCCTCACTGCACATGTGTTCCCATCCTTGGGCCTTGATCAGGTCCCATAGTTGCCCGAGCCCTTCATCAACGAGCTGTTTTTCAGAGAGAATGAGTGGGGGAAGGAGCTTGCGATTCTCAGAGATATGAACTTTCTTGGGCTTTGCTCATTTCCCTTTCTTCTTGAAGTTCCCCCTAGAGACCGTTGTCTTTCCTTTTTGCTGAGGGGGGTCAGCCGCTTCGATCAACAGTGGGCGGGTCCTTTCCTCTGGGACCTGTGCCGACACCACCATCTGTTGTTCAGGAGCAGGGGTGGTGGCACACTCTTTGTAAGTGGGGGCCTCTTCTTCCTCTTCAGCGTCATCACTGGAGGTCCCTTCATCAGTGGAGGAGGTCAGCCCAGTTTCCTCCTCGTCGTCTTCCTGACGACGACTTGTCTCAACACCGTCAGAGGGTGCTGGGTTCCCTTCTTCTTGGGCTTTGCCCCCTTGATTTTCGGAAGGCCCATGTAGTGCGCCTTCAAATTCCTTTTCGAGGGCCTTTAGTTGGGCTTCCTCTTCAGAAGTTCCCATTACGATGGGGGCAGTGGCCTTTTGGCGAACAAGGACTCCGATGGGGAGATTATCCTCGTCGGAGTCAAGGTCTATTGTTTTCTGGGCCGAGGAAGACGGGGAAGGGAGTTTTAGTGTGGTGGGAGAAGATGGAGGTAGAGGAGAGTTCTGTGAAGTTGGGACCTTGGGAGTGGAAGGAGGAGGAGTAGGAGTGCGAGCCTTGGGACTTGAGGTCCCAGAGGCAGATTTGGAAGTGATGGGGGATGTGGGAATGGGTGAGGTGGGTGGGGGAACTCGGGGAGAGGAAGAGGGTGGAGGGTTAGTAGTTCCCTCAACCATGGGAACAGGTGAGGAAGTGGTTATCGTGGAGTCCCTGGGACCGGAGGTCTCAGGGATTGATTGGGGACGAGGGAGAAAGAGCTTCTCGACCTCGGATGGGTGAATGATGGTATAGGCGTCGGGTTTGGATAGATGAAGTACCTCCTCCATGTTGAGGAGGGATTTTTTCTTTGGAATGGAAAGAGATGGGGATGAAGAAGCGGAGATTTGGGGGTGTTTGCGTTTGGAGCTATGTTTGGATTTTGAGGAGTGGTGTTTGGATTTGGAGGAGTCTTTGGACGAGTGTTTGTGTTTGGATTGTTTGGGTTTTTCGTATTTAGAAAGGGGTTCGGATCCGAAAGTGTCGACGATGCGAACTTCGGAGGAAGAAGGAGGTGGAAGGGTGGAGGTTGGCGGTGCTGGAGGTTGCGCCGCCGAGGGAGGAGGAAGGAAGGGACTTACATAATTGTAAAGTCCCTCGATGAGAACATCGCGAAGGGCTTCATTTTGCTCCTTCTCGACGTCCGCCATCATGGTGAGGAAGAGAGCTTTAGGGTTGTTCTGGATCCATGCCTTCATCTCGGCATAAGAATGGGATGGAGCCATTTTTAGAAAGGTTTGGGAAAGAGAGTGTTTTGGAAGTTTTCTCGAAGGAGGGAGGAGGCAAAGTTGCAGAGAAGGAGAGTGACAAGGAAGAATGAGGAAGAAGGAACCCAAAAGTGGTAAAGCAGGGTTTGATTGAGAGAGAGAGAGAGAGACGAGGGTAGAAAGGGAAGTTGAGAAAGGCCTCGATAACCATTGGCCAATAAGACCGGAGAGCCGTTTCAACTTCTCGAGCATGCCTCTGACACGCGTCGTTTTCTTCCAAGGGAAGTCTTTTGAATTTTTGAGTGCTTGGCCCAAAACGCTTCAGAGTCTGACACAATTTCCCATTTCCCTAGTGACGGTTCATCTTTTCAGATCCAGTGTTCCCTTGCTTGTGAGTACCAGTTCCCATGATCTCTAGAAAGGTCGTATTGAGTGGAGAGGTTAGGGGAACTCACACTCAATTTTCTTTGTGAGGCTGGGGAACTCAAAAGAGAACCAGACAATTGCAACTCGATTTTGGGATAAAGAGTTGGGCTCATGAGAAACGTTTGTCTGGTCCTTAGCTTAGGGTAGGTTTTATGATCAACCGTCATAGTGGCTTGTAGAGAGGGTTAAAGGGAACTCTGGTTGATCATTTTGGGTCAAAAGAAATAATGTTCCTATATACACATCAAGCTCTAGACTAGTAATATGGCAAAATGAAAGCACTGAGTCCTACAGTTCCCTATCATGCATTTCTAGTTAGACTAATCAAGCATTGAGGGAGAGACAAACAGGGACTTGTTTAGTTTAGAGTTATCATCCCTAGAAGCATTCGAAAACGCTGGTAGGGACGTCTGTCTAAAGCTTTGGTGAGAATGTCCGCAATTTGCTCTTCCGTTCTACAGTGTTGCATAGAGATGTTCCCATTTTCAACATTGTCACGTAGAAAATGATGCCTAATGTCTATGTGCTTAGTCCGAGAATGATGCACAAGATTTTTGGAAATGTTAATGGCACTAGTATTATCACAGAGTATAGGAACTGGGCCAAATGACATACCGTAATCCTGAAGTTGGGACTTGAGCCATAGTACTTGGGAACAACATGATGCGGCAGCCACGTATTCTGCTTCAGCTGTGGAGAGTGCCACTGAATTTTGTTTCTTGGATCCCCAAGAGACTAGGCATGACCCAAGGAACTGGGCCATTCCTGATGTGCTCTTTCTATCAACTAGGTGCCCAGCAAAATCTGCATCTGTATAAGCAATGAGCTCAAGGGAATTGTTCCTTGGATACTAGAGGCACAAGTTGTCGTTCCCTTTGAGGTACCTGAAAATCCTCTTCACCTCTTTCAGGTGTGATTCTTTGGGATTAGCTTGAAAACGTGCACATAAGCACACTGAGAACATAATATCAGGCCTACTAGCAGTTAAGTATAGGAGAGAGCCAATCATACCTCTAAAGTTTCTTTGATCGACACTTACCCCTGTTTCATCAGCATTGAGTCTGGAATTTGGGGAGATGGGAGTGTCAATGGGCCGTGAGTGGTCCATCCCATACTTGACTAGCATTTCTTTGATGTATTTCTGTTGATGAATCCTTGTTCCCTCCTTTGTTTGAGAAATCTGGAGTCCTAGGAAGAACGTGAGTTCCCCTATGAGACTCATCTCAAACTCACTACTCATGAGGTCCTTAAACTTTTCTACAAGAGTTTCGTTAGTTGCTCCAAAAACAATGTCATCAACATAAACTTGAACAATCAAGATATCCTTAGACTCCTTTTTAAGGAAAAGAGTTTTGTCTATGGAACCTCGAAGGTATCCATGAGACAGAAGGAATTGAGCAAACCTGTCATACCATGCTCGAGGAGCTTGTTTGAGTCCGTAGAGGGCCCTCTCCAGGAAGTAGACGTGGTTGGGTAGCTTCTCATCTTCGAATCCTGGGGGTTGGGCTACGTGTACTTCTTCCTTGAGGTGCCCATTGAGAAATGCCGTCTTCACATCCATCTGGTAGAGCTTGAATCCTTTGTGGGCTGCATAGGCTATGAGAAGGCGGATGACCTCGATCCTTGCAACTGGTGCGAAGGTCTCGTCATAGTCGATTCCTTCTTCTTGTCTATAGCCTTGAGCAACCAGACGAGCCTTGTTCCTAGCTACAGCCCCAGTATCATCTAGCTTGTTCCGAAACACCCATCGAGTTCCTATGATGTTCTTGTTTTTGGGCCTTGGAACTAGCTTCCATACCTTGTTCCTCTCAAATTAGTGTAGTTCTTCTTGCATAGTTTGATCCAGTCTGGGTCCTTTAGAGCTTCTTTTATGCTTTTTGGTTCCACCATTGAGACAAAGGCATTAAAAGCACAAAAATTATTGAGAGAGGAGCGAGTTAGAACACCTTTTTCATATGGAGTGATGATGTTGTCGATGGGGTGATCTCTCTTTTGTTGGTAGTTTCTTGTTGGGATGTGTGAGACGTCAACCTGTTCCCTTGACTCTTCTCCATCTGTGTCTTGAGTTTCCTCTTCCTCAGGAGAACAGTTATGTTCAGCTTCTTCGCTGGGACTTTCGTCAGGATTCTCTTCGGAGTTCCCTCGTTGTTCCCCCTGAACACTAGATTCTGGTGCATTTTCATTTTGAGGAACGAGAGAATTGGAGGCATCTTGTGGTTCTTCTGTTGAAGAGGGAACTTCAAAGGAGCTTTGATCTGTGGAGTTTTGATCTCCTTCGTTGTTCCCTGATTGTGGGGCATTGTTCCCATTTGGATAGTCTTCATCTTTCTTTCTTGGTTCATCCTCGTCGTCTTCTTCTTCTTGTCTGACCAGCTTAAACAGAGTTCCCTTTCCTTGAACCTCTGTTCCCATCTTTACAGACTTCTCGTCGAAGATGACGTGAATGCTTTCCTCTATCTTCTTGGTCCTCTTGTTATAGACCCTGTACGCCTTGCTATGGGAAGAGTATCCCAAGAATATCCCTTCATCGCTCCTGGGATCAAATTTGCCAAGGTTGTCTTTCCCATTGTTGTGGACGAAGCATTTGCATCCGAAGGTCCTAAGATGAGCGATATTTGGCTTTCTCCCTTTGATGAGCTCATAGGATGTCTTCTTGATCAAGGGTCTGATCATGGCTCGATTCAGGATATAAGTAGCTGTGGAGATGGCTTCAGCCCAAAAGTACTCTGGAACTCTGCTTTCAAACAACATAGTTCTAGCCATGTCTTCCAAGGTCCTGTTCTTTCTTTCGACAACTCCGTTTTGCTGAGGAGTGCGAGGGGCCGAGAAGTTATGAGAGATCTCATGTTTGTCACAGTATCTGAGGAACTGTGAGTTTTCAAACTCTGTTCCATGATCAGATCTGAGAGCCTTTAGTTTGAGTCCCATGCTGACCTCCATTCTTGTGATTAGGACTTCGAATTCCTTGAAGGTATCTGATTTTGATCTCAAGAATAGCACCCATGTGAATCGTGAAAAATCATCGATTAAAACATACATGTACCTCTTTCCTCCATAGCTTTCGGTGTGCATGGGACCACAAAGATCCATATGAATTAGCTCTAAGGGCCTGGTCGTGCTCACCATCCTTTTGGGCTTGAAGGAGGTCCTTGTTTGCTTTCCTCGAACACAGGCTTCACACATCTTGACTCCTTCAAGGTTGATTCGTGGCAGACCAATGACGAGATCTTGTAGATAGAGTTTCAAGATTTGGTTCATACCTGCGTGTCCTAACCTTCGGTGCCAGAGTTCCGTTTCATCAAGGGAACTTGCCAAGCACAGTTTCCTTGGTGGCTCAAAGTTTGTATCCACCACATATATGTTGTTGGACCTTCTTCCTTTCAGGATGATTTTGTTAGTCTTCTTGTTGATCACTAGACATTCCTTTGAGTCAAAGGTGACGATGTTGTTCCCTTGATCACATATTTGAGAGACGCTCAAGAGATTGAATCCCAGATCTTTCACCAAGTAAACGTTGCTGATTTTGATTGATTTGTTGAGTAGCACTTCCCCTGTTCCTATGATCTCTCCTTTATTTTTGTTGCCAAAGGACACGTGACCTCCTTCGGCCTTTGGGTGGAGTGAGGTGAGGTTGTCTTTGTTTCCAGTCATGTGGTTGGAACATCCACTGTCAATGACCCATGTGCTGTTCCCCCTCACTGCCACCTACAAGAAAAGTTAGTTTTTGAGGACCCAGGCAAGATGACTCTTGCCTGATTCCTTGCAAGGGAAGGCAGTCTCAAATAGCACATAATCAGCAATGTTAATGTCACGAGAGTACTTGTTATAGGCAAGGTTCCTATGGTTGTTTCTTTTAATGGGAACTCTAGCAGGCTTGTTGGTTTATTGATTCTTCTTGTTCCAGTACTCGTGGTTTTTCTGAGCTTGGGCCTTAGCTTTGGGACAGCTTTCTTTGTAGTGCCCATGAGCACCACAGTTCCAGCAGGTCTTATAGTATTCTCCTAGGTAGTACTTAGGATGGGGTCTTTGTATCCTGTTTCTATCCATAGTTTCCTTGTTGTACACTCTAGACCTGTTTCCCTTAGCTATTTGAACATACAACTTGTGTCCAGTGTTCCCAGTGTAATAATCTACTTCTCCATTCACCCCACTCTCCAGAACACGGATTTTCTCTTCCAAGTGTGCATTTTTCTGTTTCTCACACTGAAGCTCTAGGGCCCTGCACTCGTTCATCTCTTTTTCACTCAGGGGGGACTTTCCTTTTCTAGGGCTCTCTGACTCATACCCTATTCCATGTCTGGCTGGGACAAATTGGTTTGGGAACTAGAGGCTTCAGAGTTCCCTTTTGCTTTACTTAGATTTTGTAGAAGGGTGTTTTCATCACTTTCTAGGGTTTTAAGCTCATTCTCAAGTTCTACGATGTGAGACACATAAGACTGAAGTTTTTCTAGAAGGGGCACACAGTTGGGACATGGCTCTAGACCAACTAGTTCAGCATTTGTGTGTTTCGACTTTTCCAACTTCTTTTGCAATTTAATATTATCTTTGACAAGACTTGTGAGAATTTTAAGCATTTCAGGTTTCTCATAATTTGACAAGGAAGCAAGAACGGATTCGGGGGTTACCTCACTGGGTTGTTCCCCAGTGGTTTCTCCTAAGGCCATGGCACACATGTCAGGTTGAACCCATGATTCAGGCTCTTCGTCTTCATCGTCGCTCCAGGTGGCTATGTAGGCCTTTTTTCCTTTTCCTCGGTTGTTCGCCTCCTGAGGGCACTCCTTGGAAAAGTGTCCCTTCTTATAACACTTGTAGCACGTTACATCCGAGAGGTCCTTTTCAGCAGATTTTCTTTGGGAACTCTGTCCTTTTCCTGGGTTCCCATAATTCTTCTTGAATTTCCCTTTGTAGAAAGATCGAAGAGCTTTTGTTACAAGGACTAGCTCTTCATCCTCATCTTCTTCAGATTCTTCATGTTGCTCCTGTACTGCCTTGATTACCTTTTCAAGTTTGAGAGCTATCCCCTGATGTGCTCGCTTTTGCTCCCTATCATCTATCTTTCTCTTCTCATATCCCACCAGTTTTCCAAAAACCTGGTGGAGCATAAGAGCCCTGTTTTCGGGATTCTCTTTGAACATCGTTCTTTCGTTTGTCCATTCTCCATTCAACCCATTGAAGAGTTGTTGAACCTTCATTTTGTCGGTGACTTCTTCTTTAGTGATCCCAAGGCCAGTCATCTTGGTGCAAAGTCACTCAAAACGGGATTGGTAACTATCAACGGATTCTCCTATCTCCATTTGGAAGGTGAAGAACTCCCTTCTTGCGTTCATCTGAAGATCTTCTCGGAGGTCTGAGTTCCCAATGTGCATTTGCTGAATGGCTTCCCACACTTCCTTTGCCGTGTCTAGGTTTGCCACTCTGTCGCAGTCTTGCACCGACATGGCATTCTTGAGGTACTGGATGGCTTTGAAGTTGGCCTTCATGCACTTGTACTCATTAGGTCCCCATTTTGACAGGTCATTCTCAATTGCTGGATCAATTTTGAAGTTCCCTTTTTCAATGACGCACCAAGCTTGGTAGTCCTGGCTGCGCATCCAGTTCTTCATGTCCCGTTGCCAGACTTCGAATCTCCTAGTGATGAGCCTTGGTGGCTTGCTGTTGTTGTGACCGACTTGGGTAAGTTCGTGAGCCATGTTTGAAACCTGCGATGCTAACACAAATCTAGAGCAGCCTGCTCTGATACCAATTGTTGGATCGTAAATGAGTTAGCAAGAGCTTGGGAACTGGCTGTTAAGCTGTTCCCAAGGCAGCAGAAGAAATAATCGCAAGTAGTTAAGACACTGAAGAAACACAGTTCCTTATAGAGGAACCCCACTACAACCAACTAGTTGTATGGGTAAACCTCTACCTCCGCTTGGAGGATTTTGAATGAATTACTTATATTATTGATTTGTTCCTTAGTTACAAACAACCAGATTCAAACTTCTCTGTTCCTACGAGTTCTACCTAACTCTAGCAACACTAATGAATCTTCTCAACTGAGTTCCTAAGCGAACAACAATCTCTAAATAAGTAACTCAAACCTTACACCAAATCGCAGTTCCCTTGCTCCTGGGAACTCGGCTTCACCGTCGTCGAGATCAGACACTCGCCGCCGGGGACTTCTCTTCTTCTTTTCTCTTTCTTCTGTTGTGGGTATTTGTGGATTCTAGGAGAAGTACTCAATCCGAGCACTATTCATTTGGCTTTATACTCGAGTGAACTTGGGCTTCAATTGCATCTTTCATTTGTGTCGGAAATGCCCTTTGCTTGATGCCCAAATTGTACTTTCTTCACATGTGACTTCGATTTGAACTAGGTCAACTTCTTGAGATGATCGGACCGTTGGATCAATCGTGACAGTCTGCTCCTCAGATTGTGCCTTCATCCTGTCCAAGACAGGATCCCGTGATATGCGCTGATCGGTCCTTGTCTTCACATGTGGGTTCCCATATCGTGGGAACTGTCCTCTATCTGCTGAGTTCCTTTGAGAGAAGCTCTTCATTGTATAAGCCTGTGTTCTCTGGGCATTCCTGGGAGTTCTCATTTCATGGGAACCTTCCTCTTCAGAGTTCCTTTGATGGGAACTCTTCATTGTGTGCTCATTTATGGAAGTTCTTTGCTAAACCTGTGTTCCTTAGAAATACTTGATCAAAGCACATTAGTTCCCTTATAGCGTTTGTCATTACCAAAACTCGGAGAACTGTATCGTTGATCCGATGTTTAGAACCAGAGATCTCAACATCGTTCCAACAAATGTAATTATCGAATTATATATACTCCGTAATTAAGGGGAGTTGGACGGGTGATGAAATATTGAAATTAAGAAACTTCAGCGAAGTAGAAATTATTTATAGACGTGTACGTGGGTGTGGCTGGCATTTATTAATCAATTAATGCCTATAATTAATTAATTATTGAAGCTAGCTAGATTACAAAAAATAGTGTATGTATGTATATCTATATATCGATTTTTCTAACTTATGTTTTTAGGGCATAGGTTAAGATCCTTAGAATAGAAATTTTTTATTAATTTTCTTTATAAAGGGTAATTTAATTTTTTTTAATAAGGTTTATTATTTTCTTATAGGGTTTTAGTTTCTAAAATAAGAGTGCTTAACTTATGTGCTTAGGATATAGGTTAGAAAAATCGTATATATATTTTTATTTGGTAGATATAGTAATTAATATATGGATGTTAACTTTACCAAAAAAATTTTTTATGGAAGTTAAGTGGTACAGTACTAATGCTATTAAAATCTATTGTGACTATATATGATTATATATCGTGCGAGCACAATTTTAATGTCGATAAATGGCTTCCTCTTAGTGACCAAAAAAAAAATTCATAAATGATAGACTTACTTCATGCAGCTAAATTGAAATATAGGAGTAGAAATCAACATGTTTATGTAAGAGGAAGGTGATTAATCTGACCTGAAAAAATTGCATCTACCGGTGTGTAAATTTTCAAAATGATACATAAAGTTTTAAATTTAATATAATCTAATATAAAATCATATACCCTCCGTTTCGCAAAAAATGTCCGTTTGGACAATTACACAATTATTAAGGAATTTTTTTATACCTAATATGCCCTCATTAAATGACTTTACTTTATTAATGTGACCAATTACATGGGAAAATGAAAAAAAGGAACCCACTTTTTAGGGGCATAATCGGAAAAAATTGAAAAAAATGGTAAAATGACAACTTTTATAAAAAATGCTAAATGGCCTAAAAAGACATCTTTTGCGAAACGGAGGGAGTACTTTTTTTTAGAGAGAATAATACAAAATAATACCTTATCACGGTAATACAAAAAAAAAACTTCTATGTTGGAATTAAACAATTTTGTCCCATTGTATGTTTTTTAAAATAAAAAAGGCGATCACATATAGTAAGAAACAACTAAGTTGAGGTTACATGTCAACAAGAAGGCATTTGAGATACATGAGAAAAGAAGACCATCGCCAAAGGAGGCAAGGAAAGACCAAAAGAAGCAGCAGAGTGAGCCATGAAATTCTTAAGACGAGGAAGGAATCCAATCTGACAAGCAAAAAAGGATGAGATTTGAAGCCGAATAAGAGAGTAAGCATGCCAGCCTTTGTTTTAACATAAGAAGCAAAAGAAGAACCATAGGCAACAGAGAGGCAATCCGACCAAATATTAAGCGTAAAGAGTAAGTATGCCAACCTTTGTTTAACAAAAGAAGCAAAAGAAGAACCATAGGCAACAAAGAGGCAATCCGACCAAACATTAAGCGTAAAGAGTAAGCATACCAGCCTTTGTTTTAAGAGAAGAAGCAAAAGAAGAACCATAGGCAACAAAGAGGCAATCCGACCAAACATTAAGCATAGAGAGTAAGCATGCCAACCTTTGTTTTAACAAAAGAAGCAAAAGAAGAACCATAGACAACAAAGAGGCAATCTGTCCAAACATTAAGCGTAGATATCCCAAAGGCAGAGGCAGATTCAAGGCCCAATAGAATAGCCATATCTTCCAAATGATTGATGGAATGACTAGATTTACTCCCAAGAAGAACCAAAGAAACGTTTGGATGAATTAAAACAAAGCCAAGAGCAGTAATACCTGAGGCAGAGAAGCTAGCATCACAAAAAAAAACCAGCAGGCCTAGGAATTGAATTAAGCAACGAAAAAACTAACCGAAGCAAGGAGTTGAGAAGGAGACCTCAATATGCACTCAAAAACCCGAGACTTCCTATTTATCCACAACAACCACAAAGAAACAATCCAAAGCTCCAACAACGAAGGAGATAACAAGTGACAAAAACACCACCACCACAACCACCACTCCCAACAAGATTTCAGAGAAATCGAGATAGCCTGCTGAAGCTTTGGAAATTAGCACCTGAAAGACTTGGCAAAGGAGCAATTCTTGAAAACATGGATGGAAGATTCGACTTTTGCAAAACAAAGGGTACAAACATCACATAGGACAACCTTTCGATGCTTTAAAATTATGAGGCAAGGCAAGAAACCCTTAAGGAGACGCCATATAAAAATTTTGCCTTTCAAAATAACATTTAACTTCCACACATTCAGCCAACAGGAAGCTGGCGTAGGATGAGATGATTCAGCAACTATCAAGTGTCAAGAATGACATGATAGGTAGACTTGACCGAGAACATGCCATCTTTGGAAAAGAACCAACGAAAAATATTCGAAGTTTGGCGAGAGATCAATAGAATATGATGAAGAAGTTGAATGTCACAATCAAGTAATCTGCAATTAATCATATCCCAATTCCATTAGAGGAATCCTAGTCATAAAAATTAGCGACAAACAAATCAAGCTCAAATGGGATAGGACTGAAAATCAATTGAAAGGAAAAGGCCTAGGGATCCAATTTCCACGCTAGAATTTTACATGAAGACCATTTCAAACCTCCGAAAAGAGACCCCTTTTAACAACCCAAATTGTCGAATGAATACTTCTCCAAACATAACTCGGATAAGAACCGAGAGATGCATTCGGAACATTCGAATGAGGGAAGTATCTAGCTTTTAAGATTAAGGCAACAATGGAGTGTGCAGATTCAAACCATCTCCAAATCCTCTTTGCAAGCAAAGTAAGGTTGAAAGCTTCAAAATCCCGGAAACCCAACCCTCTAAGGTCCTTCAAGACCCAAAGATTCCGCCATTTAGTCTGGTGAATCTTATTTTTCTCTTGAGACCCCCACCAGAATCAAGTTCATGAAAAACAACAACCAAGAAAAGGAACAAATCATAATGTAAGAAGGAATGGCCTGGAGAATGATGTACATGTTTTTGGTATAGTTTTTAGTGTGTTTTCTTAGTTTGTTAGGTTTAGTTTTAGTAGTTTTAGGGTTAGTTTTGTGTGTGTTTGGATGAGTTTGCATATTTTGTGAAAATTATGGAAGCTACTCTGTTTTGTGTCTTTTTGTAGGTTTTAGCAAGGAAACGATGCTTTTTGGAGCTGAATGGAGTACTATGTTGGAACACAAAAGAATACGAGGATAAAGAAGTCGAAGTCAAGTTTTTTAGAGTTGAAGTGTTGAAGAAAGCCAAATCCAGGCTCGTTAACGAGGCTGTGAAGGGTCGTTAACGAGGCTTAGAGATAGAGATTTTTCGAGAGTTTGTTGAGATGTTTACCGACCCTGTGCGGAAATTTATTCCGTGTCAGTAGGGTTTTTAATGTGTGTTTAGGGTTATTATATTTTATATTTTAGGTCTTGTTATCTTTTTAGGTTTATATTTCTATCTTTTTAGAGTTAGTTTCTATCTTTTAGGAAAGTTTTTATCTTCTAGCCTTTTTTATTAGATAGCTTTATTAGTATAAATACCCTTCTTTTCTAGCTAGAGGGGGGGGGGGGGTCGTACGTGTTCAAGGAGAAGACGGATTGGACGGAGCCGAGAGAGAGTAGTCGAACCGAGGCTAACGAGAGTGAAGCTAAGGTCGTTAGACGTGTTTTCGATTCGGTGTTCTTGTTATTTTTGGTTTCATCTGAATTCTGTAAGACGATAATTTTCTTATTAATTTGAAGTAGTTGTTTTGTTTTTAATATTTTCTCTTATTGAAATTGTTTGCTTTATAATTATGAGTAGTGAGTAGTTTTCCTATCTAGGGTCGGGGTTAAACCCGGCATAGTTATACATGGTTTTATGAGTAAGTAGATTGTGTTGAATGCCTTTTATCTATTTTTAAGATTGCTTGTTGTGTTTATGCCTAGATGAGAATCGAGGTAATTTGAGTTCTTGACTTGTTCGAAAGGAAAAGTTAGTAACTTGAATGTTGATATTGTTCGATTGCGAAAGTTTCGAGCTTTGGATCCAAAACAAGTGATTGAGTGAATTGGTTTATGAGAGTAGATTGATTTGCTTGCTAATCAGCGAAAGTTGATGAATTTATCTATTTAAAGGCATGATCTTTATCTTCTTACGAGTTTATATGCATGGCTATGTTGTGGTGACCCTTGTCCTAGATAATTGTTTTTATTTGAATTTCTTCGATTATATTCGTTACTGAGTTTGCTGCCTCGGTACCGAACCTGTTCTTAAGTCGTTAGTGTGTGTTCGTAGTTTACCCAGGTTCGTTGACGACCCTGACAAAGTCGTTAACGAGGTTGGTCGTAGTTGAGTTGTGTTGTTTTGCTTTGTTTTATTTTTCTTAGTAGTTTGATAGACAAACAACCGTGCTCCCCGTGGAACGATCCTGACTCCCCTATACTCAGCGGGGTCTTGACTATAAATTTATTTGTTGTCAATAAACCCTATCAACAAATCGGCGCCGTTGTCGGGGAAGCAACAATGTTTGTTTGTTTATCAGTGGGTCTGGGAATAGCCCGACCCCGTTTTTGTTTTTAATTTTTGTTTTCTTTGTCTGTTTTCTCAGCGTATGCTAGCTGGACGTCGAAGGCTCGAATTTGACAACGCCTGTTATTATTCCGAACCTGAACGCTCCCTGCACCGTAGACGCCGAGAGAACCGAGCTATGGCTACACCCGAGGAGTTGACTCGTTAGATGGCCGTACTACAGAGGCAGATGGAGGTGTTAAAAATCGAGAAAGAAGCCGTTGCTGCCGAGGCTGAGCGTCAACGAGTCAACAGTGCTCGTCTACAGGAAGAGCTGAATGCCTATCCACGGAATGCCAAAGAATACATGCATCCGGAACTGAGGGTATCAGAGTCTCCAATTGTGCTTCCGGAGATAGAGAAACCTTTTGAGATTAAGTCTCAGTTTATACCCTTGATCAAACGAGCTCAGTTTGAAGGGAAACCTTCTGAGTGCCCTATGGAACATATTAGGAATTTTCTTAATTTATGTGACACCATAGCTGCTGAAGGTGTCTCACTTGAATATGTTCTGTTAAAAAGCTTTCAGGCGGTCTCTTACTGGAAAGGCCCTGAGCTGGTTGGAGAGCTTACCTTCTAAGTCTATCAGGACTTGGAAAACTTTGTATGATCAATTTCTTACAAAAATTTTCCCTCCTGCCAAGACAACGGAGTTGAGAAAACGTATCACATCCTATCACCAACTGCCTAATGAGACTTTCGTTGAAACATGGGAAAGGTTTAAAGAGATGCTTAGACAATGTCCCACTCATGGGCAACCTTTATATGTGCTCCAAGAAATCTTTTTCCAGGGTATTAATGCAGAGACGAAGAACCGCATCAACACGCATACAACGTGCGGTTTTATAGAGATGGAACCTATGACTGCATGGGAATTGTTGGACAATCTGTCTAATTATGATGCCATGTATGGTACCCAGCAAACTCCCCAGCCCCAGAAGCGTCTCTACATGCCTAACAAGGACGATGTTGACCCAGATGTCAAAAATCAATTTCTACAAGACGAGGTCAACCGCCTGAAGAAGCAAGTAAGTTTTCTGAAATCCTCTCAATCTTGTCAAGAGTGTGGCTCTTCTACCCATAGTACTTCTGCTTGCACTAACATAGAGCAGGTAAGAGCCGCTGAGACATATGCTGAAGTGAATTATATGAGAAGCCCATACAGAAACCAGCCTAGTAATTTTTGCAGGTCGAACAATTATCCAACGTGGGGCAACCAAAATCCGAATGTTAACTATGCAGTGCCTCCACCAGATAGACGACCTGCACCGTATTGACTCCAGGCTATCAGGAGCCACCATCATGGGTACAAGGGTTACAGGAAGGCATTAACGGAGTGAATAACAAGGTTAACGAAGTTCAAGCCAACCTTAACAATCAAAACAAACGATGGGGAGAGTTCGATGTGTGGAAGAAAAATGTCGATTCTCAAATAGGGAACCTTGCTACACAGATTCCAAGACCACAGGGGCAACTCCCGGGCCATCCCGAGGAGAACCCTAAGGGACATATAGCGGCAGTACACCTTAGGAGCGGAAAGACACTACCAGAGCGTGTCCAAGCTAAGGACAAGACTAAAGAGGACGCCACGGTGCAACTCGGTAACGAGCAAGCGAGAGCGAGTACCGAACCGGCACACCATGGTGACGAGGCTCCCAGGGTCGTCAACGACCCTAGTCCAGGTAAGTTTTCTAATCCGAGCCCTCCTCTCAATCCCAGGGTAGTTAACGACCCCATCAAGGTTGATAACGACCCGCCGAGGGTACCTAACGACCCTAGTGTCGACCCGGTAGCATCACCTCTCGAGCCTGATTTGGTTCCGAGAATGGTGAAATCTCTTCCTTTTCCTATTAAGAAATCAAAAGGACACTACTGAGAGTAAGTTCTAGCATTTCGTAAAGATTCTCCAGGGCATTAATATTTCATCCCATTCGCTGAGGCCCTAAGCGAAATGTCAGCTTACACAAAATTTTTGAAAGATATTCTTAGTAGGAAAAGATCCATCACGAAGCTGCAAGACGAGGTCCGATCTATTTCTCTACCAGAAAAGCTAGGAGACCCAAGGAGATTTGCCATAACAATTGGCATAGGCGACCACAAATTCAAAGCTCTATGTGATCTGGGAGTCAGTGCTAGTTTACTTCCTCTCTCAATCTGGTCAAAAGCCAACATGGGACCACTGGAGCCTGTAGATATGAACCTCTAAATGGCAGACGGATCATGTGTAAAAGCTACAGGAGTCGTGGACGACTATCCCATTCAAGTTGGGAAATTCTTTATTCCGAATGATTTCATCGTCCTCGATATGCCTGAGGACCCCCACGTCCCCATTATCCTAGGCAGGCCATTCCTAGCTACAGCTGGTGCTAGAGTCGATGTGCGGAAACGACTTCTCACTTTTGATATTGGAGAAGAACGCGTGGAATTCAGCCTGGACCAAGATGCTAATGACCCAACTGCGGCTGCACATATCGAGTTGACCCAGTCGGAACTCGACATAGCTGATCCTACCGAGCCTCCTCCAACTACCAAAATGGAAGAGAATCTCACACAAGTCCCTACCGAACCTCCTTGGCCCATTACCGAGTCCTACACGTAGGGCTATAATCCAGGTGAGTACTCTAAACATGAATTCGCTAATGCTAGTTATGATTCTTCTTCATTCTTTGTTCCTACACCATGCCCCACTGTATATGCTATAGAGGAGTCCAGACCACCTTGGTTTTCGGATTTCACTAACCCTTATGTAGGAATACCGGGCATATTGATAGAAGATAAATGACCAAATTTAGTGACTCGAGCCAAAAATGCTTACAAAGTTAAGTATGGGGTATCTCAAGACCCTAACATAACTGCAAAAGAGCCACCTTGATCCAAGGTAAGTACGTCGGGCTAACGACGTTAAAAATAGCGCTTACGGGAGGCAACCCGCTTTTAGTATAGTTTAGTTTTTCTTCGTTTCCTCTTTTTCTTTTCCTAGTTTTATTTTGAGTTTTAGTAACTAGTTTAGAAGTAGAAAGATAGAATAGATTTAAGCTAACAAGATGCAGGAGTTGGGCTCGTAAATCACTCAAGAAAGGCTACGACGGTTCGTTAACGACCCAGGCCCAGGGTCGTTAACGACCCGGTTTGGCGACCCGACTCGGCAAAACGGGCAGGTAAGTTTTTTTTAAACCTAATCTATCTTCTATCTACCCATGAGCCGCCCCCTTTCACCTTTTCCCCTACCCCTAGCCCTCTCCTATAAAACCCCTTCAACCCTCCCAAAATTCTACTCTCAAATCCTCAATCCCAAGCTCAAACTTCCAAAAAATCCTACCGGTTTTTCTCCACCACCAATCGGAACTTCATCACCACCCTACCCCCGGAGTTTTAACCCATTATCGAACCGGAGCACTTCGCATTTGTTACCGACGAGATCCGAACTCGTTAACCACCCCAATTTTCGATCTTTGCTCTTCAAATTCTCGTTCTACCGGTATGATTTCTAAACCCTAACTCTCTATTGCATGATTCATGGTTTATAGGGTTGAAAATTCATATCTTGTTCATAGAGGATCGAATGGCATGTTTGTTGCTCAATAAGTTTGTTGCTTAAATGTATTGGTGGTTGATCTTGACTTCTAGGGGTTTGTTCTTTCTTGGATTCTCCATTGCAATTTGATTTAGAAAAACATGAACTACCTTGTTTTGGAATTATTTTAATCTTCACCATGAGTTTCTTGGGCAATTATAGCATGTTCAGGATGTGTAATCGAGTAAGTATGGGGTGCATATACCCGATTGTGTGTCTTACATAGGATTATGAGGGATGCATGCTTGATTCATGGCTAAATTTTAGAGTCTTTACACTCGAAAATTGTCGACTGGTTCTTGTACAGGCTCGTTAACGACCCACCCAGGTTCGTTAATGACCCTGCGTATCATCAAAGTTGAAAAACCAGTCCAAACCCGTTACCGATCCCAATTGGGCAGTTAACGAGGCATTCCGAGAGCTATTCTGAGACCAAGTATGGGTCTCTTGTCTATCTAATTGAGTGGATCTTATCTTGGAAAAGTCGTATTTTTGTAGGTCCACATGGCAAGTTCAAACCGAGCCGCAACACGAGCCCAAAAGAAGAGAAGGAATCAACGGTCCCCATCTCCACCCCGCATGGACAACGTGATCTTGCGCACTCAAGAACAAGCGGACCGCTACAATGCCATACTAGACAAGGACCACAACACTAGGTGGTTCTCGAGGTCAAGTGCAAAGCAAATGCGGATCTACGATGATGTCAAGGAGGCCTTCGCCATTCTCGGCGTACCTCACTTATTGAAGAAGTAGAATTTACCACACTTTCCGGCTCTCACATCCGCGTTTCTAGCCACTCTTGAGACGAGCTTCCCGACGAAGACTTCGGGGGGACGTATTCGATTCAGGCTCGGTAATGTGAACCGCGAGTTTACTTTGGCGGAGTTCAATGCTATTCTAGAGCTCCCAAATCCTTCTCGAGATTACAGCCTTAAGAATTACAAGGTGACGAGGACGTGGAGCTACATCACCGGGGAGGTAGAGCCTTCCAATGCGGCATTATCCGGGGCAAGCATCATCAACCCCATTTTTAGGATCATTCTCTGAGTCCTAGCCGCTACATTCTGGCCTAAAAGGGAGTTGAACATGCCAACGAGGACATAAGTTGCATGCCTCCGCACTATTCTTTTTTAGGAGCCCGCCCCATTGAACTTGGGGTACGAATGGCTATACTATGTGGAGAAGTCAATCAAGTCAAAGGAAGTATGGTGCGGGAATCTGGTTAGTCTCTTGGCAACCAACCTAGGAGTTGATCTCACCCTCTACACTCCGGCCCACGCTCAGCTGCTCAACAGGAGCTATTGGTTTAGTTCTGGTATTTTCACTCAAACCAAAGGCGGGTACACCACAAAAGTTCAAGGCCGAGATGTTGCACCCACCCTGGATAAGCTGGAGCTTCTTTATGTACCAAATTGGTACGAGGCATGGACGGGGCATGCATTTCCGTTGGAGCCCAAGCCGCAAGATGAGTTAACGCTCCGACCATGCGAGTCCCGGTATGGAAGGGAGGGAGAAGAGATGGACGAAGATGATGAAGATGAGACTGAAGAGGCAGCTACCGAGGGAGGTACAGAGGAGCTCGACATCGAGGAGGATGACCTCGATACAGAAATTCTGGGTACCAATGTCTTCGTTAACGAGCCCGCCAGGGTCGTTAGCGACCACTTCGACGCCTCTACCGATGCTCCTACCGAGGCGCACAGCTTTGGTAACGACCCACCGAGAGCACCTACCGATCCCCCGCAGCCACCTATCGACCCTCATTCTTATGGTATCATGCCATACAACCCAGTGCTTTACCAAAACCATTTCCAGCCTGACTATCAACCACCTCCTCAGCCCGAGTACACTGGATCAAGTATCCCGCCACCATGGGCCGAAGATCTTTCAGCTCAGATGCAGCAGCTTAACCTTCAGCAAACACATATTCATCGAAGGATGGATATATGGGAAAGTGTCTATTCTGCTCGCATGACATTTGAGGATACGAGGCATCAGCAGAGAGAGGCGGATGATGCAGAGCGCTGGAGGACGATGTATGACTTCATGGGGAACTTCGAGCATTACTTTCCACCAACTAACCGCTGATTCAGTTTGAAGAGTTTTCTTGTTTTCTGCTTTAAGAGTTTGTAAGTTTTTTCTGTTTTTCTTTTCTTGTTTTTCTTTCTTTTCTTTTCTTTTCTATTTCTTTTCTTCTTCTTATTTTTTTCTTACAGTGGGGACACTGTAATTTTAAGTATGGGGTGGGAAAGGGTAGAAAACTTGTTGTCTTGTGTCTTGTGTTTGTTTTATGTGTTTTATTTGTTTTAAGTAGCTCTTTATTCCATAAAAATTAAAAATCGGAAAAATTTTGAAAATTCAAAAAAAGAAGAGTTTTAGAATTGATAGATATCCCTTTCTTATGGTTCTATGATAGTAGTTGCTGGCATGATCATATAATTCCTTGCAAGCATGTCTTTGATAGTTTAGCCGGATTCTTGTTTTGAAGTTGTTTTTAGGAAGGAATAGCATTTGATGAAATTGAGCATGTATACTTTTTAGCATAAGTGATGCAATCCAACAAAAATTGTTACCTTGTGAGTTATTTTTGGCCTTATAGGGAGAATATCAAGAATCCCTTTTCTCTTTCTTGTGTGATTTACTCTCTATATGCATATTATCTCTTGGAATTGTGATGGTTATCTATTACTTGAGACCTATATAAGATTTATATTTCATTACTTGTGAAGATCATATGATAGAGAACTTTTTCATGAACCCTATTGATCCTTATCCTACCTTACATTATCCTCTTTTTGAAGCCAATTTGAGCCTTTAAGCCTTTTATTTTTAGCTCTACAAAATTGTTCCCTAGCCGAGATAAGCTTGACCCTATCCGGGGATTAGGACTTAGATTGGAGAGGTCAGTTTTGTTGAGTGAGATGTTATGATTGGTTTTGAAATTGAGAGATTATTGGGAAGGGTAGAGGAAGTCTCTTATTTTATTTTGTAAAAAGAAAGATCTCTTAGTAATAAAGGATGCACAAAAGGAAATTTGTGAGAAGAGTGAAGGAAATATACACGATGAAGTTCGTTAACGACCCTGCTGGTTCGTTAACGAGGCTGTGCAGGTAAAAAAGAGGTCGATAAGAGAAGTTGATAAGAAGAAAAGGAGAGGTGGATGTGCATTTGTGTTTAATAGATAAATCAGAGATTCTTTTGAGTAATTTTATGAGGCTTTCGAGGATATGATGGGTGAGTGAAGAGGAAGTGCATATTGAAGAGTGAGTTTGGTATGTTGATTCTTGAGAGTTTTGGTAAATGTGAGTTTTTAGGAGTCTTTGATTCCCGGATATTATTAGCACCACATGACCAAAATATTTCCACGCCTAATTGTCTTTACCAAGCCCCATTACAACCCGGCGGAATGGAAGCTTCTATGAAGTTTTTCATTGAGCCTAAGTTCTCTTGATGATTTTTGCTTGTTTTGACAAATCTTAGGTGGAGAGTTTGGTGATATAAGTTCCAATTTCTATGAGTTTTTGTATATAAGATGAGTTGAGAGTTGAATTTATAAGCCTAAACACATGAGACTTGAATGAAACACATTATCCCTTGTGAGGTTGGATTGTATTTTCTTGTGTCTATTTGGTATATATATGTGTGATGACATTAATAGTCATTTGCTATTTTCTTCTATTTGTTGAAGTTGTTTTTTTGGATGATGGCTATGGCTTGATAAATATGATTGTTTGGTTTTGATTAGTGTTTAGTGATTGCTTGAGGACAAGCAAGTCTAAGTATGGAGTATTTTGATGTTCATGTTTTTGGTATAGTTTTTAGTGTGTTTTCTTAGTTTGTTAGGTTTAGTTTTAGTAGTTTTAGGGTTAGTTTTGTGTGTTTTTGGATGAGTTTGCATATTTTGTGAAAATTATGGAAGCTACTCTGTTTTGTGTCTTTTTGTAGGTTTTAGCAAGGAAACGGTGCTTTTTGGAGCTGAATGGAGTACTATGGTGGAAGACGGAAGAATACGAGGATAAAGAAGTTGAAGTCAAGTTTTTTAGAGTTGAAGTGTTGAAGAAAGCCAAATCTAGGCTCGTTAACGAGGCTGTGAAGGGTCGTTAACGAGGCTTAGAGATAGAGTTTTTTCGAGAGTTTGTTGAGATGTTTACCGACCCTGTGCGGAAATTTATTCCGTGTCGGTAGGGTTTTTAATGAGTTTTTAGGTTATTATATTTTATATTTTAGGTCTTGTTATCTTTTTAGGTTTTATTTCTATCTTTTTAGAGTTAGTTTCTATCTTTTAGGAAAGTTTTTATCTTCTAGCCTTTTTTATTAGATAGCTTTATTAGTATAAATACCCTTCTTTTCTAGCTAGAGGGGGGGGGGGGGGGGTTCGTACGTGTTCAAGGAGAAAACGGATTGGACGAAGCCGAGAGAGAGTAGTCGAACCGAGGCTAACGAGAGTGAAACTAAGGTCGTTAGACGTGTTTTCGATTCGGTGTTCTTGTTATTTTCGGTTTCTTCTGAATTCTGTAAGACGATAATTTTCTTATTAATTTGAAGTAGTTGTTTTGTTTTTAATGTTTTCTCTTATTGAAATTGTTTGCTTTATAATTATGAGTAGTGAGTAGTTTTCTTATCTAGGGTCGGAGTTAAACCCGGCATAGTTATGCATGGTTTTATGAGTAAGTAGATTGTGTTGAATGCCTTTTATTTATTTTTAAGATTGCTTGTTGTGTTTATGCCTAGATGAGAATCAAGGTAATTTGAGTTCTTGACTTGTTCGAAAGGAAAAGTTAGTAACTTGAATGTTGATATTGTTCGATTGCGAAAGTTTCGAGCTTTAGATCCAAAACAAGTGATTGAGTGAATTGGTTTATGAGAGTAGATTGATTTGCTTGCTAATCAGCGAAAGTTGATGAATTTATCTATTTAAAGGCATGATCTTTATCTTCTTACGAGTTTATATGCATGGCTATGTTGTGGTGACCCTTGTCCTAGATAATTGTTTTTACTTGAATTTCTTCGATTATATTCGTTACTGAGTTTGCTGCCTCGATACCGAACCTGTTCTTAGGTCGTTAGTGTGTGTTCGTAGTTTACCCAGGTTCGTTAACGACCCTGACAAAGTCGTTAACGAGGTTGGTCGTAGTTGAGTTGTGTTGTTTTGCTTTGTTTTATTTTTCTTAGTAGTTTGATAGACAAACAACCGTGCTTCCCGTGGAACAATCCTGACTCCCCTATACTCAGCGGAGTCTTGACTATAAATTTATTTGTTGTCAATAAACCCTATCAATAGAGAACAATTTGAATTAAAACTCCTCTATCGGCTTGGGAGAGTGAAGAAGATTTCCATCTTTATCTTTTTTCCGAACTCGGTCGTTCATATGTTCAATGATAACCTTCTTGGATCTTCCAATAACAGTGGGGAGACAAAGATACTTGTCATGTGCATCAACCTCCCGATAACCAAATAACTGTAATAACTGCAGTTTTTGAGGATATTTTTGAATTTTTCTTGGATATCCTTTTAACCTCTTAATCCGTTTTAACGCTTAATCCAATATTTTTGGTAGGAGATTAAATCCTAGAAAATTGTTGGTGACATACTAAAATCACAAAGAAATAATTTTATGGATCAGTGTGAATTCTAGGATTTTTCAGTGGAAAAAGAATATTTATTGGATAAGCCGTCTTTTTAATTATGTACCGGAAAGGATTTAAAATTTGAAACGGAAGCCTTAAAAATTGAAGGTAGCAAGATAAAATCATGGAAAATTGATTTCATTAGTCTACATAATTTATGGGACGTTTTTCGTTTAGTAAGTTTTTTCACCCGAGGTACATAATTTTACCGCTTTAACGCGAGTCCCGTTCCGAGACGGGAAATTCTATTAGGCCGACTTCATTACTTAGCTGGGGAGGAAATTCCAACTTCTTACTCCTTTCTACGCAATTGGATAAGATAGAGGAGGGGAATTTGGGGAGAGCGAAATCAGGACGGTACGAAGGACTCGGTGGCCCGATCATTTCACCGTCGGCTGCTCTTCTTCTCCATCCCCTCAACCACCTCCATCTCCTTCCTCTATATGTTCTTGTATGTGGTTGCTGCTGTAAGAAGGAAGCTGAACCAGTGAGAGGACGGAACGACGCCGGACTCGGGGAGAAAGAATTCCGCTTGTCACGCCGGCAATCTTCTAGACCTCGTTGTGCGTCGACGCCGGAAGCCGCCTTCTCCAGCCAGCCACCCCCTCTTCTTCCATGTTCTTTTTGGCCTTGATGTTGCTGCAACGGAAGAGGGAATCGACAAGATAATTGGGTGGAACGATGGACTCGGGAGGATTCGAACCTACACCGTCGGTCATCTTTTCGCCTCGCCAAGCGACGCCGCCGGTGATCGTCAGGTCCTCCGACCACGAACCACCACGGGAGCCACCGTCGGGCAACTCCCAGCCACCCTCGGACTCGGGGATCGAGCCATGATCGAGCCACACGAGCCATGGGTTCGAGCGAAGGTATATACGATCGAAATTAATTAGCGGATTGATTGCGGAGCCACCGTAAGGGCCTTTCGGTGCCGCTTTGCTAATTAAATTTATGGTTTTTATAATCTTGATGTTGATACGGTCCCACAGATTTAAACCGCTCGTGAAACGGACGTCCGGATCTTCCGTTATAGCGATTACAAGTTTTGGATACCGATTGGCAGGTAAGGGACTTCGGATAATTACTCAGGATTCGTTGTTAATCCGTTTGATCCGAGATTTGGTAATCTTCAAGAATTGTTGCTAATGAACAATTTTTGTTTAGAAAATTGTTTCAAAAGTGAAGCGGATAATTAGTTATAATTCCGTCAAAATG
The DNA here is from genome assembly GCA_964016875.1 of Fallopia convolvulus. Taxonomy (NCBI): domain Eukaryota; kingdom Viridiplantae; phylum Streptophyta; class Magnoliopsida; order Caryophyllales; family Polygonaceae; genus Fallopia; species Fallopia convolvulus. Next base: position 53,054,157 of record OZ024727.1, on the reverse strand, counting down.
ACTCCTTGAAGCATGATAACTAAGGATTTATTATATATCGATATTCGGAAATTAAATCGTTTATCGATTAGGAAGTTGTAGGAGTTGAGAATACAACTAAGAAGTGTTTCTGTGAGCTCGTTGCTGAGAAATCCTTTTGTTATATTTGTCAGAAGGATGATAAAGATTACTGTTGGAATTGCTAAGGACGTCGAGTACGCTTTATAAGGCAAGTGGACGATTCTCTCTTGCGTTATGGTTATTAATGAGGAATTGAATTCTATTTGATCCTCATGTTGGAAATAATTTGTATGTTGAATACAGTTTGATAGGTTATTATTTTGTTAGAAATAACGACCATGTCGTTACTGCGGTTTTTGCGCTAGAACTGAACTTAGGACCGTTGTATGATTAGCTGTCTCATGCTGAGACATTGCTGTGAAATAAGATGGTAGAGATGGGAGTTTAGACTCCAAGACCTCTCTTTAGTGGTCCTGTATTGAAACACTGTTGCGAAATAGGTAGTCCAGGGGTAGGAGCCGAGTCTCCAATGACCTCTTTATAACAAAATCTGTATTGGGGGGCGTAGCTTGCTAGCGTATCCCAATATTGGAATCATGACTCATGTCACGCTTCACGTTGAAGGAAGACAATGGTGCACTTATATGGTGCGAGTGCACAGTTTGAAAGTAATGAAAGATTGGTGCGTTAGGCACATTAAAGTACCAAAATGGTTAGTCCATTTGATAACCATTCTTGCTCCTGATTAAGAATGATTCTTAATCAAACTTTGATTAAGTTAAGCTGTTTAGTCGTTGAAGACGATGGTGAATGTTGAGTGGTTAGTATAAGTTCCATTAATCGTTTATGCTTCTTAAAGAAACCACAAGCAGTGGTGTTCTCTCTCTTGTTTATGCAAGACTCCTTCTTATTCTCTATAAGACTGCTAACTGTTGGATCATAATCTGAGTCTATTCGGATTTGATGCCAATATGTTTAGTTACAACCATAAGAACCAAGTTAGATTCTCCGCTTGCTAGTCTATCATTAGACTAACCCGTCCATCTTCTTTTCTTTTATATGGTCGACTGGTGTCCATCGTTGGTTTACGACACATCAGGTATTTCTTGGAAGTTGATTCAAGAGGCAGATTCAGATGTTTGAAGCTCCAGAAGTTGAAGAAAGGTTTCCAATGGCTATACTTGAGTGAAGATCATGGTTAAACTACTTCAAAGCGAAGCTGAGTTTCAGAAGTAAGAAATCAAGGAAGACTTGATGAAGATTTTGTTTAAATAGAAGGTTGTTCTATTTAGTTATTTATTCTTTTTGGGTTAAGGTTTGTATAAGACCAATTGTATTTATTCCGCTGTAATGTTTGTTTTAGTTTGTTCAGTCAGTTTAAAGTCTTGGGTAGCTTCGGTTTAGTCTTAATCGGGGTTACTGGCGGTAATACCTCCAGGGTAGGAAGGGGGTGTTACAATAACAGAAACATAGAGTCCTTTATGTTCCTTGGTACAATTGGGCTAAAAGAAATTTGAGATTTTTGAACATTTACCATTGGACCCTACCAACTTCAAAGATTTTCAAAAGATCCAAAATATGGCGACTTTATTTCAGATTAGCACGAGCAAAAATGATGTAGTCATCAACAAACAACGTATGAGATACCTGAGGCGCAAAAGACGTGACTTTGATGCCAAAGAGTTTACCACAACGTAGTGAATTAGAGACTAAGATGGACAATCCTTCCATAATAAGATGGAAAATGAAAGGGGACATAGGATCACCTTGTCTAATACCACGTTGCAGATAGAAAGTTGGAGTTGGGAGACCATTAAGCAAAACAGAGAAGGAGACGGAATTTATGCATTTTAAACTTAGCTCAATCTATCTAGCATGTAAACCGATGTGAATCATAATACCTTTCAAGAATCCACACTCAACTCTATCAAAGGCTTTAGCCATATCAAGTCTTCTTCTTCTTTTTCAAATAATGAAATCACTTTGCAGCAACAATGACATTATTTGTAATAGACCTACCAACAATAAAAGCACTTTGAGATTTATTGATATATAGTCTTCCGACAAAGGTTTCATCCAATTAGCAATGAACTTGGAGATGAGCTTGTAAATAACATTGCAGAGTCTTCCAATAAAGGTTTCACCTTTCGTTCTCAAATCCTAATAGAATTCTAATCATTTTTTACAAATTAGATTAAGTACACCATGATTAAATCAAACAAAGCTGCAACTCAAATCATACATAAAACAAATAAATCTACCTATGCATTGTGAGAAAAATTAGCTAAACATAATTGAAAGAACAATCAAATAATCCATGAAAAGTATTATCTAGATTAAAGAGAGAGAAACTTAATCTCAAATCCAAAGAACAATCTTACATGGAACAATCTCTGAAAGCTTTGACAACTAGGGCTCTAGCCAATCTCCCCAAAAGAAACTCCTCAAACTAAAAGATAAATGAGTATATACTAAGGGTAGGCTTGGATGAGTCGGCCCATGGACCGACATAAGGGATGCGCGCGATCACGACGTGTGTCATGCGAGATCGGCGCACGACCTATGAAGGGTTGCACGACCTTGAACGTTCACGACTCAAGACAAGAAGGCATACAATCGTGCATTGTTACATGCATGACCTTTTATTGAAAATGAACACACGATGACGCGTGACCTTAGCCTTTATCTGAACTCTAAAGCATGATTGTGCATCTGATGCACGATCGAGTGGTCTTGTCACACGATCCGAAATTCTACATTAGTGCTCACAGGACCGTGCATCTTAGTGCACGACCTTGACCTGGATCGTGTGGCTTTTTCACTTGGCTCTTGAATGGCTCGTTTTTTGTCCCGTCGCCTTCCAAACCGAACTGTTGATTTCACCATGTCTCCAAATGCGTCCAAATGAAGCTCGAACTTCTCCAAAGTCCCTGAAAAAACGTAAAGATACACATGTAGACATCTAATACGAAAACAAGACAAAAAAGAACTAAAAAACACGAAACAAATGCTCAAAACTTACTAAACTAAAGTCTTAAATGCATGTCCTAAAAAAGAATAAAATACATATTATCAATGCACAGTCAGTATTAAAATTATACATAATCAGTTATATAATTTTGCACAATCATATAATAAAATCTTACGCACCCGAGTAATTTTGTTATGTATATTTCTGCGCACGCAATCGAACGGCTGAGATACGTTCATTGCAGTGTTATTAAAATCGAGATCCGGATCTTAAAATCGTAAGATCCTACGATCCTATATGGTATTTTGATCCGGATCGTACATTAAAATCGAAATTTGTTAGAATCGGTATAGAATCGTGTTAGAATCGTATAGGATCTCATGAGATCCTGTATAAAATCGTAAGATCCTACCCAGCTTTTTACTTTGAGCTTATAAAATTTATTTTAGCAACAATTGACTTAATTATTAGTGAAATTACATCGCTTTAATGCTCATTTTGTCTCTTTTAACGTCATTTATCTCCCAATTTCCCTCTTCTCGACTACTAATTGTTGAATGTACAATATTTTTTGCCAAAAAAAGACCCATAATCTTTCCTGGACTCTTTATGTGAGCATATATATATATATATATATATATATATATATATATATATATATATATATATATATATATTAAAAGTGCTTCTTGTGCATATATAAGTTTGGGATGTCAATTTTTGGCATTATGATCATTAAATTTTAATAAAATTATATATCTTTTGGTTTTAGTGCCTATATTTTTTGTATCATATCTATATTATATTAGTTTTAGTGATATTATAGGATCTTACGATCTTACGATCCGATTTTATGATCTGATCCATAAGACCTTTCGTGATCCAATCCTAGAATTTCGATTTTAATAACCTGGGTTCATTGTTCTCTCCTGGAGTGGACCTACAAAAATATTGGTCCATTATTTTTCTTTGTTTTAGCCCTTAGTTATCGGTTTGCTCCAAGGCTACAAAATGTCAGGATTGATGTCAGGAATTAAATTCGAAATGGTTGTCCCTTTAAGAGGTTATGTGCGCCCTTTAATTTGATCATTCACAATATATATGTGTGTTAGTTGCTGAATGAATTATTTCTTATTAGGGTTGAATAGTAGATCGGCAAGGAATCATAGAGAATGATACCACGAGCTAGAAAATGACAGAAAATTAAATATATAGTTGAGAATCACTCATCTTTAATGGTTTCGATTTACTATATTGATTTGTAGGATTCCGTAGATTTGACTTTGATGGAAAATTAACCATGTTGCTTAGATGCATGGCCTCTTTAAACGCCTTTACACCCAATCGAATCCACCAAATTAATCATCTCATACATCCAAAACCACCATTAGTATACAAATGAAACGTAAGTTTTTTGTTTTATGGGCAAGTTAAACGTTCTTTTGTAAAAGATATATCCGAATAAACTAAGAGCAACCGAAGAGTAGTACTATACTAGTGATCGAGTGGAGGTGACGTATAAAACAACTAATGAGAAATTAATGATTGAATTTAATATAAACTGCTGACTTGCTGACTGACATGCCATCCACCCTATCCCCATATACGTACATTATACAAGATCAAATGACCTAACTCAATTAACTAAAAAGATACGCATCCAAATTAAACTGAAATAAAATTCAAACCCAATTAGGAAATCTCGATGAATAATATTCCATGAAATTCAAAATGCTCAGCATATTGCCTTAATCAGCCATGAAAATATCCATTTACAACTACGTATCTTTCAAGTTTCAACTCTACATCTCATCATTATATAGAATAAAATAAGAAATAATTACATATATAGTACTCCGTCCGTTCTATTCTATTTGACACTTTAGAGTAACCACAGGAGCTTTCCTATGTATTGGTATTTGTGTTTTTAGAGAATACGGAGTATTAGACTTTTTTTAGTCCAACAAATTCCCTATCCCATTCTTCAAAATAGGGATGGAGGGGGCCTAAGCCCAGGAAAGCCACAAGCAAGCACCAAACCTAGCTTGAGACAAGTCTTGCTTTAATGAACCCGATTTCCTCCTCTACTACGATCAAAATCAAGCATCCAAATGTCACACCAAGTTCAAAATGTCACTTACAATATTAAACTAGGTTTAAAAGTTTATCACATACATTGAAATGATTAAGATATACTCCCTCCGTTCTATTTTATTTGACACTTTAAAAAAACTCTCACATATTAAAAAATTCATTGAAATAAACAAAAAAATATCATTGAAAATCCAAAATTTTCTATCCTTAAAGCCAATAGATGGAGAGAAAAAAGTTAATACAAACAGTTTCCAATACATTAATTAAATAAAGACTAAAAAATGACAAGTTTTAATGAACAAAATTTTAACTCTAAGAGCATGCCCAATGATTTATCTATAATTTTCTTCAAAATGGAGAACCGAATGTCAAATTCTCCAAAAGCTAGTGAGTTTGATAAGAGCCTGGTTAATTGGGTCGTTTCTAGCAATGTGTGATACGTCTTGTTATTGGACCAAAGACGAAGTCCAAAAGTAGATCGAAGAGGAAGCTAGCATTTTATTAAAATGCTACATTTGGAAGATGTGCCTCTTACCTAGCTATAAAAGCTTGCCTTTCTCACCTGGAGAGCTCATTCAACGCGTTGTTCCACACACACACACACAGAGAAGAAGAAGAAGAAGAAGAAGAAGAAGAAGAAGAAGAAGAAGAAGAAAGAGAGAAAAAGGTGGTGCGATGGTGGAGAAGCTTGATGGCGACGACGACATCGAGCCTTACTCATGGAGATCCAATTGCGACATCCTCGAAACTTTATCTTAAGCTTCAACAGACTTGATAGAGTGCTGAAACAATAGATTCCTTCTTCTACCTTGTTCTTCTTGTTGTTTTCTATTCTTCATTTGTTCTTCTTTTTCCTGGTTTGGATCTTGTAGATCATGTATCCTTTGTAGCCATTCACTTATACTCTTCTCGAAAACTTAGTGGATTCTGGGTGAGCTTCCCCGATCTGAGGCTCCATAGAGTAGGCTTATGCCAAATTGTGTCAACAATCTCTAGTCCCTCTATTTTTTGATTTACTTAGGCTACTCAATATCTACGACTTTTGCGATCTCTTCAGGGGCTCAATAGAATCTTCGAAAACCTTATTTTCTTGGGCTAACGCACAGATGGGATTCTTGGATTATTAAGGCCCAACATTATCCATATCTGAATTTGGTTGGGATTGATTGCCTTATTTGTTTCAGTTGATTTGTAGCACTTCATATTTGATTGAGTCGAACATGGGGGTGATTCGGCCCCCATGCAACCATAGAAGGTGTTGATTCAGTAGATGTGAACATGAAAAATACTAACATTGTCGAGTCGTCTCCTTTGTCTTTGCCTTGCATCGATGCGCCGACAAGTGCCAATGACAAACTCTAGCTAGGCAACGGTTTCCCAATCATCTTCAAATTTTGTGGAGCCTCATATATTGTTAAAGATGAGGCTCTATAAAATTTTAGCCAATTTGGAATCAGTTTTTCCATGGAGTGCCTACAACCCATGTCGAGTGTCGTTGCTTTGCTACCCGTCATCGGCATCCACCAGGTCATCGTCGTGCATTCTAGGTCAAGTTTTGTGGGTCTTCTAGATTGAGTGAAAGGTGACATCCCACAAAATTTTGGCCCAAGTGGAGGTCTTTTCTTGTTGAACGTCGCAACCCAAATTTGAGTGTCGTTGCACCGCACACGTCGGACACCTATGGGCGCTTGATCGAGGATGACTAAAGGACACATTGAGTCCTATCCCTGGCCCTACCAGGATCGAAGAGAGGACACTTCAAATAAAAGGGGGGAGAATAATGCGATCCAATCTTGAGTCAAATCCGGTTCCGACTAGCCCGAGGCGCCCAAGACCATGACGTCCCCATTGGTTGAAGATTTAGTCGTCTTTAGCCTATTTATGAGTTATTTCTATTTTTAGTATTTGCTATTATGGATATTGCTATTTGTAGTATTTCTATTATTAGTATTATGGGTCTTAGGTGTGTGACTTGGGCTTGCATGTCATGTCTAGTCCATTAACTAGGTCATATTATGTTGCTTTTATTTTCTATTTAAACTCTTCTTGTACACTTTAACAATTATGCCAAGTTTAATCCAAGAAATTGTGTTTGAGTCAAGTGAATCTCCCCCCTATTTTGGATTGGTGTCACCAAATCTATCTTCTTATCCCCTTCCCCGCGTCGATGCTATGACACCACTCGATATATCAAGCCATATCTAAGTCGTCTTGAGTCTCTATCTGGTCGCGCCATCCCACGCTACCGTGTCCCTACCCTTGGCACCTACTGGTTGTGCCATAGCCAATTCTCGTTTATAATGTCTTGCTCAAGTCTTCTACTATCCATCAAACTCCAAAAGTGACGAGTGACTTGCCTACGAGACAAGATCCTAGCAAATCGTGAACGAACCCCCTCGGATCACATCAGCCATGCCGGATTAAATCAAATTCTAAAGTTATTCTTACAAGATCTAGTCGTAGGACTTCTAAGAATCAACCTCTCTCCTTCACCTTCTCTGCAACTCCACTCTCAAAAACTCACATAAAAAATGGATGACCAGTCTAACTCTCCTGCTCGACACGATAACGTATCAAACTATTCGTGGCCTTCTTGCTAACGATCCAAAGAGTCTTTGTAGACAACTTCTACAATGTTTGGAAAAGTACCCTCATGTGTACATCTTTAACGTCCAAGAAAAATTGTATTATCTTCTTCCATCCCCTCTTAAATCTTCTTGTACATCTTTAACTTCCAAGAAAAAGTACCCTCGTGTGTATTATCTTCTTCCATCCCCTCTTCCTACATCTAAAAGTATAGGAACCAAGAGAAAGCTCCATCAGATTGTTCAAGAATCCGAAGAAATTGAGGAGGATGTGATGCATTGGGAGCAACCATTATCGAAGGAAACATCAATGGTGGCCATTGATGAAGAAGAAGTAGAAGAAGAAGTTGATGAGCAAGAAGAGAGACTCCAAATTGGGTATGAAGAAGTTGACGGTTCTAGTCGTCATGTGATGAGGAACAAGAGGGCCAAAACTGAAGGGAATCACAAACCCCAGTGAAAGGAAATTGGTGGTTCCTCTAGTGGTTTCAAAGCCATTTCTAATTGGGAATGGTTCGATGACCTCCAATCCCTCATTCGCCACCAAGGACAGGAGAACCTTTGTTCCAAACCAGCTTGCATGGATCTGGAACAAGTTAAGATCTTCTACTCTTGGTTCCAACTACTTTAAGGAACTAAGACCAATGGCCCAGTGGATCCATACAACTATGAAGGAGATGTCTTCACCTTTGCCTACTCCATCATCAAATGCATCCTAAAAGTTCATGCTGAAGGATTCCACACTCTTCAAAGCAAGAGATAGACATGAACTGAAGGAAGAGTAGTGATATTGAAAAGGTTGTTTGGGACAGTTTCGGCTCAAGGAAAGGAATTGACAACTCACAAATTGAGTCTGACTGCTAAGATGGTGCACTAGTACATAATAAGAGTAGTGGTTCCCTGATAGGAGAAGAGAACCACCTAAACATCCATGACGCCAAAATTTTGGATCTATTCCTAAGAAACGAGAGGATCAACTTTCCTAGAATAATTCTGAGTCACATGGGCAAGAGTGCTTCGAAACAAACTCACTTACTTCCATACGTTGCCCTAGTAAAGGACCTGATGAAGAAGGATGTTGTCTATAACCCTATGGTTAAAGAGGAATTGGGCCAGGAATTGGACAAGGATGTTGTCTATAACCCTATGGTTAAAGAGGAATTGGGCCAAGAATTGGATATGTCCAACATACAAAGATGAAGTACTCCATGGAAGTGCAAAATGAGGAACCAAGAGCGTACTTCATTGAATTAGGTGACAGTATGACAATTCTAGAAGTTGTGAACCGTCTCTGTGGGATCGGTGAAAGGATCCTAGATGTTCTTCTTGACGATTAAGAAAATTTCGCCTTCTTCCTCTCAACCATGACGAGCTCCCTCCAAAATTCCTTAGCATGTCTTCTCCCTTTATCTTCTACGCATAATGTTTTCCTTATCTTTGTGTACTTATGTCTTTCAGTCATTAATGAAATTATCCTTTAGTTATGAATGTGTTATATTGTGTTCCCTCTCTTCCTTGTTTAAATCTTTTCAATGATGTCAAAATGGGGAAGTGTGAAAATTACAATGATGCATTGTTTATGAAAATAAAGTATCTCCTTTGCTAAGGGAGAACGACGACGACGACGACGACAACGGCGACAAGAACAATGACAACAACAACAACAACAACGACAACGACAACAACAACAACAACGACGACGACGACAACAACGACGACGACAACAACAACGACGACAACAACAACGACGACAACGACGACAACAACGACGACAACAACCACGACAACGACGACGACAACAACGACGACAACAACAACAACAACAACAACAACAACAACAACAACAACAACAACAACGACAACAACAACAACAACGACAACAACGGCGACAACAACAACGACGACAACAACAACGACAACAACAACGACAACAACAACGACAACAACAACAACGACAACAACAACGACAACAACAACAATGAGGATGACGACGACGACGACAACGACAACAACAACAACAACAACAACCCAGGTGAAACCCGGTATGTACGGGATTTGGGGGGTCGAGATGTACGCACCCTTACCCCGACTCGACGTCGGGAGGGTATTTAAGGAGGGCCTAAGGTAAAAAAAGGGGGAAGGGCGGGAAACAAACGATAGAAAAAGCTAGAGGGGGCATAGAAAGCGAGACCGAAAAAGTACGTTAGAAAACCAGAAAAACGATAAAAGAGAAACTAAAAACAGAGAGAAGGAAATGAGCAGGACACTCCCTCCAGGTCTTCCTGCTCTTTTCCTTCGCTTTGCTAAGGGAGAACTATCTGCCTAAAAACTTAAAAGTAAGAATTGCAATTTCATCTTAGGGGAACTAAGTAGCACACATATGCCTATACATTTTAGGGGGAGCCATCACTATCATTCATACCTGTATTTCATGGAACTATCTTGCCTACTTAGTCAATTTTTAAAATGGGTTTATCATCATCAAAAAGAGGAAAATTGTTGAAGTAGTATTAGGAATTGTAAAGTTTTGAATACTAGATCAACGTTTCCTCTATCAACTTTGATGATAACAAACGCCATTAGGAACTAACATAACTATCTAAGTATTTAACAGAAATATAGATGCCACATGAAATACAAAGAAAATGAAAGAGTGAAGATGTGGAATTATCGCCCCAACGAAGTCTGTCTTGCACATCAAGGAAAAAAGGGTAGAGACGCCCTTTAACGTTTCAAGGAAGCAGGGGCATAGACGTCTTAAGGAAGTTTCTCTTGCGCTCCAAAATAAAATGATAGGATTGTAAATATGTCCTTTGCAAGGACAAGTCCCAAAACCCACTCACTATAACTAGATAGAGATAACCTAGGGTTTCGTGCCACTTGAGTGAATAGTAAAAAAAGAGTAAGACTTAAAACATTTCCGAGCAAGGAAGAAGGAGTCGACGGCGAATGTTTGATCTCGACGGAGACGAAGGCGATTTCGGAGCTCAAGGGAACTGCAACGGAGATCGTGAGAAAGGTTTGGAACTTTTGCTTGATTAATTTTGTTTGCTTAGGAATTTGGTGATTGCTAGTGACAAAGAAGTTTGACTCTTGCCGTTGTAACTATAAAACAATTAATAAAAAAAAGTAGTTATTCAAAATCATCCGAGGAGCTAGAGGTTCACCCACTTGACTAGTTGGTCAACGTGGGGTTCCTCTATAAAAAAAATTGTTCTTATTATTGTCTTTGCTTCTTCCGTATTTAATTTCCGTTTCCTAAAGAAGAGTTCTTGGAACGGATCCTTAATTCTTGTCTAACATATTATCAATCCTATATGATCAAAACGATCCGGTAGATTGGCAAAACGAGTACATTAAAGAACCAATGTTCTGTTTTTCCTTTTTGTAGTTGGAAGTGTCTTATCCATTGTTAAGTTTTACAAAACTCCTCACTTATTTCGTCACGTAAGATAAGAAAAAAAATGTTTGGTAAACTAGTCAACTGCCCATCCGAGAGCCCATAATACTAACTATACTATTAAAACCGTGGAGCTTGTAGTTGCCTCTTCGATCGGGATGATGCGAAATTAATTGCTACTGCCCGACCCATATTGGCCTGTCTTCTTCTTTTATTGGTGTTACTAGCTTGTCCATAAAGTTGAAAGTGTCTCTATCAAAATGCTTGAATTGACAAAAATAAATCTGAAGCAACCATTTCTATTGAATAAATTAAAAACCCATTATAAATTTAATGCTTGAATTGGCAAAAATAAATTAGATCTGCTAGTTATGTCAAATTCCGATAGGCTGTTGTTATTAAGTGGTGTGTTCAGGTATATAATTATTTCACATATCCAATTTCTACCTCAAAAATCTAAGGTATTGTTTTATTTTGTGATCAAAAGTATTTTTTGGGTGAAATGTTATTTTATTTATAGTGAAAAACTTAAAAAGTAGAGAGATCAGCCAATTATGTCAAATTCCGATAGGCTGTTGTTATTAAGTGGTGTGTTCAGGTTTTTAATTATTTCACATATCCAATTTCTACCTCAAAAACCTAAGGTATTGTTTTATTTTGTGATCAAAAGTACTTTTTGGATAAAATGTTATTTTATTTATATTGAAAAATATAAAAAATAGAGAGATGATATCTATTTCAAGAACTTTAAAATATAACTTTGAGAGTAAAAATACTTTAAAATGTAACTTTCAAGAGCTTTATTTGCTACTAATATATAGGGGGATCCCTACATATTAGTAGATTTATTATATTAATTTTTTATATAGGACATATTTACCAACAAGCTAACATATTTTGTAAGAATACATAAGATTGGCTTCTTGTTGGATCGTAGGAGTGTTAGTAATAAAACATGCATTGTTTCTTAAGGAATAATTCTTAGCACAATAGAAAATACAAAAACGTATACATGATTTATAGAGGAACTCCATATTAACTAACTAGTTGAATGGGAAATCTTCCATCTTCCTTATATAGAAGGATTTTGAATGGTGCACTTCTCTTTTTGATTATCATGAACTATATATCGCAAGTAAGAATATATACCAATATAAACTAGATTATCTTCCTAGAATACTCTGCTAACCTCTTAACCCTTAGAATGTATAAACAACTCAAAGTAAATCAAAACCCAACTAATTACCTCAAAAGCTAGGACAATCAAGCTCCAAAGATCGTCCCGTCTGTCTGTGATAATCTACTTTGGTGGTAATCTTATTAGTTGGTCTTCCATGAAGCAAAAGGTTGTTATTCGGTCTAACATTGAAGCAGAATATCGTGCTCTTGCTTTCGCATCCACTAAGTTGATTTGGCATTTTGGCTACAACAGCTGCTTCAGGAATGGCAGTTATAAAAGCTCGACCCCCCATTCTCCTTTGTGACAATCTCAATGCCACTTTCTTGAAAACTAATCCAGTATTCCGTCAGCGTTCCAAGCATATCAAGATTGACTACCACTTTGGTCGGGAAAAAGTTGCCTCGATCTGGAGATCTTGTTATTTGACATGTTCGCTCTCTTGATCAAACTGTTTACATTTTTACGTTCCATTTTCTTAGTGCCAAGCTGCATGTTTGTTTCCGACCATGAACTTACGGGCGCCTGTTAACATATATATGTACATTGTCTTCTTATCTATCTTTTATTTTCCTTTTACAGTTTAGATCTTATGCTGTAAAAGGATTATTCTAGATCCTTCTAGGGTTTACTTGTGCATATCTTGAAATCTTTATATACATCATCAAAGAGAATACAAAACTATCGTCTTCTCGTAATTCTTCTCAACTTACAACTTATAGAGTTTCTGAGCAAGTAGCTTCCTAGTATTTTTTTTCAACTCTTGATCCGTTTAGCGGTGATGAAATCTGAAGCTTCGATTTGAATTGTTTGAAAACTTGTTCGTTGAAATCCGATCGAATTCATGATTGCCTGATCGTCTTGTAGAAACCGTTTGATCGAGAAAATGATTGATTAATTCTCATTTCCATTGCTTCGGTTCTTATAATCTTCGTCTCTTTCCCCATATAAATGGTTGAATTTAATTTGGGAAATGAATGGTACAGTGAATTTGATCAATCGTTCATCGGTTTCCATGTTATACTAACATTCTCAGGTTTAACCCTAACACCTCCTGAATGCTGCTAATCTGCTATACTTCAAGCCAAGGGTAGAAGTTTAATTAATATTCTCAATAAAGTTATTGAAAAGCATGTTCTGTATATTGAAATTAAATCAATAAAGTTACACTTCAAGGATAGAAGTTTAATTGCCAAGAAAAGATGAAATGATTAAAAATCAAGCTCCACCAATCAAGTCATGTCCTGACATTTTTTATTTTCATATCTTTTAATTATGCTAATCTGTATTTGAGACTTTATCGTGTGCAATTCAATATTCTCAACTTATGAAAGAGGATTAGTGGAGGTTAGACTATATCCATCTCACATTTAAAATTTGGTAGTAAATTAGACTAATATATAACTCAGCAGATTACTTCTCTTATTGTCAATTGATTTTAGGATGAAACCCGTCGAACTAATAGTGGAAGACAAATATCCTCAAACTCAATTGAAAGCTCTAAAATCGTGAACAAGCTCGCACTAATCCAATTCAAAGCTCTCTACATAATTTTGTAATTCGTTGAACACGATTTCATAAAACGGCAACAAGGAAGCATGTATTTACAACTAAGATTGGGGATCTGATTTTGTTTCAAGTCCGAAACTTGAGAGAGTGTACAGTACTGTAAATTAGATGGAAAATGAGTTTTGAATTGGGAGACTTTAGGGTATGAGACAACATTTGTACAAAGTAGAAGGGTATTAAAATAAATATTTATTTAGACATCAAAAGGAAAAGTCTAAAATCGGAGACAACATTTGTACAAAGTAGAAGGGTATTAAAATAAATATTTATTTAGACACCAAAAGAAAAGTCTAAAATCGGAGACAACATTTGTACAAAGGAATTTCTAAAAAACATAATAGGTAGTTAAATAAATACAATTAGTGTAAAATAAAGGGTGGTTAAATATATTTTTTCTTTAGTTTTTTTTTAAATTTCATTTATTCTAATTTAGGAAATAGTTTGAAATGTTTCCAATTTTAACTTCTTAGTAGTGTATATTTATTTTTCTATACTCATTTATATATCGGTTTCCTAAGCTATATCTAAGATTCTAAATGCATAAAATTGGAAGAACTCGTACTTAAAAATAATTTTCTAATATACTCCATATTTAATTTCTAAATCTACTATATATATTTGTATCCTATATCCTTAGATCATTAGATATTTTAAAAGGCTTATTATATCTACAGTTTTTCTTAAGAATATAGGTTAAGGGTCTTAACCTATGCCCTTAAGACATAGGTTAAGAAATTGTTATATCTATACTTAAGAATGAATCTTGTTGTCACATTTTAATCTATTATTTTAGATTTTGTGTACATTTCTGATATTTTTCATTTATTGTAATCAATATTAAGGATTTCGTATAAACGTAACGTACTTTATTTAGAAATTTGAACAACTATTTATAAAAACTCAATTAAAAATTATTTAATATTTATATTTTTCTGCACGAATCTTTAATTTATAATTAAACAAAAATTTGCGTATAAAACGAAAATCTAACTAGTTATTCATCTATGCGTGGCATCATATACAGGAAAATATACTATATACGTTGATTATTCGATGTATATGTAGTAATTAACAGATTCTTTTAATATAACATCATTTCGACTTTGTCAAAGAATCTTAATTTGGTTCAATTCAATACTCCTATTATTGTAATCCGTATTTAAGGGGAGTTAGGAGGGTGATGAAATTAACGTGTACGTGCGAGTGGCTGGCAATGAATTGAATACCTAGCCTACACACATGCACTTTGAAGCTAGAAAAATATCTGTGTACATAAATATATTTTTATTATGTATGTATTTAACTTAGGGAAGCAAGTTAATAGATGTCATCAAATCTATCTTACCTCTTACGATCATCCTACGGTTAGCTTATTTTTTATAATCAAAAGCATAATGTATGTGGTTACGAATATATTAATACTATGACCGAAAAATTGTGGTTATGAATATATCCTACGTAGGAGCACAATTTTAATGCCGATGGCTATTCGTAGTGATGAAAAACAAAATCATATATGATAGATGTACGTCATACAGCTAAACACTACAATTAGTAAAACAAAATATAGGAGCATCAATTAATTAAAATTGGTTTATATAAACTGAAAGCAAAAAAAAAAAAAAAGAGAGAGAGAGACAGAAGAAGAAGAGAAATGGTCACGACTCACGACCGATTAGCAATTATGAGGGGAGTTCTAGTGATAATAATGCTTATACTGAGAAATGAGAACAAAGAATAGCCATTGGATTCTATAAATGAAGGGTGGAGATTAAAAGAGAGAAATATAAGGGGGTGGATTAATGAAAGGCATATTGAGTAAATATTCTAATTTTAATGTTAGAAGACGAAATTGCCCCACATGCTTTCTCCCTCTCGTGAAAGTTCAAGCGACGACAGATTTCGGGTCTCTCTCCTCTTGCGGCGATCTGGGCGACGACAAATTGCTTCAGATCTGGGCGATCAACTCTCCTCCTTTCGGCGATCGTGGCTCTCCTCCTTGCTCCTCTTTCGGTTTGCTTTTCTCCTCTTCGACGATTCCTCCTACGAGCTTGGAAGACGCCGCCGATGCCGCTCTTACGAGCTCCTCTTCTGGTTAGGGTTCTAGCAATCTAGGCAATTGAATGAACTTGATTAATGTGCTGAATGAACTTGATTTATGCTGAATTTGTGCTGAATGAACTGGATTGAACTGGATTTGTGTTGAATGAACTTGATTGAATGAACTACACACTTGATTTTTATAGGTTTACATCATTAGAAGGTGCTCCGGTCTTATTATCATCAAATTTGACAGCATGTGCTTCCGTTACTAATGCTAAAATACTGAATAAATCACCCAAGCCAAGCGATCCCAATACCGCGTTAAGAATCGTAAACAAATTAATTCCAAACTGGCATGAAGAAAAATTCGATAGTGATGGAGCTTACCAAGTACGATAGTGATGGAGCTTTCTCTATATTATATGAGCTGTGAACCAATAAACTAGTGTGAAATTAATTTTTGCATATTTTGCAAGTAAATTAACAAAAGAAGAGTCATCAAAGCTGATCAACAAAGATGACTTTCTATCTATTTATTTTAGGATATGGTCCATTCTAGTAGAAAAGGTAAGATTTAATGGTTTTATTACTGTTGTGTGGTAGTTAATTCACAACTTTGTTAAGTGTCATGAAAATTATTATTAGACTTACACCTTGTTATTTGGTCAAAAGAGCACCTGATGTTGATATTAATGTGTTTGTTCAGCTACATTACAAGGAAAACAAAATGAAGAAGAAGTCTAAGAGAGAGAAATTCAAAGCAAGAATGCTCAAGACAAAGGTTAATGAAGTGCTTTTTTTTGCAAGTTCATAGTATTTATTATTAAGCTTGACGTGTGGTTCATAAAACATGTCATAGTGGTTCATGTTTGCAAATGATATGGTTCATTTTTCAGTATTGTCATGTCACATGTACAAATATAGGCCAAAAAGGGTCACTCGTTTTATTCTTTTGTATATAATATACTTGATGTGCTTATTAACTTATGGTTCATGTTCTTATGCTATTAGGTTCATAATTTTTTCCAATAAGGTTCATAAAATTTAGTAAAAAAAATACTTTTAATGTGTGTTGTATCTTGATGTTTCATATTACAGTTCATGCTCTTATATTGGTAGGTTTATGAAAATTCACACTTAGGTTCATGAAAATTCATTTAATATTACCTTTATATGACCTGTGTTATAATGTATTTTTACGAATGTATAAGCTTGTAAATTATTCTGTTTTATGTATATGACAGCTATAATATCGAAAGGCTTGAAAAGAAAGAAACAAGTTAGCCGCACACGTCAAAGTTCGTGAGGAAAGAAAATGCTAAATTTTTCAAACTCCACTAACTGGTAGCTTGGAGTTTGAAGGATGTGAAAGTAAAGAAGAAGCAGATAAAGATTCTGATGATACAGATTGTGATGATGCAGATTATGAGAAGACAATCAATGAACCTTGTTATTTCTATTATTATTTTTATGTTTAAAAGCATAGGTTCCTTGCATTTTAAATGCTTGGTTCATGCTTGTTTAAGAATAGGTTAATACTATTGTGTAGTATATACTCCACGCATGCCAATGTATTAAAAAAAGTTTGAATGAGGCATTCAACGTTCGGTTCATGCAATGTAAGGCTTTGGTTCATGCGACTAAACAGTATGGTTCATAGTACATTTTAATTTGGTTCATGCAATTTTAAGTTACATGTTATTTCAGTTTATACTTGTAGCTTGATTAAATACTAACTATGAAATTAAATTACATGTATTTGATAGGTTTATCGTAATTGTTCTAGCATATTTACACGCAAAAAAGTTTAAATAAGTCATTCAAAGTTCAGTTCATGCAATTTAAGGCTCTGGTTCATGATACTAAACAGTATGGTTCATAGTTCATTTTAGTTTAGTTCATACGTTTTTAAGCGTACATGTTATTTTAATTTATACTTGTAGGTTGATTGAATACTAACTTTGATATTAAATTATATTTGTGTACATGTTATTTTAATTTATACTTGTGAATTATAGTATTATCAGTTGAGTCTATACGAGAACCGCCATGTCGAATATCAAAACCACAAATAGAGGCATAGTGCGTGTAAAAGGATATGCATTCATCCAATGTGATAAAATATTGACCTTCGTGTGGTTTTATACATGGGACAATTGGGAATGAAATAAGAACAATCTTGTGATAAGTGAAGACTAGGCATCACTAGCTTCATCAGGATCATCCAATGGAAGCCCATCAACACTAACATCATTATCAAGATCCTTCAATGAAACTCCATCAATACTAACATCATTATCCGAATGAGACAAGTTAGGGTGACCGGAACTTGATGAACAACCTACAATTAAAAAGAAAAAAAATTAATCTAATTTAGGAGCAATAAAAATGTGCAAAAATATAGTTGTTCATTTGGTTCACAGAGATTGTAATTATGGTTCATAACATTACACAACAAGGTTCATTAAAAATGATAATGAAGTTCATATAAACTAATGCACTAAATGTGTTAAGACAGTTTATCAAACACTCAATGAATAACCTACTATAAAAAATAAAATAAAAATAAACTAATTTAGAAGCAACAATGAACAATAAAAATGTGCAAAATGTCGTTTTCTCTTTTGGTTCACAAATTTTGTCATTGTAGTTCATAACATTAC
Organism: Fallopia convolvulus; assembly: GCA_964016875.1. Classification (NCBI taxonomy): domain Eukaryota; kingdom Viridiplantae; phylum Streptophyta; class Magnoliopsida; order Caryophyllales; family Polygonaceae; genus Fallopia; species Fallopia convolvulus. Next base: position 53,035,655 of record OZ024727.1, on the reverse strand, counting down.
ATAGTAAGGTTCATTGAAAATGACAATGTGGTTCATCTAAATTAATATGGTTCATGATGAATTGGACTGAACTATATATATATATATATATATATATATATATATATATATATATATATGTCACTTTGGTCTGTTTACGTACACATATGAAACTAGGAGAGGCAGAATAATAGATTTGTTAGCATCGGTGTCGATGACAATTTTTCACCGGAATCCTTGAAATCCTCCATTGCTCCGACAAAAAAACCAGGACGAAGAAGACGACGAAGTTTTACCGGAATCCTTAACATCCGCCATAGCTCCGACGAAAACCGGGACGAGGAAGACGACTGAGAAGAATGGTAGAATCTTCTTGGAGGACGCCATTGCAGAATGTCGATTCAAAATCTCCAGAACTCGCAGATCTCGTTGAACCTTCTTTGTTTGTATGAGCGTACGAGGGTAAAGCAAGAAGGAGACGAAGGATTTGGGTTGAATGTTGAGATTGAAGATAAATGACCCTAAAATGACGAAAATACCCCAAATATCTGAAATTTTAATGAGAGGCGCGTACGACATCAGGACCATTGATCTCACACAATCAAAGGCCCATAATTATTCTCATTTCTTATCCTAAGAAATGTTCTCATTTGATCCCCAATCTAGCAATTATAACCAAAGAATGATATTAGTTATTTTGTTAAAAGTCTCATGGTATATATGTCCACCTTTTCCCTAAATCTATTATGGTAGAATTAGGGCCCGTTTAGATTATCCATCATAATGCATCCAAATGTATTATGGTAGGTAAAATGTATTAAATAATTAAAGCATGCTTGGTTGCCTTGATCGATATAATAATTTAAGACAGGCTTTTAAATAACAAAAATATTTTGGTCTTCTTTCCAAATTTATCCATAAACCCTTTGGGAGAAAGAGAACTTAGGAACCAAAGAGAGGAGTTGTCTCAGGTGGCAAGTGGCATGTTTTTTATGTACGAGGTTTGGAATTCAACTCCAGTCAATGTAATTTTTTTTTTTTAAAAGACTCACCTGTCAAAGTCAGGTACGTGATCCAGATCGAATTGGATGTAGTTAAAACAAAATTCTAATGAATCAGTGGGCAACAAATAAAGTCAAGAAAGAGGGTTAGAGGTTGAGAATTTGAGATGGGTATATTGAGTTGGTTTTACAAATAAAAAAGTTCTGTGGATTGATCACGCCCCCTTACGTACCCTAAGTATTTCACCTATTTGAACAAATTTACTCTATTTTAATTGTATGTTAATCTAACTTTTCTCAACTTCCGTATTTGTTTTTAAATAAATTCTACATTTTTTATCAATTAGAAGAAAAAAAACTCAATCAGCAAAAATTGAATATAATTAATCAAAATTATAGAGCATGAAAACAACTGGTTTTAACAATTGGATTTTGATAATTATATTAATTAGGAATGAATTAGGGTGTAAAACTTGTTATTAAGATTAAGCTGTGTAATTTCAACAAAAAAAGATTAAGTTGTGTAATTAAATAAGATTAAGTTATGAAATTGTTTTTAAAATTTTGATGATTACCTATTTATTTTAACACTTTTTCTGACCAATGTTCTAAGGGAATAGGCTAAGATTCTTAAATTTAAAAATTAGTTGATTTTTATTTATTTATATGTGATTAATTAATTTTTTAAAAAAATTTATTAGTTTTCTTTTAGGGTTTTAGTTTCTTGAATTAGTATGCTAAAGAAAAACAGTACAAAGTATATTTTAAATATGATGACTATTGTCTTCAGGTATCTAGTCAATCGGTTAAATTTCCAAAAATAGTACCCAAATGTCATCGATTTGACTCTCGTGAACAATGTGCCAGTACCCTTCAAATATAATATGATGACTACCAGATATTTTCAGTATGTTAGGTGGATCCGAGTTAACTAATAGCAGGTGACTTGTAATACAACCAATCAATTAATGATTGAATTTTAAATGAAATGTTGACATGGAATCCGGCCACCATATATACTTACATTATACATATAGATACGAATTCAACATGAAAAATGAAGCTCAGCCAGAAATAAGATCTCTATGAATATTCCATCAAACTCGAAATGTTGAACAAGTTTCAGCTCATCCAAATATCCATTTACAACTACGTATGTTTCAATTATTTTATCCTATAAATATATTCTTTATTTGTTTCAATGTACGCACATATTCATCTATGGCCTATATATATATGCCTTAAAGGTATATAATTAGTATTCAAGAGTTTGAATCATATGGAAATGGAGCTTATTGTGAAAACTACAAATGTTTAGTGGCTTTTAGATCTAACGGATTGGACGGTTCAGATCTCACGCGTTTCTTTTTTATTTTTTAACACTAATGGGCATTTTTGTCTTTTTGCCCATTAACTCTTCTTCTCCAAGTCCGGAACTCTCCCATCCATTGTTATGGAGCAATTGCACTGCAATTTTTTTCATTCAATTTTATCTCTGATTTCTTCCTATGTGAACATTGAAATCATGAGTTTTTTATTTTTCCTTCTTAATGGATTCAAGTTTAGGTGCTTTTTTATTTTTTTCGAAGGTTATTTTAACTCTTATTTCTTTTGAATGGATTTCACTTTTAGAGTCAAATTGTTATAAATATGAGTTGGAATCGATAGAAAATTTCAATTAGTCATTGTTTTCATGTTGTTTGTCATTGTACACTCTCGCATAGTTGTTTTTTTCGAATTTTATGATGTTGTGATGTATGAGTTATGAGATGCACACAAGTTGTTCGATGAAAGTCCTAAGAGTCAAGAGCCTCTTAAAATTGTAAACAAAACATTGAAATACATCAGGTTTGATGCACATAGTCATGATTTACAAGCATTAACGATATAATCTTCTTAATGTCTTCGGGTCTTCATTGGGTTTGCAAGATGCAAAGTCTCCAAACAATCAATCTTCATCTAATTCGAGCTTCCAAGAGTAGAAAACTACTACTATTATACATGGTCAAGTTGAAACTTAATTTTATAATATATAAACCTTGTATATTGTTGTGTAAACCTTATAGTAACATATTGTAAACCTATTCTGTTTTCGTTGATTATTCTTAAATTATTCTTTTTATTGTAGGTTGTTCAACCTAAGTTGATGTGAGAGGTGAATTGTCTCATGGATGTAGTGTGGATAGTATTGATGATTGAGTAGTCAAATTTAAGTTTCATTATGGAGTTTTTTTTGCTTTCTATAGGCGAATCGATGTATATTGTTCTCAATTGCTTGGAGGATACCAAAGCTACTCTAGAAATGTGATGTAGCGCATTAAAGGAAGATACTCATTTTTAAACCAAGGCTTGAATGAAAGCCAGTGTTGAGAAATTACAACTTAAGGCTTAGATGCTAATACTTGACTTCGTAAAACATAAGAACATTGTTTGAAAATATGTGAACATGCACAATCAATATGTGAACGTAAATTAATATATACGAACATGAATGAATCATCTTGTAACAATCTTTACCTTGATTGAAAATACATGAACATACACATTCAATATGTGAATGTAAGGTAATAATATATTTATGAACATGGAAAAATGATTTTGCAACATCATAAATCTGACACAAAATCCACAAATTAAAACATGTATTGAGTTCTTAAACTATAGCAAGGGCGGAAATAAAGAAGTTAATAGACGTTCTCAATGAGACTTTGAACAAGGTAAATTTAGCAATTTAAATCTCTATGAAAGTCAAGACTAAGAAATTACAAATTAAGGCTTGATTGCTAGTAGATGACTTCGTAAAATATAAGGACATTGTTCGAAAATATATCATTATGTGAACATACATACGTAGTCAATATGTGAACATATAAAAACAATATGTAAACGATACGGTGATATATATGAACTTGAACATGATACAAGAAACTCGCCTTTGATTGAAACATCATAGGTATTATATGTAGTCTATCAGGGATTCGAACCCACATTCATGTGTACCAACACATTGCTCTCCCATTTGAGCTAATAAGCTATCACAAATCAATTATTTGGTTATGGGTAACAAAGATCAAAACATACAACAAACTTCTATCTTTCATAGAGAAAGTAGTGAAAGCTCCCATGAAAACAAGACCCATAAAACAAATTAATTAGAGATGAGGCACAAAACAAGATCCAATTAGCGAGAAAAATTCACGTAAAGGAGTTTAGCAGCAACTATCAATTCAAAAATGAGTCAATAGAAAGTGTACTTCAATAAAGTAATGAGTGGACAACATCAAAAAGGAACATATGCTAGCATAAATCAATAATAAGAATAGAAACAACCATTACAAAGCAACCCAAAAAATTAGTAATTATAAAAAAAATAGAACAACAATCATTAGAGAAAAGCACCCAAAAAATCAACAACATGAGAGGCAACAACAGATCCAAAACATGAACATTTGTCAAATGGATAAGTATGAACATTAAAGGATAATATATGAACATCCCAACATAATACATGAACCCAACTGTCGACATAGTCTACTAACCTTTGTATGAAACCTATATTGAATTTAGAAACCTCATTCCTTCAAAAAGTTCGACTTTTAGAGAACTTATGCCAAAAATTGCAGAGAAAAATCAACCAAAATGCAATTTTTTTTAATTTTATTCCAACAAGGATATGAACTCTAAGAGTTTCAAGAAAGAGATTATGCAATTACCTTCTTTTTGTGTTTTGTTGTTGGAAGATTGATTTTCATTCTTATCCATGACACAAGAGAGATTGAGTATGCACTTGAACAAGAATTATTTGATTCTTTGAATGAAGTTGTGTGATCAACCAAGGAATTTTATGCTCTTGAAAAAAAGGATTTCGTTAGGTCTTCAATGGAGGTATGAAGCTATGGTTGTTTCTTCAATGAAAATTTGAAGCTTTTGGGGAGAGAACAATAAAACATGACGTTTCAGATCTAGGAAATTAGGTGTTTGAAAGAGATAGGGGTAATTTTGAGACAATAAAAACTTTTTAACATATTTACAAAATTGTCATTATAAAAACCTAGTGGGATGCGCTGTCACTTTTTTTAGCTTTCTTTCTACTTTCAATCGTGTCCATCCATCTTATTGATCTAACAAACACTATTAATTTCAGTTTTTTTTAAGCTTAGTTTTCATCCGAGTCAACCTCTAGCATTTAAATTTAAAACTAAAATCCTACAATGAAAAAGATAAATTCTAAGAAAAAATATAAGAGAATCCTAAATATAAATTTAAAAAAATAAAAATAGAATACTTATTGCATGTTCTTAGGACATAGAATAAAAACAATTCATTCATCTATATATAATGACATGTTTTTGGACATGCAATTCGATCCCACCGTAGTGTGTTATAAGTCGAATCATGAAGTGCTAAAGTTTGTAGTTTGTACATATATGATATTGTGATCCTAACGGGTCCCATAGATTGACAAAACAAGTTGAGAATGCATATGAATTATTGCATTTAATGTATTAAGTTATATTAAATTAGTTATTAAAATAATTAAAAATATTAAATATAATAATTTAAATGTACTTTAATGAGCTAAGTTTTTTTCAATACTTGGAAGTATTTTTTTTCATTTTTAAGATGTTGATAACTCATCACTGTCATTTCTTCACGTTCCGGCCTCAATGATCACAAAATTTAATGTTTGGAAAAAGCCCCATATAGAAGAGCCCATCACCAAGAATATAATGTTGCTCTTTGAGAGAAAACAAATCTACCTTAATATAATACGGAGTATTAAAGTAAAAATGCAAAATTATTGGGTGACAATCTATATATATAATTAAAATCGCTAAGGATTCGAGCCTCCACATTTGGCCATGTCGGATGTTCCCATATGACACTCTCTCATTATGCTACATAAGATTTTATCAAATGTCAAATTCTCCTTGATCCATATTATACATGAAAAAAAAAATTCAAGAGAAGATTTAGTGTGATTTTCTTTATAAATAGATTTGAATATTTAAAATTTAGATTTTTTTTTCACCAAATCTGTTAATTATAGAGTATGTGATCTTTTTGAATTAGTTTTGGAAGTACAAAAAATATGCATATGACGTTTTTAATAATTCACGTATAACAAATCAAGGTAATTTATTAATATTTTTTTAATTTAATTTTTAATACCCAAATTTACGAAATATCCAAATTAATTAGTAGATGTTCTCACATTTTATATACGGCGTATATCTATGCATTATCTAATATGTTTGATCTTTTTGATATTTTGATTGTTTCCTCCTCTATCCCACTTTCTAGATGAAAATTGAAGAAATATACATTTTTAAATTATAAATATAATTAATTATTATAATACTTATTTCAAGAAATAATTAATTTGATTAACTAAAATTATGCTCAAATATAAATAGTTTTAACAGAAAATTTTGTTCTTAAAATTTCCCAATAAATTATTCATATTTTGGTAAACCTAATAAAATTCCCAATTAATATTCAGACTTGCATTTTAATTATTATTATTTTAAAAAATATAACTTTGGATTCATATTCTCATGTAAGAAAATATTATATTTAATATATATGTATAAGTTAATATGTAAAAAAACATTATATAAATACATTATTAAATTTCTATAATTAAAAAATATCTAATGAAAATTTTGTTCAAATCCCGTACAAGGTACGGGGATTATACTAGTCTCTCTTTCTAAAACAATTTCACCTTACCTACTTCTCCGATACCTCAATTACCATCGACTACTATTTTTTACTAAATGAATCAACTCTTTATAATTTTTATTATCGAAAAAAATATGATTAAGTCGTATAAGTTTGTTTGGGAATTTTTTTTTTAAAAAGTGAAATAATTTGTATAAAAGTATTTTAAATTAGACTTATATAAGTTACAAGAATTATACGTGAGGAATTCCGATTGCTTTATTGCTAAGGGGCTGACTGGCTGAGTAGTGAAAATTGATCAGTTCGGAGGCTTGAAGAGCATTATATTTTATGGACCCAACCAAGAGAAGGATGGGTTAAAATTAACACGAATTGTTTTGTTCGTGATGGAGGTTTAGTGGCTGCTGGTGGAGTCATTCGAGACAGTGATAGAAGTGGCTTATAAGCTTATTGGTTTTGTACATAATATTGGGATTTGTACTGTCCCAATGGTTGAACTCTGGGAAGCTCTCTAGGGGTTGAGTATTGCTTGGAGCAAGAGCTACATGAGGGTCATCCCAGAATTAGATTCACAACTTGTGGTTCTCTTTCTAGGGCGGCCTATGGAGCGTAGTCATCCACTCTTTAGTCTGGTATCTCGATGCCAAGACTTTATTTATAGGGACTGGGAAATCCAGTATGGGTCGGTCTATCCCCCGTTTGCTGACTACTTAGTCCATTTTTTAATATTAATAAAATGTCTCATTGAGGGGCGGAGAGTGCCGCCTCTCCTTCAACCAAAAAAGGAAAAAAGAAAAGAAAAAGGAAATAAGAAATTGAACGAGGAGCTTGGAATTAAGGGTTATTGTCATTTTGTTTTCTTATTTAGTCAATTACTTTGTTACTTGACCATTTTTAGAAAGACAAAATGTGACTCCATCACATCAAATGCTTGAATCCACAAAATTAAGCTTAATGCAACCATTGTATATATTAAAAACATCATAAACTAAAGATTAGACCGACCAGCTAACAAATTTTGCATAGGACCAACTTTGCAAGAACTCACGGGTTCGTGTTTTTACTTCGGGTAGCTATCAAATAACCATCCACATTAATTGTATCATGTGTTATATATGCAAATTTGTTATCAAATTTTAACCCGTAATGCCATGGTCTAACACAATTTTCCCAAACATAATCTAATAATTAACCAAGGTTTTTTTTTGTTTTGTCGAGCAATTATTGGAAGCCAAACGTTCAAAGCTTACCAGTAGCTAAGCTAGCTAGCAGTCAAGGTGCATTCCCTTTCTTTATGTATACTAATTAATTAATCAATTATCATCAATGAAAGCATGGGCCTATATATATGTGATATTGCACTTACTCCCCTGACAAACAACAGACTCTATTAATTAATTAATCAATTTAAAATTATATTTTTAACCTATATCCTTGGTATTATGTTTTTATAAATCATCATTCTAATTGAAAAAGATAAAATTTATATTGAAAATAATTGTATGGTCTTGATTTTCAAATCTGTCTTCTTAACCTATGCATGATTAAGGTTGGAAAAAAGATTAATAATGCACCTTCGTAATCCCACGTGATTCAAACTCCTAAGCCTTCAAGTTAATTAGAATTAAGCAACAGATAAACCTTCGTATAATCGTATTCCACCGCTCATATTAAGTTCGGCTGAAATGAAACCCACATGCACATGATGATCCATGCATTAATTTCATGTATCTCGAATGTGATTTAGAAGTTTAATTAACATGACATTGTTTATATTAATAAATCAGTTTTTATATACTATGTTCTTAGTACACGTACATTATAAAAAAAAATGCCCTCCAAGGTTTTGGAAACAAAACCCTTGTTAAATTTTGGGACCGAAATAAATAAGTGACGTGTCGGGAAATTTACCATTTCGCATATAAGGTCGGGATCCACCTTCTAACCCAAAAGCTTAAGTAATGTGTAGAGCTTCACCCTCTTTTATATGCTAGCAGTGTTAATTGGGTATATTTTTCGATGTGGGAATTAGGAATTTTGTTCCAACACGCCCCATCAAGTGGTAACTAGCTTGACCTAGTTAGCACTTAAACAAGTTTTTTATTTATTTCAACAAATCTAACATCTCAATCTCTTTTGGTTATAGTCAACAATTTTTTTGGTTTAGAAACATGTGATTAGCATCTCAATCTCTTTTTAGCTATACACCCAAATTTATACCAGAAAAACCCAACCCGCTCTGATACCATGTTAAATTCCGGAACCGAAATAAATGGGTGACGTGTCGGAAACTTTATCACTTCGCATATAAGGTTGGGATCCACATTCTAACCCAAAAGTTTAAGCCAATGGATAAGGCTACCCTTATATGCTAGTGGTGTTTAGGTATATTTTTCGACGTGGGAATTAGAAATTTTGTTCCAACAACCCTAAAAAATAATAAATCTTGTAAACAAAATTTTAAATAATTCACAAATAAAATTACACCCAACAAAAATTTCTAATTAAACACCTTTAATTAACAAATATTCTTATCAACAATCAATAAGCATCACACTTATCAAAATCTTCATGAGGTCCCTTGATAATTGTTACATTACAGTGTGTTTGGCATATATAAGTTATAGGCTTTTTTGGTTAAAAATGTATTTGATAGAGAAATAAAAATAAATCTCACTCATTTTAAATTATTAATTGAAATTGGATTCTCTCAAGTACTCGTGTATAGATCTGTCAAACGGGTCAGTCCGGTCGGGTTTGAGTTGTGTACGAGTTCAAATCAATCGAGTTACAAGTCAAATCGGAATAGGCCGGTTTTAATAGAGATTATCGTGCAGGTTCGGGTCAAACCAGTGGATCAAGTGAGGCATGTAACAACCAGGCAGTGAAACATGTAACAACCAGGTTGAGGACACAAACCACATCTTACAGGTTTACCCATGTTTATTGGAAAATCCAAAGCTCATAATCTATCTGACAAAGACCACAAATCAAGTAAATTAGTTTGCGCCAACTGGCTCATCCCGGTGAAAAAAAGGATGGTGAAACTTGGTTTTTCACCTAAGTAAACGGAGACATAAATTCGAATCTGATACCTCTAAACAGTCCTTCATGTCTCCTATCACTGGGTCAAACCTCATGTGAACCTTTTTTTGATAAGGAAAGGAATTAGGGGGTTGACTCAATGAGAAGTTGGTTGCCCTAGTGCATCTTGAAGGATGAGATCCTCAAGATCACGTTGCGATGCACGAGTCAGGGAGTGGTTGGTGAAAGCCATTTTCACAATGATGAGATAGAGATTATCACCTTCGATCTCGATCTTGGTGAAGTCGAGATGGGGCACCTCATTAATTGAATTCATTCCTCATGTAAACCTTTTAACAATATTATTTTGTTCATTGTCTATATTTATATTATTGACATTTCCACTCTAGAAGTTGTTAGTGCAAAAATTCGTATGAGTATCCTTCCTTCTTAAAGATCCTTGTTTGACCTGCAAAACAATGGAAAAAAGAGTTGTATGGTTGTGCCCCCTAATCCACCTTTGATGCCTTAGTTAGTGAGGGCTCAATTGTAATAAGATTGTTCTTCTCTTTTGGTATTTAATTTTACAACGAAGTCAAAACATAGTCTAGAAGACCAAAGCCTATCTTATTTTTAGGGAAACTCGTTCTCGTTCATCCATAGGGTCGACCGCACGCCCCCTTATTTGGTCTCTAAGTAATTAGATATTTTATCCTTTCGTAGATAGAATATCTTACTTCCCAAGTAATAATTAAATAAGTGAATAATATATTCATACAATTAATATGCACACAAGATAACATAAAAGAACACGATAATTAATAAAAATGGATCATGTGAGAATGAAAACTATGGAGAGAAATGAAAATGAATCTCAGCCCTTCGTTCCGGGTATATCAAAGGCTCAGATCGCACGCGCGCATGTGATTTTTTTTTACCTTCGGGTATGCAAATTTTGATGAGCAATTGTGCATTTTTATTATAACTGACTATCCATTATCATCTTACCTAACTGTGCATTTTTACATTCTCCAACTGTGTATGACCTTTTCACGTGAATGCATGTGCATGGTGGTCTTACAATGAGTGTAACGATTGTGCATTTTCATCTTACCAGACTGTGCATTCGCATCTAATGCAACTATAAATTATCACATTACTCGATTGTGTATGACATTTTCATGTGAGCCTGCATGATGTTCTTACAATGAGTGTGCATTTTTCTACTATCGACTGTGCATAATTTTTACAAGCTAAGTGACTGTGCATAATGTTGTTGTAAATCGTGTATTACCTTTTTTAAATGGGTTTTTATGATGAAGTTATAATGAGTATGGTTTTTCATTGGTCATATCAAAATTCAATATAAAAATAAAATGCGGGTATAATTACATTCGTACATTTTAATATAAAAATCTAAGGTGAATGGTGGCATCTTAAGACCTCGTTTTGTGTATTTTTTCAATTAAAGTCTTCTCCTCTCTTTGTGTGGTGCTTCACATATATGGCTCCTCATGCAGTTTCGGATTTGGTTCTATCTTGGAATATTGTTGCTTTTGTTTGTTTTTATTTGTGTGTGTCTTCTCATGTCAGAGTGATTGGTTGCCGAGTTATTTAACCTTTTAATATATGAGATATATTTGATACATCGAATTTTTACCTTATAAAAAAAAATTAAAATACCTATCCATCAAATCATTTTTTACCATTGACTAAAATTAAAAACATGATTGGCGATGTCAGAGAGTTAATTTTTTCCCCAAATGTATGTGTAGACACATTATAATAAGAAAGATATTATATCTTTCGACAGAAATAAACAAATAACTACATATGTGTAGGATCGAAGATTTAGGTTAGTTCAGACAAGTGGGAGCTCTCCCAATAACAGTTCTCTTACGCAGCGGAAAAGTAAAATCAGTTTGCAGAATGTAAAGACCAAGCAAAAATAGACACGATTTCTTATAGAGGAACCTCAATTCAATGAATTGGAACAAGTTGAATGGATAAACCTCTACCTCCTTGGAGGATTTTGAATGAGATCGAACTTTGTATAAACCGTAGTTCCTTAGTTACAAGATGTAGATCCGAACTTCTCTATCTAGTTCCTAAGAACAATAACGATTTAAACAAAGCAATCAAACCTCTCAACTTTCTGGTGCAGTTCCCTTTAGCACCGGAACTAACTCTACGACGATGTCAAGTTTGCGCACTTGCCATTGTCGAGCTTCTGGACCTTCTTCTTGTTGTTGAATTCTTCCTTGTTGCTCTGGATCACTCTCAGTCACTCGTTGCTTCCAGGTGAATACTATTCATGTGGTAGGTGATCTATTTATCCCTATCTTCATCGCTTTCTTCTTATAGTGGTAGACCTTTGCAATTTACTCTTTTGTCCTTTTTCACTTGGGACGTAAGGCATAGCTCTTAATGACCAGCGTACCCTTGGAGCTTTTTCCTCTTTAAGACACATTTGTCCTTTTTCACTTGCCGCCCAAGTTTGTTTCGTAAAGACTATTTTGTCCTTCTGATTTGCCACATATGCAGGTACTGCAGGAACTGTATCCATGACATTATGCATTGTTTTCCTCGGTGTTTTTTTATGACTCTATATTTCCTGAAAAACTTGGATGAAAGCTTAATTTTTAATGACGTTTGTTATTATCAAAACTAATAGAGAGAATCATTGTTCTAGTGTTAAGAACTAACACTGACTGATCCAATATGTTGTAAAAGGAAAACGCAAGATGGTTCAAATGTTATTGTTAGCTAGAACACAAGATGTACAAGTTAGTCTTGTTCGAAGAAGCTAGGCAAAGAACGTCCATATATGATGATAAAATCTTGCGTTTGTCTCTTGCTCTATCACTTAATATTGTGTTGTCACTTGTCACTGATCGCAATCGCATTCCTTGCACAAATACTATAAAATTGCGAATATTAAAGGATTTGAATTCTACAATGGAGTACTTGAGTGTAGCAAAGCTCCTTGTTGTTTAGTTACTAGCTAGATTAAAAGCCAAAATTTGTTAAAATGGCAAAACCTCCACGAAACTTCCGAAATAAGACAAGTAAATGCCATCCCACTATCACAGCCATCTGCGTATATCGGTTGTTAATTGCAGTCCGGCCACGTGATTTTTTTTTATGACCAACCACAATTATTTATGTTAAGGAACTACTTAATTTAACATCGTATAAACCATATCTATCCTAATATATTATAAAGTAAAAAAATATTTATTCACGTCACTAGTAAAGATCATTTTTTTAAAACATTTATGTCACGTGGCATTAGAACTGGGTCCGGTTTGCAAACCGGCAGTTCCTGTTCCCCTAAATATGGAACCGGAACCGGCATGGCCCGGTTCCCCGGTTTCGGTCCCGGTTCTGATCCGGCGCCGGTTTCGGTTCCGGTTCGGAACCGAAAATTTTAAAATTAAAAATTAAAAATTAAAAAAAATCCGGTTTCCCAAAAGAGGCCGCGGTCGCGGTTTCGGAAATCTTTCAAAAAATATATGTCGGTAACCCCGGAAACCGGCGGTTTGAACCGGCGAAACTGGGGGTTCCCGGTTTTGGAACCGCCGGTTCACCGGTTTCTAGGGGGCAAATCGGAACCGAAACCGTGGGAAACCGGACCCGCCAGTTCATAAACCGTAACCGGCGGTTCCGGTTCCTGCCGGTTTCTGAACCGGCGGTTCGCCGATTTAGGCAAACCGTGACCCAGGTCTACGTGGCATTTTAAAAATCAATCATTTTTGTTACGATTTTTTTATTTACTATACTTAAAAGTAAAGATTAAAGTGGATTAGTACGTGGAAGCTTTGAATTAGGAAAATAATTTTAATGATTAAAGTGGATTAGTGGAAGCTTTGAATTAGGAAAATAATTTTTCATAGTTATTTGTTTATATCTTAAATGTTACAAATAAAAAATATCATTGTACATTATAAAATTATCACTATTAATAAAACAATAATTTTAAATATATATATATTAACTTTATTTTATCTCTTTAATTTACTATATCATATATTATCATACAAAGTAACATATTGTGTGATTTTTAAAACTATCCGTAAATTTATGAAAATTGTAAACATCTAATTAATTTTGCTTAAGAATATCTAATAAATTATACTCTTTCTCTTCGGATAAATTTATCGTTTTATAATTTATCTCAAAATTTAAGCATTTACTTAATTTGACTTAAAGGCTACAAAATTTTATAAATATTTTATTAGTAAAAATATTATTAAAAATAGGTTAAAATATGTCAATATATTTTTTATTGAACAAGAAAATCAAACTGAAATTGCACCTTTATCTGAACAAAGAAAGTATACATTAAATTGAAAACTGGCATAATATTCTCTTCATTCATATTTTTTTCGTTCTAAAATATGTTTTAATAATTAAGAAATCACTTGATTCAACTTACATATCCTCTATTTTATTAAAATATTTCATATATTAGTATAGGTGTATGTAATTATTTTCAATTATTAAATAATATTATAAAAATAAATTAATCTATGTCAAGTGTAAATATTATTAAATTACATATCCTCAAATATTAATATTACTACAGTATAATACAGCATAATTTTAATAAATAAACCATCGTGAATTTTACGGCGTACATGTTCTTTTTTTCCGAGTCACCAAAATTCTATTGGTATAAAAGAGAAATCGAAATTGTTTGTCATTTAGTGCGTTTAATAAAAAATACTCCCTCAGATTTAAATTAATTGTCGTTTTAGCACTTCTAATTTGATCCATTTTATATGTCGTTTTAGGTTTTCTAGGCAATTGATTAGGAGTGAGTTATGAGAATTGTTATTGGAATGTGTTTTTTTCAATTAATGTTATTCATTGATTGGTTGAAAAAAGGTGATGAGTGGTAAAATTTATAAAAAATTTACTTTTTTGAGTTTAGTTAATGCTTTTCTTAATTCTTGTATCCAAAATTAAAACGACAATTATTTTGAATCGGAGGGAGTACTTTTTAATTTTTAAAAATAAAAATCAAAGAGGACATATTTGTTTAGTGTTTCTGGTCACAGGTCAGCCTTCACTCTTCAACCGTCGCAAATCATGACATTAAAAACAAAGTTTTATATAGTGATGCTATGGTGTTGTATAGTATATATTTTGTTTTTATAAAACATTATGCCATTTCTCGTCATCAACCTTAATTATGAACGTAGGAAAATTTTGAAAAATAAAAATTTTTTTGGTCTAATAAAATATACTTAAAGACCATTACAACAGAAAATATAAATTATAATATATACTCATCAATTCTAATATGTTTATTTAAAAAAATAGAGTATAAATGTCCCAAAAAACCACATTTTTCCATTATTTTTTGAAAAGGTAAGAATTTGAAGTACAAAAAAGACTTAATAATTCGAGAGGTCGTAAATAAATGATAGTCGAATTGAAACGATTAAAAGGGTTAACTAAAGAGCCATACATTTTAAGCAGAATCGACCAAGGGTAGTGGAGCAAAATGAGATCACAATCAGAGTGAATAAAGCGCACAAAAAAGCGCCCAAGGCAACAGATCAACTCATCCTGGATGTACGAAACATATTTTTATAATTATTACATGTATTCACATTAAAAATAAATTATTTTTTTATAAGGAAAGGAATTTGGGTGGTCACTAACAGGCTAGTGACCGCCCAAGAGCATCTTGATGGATGAGGGTGTGCAAACCCGAGTCTACTACAAGTGTAATAGAGGATACGCGTCGGAGCGAGCCAACGATGTAATCTGCCACCGAATTGCACTTACGGTTGACGTGAACGATACCCCAATCCTGGAAACGAGCCAACAAACAGTGGATGTCCGAACGAAGCAACTCAATCTCCCATGGGCAGCGCCAGTCACCAAGAACGACCTTGACCAGCTGCGAATTATCGCCTTCAATCTGGATCCGAGGAATGCCACGACGAATGGTCTCGAGTAGTCCCTGGCGTAAGGCGATGGTCTCACAAGTCAGAACGGACTGATGACCAATCAATCCTCCGTCGAAATAGATGGGGGAGCCGCAGGAGTCCCTGAGAATGAACCCGTAAGAAGCCACGCCATCCGCATTAACTGCACCATCAAAATTCAATTTAGTAAAATTACTTCTGGGTTTTGCCCATTTTGTGGGCTTTCACTTAGATCCACCTCTAGTCGTTCCGGAACGTGTGTTATCCGAGGCCGAGGCTTCCGCGTTTTTCCAATTTTTAATTTGGTTGCGAATATAGTCGTAAATGTTTGCGGAGTTATTCCAATTATTATTATCGAAAACTCTTTTATTCCTAAAGTGTCATAGGCACCACCAGGTGTTAGCTAGGATTTCCATTTCCTCTTTTGTTAATCGCATTCTTATTTCATCCAGGACAAGGTGTGGTTTTTTATCACAGGGGAAATTTGGTTGAGGATTCGGCAGAGTTTGGGATTTATGTATTTGATGGTCTCCTCGGTTAATGGGCACAAGAGTAACACATGGTTAGTGTCTTCCTCTCGGCTGTTACAGGCCTCGCAGCCCGGCGGAACCGGGATATGATTGACGACGAGCCTCATCTTAGTTGGCAAACCATTTCTGGCTACTTTTCAAACAAAATTTTTTACTTTGGGGGGATGCTAACTTTGTTGATCAAAGCTAGGTTTATTTTTGGTTCGCCTTTAGATTGGTGGATCCATTACATGGTTGAATGGTTTGAGTACCAGACATTTTTGTTAGGTTGCCAGTATAGTCTATCCAGGATTTTGGTAATAGGGTGTGATTTTGGATATGATTTCAAGGTCGTCTGGATTAATTAGCTTGCTCAATTTCTCAATGTTCCACAAATTATCCTCTCTAAGGTACTCATCTACGATTTCGTCCCAGTTAATGAGGTTTTCCGCATCTGTCCTTGGGTTGAGAGGGCCCTTACTGGTTCAATTGTCTTTCCATACTCGGACGGTTTTTCCATCTTCAATCTGCCAGATAAGTCCTTTCACGAATAGGTCTTTAAGGCTTATTAGCTTGGACCACTGTCAAGAGGTGTTATGTTTTTTCTTGTAGTTTAGGATACTATCCGTTTTAAGATATTTTTCCCTAATAATTTTGACCCATAAATTGTTTGGTTCAGCTAGTATTTTCCAGAGCAGTTTCATTTGGAGTGTTTGGTTCATCTCTTCTGTCTTGGTGATTCCCACCCTACCATGCGCTGGTGGGCGGTAAATGGAGTTTCAACTAACGAGTGGTTTGTACTTGTGATCCTTGTTCCAAAAGAAATTTTTATTGATTTGATTAAGTTCTTGTAAATTGAGGTAGCATAAATGATTGTATAATATAGTTGGGTTGTGCTAATAGATTTACTTTAATTAAAATTTTACGTCGAGCATTTATATTTATATATGCACTAATTTTTTATTTTTTTGAATGTATATACTAATTTCATTTTGAAAGGAATATTCCAATTCCCAGTCTTTCAACATATAAATAATAATTTCGACTCGCCAGAGTGAATATTCACGACGTATCAAGCCCTCCCTATAAATTAGGAACAAGACACCCCCACAAATCAAATTCCAAGCTTCACACACCCCAAATTAAGCCCCAACATTGTTCTCTCTTTTCCCTCCTTAAACCACCACCTCAAATTCTTCTACCCCCAACACCCGACCCGACCCGCCCAATTAATTCCCTCCCTGAATTTGGATGCCACGGCGGCGACGGAACCCATTCTCGTTATCTGGCTCATCTCAAAATGCCAGAAGCGCCATCTAATTATACCGCCGTCGCCGGCGGCGATGACACCCCCCTCCTCCACCAAGTTGCCGCCTCCGCCGGCGAAGGAGACGGCGACGCCCGCCTCCTCTTCGGCAAGTATGAAGTCGGCAGGCTCCTCGGCCGCGGCGCCTTCGCAAAGGTCTACTACGCGCGCGACGTCCGCAACGGCCAGAGCGTGGCCATCAAGTCCATCTCCAAGCGCCAGATCGTCAAGGGAGGACACGTGGCGAACATCAAGCGGGAGATCGCCATCATGCACCGCGTGAGCCACGCGCACATCATCGGCCTCCTCGAGGTCCTCGCCACGCGCACCCGGATCTACTTCGTGATGGAGTACGCGCGTGGAGGCGAGCTCTTCACGAAGGTGGCGCGTGGGCGGTTCAGCGAGGATCTCAGCCGCAGATATTTTCAGCAGCTAATCTCCGCCGTCGGTTACTGCCACGCGCGAGGCGTGTTTCACCGCGATCTGAAGCCGGAGAATCTTCTCCTCGACGAGAATTGGAATCTGAAGATCTCGGATTTCGGGCTGAGCGCGGTCCGGGACCAGATCCGGCCCGATGGCAGGCTCCACACCCTTTGTGGGACCCCTGCTTACGTGGCCCCCGAGGTTCTGGCGAAGAAAGGATACGACGGGGCGAAAGTGGACGTGTGGTCCTGCGGCGTCGTTTTGTTTGTCTTGAACGCCGGTTACTTGCCGTTCAACGACGGCAATCTCATGGCAATGTACCGGAAAATCTACCGCGGCGAGTTCCGGTGCCCGAGGTGGACGTCGCCGGAGCTCCAATTCCTCCTCTCCCGCCTCCTGGACCCCAATCCGGAGACGAGGATCACAATCGACGAGATCATGGAGGATCCGTGGTTCAACAAGGATCTGAAGGACGTGGAATTTCAAGGCAGGGAGCTCGACGCGTTGAAGCTCGAGGAAGATCGAGACGAGAACGTGAGATTCATGAACGCCTTCGACATAATCTCGCACGCCTCCGGCTGCCAATTGTCCGGCTTGTTCCGCGATTTCCCCGGCGCCGGCGGAGTGGCGGCGGCGCGGGATCAGGAGGAGATATTCGTGTCCGCGGAGGATCCGGAGGCGATTGTGGAGATGGTGACCGCGGCGGCGGAGGGAGTAGAGGCCGTGACGGCGGAGAGGAAGGATTGGCGGGTGAGGGTGGAGGGGCAGGACGGTAATTTCGCGGTGGTGTTGGGGGTAAACCGGTTAACGGAGGAGTTGGTGGTTATAGAGGTGAAAATGAGAGAAAAGGGCACTGGGCCGGGCGGTTCTTGTTTTTGGAGGGAAACGCTGAGGCCTTTGATCAGCGGGCTTGTTTATCGGCCCGGTGGGCCAGCCGCTGGTGACGTCACGGATTAACGACAGCTGTTAGGTGACGGCTTCGCAGCCGGGGCGGGGCAAGTGCGTTCTGCGTGCCGAGGGGGTTTGGTAATTAAAGGAAGAGCCGAACCGGAACCCGGCCGTCGGAAAAGTGAAGCTTCATTATTGACGAAAGTATCTTTTGTCCATAAATTAAAAAAGGGAAAAAAAGTGGCTGGATGATGAAAATTGTGATGTATTTGTGTCTCTCTAATTTTTTGCTTCATGTGAATAGTGCAATTCATATATGGATGTATTGTATGTATAGCTAAATCTTAACATCCATGGTAAAGAGGCTGGATTTACAAAAATGACCATTGCTTCATGTGAATAGTGCAATTAATTTTTTTTTTGTGTAACATACATTTAACGGACTGTTTTTTCCCGGAAAAAAATGACCATTGCTTGATAACCATTGGTCTAAAATTTTCGCCTTCTAGTTTTTTAGTTCATTTGAGCCATCTAGATGGTCAGCTAAAACTAGCATAGTTTAAACCTTGATAATTTGTTCCCATTATTGTTAACGAGAAACTCGTTAGTCATTTTCACCTTAATTTCTTTCTGATTTTGATCCGCCGACGTTTAGATTAAATTAAATTAATTATGCATGATTAGGTGCCCATTTACCCTTCTTATTGAGTTATATTAATGCGCCTATGACATGATTCACAATTACAACGATCATTAATAGAGCGAAACAACAATCATTAATAATTAATAAATTGTACGCGATGGTGGATGTGGAGGTAACATAGCACTCACGCTGTATCCATTAATTTATGAATCCATATAATTGGCAATTAAGCCTGGCTACTTTGATAATGATCAAATAGTACATGTGAAGCTGAAAAAACATGAATGGTAGATTCAAGTTGCTCTTATCTTGTCTCTAATATGAATGATGGAAGTAATAATGAAGATAACAAAATATGAGCTTGGTGTAACGTGGCCCCCCTCTACCTCTAATATTACCATAAGATCATGCTTCAAATTATAAATGTCATTTTTCTTAGCAAAATCGTATCTTTTTAAATTTTTTTTGTGGTTCTGCTTGCAATGAGCTCCAAAATTCCAAATTAATGGGATCCATATATATGTCTTCAACTCTTTAAGCATGTAGTAGCATATATGAATGATGTAATGATGGGACATGGGATGTTGAATTATTGCGATTGTGATCTTTCCTTTTTTATCAAATGGTAGGTGCTAAATCGAGTTTCGTTGGTGTCGTATATCAATAAATGGTGGTGGATATTTCGCTTCAAAGTGAATGCTTTTTTTTGAACAATTTCGCATAGAAAGAAGTTTGCCAATATTTGTTAGCTAAAAACATTTTTGTTACTATTTAAGCATTCAAAGAAACTACATATTTAGGTTCATTTTTCCTCATCAGAATTAAAGTGATATTTTGATTTTAGTTGATCAACTTTTAGTAAATAAGTGGTTAAGATTTGAGTTTAATTAAACTGTTAAATTTAGGATCAAATCAAGGAGATAAGATGGAGATTGTAATTTCAAAACAAAAGCGGACTTAATTTTTATAATATTTTTACAAGAAAACAAATTAATTCTAACCCAATTTTTTTTGTAGTTGGTTAATGAATACTGAATAGCCCAAATTTTTTGGAAAGGTAGAAAAATAACCCGAACTTTTGGTGGTTTTTGTTAAAAATCTAATCTAACTTATGTTTCTATCAAAATTTTCCATCAAAAAAGTTATAGACCAAAACCACAATTAATTATCCTAATCCAAAATTCATTTTGAATGAACCCTACTTTGCTCTGAAATTCGTCAATTTCGCTTTGAACAAAATTTTAGTAGTTTATATCAAGCAAAATTTTCAATGTCACTTCAACTTATTTAATTAAAACTTAATAAGAAAATAAGGTTTATACATTTTCAAAAATTAGTGTTATTTTTCTATCTCTTTAAAGATTGTGTTATTCATTTACCACTCATAAAAAAATTGAATTATTTAAAGATTTTTTCTCAAATGACCAATTTGAATGCAATATCGAAATGATTATTTTTAATTGCATGATCAAAGAATTTTGGGTTAGATTTGACACGATCTACCTTAGTTAAGATAGATCCGAATATATATACATCTATGTCAACCGATCTAACATGTACTATATCAACATGCATCTGATCGAGATCCGTACGTAACTCGATCAAAAAACTAGATTATTCCATTGACTTGAAAGCATTTTAATTTAAGAATCGTGTATCCATAAAAAAAAAAATTATGCATTGATCGAGTTAGATCCAGGATAAATATAAAATTCTTACTGGTAATAGCAAAATGGATTTTTCTAAGTGCAATATTTTATTAAGTGATAATGGTGATTACAATAGCGAAGTGATAAGCAATGTTTATGAATCATACACATGTTGATAAGCTGAGAAGATGAAGCACATGAAGGTTCGTGTTCAATTATCAATTTTCTTTGCATTCGGATCATCAACAAACGACAAAAAAAAACATAAAACAGATAATTAAAAATTGAAATTATTTGATAATTCATGTATGGCATATTCTTTCTCAAGAAACTACCTAGAAGCTACGTAGAAGCTGCGGATTGCGCAGCCATAGCTATCAATTTTAACCTGGTGGGTACGTACCCCACCGTACACGTGAAAATTTTATTCCGTATTTTCTTATTTTGAAAATTTTTACTCCTAATTTTTTATTTGCATTTTCCGTGTGTATATAATCTGGATTTTGGAGTCTTGTGCGTGGATTAGAACAAGTAGACATAGCGTATGCCGTATGATATTTACATTTTGAAGATTTTTTGCCCTTTAAGGGAATCAACTTTCGTCAGATGTAGATGTAGATGTAGAGACTTCTTCTCTGGTGAATGAGAGTTTGATGTGAATTATTAAACTTCTTAATTAATTCGATCGATCATGTGAACTAGCTTTTGTTTGATTCCACAATTTTCATATGATTTTATTTTCGGGAATGATTACGCTGGAACTGTTTTGGCAAATGTGAATGCTATACACGAAACTATATATAATCGTTATATTACTTATATAGTAAATGAATAATTATAATAATGATGGTTTTCTTTCATCTAAAAGTGCACACAAGTGGTGGTACGTAACTCACTTTCTGTACTCACGTAATTAACTAACTAGTAGTAATAACAAAATTCGATTATGAAGCAAACATGCATTTTCATATTTCCATGCACATGGATAAGTTAAATAACATGCGAATCATTATAGTTTATGATACTATATTGTATCCCGTCTAACTTCAACTTGAAATATTTTATCTACCTATCTATATTGTTTAGCTGTACTGTCTGTACATATAGTTTATGATACTATATTGTTTTCACTTTTCAGAAGAAAAACTAATCAACATAAAAGTATTCATGCATTTGTACCATGAAATTGTAACTTCCTAAATTCATATATTATAGGTCGGGCAAAACAATGGACACAGGGCGGGTGGGGACCCCCTAATCCGCCTCCGATGCCTAAGTCAAAAGAACAATCGTTGAATTAAACGTCGGGGTACAACAAGAAAGCTAAAGATCCAGCGAGTATGAATCCCCTTCTATCAATCAATAGCCTAAGCGAGTACAATCTATCAATCAATATGCTTTCCATACACAACGAATACGTGTATTTATAATGGAAGAAGGAGAGGTTGGGGGCCGAAAATTATATCTACATGGCCGAAAATTCTATCTTCCAAGAGCTGACCAACTGCCTTAAGGCCCAAGTAAGGAATATTCTACCCCTTCTACAACTTTGATTCTATCTTTAATGAAAAATAAAATCTCCCATTAAATTACATAAACACATATTTAATATAGTGAAAAAATAGATAAAAAATAATAAATAAACATAAGCAATAATTAAAAATATTTTTATGAAGATAACGAAAATACAGAATGACACATAAAATATTCATGTCATTTGTACCGTGAAATTGTGAAACTTAGTAAATTGATAGATTATATGGGTCATACATATACGAGTGCACATGTACACTTGGACATCAAGTCCCAAAAATTAATCATAGGACAAATAGCTCAACAACCTTATATACTAACATGTTTTTAGTTCCAAAAATTTAATGGGAGAATTTATATATATTCAAACATCCTTCCACAAGTTCTATGTCTATTTAAGGCATAGGCGAAACTCAAGTGGGGCCAGAGGTGGCCATGGCCCCCCAATCCAATTTTTTTTTTATGTATATATGTTCCTTTTGTCATGACCTTCGATTTGATATATTATACGCTTCAATCTGACATCTGAGTAAAAAGTTATGAGCATTTGAAAATTGACGATATACGTACAAACTATTTTTACAAGTCATTTACTTAAACCCAAGAGCGTGGAAACAATTAGTTATAGTTGAAATATCTTGAATCACACACTAAATTTATTAGCGCGCATATAATTTTTGAGGTTTTGTTCAAATATTCTTTAATATTTTGTATTTTTTGAAATTGAAAACATATTAGGTATATTAAAAATAATTTTTGGCACCTACACTGAGAAGGCTCGAGTTCCGCCCCTGATTTAAGGCTTAAACAACAGGTCAAATATATTAATCTTTTTATATCTAACTCAAACAACAAACGAAAATATATAGCCAAATCCAAACAATAAGTTGGAAACAACTTGCTATGTTTACCGCAAACAACCAAGAAACGGACCTACAACCATAAGTCCATGTGATGATAACATTAGGAGTCCCATACGTGTAAGCACGTTGAATTTTATTTTTTCAAAACTAACTAATAATAAGGGAAGTAACTCACCAACACCTTCCTTCAAAAACAGAAAAAGTAACTCACCAAGTTGCTGCTATTTCTGTTGTGAACACGCCAGGGCATGCTGATACGCCCAGTTCGAAGTTCTCCTAGGATGACAACTACTTGATCGCCTCGACCTATCAATCGATTGTTCACAATGATATGATTTATTGGAACAATGGTTTGATCTTCAAGGCTATTTGGAATTGAAGCTCAAGGTTCAAGAGCGCATTCAAACGTTTATTTGGCTCATTGTCCGAGGGAGTATCCTTATGAATTGCAAACGCCGCCGCCGTCACCTCTCGGACTCGGACCTTTGCCCGTTGTGCAATGCCATCCGGGAGACCCTTGATCATTTATTTTGTGATTGCCCGAGAGCTGCAGGTTTGTGGAATTCATTTCAAATTCCCGCGGAACTTTCTGATTTTTTTTTTGCAAGCTCGTTTGAAGGTTGGATTCGTGCCAACTTAACTTGTTGTTGGAGATATGGAGATGATGTCAATGGTCTGCCATTTTATATAGCTATGACGCTCTAGTGGTTATGGAAATGGAGAAACGAGGTGGTGTTCGAAAGCTCCAACTATATTCATGGGGTTGCTGACTTTGTTCTTGCGAAAGCGAAGGAATACAAGGGTGCCCGGGCTACAAGGGAAGGCACGAAGGTTGCTTCGCAATGCGTAGAATGCCTGATCAATTGGACTAAAGTAGCGTCGGGCTGCTTCAAAATCAATACTGGCGGATATGTTATAGGCAATGGAAATGCTACGGTTGCGGGTGTGATTCGTGACAACAATGGTAGGTGGGTATGTGATGGCATCCAGCCCTGACCCAAGTCGGGCTTCGACGACTCCGAGGCACCCTAGGCCATGGCGGCCCCCTTGGTGCGCCCATGCCGGCGCGACCCTCTTGGCCTAGCCGAGCCACATCGGTGTCTATCTATTTTATTATTATTTTTTTGAATAAAAGGGTAAATATATTAGACAAAAAAAAGAGTTACAAAAAAGCTAGCAAGGCTAGCAATTTACAACTTGCTCAATCTCCAATCTCTCCAAATACCTACAGGTACTCCTCTTTTTCACTTTCCACCTTGCTCTGAGGCAATTTTTGATGAAACTAATACACATTTTGATGCAAGTTTCAGCACTAGTAACCTGATGACTAAAGACCAAGTCATTCCTAACCTTCCAAATGTAGTAAATGACTACACATTAACAATGATTCCAAAGATTGAAAGATATAGAATTCTGCCCTTTGAACGCAGCCGTTTGGCCAATCCAATCATCAATACTCTTGCTTCTTCTGCCTAGCTTCGCCCACTTCAAAACCTCATCAAGAATCTTTACTGAGAACCGGCAATCAAACCAAAGATGCGAACTGCATTCCGTTACATTGTCTGAACAGAGCAGACACAAATCATCCTGATCATAGCCCCAGCTCAACAACTTGTCCTTCGTGTAAGCCCCCCCCCCCCCCCCCCCCCAATGATAATTTTCCACACAATGAAGGCTACACGAGGCGTATTCATCTTGCTCCAAACAAGGCCATCCCACTGCACTTGAGCACCTCTGTCTCTGAAATGTTCATAAATCTGCTTGCTATCCATTCTCCCATTACGAGAGCAGATGAACAGAGGCGTATCATCTCCATTTAATGACTCAAGGAATTCATCCCTAAGATGTAGAAGCATTTTCCAAATAGCACTTTCATTGTTTTTCCTCTGAATAATCCACAAGCTGTCACCTTTAAGATGTGTATATCTTCAACCCACTTGTGCCAGACTGAATCAGAATCAGCAATTACATCATACAAAAGCTCAGCAATGCACGCTTTGTTCCAAGCAGAGATATTTTATTATTATTTATGTTGCATGACTTTATTTATTATATATATATTTCATGTATTTGTTATTTATATTATTATTATGTTATGTTATTTTATTGGGCGTGTATTTCGGTTTGCATATTGGGATTAGTCCAAGTGTGATCTAGGAAGGAGTGCTCTATATAAAGCCCTAGCTCCTTGCCTCTCTTTGTACTCAGTTTCGGTTTTGTGTGGAATAGAGATTACTCTTCCACCTTAGCCCTTATTCCAAAAGCTCTCTTCTCTCTCTTGCTCTCCAATCGCAAATCTCTCAAAGACCATCTTTCTGTTTGTGTTGCTTGTGCGACATGTCTACGAGACCGGATCCTTGGAGAATCGTGACCCGACCCCCTCGGGTTGCTATCAGTCTGTGGGTTCGTCCACAATATCGGGCAATGCACGGTACCTGTGGCAGAGCTCTTGGGAATTCTTAATGGCCTTAAGGTTGCTTGGAACAAAGGTTTCCGCAATGTGTGGTTAGAGATAGATTCCTCTCTTGCGATTGAGTTACTTAAGAAGACTCCTTGTCCTACCCATCCTCTTGATCTTTAGCCTGATTTCGCAATGCCAAGACTTCCTCAAACGGGATTGGAATGCCCGTTTCTCTCATGTCTTTAGGGAAGCGAATGTTGTCTCCGATTCCCTTGCTATGCGACCTTTTCTTTTCCTCTTGGTTATCATTCTCTTGTTGAACCGCCTGTAAGATTCCTTTCTCTTTTGTTAGACGATGTTCGGGATAGAGCTCTCATCCATCTTGTTTGTATTTAGTTTTTGCTCTTAGTTTCCCCGAAAAGCGTCGCCTTTCTTTACCAAAAAAAGAATAATATTTTAACGAGTGCGTTTTTATAATTGCACCTCAATTCAATTAGTCCAAAACTAACTAATAATAAGGGAAGTAACTCACCAACCTTCCTTTAAAAAAAACTCACCAAATTACTGTTATTTCTGTTGTAAACACGCCAGGGCACGCTGATGTACTCAGCTGGAAGTTCTCCTAGGATGAAAACGTACTACTCGATCGCCTCGACCTATCAATTGATTGTCCACGATGATATGATTTATTGGAACAATGGTTTGATCTTCAAGGCTATTTGGAAGCTCAAGGTTCAAGAGCGCATCCGAACGTTTATTTGGCTCATTGTCCGAGGGAGTATCCTCATGAATTGCAAATGCCGTCGCCGTCACCTCTCGAACTCAGACCTTTACCCGCAGTGCAATGCCATCCCGGAGACCCTCGATCATTTATTTCGTGATTGCCCGAGAGCTACAAGTTTGTGGATTAATTCATTTCAAATTCCTGCTGAACTTTCTGATTTTTTTTGCGATCTCGTTTGAAGGTTGGATTCGTGCCAACTTAACTTGTTGTTGGAGATATGGAGATGACGTCGAATGGTCTGCCATTTTCTCTACAACGCTCTGGTGGTTATGGAAGTGTAGAAACAAGGCGGTGTTCGAAAGATCCAACTATATTCATGGGGTTGCTGACTTTGTTCTTGCGAAAGCGAAGGAATATAAGGGTGTCCGGGATACAAGGGATGGCGTGAAGGCTGCTCCACAACGCTTAGAATGCCTGATCAATTGGACTAAACTAGCGTCGGGCTGCTTCAATATCAATACTGACGGATATGTAATGGGAAATGGCCATGCTACGGTTGCGGGTTTGATTTGTGGCTCCGATGGTAGGTGGGTCTGTGGGTTCGTCCACAATATCGGGCGATGCACGGTACCCATGGAAGAGCTACTCCGATGGTAGGTGGAATGCCCGTTTCTCTCCTGTCTTTAGGGAAGCGAATGTTGTCGCCAATTTCCTTGCTAGGCAACCTTTTCTTTTCCTCTTGGTTATCATTCTCTTGTTGAGCCACCTGTAAGCTCCCTTTCTCTTTTGTTAGACGATGTTCGGGGTAGAGCTGTCCTCCATCTTGTTTGTATTTAGTTTTTGTTCTTAGTTTCCCCGACCCCGAAAAGTGTCGCCTTTTTTTACCAAAAAAAAGAATAATATTTTAACGGGTGAGTTTTTATAATTGCACCTCAATTTTATTAGTCCATAACTTTCCATAATGAAAATCTATATTCTAACAGGTAAGGGGAAACAGGTACAAATGGATTGATAAAGAAAAATAATGATGTACCTAACATTATTATTGGTGATCGATGTGATGGGGGCTCTTTCTCTAGTTGCTGTTTTTCTTCCCAGTACACATCCCATTATCTTTACGCGGTCATTCCGTTTAACCGATATCTACTAATACATTATAAAGTAGAACTCAAGTCTGTTGTAAAATTTGTGTCACGTGGCATTTTTGAATAAATTAATGTGAAGTTATATTTTAATAATTTTTGTAACAACTTATAGTATTCTTGCTATATATACTAAATAGATAACATGTTTATATAACTTTTTTTATATATATATATAATTTTCTATCCATGGATTATGTATTAGTTTGCTACAATAGATAACATATTTATATAATTTTTATACACATAAATTCCAATGAGATGATATTTTCAATATTAATTTAATATTTTTATCTCTTAATAAGATTTAGGGTCTTAATATAAATTTTAAATCTCTTAATAAGGCTTGAGCTCCAAGTATAAAATTTATATCTATATAATGATATAATTTTAAATAATAAATTTTGTTATGTTGATATATTTTTATTTTGAGAAAAAGATATAATTTTATGTTGATGACTAAGATTATATGTAAAAGTAAAAAAATACAAAATTTTAATTTTAATTTAATAAAATTATATTTTCTTTATCTTTTTATGCATTAATATTAAAGATTTTTTCTTAGATCAAAGTTTGGTAAAAAGAAATAGAAAAATTTACAAATCTTGATGAATACTTACTTAAATTGAATTTTGATAAAAAATTACATTACATTTTTCTTAATTTCCTTTTTATTTTATTTTTGTAAATATAGAATTTTTTTATCTAGCCCCACCTTACATTTAAATTTTCTTATCTCTATGTTTTTTTGTAATTTAATATGGATGATAAGTTGATTAATACATTGAATTTTATAAATTGTCATATACATTAATTTTTTTTTTATTTTATTTATTCGTTATGTAAATTTAGTATGGAAATCAACTTTGTAGATGGATTGAATTTTGCAAAATAATACATAGATAATTTTTTCTACATTTTATCTCTTAAATCAAGGACAATGTTCTCTTCTATACTAATCTTTATATTGTATTTTTCATATATACAAACATTCTTAGTATTATAGAGTAAAAGATAAGAAGCCTAATATATAATTTTAATAAATTAACTTTAAAAAATATTTTAAAAAATTATATTATGCTTTGTAGATAACCTATCCTGATTATCTACCCTAATACATTATAAAGCAGAAACCAAGTCAGTGTAAAAATTTGTGCCACGTGGAATAACCTGAATAAAATAATGAAAAACCTTTTTCAACTTAAAAAACTAAAATAATAATTCTAGAAATACTCCTACACATTATACTCTAATAATAATTCTATAAATCACGATTTATCTTAAATTCTTAACCACTTCATAAAGTAGGTAATGGATAGATATCATATTATATGCATAGATTGTTTCATATAGATTGAAGGTTTAATTAACATTAGTAAATAAACATGCAATTATATTTTTAAAAAATTTAATTAAGTAATAAACATTAGTAAATAAAAAATGAATTTATAAAGATTGAAGGTTTTTTAGGGTAAGATTTAAGATTTTATAAAATAGATAATATATATATATATATTCTATCTATTTAAATATTGATTTTATTCTTAAAAATTCATAAATATTAAAAAAGGCAATTTTAGATTTTATAAAATAATTAATGGATCAAAATAAAATTTTATCTATATAATTTTCTATCTATGTTTATTGATATTGAAAAGCAATATTATAAAAATATTTTTATCGGATTGTTGAAAAAAGGTTATCGATATAAATTTCTATCTATATCTAAATTAATACATAATAAAATAGAAATAAATTATCTATAAAATTTATGCTACATGACACTTTAAAAACTAATCATTTTTTTCATTTTTTTCATTTTATTTATTTATTTATTTATTTTTATTTATTTTACTTAAAAGTTAATGTAGAAGGTTTGATTTAGAAAAATACTAGTATGTATTCCCGTACCTTGTACGGGTTTTAACAATTCTATCTAAAAATAAAATAAATATTCTAGAATTTGTATGATAACATAAAAAATATCTTAATGATCCTCATATCTATCGTATCCAAAAATAAAAGTTTTTTTAATAATTAGATTTTCTATTCTATATTCTAAAAACATGAATAAGAATTTATCATATCCAAAAATAAAAGATCATTTTTTTAAAAAAAAGGGGTGGTGTGATCCAATCTAAAAGTGACATGTGTCGTTTAATAATTTTTTAACCTCCGCTTTAGGTTATAGTTATGATTTTCCATGTTTATTTTGTTTTATCTTACAGATTAGAAAACAAAAAAAATTGTTAAATTTTATATAAATATCATTAATAATTATAATAATATACTAATTATTAAAATATACATTATCTTTTTTTTTCTCTTTAATTTATTATAATAAATTATATAGTATACTTTTTAAAACTACCCGTAAATTTACGGGAATTACACTAGTATTTTATAAAAAAACAAGTATTTTATACATATTAGTGTCTAAAAAAATAAGAAAATATTATTTAAAATATTCAATAAAAAGTAAAATCAATATTTCAATAACTTCAATCTAAATTTAGACAAATATCCACAAAAAATGGAAAAATATTTAAAAAATATATTCAATTAAAATATGGAATACAATCTAAAAAAATAATTTGTCTATTACATAATTTATTATGATATTATATAAATATATTTAGTATTTTAAATTAATATCGTTTTTTTAATTATTTTTTAGTAAAATTATCCCGTGAATATCACGGGACTTCGACTAGTTGTGCATGAATCGAAACTTTTAATTGATTAATTTCAATAAAAAGAATTTGAGCTAGGTGGACGAGTACGTGACATTGACAATCGGGTTTGAGTCTGGTTATCGTCGGAGTTATGTTAGGCATGGTTTTGGACGTTTTGTACGCGGCCCTTGAAGATGTGGTCCACTTCTCTAACCCTGGATTGTCCATTTTGTCTTTGACGTTTGCTCTTTGGAGTGCGTCAACTCTCCACACACCTTGCTCTTTTTTGTTCCTTTCTCGTTTGATGTACTCTATCTCGCTTGTAGTTTTCTTTTGCGTGTATTCGCTCTAGTCGAGTCCATCGACTGTCATCTTTTGATGACCTCTCAATTTTCCCAGGCATATTTGATAAACCGAATTTTTACATAATAAAAAAGTATCATTTTATTCAAGCATACTTTTATGGTTTATCATTTGCATTATTTGTATAATAGTGGTTACATTTCCGGCATTTTCCAATTAGTTTTTCGAAATAAATTAAATGCTGGTAAGCTTTTTGTATTTGTTTCATCTAGTAATCATTTTTTATAGGGTAAGAATTAGGGTTGTCACAAGTATTATTTGGGCTCGTCTAAGCATAGTAAGAAATGGACAAACTGTCGCCCATGAAGGTCGAAACGGTGACTTCAGTGTACCACCTAAGTTTTAACCGTTGAACCAAATTAGTAATCATATTTTAATGATTTTAATCTCTTGTATTGAACATGGCCAAATAAAAAATATTTTAACTAAATTAATAAGCACTATCGATCAATGCACGTGGGTCGTATCATAGTAGGTAGTAGTTTGTTTAACAATAAAGGATACTTTCATTAAAAAAACAATAAAGGATGGAAAAAATCTAGCTTTGATACAATTTAATTTGAATTAATTACTCTCACTTAGATGTTATGATATGTAGGGGATTTTGTGTAGATGATATAAAGTTCGAACATTAATTCGTTTTCATTAGTGATAACTTGACTACTTGAGTTTAATGACTGAAAAACCTAGACACATGAGTTATGTATTTGTGTTTACTAATTCTAAAAATTAAATATTTTTGTCCAAGAAAAATAAAGTAATAAATCAATGTATTTTTTTTACTTTGTTGAATACGGTTGCACACCCGACAGATTTATTGAACGAAAGAGCAATCATTGAGATATATTAGGAAATATTACTTGCAAATTGCAATCAATTGATTGAATTGTACTGCTAAAGAAAAAAATTGATTGATTTGTACTGCTTCAAATTTTTATTGATTTGTATGGCCAAACTGATGATTGATTTGTTGCCTTCGGATTGAGGCTACAAAATTTTCATAGAGCAACTAATCCTCTTTCTTAATTGTGCTCTCTCATATTAGCTAGGTACTTTGTAATCTACTTTAGTTGATTTCTAAATTATGCCTAAAATCACCGGAGTGGATAAAAATAATGTGCAAAAAAAAGTCAGGTATATTGGATTGAATGGTAGATAAGCAATTGCAAATTTGCAATGACAAAACAATCATAATTATAACAAGTCAATTCTAGTCGCAATCACCACCCTCTCTCGTCATCAGAATCTCATTGCTTTCCAACAAAAAAAAATGCCCTACCACTCCACCATCACTTCGGTCACAAGTTATTGAAATTATTAGTAATATATATATATATAGATTAGGGTCCTCCAATATACGATACTTATATATATGGTGTCGAATTTTTCTTCCCTCTCTCAGCAAGAATGTGAATAATTCATTTGATATAGTAATTAGGGTTATATATACACAACACGCATGTCGTCCATGGTATCTATTTTGGTCTATCATTTTGCCCCTTTAGGGTAACATACAGATACTGAATAGTATGAGCTCAATGAGAAGTGGCGAGCCTCGTAATTGGTTGACAGTGCTCATGAGGCCACCTATCTAGTTATGAGTATATTATATGCTTCTACTATTTTCTTTCAATTATTATTATTTTTGGCCTTATTTAATTTTAATTTAATGATTTTTTTTCTTCAAAAAAAGTAAGCAATACACGCATACGATCATCTAGACATGTCTAATACAAATTGAGTGAGTGGGTGAATCGATAGTCAACATGATATTGATAGATACTGAGAAACTATATGATTTGATGTTCAAATAAACCAAAATCAAATATGAGACTAAAAAACAGGTGACTCTTATCCCAAATTAGTTTTGTATTTCATTAATCGGTTGCAAGCTATGTGAAGAAAATGTGTAGGAAAACTGGAACATCTCTGGTTTGGATGCAAGTTCTCTAAACAAGTCATGGACAACGTTCTGTCATGGGCAAAAATAGGAAGGAGACACTATTCCATAGAGAGCTAGATTGAAGTTATGCGCAACATGGGAGGTACGAAGAGGTTAAATTTATGTCTAACATGTGGGTGGCTTGCACATGCACAACAATGTACTATGTACATGTGGAGTGCTAGGATAGGAAGATATTTCAAATGGAGAGTAGCTAAATTGAAGAATGTACTAGAATGATCATAAATCATGTCAAGAACTGTGTAATAGCAAAATCGAGAAAACAAGATAAAGAGGCCAGTAAATGACTTGCTAAGATTGGAGTGGAAGAAACTTTGTAAATCTAGATATGTACGTCTACATCAACTTTTGTAAGTATCTTAAATGAATGAGTTACCCTTTCATTAAAAAAAACAGTCAGAATAAAAAGAACTATATCGAGAGATATAGCCTGAAAAATACGCAAACATCCTAGCTAGACACAACCGATTACACGGGCAAGGCACCTAAAAGGGTGATGCATGCTAATGCAAAGCACTAATACCTTAAAGATGCTTATCAATGCCAAATCATTGGTCTTTCTCTCTTGCATCGACATGGATCCCAAAAGCTCACCATTCAACAGAAGAGAAAGAGGGTGTGTTTGTACAACAAGTCTACCCGAAGGGCGAATACTACATAATCTTCTATATTCTTAACTTAGATGTAATTTGAAATATTTAATTTGAGCATAGAAATCTTCTTTGTGTGTGAGTTTAACTTATACCCTATTAATGAATCCCTTTAAATATATTTTCTCACCTCCGTGTTAATATTTTTAATTAGAAATTCTTATAAGATTAAACCAATCATATTTAACATTTTTAATCTTTAATGCATAAAATATACTCCGTAGTAGAGTGATTTTGATAGAGTAGGCAACGCAATATCTGATTTACTTTTTGACATTACAAAGTTATGGGCAACGCAATAGCTCAAGTAGGGACGTGCCTATTTTAATCTGTAATGGGCTATTTAATTAGTTGTCGAAGCTCGCCTTGTTTGGTAGGCGGGACAGACAATTTGGACTAGCTATCAAAACGTTAGGTTTCAGTGAAAACGATTATATTCCATATATTGAACGATTCTATGATGATCATTGATATATTCCCAACAAAGGAATTACATTATCATGCATGTGAGCAAATCCTTCTCAAAACTTAACAACTGATTCTGTAAATCTAAACTAGTTTTACAAAAGTCGTTGCGCAAGATCACTCACTTGTGAATTGGGAGAGTTTCTACCAAAAAAAGAAATTGGGAGAGTTTACCTTTTAAATAAGTTATTTAGTACTCGGTCCGAAAGGTAAAGTGGCTCTAATTAATCGAACCATTCTAAGATAAGAAAATAGTAACAAGTGCATTGTACATTAACAATAATTGTGCTCATTAAGGGGTCTAATATGTCCAATTAATGATGGCCCACACTCGTGTACATGCATTGTGCATCTGATAAATTAATGAATTATGATACTTGAGTGCTAATAAGTCTTACTAAACCCGTTTATAATATATTTTTCATTTTATTCCTCAAATCTTATTAAAAATATTTTTTATTTTTAAAATTTAGTTAATAATTTATTGGTGAGTTAGGAGGTTTGTTATTGTTAAATTTTAGAAAAAAAAATTATACTCCTAACTCACCAATAAATTATGTCAAAAGCTAAAATATTGATATAAAACGAGTATATTTTTTTAAGAATGGAAGCAAAGTACGCCCTAATCATGCAAACATTTTGAATGATTCGCACCGCATTATTTTCCTGCTAATTTGTTTTTAATGATACACGTCACGTACAAGAAGAAGCCACGTGTTTACAACTATATGTTTCTTCGAAATATATTATCTGAAACATATAAACCAATCAATGAGAAATTATTGCATTAGCAATTGCCAAGAGTGTTCTGGTTTGCTTCCTCATTTCCATCATATCTGATAGGCGCCAAGTATTTTGCTTTCCTCTCAGGTTTTAAATTTTGTTATGCATTCAGATAATTGACTTAAGTTTATGAGAACGATTTTTCTAACCTATGTCCTAAGGGCATAGGTTAAGAGTCCCAATTTTAGAAATAAAGCAATAATTTTATTTTTAGATAATTTTTAATTATTTTTCAAAAGAATTCATCCTTTCATAAATAGGGTTTTAGTTTCTACATTTGGATTCTTATCCTATGCGCATAAGATAGAAAAACCGTGCCGAAGTAAGCACACCTAACCCTGAAATTGACAGATCAAACGTCAAATGATCCAGCACCAATATTGACCGGGTCGGCCCAATTGACACTTCAATCATTGACATTGCACGTGCAAGCATATATACACAGCAAGTTGAATTGTTATTTTTTTTTTTGATAAAAAGCCCAATCTATGTCTTTATTGGGCCTTAAAGCCCAATCAACTTTCATCAAATCTTCCGAAGCGATTCTCTACTGGTCGTCCAATTCTTGTGATATCCGTAGTTTGAACTTTGTAGGGTGCGTTCGGGTAAACTTTGCAGATAAGTTATTTATAAGTTTTTTTGTGTTGATAAGTTACTTAAAGTAGATTGTGCTGATAAGTAAAAATTTATTTCTGATGCTGATAAGTAAAAACTTATTTCCGCTCTAAGCAAGTGGCCGGTGTTCGGTTGGAGGGTTTCCTGATTTTTAAAAGGTAATTAAGGAAATGACCAAAATACCCTTACACAATCATTTTTTAATAACACATTTAAAACCTTTTTTTAATTTGATTTTTTGTGGCCTTTGATCGAGGCAGTGAAGAAATTTGTCGGCGGCGTCATCTTCCGCCCTGATTCTTTCATGAGTTCATCGGCGTCATCGTCCGGATTCTTTATCCTGAGCTCGTCATTCCGTCCGAATTCTTTCTCCCAAGCCCGTCGTTTCGTCCT
The DNA here is from genome assembly GCA_964016875.1 of Fallopia convolvulus. NCBI lineage: Eukaryota > Viridiplantae > Streptophyta > Magnoliopsida > Caryophyllales > Polygonaceae > Fallopia > Fallopia convolvulus. The sequence continues at coordinate 53,000,036 of OZ024727.1, read as the reverse complement.
GCATCGGCGTCGTTCCATCCGATTCGAGATCGGTTTCGGGGGTAAGAGCAGGCTTGCAATTGCTCCATCTTATTCAATTGAGAATGACGAATTCAAACCGATCTATTTTGAAGATGAATTTGACTTTGAGGAGGCAGAGAAGCTATATGCCGGCGATGAAGATTTTTTCTCCCGAGTCCATCGTTCCGTCCGGACTCTCTCTCCGGTTCACCTTCCTTGGGTTGTTTATTAGTTGAATGAAATTGGGCATCAGTGAGCGACGAGGCAGAGAAGATATGCGATGAAGAATTCTCTCCTCTGGTTCGCCGGCGGTGAAGAATTCTTTCTCCAGAATCCGTCGTTCCGTCCGGGTTATCTCGGTTCTCCTTCCTAAGGTTGTCAGTAATCCCGAGTCCATCAGTTCGTTGTTGCCCACTCCCCAGACGAATCCGCCGCTGATGGCAAGGTTGTCGTCCCGATTCTCTCTGGTTCTTTCCTAGGGTTGTTTATCAGTTGAATGAAACCGGCGTCGTCGTTCCGTCTAGATCGATTTTGGTAAATGCAATTGGAGAAGGACAAATCCAAACAGAACAATTTTGGAGACGAATTGTAGACATTGACGAGGCAAAGAAGGTGTACCGGCGGTGAAGCTCAATTGGGTGTCAATGGTGAATGAGCAGATATGTGAGAACGACAGAGAAGAAAGGGTGAGGAAGAAGACAAGGGAGAGAGGGAGTATTTATGACGGGTATTATTAAAAAGTTGAGGGTGGGGCCCACATGCTTACACTTTTGGGGGATAAGCATGCTTAAATCGATAAGCATGGGGGTGTTGATTATTATTTTTTTGCTTATAAGCATGTGCTTACACGTTGCTTAAAATTGGTAAGAAATGTGTGTTCGGCAATGCTTATTTGCTTATTTCTGCATAAGTATTTTTGTGCTGATAAGCACACCATATAAGCAATGCCAAACGCACCCGTAATGTAAAGTCTCACCTACAAAGTTAAGTTAACTAAAGCTTTATGAGCCTTATGAGGTTGATGAGATAATCCCTACTACATTTCAATGCTAAAGGTGTGCTCTTACTTTCAATTGTCGAATTCTTATAAGCATAATATGATGTTTGTGCTTGGAAAAGAAGTGCATGTTGGAACGACGTGCATTAGTATAGAGTATTAGAGATATTTTGATTTATTTACATTATATTTTATGTAATCTTATCTTTTATATTAGGTAAGATATTAGCATAATATTTTCTATTCTTTAGGTTAAGATATGCCTTGGAGTCCAAGGATATCAATCTATGTAATTCTATATATTGGAGGCTTCTCTCCTTAATAATATAACTTCAACTTTCTCAAACCCTAATATGGTATCACGAGCTTGATCCATAATTCACGTCCAAATTTTTTTTTTCGGCCATGGCTGCCAATAATCACACCATTCCAAATGATGTTGAACCCTCTAAGCCATTCATCGTTGTCCAATTTCACAACGCCATCAAACTTACCTCCACAAATTACATTACATGGAAAGCTCAAATTTAATCCATTCTTGAAGGGTATGGTTTGTTCAAATTTTTGGATGGATCATATCCCGCCCCACCCAAAACACAACCCAATTTTGTTAATCCGAAGGTCACTGTGTCAAATTCGGCATACTCTACTTGGCTTCGACAAGATCGCCTTATCTATGGTGCGCTTGTCGGAACTCTCTCCGCCACTGTGGCTCCGCTTATCACTCGCGCCGGGACATGCCAGGATGCTTGGCAAATGCTTGAGAATACGTACGCTAAACCCTCACGGGGGCATATTCATCAACTCAAGGACAAACTACGCCATCTAAAGAAGGAGTCGCTTTCCATCACCGACTTCATGCATCAAATCAAGAATTGTGTTGATCCCTTGCGTCTCTTGGCAAGGAACAAGATCCGGAAGATGTCATCGACTATGTTCTTCAAGGCCTTGACAGTTCTTATCAATCCGTCGTTGATGGTGTTCGTGCCCGAGACACGACTATTTCCTTCGAAGAGCTGCATGAGAAGCTTATTAACAAAGAATTGCAACTAAAGGTTGAATTTGTAACACCCCTATTTTACAACATTGGGTATTACCGCCAGTGACCTCAGACTTTACCGTCCAAAGTCACCCAAGGCTTTTAGAATGATATAGAACAATTAAAATGCGGAATAAAACATATTACATAATGAGAAAAGGTGCTCCCGAGGGAGACTTAGTTCTTACAAAACATCTTACATTGATCAAACATAAAGTTGTCCAGAATTGAAATGCGAAACCTGATTGTTCTTGAAACGTAATGAAACTAAAGCAAAATGATAGAGAGATACATCTTGAAAATCCTTGTTCTTCCTTCGTCTTCACTTCACTTCACGCCTTGCTGGGATTCCTAGATTCTGACATAATTCGCAAGGGGCGATAGAATGCCAGGGAAAAATGCGGAAAAGAAGAATTAGTCTAAGAGACTAAGCAAGCGGGAAGGGAACTTCCCGAGGGTATTTTGGGAATTTTCAGATATTATTGAAAGAGGTATTAAGGTTGTGTTTATGATGGGCTATCTAATGAAACTTGTCGATGTGGAGCTTTAAGGTTCGAAGGAGAGTATATCTTTGGACAAAGATAACTCGATGAGCAATAGAAGAACTACGAGATTGTAGACTTCTTTAGGATTTCGAAAGAATGTTGGGAACGTTCATTAAATCATACAAGTGAAAACCTCTCGCGCCCTGAGCGGACCGAGAGCCGGATCGATCATTTGAGACCGGTCCGGTTTTGGTGTCTTAAGTGTGCATTCGCACTTATCTTATATAGTGACGAAAATATTCGACTTTATTAATGATTTTTAATAGAGAGTGGTGGCACACGGATATTCCGAGCCACCCGAAGGAGAACCATCAATTCTCCGGCACTTAGCTAGAGTGCCGCACAATCCCTCCTTATAATCGGAGCGGATGGAGATCATGATCCCGAAAGTCGTATGGACGTACGACTTATTAATGTTATATAGAGGTGTCGGCTAACCCGCACCCCTTTCTAGGTTAATCATGGTAAATCTCTGAACGAGATTGTATTCAATCAAGATCACAACATACTAGCATATATAATCCTAACAAAGGAATGTAAAACATACTACGCTAACAATTGTCGTTAGTTCTAGCAATCAATATTTCCTAGATTCATTTTTATTTAAGCATAAAAATGGTTCCCAACAATCAAGGATTTTCACGAAATGGAATGTAAAGGTTACAAGGGGAAATTTCACTTGCCTTAGCGTAACGAGTTCTAGCAAACGAGCCTTGACGAAACTTATGCGATTCCCTACTACGAGCGAGGATTCCGACCTATTGATACGGAAATTTACGAAAGGCTCAAAATCATGATTTTCTTTCTAAGATTTGGATTATCTCTTATAATATTTTTATAAGAGATTTAGAGATTCTAAATTATCATAATAATAATTTAGAAAGTTATTTTCCTTAAAATAATAATATTCCTTTATTATTATTTTGGATTTGTAATATCCTTACTATTCCGTAAAATCTTTGTTAAAAATAATTAGTAAAATAATTATTAAAAATTATCCTTTTTACTTATTTGTGATAATAAACTATTACTTTTAATTTTCCAATTATTCTTGGATGGACCTTGTAATATTGACTACCTTATCTAAAATACTTTACTAATAATATTTTCTTAATAGAAAAGTATTTACCTATATAATCCTTTTTAAATAAAGTTGTCATGTATATAATTTTCTTTACAAGGAAGTTTCTATAATTAGAAGTTTCTAAATTTCCTTATAAGGTAACTTGTCTAAATTTAGATTAATCTTATTTTATATTTATAATTTGTTATTATAATATTATAGTTTATAAAAATAATATCTTCTTTATAATTAGAAGATTTCTTTCATGCAAGTCATCCTTATGCTATAATAATCTCCTAGAATATTTGTAATATCTTACTTGATATTTTTATCCTAGAAATTATGTCTTATGCAAATATCACCTAGTGATTATAAAAATATACTTTCCTTATAGATGACTTAGTAATATTTCCATTAATAGTACTATATTCTATAACTAAAAATCCCATGCTATCATATACTTGTTCTTATAATATACTAATAATAACTCATATGCTAATAATATCTTATTTATCATATCCTAATAATAGATGATATTTTGTAATAGCTCTCATATATAAAGATATGCTAACGTTCATATTTTTATTGAATAAATATTTATTTTCGTAATTTTATTTATTCACTCAATTTTATAAATCCTATATCTTTTATAGATTAGGCCATGCAACAACTTTTCTTAACTTTGGGAAATTTGTTAACTTCATATAAGGATAATAATGATTTTGTTTACTAAACCTTTTTATTTCTAAGATCATATAGTATGATTTTATCTTTTAGTTTAATGCATGCATAAGAACTTTTAAAATTCCTATTTGATCAAAGATGACAATAAAATTTATTATTTTGCATACTATATTTATTTATAGAAACCACTATTTATATTATGTAAGAGGCATGCATGTAATAAAATTCATAAAAATTTATCTATTTGTTTATAGCTTAAGTTACCAAGGTAAATTAGTTTTGTTTCTAGCTTTTAACTAACAAGATCTTACTAACATATTTTTATTTCTTATTTTCCTAAAATAATTCCTAATAGCTAATAACTTCATGAATTTATAAAAGCATAATTTAAATAAATAGAATTTAGGATAGAATTTTTTTATACTTTGGTATTCTGTTCTTTACAGAACACTGGAGGAGAAGACAGGGGAGGAGGCCGGCGGCTTGGGCGGCACCACCAGGGGCGGCGGCGTCTCCGACGTGGGCGGACGGTGGCGCGGAGGGGGCGGCGACGTCCGGCGGGCTCCAAGGGCGGTCCGGCGAGGGCTCCAAGAGGAAGAAGATAAGGTTTGGATGTATTTTAATGGAGGTATTTGGCTAGCAATGGGGCTGATTTTTTATGACTTAGAATGCAATTGCTAGAAAGAGTAGAAGAGAGAGCAAAAGCTTGAGTGAATGCTTGAGGGAGGGTATTTATAGACAAGTTTGTGGAGTTCTCAATCCATGGCTAAGGGAATAGACCAATGGAGGAGGAAGAAGAGCTTCACCATTGGTCCAAGGTGTGCTTCTTTGATGATGATGGGAGAGTGATGTAGGAAGGGTGGTCAAGCAAGGCAATGGAGGTGGAAATGGCATGCAATGGCCAAATTCAATTCAACGTACAATCAACCAGACAATGTCTGATGTTGTCTTTTGGAGAAGAAGAGTTTATTTGATATAAGAGGAAAATGTTGGGCTAAGTGAACAAGAAATTGTAATGGTCTAGCGGGATTTGGTGAGGGGCGTGTGAGGTTAGAGTGCAAGAGATCTCGGGTTCAAATCCCGGCTCTTGCATTCTTTTTGCAAGGCTTGTAAACTAATTTCCTAGGCCTTTTTAAAATCTATTGTATGAAATAAAATAAATTTCTTATTTTTATTTAATGCTCTTTTTTTTATTAATTTACCTCACTTATTAATCTATACCCCTTGAATTATTTTATTGCATTTTTATCTATTTTAATTCTTTTGATAAACTCTTTCGAAAGAAAAATAATAGAAGTGAATTTGATTTTCTAGAAATTAGAGAAATAGAATAATTGATAATAAATATTATAAAAAGAACTTGGAATATCGCGGATATTACAGAATTGCAAACAATTCTTATCAATCCGTCGTTGATGGTGTTCGTGCCCGAAACATGCCTTGTTCCATCCATAGGCAGCGGAAAGACAAGTATGCAAGTAAATAAGTAAAACGCAAAAGACAGTTCCTTATAGAGGAATCCCATGACAACCAACTAGTTGTGTGGGTATACCTCTAGTTACCTTGAATGATTTTGAATGGTGTACTTGTATTATTGATTTGTTTCTTAGGTGCAAGCAAGATTTGAACTTTTCTGTTTCTAGCAACTCTTAACTCTAGCAGCACTAACAAATCTTCTCAACTCCGTTCCTTAGCAAACTCAACTCAATACAAATAAACCAAACCTTACACTTGGTCTCAGTTCTCTATTACTTGGAAACACCTTCCTTCTTTTCATTGAGATCGAACACTCGCTGCCGGTGACTTCTCTTGGATCTTCCTTCTTTCTTTCTCAACTCACTCTAGGGTTGTGGTTTTGTGCTTGGAGAGAAGTGAGTTGCTAACTTGCTACTCACTATTCACTTGTATTTATAGTCACTTATACCTTGATATCCAATCCTTATCTTCTTGGATAAGATCTGAAATGCTCTTGTCCTGCCCTCCAAGGATGGGTACTTTCTTCACAAGTGACTTGATTCAAACATTGTCAACTTTTGAGATGCATCATAACCGTTAGAAGCTTCGGCATAGTCTGACGCACAAACTGTGCCTCTACTTTGTCTGGAACATGTCTTTTTTTGTTTGTTTTGGACCGGCCTGTGAGTTCCCTTGGATAGGGAATAGTGGGCACTTGAGTTCCTTTATATAAAACATCGGTATATATCATTATCAGGGCCGGCCCAACAGCAAGGGCAGCCTGGGCGACGGCCCAGGGCCCAAGCTATAGAGGGGGCCAATAAAATTGTAGTAATATTGTTAAGAATTAATAAGAGATAAATAAAAAAAGCAAATCATAAAATCTTATGTTGGATTAGAAAAAAGGCCCAGTAATTAAGTTAAAGTAATTCAACCAAAAAAAATTAAGTTAAAGTAAAGCCCATAAAACCTGCTTCATTAATGGAGGTTGTTTAATTAATTGTCAAAGATATTAAAAAAAATCAAAATTGGTATGAATCTACATATGTACGAGTAAATGGCTAAATGGGCTGATGGGCCCTTTTCAAATTGTGTATATAATTTACGAGGGATGGCTTAAATTAATTACTTTTTTAGTTTAGATTTATTTTATTTTTTCTTAGCTATATACACTTATTGTATTAATCTTATATTTGAAGAAGATTTTTAATTTAGACTTATATGTTATAAGAACAAAATTTACTTCACAAATTCATCAAATTACAAAAAAATGAATTTTCTATAATTCTGATGGAAGTCACTCTTATTAAAATTTAAGTGATTAAAATTAGATTAATAAATATGATAATGTGCCTTATATAACCGATATTTAAAATACAAGTATTGACGAAAAAGTAACCCCTATTATGGATTAGAAATTTCTATTAATATTAAAAGTTTTAAACTCTTTGATTTTAACATGGGGTCCTATAATTTATTTTCGCCCAAGGGCCTCTAAAATGTTAGGACTGGGCCTAATCATTATAGTTCCTTTTCGACTTGTAGAAGATCGTTGTTCACTGTTCCAACAATTTATAATTTCATAGTTGAATCTCAAATTGAATTATTCAATTATTCATAAATCTTTTTTTTTTGAAATGAACCTAAAATGAGGCTAATTTTTGATATTGTGTTCTAATACCCTAATTTAACAAAACAAGACTTAATATGCCAATCATAAGTTTGTCTACTAAGTGCTTGTTTGGTTGAACGCGGGAAGTATGATTCGTAGGAATTTAAATCACGGAAATTTAAATTTTTGGGAATTGTAATTCATGGGATTTGAGAAAAAATGTTTGGTTAAAGTTATTTATGTAGGAATTAATTCTCTCTATTTTGTTTGGTTGAAAGTTAAAATTCGTGTGAATTTAATTAAAATTACGTTAACAACCCTTATTAATGAAAATCAATAACTTGACTTTTGGGTAAATAAGAGATTTGCAATTTAATAAATAAAAAATTAAAAATAAATTTGAAATTAAAATGGTGGAATTGGAACTTACCTACCCCCACCATGGTAAATGCAATTCCCCCATTTTGGAGGAAATGCAATGGAAATTTAAATTCCTGTGTTTTTTTGTCAATTAATTTTCAACCAAACACATGTATTTACTTCTACTTCCTGAAATATTTAAATTCATGGGAATTTCAATAGATACCAAATGAACACTAATTCTAGTGCTAATCCCCTGCTTGTCTGCATAAGTACATATTCAAGTTTGAATTTTGATTCTCTCGCGTTTGTGAATGAAAAGGACTGCCCCATAATGGGCCACACCAAACCCAATTTCGATATTGGCCGATCAAACTGGGCTAAAGACAAAAAAAAAACATGTATACAAGTCCACAATCATTTTTTTAATCACAAAATCCACAATAATTCATACAACTTTACCTTTCACACTCTCTCAACCGCTCTAATTTTAATCTTTCTTGATAAATAAAAAAGTACTCATCCGTTTAGTTCTACTTACCTTTCTAACCTCAAAACTTTGTTAATAAAATTTGTTCATTTAAAATTTTTATTTAATTAATATGTTGGAAAGTGTTCATATTGATTTTTTTCTTTCTATCTATTGACTATAAAGGATAGTTAGTAATTAATTGGTTATTACATTTAGAAAAATTTTAGATTTTCAATGATATTTTTTATATTTTCAAAGAGTTTCTTAATATATGTGAAAAAATCTAAAAATACAAGTAGAACGAAACGGATGAAGTAGAAGAATTCACACATTTGAATTAAGCTTGAACAACAAATCATCTTAACGTTTGTTTGAACTCAAGAAGGAAGCTAAACCAGAACGCCTTGCTTTCTTTGCATTATTTTTATGGGACAAAAACCACAACACGCACACATCATACAACGTTAGAAAAAACAAGCTCTAGTTTTAGTTTTACGTATTTTTCTAAAAATTCCTGCCTAGTTCGTTTAAACCTTGCCTAGGCGCTGGATGTTATTTGTGTAACACAAGGACTTCATAATACGCTTACAAAGTACCAAGACAAGGTCGTGTAATCTATAACAGCAACTAGTGCTAGATCACACGTGTCCTTGGATACGAGAGCTATACCCATCGGCTATATCATTGTTCCGATCCCACAACATAACTCCTCCATACTGAGAAGACTGCTTCACAAACGGCAACACTTCATTCACAAGCGTATCCGTCCACACGTACCCGCTCCCCGCCGCGCCTCGGGACGCGGGCAACCCGACGAATATCTTCGCCCCGCGGATCGAGGTCCAACGGTTCCACGCGCCCCTAAAGTCGCCCCCGTACCACTCGCACTGAGGGTTGTTATAGAACTGGACCCACACGTAGTCGAAAAGGCCCGTGTTCATCACGATCTTGAGGTGGTCGTCGGGGAACGGGCACTGAGGGGCGGCGCTCAGGTAGACTTTCCGCCCGCCCTGCCACCCGAGCTCCACCAGCCGCCCCGCCAGGTCGGCGTAGAACTCGGGCCGGCCTTGCTCGATGTCGAAGTCGACCCCGTCGAGGACGGCGTCGCCCAGGGGACGGTTGGAGGAGTGGCCGTTGAGGTAGTTGTTGTAGATGTAGGCCGCCACGTTGCGGGCGTCGTCCGCGGAGGTGAACAGGTAGTTGCCGGCGCCGCCCCCGATTGAGAGGAAGACCTTGATTCCCCGGCCCTAGTGTACGTTGAATTGGGATCGTTTCAAAGAGAATAAAGTTATATATATCCAATTAATTTGATAGGAATTAATCAAATATTACTAGTTGCTATGAGCATTTGTACTTTATCCACAAAGTATATCTTTTTTTTTTTTCATGTTTTAACACTAAAAAACTAACGTATATACTCCCCTCCATATTAGAATACAAAAATTTCTAATTAATTAATCATGGACACCTCTTTATTTTACATTTTTTCACTAACAATATAATATAGTAATTCAATAAACTTTTGTTTTTTATCATCGAAATTGTTTGTATTTTGCCTAAGGAACACTATCCGCAAGAGTTTTGAGTCGAAACAAAAACTTCATGGTATTACCTGATTAAATACCCGAAAGCTATCATCAAGATTCTTTATTTCCTAAATGGTCTTTTTTTAGATTTTTTATTCAATAGTAAAATAAAAAAAAGTTCAATTTATAAGACAATGAATATAAAGAAGTTTTTTTTGATATTAAATTGTCTTTTGAAAATTGATGATAATTTTGTTTAATGTGATTAGATTATTGATTATAAAGAATCTATATCTATATCTATATCTATACTTCTATATCTATATCTATATCTATATCTATACTTCTATATCTATATCTATATCTATACTCTATACTACTATAAAAGCACGGCTAACTATTGAATCTCGTCCGTTCATTTTACAGTTTTCTATATAACACTATCGTGCGGCTGTTATTAATTCATTGTTTCTCAATAATACTTTTGTTATTTTAATATTCCTCGAACTTCGTGTCGGTCTCACTTAGCTCTTAAGTAAGCTCGGGATATATATTCCTGGAAAAGCGTGATCGACTTAAGTGATATTTGGATGTAAATGTTTAATTTTGACATGTCTCGAAAAACGTGTCCAAGTTACTTCTCTTGTAAGCAAGCTCGAATAAGTTTGTTTCTTAGTTTTGAAGAAAGCTCGTAGAGTAATAATTTTAATATTTTAATGTTCCTCGAAATTCGTGTCGGCATTGCTTAGCTCTTAAGTAATCTCGGGATATATGTAGTATAGAAGCACGGCTAACTATTGAATCTCGTCCGTTCATTTTACAGTTTTCTATATAGCACTATCGTGCGACTGTTATTAATTCATTGTTTCTCAATAATACTTTTGTTATTTTAATGTTCCTCGAACTTCGTGTCGGTCTCGCTTAGCTCTTAAGTAAGCTCGGGATATATATTCCTGGAAAAGCGTGATCGACTTAAGTGATATTTGGATGTAAATGTTTAATTTTGACATGTCTCGAAAAACGTGTCCAAGTTACTTCTCTTGTAAGCAAGCTCGAATAAGTTTGTTTCTTAGTTTTGAAGAAAGCTCGTAGAGTAATAATTTTAATATTTTAATGTTCCTCGAAATTCGTGTCGACATTTCCTAGCTCTTAAGTAATCTCGGGATATATATTTCTGGAAAAGCGTGATCGACTTAAGTGATATTTGGATGTAAATGGGTAATTTTGACATGTCTCGAAAAACGTGTCCAAATTACTTCGCTTGTAAGCAAGCTCGATAAACGCACGGCTAACTATTGAATCTCGTCCGTTCATTTTACAGTTTTCTATATAACACTATCGTGCGGCTGTTATTAATTCATTGTTTCTCAATAATACTTTTGTTATTTTAATGTTCCTCGAACTTCGTGTCGGTCTCGCTTAGCTCTTAAGTAAGCTCGGGATATATATTCCTGGAAAAGCGTGATCGACAAGTGATATTTGGATGTAAATGTTTAATTTTGACATGTCTCGAAAAACGTGTCCAAGTTACTTCGCTTGTAAGCAAGCTCGAATAAGTTTGTTTCTTAGTTTTGAAGAAAGCTCGTAGAGTAATAATTTTAATATTTTAATGTTCCTCGAAATTCGTGTCGGCATTGCTTAGCTCTTAAGTAATCTCGGGATATATATTTCTGGAAAAGCGTGATCGACTTAAGTGATATTTGGATGTAAATGGGTAATTTTGACATGTCTCGAAAAACGTGTCCAAATTACTTCGCTTGTAAGCAAGCTCGATAAAAGCACGGCTAACTATTGAATCTCGTCCGTTCATTTTACAGTTTTCTATATAACACTATCGTGCGGCTGTTATTAATTCATTGTTTCTCAATAATACTTTTGTTATTTTAATGTTCCTCGAACTTCGTGTCGGTCTCGCTTAGCTCTTAAGTAAGCTCGGGATATATATTCCTGGAAAAGCGTGATCGACTTAAGTGATATTTGGATGTAAATGTTTAATTTTGACATGTCTCGAAAAACGTGTCCAAGTTACTTCGCTTGTAAGCAAGCTCGAATAAGTTTGTTTCTTAGTTGTGAAGAAAGCTCGTAGAGTAATAATTTTAATATTTTTAATGTTCCTCGAAATTCGTGTCGGCATTGCTTAGCTCTTAAGTAATCTCGGGATATATATTTCTGGAAAAGCGTGATCGACTTAAGTGATATTTGGATGTAAATGGGTAATTTTGACATGTCTCGAAAAACGTGTCCAAATTACTTCGCTTGTAAGCAAGCTCGGATACGTTTGTTTCTTAGTTGTGAAGAAAGCTCGTATATGTAATAAAACAATTTTTAAGACATTGGATTGCGTGAAGTCAGGTAAATTAATACCAAAAAACCATGCCCCTTTGCATAAATTTACGGAAATGTCATTTCCATATCTCTACACTAATGAAGTCTCCGTCTTATAATCGCCGCGCAACACGCTGCTTATTGCTAGTATAAAAAAAGACACATATTTTAATGCGTACGCTATTAATAGGTTAAATATATTGGTTATTAACCAGTTCTCATCTCTAATGGATGCTTTAGGCAAACCTAAGTTGTACTTGTGGCGATCCTAATCCTTCAAAAAAAAATAATAGGTTAAATATATTTCAACCAAAAAAATAGCCTAAATATATGTAAAACCTAAATTTAAGTGTTAAAAGCAGGTAGTTAATTGATTAGTGAACTTCTACCAAAAAAAATTGATTAGTGAACACGGCCTTCAGGCATCTAATCAATCGAGGTCATCAGTTTGTCTCGTGGGCAGTGCCCTTCACAGAAAAAAATTGATTAGTGAACATGTACGTACCTGACAGCTCCAGATGTCGGAGCTGAGGAACTTGCATCCGTTGGAGGAGGGATCGCAGTGGCCGGCGAGGTTGAGCTGGGGAGTCTGCCAGTTTCCGAAGACGGTGAGGAAGCCGATGTTGACGTACGAGTACTTGCCGGAGTCGCAGGCGGAGCGTAGGCTTCCTTCGTTTCCGTTTTGGCCCCAGTAGATGGCCACGCCACCACCGTTGGATTTGGAGACCAAGCCCAACCAAACGATCACAACGAGGATGGAATTCGAAATGTGATTAATGTTGCGGCTACCCATTGATTAATTAAGCGATTGATGATTGATTGATTGATTGCGGGTTAGTTTGGTTTAGTAGGGTGTGTGAAAATTTTGAAGTTGAGAATGCTATATATAAATAGGCCAGGGCGCGCATTTAGCTTGCTCTACAATTTCTTGGTGGTGCGATTTCTTATGTTATTTTAATTGGGGTGCCTAATTACTCAATTAAGTCCACTTGGGATTTAATTCACTAATCTTCAATTTTGTTGGATTACACATATTGATTTCATTCATCTTCAATCTTGTTGGATAGAGCATCTCCATTTTACATAGTGGGAGTTTCTTTAGCAATTTTTTCCCTTTGAAAAAGAAGCAATTAGATCAAAAAAAAAAAAAAAGCAATTATTATTTGTTTGAAACACAAATTTCTATTATACGGTGCGGTATCTCAAATATCACTTTCCTTTAATACATCTAGGCATGCTTTTATTCAGTGAGCTGGATGGTGTTCAATGAAATTTTCGAGCTATAATAGCATATAGCTACATTTAGCCATGTTTTTTTAGCTCTGAAACACAGTTCATGCAATCAAGATATATTTATTCGTGACGAAATTAAATTTGCGGTTATTTGCATGCTTTTATTCCCTTGACCATGTGGCACACAAAAACTCGACCTATAAATGTTACCTGTCTCTTTGTGGGATAATCACCCACGTACTCGAAATGCATATTGCTATACTTAACAATAAGTGGTGGTGAAATTGTGATGCAGCCAAGATATATCCTATAATAGTCTTAAGTGTAACCTTAGATCACGCATTGTTTGACTAGGTAACAAATTCATATTAAGTACTATATTTCCCTTATGAAAATTTATATATTTTATAGATTTATAAATGTTTATAGTTGATAGTCATATTTCTGTTAAAAAATTACATCTTAAAAATACATACATATATATATATATATGCTTAAATTGTAGACCATTTAGTTCTATTTCTCATTTTTACAATGTGTTTTTTCTTCAAAAAATGTGTAAATTATTAAGAACAGGTATTATAACTAATACCAATTTAATACCTAATTAATTATGGTGTGCTCATACAAAGTGGTGTAGATCGAGAATCTTGACGATTAGGGTCTCCTGGTTGTAATGATGTAAGGTAAGGAGGAAAAGAAAGAAAGTGGGAAAAATATCTCAATTATAAAAATCGAAGTAAAAAATATCTCAATACCAGGAAAAAGTAGAAAATATCTCAGAGAAAGGCGGGTAAATAACTTATGAAAAATGGAAAGATTGGGGAGTGCTCATTTGAATAAGAAAATTCAAAGTGGTATTAATCATATATTTGTTTAGTTAAAGACTTTTTAATATTTTTTAGTGTTAGAAAAGTTGGCCCAGTCAACCTCTAGACCCTTTTAGAGGCTTTGATTTTGATGGTTCCAAACGTCTGTCACGTGAACGACCTCGAGTCCTTGAAAGAAGTCGCCAACGTCAGTCAGGTCGTCAACGTGTGTTGAAGGCAGATCTTGGAGATCTTGAAGACGCGTGAAATCTTGGTTGTTTGGATAGGATAAACTTGTTATAGGAAAAGATCTTATGCAGATTATATTGTAAGCCGTGTATGCCTTTATCCTAAGCCAATATTGATTGTAATCCTTTTATATGCTTAGGATGATTTTGTAAAGATAATAGAAATAATATCTTGCCATAACCGAATTGGAAGATATTATTCTCTCTTATCTGACCTAGTTTGTGTGTATTTAATCTAAGACTTTAGGTTAGATAGAGCACGAACTCATACTCCATTTTTGTGCTAAGAAAGAAACGAGATTTCGAGAGGAAGACATAGGCTTTTGTTAGATTGAGTGCGGGTTGTAGTTACTTAGTTCACAACGAGTTCTAGAGTGCTTGGGAAGTAGGTCTAGATCCAGGGTATTTATGTAACTAGTCCAAAAGATCAATAAAGCAAGCTACGACTTTTAATCCTTCCAAGCGAGAACTTGGAAGGGAGTGGTTTTCACACTTGGTTGATTGAGTTAATCAAACAAGTGTTTCCACTATAAAAACTTCGTGTTCAAGTAAGTCTTTCTTGTAGTTCATTTCCGCTGCATTTACTTAAAGGTTGACGACTTAGTTGAGGTCGACAACCTAAACGTACTAACGATCCTACATTTAGTATATGAAAATTTTGAGAGGGTGGTTCAAATGATAATGGAGCCCTAAAAGATAAAATGAGAATGATTCTCAATCGTTGATCGCATGCGTGGGGACCAATTTTTTTTACCTTCAGTGCGTAAATTTTCAAAATGACCGTGTATAATTTTATACGTATGAGACTGTGCATTTAATGATTGTGTATGTATTTTTCACTGAGATTGCATTCTAAACAAAGCGTTGTGGACACATAAACACATAAAATTTCATCTTAAAATTGATTAGTAACAAGAGAAGTAACACAAGTACTTACATCTTTCATATTTTAAATATGGGAAGGCTCTTTTCTTCCACATTTATCCAACCCATTTATCTTTCATCGTGCTTCGATCATCTATCTACGTTTCCCCGTTTGAACTCGACCCATCAACGATTAATGATCGAGCTGGTACATTAACCCTACTGAAACGATAGAATTGTGGGAGAATTCTCTGATCTGTATTAGGCCTCAAGGGCACAATATATACAAGTACATGGAAGATCTTATCCAAAGATAAAAGATAACAGATTTACATAAGGAGAGATATAAAGAATATACAAAATAACTTTATCCTCTAATACTCCCCCTCAAGTTGGAGCATGTGGATCAACAATGCCCAACTTGGAAGACAAATATGAAAACTGAGTACGTGCCAAAGCCTTGGTGAACAAATCCGCCGGTTGATGAGCTGTAGAAATATGAGACATAGCAATCGTCCCATTTAGAACCAAATCACGTACAAAATGACAATCAATCTCGATATGTTTAGTCCGTTCGTGAAAGACCGGATTGGAAGAAATGTGCAGTGCTGCCTGGCTGTCACAATGAAGGCGAATCGGAGAGGAATGAGCAAAGCCAAGAGATCTAAGCAACGATTTTAGCCAAACTAGCTCGCAGCAAGCGGAAGCCATGGAACGATATTCTACTTCAGCCGAAGACCGAGAGACAGTAGGTTGTTTCTTGGTCTTCCAAGAAATGGGTGATGTACCAAGCATAACAAAGTAGCCAGAAACAGATCGACGAGTTAAAGGGCATGCCGCCCAATCAGAATCACACCAAGCAGTAAGACACAAGGCACTGTCCTTAGAGAGTCGTAGACCTTAGCCGGGATGGCTCTTGAGATATCGCAGAACACGCATTGCAGCTTGCCAATGAGCAACTTTTGGATTTTGCATAAACTGAGAGAGCACATGAACAGAATAGCACAAATCTGGCCGAGTAACAGTGAGATAAATGAGGCGACCAATAAGACGACGATAGCTCTCGGGATCAGAGAAGGAGTCACCAGAAGCCTCGGCCAAATGATGATTGGGATCCATTGGTGAGTCACACGACTTGGAACCCAACGTGCCGGAATCAGAAAGAATCTCAAGAGCATACTTCCGTTGAGAAAGGAAAATGCCCATCGGACCACGAGCAATTTCAAGCACCAAGAAATATTTGAGAACCCCGAGATCCTTCATATGAAAACAACTACTGAGATAAGATTTAAAAGAGGCAATGACGGAAGCATTGTCCCCGACAATAATAAGATCGTCCACATAAACAAGAACGTGAAGAACATTTCCATTACGGGACATAGAGAAAAGAGAGTAGTCGGCACGACTCTGTGAGAACCCAAATGCTCGTAGGGCTGCTGCCAGCTTCGAAAACCATTTTCGGGGAGCCTGACGTAAACCGTAGAGAGACTTTTGCAGCTTACAGACCTGCCCGTGAAGAACTCCATGAAGTCCCGGAGGTGGTAACATATAAACAGTCTCATCGAGATCACCATGTAAGAAGGCATTGTGAACATCCATCTGATGTAACTCCCAATTCTGAATAACAACAACTGAAAGAAAAAGACGAACAGATACCATTTTGGCAACCGGTGCAAAAGTCTCATGAAAATCAACACCCTCAACTTGCCGATTGCCCAAAACAACAAGCCTGGACTTGTAGCGCTCAATTTCACCAGTAGAACGATATTTAATCCGGTAAACCCATTTGCAGCCTATAGGTTTCTTACCCGGTGGTAAAGATGTAAGAATCCAAGTCCGATTTCGTGCAAGAGCAGCGAGCTCAGAGGCCATAGCCTCTCGCCAATGAATAAAGGAATTAGCCTCTCGAAAAGAATTAGGCTCGTGACCTGCCGTAACGGAAGCTAGAAAACGAGCATACTTATCGGAAAAATTAACCGAAGAAACATAAGAGGCAATAGGATAGAACGAACCTGAGGACGAGTTGGACATGAGTGATGAAGATGCAGAAGGGGGGGTGTCGGAGCGGCAAACCGTGTGACAAACAAAATCCTTTAGCCGAGTCGACAGTTGACGAGGTCGAGAACTGCGGCGAAGTGGTTGTGGCTCGACAGGAGGCTCGATAGGAGGCACGGCAGGAGGCTCGACAGCTGGTGAAAGTGGCGGTGGAGGTGTCGCAACAGGAGTCGAAGCCGGCAGTGAGCTCCCACTGTCGAGAAGCAAGGGGTCATCAAAAATAGCCGGACTTCGTGAGTTGTCGTCGGGCTGTACAATTGCCGAAGATGGTGCCGGAGAGTGAAACGGAAACTTTGTCTCGTAAAAGACAACATCTCTGGATATGAATGTGCGGCCAGACTCCAAATCATGAACGCGCCAACCCCGTTTCCCTGTTGGATACCCGAGGAAGACGCATTTGACGCTGCGTGATTGAAATTTGTCTCTCGGTTTAGGAGCAACGGATGCATAACATAAACATCCGAAGACCTTAATGTGATCATAAATAGGAGAGTGGCCATGTAATAACTCAAACGACGTCTTATGATCAAGCAAAACAGATGGAGTCCGATTAATGAGGTAGCAGGCAGTAAGAATACACTCACGGACTCACCCCAAAATTCAATAGGCAAGTTAGCTTGAAATCGGAGTGCGCGAGCGACATTCAGAATGTGCCTGTGTTTGCGCTCTACACGACCATTTTGTTGAGGAGTATAAACACATGATGTCTCAAACAAAATGCCGGTAGAAGCAAAAAAATCATGTAAAGATATGAACTCAGCACCATTGTCGGATCGAAGCCGAGCCACATGTTTATGAAACTGTTTTTGAACCATAGCACAAAACTGGGGAATCAATTTAGCAACTTCAGATTTGGATTGAATCAGAAATACCCAAGTAGCCCTAGAAAAATCGTCCACTACAGTCAAGAAATGGGATGCTCCAGTAGAAGACGGGAGACTGTACGGACCCCAAATATCACAGTGAATCAATTTGAACAAATCATCAGCTTTATTAGTACTTGACGGAAAAACACTGCGAGTTTGTTTAGCACGAAAACATACATCACAAGGATTGCAATCTGATTTCATATAAGAATTACTAGCAAAAAACGGAAGCTTAGATAATGCAGCAGAAGATGGATGTCCGAGCCGTGAATGCCATAACGCGGAATCTGACGACGGCTTTGAAACAGCAGCAGCCGACCCCAGGTTGCACAGCCAGTACACCCCACCCCTTTGCTCACCCAGACCAATCAGCGTCCTCGAAGTATGTTCCTGTATCAAGCACAATTTAGCAGTCAACGTCACAACACAATTTGCTTCCAGAGTAAGTTGGCCAATAGAAATCAGATTGCAATGAATAGTCGGAATAAATAGAACATGATGCAATGTCAGATGAGATGACAAAATCAGGGAGCCCTCAGTGACAGCGTGAACAATACGTTTATCAGGCAATTTAATCGAAACAGGACTGATTTCAACCGGATTATGAAGTAACGACTTGTCCCCGGTCATATGAAAAGAAGCCCCGGTGTCAAGGATCCAAGAAGACTTACCTGACGAATCCGATGGTGGTTTAGAATTCAAAGAATTGGATAAAACCGTATTCCACTGCTCCTGAGAAACTGTAGATCCAACAGCCGCGCGATCATTAGTTGTAAGAGAAGACGAATCGCGACTAGAATTGGCGAGGGGCTGTTGTGCCGCGTTCGCGGTGCCCCGGCCGCGGCCACGACCCGTGTTCGCGGGTGGCAACCCGCGCTCGCGGGTGGCGTCGGAAGAGCTGACCCGAACACCGTTTCGCATGACGTCGCCGTTGTAGAAAACAAAGCCTTCAGGATAGCCAATAAGACGATAACACTTCGACACCCCATGCCCGACAACGCCGCATTGAGTACACGTCGGCTTTTCGGACGATTTGACGTCAGCAGTGGAGCGACGTTGTTGAGCGGCAAGAGCCATGGAGTCGACCGCTTTAGACTCACGGTCCTTGACAATCGTGTGTTGACGCTCCTCTTGGACGGCGAGAGCATACACACAGCCTAAGGACGGAATGGGGTCCTTGGCCATCATATTAGAGCGAAAAGTGCTGAAGACGGAATCATCCAAGCCGATGAGAAATTGATGCATACGCTCTTCATCTTGCTTGGAAATCAAATAGGAAGACAAATCACATGTGCATTTGCCACACGTGCAACTTCGGGGCGGATCAGAGGCGGATAGCTCGTCCCATAATTGCTTCAAAACGCCATAGTAAGAGGCAACAGACTGACCTTTCTGTGTGCAAGTAGCGATAGACGACCGAATTTGGAGAGTCCGAGGAGCATTCCCAACGTGAAAACGTTGATGAAGTTCATCCCAAAGGGCTCGAACAGTCTCGGAAACAGTGATGGAAGAGCGAAGGGTGGGATCGATGGATTGAAAAATCCAACCGATCATCATAGCGTTAACACTCCACCAATCGTCGATATCTTCAGACGAGTCGTCCGGTTGGAGAATACGACCATCAAGAAAGCCCATCTTGCGCTTGGCTCGGAAAGCATTCTTCATAGCAGTACTCCATTCATGAAAATTATCTCCCTTCAAAGAAACATGACAAATCTTAAGACCCGGGTGATCTGACGGGTGCAAGTAAAACGGATTGGTGGGATCGAGAGCGGCTCGTTTGGAAGACGACGAGGCCTGGGTTGCGGTGGGGTTGAGAGTTTCTTCTTCCGAATCTGACATGGCCAGGATTCAGCCGAACCAGATCGGGGAGCACAGGAGGCGGCCGGAAAAAAAAAAATTAGGGTAGAAAAGTAACCTGCTCAGATACCATGAAACGATAGAATTATGGGAGAATTCTCTGATCTGTATTAGGCCTCAAGGGCACAATATATACAAGTACATGGAAGATCTTATCCAAAGATAAAAGATAACAGATTTACATAAGAAAAGATATAAAGAATATACAAAATAACTTTATCCTCTAATACCTACCACACCATGTATTAGCATCATAATGACTATTAACATATAAGTAGCATACATATATAGCTAGCTAGAGTACATATCAAATTAACATTTATGACTATTTAATTTAATTAATCAATGTTCGATTCGGCAGGTAGATATAGCTTAACTAGATAGGACTTGGTTCGATCGAATTGACAGATATGTAGATCTACGGGGCGCATGCATTTCATTCGATCTCCCAATTCCGGCACGTCTTTAAGATCTTCTCTTTCAATAACTCGCAATTTATTTCATGGTTTCCCTCCACCTATACATACACACATACACAATGGGTTAATGGAATGTTGCAAACCCTAAACATATTTATAAAAGGCAAATAGAGTACCTTGAGGTGAAGGTAGTAGAAGATTCTTCCACAAGATGATTCAGAGGAGGAAACATCCGTAAGAAGCAACCCATCTTCTTGCTCCACCTCTCTCATAACCTCCGAAATTGGGACGGTCGAAATCGTGTTATTATCTACTCTGAGCGTCGAGATTTGGATTATAATCACTCCGTTTCCCAGCTCCATTGTATCTACTAAATACGAACCAGACGTTGTTGATGATGATGATGCTTGAGATGGTGACAAAAGCTCTTGTTTTATTTCTGTGAGTACTTGCACTTCCTTTTGTAAGTCTGGTATGTAATTTAGCGTCCCCGATACCGTGGCTGGATTGCTCAATGTCTTCAATAGCATGTGAAAAAAGAAAATTATACAAATTTGAAAAAGGGGTGCATTAGAACTAGGAGGCAATTTAATGGTTTTAAAATCCCGATTTGATCCTACAATTTTAATGATCTTACCATTAAAAAATACATGACGTAATAATCTTGATCTTGGATAGTCTTATATTGTAAGTAGGATTTTTAATATAATTGAGATAAAATTAGTAGGATCTTTCATACAATTTTAATATGATTCTAATAATTTGATGAGTCATTTTTAAAACTAAATTGGGGAATCTTAATTAGCTATTAGCATTCAAAACAAAAGAATTAGCTATTATAATAGCTAATTGAACAATGCTAATAATTAGCTATTATTAGCATTTTTAAAACTAAATTGGGGCATCTTAATAAGGTCCATTGTTCAAACTAAATTGGACTTTAATTTCTAAAAAATAGCATTTTTTAGAGAAAATAAAACCCATAATCCAAACACTCCCCTAAATTGTCTTGCTACTTACTAGCTAGCTAGTTTAAACATCTGATTACAAAAAAAATGTTATAGTTACCGTTGAATGGGAAGCGGGGAGCAAAGCACGAAGTGAAGAGTACAAACAGTTAAGCGGCGGCGCTTCCTCCTTCACCCCTTCCTCCTCCGGGCTGCCGCTTCCTCCTCCACCTCTGCCGCCCATATATAAGCGGTGGCTGGCGTCGGAACTCGGAACGTTAAAATTGCAGGTCTGTATGGCCAACCAAGTGATCGATTAGACTACCGCCATCAAGATCTGGGTTTTAGTGACTTTTATTTTTCTACATCTTGATTGTAGATATACGAATCGTGGCCCGTGGTGGGGACGTGGTCAAAGAAAGCACAGAATGGTACCTCATAAGTCGTGTTTGTTGGTCTATATATAGAGACAGTCCTAGGTATAACCTAACTGCTACGGATTACTCAATCAATCAATTTCATTCAACTATACTCTCTTTATTTAAGCACAGAATTGTCGAGCCAGTACCCCTACCGGATGCTAAGGGCCATTTAACGAGCGTAGTTTATGTACGTACTGTGTACTATGGCTAATTTAACCGGCTAAGCCTCTATTTAAATCGATCGTCATATTTAATGTATGGATTTGTATTAAATTAAACTAAATTTATAATTTAATGTATTAAATATTGTGATTTAAACATACCCGAAGTAAGTTCAGCAGTTGCACAGCACACAGTTTTGTATATCACCTATTATTTCTATCCAACTTGGAGGGTTAGAGCTAGCATATTCGTCATTAAGCTTCGTATCAACCAACCCTGGTCCCAAACTTCCAAATAAATAACTTTTTTATTTCTTTTTTGTTGGATCGATAAGCGTTAGTAAGAGCTTGGGAACTGGCGGTTAGGCTGTTACGAAGGAAGCGAAAGTATAAAAAGAAGCAAATAAACAGAATGTAATTGACACAATTCCTTTATAGAGGAACCCCACAACAACCAACTAGTTGTGTGGGTAAACCTCTACCTCCGTTTGGAGGATTTTGAACGATCTTCTTATCTTATTGATTGTTCCCTAGTTACACAGGCAGGCTTACACTTCTCTGTTCCTAGCAGTTCTACCTAACTCTAGTAACACTAATAATCAACCTTGTTCCAAAGCGAACATCTCAACTAAGCATAAGACAAATCGAACCTTACACCTTGAGCTCAATGTCACAGTTCCCTATCTCCTGGGAACTTGGATTCGCCGTCGTCGAGATCGTACACTCGCCGTCGGGGACTTCTGTTCTCTTGTCTTTCTTTCTTTGTGAGTGAATGCAAGTTCTGGGAGAAGTGCTTTATCCAAGCACTATTCATTTGGTTTTATACTTGTCTTTGCTTGGGCTACAATCTTGACTTTCATTGTGTCCGAAATGCCCTTTCTCTTGTATGTCAAGTCTTTGTCTTTTAAATGTGACATAATTTGAATTGAGTCAACTTTGAGAAGCAATCAGGCCGTTGGATCACTTGGTTCAGTCTGTTCCTCAGACTGAGCACTTGTTTTGCCTTGAAACAAAATCCTGTGAATCTCGCTAAGTGGTTTTTGTTTGCACATGTGAGTTCCCTTGTAATGGGAACTGTCTTCTCCAGAGTTCCTTTGAAAGGAACTCTTCGTCATGTATTCATGTGTTCCTTTGGCATTCTTGGAGATTCTTTATTAGACCTAGTGTTCCTTAGAAATACTTGGATGTAACACGTTAGTTCCCATATGGAGTTTGTCATTGTCAAAACTGGAGACTGGTATCGTTGTTACGATGTTTGGAACCAGATTTCTGATACGGGCTCGGTGTGAACCACGTATCGGGACCCTTGTTGGTCAAGGGGGTCGAGACGCACCCGATGTGGACGACGACTCGAAAGCAAAGGAGTAAACAAAGAGAGCCAAAGAAACTAGGGCAAAAGGCTAATTTCTCTGATTAATTTTCTATCAGACAATTTAGAGGATATTTATACCTATGCCCTAGACGGTTCAATAAATGCATCTCAGGAAAGAACCGCCAAGAAAACCTGAGAAGAGAGACTTGCTCTAGTTTTAAAAATTACACCGACATAAAATAAAATACTTAACTAAAATAATTATTAGTCCTAATAAAATAAAACATCTAATTAATATAATTATCAGTCTTCATATCTCTTCGGCCTACGCCGATCTCTTGCGGGCCTTGTGTTGACGGGTTCGGTTATTTGATCCGTATCAATCTCCCCCCCGATGACAATCGGCTCGTCCTCGAGCCGCAAATGGGGAAAAGACTGCTGTATGGCCTCGACGGGCTCCCAGGAAGACGCTGCCGGGTCGCCCTCGCTCCATTCTACCCGCCACTCGCGCTGAGGTTTGCCATCCACAAGCACCGTGCGCTCAGCCGTGGCGCGCATCGGTCGAGAAATCGGGCGATCATACAAAAACTCGGACGGAAGCGTGGCGGGGCGTTCCGTGCCGCCATCGGGATTGAAGGGGCGCAACAATGAAACGTGAAAAACGTTGTGGATGCGCGCGGTAGGCGGGAGTTCGAGTCGGTACGCTACTGCGCCAACACGCTCAATCACGGTAAACGGCCCATAAAATCGTCGCGCTAACTTGGCAGATCCAGGGCGCGCTACGGAGTGCTGCCTATACGGCTGTAGCTTAAGCAACACGCGATCGCCAACCGCAAACTCTAAATCTCGTCTATGCTTGTTGGCTTGAGCTGTCATTCGTTGCTGCATCTTACGGAGATTGTCACGAAGGAGGTCAAGCACTTGTTCACGGTCACGGACCGCTTCAGAAGCTGGTGTCGGTGGTCCCGACGGAATAGTGGCCAGACTGATTGGCGGTGGTTCTCGGCCATACAAAGCACGAAACGGAGACATGCGTAAGCCCTCATGAAACATAGAATTCAAAGCCAATTCAGCCCAAGGAAGAAAATCATACCAGCGACGCGGACGACCGTGAGTGAAGGCGCGTAGATATTGTTCAAGGCCCCGGTTCCGAACCTCTGTCTGGCCATCCGTTTGTGGATGATAGGCCGTGCTATGCAGGAGTTTTGTACCACTAAGGCGATGCAACTCGGTCCAAAACGTACTCGTGAAGATGGCGTCACGGTCGGATACAATCTTCGCCGGTATGCCATGGTGGCGCACCACAATGTCTACAAACAAAGACGCCACTTTAGGTGCGTCATACCGTGGGCCGAGCGCGCCAAAATGCGCGTACTTGGAAAGGCGATCGATCACCACTAAGATAGTGGTATAGCCCCGAGAAGACGGCAAGCCGGTAATAAAATCCATGGCAACTTCGTCCCAAACTTGCTGTGGCACTGGTAACGGTTGTAAGAGGCCTGCCGGTTTTTGTGTACTATACTTGGTGGATTGACACACCAAACAAGAGGAAACAAAAAGCTTGACATCCCGACGCATGCCAATCCAATAAAAGACCTCGGCAACACGACGGAAAGTTCTGTCGACCCCGGGGTGGCCTGCGGACGGAGACGAGTGGAATTCGGTAAGGATTTCAGCTTTTAACGGGGATTCCGAACTCACCACCAATCGATGATTGTAATAAAGGACTCCATCATGAATCCGGAATGGTGCCGGCAGGGACCCTTCGGCTGCCAGGCTGTGCCATCGCTGCAGGTCACCAAAAGTGGTGTTCTCACGGCGTAAGCGTGAGAGAATATCAGGCAACGGCGTGGAGAACGCCAAAAACTGCCGCAACTGTGGATCGATCTCACTCAAACTCCGGGATAATGCATCAGCGACTCTATTGCTTGCGCCTGTCTTGTACTCAATCCGGAATTTGTACCCCATTAATTTTCTCATAAAGAATTGCTGATCGGGGGTTTGAATAACCTGTGAGAGAAGTTCTTTGAGGCTCTTCTGGTCGCTGCGGATTAGAAACTCACGACCCAACAAATATTGACGCCATTTTTGGACAGCGGAAACAATGGTGAAGAGCTCCCTATGGTATGCCGATGAACCCCGACGACGTGGTCCGATTTTCTTACTGAAAAATGAGATTGGACGCTCGTCTTGTAAAAGGACAGCACCAACGCCATCATCTGATGCATCAGTCTCTACGGTGAATGGTTTGGTAAAATCTGGAAGCTGAAGAATCGGAGGCGACATCATAGTTTCTTTCAGTCGTTTGAAGGCCTCGTCTGCGGCGTCAGACCAAACAAACTTGTCCTTCTGTAATAGTGATGTGAGCGGGGCAGCCAATAAAGCATAATGACGGATAAATTTGCGATAGGACCCGGTAAGGCCGAGAAAACCGCGAAGTTGCTTTACCGACTTTGGCGTAGGCCAATCGGACATGGCGGAGAGCTTGGCCGGGTCGGCCAGGAGTTGTCCGGCGGTAACTATATGCCCCAAATATTCCACCCGAGCTGTGCCGAAGGAACACTTCGAACCCTTAACAAAGAAGTGGTTATCCTGCAAAACCTGTAATGCTACTGCAAGATGACGAGCATGGTCTGTCAAGGAGGGACTGTAAATCAAGATATCATCGAAGAACACAATCACAAAGTCCCGTAAATATGGTGCAAAAATCTGATTCATCGCTGCCTGGAAGGTAGACGGAGCGTTAGTCAGGCCAAACGGCATAACTAGAAACTCGAAATGACCGTCATGAGTACGGAATGCCGTTTTGTAAATGTCAGCAGAGTGCATGCGAATCTGATGATAACCGGACCGTAAGTCCAGTTTAGTGAAGAAAGTCGCTCGACCCAGCTCATCAAATAATTCGTCGGCGGTGGGGATCGGAAACTTATCAGCGACGGTGGCGGTGTTCAGAGCTCTGTAATCAATGCAAAACCGGAAACTACCGTCTTTCTTCTTGACTAATAAAGCAGGAGAAGAGAAAGGACTTGTGCTGTGGCGAATAATTCCCTGCTGGAGCATATCAAGAACCTGCCGTTCGATCTCAGACTTTTGGAAGTATGGATATCGGTAAGGTCGGACATTGACAGGTTTGGAATTCGGTAACAGATGAATACGGTGATCCCAGATACGCTGAGGTGGAAGCGATGTAGGTAATTGAAAAACCTGAGCATGTTGCTGTAAAACATCACGTAACACTGGGTGAAGGTCCGCAGGGAACAGATCAGATTCGGCTAGCTCTGTCAGATAGGCGTCGTTCTGAACCGGAACAATCTCAAAAAATTCTGCGACGTGCTCAGCGGCACACAAAGACTGTAAAGTATGAGCGGATATCTGCTTAGGAGTATTGCGGTCACCCTGTAATAAAACCTGTCGGCCTTGCCATAAAAACTCCATAGTCAACCTGGCATAGTCATGAGAAACTTTCCCCAGAGTCTGTAACCATTGAACTCCAAGAACGACATGCGGCCCATGCACCGCAAGCACAAACAGATCAATCGGAAATTCATGTCCCTGTAATTGAACAAGTGTGCCGGCGCACTGATGAGTACACTGTAAGTACGCACCATTGCCCACGTAAACACGAAACGGATGCACTGCTGTCAAAGTCAACTGTAACTGCTCAGCAATAGACGGATGAATGAAATTATGTGTGCTACCCCCGTCGATCAAAACCTGAACAGACAAGCCAGCAATAGAGCCCAAAATTTTCAAGGATTTGGGACTAGATAAACCCTCCATCGAGTTGATACTGGAAACATCACCCGTGACGACAATATCGTCGTCGTGTTCGACCTCGACAGGGTCCTCTTCGTCGGACTCATCATATCCCAACAACAGAAAACGAGGCTTACAGCGATGCCCCCGGGTGTACCTCTCATCACAATTGAAACATAAACCTTTTTTAGAACGCTCTTCTCTTTCCGCTAAAGTTAAACGTTTAATAGGAAAAGACGAGGGATTACCGTTCAGGGTGGTGGAGCGCTCCAAGGGAGCTGGTGGTGAGGTAGTGTGCGCCGAACCAGGGGAGGTGCTCAGCTGGACAGGTGTACGGGGACCGCTTGGTTGCCAAGGCCGACGGGACGCCGCAGTCCATGGTGGAGCGGATTCTTGAAACGTCGCCGCTAACTCCCGAGCCAAGGCAAAGGCTTGAGATAGATTAGTCGGATTCCGCAAGTTGAGCTCGCGGCGAACGGGTTGATTTAAGCCGGCCTTGAAGAGAGAAATCAGAGTCGGTTGAGTGAGGCCTCGGACGTTGTTGAGTAAGGCTTCGAACTCAGCTTGATAGTCGAGCACTGTCGTTTTCTGCTTCAAGTTAGCTAGGAGGCCGACGTAGTCCTCGTAATGATGAGGGTCAAAGCGTTGTTGCACCGATAACAAGAAATCAGGCCATGTTTCATCAACATGATTTTCGCGCTGATAGCGAAACCAATCCGACGCGGGGTGGTCGAAAAGCATGCCCACTAGGCGAAGGCGATCATAGTCCGCCGTATAGAAGTAGTCGAAGTACGCCTGTACTTTGTAAACCCAACCACGCGGATCCGTGCCATTGAAGTGTGGCGGATCAATGCGGATTTTGGGAATGGTCTCGTGTCCGGGCGGAGCCCTAATGACGACAGGCGGACGATTTGGTTCGGGCGGTTGGCGTGGAGGCGGAAGGACCTGGGCGAGCGCAAGGCCTGCCGGGAGATTAGGGTTTGCGGCCCCCGGCATGGCGTCCGTGTGGTGTAGCGCGGCCGCCCTCGGAACCTCGTGCGGTGGGTCCGGATTTGCAGCTGCGTGCGGTTCAGCCGCCGGATTAGGGTTCGGCGGATTAGGGTTCGGTTGGCGAGCCTGACGCCCGGCGAGAGCAGCAGCCGGAAGGGCTCGATCGTTGACGATATCGAAGACGTTATCGAGGCGACGGCGATCAATCTCCGCCTCACGTCGGAGTGTTTGACCGTCAGTCGTGACAGTCATGAGCATGTCCCGTATTTCCGCAACCTGAGCGGATAGATCGGTGACGGAGGTCGTCAACGCGGCAATATCAGCCGAAGATGAACCGTCGGAGGACATGGTTCACGAGATGGAAGCACCAGTTGATACGGGCTCGGTGTGAACCACGTATCGGGACCCTTGTTGGTCAAGGGGGTCGAGACGCACCCGATGTGGACGACGACTCGAAAGCAAAGGAGTAAACAAAGAGAGCCAAAGAAACTAGGGCAAAAGGCTAATTTCTCTGATTAATTTTCTATCAGACAATTTAGAGGATATTTATACCTATGCCCTAGACGGTTCAATAAATGCATCTCAGGAAAGAACCGCCAAGAAAACCTGAGAAGAGAGACTTGCTCTAGTTTTAAAAATTACACCGACATAAAATAAAATACTTAACTAAAATAATTATTAGTCCTAATAAAATAAAACATCTAATTAATATAATTATCAGTCTTCATATCTCTTCGGCCTACGCCGATCTCTTGCGGGCCTTGTGTTGACGGGTTCGGTTATTTGATCCGTATCAATTTCCCAACACTGTCCCAACATTTTTTTTTTAAAAAAAAGCATGAAAATAGTTTGGTATTGAATTTATTGTTCTTTCTTCAAATTTAAATAACTATGTGTAGCTTAAATTAAATCAATCTACTCCATGTGGTTATCCTACATTTTGTTTAGATTTTGTTTTTCCATTTTAGAAATATTTAAAGATATATTTAAACTTAAATGGGTAAAATATTGCTTTGGTTCATATAAGTGATCCATCCTGAGTTTTTGGATTATCAAAGGAACTCGAATCAGTACATTGACGCCTTTCTTAGTCCTGGTTGGTTGGTTTGTTGCCAACTTGCCATCATTAAAACTTGACTTGAACTCAGTTTTGAGCGTTAATTGTTCGGCCGAGTGATTTCTTTGTGTGGCTTGCCTTAAATCAATCCTAAATTGAACTATGATGACATGCCGATGCTATGTGCTACACACGAGACGAGTATTTTGCAAGTGTTCTTGTTGAGAATAAAATATATCCTACCATTGAAATTTCAAAAAAAAATCAGCCTAGTATATAACTTTGGGTTACTCTTTTCTATTTTCAATTGATTTTAGGATAGAATTTTAATAGCTTATGCGTCAGGTTTAATGCATATGTGCACACGTACTGACACGTTTTCACTTAATTTACCTATCGGCCAACAAACTTTCTTCATAGTATCATAGCATGTTTAGTCCTAGACTTATTATCTACCTTTGAGGTGGGCTTAGCGAGTTGTTACTCGTCCGTTATGTACCTTATTTAACTACTGATTACCTTTGGTTGGGCTTAGCTCCACCCGCCTGTCATCTACCTTACTTAACCCACCGATGTTCAAGTGTCAACTGGCCATTCCAGTTGCATGCACTTGATCGAGGGGCGTGTTAAGAATAAAATGTACCCCACAACTGAAATTTCAAAGAAACCAGCCTAGTGTATATAAAAATGCATTACTCCTCCTATTGTGATCAATTGTTTGAGAATAAAATGAACCCCACATTTGAAATTTCAAAGGAAACCGACCTAGTTTATATAGCCTTGGGTTACTCCTCCTATAGTCAATTGGTTTTAAAATGAAATCCCTACTAAACTACCGACCCACAAACTTTCTTCTGTTCTCGTATAAATATATTTAGGCCTCGTTTGTTTCTATACTAAGAATCGGGTTGGAAAGAGGAATTAGAATGGAATAAGAATCACTCATACCTTGATTTTTAGTTGGGTATGAACTCTAGTGTATTTGGCTAGTATATATGGGAATCACTTATTCTTATATATCCCCTTAGTGAAAACAAATATTAGAATGGGTTTCATTATGTTTAAACCCATTTTCTATACCAGGAGTATAGAAACAAACAGATCCTTATAGTTTTGCAACCGATTTAAAGTATTTTTTTTTAGTCTTGTCTTTGGCTCGCCCGATTCGATCGGTCGGACACCGCTCTACATCCGGATCGGATACTTCGTGGTCCCATTTTGGGGAGACCCTCCCGGCCAATATCAGTTTCTCCATACATGTCGCCAGAGAATCTAACTCGAATCTCCTGAACAACATTTAAGGAGTCTAACACCACTTTACCACTAGATCAACTGAGCATTGATAACCGATTTAAAGTCTTTGAATTGGTTACATGTGTCTTCCATTATACAGTTTAATTTGTTAAGGTGTTCGTGATGTTATGGTATATATATCCATTTGGCTTCTAAATTTAGGAATGAAAAGTAGGGTTGTACTTGGTTATAAAGAGATCGATACCGTGAAAGAGTTTTTTACATTGCGCCTTCACCATCCATGTAATATTACTACAAACGCCTTGTTTATGCCTTTATATATGCTTCTCGAATCTCGATGCTCAACCATGGAAGGCGATTTAGTGGTAAATACTTCATCCGTTTCAAAATAGTTGATCTTAGACAAAATTTTACACATATTAAGAAAATATATTTTTCCCAAATTACCCCTATAAGTACTGTTTATTTTTTTCAATTATCAATGAAAATTTTGGGATATGTATAAAGTGGGGTATACATAAGGGTATAAATGGGAAAAAAAGTTATATGAACATCTATTTTGAAACAAAAAAAAATGGCTTTAAGAACAATTATTTTGAAACGGAGGGAGTATTTTCTTTTCTTGGTTTCTTCAATTGTTCTCACATATTATACATTAATTATGCGTATTAAATTATTATGCGCAAAAAAAAAATTGTATTATTCCCTTATATAGTTAAATTTGAGTTAATAATCGTTCATGATATTCCTTTTATGGTCTTTACATTATATATAATGTTTTTTTGGTAAACACATTATACATAATGTGAAGATTGAACATATGGACCTTAATTATATGAACACTTACCACAACCGTTGTGAGAAAAAAATAGTAATACAAAATTAGTCCAAGGACATAAATTAAAAGACCTACTTCAAATACAAGAAAGATATAAGTCGAGTCTAATAGGTCGCAAGTTCGATTTCTCACTAGTCTTCCTAAGGTCAGATAAATATAAGGACTTACTAGTTGGTACTTGGTTGTGTAATAAGACTACTATTTGCAACCAAGTTGATGCGTTCCGCATTTTGGGTGGATCGCACGGGTGCCCGATCTAGGCTCGGAAGGGCCTCGGATCTTCTCCAACGAATAGTAACCGGGATAAGCGCGACCCACAGGGTGGCTCGTGAGGGAAAACTCAACGGATCGAGTTCGGGTGGCCTAGGGCCGAGACGAAGGCTACTATGATTTCTTTTTCCTCCTTTGTGTTAAGCTTATCAATTTTTCTTCGATTCGCGAACCGGGTTGACGCCTAGGCCTTAGGGAAGAGAAACTCGATGCACAAAAAGCAATCTGTCTATAGCAAGGCGTAAATAAAACTGAATACTACGAGTTGTTTAAATAGAGAATGCAAAACCTAACTAGGTCTAGCTAATGAGCCTAATTAACTATTGGGCCAGTCTCTTAAGCATAAGTAGACACACGCCCAAAAATAGTAATAACGGAAATATAAATAGAAACTAACTATAAATAGAAACATGCCAAAATAGGAAATATAATAAATAATAATAAATATAACAATAACGAGCTATGTCGGAATCCAAGGCGGACGCCAAGGTCTCGGTAGGCTCCGGCTCGTCATGATCGATCTAGGTCTAAGACCGGATCGCATCATCCTCCCTCCCTTGGAATCGAAGTGTCCTCGCTTCGAGCTCGGGGGGTCCGGGGAGAGGCGGAGATCAGTAGGCAGCAAAAATACATCGTCGGGCTCGGTGTCATCTTTCGGAACGTCTATAATAGGCAAAGCAAACTCGGGTTCCGAAAACGGCACACGATCAAACAAGGGCGCGGCGACAATAGGCGATGGATCGACTGCTGCAGGAAGCAAAAGCATCGGACAAGGAGATGGAGGCGGTAAACTTGGCTCATCAAAGACGGGCTCGCTATCTCAGATGGGCTCGCTATCCCAGATGGGCTCGCTATCCCAAAGGAGCTCGCTATCCCAATCGCGCTCACGGTCCCAAATGGGTTCGCTGTTCAGGACGAGCGTGGTTTTGACATCTGCGGTTGTAGGAGGAGGTCGTTGTTGTAGCGCCAAGTAGCCTGCCAAGGTCGGGTCTTGTGGCGAGCTTGAGGTGTTGACGCCTGGTGGATTCATCGTCTTGTAAGTCTCCTGATTCGATCTTTGCACTTTCACCACCATATTTCCGCCATTAAATCAGCAAAAATTCCAATTTTTTTTAAGCCAAACCCTAATTAATTGTTCTTGTCCCTTAGGGTTTAATAGTGGTGTGATTTGTTCATTGCGTTGATATTGCTTGATTGATTACCCATCGTTAGTAATTTTCAATTACTTGATAGCCTATCTTGCTTGTTTTGATTGCATTGAACTATAATTCTCACTACATATCTATCGTTACTTGTTTGAGGGTACCAAAATTCAGCATTACAAAAAATAAAATAATTCGGCCCTCCTTTATTCAAACAAAAAAAAATCAGTTGTGGTGGCATAGCCAAAATAAGGTAAGCCGTTAACCACATTTGTTCAAAACAAAAAAGAGGAGAAATTGTGGGTGGTAAAGCCAAAATAAGGTAAGCCATAAACCACACCTTGTTAGTGATTTCAACAATTGTTCGTGCTTGCGTCATCACTTGTTTGCTTAGTACTACTTGTTTGATATTACTATATTGTGTGGGTGTATATCTTGCTTTACTTTGCTTTGTTCAATAACACCATTGTTTTACTCGTGAGCCTAAGCCGCCTCTCGCACAAAGAGCCGCCCGTGACCTTGTGTGAGTGCATTGCTCGGATCAAGAGCTAAGACTTTGTGTGTTTGCTTGTTATTGTTCGTTTTGTTCTTTGTTACTCGCCATGTCTTCTACTTCTGATTCAGGTGCTTTGCACACTCAAGAGGACAATCCTACACTCAACCCGACTGCCTTGATCGAAGCCATAACTATGGAGCAAGAAATTGCTCCTTTAAAGCAACAAATGGCCGACATGAAAACTCAATTTGCCGCCCAGCTGGCCGCCCTTACTCCGCAACCAACATTGACTACAATGCCGCAACCAGGCGTCAATACTTCAGGTCCACCGCACAACCCTGTTTTGGCTGGCCCCTCGGGGCCACATCAACTCCCTTCCGGGCTGTTGACGCGTGCCCGCGCCAAGGCCACCGGTATCACAATTGGCGACTCGGCAGCATCGGTGGTTCCGATCACGCATACTCAGCCTACATTGCTTGTGACACAGGACCCCCGCCGCAAGGACAAGGGCCCCGTTGACCCTAACCCGCCACCGGTGGAGGTCGTACCCGAATCAAGGCAAGGTCAAGAAGTCCACGTTTTGCATAGCGATCCAATTGCCAATGCTCCGTCTTCGAGTGCCTACGCCGAAGAACAAGGTATGTATTCTCAACCACCTATTTTTGATTCTTATGGCCCCGAGGATGATGGCTACTACGCCACCACCTCGCTTGGTGCTCCAAATCGCCCACAATATGTGGACGACGCGAGAGCACGCCAGCTTTATGGAATGCGTGACCAACGCTTTCCGGCACCGGCTCTTGACCATAATGCTTTTGCAATGACCAACAGGCCATATGAGAAGGAACCTAGTCACAATCGTCGACATGGTTCCTTGGAGTACAATTTTGATACTCCGATTATCCATGACGACTTCAAGGAGTTCGATGATGAACAAATTGAAGATTCGGGCATGGTTAACCCTTATAATTTTCCAGCGTTGGGCGATCCTCCTGAATTGGATGAGCGCCCATCGGATTGGATCCCGCCAGCCCCCACCCCTAATTATGGCAATGCCCAAACGCGTCGAAACCGGCGCGCCTATGATCATGTTACCGAGCGGAGCACCCAAGCCCCGCCCCGACAACATCATCAAGGGCAAGACCAACATTACGGGCAGGTGCCGGCCCGGCCTAGGTCCCCTATTGATCGTGGCCATGACGTTTGTGTTGCTAATGGCGATCGGGACGCTCTCCGGTACAAACGACACGAAGTTAAGGTCGAGATTGAACCGTTTGAAGGGCATCATGACCCTGCGGTCTTTCTAGAATGGGTTACTGCGACGGCACATACTTTGCGCTATTGTAATATCCCCGCTTATGAGCATGTACAAGCGGCTACCTTACATTTCCGTGGTTCCGCCCGGGTTTGGTGTCAACGCTTTGTGGATGATCGTTTGCGTTGGGGTCTTACCGCAATGACTACATGGGATTAGTTGGTCTATGTTATGACTTAAAAATACATTCCAACTGATTACCGTAATCAAATGCGCTTGGACATCGCTGAATTTCGCCAAGGATCCTTGTCCCCTATCGAGTATTTCGAAAAGTTAGAGGACATGTTTTTCAAGGCAAATATCAGTGTTGCTCCATCCACATTGCGTACTAAGTTTATTAGTGGTCTGAATTTGCCTATAAAAGATCAGCTTGAGATCCTTCCTATTAAGGATATCAACACACTAGTGCATACGGCCATGAAAATTCATCAACAACATGTACGCAATAAGAGTTATGGTTCCCGCACGTCGTCAGGCAGGTATGTTTTTTCTAACCCTCGTCCATACGGTTTTAATACTAATGAAAAATTTAGTGCTGGTGTAGGACAGGGTTCTTCTACTTCTTTGGGCAAAACCACGGCTCCCACACCGTCACGCACGGCTACCCAAAAGCCGGCACAACCCGGTCGTGAGAGAGCCCATGATTTGGAATGCTACACTTGCGGTGGCCGCGATCACTACCAAAAAGACTGCCCTAACCGCAAGAAGGTGATGTTTGTCCAAGCTTCAGCTGGTTACGAGTCCATGGATGAAGAAGAGGAGATTTCAGCACCGACACCATTGGAGGAGGAGTATTCGGTGCCTCGAGCCGAGGAATTGGATTGTGCTCCATCGCCGGCTTATGTGGGGACTCCGTTGGGGTTGGTTTCTCGAAAGGCTTTGATCCTTCGTGAAAACAATCTCAATGACCAGCGGGAAAATCTTTTTCACACTCGAGCTCTGGTTGGTTCAACGAGCTTAAGTGTCATCATTGATTCTGGGTGCTGCACTAACTTGGTTAATGAAAAGGTGGTCGAACATCTTGGGCTGCCTACCACTCCACACCCAGCTACTTATGGTCTTCAATGGCTTTCGTCTAGCTCAGGTACGCAAGTTACTAAAAAATGTACCATTTCCTTTGCTATTGGTCCTTATACAGATACCATTCTTTGTGATGTAGTTGCAATGGACGTCACACATTTATTGTTGAGACACCCATGGCAATTTGATAGACGTGTCCTTCACGATGGTTACTTGAACACTTATGTGTTTACGTACCACGGGAAGCGCGTCAAGCTCTTACCTATGTCGCCGAGTGAGATTTTGTAGGATCAGGTTCAACGGGATCGCCAAAAAGCGATTGAGGCGGAGGAACACGCTAGCAAAGTCAAGAGTGTACCCAAACCAAACCACTTGGATGAGCAAGGCAACAGTACACATCCGTCTGGTTAGAACAAGGCGCCCCCACATCAGCCACAACAACGGCCTCGCCAATCGGCACCGCCTAGGCCGCCCCTAAAAGGCTCGGTCGAGCGTCGCCTCCTGTTGGCCCGGCCGTCGTCCATCACAGCATCGTTACAAGGTCGCGCCCCGTGCTTTCTTTTGGTGCCGATGTCCTTGACATCTTCTAGCACCGACACCCCGGCAATGCCAGATGAGGTAACTTCCTTACTTAGTGAATTCAAAGATGTTTTTCCTAACGCATTGCCTGTTGGATTGCCACCTATACGAGGTATTGAGCACCAAATCGATTTGGTGCCCGGTGCTTCGTTGCCCAATAGAGCTCCTTACAAGGCCGGCCCGGATGAGACCCGGGAACTTCAAAAACAGGTTCAGGAGCTACTTGAGAGGTTATGTTAGAGAGTCGATGAGTCCTTGTGGTGTTCCAGTCATCCTTGTCCCAAAAAAGGACGGGTCTTAGCGCATGTGCATGGATTGCCGGGCTATCAATCAGATTACCGTCAAATACCAGCATCCGATTCCTCGACTCGATGACATGTTGGATGAGCTCCATGGCGCCTCCATCTTCTCTAAGATTGACTTGAAGTCCGGCTATCATCAAATCCGGATGAAAGAAGGAGACGAGCGGAAATCCGCTTTCAAGACCAAATTCGGTCTTTACGAGTGGTTAGTGATGCCCTTTGGCCTCACCAATGTGCCGAGCACATTCATGCGATTGATGAATCACGTCCTCCGTGATTTTATTGGTAAGTTCCTCGTGGTATATTTTGATGATATTTTAATTTATTCTAAGACTTTGACTGACCACGTGGACCATTTGAGGCTGGTTCTGGCGCGCTTGCGCCGAGAGACACTTTTTTCCAATTTGGCCAAGCGTACCTTTTGTATCCCATCCACTATTTTTCTTGGCTTTGTGGTGTCTTCTCGTGGTTTACAGGTAGATGATGCAAAAATTAAGGCCATCACGGAGTGGCCTACGCCTACCGCCGTTACCATGGTTCTTTCTTTCTTGGGCATGGCCGGATTTTATCGCCGGTTTGTGCACAATTTCTCTTCTATAGAGGCGCCCCTACAAGCCTTGACTAAAAAGGGCACCGTTATAGAATGGAAACAGCATCACGAGAGGGCGTTCCAAGATTTGAAGGATGCCTTGAGCCATGCGCCCTTGCTACAATTGTCGGATTTCTCTAGGCCGTTTGAGGTGGAATGCGATGCATCTAACACTAGCATTGGTGGCGTCCTCCACCAAGAACAGAAGCCGATCGCTTATTTTAGCGAAAAGCTCACCGGGGCACATCTCAATTATCCAATATACGACAAGGAGCTATATGCCTTAATCCGAGTGCTCCAAACTTGGAAGCATTACTTGTGGCCGCGGGAATTTCTGATCCATAGTGACCATGCGGCGCTTTCTTACCTCAAGAGCCAAGCACATTTGAATAGAAGACATGCTCGATGGGTGGAATTCTTGGAGACATTTTCGTATGTCGTCCAACACAAGAAGGGAAATGAGAATGTGGTCGTCGACGCACTTTCTCGCAGGTATGTGCTTCTTACTCAATTGCAAACTCGTTTACTTGGCTTCTCTTTGATTAAGGAGCTTTATGCTTCAGATCCTTTCTTTGGACCAGTCTTTGAGAAAGTGCTCGGTTCATCGTGAGTGGGACTCTTATTTTTTAGATGACGGTTACTTATACAAGGCTGGGAAACTTTTTATTCCAGCCTCGTCTATAAGGCACCTTTTAATTAAAGAGGCTCATGATGGACCGGGACATTTCGGGGTGAACAAAACTGTTGCAGCTTTGCGTGAACATTTCTTTTGGTCTAACTTGGTCTCTAATGTCACCAAATTTTGTAGGAGTTGTGTTCCATGCCGAAAGGCCAAGTCAACTACTTTACCTTACGGACTTTACTCACCTTTGCGTGTGCCTAACACCCCGTGGGAGGACATTTCTATGGACTTCATTACGGGCTTGCCTATGTCAAAGGGAGGCAAAGATTCCATATTTGTTGTTGTGTGCCGATTCTCTAAGATGGCTCATTTTATCGCTTGTAAAAGTACGAATAACACTACGGAAGTGGCTTCTTTGTTCTTTCACAATGTGGTAAAATACCATGGTGTGCCCAAAACTATTATAAGTGACCGGGACACCAAGTTTGTAGGCCATTTTTGGAGAACACTTTGGGGGAAACTTGGCACCAAATTATTGTTTTCTACTAGTTATCACCCCCAAAAAGATGGCCAAACGGAGGTCACCAACCGTACCTTGGGCTCACTCTTACGAGTGATGCTCCAATCAAACCCACGTAGGTGGGAGGACTTACTTTCTACCCTTGAGTTTTGCTATAACAGGTCCAAACATTCGGCGCATTCTTTGACTCCGTTTGAGGTCGTTTATGGGCGCAATCCCATTACACCTTTGGATTTGGTTCCCAATCCGTTGAAGCAAGGGGAACATGTTGATGTCGCTAATCGAGCCAACGACATTCAGCAACTCCACGCTAGGACAAAGGCGCACCTTGAGCGGCGCGCTATTCAGTACTCAGCACAACACAACACAACCGGGGTCGTGTGTCTATGATTTTTGAGCCTGACGATCTTGTGTGGCTCCATTTGCGCAAGGAACGGTTCCCGGCAGCCCGGAAGACCAAGCTCCATCAACGTGGTGATGGGCCATTTCGTATTCTTGAGGGAATTGGTCCCAACGCTTACAGGTTGGACCTTCCGGATTCATATGGCAATGTACATGCAACGGTCAACGTGTCAGATCTTTCTCCCTTTGTTGAGCCGGATTTTGATTTTGAGGAAGTGGGGACGCTTCCCACTCAAGGGGGGGGAGGATGATGCGTTTGCCACTATGACCGTCGCTGAGGAAGAGGAGGCCATGTCGGTTCGATCCAACGGACCCTTGACGCGTGCTCGCGCCAAGGCCATAGGTCGGGCTACGGTTTCTATCATAAGAAGAGCTAACCAATCCGTGAGTTCGGTTCAAGACCCGCCTTCGACTATATTGATGACATCTTTGGTTCAAGACGCATTCCCGGATCAATTGGAGAAGTCAGGACTCGAGCCAAGTCTTTCGGAAGGATCACCGACGGCGCGGACAAGCTCATGCCGAGCACCCCCGCGCGCTGGCCGAAGGACACCGCGCCGACGCCGCAGAAAACGGCCTCCTCGGAGCGCGGGCAACACGCCGAGAGCGCGACCGCGCTCTGGCCGCAGAATGCCGACATCCTTGGGCGCGGTCTAGACCCCGAGAGCGCGCCCGTGCTCTCCCGGGCCAAACCGCGCCCCGACTGGCGGTGATTCGAATCTATCGCGAGTCTTTCCGAGGCCTCGGGTCTTCGGGTTTCTATCTTTATATTTATGTCGGAATTTTAATAGAACGATTACTTAATTTGGTATTATTTATATTTCCGCTATTTATTTTAATTAGCGAGATGGGTTGGGCTTGCATGCTTGGGCCCATTCTCCCTAGGGTTTCTAGGTTTAGATCTACTTTTTATTAAAGTTGTCAGACTCTCATATTTTCAGTTTACGCTTGAATTGAATTGAATTTGCCTTTGTTGAATCGAGTTTCTCTTTCATAGGCATCAGGCGTCACAATCTTTCTATCCTTCTTCCAATCGCCCTACAATTGTTCTGAGGTTTTGCTTGTCGGAATCAATTCCATATCGAGACGCCGCTAGAACCCTAGCGTCGTACCATCAATCCCCAATTCGCGCGCCCCTGCGTGCCGCTATCTCGTTTGCTTCCGCTCCATTGTTCATTCGAGATCGTGACGGGATTCAGAATACGAGACGTCGGTCCTTGTAGCGAGGCGAAACGCATCACAGGTCCAGACTTTTAGGCCCCCGTTCGGCATTTTTTATCGGAAGCTTTTCTAGCAATTCATCTAGATGATCCGCTCCCCTCTTCTCTCACCCTCCTATCTCCAAGCTTTTTCATTTTGACCAAATTCTACTCCATCTAACTGAATTCTGCTTCCTATCCGCTAGTACCAAACAGACCCTTAAGTTATTTAGGGCAGTATAAAGCTCCAGCTAGCATATATAGCCCTCCGAATGCAGCAACGTACTCGAAAGGTTAGATTATTTTGTGCAAATGTAAGCACATCTGCACATGTGACAACAATCAGTTTCATAATTATTGACATCGGAAACACCCGAGGTTTTGATTAAATTAGGAAAACTAGGAAGGTAATATAAATAGATTTTAAAAATGGACCTCGTCTATATGGATCAACCAGTGAAGGGTCTAACTGGTCTATCACTTCATTTATTTAATAATTCGTTTTTTTAATCATCCCAAATGTCCTAATGTAATCAAGAAAAGAACATATATATTTATTTTTCAAATTTAGAATAATACGTACGGAGTACTAGTTATATAGATTTTTATCCTATATTCTCAATTTAGGGCAACTCTACGTATGTATTTAAATTATTGTTGAGAATTAGCTACTAAATAACATGTCAACAATGTCGGTGGATCCAGAATCATTCGACTATCTTTTATTCTTTTAAGTTGAGTTTGTCTTCGGGCATCTAGTCAAGCCGTTAAGTCACGTTTCGACTTCCACGGGTAGTACCCTTGACAAAAAAAAAAGTTGAGTTTAATAAAGGCATTACATGTAAATATCTGTACATCTCTCTAAACAGGCAAATAATATTGAATTTTAAAAGATTTAACTTTTTTTTTGGTGTGGACATTGTTCATGGAAGTCGAAATAAAAATCTCAGAAGCTTAATCATTTGACTAGTTGGCGAAGGTTTTTAAAAAGTTTTACTTAATTTAGCATAGAATGATTATAATTTGAAAGAGTGTGCCTAGGTCGCCTCAACTAATAATTTATTGGTTAAGATTTTATCAAAATTTTAATTGAGTTGAACAAACACTGTAGTAGTCTACCGAATATTAATCAAACATATTGTGTTTGTGTATCATTCAGATTCATATAAGGTGACATCACATAAAAAAGATTTTAACAAATTTTTTAAATCCAGGTAGCATATTGTATTAATTCTGGAGTTTATTGAGGAGTGCAGGTCTCATTTGCAACAGATAGAATCTTCCCCAGAATGCAAAACTCTTATCTTTGAGGTTTCTTCTGTCCAGATCTCAATTACTTTTTTTTTTTTAAAACAAACGAACATTCAATCTAAATCTGTCAATATATGCCACAACCTCTAGTGGTACATTACTAACAAAATCATCTACATTTTGAATCAAAATTTTTAAATGTAGATGGTGTTGTAAGATGTAACAAGGTCTTCCTTTTTTGATGTTATTTACATTAATGCAAAGTTACATGTCTGCACGTTTGCTGAACAAATGAAGGTTGTTTCATTGGCTTCATCAAGGTTAGCGACTGTTCATTTGAATCATTTCAGGATTAATTTGTTGAGGAAACTATTTTTTTTTTTTGGTACTGAATGATGGGTCTTATCCCTTATTATTAATTATAAATAGGGCTTACATATCAGAACTAATGTTCTTATCAAGATCAAGAATACATTTCAAACCCTCAGGCGGGTTATCAAATAAGGTAAATTCTCCTTCATAATTTCCACTTGCACGGGATAACCAGTCTGCAGCACGATTCGCCTGTCTTGGAACAAATTTAAGCTGCACATTCCAGTCTCCCAAACGCACCAGCTCTCTGCATTTGGAGATGACAGTCCAATGAGGGGAAGGGCGGGGCGCTTCAGCAGTAATTGCGTCAATCACACCACGAGCATCAGTTTCAACCTCCAAATTCGAAACCTTCAGTTGCCTAGCAATTGTTAACCCCTGTAAGATCCCAACCGCTTCAGCCATAATCGCAGATTCCCCCCTTATTCGAATTGCATATCCCTTCACAAACTCGCCTCTATGATTGCGAATCAGCCCCCCTGCTTGAACAAAAACAGACCCTTCAGTAAAAGCTCCATCAGAATTAAGCTTCATCCAATTAATGGCCGGCAGCTTCCACCAATCCATGAATTCCCCACGCAGCTCTGCTGTAGCATTTCTATTTCTTAACAGTTGGCGATATTCCCGGGCACGATCCAGAACGAATTCGTGCTTTGGACCATGAATATCAGTCGGAGTGCCAAATATTCTCCCATTTCTCCATTTCCAACACCACCACATTCCATATGCAAATGTAGAAGCCCAGAAATCGCTCCGACTCAATTCATGTCGAATCCAAGTTTGAAGATCTCTAGAATAGAATTGCCCTTTCCGATCATCTGTCAGCAAGTTATCCCAAATCCCCCGGGCTTCATGGCAGTCTCGAAGAATATGCAGCGTTGTTTCCAGGAGCCCTTCGCAAACGCCACAGGAGTCGGAATTGCACAGATGTCTCCTTCTCCGATTGACATTGCTCAGGATTGAATCATGCGCCACCAGCCACACAAATACCCGCACCCTCTCAGCCACTTTCAATTTCCAAATCGCCTTCCAAATGACGTTATCCTGATGTCTAGCTTCATTTTTAATAATTACCATGGCCGAACGTGTGGAAAAATTCCCTGACGCTTCAGGAGCCCAGTAGAAATTATCGCTTACTTCCTCCATGGCAATTCGGATCCCATCGATTTTCATAAGGATGTCTGCTGGGAGTTTGTCAGCAAAAGCACCCCAATCCCATGTTCCATTTCCCCAGTATTCATAAACTGTTTTTCCAAACTCAGCGTCTGAAATTTCCTCTGTT
Organism: Fallopia convolvulus; assembly: GCA_964016875.1. Lineage (NCBI taxonomy): Eukaryota > Viridiplantae > Streptophyta > Magnoliopsida > Caryophyllales > Polygonaceae > Fallopia > Fallopia convolvulus. Next base: position 52,957,506 of record OZ024727.1, on the reverse strand, counting down.
GCCAATTCCACCAAGGGTTTATCTCCAACCCAGATATGATCCCAGAACAAAGTTTTCCTCCCATCCCCAATCTGAGTCCTTACTCCAGCAAAGAGATGAGATTTCGCTTTGACCACCCCACGCCAGAGGTTCGAAGCTCCTGCCTTATGCGTGAACATGTCTCTATCCTGTCTTCCATGGCAGTATTTGCTTCGTACCACCCGAGAAAAGAGTGATTCTGAGTCAGTTAACAACCTCCACCCCATTTTTGCCATCAATGCTGAGTTAGCCTGGCGCATACTCCTCATGCCCAGGCCTCCATTACTCTTGTCACATTTAACCGCATCCCAGTTCAACAGGTGAATTTTCCGCTTCTCGTCAGTCGAGCCCCATATGAAACTCCGAGTCTTCTTTTCAATGGCGTCACAAACATGCAAGGGCAGATCCACCGTCTGCATAGTGTAATATGGGACACTTTCTAAGGCTGACTTTGCAAGTGTTATGCGGCCAGCCATGGAGAGAACCCTTGCCTTCCAGCTTGCGAGCTTGCTGTCAAGTCTTTGCAAGATGTGTTGGAACATCTCTTTTGAGACTCTGTTTTTGCTCATTGGAACACCTAAATACTGCCCAAGATCTTCCGTCATGGATATTCCACCAGCTTGACTTATAGCCGTCATCATATCTTCTGGTGTGTTATCAGAAAAGCACACCATTGATTTCTGAAGGCTCACCTTTGCTCCTGATGCCATACAGTACTTGTTGAGGCAGAACTTGATGACCTCCATCTGTTGAACAGTGGCCTCACCAAAAAGTATCAAATCATCAGCAAAGAAGAGGTGTGACAGCCTCGGCCCACCGGTAGATAAGCTGATCGGCTTCCATGCTCCGGATGCCACTGCCGCATGAAAGAAAACGATAGGCGATATGTAGTTAGGCATGAAGGAAAAACGGGCAATTATTCAGTATGATCGACTCATATTTATTCACCATTTTCATTCTATGCCAATAATATGATCTCAACTATCGATTTATTTATATAATTAAATCCGTAAGAATTAACAACCAAGTCGTAGTAGCACAACCCCTTTAATCCTAATGTTGATTAGACTAATCTCCAGGTTCTACTCCTGGCTACGGCAAATGATATTTTTTAACTCTTCAGAATATTTATATTTATTTAGAGGGCTCAACTTTTTTTTTTTCTATTTTTTTATCTTAGCTTCTAGCATATCAACCACTTTTTATTATTTAATCAAACATAAAAATAGATCATTTGATTAAAAAAGCACATATAATAGTATTAATTAATAATTTTTAATTCTTTTTTACCAATAAAAATTTCGGATGAATTCCACTTTCATTTTGTATAACATGGCTTATTTGCGGAAACACAAAACAAGATCCATCATTTTAAATAAGGTCCAATGGCGCAGTCATGACTTTTCCATTGGATCAACACTTGAGAATTTTTAACCATTTTTAAAGTAGAAACCAATGCACACAAAAAGGATTGCTTTCTTTGCAGAATTAATGAAAGATCTCTAATCCTTGAGAGTTAGTTCACTCAATATAAGTACTAAGATTTTTAACAACATATAATTTGTACATCTACTATCAATTTGGCGAGTCAATCAAGAAACTCAATGCAAGGTGCTAGCTAAAAGGTATAAAGGTTTCTTGAGCCTTGTTGTCGGATCACCCTGGTTCGAAAAGGAGGGTAGACAGCTTCTGGAAAATCAAGTTTAGTAGACTTCTTAAACACCGTAGTTCGAGATAGTCTTTCCACAAGGTTTCCTTAACCAGATAGTATATAATTCACACGTGCTGCTGCTGAGCACGTGCTTCCAAGACAGCTTCTGTTTGGTCTTGCTTTCTTTGTTCTTGAGCTGCCCCTTCACTCTACAAGATATTGTTCAAAATTAGCACAATCAACTCATGGAAATATGTTGTTTCATGACTTTCATCTATACTAGAATTAGCACATACCTGAGTGGAGTTATCAACTGGCTCTTGCTCGCCCTGAGCTTGCACCTCTGAGTTAGAACCAATATACAGATTCAAAGATCCAATTTCTGGAAAATTCATTAATTTGTTGTAGGAGATGATCATGATTCAAGACGGTTTAGAAGTTAATAATTTTCTAGCTACAAAATAGATGCTTACTACTACTGAACCGAATCAAGCATTAAAGTTGAATGCTTCCAGATATGAAACAAAATGAAAATCCTTATTGAGGGTCTTGGAAATTTTAACTCTTGCAGGCATATGAAGCAATCAATGTCAAAGCTATGAGAAAAGCATAAAACGTTCTTCGCGAACCTGTAGGAAAATAACCTTGATAACAATTCATAGGCATATCAATCATTTTTATGGCTTGACTACAACAATTGCAGAGTCCTTGAAGCATGAGCACAACTTGGTGCATACTCGGTCTTAAGCTTCCTTTCGATTGAGTACATAAAAGGGCCATATCAATGAATCATTGAACATCATCTGCAGGAAAGCCAATCAACTCCGGATCAACCATCTCCAAGACTCTTTTACTTTCCTTGAGCCTCCAAACAAAGTCAGTAGCCATGACATTCTCCCACTGGTGTGATATTAAACATAACAACTCCAAAACCATACACATTCAACTTTTCGGTATATTTAGAGGTCTTGAAATACTCTCTATGTATAACAGGTTTATCAAAAAATCTCATGAAGGTAAGAAATTCCAACAGACGGCAACTCTCATATTCCAGTTGAAAATAGACCGTCTTCTCTGAGGATCTTCTAAAAGGTCATAGAGTCTCCCGTTCTCCATATATTCAGATACAAATAACCAATGATTCGTCTCCATACAATAGCCAATAATTTGAAGTATATTTTTGTGTCGGATTTGAGATGACATTACCTCTACCATTTTCAAAAAGTTAATTCTGCGATTTGATAATTCTGATTCAGTGTAGTTCTTGATTGCAACCACTTGTCCATTGGGAAGAAGCCCCTTGTAAATTCTTGTGGAACCACCCTCCCCAATAAGCCTGTCACTCGAGAAGTTCTTCGTCGCACTCTGCAGGGAAGCATAAGTGAACTTCCTTGTACAGTTGTAAGAGATATCATTCCTTTGATCCCAGAATCAACCACTGTCGAAGCATTTTCTGTGACAGTAAGATGTCAGTTTGAAATAAAATCGAACAAACCCTGATAAAAAGCTAGGATGAATCAGAATCTAAAATATTCAAGATTAAATATTTATTAAATTTCTAATCTCTTAGTTCAAGTATCAATATCTTCTCAGTAATAAATAAGGAGAAAGGGTACAGCTTTCAATTTGGCAAAAGAATCAAGAGAACCCAATGCAAGACCCTTAAGGCGTAAAAGGTGTACAGGTTTCTTGCACTTCGTCGGAACACCCTTGTTGGAAAAGGAGGGTAGATAGCTTCTGGAAAATCAAGTTTAGTCGACTTGAGATCAGACAGTACAAGGTCCCTTGATCCAGATAGTACAATTCCCATGTGTTGCTGATGCTGCTGAACAGGTACTTCCAAGACAGTTTCGGTCTGATCATGATCTCTCTGTTCTTGTGCTGTACAAGTTTGAACCAGACATAATTCGAATTTTTGGCACAAGCATTTTATGGAATTCAATATCTTAGGTTCTTTTCATTAGTACAAGTACCTTAGCAGAATTATGGTCTGACTTAGAATGACTGTGTTTCTTCTTAGACAAAATAGAATGCTCAAATTTATGAAAACACATACTTTCTGCACTATTCTCACTGGTTCCTCCTCCATCTTCAACGAATATCGCTGCAGGTGATGATCCAAGGAAAAAACTGGTATAATTAAATTCAAGAATGTATAGTGTGAAGCTTTCTGAGTGCTTGCAGGGATCACACAATTGAGAAAGCATTAGCACAACCTCGTACATGCTCGGTCTTAGATCAGGTTGTGTTGGAGTACATAGAAGTGCAACATCATCAATGAACTGTAAAACGTTATCTTTTGGAAATTCGCTGAGTAGCGGATCAAACACCTCTAAGTGTGTCATTTGCAACAAGTCTGACTGCCCACATGTTAATAAACTGATCATCGTCATCATCATAATTGGATCCAAGTGGGATAACTCGTCCTGCTCTCTCTGTTCTCGAACTATACAAGTTTCAGCCCCTTCTTTCTGCAACATATTTTAACGCATCATGTGATGCAAATATATTTACTCCGCATTCATCAATATCCCATCACTTGATTCACATTTTTGTGTTGGATGTGCGACATCACATCTGTCACTTCCACAAATCCCTTCTTGAAGTTGTAGACGCCCGATCTGAACTCCCTGATTGCAAAGGGCATTTCATCATTCACAAACCCTAGGTAGACCTTCGCCGATAAGCGTTTCGAAATCTCGAGTTGCTAGTCTAATTGATTCGTAAGAGAACAGCCGAATTCCTCTGCGAAATATTTCATCTTTGAGCTTCTCACTCACTCGATTGCCAATGTACTCGCACATCCCTCTACGAGATGAGAATTCAGTGGGTTTATGAACCAGTGGGTTTATGAAAGCAAGTCGAAGACTTACAAGACCCAGAAGAATTGAATTGATTGTCGAAAAGATGGTTGCTTGCAAGTAGCTCTAGGTCAAAATGAAAAAGGAATAATGAGTGAAAACAGATGCCAAAAAATTCCTTCTATGCAAGTCAACGACGGCCCATAACAGTCAACGATGGTTTTGGGATGAGTATGCTTGAGTTTTTTTTTTGTGGGAGAACGGCTATTGGTGATTCTGGACTTGATGGCGAGCATAAATTTGATTACTGATTGAACTTGAGTTCTTTATGAATTCAACATTCATACACACGACGACGGTGGAAGTTAATGTTCAGATATGCTCCATTATTAGTTTATTTGTTTGTTGATGATCAGTACTAATTTACTAATCTATACTTGTTTGTCCGAGTAATTCAGTAGTATGGTAGAGGAAGAGCTTCGCAATTGTATTGTATTTGTCACTATTTGCTGGAATCAACGTGTGTAATTTACGAGTCTAACCTTTCAATACGATGGCATTACGTGTTATCCAGAAAGTACTGAATGTTTCGACAAAAAAAAAAGAAAGTAATGAATGTGCCATCATATTTTTTGGTTAGTTAATCTAATATGAAAGGGCAAGTTGATGGAAAGCTTTTTATTACTATAATAATACAACGTATTAATTCAACTTGCATAATGGATATATAACCAGAGGTGAAAATGTCATACTTCTGATTAATTCTTCTAAGATTAAAATATGTTCTGATTAAGCAGCAGCTGGCTCTCTCATCGACCGACCTTAATTAGGAATCCTCATCTCATATTTTTGACGCATCAAATTCGGATAAGCATGCTCGATCAACTTCTACGTGGACAATGAACATTTTCATTGAATTCTTCAATAGTTTCCAAGCAAGCCTGTCAAATTATTCCTTTATATCTACCTTGCTAATTGAGTTGACTCTGATTCCCCTCTCCAGGCTAAATCCAAATCAATCCTTCCTTCTTTCCATTACAATTGATTCCAAATTCAAATCTTCTTGCAGGAAATGTCTCATCGTCGCCTCAATTCCAAGGATCGAACTCGTGAAATCTCGGCCAGAGGCATAAGAAAATTCTCTTATGCATCGCTACGAGTTGCAACCAACAACTTCTCCAAAGACAGGCTTATTGGTATTGGAGGCTCAGCAAGAATCTACAAAGGAACTCTCTACGATGGAACACTAGTTGCAATCAAGAAATACCACCAAACAAACCAGCCCGAATACGAGCTCGAGTTCCTGCACGTTGTGGAGGTAATGTCACATATCCAGCACAAAAACATCAATCAAGTACTCGGATGCTGCATAGAAGAGAATCATCGGTTACTCGTAACGGAATTCGCCAACAACGGGAGTGTTGCTGACATTTTGCAAGATCCAAAGAGAAAAGATTGGAACATGAGAGCGGAAATTTGTATTGGAATTGCTCGCGGTCTTTCTTACCTTCATGAAGTCGCTAATCCTCATGTCATTCATCGTGACATTAAGTCTTCGAATATACTTCTTGATGGGAATTTCACACCTAAAATTTCTGATTTTGACATTGTGGATTTCTTTGGTGATTCTGATGAGTTGCCACATGAAGCGGCGGTGGTTGGGAGTTTTGTGTATTTGGATCCGGAGTATTGTGTTTCGTTGCAGTATACGGAGAAGGTGGATGTGTATGCATTTGGAGTGGTGATGCTTGAGATTATAAGTGGGAGGAGTGCATTGGATATGGAGCTTGATTTTGATGATCAGTTGATTACATGTTGGGTTTCAAAAATGGTGGAAAATGATAGAGTTTTGGAGATTGTTGATCCGGAGTTGAAGGGCTTTTCCATGGATGATGTCCAAATGTTTGTTGATGTGGCGCTTTTGTGTACGCAGAGGGAAGCAAGCCGAAGACCGAGCATGAATGAGGTTGTGTTTATGCTTCATGATGGACTTTGCAATTCTTGCAGGCAAATTCTGAGTGATGTTGGAAGTAATTCTAATGAAGGTAATTCAAGTTCATTGATGTAGACTTCTTCATTTCTTCTAGACATATCATGATTGTGATATCATGATTGTGATTTTTTTTGTTGAGGCTTGACTTTATATGGTTGCAAAGATGGAATTGATTTGATTTTTAGACGAATATTTTGAGGATTAATTGATAGGTTTTGGTTAAATTTATTAGGATTGAGGATTTCATGACTGAAATTCAGTTTACCTATAAGTAAGAAGAAATAAAGAGGTTTCAATTTCATTTATATGTATTTTCTAACTTGATTATGATTTATATTGAACTAGGGTATTCTGTTGAAGAATCAACCAGGGAAACAAAAGCTGAAGAGGGAGGAGAAGAAACTTCAATTTTGAAAAGCCAAGGCAATTCTAAGTTGACAGCTAAAGAATCTGCTGAGGCAAAAGTTGATTCAAGTAGAAAGTTACAAGCTGTAAGTACATGAAGAGCAAACTCAGACAGAAGTCAGAAGCACATATACATAGATTGCATTGTTCAAAGCTGCAGTAGGAGTTAGACAATATGGTTAACACCATAATATTGTATAAAGATTGAAATCTCATACAAATATACATGATAGCACTTTCATAACTGTAAATTATTTATCTCCACAGAAGTCAATGTAAATGTTCGCTTATGTGTTGTATTAAAGGATTATTGCATGTAAGAAGTGATGAGTTTAAGAGGGTCTTGCATGTTGGGCTCCATAGATGAATCCTAATAGTAAGATCACCCAGAAAAAGTACCATTCAACAGCATATAACAATATATACTTGGCAAGAGTTCAATCCAGATGATGAGATATCACTTGTCTCAGTGGAATCAAGGCATATGGATTAGGAAACAATAAGGGACAAGGTTCAGAATGTATCCAGATAAACAAGACGTGAACTTTCCATGCCCAATTGACACTAAAGACATACTTCACACACTGCAACAGCTGATTTTAACAAAACAAAGATGATCAAACAGACATTTCCGTGTTGACTATCTTAAGATGATCAGCCCCAACCCCAAGCAATGTTCTTGATAGCATTTCTGTGTTGACTATATCCTATTTGTAGAGTTGTATTTGTAAAGTCTTGTAATTTCCTAAGTTTGGTACATTGGGCTTGTGATATGTATAACTAAGTGTATGTGTGTGTAATGCCGAGATGGGCCTATTCTCGCTGGAGGTTGCATTGGGCCAAACGGCCCAATGCAATGCTCACCCGAGATAGCCCGTGTCTGGTGATCCATGCTCATTAGCTTAGACGACGTCGTTGCGTGTGCTAGGGTTGATGCGAGCTCTTTATAAGCTGGCTTTCTCCTCTTGTGCCGCTGGTTGGATGAATCGAGAGAGTTCCTAGGGTTCTTCTCCGAGAGCTTTACTCGGCCTTGTAGCCTGAGCTAGTCTCCGGTGACCCTAGCTCCCTTCGTAATCCAAACAAAGGAAGAGTGAAGACGAGAGCACCAAGGAGACCTTCGTGGTTGCTTGATTCGTTCGAGCTGTGCTTCTCTGAACTTGCTTCACTCTCTCCGATTACTTGCTTTACTTTACAGTTCTCTTTGCCCTCTTGTATTCCCCTTGGATCTCTGGCATTTCGATTGAGGCTCAAAGTCGAATACACACTTGCTTGTTTGTTTGTCTTTGATCTTCTTTTGTATTTGAATGCTTGAGTTCTTACTTTGTATTTCCGCATATCAAATTGGTATCAGAGCCAGGTTGCTCTTACAGATCTAGGGTTTGAAGTTTCTGGACTTTCTAGTCCTGGATCTTCAGATCTAGGGTTTGTTCTTGTTGTTGCTTGTGTTGGATCTTGAGATCTGAGGCTCTCTTAGCTGGATCTGGAGTTTCTACTCCCAGATCTTGAGTTCTCGGTTGTTGTTCTTCTCTTTCCTTCACCTTCTCTCGAAGTTTCTCTTGCTACGTTCCATTGAGAGTTTCCTACTCTCTGGATCTAAAGTCTCGAGTCTCTTCTTGCAGATCTCGGACCAGATCTAGAGTTCTAGAGTCAAGAGACTCTCTAGAACTCAGATCCATTCAGATCCATAAAGAAACTTGCATTTTCTTTGTTTTTTGAAACTTTTACTCAACTGTCTTCAAGTATTTAGGTTGCATGATAGCTTTGCTTGCTTCTAAGTGATAGATCTCCGATTCCCTTTGATAGAAAGGGGCGGGGGATTCTGGATAGAACGGGTTCCAGTTATACTGGTGTAATCCCACTGTCGGATCCTACACAAAGCTCTTGCAAAAGAGCGTCTTTGCTCAGATCTGAAACCCTACAACTCTTGGGGCTTTCTGATCTTTACTTGTGTTTGATTATCACCTTACTTGTTGACTGTTGAGATCTGTAACACACCAAAGCCATCTCTTGTTGGTTGTGTTACTTATCCTCTCTTGCATACATTTGTCCATTGCAGGTGCAGGTAATTGTTGTGAGAACCTCTACTGTGAGACTCACTAGCTGAAGTTTGCTAACTTCTTCTCTCTCTCTGAGTTACTCTATTCTTCTTCTCTGAGCAAGGCTCACTATGTCTGATCATTCATCTGTCCGCATAAAGCCACTAGATGGCTCCTCTGACTTTGCTATGTGGCAACTAAAGATGAAAGCCATCTTGATTAAAGAAAAATGTTGGTCTGCTGTTGATGAGTCATGGCCTGACACATTTGATGCTGCTAAAAAGAAGGAAATGGATCAAATTGCCCATTCTGAGATTATTATCAGATTGTCTGATGAAGTTGCTCGTCAAGTGGTCGAAGTAGACTCTTCCAGGAATCTCTGGAAGGCGTTGAATGACCTCTATCAGGTGAAATCTCTCCCTTCTGTCATTAACTTGCTAGGTCGCATCTTTCATTTCAAAATGGATGTTTCTATGTCTCTGAGTGATAACCTAGATAAATTTCTTAAAATGAATCAGGACTTAGAAAGATGTGGTGATAAGGTTGTAGAATCTCACCAAGCTGTGATCTTACTTCACTCTTTACCACCCCAATTTGATAATTTTAAAGATGTGCTTGAGTTTAACAATGATGGTGTGAGAAATCTGACTAAGAAGAAGATAATAGATGCTGTAACCCAGAAAAATGAGTCTTTGAGAGTGTTTAAGTGTAAACCTGATAAAGATTCTAAAACTGAGATCATGTTTACTAAAGGAAAGTATAAAAACCAGAAGAAGGGTTATAAGAAGAAGGAAAAGGATTCTGACTCTTCTAACTCTAATTCTGGGAATGTCAAACCTAAATCTGAGAAAAAGAACCTCAAATGTCACTACTGTGGCAAGGGGACTCACTTAATCAATGACTGCTTTAAGAAGAAAAAGGATGAGGCACTTGCAGCCTCCACCAAATCACAAGTTGGTACTTCTGCAATTGTAGAGTCCCACCTTTCCTATTCTGCTGAATTGCTAATGTGTGCAAATCATGTTAATTCTGATCATGATGCCTGGATACTTGATTCTGGTTGCACTATGCATGTCACACCTCATAAGCATGTCTTTGACTATTTGCATCTTTGTGATGAGGGTGAGGTTAGGTTAGGTGATCATTCTTCTCTTAAGATTAAGGGTGTTGGTACTGTTCCTTTTAAGATGCATGATGGTGTTGTTAGAATTCTCCAAAATGTTAGGTGGGTACCTGACTTAAGGAGAAATTTGTTGTCTGAAAGCATGTTTGATGATCTTGCTTGCCATATCCACACCTACAATGGAGTCAGAAATGTCTCCAGAGATGGGAAAGTCCTTGTTAAAGGAATCAAAAAACGTGGACTTTATCATGTCATTGGTTCCCCTGTTATGACCATGTCTTCTGAAGTGAATGCTTGCATGAGTGTTGATTCAACTAAACTGTGGCATGATAGACTAGGTCATATAGGTAACAAGGGATTGCATTACCTATTCAAGAATGGGTATATAAGTCAAAAACCCTCTGATTTGAGCATGTGTGAAAATTGTGTGTTTGGGAAACTTTCAAGAACTCCCTTCTCTAAATCCAAATTTGTTGCTCAAAAGCCACTTGAGTATGTGCATGCAGACCTATGGGGACCTGCCCAAGTGGATACTGTTGGTGGCAAGAAGTATTTCTTGTCATTAATAGACCATTATTCCAGGAAGGTCTGGGTGCATTTACTCAAAGCTAAGAGTGAGGCATTTGACATGTTCAAACATTGGAAACAGACTGTTGAAGGCCAGTCTCAGTTCAAGGTGAAATGCCTTAGAACTGACAATGGTCTTGAATTTTGCAATCATGCATTTGATTCTTTTTGCCATGAAAATGGCATTAAGAGGCACTTAACTGTGCCAGGCACACCTCAGCAGAATGGCATTGCTGAGAGGATGAACAGGACCTTACTTGAAAAGGCAAGGTGCCTGCTAATCAGTGCTGGGATGAAACATTCCCTCTGGGGAGAGGCTGTCACTACAGCTGCTTATTTGATTAACAGATCCCCCTGTTCTGCCATTGGATTCAAAACTCCACAAGAACTGTGGAGTGGAACCAAACCCACCATCTCACATCTGAGAACCTTTGGATGCACTGCCTATGCTCTTAATAATGCTGGGAAGTTAAACCCAAGAGCTCAAAAGTGTGTGATGCTGGGGTACCCTGAAGGGGTAAAAGGATACAAACTGTTGCTTATACAGCCTGGAGGCTACAGAGTGATAGTTAGTAGGGATGTCACTTTCAATGAAAGTGACTTCCATTTCAAAAATGTTCTCACATCTTCTCCTGAGCACTTAGACAGGTCTGAACAAGTTCATACTCCATTCTATGTTGCTCCTCCTCAATCTGAGTTATTTGATGAAGACTTTGATATTGGATACTCTCCATCTCATTCTGGAAACTCTGAAACTGCTGGCATTGGTATTTCTAATGAGCACTTGAATGCTCAAACAAGTACTGAAGAGCACTTAGTTGTGCAACCTCACCATCACGGTGGGCAGGTCAGTTCACATCCTTCTTCTTCTTCTCCATCTTTGCATGAGCCTCTGTTTGATTCAGTGCATGATTCACATGATGACTTGCATAATTCCCATGATGATTTGCATGATATTGATGACTCTTTGCATGATGTTGATGATTCTGTTGAGAATATGCCTTTTGAAGAGGTCCCTAACTTGAACAATTATCAATTGACTAGAGATAGGGCCCCTAGGGTTAAAATTCCTAACAAAAAGTATGTGAACAATGTTGATGAGTTTGCTTTCATAATTGCTGAAGTTTTGAATGCTTATACTCCTGACCTGTTTGAGCATGCTATTAAATGTGTTCATTCTGATCTTTGGATGCTTGCCATGAAAGAGAAAATTAAATCCATGCATGACAATAAAACTTGGACATTGGTTCCCAAACCTAAAAATTCAAGAGTTATTGATTGCAAGTGGATCTATAAACTCAAAGAGGGAACCAAACCTACTGACCCACCTAGATACAAAGCTAGGCTAGTAGCTAAAGGTTTCTCTCAAAGAGAAGGGGAAGATTATCATGACATTTTTGCTCCTGTTGCTAAGTATAAAACCATGAGATTAATGCTTGCTATGTCTGCTGTGTATGACCTAGAAGTTGAACAAATGGATGTTAAAACTGCTTTCTTGCATGGTGACCTAGATGAAACCATTTATATGAAACAGCCTAAGGGTTTTGTTGATCCTTCTAAGCCTGATTATGTGTGTTTATTAAAGAAATCTATATATGGCTTGAAGCAATCACCTAGGCAGTGGAATATAAAATTTGATAAATGCATGAAAACTTTAGGGTTTAAGGCTAGCAAGTATGATTCATGTTTGTACTTTAAGCATGTCAAGTCTGATTTGCCCATTTATGTCTTGCTTTATGTTGATGATATGCTTTTGATTTGCAAATCCATGTCTAAGATCAATGATGTAAAGAGGGCCCTTAGAAAGAACTTTGACATGAAAGACCTAGGTCATGCACAAATGATTCTAGGCATTAAGATTGTTAGGGACAGGTCTAAGAAACAAATCATGCTTACTCAATCTGATTATTTGCATAAGGTGTTAGATAGATTCAGTGTTGTGAATGCTAAACCCTCCTCCATGCCCTTAGGAGGGCACCTTGACTTGACAAAAGCCAAGTTGCCTCTCTCCAAGGAAGAGGAGGGTAGAATGTCTTCTATTCCCTATGATGCTGTTGTTGGTTCAGTTATGTATGCCATGATTTGCACCAGACCTGATCTTGCTTTTGCCATCAGTGTTCTGAGTAGACATATGTCTGAGCCATGTGAGAAACACTGGCATGCTATGAAATTTTGTTTGAGATATATTGCTGGTACTGCCAACTTTGGTTTGCTCTATGGTGTTCATTCCTCTCCTTCTGAACTCTATGGTTATGTTGATTCTGACTTTGCAAGCAATAAGGACACTAGAAAATCAACCACCTCATATGTCTACACTTGGTGTGGCAATTGCATCTCTTGGAAGTCTCAGCAGCAGTCTATTGTAGCTTTATCCTCTACTGAGGCAGAGTACATAGCTGCTACTGAGGCATCCAAAGAAGCAATATGGCTCCAAGGACTGTTGAGGGAGATTGAAGGCAAAAACTATATGTCCAAATTGCATATGGACAGTCAGAGTGCCCTATACCTGTGCAAAGATCCCATGTACCATGAAAGGACCAAACATATTGATGTGAGGTACCATTTCATTAGGCAAAAGGTAGCACAGAAAGCTATACTGGTAGAAAAGATTGATGGTAAGAAAAATCCTGCAGATTTTGGCACTAAAATTGTCACAACTGATAAGTTCAACTTTTGCAGGGATTTCCTACACGTGATTGAGCCAGAACAGAGCTGAGAAAGGTACAATGGGCCGGTGATAGAAAGACTGTAAGACCAGAGATCAACAAAACAAGGATACAAGTTTTACTATTGATGTAAACTTAGGAATTAGGAGGGCAAATTGTAGAGTTGTATTTGTAAAGTCTTGTAATTTCCTAAGTTTGGTACATTGGGCTTGTGATATGTATAACTAAGTGTATGTGTGTGTAATGCCGAGATGGGCCTATTCTCGCTGGAGGCTGCATTGGGCCAAACGGCCCAATGCAATGCTCACCCGAGATAGCCCGTGTCTGGTGATCCATGCTCATTAGCTTAGACGACGTCGTTGCGTGTGCTAGGGTTGATGCGAGCTCTTTATAAGCTGGCTTTCTCCTCTTGTGCCGCTGGTTGGATGAATCGAGAGAGTTCCTAGGGTTCTTCTCCGAGAGCTTTACTCGGCCTTGTAGCCTGAGCTAGTCTCCGGTGACCCTAGCTCCCTTCGTAATCCAAACAAAGGAAGAGTGAAGACGAGAGCACCAAGGAGACCTTCGTGGTTGCTTGATTCGTTCGAGCTGTGCTTCTCTGAACTTGCTTCACTCTCTCCGATTACTTGCTTTACTTTATAGTTCTCTTTGCCCTCTTGTATTCCCCTTGGATCTCTGGCATTTCGATTGAGGCTCAAAGTCGAATACACACTTGCTTGTTTGTTTGTCTTTGATCTTCTTTTGTATTTGAATGCTTGAGTTCTTACTTTGTATTTCCGCATATCACTATTCAAGTAAGGTCATCAGAGTTGACTATCCTACCCAGCCTGCAAGGAGGCATTTCATTTCTTCCATGTTCAAACTCCTTTGATTAAGTCAATTATCACCACTCTCCAGTCACAAAGCCTAATTCTTCCATTTCCATTACTAAGTTTGCATTCGTTTGTGCTCGATTTGCATCCTCCCACCAGAAATGCTTCGTCGTCGATTCAATTCCCAGAATTCAAAAAACGGTACATCCTCTAGCTGCTCATGGAAGTTCACCTATGCTTCGCTGCGAATTGCCACTGAAAACTTCTCTGATGATAAACTCATTGGTGCACGAGGCTCCTCCGCGAGAATCTACAGGGGAATTCTGGAAAACCGAATGGAGGTTGCAATCCAGCGATACAACGATCTAAACTCACCCCAGCGGGAACAATTTTTGCATACGATCAAGGTAATGTCACAAATCCGACACCGATATATCAATAAAGTAATCGGATATTGTATGGAGAGTGGTCGATTCTTACTTGTAACTGAATATGCGGAGAACGGGAGCGTTTCCGTTCTCTTACAAGATGTGGAGAGAAGGAAGTCCGTCTTCGATTGGCAAACGAGAGCTTCAATTTGTGTTGGAATTGCTCGCGGACTTTCTTACCTTCATGAGGATGCCAATCCAATTGCGATTCACGGGAACATTAATTCTTCAACTATACTTCTTGACGCCAATTTCACGCCCAAAATTAGGTATTTGGACAGTGTAGATTTCTCTTGTGATTCTAATGAACTGCAGATGCATACAGAGAAAGTAGATGTTTATGGTTTTGGGGAGGTTATGCTTCAAATCATTAGCGGGAAGAAGTTCACCAATGAAGAATTTGTGGATGGTGAGCCAGTATGTAGTACGGCTCATTGGGCTTCAACCCTAGTGAAAAATGGTAGAGTTTTGCAGATTGTTGATCCATTCTTGACTGATTTTCCTGCAAATGATGTTAAGCGCTTTATTTATGTTGGGCTTCTATGTACTTTAAGCAGAAGAGACCTAAGGCCTAGCATGCCTGAGGTTGTCCTCATG
This sequence comes from Fallopia convolvulus, assembly GCA_964016875.1. Classification (NCBI taxonomy): domain Eukaryota; kingdom Viridiplantae; phylum Streptophyta; class Magnoliopsida; order Caryophyllales; family Polygonaceae; genus Fallopia; species Fallopia convolvulus. The sequence goes on along the minus strand of OZ024727.1, from coordinate 52,942,412 downwards.
CTTCATGGTTCGTGTCAATCTTCGAGGATTCCTGATTTGAGAAATTTGTATGAGCATTCTTCTGCAGGTATGTATGTGCATTGCTTATTCGCTTTACACTTTTATCATAGGGATATCAGTAGTTATTGTGCTTGAATCAGATTCTCTATTCTGCATGTTCATTGTAGAAAAATTCTTGTTAATCAAGGTTGTTTTGACTCTAAGAACTGAACTATTCTTGCAGGAACAGTTCTAATAGATGATATCTCCTGTAGAAACACAAGGATGTTCACTTATGCATCGTTGCAGATTGCCACTGATAATTTCTCGAATGCTAGGCTTATTGGCGAAGGTGGTTCTTCCAGAATCTACAAGGGGGTTCTGGCCAATGGAACAGTAATTGCAGTCAAGAAATACAGTAAACCAGAATCGCCCCAATTTCAACATGAATTTGCACGTGTTGTGGCGATAATGTCACAAATCCAACACCAAAATATTAATCAAGTGATTGGCTGTTGTATAGACAATGATCACCGGTTACTTGTCACAGAATATGCAGAGAATGGAAGCCTTTGGGACCTCTTACAACATCCAGAGAGAAAAGAGCTATTATTCAGCTGGCAAAGGAGAGCGGCCATTTGCATTGGTGTTGCACAGGGCCTCACTTTTCTTCATGAGGATGCTAATCCACGTATTGTTCACCGGGATATTAAGTCTTCGAATATACTTCTGGACTGTGATTTTACTCCTAAAATAGCCGATTTTGATACTCTAGATTACTTTCTTGATTCTAATGAAATGCCTCGTACAAGTGAAGAACTGGTTATAGGGACATTAGGATATTTGGATCCACAGTATAGCATTACCTGTCAGTATACTGAGAAAGTGGATGTATATAGCTTTGGTGTGGTTATGCTTGAAATCATTAGTGGGAGATCCGCCATCAATTGGGAAGCTGATAATGATGATGATCGATTAATTACTCGTTGGGCTTCAAAACTCAAGAAATGTGGTAGAGTTGAGGAGATTGTTGATCCGACGCTGATTGACTTTCCAACCGATGTTGTTCAACACTTCATTGATGTGGCACTTTCATGCACTCAAATGAAAAGAAGTTTTAGACCCAGCATGCTTAATGTTGGGCTTATGCTCCATGGAGGTTTAAATTCTTTCAAGATCTCTCCGAGACACATTTTGCCTCTAGGAGATGATGGAAGTAATTTCCCTGAAGGTACATACATAATTGTAAGCTTTTACTTTGTTGTTTGTTTGATTCATTCTGAAAAGAACACAGTTTTTTTTCCCTGAATGTTTATCTGGTGTAAAACCTCATATTGTGCTAGGGTATTCTATTGGAGCGTCGGAAGCATACACTGGAGAATATGTAGGAGAAACTTCAAATCATGCAACTGCCGGTTCTAGTACAGAGAGGCAAGAGGCAGGAGAGCCTGTTGAATATAGAGGATACTTTCATGACATGATTATGCCATTAATCATGAGTGACATCTTGAAAAGTGATGAGATTGAAGCTTCTACTACACAAGAGCAAAGAGACAATGTACGCACTGGCAGTACAGAACAGCAAAGCCGTATGGCCACAGACTCGGAAACATATATCCATAGATCTATTCAGCAGCTGAAACAGAAGAGGAAGATCAAGTCAGACAACATTGCACAAAGATTGACTCAAACAATGGTGATAAAGAGGACTTGTGAGGAAGCTGTCTACCCACCTTTTATAACCAGAGCGTACCCCCGACTTGGCCCAAAACACCTGTTCACTTCTTAGCATTCCATTAATAACTTGACAACATTTGGCATGATTCAAATTTCATGTCTTGCTATTCTGAGATCTTAAGAATGAAGACAACGCTGTTCATGTATGAATAAGTGATTGATGGTTTTTAAATTGACTCATTTGAAACTTCAGCAGTAAATATAAATTGAGTAGCAGCAGAAGCAGTCTGAATTATACAACATTATAGAAATTGATTCCTGCAAGCAATGGTGTTTCAAAACATTCATGTGATTTCAAATTGATTTTCTATGATAGTAACTATCTGTTCCATAGCCTGCCTATATATATATATATCAGAAATGGATGCAAATTCTATATAGATTTGCATGCTTTTTTTTTTTTTTGTAAAATTCCCAGACTGTGATTATATGGAGAGAGATATGAAGTTGTATTATTTTTGACATGATAAGATTGGAATTCAAATTCTTATCCAAAAGTATGTGTAGCAGACTAGCAGCTCCCACATCTTATATATTAATAATTTTTGTTTTGTCTTTATCTATGTGTGAATACTCTCCATCTTCCTTCATCCTTCCTAAAAAAGTTAAAAGACTTTCCGTGTTGACTTTTGGTCCTTGGCCAGCAGGCATTTTTCATGTCTACATTGTCTTTGTTTGACTAATTTACGTTAACAATCAATCTTCACTCTGCAAGCACAAAACGCAATACCCTTCATCCTCCTGCCTCCATTCCTGAATTCCTTCTTGTTTGTGTTTGATTTGGTGAGTTTATAACATATATATTCTTGAATGTTTTGAATTTTAATTCATTCTTTCTCATAGGGTCTATTCAATTATAATTCAAACTGAATTTTTATCTTGCAGGAAATGGTTCGACGCTTGTTTGGTTCTCGGGATCGAAGGAATGATATCTCTTGTAGCTGTAGCTGTACAAGGAAATTCACATATGATTTCCTGCGCAATGCGACTAATAACTTCTCCAGAGACAGGATCATTGGTAAGGGTGGTTCTGCAAGAATTTACAAGGGAGTTCTTCCCAATGGACAGGTAGTTGCAGTCAAGAAATACAAGAAATCAATGCTATCTGAATGGGAGACAGACTTTATGCAAATTGTCAAGGTAATGTCGTCTCAAATCCGACACAAAAATATACATCAAATTATTGGCTACTGTTTGGAGGCAAATCATCAGTTGTTTGGAGGCAAATCATCAGTTCCTTGACCTCTTAGAAGATTCTGAGAGAAGAGGGTCCATCTTTGACTGGCATATGAGAGTTGCTGTCTGTACTGGAATTGCTCGCGGAATTTCTTACTTTCATGAGGATATTGATCCACATTTTATACATAGGGACATCAAGTCTTCAAATATACTTTTTGACAGCAACTTCACAGCCAAAATCACAGATTTTGACCTTGTAGGACTCTTTTGTGATTCTAATGAATTGCCTCGTGAGGAAAATGTGGCTGGGACTTGTGGATATTTGGATCCAGAGTATTACGAGACCTCTGAATATACTGAAAAGGTGGATGTGTATGGTTTTGGAGTGGTTATGCTTGAAATCATCAGTGGGAGAAAGGTCATAGATATGAACAGTGATTTTGATGATTTCGATGATCGTCATATCGTTTCTTGGGTTTCAAGGCTCAAGGGAAGTAACAGAGTCTTGGAGATGGTTGATCCGGTGTTAACTGAATTTCCCGAGGGTGATGTTCGGCGATTTATTGATGTGGCACTTTTATGTACTCGACCGAAAGGACACTTAAGGCCTAGTATGCATGAGGTTGTGCTTAAGCTTCAAGGAATGTGCAATTGCTGCAGGCGAGCTTTTAGAATGTTTGATATGCCTACCAGTGCAGGTATGTAGATTGTTTTATGCTTTACTCATGGTGATTATCAAAGTCATCTTTCTAGATTGACATTAAATAGTGTTTCATATGCATAGTGCAGCGCCAATTGAACTACTAATAATTTTTGAACCATGGTAAAATGATTTCATTAAGAAGATAGGGATCAGCATAGAAGGAAGGAGTTAACTGTGTATAAAATTTGCAATAAAAAAAACAATAAAATGACAGACAAGATAGCATGGAACTATTAATTTTACTCAGTTATCTCTATTAAGCTTTTCATTTTTGTTCTGTTTCTTATCTCGAAGCACTCAACTTAGTCAGCATCAATTTATAGCATGAAAAAAAAATCATGTTCTAATTCGTCTTGGATTGTGAAGGAGCAACCATTGAGAATTTTCTAGAGCTTGTATCCTCGAATCCTTATGATGATTCTAACTCAGAGGTGCAAGCTCAGGGCGAGCAAGGGCAAGCTGATAACTCTGCTCAGGTATGTGCTAATGCTTGTACCCAGTGGCAAAGACCTCAAACAACATATTTCCATGACATGATTGTGTACCAAATTTTGAACTATATCTTGCAGAGTGAAGCAGCTGAAACTTCTACAACACGAGAGCAGAGGGATGAAGATCAGACCGAAACTGTCTTGGAAGTACGTGTTCAGCAGCAGCACATGGGAATTATACTATCTGGATCGGGCAACCTTGTAGAAAGACTGTCTCAAACTACGGTGTTTAAGAGGTCTACTAGACTTGATTTTCCAGAAGCTGTCTACCCTCCTTTCCGAACTAGGGTGTTTCGACGTGGAGGCTCAAGAAACCTCTATACCTTTTAGCACCTTGCATTGGGTTTATCCTGTTTTCTTAAGGAATTTGAGTGATTGTGGTTTATATTATTGCCTTGTATCTCCAATTGAGATTGGGATTTCAGTGCTTAATTTTTGTGGTAAGTCAACTAATCCTTGTAATCAATTCTCCATCCTGTAACTCACTTTAATAATTACTCAACACTAGTTTTACTCATTACACCAAGAGGGTTGATAGAAAAAGATTAGATTGATGTTGGATTTCATCCAACATTTCAGTTGAGGTATCGTCATTGAACCCTCTTCGTCTTCCTGGCTTATATCAATCTTGGGGACTCTAAATTCACCAGATTGTTTAGCACTTTGATAAGTTTAGCACAGGAGTTTTTCAATCTCTGAAGAAGTTGTGTCGAATATGAGAACTCGAAAACGTGAGCTCTCACTGCAGAGGATTCAACCACACTAATGGAGTTTCCAATTGTAGCAGCCTTTTCATTAGATGGTCTGATTTGTCAATGATTGATGGACTTTATGGCATATACTTTTACTCTTCCAGAAACACTATTGACTTTTAGAGTGCGTCCAGCAGGAACTTATTGACCTTTGTACCACAACGAAGACATTCCCAATTCTCTCATGTCAGTTCTTCAACCTTACGCGGTTCCCATCTTCTCTTCCTCTTTCAATCTTGCTGATTTGTTAACTACTTTGTCGATTTATTTCAGGTTTTTATTACCTTGGGAAGTTTTAGTTGAATTCTTGCAGCTGTTATGATTAGTCTTTGCTTTGGTGGCCAAGAAGATAAGGGAGATGATCATACACATGATGATCTCTCCTTTGGATGCGCAAGAAGATTCTCTTATGGGTCACTGCAGATTGCGACTAACAACTTCTCCGATGATACACTTATTGGTCATGGTGGTTATGCAAAAGTCTACAGAGGAGTTTTGCCCAACAAAACCCTTGTTGCTGTCAAGAGATACTATCCTGAAACTGAAAACCCGCAAAGCCTACAAGATTTTTTACATATGGTTGAGGTAATGTCATTTATACGACACCCGAATATTAATAGAGTAATCGGCTATTGTATATACTATGATCACCGGTTACTTGTAACTGAATATGTGGACAATGGGAGTCTCTATGACCTCTTACATAATCAAGAGAAAAGAAAGACTCTACTCAACTGGCATACGAGATCTTCCATTTGTATTGGAATTGCTCGCGCTCTTTCCAACCTCCATGAAGATGCCAATCCACATGTCATCCATCGCGACATTAAGCCTGGAAATATACTCCTCGACACAAACCTCACCCCCAAAATCATAGATTTTGATCTAGTCAAGTTCTTTTGTGATTCCAATGAATTGCCTCTTGATGCAGCTGTGGTTTGGAGTTTGCACCCATTTTTTTCAAACTCTAGTTACACTACACTAATGATGGGGACGCTTGGATATATGGATCCAGAGTACTTGAAGACTAGTAAGTGTGTTAAGAAGTTGCTTATACAGAGATCAACACACCAGTGCAACCGGAGCTGAAGAATGAAAGGCGTGGGGTTATGCTGACGTGTCGGTTTCATTAATGTCATTCTCCTAGTTTAATAAGCTAGTTAGTTAGTATAAAATGTAATAAAAGGGGATAGAGACCATTAACCGACTTGATACATTCTGTTTTCTCCTCTTCTTCTCTGTTTTCCTGTTTTCTCTCTCATGTAACAGACTGATGTCATTTGCAAGAAGTTTCTTGCTTTGTGAATGATCATTGATCATGATTTCTTACTTTTGTTTGCTTCCGCTTGATTTGTTCATGAATTGATCTGAGATTCTTCATGGTATCAGAGCAATTCTGAGATTTTTCACATCTTTTCTCGTTCGTTTTTCATTTCTTCGACTCGTTTCCGTTCGAGCTAGGGTTTGTTGGTAGCGATGGATGCAAATCGAAATGTGATCGCAGCTAACCATCCAGATAATCAATTAGCTCATATTGCTCACCAGAATGATCCTCTGGTTCTTAATAACTCTGATAATTCGGGAATGTCATTGACGACTACGCTCTTTGACGGAGGGAATTTCTCAATGTGGAGCCGACAAATTACACTAGCTTTGGAGGGAAAGCTTAAGATCGGTTTTATAGATGGAACAGAGACTCCACCAGAAAGGAATTCGCCAAATTATGGCAGGTGGAAACGTTGTGATTCCATGGTTGCCTGCTGGTTGCTTAACTCTATGGAGGAGTTAGCAAGTGCGTTCATCTACAATGGATCTGCTCATGCATTATGGATGGAGACAGGCACAGAACCAGGGGTGGGCTGGGGTATGCTACAGCCCACCCAAAAAAAATTAAATATAGGTATATTTTAGTAGTACTAGTATAGACATTAATAATCTAGTGGAGCTGGTAAGCACCACTCTTTATTTTTTCCTGTCAACTTAAATTTAGGCTCCCTCCCCCAGTCCCCCCACTTTATTTGTCATTGTTAACGTTTTTTTTTGGTTGAACGTTAGAACTTATTTATTTAAGTATGTTTTTTAGTTGGATACTTGTACATATATTTACATATTAACTAGCATTTATTTTAACATATTTAGTATTTTTTATGTATATAATTAATTAGTATGGAAAACTACTTAGAATTACAAATTTAAATATAATATTAATATTATTAAAAATAAAATAGATATTGTTAATTTTTTTTAAAAAAATTTCCATCAAGATAAATCCAGCCCACCCAGACTTCGATTCCTGTTCCGTCCCTGGATGGAGATCAAGGAACGCTACTTTCAGAATAATGGACCATTACTCTATCAATTGCGACAAGAGTTGGATCAGGTTAGTCAAAACAACCTTACTGTTACTCAGTATTTTGTGCAATTGAAACGGATCTGGGATGAGATACAAAGCTTGAATGGGATTCCGATGTGTACTTGTGGTGCTGCCGAAAGTTGTGACTAAATTTGCTGAATTAGAGAATCAGTCTCGTCTGTTGCAATTCTTATTAAAGCTGAATCCAGAATATGAATCAACTAAAAGCTATCTTCTCTCATTGGATCCGTTACCAAATATCAATAAAGCTTATCAGATCGTATAGAGAGTTGAAAAACAGAAACAGGTTACTCGAAGGGCAGTGATTGAACCAACAGCGTTTATGGCTGATCAAAGTAGGAGGCCTAATGTTGATCAGAGGAGTTCTTCGCAACATCAAGGCAGTGGATCTGGGAATGGTTATGGTCACAATGATGCGGTTTTACTGTACTCATTGCAAAGAAGATGGGCATGATTATGACCATTGTTTCGATATCATTGGATATCCTGACTGGTATAAAGGGAAAAAAGCTAAGAGAGGAGGTAGAGTAGCTGCTTTTGTGGATAATGACAGAGAAATTGCTATGGAATCTCCTCTGGATAGCAATGAGTCAAGGTCTGGTCTGGATCAGGAAATGATGAGTGTTGTAAGCCGGTTATCTAATGCTTGTCAAGCAATGATGAAGGCTTATCAACCGGATAAGATAGACATGAATGTGTCCAAGATGCAGGCAAGTTCCTCTAAGGGAGAATGCTCTTAGAATTCAGGATCAAGGCAGTCTAACAGCTGGGATTTTTCAGGTACTCGATTCTTTGGTTTTCATGCTTCTTTGAGTGCACCAGATGAGTGGATAATTGATAGCGGTGCCTCCTATCATATGACTTCTCAACTTCATTACTTGTTTGAGCAGAATTCTTTGTTAGTACCAGTTTCTATTGTTCTTCCTGATGGATCAACCAAACAAGTTGATACAGTAGGCAAAGTTCAACTTAGGAATGGTTTAATTCTGGATAATGTCTTGTATATACCAGAATTTAAGTTCAACCTTCTCTCGGTTGGGAGATTGGTTAAAGACAACAAGATTAGTACCCATTTTTATGAGGGATCTTGTGTGTTGCAAGCCCTTTCTGATGGGAAGAATGTTGCACAAGGTTTTGAACAAGAAGGTTTATACAAGATCAAGGCTGGTATCAGAGCAATTCTGAGATTTTTCAGATCTTTTCTCGTTCGTTTTTCATTTCTTCGACTCGTTTCTGTTCGAGCTAGGGTTTGTTGGTAGCGATGGATGCAAATCGAAATGTGATCACAGCTAACCATCCAGATAATCAATTAGCTCATATTGCTCACCAGAATGATCCTCTGGTTCTTAATAACTCTGATAATCCGGGAATGTCATTGACGACTACGCTCTTTAACGGAGGGAATTTCTCAATGTGGAACCGACTTGATACATTCTGTTTTCTCCTCTTCCTCTCTGTTTTCCTGTTTTCTCTCTCATGTAACAGACTGATGTCGTTTGCAAGAAGTTTCTTGCTTTGTGAATGATCATTGATCATGATTTCTTACTTTTGTTTGCTTCCGCTTGATTTGTTCATGAATTGATCTGAGATTCTTCAAAGTGTACAGACAAGTCGGATGTGTATGGTTTTGGAGTTGTTATGCTTGAAATCATTAGTGGAAAGCAGGCACTAGACTGTAGCGATCGCGAGGATAACCCGAGAGAATGGTTATGCTTGAAACCCTCCATTGTTGAATGGGCTTTGCATCTCTCTAGAAAGGACAGAGTTTTGGATATCATCGATCCGGTCTTGAGTGATTTTCCCACTGGTGACTTGCAACATTTTATTGATGTGGCGTTTTTGTGTATCAAGAAAGAATCAAAACAAAGACCCAGCATGTGCGAGGTTATGCAGATGCTCGATGGAGTGTGCGATTCTAGGAAGCAACCACTTACAAGCTACAACACCCCCTATATTTCTGCTGGTAATTAACTCTTGCAAACCAATTCATCAATCATTTAGTGTATTTTGAGTTCTCAATTTTCCCTTCAGATTACATTGACATTGGTAGAGATACAATCTTTTAAGTTGGATACTAACTTGTACATATTACGTTTAGTTTCTTCATTTAGAAGTTCAATTGGTCAAACAAACAACGAAGGTGAAGGAGAAACTGAACTTCTTGATTTGCAATCACAAGGAGAGGTAAGCAGCAATATATAAACTGCTTAGAAAGAAAGACTGTTTATTCTAGTAGACAGTGGAAATTAACACTTTTTTCATGTAAAATGTATTTCATTCAGGCTGAAAGCAATACAACCACTGTCTCAGAAGTAGTTGTTCAACAACAAGATCAGCACATGGGAATTATACTATCTGGATCAGAAAACCTTGTAGAAAGACTGTTTCAAACAACAGTGTTTAAGAAGTCTACTAAACTTGATTTTCCGGAAGCCGTCTACCCTCCTTTTCGAACTAGGGTGTTCCGACGTGGAGGCTCAAGAAACCTCTATACATTTTAGTTATTGCAATGTGATTCTCTTCCAAATTGATTGTTAGGTCAATGGTGAAGTAATTTATATAGCTTCTGCAGTTTTTTTTTTTTTTTTGGGACAAAAGCAATACAATGTCTTGGTGTTTTCATTGTTGTATGTACTCATTGAGTCATTGGTAACTTTTGAAGCATGCTTGTAACATAGCCAATATAATTTATCCCGAAGCTATAACATAATCAAGGCCTCGGCTAAATCCACCAGCCCCAGTGGATTTTTCGCCCCGTGAAGTGATGGGGTGTCAGACATAGAACCGGCCCTGCAGTCCGGTTCTATGGAGAACCGGCTTTGAAAGCCGGTTCTATCCCGTCTTCAACAAATTATATTTAATGTGTAGTTAAATTAATTTATTTGAATAATATTTCTCATATATGAATAAATTAGTTTACTTTAAATATTTTGTATAGTTAATATGTAATTTATTATGGATGAAAACTAAAAATTTTATATAATAGTTAAACAAACAAAGTCAAGACAACTTGATTGATTACGAAAATACATCGAAATAAAAACTAAAGCATACATTGAAATAAATCTAGAAAAAACTATGGTCTTGACTCGAATATCCGTGTGGATAACTCCCACCAAAATGCATACTCTGACGGTGAGGTTGAGGATCTTGACTTGAGCCTTCGTCGAGTGGATAGAAACGACTATGATAACTGCTGTGACGGTGAGGCTCGAGAGAAGGCTGCCATGGTGGGGGAACTTGCCTAGGAGGGGGCACTTGAGGAGGAGGTGGAATAGGAGTTTGTGTTAAAGCATCATAAATGTGTGTCCACATTGGCCTCAACTCGGGGTACCGGTCCAAGACATGCATATTATCCGTTATATAACATTTCACGTAGTTGTGGGCCTATATATTATTTAAATCATATAAGATTTATAAGATTAGAGAATAAATAATGTACAATCAAATAAATATAGTAAATCAATTAAGTTATAAGGAAATTACAAAATTTATTTACGTACCACAATCATGCTATTGCCTACTTGAAGCATCAGGGGTCTTTGGTATGGATTGAATCGGTTTGTAGGAGACGACCTAAGCACCTTCATGTGAGTGCGTGGCTCGAACCAATCCATATATCCGGGAGCCACATCCCATCCATGAGTAGCGCGGGACAAGTCCAAAATAGAACTTTCTATGTGTTCGTCACGAACCGCCCAATTACAATAAACATTACTGTACTCAATCTTGTATTTTTTAGGCTTTGGCCCTCTTTTAGCGGTCTTTGGTGTGATGGGATTCGGAGGAATGTGCTGTACAAATCCATATTGTCGGGTGCACCTCCAAGGCATGTACGCTTCTTAGACGTTGTGATATTGAATTACTCCATGATATAAGAGGAACGATATGCTTGATGGAAATCAGGTGATGCATGAAATGGCATCCAAACAACCTATATATGAAATTGTGAGCCGTAAATAACGTAAAAAGTGAATAAATAAACTACAAAATTTCATAAAAAGTTGTTAATACCCGGTCAACTGTGTACCGATCCAACACTTCACGAAAGTGTTGTAGTCTACTCTTTTCATCAGTCGGCAATCTTCGATCTGCACCTCGGCGCACTCCTTGAACCCTTGAAGCAAATTAGGATTTGTTTGGCGAATTACGTCTGCATTCATTTGGCCTCTAAACTCCGGAAAATACCACCATATCCAGTTCTAAAATACAAAATAAATATTATTAGGCCATGAGTGATTATGAAAAGGAATTAACCGTGGGGTATTGAATACTTACATACAGTAGAACGAGACAACCAGCCACACCCTTTGTTTCGGCTCGAGTTGCCTTCCCCATTTGGTTGTACAAGTGTGCAAGAGTCCACACACCCCATGCATAACTCGACATTTCATTCCATGTGAGAGCCATGGCAACCAAATGGTAGTTGACTCTTGTGGTTGTCTTGTCTGTGAGGAGGCCCAAGGCTATCAAAAGGCCCAAAATTGTGGCAGAGATGTTTTGGGGTTGTACTGCATCGAAGTTGCCCTCTGACAACCAATTTACCATTGTACTTGAATTTATCCCTCCCTTCTCTATTTGCTTTTTCTTGAAGTCTAACCAATCTTGCCCATACAATAGAGAGAAATATTCCACAACATTATCCTTATCATATGTAGGGAGAATCTCATTACCTTCAATGGAGATCCCTAAAATGAATTTGACATCATGGAGAGTGATTGTCATTTCACCCCAAGGGAAGTGGAAACTGTTGGTTTTCGGATACCATCTCTCCAAAAATGCATTAATGAGGGCGTGGTCTACACCAGTCCATGGGATTTCGATTAAATGCATCAAACCCGACTCTAATATCATGTTGTACCACGGTGTGTTCACATTACGCCTTAGTAATGATGGCAATAATTCTAGACTCTTGCCATGGGTGTGAATTTTGGACTCTTTCACATGCTAAAATTAGAACATATAAATATAAATCAATAATCAAATGTATATGAATATAACATTATAACATATAAATAATAATCTAACCATATAAATAATTTAACTTAACAATCTAACATATACGGATATGATATTGTAACGAATAAAATAATGATCTAAAATATATGAATATAATAATCTAACCATATAAATAATTTAACTTAACAATCTAACATATACGGATATGATATTGTAACGAATAAAATAATGATCTAAAACATATGAATATAATAATCTAACCATATAAATAATTTAACTTAACAATCTAACATATACGGATATGATATTGTAACGAATAAAATAATGATCTAAAATATATGAATATAATAATCTAACCATATAAATAATTTAACTTAATCATCGTTGTCGTATATGGATATGATATTGTAACGAATAAAATAATGATCTAAAATATATGAATATAATAATCTAACCATATAAATAATTTAACTTAATCATCGTCGTCGTATACGGATATGATATTGTAACGAATAAAATAATGATCTAAAATATATGAATATAATAATCTAACCATATAAATAATTTAAGTTAATATAATAATCTAACCATATAAATAATTTAAGTTAATAATCTAATCTAACCATATAAATAATTTAATTTAACAATCTAACATATATGGATATGATATTCTAACAAATAAAATAATAATGTAAAATATATTATATTCTACCCATATAAATAATTAAATACTTACATTTGGGTTATTCCAAATGACTTTTGCATAATGAGCGTCGTAGTCCACGAGCAAGTCTTTTATGATTGGCCCACCTTCATCATCGTCGTCGGCCCCGCCCTCGGCGTCGCCGCCGCCTCCTTCGTCACCGTCACCGCCATCATCATCATCATCATGAATTTAGGATTACCTATTCGTAGACGTTGTGAAGAAGTGAAGACGCTGATCCGTCCATACTTTGACAATGCATTCTGCATAAGGCTCAAGCCAAAATTCTTGGAGATAATTGTATAGACCATCACCCCATGAATCCCTTAGCCTTGCAAGCCGCTCGTTGTATGTATCCACTGACCTTGAATAAAACACTCTGATACATTGCCTAGCAAAACCTGTAGCTCTTGCATCGTCAATTTTAAGGCTTAGCGCTTTTGCTTTGCAATTGCTCCTGATGTGCACCTAACGCAACAAATGATGGGCTAGTGGAAATTCTGTCTTCAAGGCTTTAATCAAAGCTAGCTCACGGTCAGTCACAATAACTTTTGGCCTCTTACCCGCAACGGCACAAAGGAGGCTCAGTTCGTTCAATACCCATGCATAGTGGGTGGTGTTCTCTCGCGCCATGAATGCAAATCCAATGTTGAAGGTATGACCAGTGCAAGTGAAGCCCACCAACTCAAATAGAGGCATTTTGTAACTATAAGATAATAAGATTTATACATGGTAATTAGAATCAATATATATACACAATCATAAATAAAATAAAGAATTGAGATTAGTAGCCAAATCTTACACATTCGTCTTGTACGTGGTGTCCATGATGATGACATATGGAAACATTTTCATCAAATGCCTCGAAAGTGGATGAACAAAGAACAAATCTTGTATCTCGTCAGTTCCTTCTACCCTTCTATGTGCCACAAAATAACCCCTTTCATCCAAGAAACTCAATGTCGTTTGGGTTACCGTCTTCTCCCCAATCTCTTGACTCCAAATTCTAGACCGGTAGTTGTATATTTGTTTCCGAGTGACCGTACAACCTGGGTATTTTTCTTGTATGAACGCCCATATCTGCTTGGGAAGCACGTATGCCAATGTTAGAGTTCTAACATCCTCCTTCATCTCATCCGTCATTCTTCCAACATATGCATGGCCCAATAAGGTCGTGCCAACATCGTGATTGTGCTTTGCACATTTGACCGTCAACTTCCATGTTTCATTTGGTTGAAGGAGTCCGTGCAACTCAAATGGACAATTGCACTTCTTTGACACATATTTTGGATCTGTTATTCTAGGTTTTCCTAGAATCAACTTCTTTTTTTCCTTGCATACACCCGCATTCTTGCAAGCTAATATAACCTTTTTGGGCCATGAATTTTTTATGGTCAAGACCATCTTCAATAACTTTCCGAAAGTACGCGCCCATTCCAACATAGATTCACGGTTATACCACTCTTCATCACACACGAAGAATCGAGTGTAATCATCCTTATCCTATGACATTTAATAAAATTTAAACACGTTTCGTAAATTAAAGAATAAATATATCTATAAACTAATAGTAATGAATAAAAATATAAAAAAACAACTATAAAACTTATTATAGTAACAACTCACTAATATTAATCTTAAGTACATTTTACTAATAGTATGAACTATGATAATATATCAAGTCAATTATTTTAACTAACATAATTATCTAATCTTAATTTTAAAAATATTATAATAACTTAAATTCTACAATAAATCTATATAAAACTTATTATAATAACAACTTGCTAATATAATCTAAAGTATAATTTACTAATGTTATGAACTATGACAATATATCAAAGTCAACTCTTTTAACTAACATAATTAGCTAATATTAATTTTAAGAATATTGTAATAAATTAAATTCTACAAAATCTATCTAAAACTTATTATAGTAACAACTCACTAATATTAATCTTAAGTACATTTTACTAATGTTATGAACTATGACAATATATCAAAGTCAACTATTTTAACTAACATAATTATCTAATATTAATATTTAGAATATTATAATAAATTAAAATCTACAATAAATCTATAAACTAATACTAACGACCAATAATAGATAATTATAAAAATGACAATATAACATGTCAACTATTTTAATTCGCTAATATTAATCTTAAGTACATTTAAATAATATTAAGAATATTTATGTACATACCTCTTCCGTAGATGCATAATGAGGGTATGCTTGATCCGGAGGAAAGCACGGGAAACCTTGATCCGATGGATAAGTCGTGTGACCTTGCTCCGATGGATAAAAAGGATAGCATTGCTCCGATTGATAAGGAAGCTCCGGTGGTAGAAAGAAGTTTGGATTTTGAAAAAAAATACTTCCCAACAAATTTGAGAAATAACCATGATTCCGACCCGGATTTGGGATTTCATTTTGAGGAAGCTCGGGTGGTGGAAGATAATATTGCTCGTTTGGATTTTGAAAAGGAGTAGTGTCCAACAAATTTGAGAAATTCATTGGAGCATTATTCCAATCCGAATTTGGGACTTCATTTTGAGATTCTTCGGGTGGTTGAGGATTATCGAAAATTTGGGACTTCATTTTGACATGTTGAGAAAATCACAAGAAGAAAATGAAGGAGGAATGAACAAGGTAAAAATGAGATGAATGGGTTTATATAGGCAAAAAAATTACTATCCCGAAATTTACCCTTTCGGATTGCCAACTTGGCAATCCGCGTTTTTTCTCCCCGGATTGCCACGTTGGCAATCCGGGACAATTTTTTGTGCAGTGGAGATCCGGCTTTGAAAGCCGGATCCCCATAGAACCGGTCTGCAAGACCGGTCCTCTTCTGACACACCTGTCACATCTTGGGGCGAAAAATCCTCTGCGCGTGGTGGATAAAGCAACATCCATAATCAAGTTGATAGAAAAGTGTAAAAAAAAACCTAGGGATGGTCAGTCCTGGCTAAAAAGAAATCCACTCTAATATTAGTAGAAGTTTGCGCGCAGTTCAGTACGCTTGTAAACCAATCAAACTTTGGTAAACTCTGTTTGAAGTAGTTAAGTCTTACGTCCGTTTGGGTACTAACTACAAAAATGAAAACGGAAAGAAAACGAATTCAGTTCATTTTTGTATAGTGATGATACTGAACAAACGTAAAGGAAGCATATAATCTATGGAAATTTTTACTCTTATCATTTACAAAGGAACGAGAACAAATATATACAGAAGAAGAGCTTGCTCAACAAGTCTAAAGCAACGTACAAGGAAACCTAGAAAATACAACATGATCTTTTCCTAATACATAGCAAAAGATAAGGTAACATAATATCTTGAAAATCTTCTAATATTATCCATTACTCCCCCTCAAGTTGGATAGTAAAGATCTAAAACGCCTAATTTGCCCAAAAGATAATTGAATGTTGTTTCCCCCAAGGCTTTAATAAATATGTCAGCTAATTGTTCACTGGTACGAACATGAGACGTTGAAACTTAACCCACGAGTACAAGATCTATGTTTTTCTCGAGCATCTGAGACAAAACTCGATTTACAATGGAATTTTCATATAAATGATTTGTTTCGATCTATGTTTTTTAGGGGTGGCAAATTCTGATCCGACCCGAAATAACCGATTGAACAACCCGATTCCAGAATCGACCGTTATCCGAAAAAAATTACAAAATGAAATCTGAAACCGACCCGATCTGACCGATTCTAACCCGAACCCGAAAGCAACCCGTTTTAAAAAGCAACCCGAAACCGATTATATCTAAAAAGACCAACCCGATACATACCCGAATCCGAACAACCCGAACTCGGTTGTACCCGAACCGGTTGTATCCGAAAACCGAAACAATCTAAACCCGATTACACCCGAAACAACCCGAACGCGATTATACCCGTGACCTGGATTATACAATAATCCAGGTCTCGAGTATTCACGGGGTAATTTACTAAAGATTATACAATAATCTAATAGTAATATAAAATTTTAAATATTTGTATATAATATAGTAATAAAATTATGTAATTTATATAAAAAAAAAAACTTTAAGATCGAGCCACATATTTTAGTTAAATATATTTAAAAATTATTTTTATTATTTGTTGAGATATTTCCCCATATTTTGATTAAATTTTTTTCAATGTTAATTTCACTTGAATGGAATATTTTGAATTATTTTTTTATTTTTCTAAAGATATTAGTATGCATAAAAAAAATTCATTTTTTATAAAATATTTACTAAGGTTATGTATTTGAGTTCTTATCTTTTAGGGTTTAGGGTTTAGGGTAGGAAATCTAGCAATGATAATATAACTTATTAAAATATTTATTTAAATAGTTTTTAACATTAATTTATTAAAATTTATGCAGATATGCTAATGTAGAGATTGAATCAAATGAAAATGGGGCTTATCATGAAAACTAAGAACGAATCTGAACCATCTGATTGAAACACTAGAAATGAATCTAGGCCATCCGATTAAAAAAAATAGTAAATAAAATAAAATAAAATAAAGAAATTAAAAAGATAAATTATTTTTTTATTTTATTTTTTTAAGTCTTTTTACGTATGTAGAATGATATAAATCGAGTATGAACATAAGACCATAAAACGTGAACATGCAATACTAATATGTTAACGTACCTATATTATATGTGAACATATACTAAATTTTCTGAAATTAAAATGCGGTTATATGTGAACAGCCCTTGTAATAATGTGAGAATGTGTATAAAATATGTGAACAGAATGTAAAATATTTTTATTTTTTGTCAAATTTACCGTTTTGCCCCTATCTCTTTTAATCTTATCCATCCATTTCTCAAATTCAAGGGTCCTCATTTGTTTCTAGTTTTCATGATAAGAATCATTTACATGTGAATCAACCTCTACTAATGTATACTAAAATATATCATATATTCTATAGATAGTTTATTATATTTCAAAATACCAGCATATAGTTAATATATTATATACTTGGAGTGCAAGATTTGTTAAAAGAAAAGAAAATTTGTTATGTATAAAATTAATATAAAAAATATTAGCATATAGATCTAAGTTTTGTTAAAAGATATGATATGCATAAAATTAATATAGAAAGTATCAACATATGAATAGATAAAGTTATTATAATATAAACAATTGGATGTATAAAAAGAATAATACAAGTTATTATTTAAAAGTTTGACATTATTTTATTCTAGTGGCACAATTTTTTCAACAGACATGTTTCTGCTTTATAATGTATTAGGTAGATATCATCATTCATCATAAAAAGATATATTTATTTAATAATAGTCTATTAAGATCTTATTCATTTATGTATATTATGATAGTTATACTAATATCAATATGATATTTTATCTATTTTGTTTTTTTAGTTTCCAAAACAATATAAGATCTTATTTATGATTAATGTATAAGATCATGTAAATATAAGATATGAGATAATTATTTGGATATTGGATTGAAATCATTTTAATAACTTTTAGAACTATATTGATCATAATCTCACAAGTCATGCACATCAATATCATTATTCTTCACAAAAAACTATATTTATCAAATGAAAAATATTTTTATTTATTTATGTCTATATTCAATTATTCATCATTGTTATACCAAAATCAATATGAGATTTTATAATATTTATGTTTTGATTTTTGAAAACTATTGGTTGATAGAATATAAGATCTTATATGTTATTAATATATAAGATCATATGAATATAAGAGATCGTATAATCATTTAGTTATGAAATAGTGTTAGTTCTCGCACCTTTTATGGAATTTTATAAAATTATTATCAAATTGATGATATAAATAAGAACATGTTAGAAAACTATACATATCTTATCTAAAAAAACTATCGTTTCTAAAAATAATCATTAAAAATTGATATAAGAAAGGATATTTTAAGAATTATATATATCTTATCTAAAAAATAATATTATCCCAAAATAAAACTAATATTTTTTTAATATATATAAATATAAATATTTAGAAATAATTCAATTAAATTTCAACTAATCAATTTGATTTAAAAAAGATGAATAATATATTTTAATATGGAATCATTTTATATAGTAATGATTGAAATTATTTTAATGACTTTAGAACTACTTACCATAGTTTCATATACTCATGGATTCCAATATTATTATTTATCACAAAAGATATATTTCTTCAATAAAATGTAAAGATTTTATCTATTTATGTATATGATCTTGAAATTGTATGTGACTATAGAATTATTATTTGTGACTGAGATCATTTTAAATTATTGGAGTATAACATCATATAATCATTAGTTGTAACATGTAATTAGTTGAGTGCAATATCATAAGAACTTTTTATGAATATAAAATCTTACATATGTTTAATTGCATATAATCTTTACTTGTGATTTGTGAATATTGTATCTTATGAATTTGTAAATTGTGATCATTTATTAATTTGATTGACTTTTCCAGTCAAATATTAATTGATTTATTCTACAAGTGGTAAATTTCATCTTTAAAAACTCAATATCAAATTCAAATAGTATATTATAAATACAACGATTCTAAATATTATCATGACCCATTCATTAAATTCATATAACTTTTATCACTTAAATAAAGTTATTTTGAACTCTTAATATCGATTTCAACCGAAATTCAATCAAGACCTAATTCAACCAAAACTTGATTTAGTCGAACACAGATTTAACCGAACCGATTCAACCGAAATCCGATTCAACCGAAATCCGATTCAATTGAAATCCGATTCAATCGAAAATTGCAAAAAACGACTCAACCCGAAACCAACTAAACCGAAACCCGGATTTGCTTGACCGATTTTGACCCGATAACCCCGATGTTACCGACAATTTATACATCCGACCCGACCCGAAATACCCGATTACCGATCTTACCCGTTACTAATCGAAACCCGAATGATCCGAAATCCGAATAACCCAATCGAAATCCGACCGATTTACCGAATTGACACCCCTAATATTTTTCTCAAGCATTTGAGTTACTCGATTTACAGTGGTTATGCAAAAGTCTACAAAAGTCTGCCCAGTAAAACCTTTGTTGTTGTCAAGAGATACTATCCTGAAACTGAAAACCAGGAAAGCCTATTAACAATACATGATGGCTCGGCCCATTAAGAGTGGTAAAATATCCGGCCCAACTAAAAATACATGGGCTTGGAAGAATGAAGTCGAACGTATCCGTACGTGCTCCTCAAAAAGCACAATCAAAATGGTCCAAGCAGGAGGTGCACTTACCAATATTTTCTACTCCACCTTATGTGGCATCAACCTAAGCTTTTGGTTTCATTGCAATACTTAAAACTGCATTTGTAAAGCAACCAATAAAGCCACCCCACATCGATATATAATGTATAAGCAAGGAGCTTACTTGCGTTATAAATAGGAAGAAGGTGAGACATAAAAAAGGGTCTAAAAATCTCTCCGGGTTAAGAGTATATCGGGATTCGACGTGTTTGATCTTCGAAAAAGGTTGTGCTATTTACGAAAAGAGGATTTACGATATAAAGTCCAAACGCTTGAGGATCTGAGGGGGCACCATTTCATATTTCTGATGTCTCCTTCCTCCTCTTGAATCCATCTCTTTTCTTCTTGTGCCAATTTCCCCCACATCTCCTACCTAACCCACTCCTAGAAACCCTACAAGCCTCCAAAACCTCCAAACTTGTGAAACTCCCCACAACTCGATTACTCATCAATTCAGGTTGGAGATCTCACACCCAGCATAATAAGAAGTGCAATAATTACAATGTTTCACACCCAGCATAGAAGTGCAACCACAACTCGATTACTCATCAATTCAGGTTGGAGATCTCATACCCAGCATAATAAGAAGTGCAATAATCACAATGTTTCACACCAAGCATAGAAGTGCAATAATCACAATGTTGCAATAATCACAATTCATAAATAGCAATAATGACAAATACTCATCAATTCAGGTTGGAGATCTCACACCCAGCATAATAAGAAGTGCAATAATCACAATGCATAAATAGCAATAATGACAAATAAGAATGTCCCCACACAGAATCTAAGGTGGTCATCAAACAAAAAAATAAGTATTCAGATAGCGTTTAGTAAATTAATCGCGGAAGAAGTGGACGCCAAATGTATTTTGAATGAGAAATCCAAGTACATACTTTGATAGTGTGAATCCAAAGATTTGGACGCCAGAAGCAATTAAGAACGCAAAAATAAGGGGTGAAGTAAACATAATTGTTTATCCTCGGACCCCAAATAAAAAGTGAGATCTGAAAGGGATAACAACCGACAATGAGACAAAGAGGAAATGATGCGGAAAAGATACGCATAATTCGATAGCAAAGATAAGACGACAAAGAACAACAAACCGAAGTTGACGAGCGAGAGACAAGACAGAGAGAAAGCCAAAGAGAAGATCAAAAGAGATGTGAGGAAATCGATAGCAAAGATAAGACGACAAAGAACAACAAACCGAAGTTGACGAGAGAGAGACAAGACAGAGAGAAAGCCAAAGAGAATATCAAAAGAGATGTGAGGAAATTTAATGGAGAGGAAGGGTTTGGGGTGAAAGAGGGAAATTTTCGGACAAGAATAATTTTTTTTACCATATTTACCCTCAGTGCAACTCTAAATGAATCTCTTCCATTTTTCTTCTCCTTTACCAAATTGTTGTTTTAATTCGGGTCGTCCGTCCAACCCCTTATCAAATGCTCCTACGTTGTTCTCATTTTACATTATAGTTTCTATAATTATCAAAATCATACTCTATTTAAAATCATAAATATAAAAAATGGAAGTATGGATATCTAAATTGTGATTCTGAATATAATCGACCTGTAAAAATGACACTAAAATAAAAATAAATAAATTAAATACTTTTCAAAAAATAAATTAGTATAAACAAATTATTTGTTTCACGTACGTGTATTATTTTAGGGAGCAAGATATTGAATCAGTGTAATTATATTATAATAATTATAGGAGGCAAGATGTTCAGATTTTTTTGAAAAATATTAGTGCAATTTTAGGAAGCATCCATTTCCAAAATTTTAATGTGGAATAATCTCCATAATAACTAATATTGATACTACAATCTCACCCTAAATTACTCTCTAAATTACTCTCTAGTCTCCATGCCATCCTATGGTTTACATTAATTAACATAGTTACACCATAGCGATCATTGCACTAAAACATCCGCAAGGATGTTCTATGGCGACCTTTTTAGTCATTGGAGTATGATATTTTCATCTCAACTAATGCATGCACATAATTTATTACTCTTTTTTCATTTTCTTGAAAACCACTTCTAATAAATTATCCATAATTTGAAAAAAAAATTATGTAAAATAAAGACCAAAATAGTTAAAAAGACTATTATAAAGACTAGCATAGGAGTATATGTTTCAAGCCTATAAAACAATCCCCTCACCAAGAAATGAATGTATGTTTCTCAATTGGAACATATATTAAAAAACTTAGTTTTGCATAGACCTGTGCAAAAGCGGACCGACCCGCCCGGCCCGCCCGCCCACGAAAATGGGAGGATATGGACAAAATTGTCAGCCCTAAAGGGTTGTTAAAGCCCGGCCCGCATACCCGTTGGACCGGATGTGGACTATGAGTTTATCCCTATAGGGTCGATAAGCCCGGCCCATATATATATATATATATATATATATATATATATATATATATATTATAAAAATATTTTTAAATTTTAAATTTATTACCCACCCATGATTTAAGATGCTCTTCTTTCCTGTATTATATAAAAAAATCTCTTTGTAGGTTATTTCTTGGCTTTGTTTAGCTTTAATGGATTGATATTTTTTTTTCCTATACTATTTCTTTCTTGTATTGTTTCTTTCCTGAATTGATATTTATCTTTCCATTTTTTTGAAGAAAACTAATTAATAATCCTCCCTTGGTCAATACAATTTCAGAATGAAGGTTGGCTTACCAGATTTGAACAGATCACGGATTGAATATCAAAATGGGTCAAATATTAATATACAATTAAGTCTTAACAAATAATTATAATTTTATACCTTTTGTAATTACTAGCTTGAATTGCTAGAATACGTATGGGTCCAACGGGCTATCCGGGTCCGTTAATATTGGCGGACGTGGACAATGAGTCCAGCCCGTAATCATGTATCGGCCCGGGTCCGGATCCGCATAAATGGACAAATTATTAAGGTCAAACCCGTCCCATATCCGGCCCGAGTTCGCGTTTGCCCAGGTCTAGTTTTACTTTTGCATTAGTGTGTTTGTGCATCAAAATTGGCAACAGAGATATGTGTGTTTGTGCATAAAAATTTATCGTATGTGCATCAAAACTAGTCGTGTGTGCATCAAAAATAACTAAAACATACACTTTTTTGCGTGTGCATCAAAACTATGTGGATTGATATGTGTGTTTGCACATAAAAACCACTTGTATATGCATCAAAATACCTAGAAAAAATGTGTTATTTATGTGTATAAAAAATTGCCAATTATTCTTTCATTTATTCTTGCATGTGCATCAAAACTAATAATATGTGCATCAAAACTATGTAAACTATAGGTGCGTTTTCGTACGTGGATTATTCCTCCTCCCCACCCTTCAGCCGACTGTTTTTTTACGCTTTACAAATAAAGCCTTTAGAGCGTAAATAGCACGATCTCACTCGAAAATCAAACACATCAAACTTCGACAAACGAAATAGTTCTCTAACAAGAGGGGATTTTCGACCCTTATTCCGTTCCACCTCCTTCCTATATATAATGTTTCCCCGCCCCGACTTTCTTTAGAGGATGTGAGATGGAAACCACATTGCTATTTCGAAGGTGGTGGATGATGTGGCAACCCTTGAGTGGCCAAACTCATTTGAATAAATCTTAGGAGCCGACTATATTGACTTTTCAATATAAGATTACTAGATTATTTGCTATCTTGTTAGCAAGTTTACGTACATATAAATATATAGCTTGGCGGGATCGTTTAGCACTTTTGCTAATGGCCAAGTCACACACATTTGCCCAATGGGACAGGCTTTTATACATTTGATATTGGGCCATCAATAGGCTAGGCAAAAACTTTATTCATGCACCCCAAATAAGGTAAAAAATACGACAACAACAACAACCACTAAATGATAATCCTCCTCAGACAAGGTTTGGGGAGCCAAGATATACATACTATTACCCCAATATAAAATCAAGAGGGTGTAAAGGCCTAAAAACGAGTTAAAAGCAAAAATGAAAAACAAAAAAGCAAGGGTATAAAAACACAAGAAATGCAGAGAACTAAAAACCGAGGCTCTGGCTAACTTTCTCGTAAATAAATAAAAAAAGTTTGAAATCGATATACAAAGTCGATCAAAAAATCAATGCACAAATAGCTAGTTTGATGCATATACAAGATAAAATTGATACACAAGTGTGTCTTATTATGCATGTCCATTAAAACTATTTGTATGTGCAATAAAACGACTAGAAAATGCATCTGATTTTACATGTGCGTCGAAAGTAACAATATGTGTATAAAAAACTAGATAACTATAGTATTTATACACATAACTAAATGTTAAAAAAATTCGAAATCGATGCACAATGTATATCAAAAAATGATGCACACAAAACCAATTTTGATGTACATTTAAGCCGAAACAGATGCACAGAGTGCGCGTGTCCCTTAAAAACGGATTTTAAAAAATACATCAATAATAAGGAAAAAATAACTCGTGTCGCTTTTTACTCCTTTTTAATAAAAGTCCAATCTAAGCTGTGGATGGAGATAATGCTCTCAAGCCCCCGGACCCTTTTCCCCAAACAAACACTGTTTACCCATATCAAAAACACTAGATCGAAAATCCTAGCCCTAATTGATGCAATTCTCAGCCTCTTGCTATCACTCGGTGAAGTTTGAGGAAGCTTATAGTGATACAAGTGAAGATTAGAAGAGTTAACGCCCAAGAGCTTGTGTGAAAAGAACGCTTAAACCCGGGCTATGCATTGGAGTTCTTGTTTCGACACCTCTATCTTGCAATGCTTGGTTTGGGAGCTATAGTGCTCGGATGGAGCTGAATTTGTTATCACTGGAAAGCTAATTCAAAGAGCTACAGTTAATATTTTACTCCGAGTACAAATTCCAACTCTAAGTGGGTCAAACCAGCCTTTGAAGTGACGCCTGAATGCTGAACCGAGGCAAAAGTGCGGGATGACAATTGCTCGGCCGCGCAATTCAGAGGCTAAGCCGCGCAATTCCAACTGAGGGATGATTGCGCGGGATGACAATTGCTCGGCCGCGCAATCCTCATGCAACCCGCGCAATCGGTGTTTTCTACGCGGGGAAGTTTTGGGCTTGACTTTTGGGCCTAGGGTTATATCATATCCGAGTATAGCTTAAAGATAGATCTTTTTGAGGATTATTTGGAAGACATACATAAACCTTATGTTAGTTTATTTTAAATAACTTTTGATCAACTTTTGGAGGCGAGGGTTTTCTCTCAAGGAAGAACCTTTGAACCTTTGTAAGTTTGATTTTAATTCAATTATGAATTGTTAATTTCTCTTGTGTTTGACTAGTTATTGAAATCATAGATTGCATAATATTGTGAGGTTTGATTGATTCTCATCAACTTGAATAAGTTTTATTCTATGTGCTTAATTGAATCAGAATTATTCTAGGGTTTTGATTAGATTAGCTACCTAATAGAATTTCTAGGACAATTTACGCCTAATCTGATCAAGTCCCGTTCGGGATTGGTTAGATAAAGTAGCAACTATAATTGTTTAGACCCGTTCGGGCTATTCAGTTGTAGAGGGAATAAATCACAGATAACTTGATTAGCTGTTTGCATTGGGTATTTGTTTCTATCGATACTTTGAACTTAAAGATGTCGTTTAATTGAATCTAGACGTTGTTCTAGGTTGTTAGATGATTAGGGTTGTTCATACTGTTAGCTCTTTCAACTAAATATAAAGTTTTGGATAATAATCCATGGTAGATTATTCAAGGGAATTGAGAATCAAAAGAATCAATGATCAATAAGCATATCTATGATGGATGTAACTAGTTGAACACGCTTGTTCCTTAATTGATTTAAACCATCTTTTGCATTCATATTTACTTCTAATTTTGCATAGTAGTTTAGATTTCCATTCAATAAAACCCCCCTTATTTGGTTACTTGGCACTTAAGTAATAACACATTTACAAGAGTCTTTGTGGGATCGACCCTTACTTACCGCTCTACTGAGTTGGTTAAGCTAAGGTTTCTTTGGTAGGTAAAATGACTGAAAAATACCTCATCAAATTTGGCACCGTTGCCGAGGACTCGTCGCTATTTGTGTTTTTACTTTTGTGCTATTCTTGGTGTTGTGAACCTATCTTACGGTTCATAACACCCGTGCTACTAATCTATGGCTTTGTTCGATTGTACACAGTTGCAGGATGAACAGTTCCATGACTATTTTTCTAGATTTCAAGACCATGTGTTCGAACTTGGTGCTTGGGGATTACAATATAGTGATAGGTAGGTAAACATGGGAGTTATCCATGGTATGAATCTTAAGACGAGAGGATTGGCTGACTACATGAGTAATGAGAGGCTTTTATTTATGGGACCTGAGGAATGCTGGGATTTCTTCTGTTTCATGAGCCATCAAAGCTTTTTGGTCGAATCATCTTCCCAACCACTCCAGCCGATTGATACGTCTCTTGAGGATATAATCAAGGATCTCTCCAAAGGGGCATATGCTTTAATCATGGAGCACTGTGATTCATGTTCTTCAAGTTTTCATCCCACAATCTCATGCCCTTTTGAGTTGTGTGGAAGAAGTGGTGGAATCACGTTGGAATCAAACAATCAAGAGTCAAATATTCAGATTCAAGTTGAGGAGCAATCTAAGACACTTGATGATGTTTATGATGATGAAGTTGATGCTCAATATGAATTTTCACCTACAAGGCAAGTTGAGCAAATTATCACAGAGCCAAAGGAAGTCTGTGCTGGCATAGAGATTCTTATAGAGCCTAGGGAGCCTGAGTCATCTTCACTCACGTGGAGTAAATTGCTTGAGGGTTTTACGGTTTTGGAAGAAGACTCTTTTGTCGACCAAGATGACTTCTTTGCTGATGAAGTAGACAGCCATGAGGGAGAAAATCAACATGATACAACTGTTAAAGCTCCCGTTGTCATATTGTACCCGATGTTAGGCCTTGACATCCCATGCTTCAGTTTCCCCACCTTCTCACATCAGGAGCTTATGGAGTTCCAAGATGAGGAGCCAAGTCTACAACACAAGGTGGAAGGTGAAAAATACATGGAGTTCATCTTTGAAGAAAGTGGTAGTGATTGCAAGTACTTCAAACCATATTGTAAGTATTTTCTAAAGCCACCACTTGTGCTGAATTTATTTGAGCAACTGCCATTTCATGCTAACTGGACACACATGTTTGATAAGTTAAAACGGTCTTTGAAAGTTATAATATGCATCTTTAATTTATCATGGTGTTACTTATGTTTTTCTGAGTTGTGTGCACAGGGATTTGACAGGTTGCTAAGGGCATTGACAATGTCTAATCTTGTCAATTCATGCTCAGAGTCAAGCTAATGACGCTAAACAAGCGCTTCTTGGGAGGCAACCTAAGGTTTAGAGTAGTTTTATTTTTCAGTTATAATCTTTTGCTTTGTAGGTAGTTTTTGGTGTTTGTTAGATACCCCAGATCTGAATATTGATAACCCGAAGAAGCCTTCACCACCGTTGGATTTCCCGCTGCATTACCCGGATAGCTAGAGTTTTGTGAGTTTTTTCTCTTTCCTTTACTTTTTACTATACTTTGGGTACAAAGTATGTTTTAAGAATGGGGGAAGGGATTTACTTTTGCATTGCATATAGTTGCATTAGATTAGGGCATATTTAAATTTTTGCATGCATTGATTAAAAGTCTTGAAAAATGAAAAAAAAATCAGAAAAATTTGAAAAATTTACAAAAATATTGCATTTAGGTTCTTATTTCCCCATTGTTTGATTACTCTTGTGTTTCTAAGTTAAGTATAAGTTCTAACCCATGATTTGCTGAAGTTGATATGATATGAGCATGATCATTGATTGATTACCTTGATTATAGGATGGAGCATGTATTTAGCTTGAGTATTTGATTCATTCTGAAGTTCTAGACAAAAAAAATTAGCCTTGTGAGATTTTTGGCCTTTCATGATATATTTGTTCTCTAAAATTCTTGAGTGTATCACCATGATTATCTAGCTCTAGAACTTGCGTTAATAATCTTTTTCAAGGCTGCTTTATGTGATTGAATGCATGACATTAAAATGATTGAGGCAATATTTCTTTATAAGCCTATTATTTATCTTCCTACCTTACAAGATCCATGTTTTGACACCCCATTTCTTTTAAGCTTTAAGCTTATTTTTATTAGCTCCACAAAATTTCCCTAGCCTAATAAGCTTGACCCAGGATCCGGGATTTAGGACTTTAGGTTTTGTTTTTGCTTTGTGTGAGTTATGTGTAAGTATGGGGGAGTTGGAAGAAAAGGTGGAAAAAGAGGAAATACAACTCTAGTGTGAAAGTGAAAAAAAATGAAGATGAAAAGTATGTTGCAAAGCAAAGAAAAAGTTGAGTACAAGTGTTAGTAATCTTCATTAGTATGAAAGAAAAGAGTTGAAGAAGAGGCAAGAAAAAAAAAGAGAAGCAAAGTGCTTAAGTGTAAATGTAAGGAGTTGGTAGAGTGAAAGTTGGAAGTGTTATGAAAAAAAATGTTGAATTTTGGGTTAGGATTAGTTCTTTATCCCGGATTTAGTACCACAAGCCAAATATAATCCCTTCCAAATTTTTCTTTACCTTGGCCCCATTACAACCCTTAAAAAGACCTCATGATTTTTGTTATGTGTTTGATCCCCAGTGGTGGAGATTTAGAACTCTAATGCAAGCATATGGTAGTCTAGTTTTCATGGTTGATTTTGAGTGAAACACATACCCTTAAACACTTGAGAGTTGAGTGCAAATACGATTTACCTTGGTGAGGTCTGGAATGAATGAATGGTCTTTACTTTTTGCTTATCATAATGCATGCTAGGAAGTCTTGGTCGGGTTTTTAATTATATGTGAAATGCTTGTTTGATTACGATATGGATGCATGATTGCATTTCTATGGTGTGATTTGGATTTATGTCTTGCTTGAGGACAAGCAAGGGTTAAGCATGGGGGAATTTGATAGCTTGCATTTAGGTAGTGTTTAGGATGCATATTTATGTTTATTTTGCATGGTTTTAGCTTAGTTTAGTCTAGTTCTTGGTTTTTTAGGTTTTCTAGAAAATTCGGGTTTTGCGCTTGTTTTGCTCGGTTTTGCAGATCTTTAGGTAAACAAGCATGGATGGGATGGATCTTAGAGGACTATGGTGAAGTTTGAGGAAGCTTATAGTGATACAAGTGAAGATTAGAAGAGTTAACGCCCAAGAGCTTGTGTGAAAAGAACGCTTAAACCCGGGCTATGCATTGGAGTTCTTGTTTCGACACCTCTATCTTGCAATGCTTGGTTTGGGAGCTATAGTGCTCGGATGGAGCTCA
This sequence comes from Fallopia convolvulus, assembly GCA_964016875.1. Taxonomy (NCBI): domain Eukaryota; kingdom Viridiplantae; phylum Streptophyta; class Magnoliopsida; order Caryophyllales; family Polygonaceae; genus Fallopia; species Fallopia convolvulus. The sequence goes on along the minus strand of OZ024727.1, from coordinate 52,912,920 downwards.
ATTTGTTATCACTGGAAAGCTAATTCAAAGAGCTACAATTAATATTTTACTCCGAGTACAAATTCCAACTCTAAGTGGGTCAAACCAACCTTTGAAGTGACGCCTGAATGCTGAACCGAGGCAAAAGTGCGGGATGACAATTGCTCGACCGCGCAATTCAGAGGCTAAGCCGCGCATATCCAACTGCGGGATGATTGCGCGGGATGACAATTGCTCGGCCGCGCAATCCTCATGCAACCCGCGCAATCGGTGTTTTCTACGCGGGGAAGTTTTGGGCTTGACTTTTGGGCCTAGGGTTATATCATATCCGAGTATAGCTTAAAGATAGATCTTTTTGAGGATTATTTGGAAGACATACATAAACCTTATGTTAGTTTATTTTAAATAACTTTTGATCAACTTTTGGAGGCGAGGGTTTTCTCTCAAGGAAGAACCTTTGAACCTTTGTAAGTTTGATTTTAATTCAATTATGAATTGCTAATTTCTCTTGTGTTTGACTAGTTATTGAAATCATAGATTGCATAATATTGTGAGGTTTGATTGATTCTCATCAACTTGAATAAGTTTTATTCCATGTGCTTAATTGAATCATAATTATTCTAGGGTTTTGATTAGATTAGCTACCTAATAGAATTTCTAGGACAATTTACGCCTAATCTGATCAAGTCCCGTTCGGGATTGGTTAGATAAAGTAGCAACTATAATTGTTTAGACCCGTTCGGGCTATTCAGTTGTAGAGGGAATAAATCACAGATAACTTGATTAGCTGTTTGCATTGGGTATTTGTTTCTATCGATACTTTGAACTTAAAGATGTCGTTTAATTGAATCTAGACGTTGTTCTAGGTTGTTAGATGATTAGGGTTGTTCAGACTGTTAGCTCTTTCAACTAAATATAAAGTTTTGGATAATAATCCACGGTAGATTATTCAAGGGAATTGAGAATCAAAAGAATCAATGATCAATAAGCATATCTATGATGGATGTAACTAGTTGAACACGCTTGTTCCTTAATTGATTTAAACCATCTTTTGCATTCATATTTACTTCTAATTTTGCATAGTAGTTTAGATTTCCATTCAATAAAACCCCCCTTATTTGGTTACTTGGCACTTAAGTAATAACACATTTACAAGAGTCTTTGTGGGATCGACCCTTACTTACCGCTCTACTGAGTTGGTTAAGCTAAGTTTTCTTTGGTAGGTAAAATGACTGAAAAATACCTCACCAGTACTGGATACAGTCGTTCATGGCGGGAGCGGTGAGAGGGTCGGAAGAGCGTACTGCGGTGAAGCCTCTCAGGGAGAGGAGAAAGGTGGCATGCAAAGGCACGAAGTTCGTGTCACGTCTATGGATTTTCAAGGGGATGTTTCGGGCAACCATATTGATCAGGTTATTTCGCTCCTTAATAATTGATTGGGCTTTTGTTGCTTATAAATTGACCCATAATGATATCTCTCTTCCCTGGAGAAAACAAATCTTAGACATCTTAGTGAAGGAAAAAACTAACAGAATGGAGAAAAACAATAAGACCTTTAAGAAGGTTAAATGTGTTGATGAACAATTCTCTAAAGAAAAAGTTGAGCTGATGTTGCCGAGCAACCAATCTGCCATGGTCCAGGGGACCTTTAAGGGCAGTGACTCTAAAACGCCTAATGAGGCTGGCCCTTCGGGGACTAAGAAAGAAAAAGGCACAATGAAAGGAAAAATCGAACCAACGCCCACCATGGTTGAGAAAACCATTAACAGTGGTGCTTATTTGAAAAGTTATGATACTAGCTCATGTGGAACAAAGAAAGACAGAGGGAAAGAAAAACTCAAAAGTAGAGAACGGATTCATAAATTCAATCTACAAAATAGGCTGATTCAAAGGCTGATAAATGCACTACTAAGTTGTAAAGACAATAATCTCTGCTATCTGAATGTCATGATTTGTGTTAATTTCCTTGGGAAGAATTTGAAGCAGTACTACTATAAAATGTGGAGTGTAAATAAGAGAAAATCCTTTTATGTTGATTTCAGATTGGATCAGATAAGAATTATAAGAAACGAGCATAAGGATGACAATCGAATGAGGAAAGAAAATGAATTTAGAAATGTAACATTTTATAAAGGACCAATGCATTTTGAACTGAGGCTTGCTAACCCTTTGAAGAACCTTAAAGTCACCTCTGTTGCTCTCTGGTGTGTGTCTTGTAATGGTTTACTTATGTCGGCCTTTAGCCCTTACCTAGAGCCTCAAGGGTGACGAAACTGCCACCTTTTGCTTTTGATTAGAGTCCCTTACCGGTTGTTTTTCAGCACATTGATAGTCCTTTTATAACTAGTTGTAAACCAGCCTTGTCTTGTTTGAATTTTGGAGTTCAACTCCTTAGTCGAGATGGGCAGTGTAGATCAAGATTAGTCAGGGTTTTTCGTCCCTCTCACATCTTTACTAAACTTGGTTTGCAATTTGTAATCTCTGAATGGGGCTTTGTTGCATATAATTCGAACCGTTGGGGGGGGGGGGGGCTTTCTCCTCACACAGATCTTGCTACCTCTTTTCTATTATTATCTGATGCATTTTGAATGGGGCTTTGTTTGTTTGCATTATATTAACCTAATGAAGAATCGAAGTACCATAATTGAGAAAAAGAAAAGTAGAGACCATTATTTGAATAAAAATGATAGGAATTACTGTAAAGAAGTTATGTATGATATTTTACTAAAAAGCATGAATGATGAAATTAATACTAAAATTTTGAAGAATATGTGTATTGATAATGAGGAACTAATCCATCAGTATTTGCTCCTAGCTGTGCATGACAGGTTCACAAAAGCCATTTTTTGGGCAGCTAATCTGGAAGAAAAATGGAGCAAATGGATAAAGAAAAACCAGGAACAAGACCAAAACAAAGCCAACAGACAAGGAAAGGATCAAGAAAGAAGAGAGGAAGAAACCTTCAATGAGCAGAGAGATGCATTATGTATTTTCTTCCCAAAGTGCAATGTAACTAACAAAGTCTCTCGACCTAGAGAACAAACAAGATTGAGAAAAATGGAAAAATGGAGAAACATCAGCAAATTTATTCAGTTGGTTGGTAAATCACAGAATTGGAAAAGGAAAGTTAGGTATAACATGTAAGACAAACGTTGATGTTAGATATGAAAAGGAAAAAAGGAAACTACTAGGATGACGATTCCAGAATAGAGAACGTAGATCAAAACAATTTATATAATAATTGCTATGAAGATAGGATTATGGAATAGTAAAGGAATAGGCCGAAAATCGTTCTGGCAGGAAGTAGATTCTTTTTGTAAAATTAATAGGATACAAGTCATGGCGTTAGCAGAAACAAAAACCAACAAGGCACCTAGTGATCAAGTCTGGAGAAGAGCGGGCTTTGACAATTTCGTATGGTCACGTGCGACTGGACAAGCGCGTGGACTCAGTGTAATGTGGAAGGCTTACCAACTAGTTAATGAAGAACTAACACTGATAGTGCAAGAACCTAGATATATATTAATAAAATACCATAATATGACGACAAAATACACAATTGCAATCTGTTTTGCCTATGCGCCTCCTAAGGCAGAAAAAAATGATGAATTCTGGCAAAGTATTACGGACACCTTAATTAACATTAACCTACCAATCATTATCTTAGGAGACCTAAACGAAATACATGATTCAAGCGAAAAACAAGGAGGTGTACACCCTGAACCGCATAGATTTGAACGCCTATACAACTTAAAAAATGCTTGCGAGCTAATAGACATACCCACAAATGGCAATATGTTTACTTGGAGAAAAAACAAAACCGAAGAGAATAATATTTATGAAAAACTTGACCGGGCATTAGTAAGTAATTGTATAGTCCAATGGTTTCTGGCGATTTACACCACAAACCATTCATTCACAACGTCTGATCATTGCAAAATCTCGGTGGATCTAAGCAACGACACGATCACGAAAGGATTACCCTTTAAATTTGAAAGAATGTGGATGCATAGAAAAGATTTTAGGAATGTTGTAAGACAGGCATGGAGACTTGATACCCAAGGATCAAACATGTTTAAATTAATAAAGAAAACTCAACTCTTCAAATCAAGTGCTAAGGAATGGAACAAAAGAACTCTAGGATCCTCTCAAAAAAACAAAAACAATAGAACTCTAGGAAATGTTTTCGAACAACTAAAAGAAATCGAAAATAAACTAATAGAACTACAAAAACAAATACTAATATCACCAGAACCAAGTGTAATACGGAAACAACTGAGAATCATAAATCAAAAAGAAAAATTACTTAATTTTCACAAAACATACTGGAGACAACGAGCGAAAACTAAACATATTAAATTAGCAGATACTAATTCAGGATATTTTCACAAAATAGCAAGTGGTAAAAGAAATAGAAATAATATAAAAGAAATACAAACAAGCGATGGAACACAAATAGTAGGTTTGGAAAACATTAGGGAAGAAATTAGAAAGGACTTCAAGCGTAGGTATGAAAAAGAGCCGGTTAACCAAAACTTAACTCAAGAATATCTTCAATTGATCACAAGAGAGATTTAAGATGAGGATAATGATTATCTCACTAAACTAGTCACAAATGAAGAAGTGAAGTTGGCTTTGATGCAAATTGGATCGAACAAATCGCCTGGCCCAGACGGGATGACATCAAAATTTTATAAGAAATATTGGGACATAGTTGGTCCATCGGTTACAAAAGCAGTTAAGAGTTTCTTTCATTCAGGAAAAATCTTAAAACAAATAAACCATACGTTCATCTCTCTCATACCAAAAATAGATAATCCCTCATCAACAAATCACTATAGACCAATAAGCCTATGTTCTACAATATATAAAATCATCTCGAAAATTATAACTGAACGACTAAAAGTGATTATTCTTAAAATCATCCACCCACTTCAAGGGGAATTTATAAGCAACAGAGCCATTCAGGATAATGTACTCATTGCTCACGAAATATTTCACTCCTTTAGAGGAAGTAAGGCGAAAGATGGATGGGTAGCAATCAAGCTTGATATGGAAAAAGCTTATGATCGATTAGACTGGACTTTCTTGTTCAAAGTCTTAGAAAAATTTGGATTTAGCGAGTGTTTTATAGGGTGGATACGAGAATGTGTGTGCACAGTATCGTTCTCAGTTTTAGTAAATAACGGACCTACAGATCCTTTCGTTTCGGAAAGAGGTCTAAGGAAAGGAGACCCACTTTCTCCATTTTAATTTGTGATTGGCACAAAAATCCTTGCAAGGAAACTCCAAAGAGAGTGCGAGAATGATCGATGCTCTGTGGGTTTCCCAATAGCCAGAGGAGAGCTAAGAATTCCTTTTTTAGCCTTTGCAGATGACATTATCATATTTTCCAAAGCATCTCAAGGCGCATGTACAAAGGTGAAGAAAATAATAGAGGAATACAATGCCATTTCTGGGCAAAAAGTAAATTATAATAAATCAGCTTTCCAAACTTCGAGGAACATTAGTAGACACCATAAACAACAAGTACAACAAGCTCTTGGAATTTCCTCCATGACCAATCTTGAGAAATATCTTGGATGCCCGATTATCAATGGAAAAGTGAATAAGGAAACATTTAAAGAGTCGGTAGAAAAAACACAAGGTCAATTAACTAAGTGGAAAGCAAATTCCCTCTCACAGGAAGGACGTACAATTTTGATACGATCAAACCTAGATACAAAACCAAATTATATTATGCAAAGTTTCATGCTCCCAAAGAAAATTCATGAAGAGCTTGATAGAATTAATAGGACGTTTTTCTAGAATAAGGATCAAAACTATAAACCTCTTATAGGATGTGATATAATATGCAAACCCAAGACACATGGAAGACTAGGATTAAGAAAATCAGAACATATGAACAAAGCCTTACATATGAAACTACTATGGAAAATTCTTGCTGAACCATAGAACATTTGGGTCAAAGTAGTCAAGGAAAAATATATGAAAAATGATAATCTGTTTTCATACAAAACTAAAACACATACATCATGGCAATGGAAAAAACTAATGAATCTAAGAACAAAATTTAATAAAGGACTGATTTGGCAACTTGGAGATGGACAAACAATCAAGTTTTGGGACGATAATTGGGCCTTAAAAAACAGTTAAAACAATATGCGAAAGACCCCACTACAATTAATGAAGAAGCAAAAGTAGCGAAATTCTTAACACAAGACAAGAAATGGAATGTAGCTGCCCTAGAACAAATCCTACCAAATGAACAAGTGGAAATTATAACATCCATCCCAATACCAGATAACGATATCCGAGATAGATTATATTGGGCTCCGAGAAAAAAATGGGTGGTTTTTTTACACATTCTGCGATCAATCTAGTCACTCAGGCAACACACCAAGAACCATGTATTACAGACTGGATATGGAAATTGGATATACTACCAAAAGTAAAAAAATTCCTTTGGAAAACAAGTATGAATGGCCTACCAACGAAAGCTAGACTAAGGGAAAAAATGTACCTACGGCTGGGGGATGTATAATGTGTAATTGTACGGAGGAGGATAGCACACACCTTCTTATGGAATGCCCACATACGCTGAACACAATTAGGAAAATTAGCATGAACATTGAACAAACCTTAAGAAATTACAATACACAAAATAAAACACCAAAGAATATTCTAACAAAATTGTTTAATCAATTAGGAGAAAAAGAATTCATTAAACTAGCAGTTTCTTGGTGGAGCATTTGGCATCAGAGAAACAAGTTGACATTTCAACAAACATCGAATGGTTATATACAAGATCTTCCTGGATATATTAAGACACACTTGGAACAATGGAAAATAGCAAAAAAGTGGAATGAAGACGAAGAGTGCTTAACCACAAACAAACAACAAAGGAAAAAGAACAAAGAATCTAGATTATGGAAAAAACCACAACGAGGAATAATAAAATGCAACTTTGATGGATCGAGACTACATAATGGACAAGCAGGGGGTGGAGCAGTTCTTAGAAACCATAAAGGTGAAGTGATTGAATTAATGGCCACAAAATATGGAAAGATATCAGCCATTAAGGCGGAAGCATTGGCCCTTAGGGACGGGATAAGATTGGCAAAGCAAAAACAGTACAAAGACATTGAAATTGAAGGAGACAACATACAAGTGATAAAAGCAGCCCAGGGTGAGAGAAACTGTCCGTGGGAAATTGAGATAATTATGGCTGACATCTTGGTATCCCTTCTGGGATTCCATTCAGTTCGAATCACACATATGCCTATAGGTTCCAATGTTGTGGCTGATAAAATTGCGCGTTTGAGCCACAATCTTCCTCTAAGCAACTTCTTGAATCATCCAGAACTTCAGGTTCTCATCCGGAAGGATGCTCTAGGACGCCCACCCTGATGGGTGAGCATCCTAATTCTCACCTAATCAAAAAAAAAGTCCAATCTAGAACACCAATTTTCCCCCCAAAACGGACGAGATTCATTTGCATTTTATAGGTAAGCGCTCATTCACACCTAATCCATCTCCATATATAATATTTATATCCCTAAATAATTAGGACAATCTTATCCCCTTTCCTATAATAAGCTAATATTTTTAACATTTCAACCTTCTCAACTTCTCCCGCAAACAATCCTCGTTCAAATATTTAGCCCCTTGCAAGCCATCAACATCAAGTTGTTTTTAAAGATAATGGCTTTGTGTCCATCCCTCATCAGGCCCGTCCATTGGGCTGTGCAAACAGCCCAACGGAAATGGTCCCCCAAATATTTTGGGGCCCCGACATTTTTAAAAAATTACTATATATATAAACAGGAGGGAAAATATTGCAATTGTGAATATTTGGTCTGGTGAAAAACAGGATAGTGTTGTAAATGCCTTACATTACTAGTTGGATGTACATGATCCTTACGTTCCCTATTTCTCAAGTACATGCTTGTAACAACATCCCCCTATTAGATTATAAATAGAGGTTTGTGTAAAGAGAAAATTAATAAGAAGAAGAAAAGAAAGAATAAGAATATACAAGAATTTCTCTCTAAGTTCTCTCATTTCTATTATTTATATCGAGTTTAAACCTCACCAATATTACAACATGTTATTAGCACGAGTCTCTATTCTCTAATTTGAGCTTTGTTAATCTTCAAGGTATAATTTTCTATCACTTTTTTTTTCAATCATGCAAAAAGTTTTAAGAAAATCGTTTTGAGGAGTATGCTCTGTAGTTGCCTTATTCGGGATCTTCTACATCAGAAACTCATTTTGTCTTCCAAGTTTTTGAAAAGTTTTTTTATAAAATAGGAGCATTTTTTGAATTGATATAAGATATAAAGAAAATATTGAATTCAATGTGAGAAATGTTTTTCTCAAAATAAAATAAGTATGATATTGTTTTTATAATAAGAACAAAAAAAAACTCGTTCAAAACCGATCAAAATCAGACTTAAGACAACTTATATACAATATATGCATAATGTTAAACATATTGATTAATTGTTGTTTATAATCTTTATATGTAGTAACTAAATGGCAAGCATCGCTAAAAGAGAATTTGACATCCTTGACTTGTCGGGTAAAAAATACCTCGAATGGAGGGTTGATGCCATGGCTCACCTTAAAGCAAATGGCCTTGAAAAACAATAGTGGCAGACAATGATGCCACCCCTCAAGAAAAGGAGAAAACCATTGTGTTCCTCCGCCACCATATTCACAAAAGTCTCAAAACTGAGTACTTATTTGTGGAGGATCCAATAGAATTGTGGGATAGCTTAAATGAGCATTATGGCCATCAAAATGAGGTCTTGCTCCCACAAGCACTATATGAATGGAACACTTTAAGGTTCTGATAGATTGCATATGGGAGTATCTTAGTTGCATGTTTTATATATGTTTTAGTTAGTTTTAGATTAGTTTTTATGTAGTTTTTAGGTTTTTGTGTTATCGGGTATTATGCGCTAGTTTGCTCGGTTTTACAGGTTTTTAGGTTCAGGAGCAGCAACGGGGCGAGTACAGATGGATCATGGTTGTGATGGACGAGGGAAGGGAGCTAAGGAATGACTAGGATGTCCTAGGAGCATGGACCAAGACAAGAAAAACCAAGGCAAAAGAGAAGGAAAAGCTCGGGGTGAACCCGAGCAATGTGCCCGAGCAATCTCAATTGGCGAGTAATTGCGCGGGGAAGCAAAGAGAAAGCGCGGCCGCGCATTTCGGGTGCGATCCCGCGCATTCGGGAGCTTTTCAGCGCACAAGTGTTTTGGGCCGAGTTTTGATTTGGGCTTTGGTATTTGTTAAATTGGGCTTATGTCATCCGAGTTTGTATGATTTAAGATAGCTTTTGAGGCATATTTTTAGTATACATATAAATACTTTATGTTAGTTTATTTTCTGATAACTTTTGATCAACTTTTGGAGGTTAGGGTTTTCTCTCAAGGAAGACTTTGAAACCTTTGTAAGTTTGATTTTAATTTCATTATGAATTGCTAATTTCTCTAGTGTTTGGCTAGTTATTGAAGTCATGATTTGTATGTAGTTGTGAGGTTTGATTGATTCTCAACAAACTTGAATAGAAATTATTCCATGTGCTTAATTGAATCTAAATTAGGGTTTTGTTAGATTGATCACCTAATAGAATTTCTAGTTAAAACTGAATCTAATTAATTACCGGTTGGAGTTAATTAGATCAAGAGTAGACTTTAATTAATTTAGTACCGGTTGGACAAGTTGATTAAAGTAGGGAATAAATTCACAAGTCATTTAGATGTCTGGTTGCTCTAAGTGTTTGTTTCTATTGATAACTTGAATCGTCATGTTGTTGTTTAATTGAATCTAGAAGGTCTTCTAGGTTGTTAAATAATTAGGGTTGTTAGACTGGTTGTTCTATCAACTATATATGAATTTTGGGTTTTAATCCTTAGTAGGATCACTATCCACAATAGATTATTCAAGTGAGAAGAGAATCAAGAGAATCGATGATCAACGAATCAATATCATGATGGATCTAACTAGTTGAACACGTTTGTCTTTCATATATTCAAATCATCTTTTGCATTCATATTTACTTTTATATTTGCATAGTAGTTTAGATAATCATTCTGAACCCCCCCCCCCTTTGGTTACTTGGCATACAAGTAATAACACAAATACAAGAGTCTCTGTGGGATCGACCCTTACTTACCGCTCTACTGAGTTGGTTAAGCTAAGGTTTCTTTGATAGGTATAAACGACCACGAAAATACGTCATCAAATTTGGCGCCGTTGCCGGGGACTCGTCGCTATTTGTGTTTATTACTTTCGTGCCATTTTGGGTGTGAACCTGTTATATGGTTCATACCTGTGCTACTAACTCATCTCCCCTGTTGTTTGATCCAGATATTGACAGGACACTCTTCAAGCTAAGGAAGGAAATCCGGAATCACTTTCAGGCCTTACCATTCTTTCTTGAAGAATCTGACTCGGAATCTGAATCTGCTGAATCCGTCGAGATGGGTGACCGAACATTGAGAGAGTTGACTGCACCGAATCTGGCACAACAACCGTTGGCGGTGCAATTCCCTGCTCTTGCTGAGGGAGTCAAGTTTGAGATGAAATCCGGGTTGATCCACCTTTTGCCTTCATTCCATGGGCATAGTGGTGAAGACCCCAACAAACATCTTTCTGAATTTCATGTTGTGTGCTCAAGCATGAAGCCTGCTGATGTGACTCATGACCAGATCGCGCTGAGAGCCTTTCCTTTTTCTCTCAAGGATCAGGCTAAGGACTGGTTTTACTACTTGGCTCCGGGAAGTATTGATACATGGGCTAAGATGAAAGAAGCTTTTCTGGAGAAGTACTTCCCTGCTACAAGGCTCAATGATCTAAAGAAGCGAATTAGTAATATTGAACAAGAAGCAAGTGAGTCCTTGTACGAATACTATGAGAGATTCAAGAGGTTGATAGCCAACTGTCCTTTCCATGGCTACACTGACCAAGACCTGATCTTATATATGTTTAATGGCCTCTTGGATGATGAGAGAAGAATGGTCAATGTAGCTTGCCAAGGTCACATTCTCAACAAAACTCATGCTGTTGCGTTTGACCTGTTCACACAACTGTCTGACGGCACAAGACAGTTCAGAAAAGAAACTAGCTCGAAAGCTGCAAACTCTGTGGTGGCTAACACAAGAATTCAAGATGAAGTCACAGAGTTGAAAATGATGATGAAGCAGCTTTTGCAACAAGGTGGTAGACAACAGGTGAAGTCCTGTGAAATTTGCTTTGATAACATGCATCCCACTGACTCTTGCCCTACACTTCAAGATCCAAATGCTGAGGTGAATGCAGTGGGAGGATATGGACCACCTAGGCCAAGGTATGATCCCTTCTCAAACACCTACAATCCAGGCTGGAGGGATCATCCTAATCTGAGGTATGGAAATTCCAACAACCAGCAGTTCAATCAGTAGGGTGGCCAAGCTCCATACAAGCCACCTTTTCAATTCCGTCCTCAGGGAGCCAATCAGAATGCTATGTCTACTGAAGACATGATTCGGACTCTTTCACAAACTGTGACTACAATGCAAGGCTCAATGAGTCAATTTCAACAAGAGACCAAGTCTAGCATCCACAATCCGGAGACTCAAGTCAGTCAAATTGCCAATGTTGTAGGCAAACTGGAAGCTAGAGATTCAAGTAAGTTGCCATCGCAGACCGAGCTCAATCCAAAACAAAATGTCAATGCTATTACTTTGAGGAGTGGGTGAGAGTTGCAAGTAGAGCCCAGGGATGGGCAAGTATCAATCAGAAGGGGAGAGGCAGAAGAAGCTAAGGGCGAAACAGAGGAAATTCCAAGCAATTCAGTCGGTGACAAATTGCTCGGCCTGCCTGCTAAATGCGCGGCCGAGCAAATGCCACCTAGCGCAATACCATCTCAATTGAGATTGCGCGAGGACGAGACGCCAAAAAGCGCGGCCGCGCAATTGCCAAGCCGCGTAATGTCGTCTCAGTCAGGATTGCGTGGCTTGGCTGATGAAAGCGCGGTCGCGCATTCGGGAGCGAAACCGAGCAATTCAAACGCTGTTGAAGATTCGTCTGACACCCCTCTGAAGTCTTATGCACCTGTTCCACCTTTCCCAGAGGCACTAAAAGAGACCCGAAAGCTGGAGAATGACAAGGAATTGTTCGAGACGTTCATCAAGTGTGAGGTAAACATTCCTTTACTTAAACTGATTAAAAGCATTCCTAGATACGCTAAGTTTTTGAAAGAATTGTGCTCCATTAAAAGAACTCAAAAGCTAAAAGGGAAACAGAAAATCTCTGATAGTGAGCATGTGTCGGCTATGTTTCAAAGGCGTATGCCTCAGAAATGTGGTGACCCTGGCATGTTCACTATTCCCTCCATTATTGGTGATACAAAAATTGATAAAGCCATGCTAGATCTAGGTGCTTCAATTAATGTTTTACCTTACTCTGTGTAAAAAATGCTTGTACTGGGTCCGCTACAAGAAACTGACGTTGTTATACAGTTAGTTGATAGGTCGAATGCTTACCCTAGAGGAATAGTTGAAGATGTGCTTGTAATGGTTGATAATCTGATATTTCCTGCTGATTTCTATGTCTTAGATATGGACCATGATAAGCATGCTGCACCTGTTTTGCTAGGTAGACCTTTTCTAAAAACAGCTAAGACTAAGATTGATGTCTGTAGTGGTTCTCTGACTATGGAATTCGACGGGGAAAGGGTAGAGTATAATATTTATGATGCAATGAAATACCCTCCCGAAGATTCCTCGTTGTGCTTAGTTGATGTGGTAGAGCCACTTGCTCAAGACTTTTTCAATATGCATGAATCTGAGGCTTTGAAATCCACTTTGGAAAATGCTATTATGAATGAAACTTCAGATTTGGATTTACAGACTGACCTGCAAGAAGTGGTGGCAGAGTTGAATGCTCACTTTGAGCGTCCACTTATGCCACCGGGCTCAAAGCCCATACCACTAACCTTGCCTAGCGAGAAGCTTTTGCCATCTATTGTGCAGGCACCAGTGGTAGAACTGAAGCAACTTCCAGACCATCTCAAGTATGCTTTCTTAGGTGATGGGGATACCCTGCCAGTAATTATATCCAACAAGCTCACCAAGGAGCAAGAAGGACGATTGGTTGCAGTTCTGAAGGAGCATAAGACGACTATAGGATGGACCATTGCAGACATTAAGGGGATTAGTCCCTCAACATGTATGCATCGGATTCTACTAGAAGATGAAGCTACACCATCTAGACAGCCCCAAAGAAGGTTGAATCCCCCGATGATGGAGGTGGTAAAGAAGGAGGTGTTGAAGCTCCTTCAAGCAGGTATGATCTTACCTATTTCTGCTAGCAAATGGGTCAGCCCAACTCAGGTTGTCCCTAAAAAGGGTGGTATCACAGTGGTTGAGAATCACAAGGGTGATCTCATTCCCACACGAGTTCAAACCGGGTGGAGAGTTTGTATTGACTATCGTAAGCTTAACGCTGTAACCCGGAAAGATCATTTCCCATTACCTTTCATTGACCAAATGTTGGAACGACTTGCCGGTCGTTCATTCTATTGTTTCTTGGATGTATATTCTGGATATTTTCAGGTAGCCATAGCACCATAGGATCAGGAGAAGACAACATTCACTTGTCTTTTTGGCACCTTTGCAAGGCACCTTTGCATACCGAAGGATGCCTTTTGGACTGTGCAATGCCCCAACTACATTCCAACGGTGTATGGTTAGTACCTTTTCTGAGTACATAGAGAAATTTATTGAGGTATTTATGGACGATTTTACCGTACATGGGAATGACTTTGATTCATGCTTAACTCATTTGACACTAGTGCTTAAAAGATGTGAAGATACTAATCTTGTTCTAATCTCTGAAAAATGTCATTTTATGGTAGAACAAGGTATAGTATTAGGCCATGTAGTGTCTTCTAGGGGTATTGAGGTCGATAAGGCTAAGGTTGAAGTAATTCAATCTTTGCCTTATCCTACTAATGTGCGTGAAGTGCGTTCTTTTTTAGGCCATGCAGGGTTCTACCGCAGGTTTATCAAAGACTTCTCAAAAATTTCCTCCCCCTTATGTGAGTTGTTGAAGAAGGAAGCAGGATTTGAGTTTGGTGATGCATGTAAGACAGCGTTTGATGAGCTAAAACTCCGCCTCACCACAGCTCCCATTATTCAAGCCCCAGATTGGTCTCTTCCTTTTGAGATCATGTGTGATGCCAGTGATTATGCAGTGGGGGCTGTTTTGGACAAAAGAAGGGCAAAGCATCTCATGTGATTCACTACGCCTCTATGACATTGAATGAGGCCCAGAGGAACTACTACACCACGGAGAAGGAGCTCCTAGCAGTTGTGTTTGCATTGGAGAAATTTCGCTCTTACTTGCTGGGAACAAGAGTGATTGTTTATACAGATCATGCAGCACTCCGCTATCTGCTGACGAAAAAGGAGGCCAAACCTAGGTTAATCAGGTGGATCTTACTGTTGAGTGAGTTCAACATTGAGATCAAAGACAAAAAGGGGGTTGAGAATGTGGTTGCTGATCATTTGAGTCGTCTGGTGATGGAAGAGCAACAGAGGCCAGAGAGTTCACCCATTCAGGAGGAATTTCCAGATTATACCTTGTTTGCTATTAAGGTTGTAAAACCTTGGTATGCACACTTGGTTAATTTCCTAGTTATGGGTGAGTTCCCACCAACATTCACAAAAGCTCAGAAGGACAAGTTAAGAAGTGAAGCAAGATACTACATCTGGGATGATCCATATTTGTGGAAACATTGCGCTGATCAGGTAATCCGATGATGTATCCCGGATAACGAGGTAACTTCTATCTTAACCTTCTGTCATAATTATGCATGTGGGGGCCATTTTAGTTCCAACAAAACAGCTAGGAAGGTATTGAATGTAGGATTCTACTAGCCTAGCATTTTTCGGGATGCTCATGGGTTTTGTAAATCCTGTGACCGATGTCAAAGAGTTGGGAATATGTCCCAAAAGAATGAGATGCCTCAATCTCCTATTATTTTCTGTGAAATCTTTGATGTATGGGGCATTGACTTTATGGGTCCATTTCCTAATTCTTTTGGGAACTATTATATTTTGCTTGCGGTGGACTACGTTTCCAAATGGGTGGAAGCGAAGGCCACCAGAACTGACGATTCTAAAGTGGTGACAGATTTCTTGAAGACCAACATTTTTACAAGATTTGGTGTCCCTAGAGCTTTAGTTAGTGACAAGGGATCCCACTTCTGTAATAGGATGGTGAGTGCATTGTTGAGAAAATATCATGTCACACACAGAGTCTCTACAGCTTACCATCCTCAGACGAATGGCCATGCAGAGGTGTCTAATAGGGAAATCAAGTCCATTCTAGAAAAGACAGTTGCACCAAACAGGAAAGACTGGAGTGCTCGGTTGCATGATGCACTGTGGGCATACAAGACCGCTTTTAAAACACCAATTGGGATGTCACCATTCAGGTTGGTGTTTGGGAAAGCTTGTCATTTACCGGTGGAAATTCAACATAAAGCATACTGGGCAGTCAAGAAGTGCAACATGCAAGAAAATGAGGTGGGCGAATTCAGGAAACTTCAACTCCAGGAATTGGAAGAAATCAAGCTAAAGTCTTATGACAATGCAGTAATTTACAAAGAAAAGACAAAAGCCTGGCATGACAAGCACATTTGGAGGAAGAAGTTCAAGGTTGGGGACAAAGTACTTTTGTTCCAATCTCGCCTCAGACTATTTCCTGGGAAACTAAGCTCAAGATGGAAAGGTCCGTTTGTGGTAGCAAAGGTATACCCACATGGAGCAGTTGATATTTATGATGGAGTTTCTCATTCCATCTTTAAGGTGAATGGTCAGAGGCTGAAGCCATATTATGAAGGTTTCAATGGTACTACTTTGGAAGAAACGGATCTACAAGAGCCGGAGCAAGAGCCTTGATATCCTTTTACGTCAAGCTAATGACGTTAAACAAGCGCTTCTTGGGAGGCAACCCATGGTTTAGGATAGATTTTCTTTGATTTTTGCTTTCAATTTTACAATTTTTGTTTTGTTAGTTAGTTTTTGTAGAAGTAATCCTCAGATATACAAGTAGCTCGGGCAAGCTTAGAAGTAAAAGGGGCTAAAAACTCGGGATTGGGACGGAAAAAAATTGCGTGGTCAAGAATCTAGAACGATCCCGAGCAATGCAGGCTCAGAGGAGAAAGCGCGGCTTAGGATGCCAAATGCGCGGCCGCGCAATCCAAGCACCTAAGCCGCGCAATCTCAACTGGGAGCATATTGCGCGGCTTCGTAAAAGCGCGGCCGCGCATTGGCGTGCGATCCCGCGCTTTTAGCCGTTTTTCAGCGACGACCTAATTAAAACCCAAAGCCTTCTATTTTCTCTTCCCACTCGTACGCAGCTTTTCCCACCTCCCCTCTCAAAACTCCATTGAAGCCCTCAAGCTCAAGCTTCACCCAAGCCATTCAAGTCGGATTTTCGAGTAAATTCAAGCAAGGAACTCACATTCAAGCGGAATTCAAGTAAGTTTTTCACAATCTCCTCTTAAATTTCGGTTTTTGATAGCTTGAATCTAGATCTAGGTTTGACTAGAAAAACCCGAATTTGACCCCTTTAGGCTCGGATTTAGGCTTAAGTCCTTTACAAAAGTTTGTTTATTACATGATTCTAGTCTAGATTCGTGTTTTATTTGAACTTTGTATGCAAATCCGAAAATCACCTAGAATTTGATTAGTATTTGATTAAAATCTGATTAAATTTTGATTAAAATTGTTCTAGGTAGTGGGGGAAGAGAGTGTTTGAGTGATTATCTGTGAAATATTGATGTGGTTGTCCTTGCCGAGACAACGGAATTGTGTTTGTTTGGTTTGTGTGGTGTTTGTGCAGATTTACTTGAAATTCTGATATCATGGGTAACAAGAGAGGCCGAACTGATGGATCTTCATCATCCCGAGCTGCTTTAGCTCCCCCTGCCGTGGTGGGGGAGGTCACCCAAGAGACTTTTGGGATCACTCTGACCAAGGACAATCATGTGATTAGGTTTGAGCTTCTGAAGGATAGGCAATGGAAACACTACTAGAAAAGGGGGTTTTAACGATGAACAAATTCGTCGTTATAAGTCAAATATTTCGTCGTTAAAGCTTTTAACGACGACAAAAAGTTCGTCGTTTGTTCGTTGCAATAGCTTCCGACGTTATTGGTTTTAACGACCATGTTCGTCGTTAATTAATAACGACGGCATGCCTGCTGTCGTTAAGCATTAATGACGACATGCTTGCTCGTCGTTAAGCATTAACGACGACATGTCTACTTATCGTTAATGTTTTAATGACGAGCATGCCCGTTGTCGTTAATAATTAACGACAAGCAGGCATATCGTTGTTAATAATTCGACAAACATGGTCGTTAATATATTATAGGCCAAGACATTTATTAGACCATTTTATAACTCTGTATTTAATATTCTGTTTTGTATTTAGGTTACAGTGTAGTCTACAGACATTTAAAATAGCTCAACAAAATTAGTGTTACAACATACTCTTTTTTACAGTGTTGCTTAAGCCTAAGGCAATGATAGTTGCCTATTAACCTAGAGTAACTAAGGTACAAGAGATATTTACAATCTGTTTGCCTCCACAGATGAAGGTAAAA
Source organism: Fallopia convolvulus (assembly GCA_964016875.1). Classification (NCBI taxonomy): domain Eukaryota; kingdom Viridiplantae; phylum Streptophyta; class Magnoliopsida; order Caryophyllales; family Polygonaceae; genus Fallopia; species Fallopia convolvulus. Next base: position 52,895,271 of record OZ024727.1, on the reverse strand, counting down.
TCAACAAATTAAGTGTAACTCTATCTAAGCTTAGTTCCTGAGCACTAGAGATTTTCAGAAAAAATGGTATTGGTTTTTGGGCAATTTCTACTACTCAAGAAGCTTGTTACAAGGGCCAACTCCAACTGCAGCGTTGAGATGCCAAGCAACATGAAGAAATGGGGTTTTCGGGTAAAGGTCATCAGCAATAATAGTGCGCCACTTAACAATGACGATAGCTTGTGAACGTTATGGGCGTTTTTCAGATTTGGATTTTTTACTGCTCGCTTTGCAAACTCCACCTGATAAACCAAGGATTTTTTTTACCATTAAAACATAATCTAAAAGGTGGAACTCATTTTGTAAGCTTGCAAGGAGTGAATACAAAGTGAAAATAATGGGATAGGGATGTTTAGATGATTACCTCCATCACAACAGTATGAACAGCAGAAACCAGAAGATGCTGGAAGAGAAGACAGGGAGCAGATGCTACCATAAGCAGTTTTGGGTTATCGTTCCTAATCGCTCTTGAAAGGCACTGCATTTAAGCAGTTGTTGTTTATAGGGTCAGTTTCTGGGACCACTTCTTATATGGACATTATTATAAACATATAACTGGACAATCAATAGTAGTAGACAAGATGAGATCAACTTCAAATGGCCAAGGTTATGAACTTATATATTCTACTACAATCCTTAGCATGAGATAATTTTTCATGAACGATGCTTTCATTTCATTTACATGCCATTACACACAATTGCATCTGAGATATCTAAATACAGGCTATTGTTTATCCACACAATAGCAGTGGCATCAAAACACAAGAAGCACAAAAATATGTAGTACTTTTCCATGTGATAAGATGAATTTTAACTGCACAGTATACTTGTAACTGCTTAGAAGCTTAAATCATACAAGCAAGAGAAAAAAGTAAGTGCAACAACTATACATGACATGTACTAAACATTGCAGGACATCTAGTAGCTAGAGATTATCACTGACTCACCGCTTAGTTGCTAAATAAAGGAAGAAAAGAAGAGAAGGGTGTTATAAATACTAACATAAGATTTCCATGAGACTTAACAAGAACAGGAACACGAAAAGTTCTCCAAACCGTGTACCTCACTGTCAATGCAAGCAATATATCCCATTGAAATGAAGGGTGTTGTTGATAAGGCAGGAAAAGCTCCATGAACAATTTGAGGCAATTGATTAACTCTCGAAGCTTCTACTTCCATTTTGCAAATTAGATCACAAATGAAACTTGAAAATGGAATTCAATGACAGAGCACCACTGCTAAAAGGCGAATGCTTGTTTCTGTTCAAAAAGAAAGAAGATATGAATGAGTAAGATAAGTTTTTTGTAGCAAACTAAAGGGTAAAAATCTTAGTCTACTTCTTATTTTAGCTTTCAAAGTGTAAGGCAAGAACAAGCCAACAACTTTATCAAAGTTTACTACTTTACAAACCTTTATTTTGCCGATTTTGATACAATTTTCTAGGACTGCAAGTTATTAGTATGCACGTTTCCATGAATGACCTAAGTTTGCACACAAAGATATCATAATTCATTAAAATATGAAATTTAATTCAAAAAAAGTAATAATACTTTCCTCTTATCCAAAATTAATCATACATGAAAATGGTAACAAATTCAGCAATACGTTCAAAGAAGCACCGTAACATGTGCATATCATTTAAAAATGAAACAAACTCTATTAATTGCTCCACTATTTTCAATTCATGAAGGACCAATTTTTTCCACGAAATTCTAATTTCAAAGTACCCAAACGTAATATAACTCAGATTTGATCAATTCTTTTTTCTTGGAAGGAACACTGTTCACATTGTTCGAAACTTAGAGCTATATAGTACGCATACTCACATTAGGTGCAAAATTAAGATTAGTATATTTGTAGCCAAACTCCTTGAGAAGCTCTCTCAAGTACAAGAATGGGCTTGACATCTTTGTTATCCAAAGTGCAGCCACCATCTCTATCCCACACTACACCATTTATTAAGAGGAAAAAAGGATATTTAGTTCCATTTGTACAACAAATTTCCTTCAAAGTTCTAAACTTGATATCAGTTCTTTCTAGTGCTAATTAAAAAAAAAAATTAAAAGCCCAAATACAGAGTTAAGTCAAATTAACATGGAATCTAGATTATGTACCATGAAGCATGAGCTAACCTTAAAACCCTTTAAATTTTCAAAATATATGAATTTCCTAGATTAAAGTTATGCTCATGAACCTGAAGCAATCATAATTCAAAAGGGGAAAAAAGTTGTACCTTTTGATAACCAAGGCCATAACCCGAACCAATGATGCAAACTAAGTGATGGATGGAATTGTCAAGATTGGGCCTCTGATTAAATTGGGAGCATACCATATCTAATATCCAAGAGATACTGCAATTATCTTCATCTGTATTTGAATTTTAGCAGAAAAATAGATTTGAAAATGAAGAGAGTTAAAAGAAAGATTTAGGTTTGTGAGAAAAATTACCTGATCAGGAGCAGATTGAGAAGCCATAGAACAAACTGGACAATTCCAATATTGAACAGATAAAGAAGCCAAAACCACAGCCAAAGTGGCATGACATATTGAAACAATGCGGTTGCAAAACTCCATGTTCTGCACAACCATTCAACAAGACAAAAAGAAACAAAATGGTGAATTCCACAATGTTGTCTTATTAAATAGAAGTGATTTTAGGAATCACGAAACCAGTAACCTATCTTCAGATCATGCCAAGGCTGTGCAACAAATATTCATGGTTGTTTCTATACTATAAAAAAACTGCCACATTCACCTGGATTTTTCCACAATAATTGCCAAATATATTTATAAAATAGAAGGATGTGTTAAGTTAGCAATGGCTTGCAACAACAGAAACGTATGGTGTCAACAGATCATTCAAATGACCTCATATGGAACTCGGTTGATTCTTAGAGATCAACTAAACCATCACCTAATCTCACTTCTAGTTTCACGATTGAAAAAAAACAAGTAAACTAAGAAAGGAACTTGTTTTGAAAGAAGCATGCCACTAATCGCACAGAGAATGGAACAATTACAAACTCCACTGATTGAGCAAAAATCGCACAACGATATTCCACACCAGTTTCCCACAACTTCTATACTAATTATCAAACAATTTTGAACATAAAGCACCAAAATTCCAAAAAATTGATAATAATTAAGCAAATTTATGGCCATACCTATTGGAACACAAACAAAATTGATCCAGTGAGGGAATCGATGGATGTTCTGACGAAAATTTGGAGATTTCAGACAAAACCCTCACACAAACGCAGTAACCAAAAGTTCGATTTGGGAAGTGAGCAGGAGTACTCGGAAGACTAGGGCAACCGAAAGAGATCGAGAGTGATGAGTTTTATCGAGAGATTAGGAGAAACTCAGAAATCGAGTAGGCGGCCACAATCGATATTCGATAGAGAGCAAATTTTTTTGTTAGAATAGATATCTCTATGCGATGATTTAGGTTACTGATATGATTTACATGAAAATTTTGGCACTATTTTTTTTTGAAAGGGGATGAAAATTTTGTCACTACAATAACCCGCGCTATATTTTTAGATTAACGACGGAATTCGGATTTAGTTTTTTTAATTTACAAATTTATTTAAATTAAATCTATACCTATAACGACCAACCCATAGATTTCTCGTTGTTGAGGAGTACATATATACTTTTAACGATAATATTTTCGTTTTATCATTAAAACTTTGTCGTTAAATATACTAATTCTAGTAGTGAAAGCAACTCAGTTCATAGACTGGGATCTAATGAATGAGATTGGGATAGCTCATCTATTGAATGAAATAGGAGCTTATTTGCATATGCGTGAGTTCTTGAAGTTGTGTGAACCCACCTTCAAGGGGTTAACACTGGAGTTTCTGAGCACTTTGTCCACTAATTTTAAAGGAGAAGGGGAGATAAAGTTTTGGCTAGGAGGAGTTAGAAGGAAGATGACCTTGAAAGAGGTCAACCGAGTGTTTGGTTTCTGCAATTTTCCTATTAGTAGAGATTTAGTGCTTACAGAGGCAGGTGCTACATGGGCTGACAGGCACTTCTGGAAAGCCATCACGGGGAGGGCCAAATATGAGCCGTCTAAGGAAAAAGCCTCTCCCATTACTCATCCCGCTATTAAGGTTTTCCAGCGGTTTATTGCTAGTACTCTGAATGGGAGAGGTGATGGGGGAAACAATTATCCAAAGAAAGATGTCACTGTATTAGCTGGGAGTTTGAAGAGGAAGTCGTTGAATATGGGTGCTATGCTGATGCACCACATGGCCCATGTTGGGAACAAAGGCGGTGGAGCTATTTGTATTGGCGGGATTGTGACTTTCCTAGCCAAGCACTTTAGAGTCGATCTTAGCAAGTTAAAGGTTGACATCCCGCCTTCACCTATTGACTTCATCATGTTGAAGAAAATGGACGCTCTCTACAAGTACAGAAACTCTTACTTCTGGGTGCTTGGTGATTCTGGGAGAGTTATGAAGTTTCCTGATGGACACCGAGTGCAGATTGGGGATAGTCCAGCTAACTAGTTCATTAACGTTCAGGCTGATGATTTAGATGTAGCTACCGTGAAGGGCTCGGTTAGGGGTAAAAAGGCGGTTTCAGTTCCTATTGTGGTGGATTCTGATGAAGAGGAGATGGATGAGGATTTCACCATGGCTGAAGAAGAAGAAGAGGAAGAATCTGCTGAAGATGTTGACACTGATGAGGATGATGAGTCTGAGGAGGAAGATCAGTAGAGACAGTTTGATCCGTCTATACCTGCTGGAGGTGTACATTACTCTGATGCTCAGTATAACCAGATGATGGAGATGATGAGACAGATGCAGCTAGACAACACGCAGCGATACAATGATATGTCTTCTCATATCGATCAGAACTTTCAAGGCATGAGAGGTTATATGGATCAGAGGTTCACATCATATCAGACTCATCAGGATCAGCAGCTTGCTGCTTTTCAGGCTCGCCAGGATCACCAGATTGGATGGATGGAGCTCAGCGGGCTATCCGCCTCATCAGTCGTATCCTCAGTATGCCTTCCCAGATCCTCCGTACCCTCAGTTCCCGCCATACCAGCCACCACCAGCACAAGAGATCCCACCGTACCATCCACAGCCAGAGTATCATCCGGAGTACCAGCCACCACCACCACAAGATTTTCCGCCCTATTACCCGCCACACAACTAGAGTTTTGTGAGTTTTTCTTTTTCCTTTACCTTTTTACTATACTTTGGGGACAAAGTATTTTTTAAGCATGGGGGAAGGGAATTACTTGTTAGCATTACATGTAGTTGCATTAGTTTAGGTCATATTTAAATTTTTGCATACATTGATTAAAATTCTAGAAAATGAAAAAAAATCAGAAAAATTTGAAACAAAAAACAAAAATATTGCATTTAGGTTCTTATTTCCCCATTGTTTGATTCCTCTTGTGTTTCTAAGTTAAGTATAAATTCTAACCCATGATTTGCATGATTTGCTGAAGTTGATATAATATAAGCATGATCATTGATTGATTACCTTGATTATAGGATGGAGCATGTATTTAGCTTGAGTATTTGATTCATTCTGAAGTTCTAGACAAAAATTAGCCTTGTGAGATATTTTTGGCCTTTCATGATTATTTATTCTCTAAAATTCTTGAGTGTATCACCATGATTATCTAGCTCTAGAACTTGCATTAATACTCTTTGTCAAGACTGCTTTATATGATTGAATACATAGCATTAAAATGATTGAGGCAATGTTTCTTATAGCCTATTATTTCCCTTCCTACCCTACAAGATCCATGTTTTTGACACCCCGCTTATTTGAGCCTTAAGCCTATTTTTATTAGCTCCACAAAATGATCCCTAGCCTAATAAGCTTGACCCATAATCCGGGATTTAGGACTTTAGGTTGTGATTATGTTTTGTGTGAGTTATGTGTAAGTATGGGGGAGTTGGAGAAAAGGTGGGAGAAGAGGGAAACAACTCTTGGTTTCAAAGTGAAAAAAAAAAGTTGAAGATGAAAAGTTTGATTGCAAAAGAAAAGCAAAAGAAAGAAATTGCTTAAATTATGTGTAGTCTTCATTAGTAGCAAAGAAAGAGTTGAAAAGAGGCAAGAAAAAATAGAAAAAAAAGAACAAGTGCTTAAGTGTAATGTAAGGAGTTGGTAGAGTGAAGTTGGAAGTGTTATGAAAAAGTGTTGAGTTTTGGGTTTAGATTAGTTCTTTATCCCAAATTTAGCACCAAAGGCCAAATATGATCCCGTCCAAATTTCTCTTTACCTTGGCCCCATTACAAGCCTTAAAAAGACCTCTTGATTTTTGTTATGTATTTGATCCCCAACGGTGGAGATTTAGAACTCTGATGCAAGCATATGGTAGTCTAGTTTTCATGGTTGATTTTTGAGTGAAACACATACCCTTAAACACTTGAGAGTTTGAGTGCAAACACATTATCCTTGGTGAGGACTAGAATGAATGGATGGTCTTTACTTGTTGCTTACCATAATGCATGCTAAGAAGTCTTGGTTGGATTTTTGATTATATGTGAAATGTTTGTTTGACTTGAGATGGATGTAAGATTGCATTTCTATGGTGTGATTGGATTTATGTCTTGCTTGAGGACAAGCAAGGGTTAAGCATGGGGGAATTTGATAGCTTGCATATAGGAGTATCTTACTTGCATGTTTTATATATGTTTTAGTTAGTTTTAGATTAGTTTTTATGTAGTTTTTAGGTTTTTGTGTTATCGGGTATTATGTGCTGGTTTGCTCGGTTTTACAGGTTTTTAGGTTCAGGAGCAGCAACGGGGCGAGTACAGATGGATCATGGTGGTGATGAACGAGGCAAGGGAGCTAAGGAATGACTAGGATCTGCTAGGAGCATGGACCAAGACAAGAAAAACCAAGGCAAAAGAGAAGGAAAAGCTCGGGGTGAACCCGAGCAATGTGCCCGAGCAATCTCAACTGGCAAGTAATTGCGCGAGGAAGCAAAGAGAAAGCGCGGCCGCGCATTTCGGGTGCAATCCCGCGCATTCGGGAGCTTTTCAGCGCACAAGTGTTTTGGGCCGAGTTTTGATTTGGGCTTTGGTATTTGTTAAATTGGGCTTATGTCATCCGAGTTTGTATGATTTAAGATAGCTTTTGAGGGATATTTTTAGTATACATATAAATACTTTATGTTAGTTTATTTTCTGATAACTTTTGATCAACTTTTGGAGGCTAGGGTTTTCTCTCAAGGAAGACTTTGAAACCTTTGTAAGTTTGATTTTAATTTCATTATGAATTGCTAATTTCTCTAGTGTTTGGCTAGTTATTGAAGTCATGATTTGTATGTAGTTGTGAGGTTTGATTGATTCTCAACAAACTTGAATAGAAATTATTCCATGTGCTTAATTGAATCTAAATTAGGGTTTTGTTAGATTGATCACCTAATAGAATTTCTAGTTAAAACTGAATCTGATTAATTACCGGTTGGAGTTAATTAGATCAAGAGTAGACTTTAATTAATTTAGTACCGGTTGGACAAGTTGATTAAAGTAGGGAATAAATTCACAAGTCATTTAGATGTCTGGTTGCTCTAAGTGTTTGTTTCTATTGATAACTTGAATCGTCATGTTGTTGTTTAATTGAATCTAGAAGGTCTTCTAGGTTGTTAAATAATTAGGGTTGTTAGACTGGTTGTTCTATCAACTATATATGAATTTTGGGTTTTAATCCTTAGTAGGATCAATATCCACAATAGATTATTCAAGTGAGAAGAGAATCAAGAGAATCGATGATCAACGAATCAATATCATGATGGATCTAACTAGTTGAACACGTTTGTCTTTCATATATTCAAATCATCTTTTGCATTCATATTTACTTTTATATTTGCATAGTAGTTTAGATAATCATTCTGAAACCCCCCCCCCCTTTGGTTACATGGCATACAAGTAATAACACAAATACAAGAGTCTCTGTGGGATCGACCCTTACTTACCGCTCTACTGAGTTGGTTAAGCTAAGGTTTCTTTGATAGGTATAAACGACCACGAAAATACCTCATCAGGTTCCAAGACTATAAGTCAATCACCGAGTACAACAGTGCTATTCATAGGAGCACATCTAAATTGAGACTATGTGGCCATACCCAACAAGAAATGTTGGAGAGAACTTTCTCCATTATGCATGCCTCAAATGTGTTGTTACAACAACAGTATAGAGAGAGAGGCTTCAAGAGATATGCTGATTTGTTGAAAGTATTGCTGGTTGCTGAAAAAAACAATGAGCTCTTGATGAAAAATCACAATCTCAGGCCAACTGGCTCAATTGCACTCCGGAAGAAAATGCTACGGATAAGGGATTCCAAGATGGGAATGAAAATGAACATGGGCAACAATCAAGACGCCATAATGGTCGTGGACGTGGACGTGGCCGTGGTCGTGGTGGTCATGGTCGTGGTCATGGTCGTGGTCAAGACTATAATAAAAGTCATTATAATCGCCATGGCAACAAGAGGGATGGAAAGCGAAAGGTCCAAGCGGATCAACAAGGATCTTCTCAGAAATCCAAAACTACATGCTACAAATGTGGCAGGGTTGGTCACTGGTCAAAGATATGCCGCACAGCTCCCCACTGGGTGAAGCTCTATCAAGCTCAAAAGAATAATGAAAAGGCTACAGAGACCAATTACATGGAAAATGAAGGTGCGAGTAAACCGCCGGTGACTAGTTTGGATGTCTCTGATTTTCTCAACCTTGAAAATAATGATGACTTTGCCTTAGAGGCCTAAATGAAGACAATAGCCTCTAAATATCTATATTATATGCCTTCTTAAATAAAATGTTGCGATTTTTTTTAGTATGTTTTTTTCGAACTTGAAGGACTTTATATTATGATATAACTATCCTTGTATGATATATATATATATATAGTTTATTATAATAATTTTTATTATTAATGTCTTGGTCTTTATTTTCTTCATTTATATAGAAAACATGGAATCACCTAATGTGAAACCTGATGGGAAGGAGCAATGTCTCCTAGACAGTGCAACGACACACACTATTTTAAGAAATAAAGAATACTTCACACAGTTGAAAGCTTTTGAAGGCAATGTTACTACAATATCTGGTGTGTCGAACCTCATCGAAGGCTCAGGAAGAGCTATTATTCTACTCCCAAAGGGAATAAAATTAATAATAAATGATGCATTATATTCGAGTAAATCTCGAAGAAATTTATTGAGTTTTAAAGATGTGTGTCAAAATGGTTTTCATATGGAAACCATGAATGAAAACGGGAGAGAATATTTGTGCATCATAACACATGAATCTGGCTATAAACATATCCTTGAAAAAATGCCAGTGCAAGCCTCCGGATTATACCATAGATATATCTATCCGTTTGAGGTTAATATAGCGACCAATAAAAGGTCAAATGATCAACCTACATTTACATTGTGGCATGACCGCTTGGGTCATCCAGGATCAGGAATGATGCATAAAATCATACAGAATTGACTTGGACACCCATTAAAGAACATTAAGGTTCTTTTGGCTAGTGATTTTACTTGTAGTGTTTGCTCACTTGGAAAGTTGATTATCAAGCCCTCTAAAAATAAAATTGCAAGTGAGACTCCGGCATTCTTAGAAAGAATCCAAGGAGATATATGTGGACCAATTGTTCCACCATGTGGACCATTTCGATATTTTATGATGTTAATAGATGCATCCACACGTTGGTCACATGTAAGTTTATTGTTAACTAGAAATGTTGCATTTGCTAAACTCCTTGCTCAAATAACCTGATTGAGGGCTCAATTTCCGGATTATACAATAAAGAAAATCCGACTTGATAATGCAGGAGAATTTACATCACAAACATTCAATGACTATTGTATGTCGATTGGGATTGATATAGAGCATCCAGTGGCACATGTTCACACACAAAATGGTCTCGTTGAGTCATTAATAAAGCGATTACAATTAATTGCTAGACCATTGCTTATGAAATCAAAGTTACCATCATCTGCATGGGGACATGCAATATTGCATGTTGCAAGCTTGATTTGATTAAGACCAAGTGCAAATAATGACCATTCCCCGATGCAATTGGTATCTGGTAAGGAGCCAAACATTTCACATTTAAAAATATTTGGATGTGCAGTTTATGTCCCAATAGCTCCTTCTCAGCGTACAAAGATGGGTCCACAAAGAAGATTGGGAATTTATGTTGGTTTTGAATCCCCCTCGATTATTAGATATCTCGAACCAACAACTGGTGATTTGTTTACAGCTGGATATGCTGATTGTCATTTTGACGAAAATAATTTCCCAATCTTAGGGGGAGAGAAGAAAAAGGTGAACTCAAATGTGAAAGAAATCACATGGAATGCAACAGCATTATCTCATCTTGATCCAAGAACAAAAATGTGTGAACAAGAAATCCAACAAATTATTCATCTTCAAAATATTGCAAATCAGTTACCTGATGCATTTACGGACACGAAGAAGGTAACTAAGTCACATATACATGCAACAAATGCTCCTGCAAGGATTGAAATACCCATTGGACAGTCAAACATGCCCATTGCAAGTGAGTCTACAATGCGTAGAAAGCGTGGTAGGCCACTAGGTTCAAAAGATTTAAAGCCGAGGAAGTTAAAGAACCAAAAGGGTATATCAGGAGAAGCCACAATGGATGATGAAAATAATGATAAAGGCAAAAAGATCGAAGAACAAAATTTCTCAAAAGAAGATATCCTAGATAATAATGAAAATATTGATAATTTTGAGATTTCCATAAATTATGTGCAAACATGCATACAGTGGAATAGAAAGGATATCATTATTGATGATTTATTTGCCTACTTAGTGGCTACTGATATTGTGACTGAAGATGATGACATTGAGCCAAAATCAGTGGACGAATGTCGATGCAGGAAGGATTGGCCAAAATGGAAAGAAGTCATTGAGGCAGAATTAAAAGCACTTGAAAAACGAGAAGTTTTTGGGCCTATAGTTCATACACCAAAAGGTGTAAAACCAGTCGGCTACAAATGGGTTTTCATACGAAAACGAAATGAGAAAGATGAAATTGTAAGATATAAGGCAAGACTTGTGTCCCAAGGTTTTTCCCAAATTCCTGGAATTGATTATGAGGAAACCTACTCTCCAGTAGTCGATGCAACTACATTGAGATTTCTAATTGGCCTTACTGTCTTTGAAAAACTACAAATGCGCCTCATGGATGTCGTTACTGCATATTTGTATGGTTCACTTGATACGGACATCTATATGAAAGTCCCAGAAGGACTAAAACTGCCTGAGGCTGAAAATTATGAATCTCGACAAATGTTTTTCCATAAAACTAAGGAGGTCATTGTATATATTAAAACAATCCGGACGAATGTGGTATAACCGCCTCAGTGAATACCTTATGAAACAGGGATATAAGAATGATGCCATTTGTCCGTGTGTTTTCATCAAACGATCCGAAAATGGATTTGCTATTATTGCAGTCTATGTTGATGATTTGAACATCATCGGAGCTTCAAATGAAATCCAAGATACTGCAAAATATTTGATGAAAGAATTCGAGATGAAGGACCTTGGTAAAACAAAGTTTTGCCTTGGCTTACAAATTGAGCACCTAAAGGATGGAATTTTTGTCCACCAATCTAATTATGTAGAGAAAATTTTAAAAAAGGTTTTATATGGACAAGGCACATCCTTTGACCTCTCCCATGGAAGTCCGATCTCTCAATGTTGAAAAGGATCAATTTCGTCCCCGAGAAGAGGATGAAGAAGTTCTTGGTCCTGAGGTGCCATATTTAAGTGCAATTGCTGCTCTTATGTATTTGACTAACAATACAAGACCAAATATTGCTTTTGTAGTAAATTTGTTATCCAGGTATAGTTCTGCACCCACTAGGAGGCATTGGAACTGAGTCAAACACATATTCCGCTACCTCCGAGGTACACATGATCTTGGGTTGTTCTACCATAACCAAAGGGATGCCACTTTGGCTGGATATGCAGATGCAGGGTACTTATCTGATCCACACAAAGCCAAGTCACAAAATGGTTATGTGTTTACATATGGGGGCACCGCCATCTCATGGAAATCAACAAATCAAACTGTAACAACCACATCATCAAATCAAGCAGAATTGATTGCTCTGTATGAGGCAGGAAGAGAATGTGTAGCACTGCGGGCAATGATTCAGTTTATTCAAAAAGAGTGTGGAATGAGTCCCATCACCAATGATCCAACAATATTATATGAAGACAACTCAACATGTGTTGCTCAAATGAAGAAAAGATATATCAAGGGAGACCGCACAAAACATATACTGCCAAAGTTTTTCTCTACTCGTGAGTTAGAAGAAGCAAGACAAGTTCATGTTCAACAAATTCGCTCAAATGACAATTTGGCTGATTTGTTCACAAAGTCTATGGTCCCCAAGAAATTTGGAGAATTGGTATCCAGGATTGGAATGTGCAAACTTCGAGACATATATTGAAATTAGGGGGAGCATATATTATATTCATTGCACTCTTTTTCCCTTCGATCAGGTTTTTGTCCCACTGGGTTTTGCCTGACAAGATTTTTAATGAGACAACATCAAAGCATATAAGAGATTCAAGATTGCACTCTTTGAAAGATGTTCGCTATATTGAGTGAGTGAGTAGTTTACATATGTGTTGTGCTCTTTTTCCCTTTATCTTGGTTTTTATCTCATAGGGTTTTTCAAAGTGAAGGTTTTTAACGAGGCAATACGTAAACTACAAGATGTACATCCAAGGGGGAGTGTTGTAAATGCCTTACGTTACTAGTTGGATGTACATGATCCTTACGTTCCCTATTTCTCATTTAGAACACATAAAACATCCTTTAAATTTAACTCTCTCATTCAAGTACATGCTTGTAACAACATCCCTCTATTAGATTATAAATAGAGGTTTGTGTAAAGAGAAAATTAATAAGAAGAAGAAAAGAAAGAATAAGAATATACAAGAATTTCTCTCTAAGTTCTCTCATTTCTATTATTTATATCGAGTTTAAACCTCACCAATATTACAACATGTAGCAAGTTGTCATTATACTCAGGTTCAATTCTCACACCTGCTTGGCTGCTCCGCTTTCATTTCTCATTTTTCTTGAGAAAAATACCATAATAGTGCTATTTTCAATAATCTATTCCAAAAATATACCCCAAACTATCTCTTTTATTTAAAAATACCAAAATACCCCAATTCCTAAGATAATTAATTAAATCTAATAACTAACTACAATCCTAACCAATGTAATCTTATTAACACTGTTATCAACACAAACAAATCGCCAACAGCGTCCACCAGTGTCCACCTTCGATTCTTCAAATTGTTGACGTTTCTATCTAAGGGCCCGTTTGGTTTTAGATGTGGAAAGGAAAGGGTTAAGGAAATGTATCTAGCCTATTTTTAGTTTATAATTCATTGATACAAGTGGTAACCATTACCCCCTTTTTCCCAATTTTTATGTAAAATTTGAGCTAACTCTCCTCATCTCTTTCCTTTATTTTGACATGGGGTAAGCATATCCCCTATTCTCCTCTAATCATTTCCCTTCTCCCTCTCTCTAGACACAAAAAAAAGAGGATCAACACCACTCTTCCATATAAATTTGTTTCCTTTCCCTTTCCTTTCCATACTTTTAAACCAAACGGACCCTAAATCTAAATCAAGTCAGTTTCTATCTAAATCTAAATCAAGGCAATCTTTTATCTAAATCAATGCAGCCTTTTACTGAGTCACCATTGGATCTCCTCCTCTCCACCTATATTTTTATAAATCAACGTTGCAACCTCTCATCGTCCACCTTGTGCTGCCGCTCACCGTCGACCTTGCATCACCGCCTCTAACTGTCAAACTCGACTTTGGCCGATCGAAAATTGAAGGTGTTCATGATATCGATCTTGATTTTGAATTGAAGGTACATAAAAATTAAGGATGTCGATCTTGAATTGAATTGGGAAATAGGTGGAATTTGATTGCTGCCTCAATTGATTAAACCACTAATGACATTAGTTTAGTCCCGATTGTATATTTTACATAAAATTCTGTTACCATTTAAGTTAGGGTTACACAAAAATTATTTGGGGATTAAATTAAGATTACATAAAATAATTGTTACATAAAAATAGTTTACATAAAAATCGGTTGCATGAAACTGGTTAGGTTTAAATTAGTATTACATAAAAATAGTGATATTTTTTGTTATAAAAAAATAGATTACATGAAAAATCACATTATGTAATAGAATTTACCTACACGGATTACTATATAAATTTATGTAACAATGTTAACATATAGAAAATTAATGTAATAAATTAATTTAAAGATTTCAAATAAAAAGCGTGATTTGCCTAAACAGTTGCAAATTTTCTAGTACCCAAGATCCCAATCTACGGCATAAGATCATGTGTGATCGTAACGTAACTGGTATTTCCCGATATTTCCTATATAAATCACATTAAATACAATTCGTGCAATAAAATTAATGTACAAGAGTTATTCTACACCAATTTCGGCCTTGTTCTCATGGAGTTGGTTAGAAACTCCAAATTTATCTAACAAAATTAATGTAATAAAATTAATGTACACGGATTTATGTAATTAAATTGAAATTAGTTTCCACAATTAATGTAATAAAATTGAAATTAGTTTCCACAAAGTATAATAAATTAACTTACTAAAATTTGTATAACAAAATTTATTTAACAAAAACACCTTACATAAAATTTGTGTAAAGGTAATAAAAATACCTTACATAAAATTTGTGCAACAGAATTTATGTAACAAAAACGCCTTACATAAAATTGGTATAACATAATTTATGTAACAAAAATACATTACATTTAATTTGTTTAACAAAATTTATGTAACAAAATTTGTATAACAAAAACACCTTACATAAAATTTGTGTAACATAATTTATGTTGCAAAAAGTCAAAAATACCTTGCATAAAATTTGTGTAACAAAATTTATGTAACAAAAACATCTTACATAAAATTTGTGTAACATAATTTATGTAACAAAAATACATTACATAAAATTTGTGTAACAGAATTTATGTAACAAAATTAAAAATAGGGGTATTTTAGTCTAATTATTTGCAAGTGGTTACTATTGGAAAAATTAAGATGTAAGGGTATATTTGTGGAATAAATTATTGAAATTAGACTAGTTATGTCTTTTTCTCTATTCCGTTTAATTTGCAAAAAAAAAAGAGTTTTCATTTTTTTTGGTTGTGGGCCCTTTTTTCTCTCTTTTGATATTTTCATATTGTTATCTTTTCTCTGCTTGTATTTTTTTTTATAATTCCTATTTATATATGAAAAATAAATTTATTTTTTCTCATTAATATTAATATATTGTACTATAATATTCAAGAGTTTAGTGCAAATGAAAAAAACTCTTATCTGTGATAAAAAAAAAACTCTTATCTTGAAAAATGAAAAAATGCACTTTTTCTAGTTCGTAGTGTACTTTTCCTAATTCAGAGTGCACTTTTTTCGCATTTGCACTTTTCATACTTTGTAGTGCATTTTTCGTATTTTTTGTAGTATACTTTTCGGATTGCACTTTTTGTATTTTGTAATGCTCTTTTTGTACTTTGTAGTAACTTTTCATTTTTCAAGATAAGAGTTTTTTTTTCATTTGAACCAAACTCTAATATTTAGAGTATACAAATATTTTTCCACTAAATACTTTTGTTTATTGTTAATATCATTATATCAAGTTTATATGTACATATTGCATATAATTTTATATTATTTAAATCATTAAATAGTAAACTATTTTAGTTCAATATATTTTTATTTGGTTCTTTAGAATTGAGAAATGATTTAACAAAACAGGCATTAATTATTGATTACTCTGTGGAAAAATCATACCTAAATGAGTAATAAGAGTAATAAACTTACCAGTATCATTTTTGTTCATATTGTCAATAGATTTTATAGATTTTCCAAATTATTTTTTTGTTATCTTAATCATGTTTGTATTCTTTTTTTTTTTTTTGAAAAATCTAAGTATATCTATTACATTATGAAAAAATCTAATTGCTCTTTGTTTATATTTTAAGAACTATAATATAAATAAATATAATATATAAATCAACACTTTTAATAAAAAATAAAGTTTAAAATTTTTATATATGCTATTTGCACATGGCCCCATAATTGATTGGACGGCCTGTCCCTCATAAAAGAAATGAAATAAACGCAATTAATAACGTTAGTAACTGAAACCAATTAATATAATCAATTAACAAAGTATAAATATTAATTTAAAGTTCATATCCGATCAATAAATGATTACATGCATCAAAAGTTGGGTTCAATTTATTCTCAATTACTTAAAATATTAGGGAAAAATTTGTTAAATGAGAACCAATCATAATTTAAAAAACAAATTGGCAAAAAAAATAAAAAATGGAATGACTTGTTAGGAAAAGATAGTACACTTTGGGAAGGGCAAAAAAATAGAATGCCTTTTCGTTTCTGCTTGGTTTATATTCGCTTTCCGATTCGCCTATTGGTGTGATTCCTTTATTGTATGATGACACTTTGGGAAGGGCGGTTTCCCGCACTGTCACTTCCCTTTTAGTTTAAGTTACGAGTCTACCCGTTTTTCAACCAAAAAAAAGGAAAAGATAGAACACTTAAATAATTTTAGAAGAATTTTTAGATCATTAAAAGAGAGGGAAGGAGAGTAAAAACATTAGAGAATATATTTCTTACTCTACTTTGGTGAAATTTTACGATAGATGATGACCCTATTTATAAGCCAAAGGTGGAGTAAACTTTGGTGAATCTCCATAATTCACCTTGTACAAATTATCTCCAATCTCCAATATACAATTGTTCATCTACATGATATGTATGATACAAGTGATAGATAACTTCTAAAGATCACTAGACTTGTTCGAGTGGTAATATATTGTAGACTTGGAGTTCATAACATGACTGAATTTTATTTTGGAAAAAATGAGTATTTTTTGCAGTCACTGTATGTATAAATTTTGCACATTTTATTTAAAAAAAGTTTGGAAACGCATGTTAAAACTTTTAAATTCCCCATTTTGGTTAAAACCTCTTACACACGAAAATGGAAAATTTTGCACAAAGGCTAAAATTCTTGCATACTCTTGCGAAAAAAATTGCACACAAACATGTTTTTTTTTTAAATAAGATTCACCCGTGCCCAATTTTTCTCAAAGATTTAGAATTTTCAATTTAAATAAATACTTGATTTGTACAGTTGATTTTGCCATCGGAGGTTAATTGTTCTCAATTCTCAGGTAAAACATCATAACTATAACCTAAAGCGTAGGTTAAAAAAATTATTAAAAGACACATGTCATATTTAGATTGGACCACATCACCCTTTTTTTTAAATAATCTTTTGTTTTTGGACATGATAAATTCTTATCCATGTTTTTAGAATATAGGATACAAAATCTCATTATTAAACAATCTTTTATTTTTGAATATGATAGATAAGAAGATCATTAGGACATTTTTTTTATATAATCATACAAATTCTAGAATATTTATTTTATTTTTAGATAGAATTGTTATTTAACTAAGATATCTTAATTGATTATTTTTAATTGTTTATATTTATATGTTGAATAAAACAATCCATATATTGATTTTTTTAAATATCTTTACATATATTAATTTTTATTTATTATTTTTAAAATCCGTACAGGATACGGAAATACATACTAGTTAATAATTATTTTGCAGTAAATAGAAGTTCACTTTGATTCTTCGAATAGTAAATAATGAAAAAATGCAATATACAAGAGAGAGAGAGAGAGAACGGTTTAAGTGAGAAAAGTGATTAGGAGAGAAATGAGAATCAATCACATCATTTCAAAAAATCGGAAAAAATTATGGCATGTCCAAATTTTATTTTGAGATAAACACATTTTTTGAATTCACTATATAAAAATTTGTACACATAGTTGAAAAAATTTGCACAGCATATTATAACTCTTGCATACATCAACACTAGCACATACATATGGCATGTGCAAGTGTTTCGGGATCGAACGATCATGAATTGTTCTCAATTCTCACAGGGGTGGTCGTTCTCGCTAGATTCGCTAGAGAACAGTCATTAGTATTATACAAAGTGCCACTTGACCGTGTGTGTTTGAGTATGGCTCTCGGATGAGACTTCAGTTATGGTGATATTAGACTTGTTCTCTATGTAACTAGGCCTACTATCACTAATGGGCCGCTCTGTTTATGTGATTGCTAGAAGACCTTAAGCTAAACATTGTGTTTGGCTTAATGAATACTTGATTGAGATAGAATGCCATCGTTTGGGAAAAGAGGCTCATATAAAAGCCTAGCGAGACAACCATATACGCGCTTAATTTTCTTGCCATTTCTCTTGAGATGTTGTGATTAGGTTAGGTTTGAGCTTTGAGAGCTTTTCTCTGGCAAAATTATCATTAATGGCTCCTTCAAATCTCGTGAGACCGAAGAAGAAGAAGAATAAAGGGGAAGAGAGAAAAAATAGAGTTGATGGAGTCTGCTTGGTGCCTTGGTCGGTTGAGTTCTTCGTTAGCTCGATTGATTTCTTCTCTATTCTTCCTACTTTGTACTACTTTATGTTATCCGACTCTGTTTCGTGTATACTTGCTTTGTAAATTTGTGATTGTTGGCCTTTGATGCCTAGTGGATTGGACGAGTCTTCCTCTTGAAATTCCGCAGAGTAGGATAAAACCGAACCACATCAACAAATTGCTTGTCCACTTGCATTTTTCGTTTTGTTTTCAAATCAAACCAAACAATCGAAGCAGATCTGAGATTTTCTAGCTTATCAAAATATTATGAAAACAAATGTGTTTTACCTTTCATTGTTACAATATCTAAAAGATTATTCACCATGCTAATTACCTTTATAGTCCATATAAAAACTTGAGCATGTCATTCGATCTAATACTCACATCATATATATAATCTATCCACAACACATAAAAGAAAAAAAAATACATGCATAACTCAAAACAATACATATATGAGATGAGAGAGGCTTAATTCAGCATAACATAACAGTACGATTTGATAGTCTGAAATGAAAAACATACATAAAAGAAAATTCCCAGCAACACAACACAAGTACACATGCAACACCTCCAAAGTTTATATGAAATTCCTGGAGGATGGCATAACAACAACAACAGCAGCACAAGCAGCAACAACAACAACATAAAAACAAACCAAGTAAACTCGATCGATCACTTTCAAGGGGAAGAGAAGCAAGGGAAGACCCCAACTCCGCCCACAATGGATTGACGCTTCTGACCGGGAATCTTGGGCTTTGGAATCCTCAACCACTCTCGGCTCACCAAATCATAAGTGAAGAGCCTGTTCATCCGGCTCGTCCCAAGAGCAAACGCAACCACCCTCCTATTGGACAGACATTCAAACACCACGTCGGGTTTACCAATAAACTCCACGGCCAATTCGCCCGGCATCCTATCTATTTCCATCCACATCAGCATCGTCGTCGTCACATGGGGCGCCCACACGCGAACGGAGACAACGGGCGCGCCCCTATCCATCACCACGCCCATGAGCAAGAACCGCCCCTTGCGCTCCACGAGCGCGAGGTCGGTCGAGTTAGGCGGCTTCGGGACGAGCTCTTGCCTCCACTCCCCTCTCGCCACGTTGAACGAGATTATCCCGTGAGGCTCCGAGCCCATGAAGTAGAGCACGTTGCCAATGGACAATGCGCGCGAGTTGAGGCGTGCGGGCAGCTTGATGTGGGCCGGGATCCTCGATTTCATAAACGTACATGATGATGGGGATCCATTGATACCCCTCTTGGGAGAGAAGACTTCATACTTACCTTCTTTGTGGATCAACACGACCTTGCTTGATGATCTCGACGAAGTCGAATGGATAGAAGAGTCTTGGTCCGGAATGGACACCATCCCCACGGCGTATTGCCCTAGGGCTTGCATCCTCACGACCTCGCTAGGAGAGCATGAGAACTGGAGCCAATCTTGGGTTAAAGGGTTGCCCACGAAGAAGATGGTGTGCATGGTGTCAATGAAGCAAACTAGCCCTCCGGCGGAGCATGGTGGGTAGATGGCCGAGGTTGACAATGGGATGTAGTTGGTGTTGTGCCATTTCTTCATGAGCGGGTCATAAAAGGATGCAACACCTCTTCCTCCATCTTTGGAGAACAAGCAAGGTAGCTTTTGAGTTGCAATCTCTCCCCAACGCTGTCGGAAATGAGGGGCTGTGTAGAGGGAGTTCCACCTATGGGAAACCGAACGAAAGTCGAACAATGTAGCGATTGGTAGCCATGCCATGACAACCTCCAAGATGTCCTCGGATATGTTTTTCCATGTATCATCCATCTCTGTCGTCCCAGGCTCCATTGGTGGTGGGGCAACAAGAGCTAGCCTCCTCTCTTTTCGGACTCTTTTAGGTGCAGGCGGCACGTAAAGTTCCATCCCTGTCAAGTTTTGAGCTATTAAACAACCTGTTTAAATGGAGATTGTGTTTTTTTGTAAGAAAGTAGGAGACAAACCACAACAATGAAGCTACATTCGAGAAAAGAAACTTATTAAACATAGATTTACTTGTTAGGTCAAATAAACGACAAGAATTTCCGGTAAACTAAAGATTGTGTTTTTGTGAGAAAGAAGAAGGCGACAAACCACACCAATGAAGCTACATTCGAAAAATATAACTTATTAAACATAAATTTACTTGTCAGGTCAAATAAACGACAAGAATTTTCAGATAAATGAAGATTGTGTTTTTGTGAGCAATTAAGAAGGCGACAAACCACACCAATGAAACTACATTCGAAAAAAGTAACTTATTGAACATAGATTTACTTCTCATGCCAAATAAATGACAAGGATCTTCGACAAAATGAGAATGTGTTTTTGTGAGTAACTAAAAGGCGACAAACCACACCAATGAAGCTACCTTCGAAAAAAGGAACGTATTAAATATAGAATTTCTTGTTAGGCCAAATAATTGACAAGAATTTATCTGACAAAATAAAATTTGTGTTTTTGTGAGAAATTAAGAAGGCGACAAATCACACCAGTGATGCTACATTTAAAAAGGTAGCTTAACTCAGCATAGCATAGCATAACATAACATAAAAGTATGTAGAAGATTGTGTTTTTGTGAGAAACATGACAACAAACCACACTAATGAAGCTACATTTGAAAAAAGTGATTATGAAATATAGATTACTGGTCAGGTCAAATAAATGACAAGAAATTCCGGCAAAATAAAGATTGTGTTTTTGTGAGAAAGAAGGCGACAATCCACACTTATGAAGCTACACTCGTAAAGAGTAACTTATTAAATATAGATTTACTTGTCATGTCAAATAAACGATAAGAATTTTCGACAAAATAAAGATTATGTTTTTGTAAGAAATTAAGAAGACGACAAATCACACTAGTGAAGCTACGTTTAAAAAGGTAGCTTAACTCAACATAAAACTATGTATAAGATTGTGTTTTTGTGAGAAAAAGAAGGCAACAACCCCACAAGTGAAGCTACATTCGAAAAAAGTATTTAATTATGAAATATGGATTTACTTGTTAGGTCAAATAAACGACAAGAATTTTCCGAAAAATGTGTTTTTGTGAGAAAGAATGTGACAAGCCACACCAATGAAGCTACATCTAACTTATTAAATACAGATTTACTCGCCATGTCAAATAAACGGTAAGAATTTCCGTTAAAATAAAGGTGTTGTTTTTGTGAGAAATTAAGAAGGAGACAAATCACACCAGTAAAGTTACA
Organism: Fallopia convolvulus; assembly: GCA_964016875.1. NCBI lineage: Eukaryota > Viridiplantae > Streptophyta > Magnoliopsida > Caryophyllales > Polygonaceae > Fallopia > Fallopia convolvulus. The sequence goes on along the minus strand of OZ024727.1, from coordinate 52,873,419 downwards.
TTTAAAAAAGTAGCTTATTCAAGTTAGACTTACTTGTCAGCTCGGATAAACGACAATAATTTCCCGTAAAATTAAGATTGTGTTTTTTTAGAAAGAAGGTGACAAACCACATCAGTGAAGCTACGTTAAAGAAGTAACTTATTAAATCTAGATTTTCTTGTCGGCTCGGATAAACGAAAAAAAATCTCGTTATATGAAGATTGTTATTTTGGGAAAGTAGGCGACAAACCACATCAGTGAAGCTACGTTAAAAAGTAACTTATTAAATCTAGATTTTCTTGTCGGCTCGGATAAACGACAAAAAATCTCGTTATATGAAGATTGTTATTGTAGGAAAGTAGGCGACAAACCACATCAATGAAGCTACATTTAAAAAGTAACTTAATGAATTTAGATTTACTTGTTGGCTCAAATAAAACACGACAATTCCCAGCAAAATGAAGATTATGTTTTATGAGAAAGAAGGCGACAAACCACACCAGTGAAGCTGCATTCAAAAAAAGTAACTTGTTAAATGTAGATTTACTTGTCGACTCTGATAAACGACAAGAATTCCTCGCAACAATTATATACTTATTAATTACATCAACAAACAAATGAAGAATCATAATAAATCGGATAGAACTGAATTTTCAGGATGCGAGCATAGGGCAAAATCAAAACTATTATCTAATATGAGTCACATATGTTTCTCCTCGATCTAGCTCGAGTTAGATCGAGGAGCAGTAATGTCACACACATTGTTCTAATATGGTTCTCTAGTACGTTTCTCTATCTTCCATCTTTCAATAAAGTCATAAGCGTTGATGTTCTAAGTTTTATCCCAAAAAAATCACACACATCATTCTTCTAATCATATATCCAACATTTTCATAAATTGGAGAGAAAAATAGTAAATCCATTAGTAAACAAAAACCAACGCAGAAAAACAAAGAACCAAATGAATCATACCTACTACCTAAATTCGATTGACTCCTCGGTGTTGTATAATTAATCCAATATAAAAAACTATCATTCCAGAAATTATCTTCAATCCAAGGTTATATTCCAAAATTTAATTTTGGTTGGAATAAAATAATCCAAATTCATTTCAACTAGGATTAATCACTTCAGATTTTTCTACCATAAAAAAAAATCACTTCAGGTTTGATAGAAACACCAGATTTTTTTATTATTATTTAAAAAAAAATGCGTTGAAAAAAATATCCCAAGGATGTATTATAATAGCATGCAATTGGCCTCTCACAGATAAAATCCAACATAAATCACCACTATTATTAGTAGATCAAATACAAAAACAGCTGTAAATTAAGCACAGAAACACAGAACAAAATGGGTCATTTCAAATTGCAAAAAATAGATCAGTTGATCCTCTCAAAGATCTCACCTAGGGAATTGAAGTTTCAAACCTCAATAACAATGACTAGATCTATGACGTCAGTGTGTGGGATGTGATGATGGAGATCCGAGAGCAAAGGCGGCGGTGGGAGATCGGAGAGCGGTGGATGATCGGAGCGGACGGCGGCGACGGTGAGCAGCTGCCCACAAAATGCAGTTGAGAGAGAGGACACCAAAGGAGCGTGTTTTTTGGTGTGAGTGTTGGAGCAAGTGCACGAGGGACTTAGGTTTTAGCTTTGGAGAATATATATAGGCAAAAAATTGGAAGAATATCGTAGGTGGCCCGGTGTAATAAAAGTTGTGCAAGTTTAGTTACACTCTATGTGAAATAAATCATTTTAGGTAGTATGAAGTGTGATTTGTGTGTCAATCAAGAGATGAAGCACATTATCAGACCAAGAAAGAAAGAAAGAAACACTTTGGCATTGCTATGGACTTTTTTTGTTTACGACTTTTGTGGGGAAAAAAATTATTTTAATTTTAAAAAAATAATGTGTCCAAATATTTAGTGTATTTATTAGTGTAAAATTCAAATAGTTAAGATAATATCAAATTTAAAATATTTGATGATAACAATTGTATAAAAACTTTAATTTGATACGTATGCAAAATCAATAAGGGTTAACCACGTGGCAAAATAGTTAGCTATTTTGTAGTGTATATCGATCTAAAATACTAAAGTAAATATATTAATATCTAAAGTGCATAATTTTGCACTAGAAGTGTATCTGTACATTTAGTGTAAATTTGTGCATTAAAATTACACCCATTTTTTTTAATTAAATGTGTATACTATATAAAAGTGTAAATTTTATATGATAAATTGCATAAAAAATATGATAAACTTCTTGAATAATAATCATATTCACATTTACTAAAAGTCAAAGTACACATTTTTGCTAGAATTATATATTGAAATAAATGTGTACATTTATATAGTATTCTAAATTGCATTATTAGTAATTCATGCATATTATGCATTAAATTGAACTAAAAAATAGAAAAAGTAAACATTATTTAGAATTATATCACTCCTTCCCCTACATTTTTTTTTCGTCCAACTCTTTATTTATTTTTATCCAATGACTCTCTCTTTTTCTAACTTGGACCAACTATCTACATATAAGATTTAATTTAAGAGCATGACTTTTATATCTGTTGATATAATTAATTTATTTCCACTTATTTTGATGCGTTATAAAAAATTGCTGTATTTAATTGTAAACGTCCTTTTTTTTTAATTGTTAAACTTATATACGGTAGACTTTGTTAGTAAGTGCATGAAACAAGAATTAAACAGCTATATATTATGCCATCTAAATGAGATTTCTAACATCTTGTGACATCTAAATGAGTTGTCCAAGTCCCATGAACCGTTCTGATAATTACTCTGTTACTCACTAAGGAAAAAGTAAATAAAAGGTTTAACTAATACTCCCTCCGTTCTATTCTACTTGACACTTTAGAGCTAAAACTTTGTTGATTAAAACTTGTCATTTTTTAGCCTTTATTTAATTAATGTATTGGAAAGTGTTTATATTGACTTTTTTCTCTCCATCTATTGGTTTTAAGGATGTATTAGTAATTAATTTTTGATTACATTTAGAAAATTTTGGATTTTCAATAATATTTCTCATATTTTCAATGAATTTTTTAATATGTGTGAATTTTCCTAAAGTGTCAAGTAGAATAGAACGGAGGGAGTAATAATTATACTCCGTAGTAAATAACAATTGAAATATAACATAGGTGGTAATTCATATTCTAAATCATGAAAACCATTTACAATCATGTGATGAGAATACGAGACTTTATTCATCTTCTAAACTCCAATTCTTCCCCAAACAAATTGAAAGAACATATTTAGGGTGAAACTTTATTCATTTTCTAATTTTTGTCCATATCATTTTCTCTCTATTTCTTACCCTATTTTTTTTAAGTTTGTGTTTGCTTTCAATTGCCCATTTGTAGTAGTAGAATGGATTCTGTATTAAAACTTAATTTTGATGTTTATTGGTTTAGTTGCTTGAATGAATATATATGATTTTTCTTCCAAGTTCACTAATGCTTAAAAATATATTTAATGGACAACAAATGAATTGCATCCTGAAGTACTAGGTGGAGAGTTACGTATGACATACCTCAAGCCAAAGAATCATACAGATTATTCAAATTTTCCATTGGTCTCAACAAAATATTACACTATAAAGATTTTACTACATTTAGATTACTGGCTTTTTTATAAAGTTATATATGACATACCTCATAGCTTTCTCATATTATATATGTAGTTCATCTACATTTTAAACGTATATGAAGATTAACATTTAGCAAGTATATTTATTAGTGATTTAAAAAAAATATTAGTGATTTGAAAATCAGAGATTCCTTCACTTGCTAGCTGCGTTGTTTGTGGACTACTCAAGAAAGTTGATCTATCTATAGCAAAGAAATGCATTGTCTTTGAAACGGAGTCTAGCTTTCTCCTCCTCGGTCTACATACGCGCAATTAGTAGAGTTTGTATGCTAGCTTGTCTTCTATGGTGAAAGACCGGTCCGATATTGCCAACTTTTTCGACCATATATATTTGCATTTCTATCAAAGCTTCATGTCAAATGGAACAAAGATTATTATGATCCCGCTTTCGGGCATCTAGTCAAAATAGAGCCCGGTCTCCGATTTGAGCATAAGCGGTGTCCTAGACCCAAAAAAATATGATAATGATCCTGGAGTTGTTGCGCGCGTGCCATTGGCCGGCGCAGCCATATATTCATAATCATTTTATAAATTAGGTTAGAAAAATTGATCGTCGCAAACTTTTAATTAATAAAGAGGTTGATTCTCTTTTATACTTTATTAGGTTACGTGGACTTCAATTCACGAAAGAAAATTTTGCAAATTAAACTACATGATATAGATTTCTTAGATCTGCATTATAAATGTGCATACTTTAAAAAGATATCTTATATCAAAATTGATAGGTCGATGTTAACAATTAACAAATTAAAATCTCATCAAATATAGAAGGATTGTCTATCATCTATTGTAAAACGTTTTTTTTGTTTAAATCTTATCATGCCATATTCAAATGAGAAATGTAGAAGCAACATTAATTAAGATGTCATTATGGAAATTGGTTTAAGGTATGTATGAAGGGCATTGCTCATGAGAGTCGAACCGGAGACCTATGGGCACACTACCTTTGGAGGCTTAACCGCTTGACTCTAGTCCGAAGGCCACGGGTTTGTCTCAAGAAACATTGTCAAATACTAGTAATTAGTATGAAATAAAGCAATCAAAGTTTCAAATGTGGAGTGCTAATCAAGGGAACATGTACTACTGAGTCCTTGATTTCAAATGTGGCTTTGCGCCTTTTTTGGGCCTTCATTCCAATTGAGAAATGAAGGGCCAAAATGTTTCGGTGAAGGATTTGTGAGATTACCATTGTAATTACGGTTAAATTTGGGGTCTTGACTGCAATTAGGGTTGTTGTTGACTCCAGTCTCTACTCTCTAGAAGAAACGCCCACGTCAGTAATGAGGTCTGACACTGGAGAATTAAGTTGTTGGTGGGCAATCCCATAAGACGACAAAGTTGTTCATGTGTTCCATGAGTGATGTCGTCATCACGAAGACTGAACGGAAGAGGGGGCCCATATCATGCAAGAACAAACTGAACGCCTGAATGAAATAATGAATAAATCAATAACGCATACTGAGTGGTGATGAAAAAGGAAGGTTCTTTTTAGGGTTAAATATATTTTAATAATTTTATATTCCCTTACTTTTCACTTTATTGTCATTTTGGCCCCTATTGTTTGAGTTATTTGTAAAGTGGCTCCTAAACTTTCATATTTGTTTTATTTTTGGTCTTTTAGAGTTATAAAAGGGTAAAATCATACAAAATCATCCATAAATTAAGATACTTTTCGACATAGTCGTCCATAAATTTGAAATTTAAACAACCACTCATAAATTAGGTTCTCTTAAAAAATACTAGTAATTATCCATTTTTAAATGCTAGATTTATCACTACATGCTTATATATTTTGATTAATTATTTTAAATTAAGGTTAATTGACTTTGATAATCAAAGTTTTTATTTAACAATTTATTAGAAATAAAAAGAATTAGTAGAATAGTTTGTTGGTTCTAAAAAAAATAGTTTGTTGGGAGTACTGAGTGGATAAGATTTGCAATTTTGCCAACCACCCCATTCACTTCTTTGATAATATGTGAAATACAAACTGCCTAAAAGGTTTCAAATGAATTAAAATGTTGGGAATAATTATTTTAAACTTTTATAGACAAGTTCAAATTCCTTTAATAAAGTTAATCACAATAAGGTTGTATCATTCAATTTCAATTTTTCTAAAGTCAAGTCTTTTGCACTAATAATACTACTTCGAAGGAAAATTGCCTCGACCCAAAGAACTATCATTTTCCCAAATTCTTCTACTCCCATGAGTATTGGTGTTAGACTATGATCGTGAATAATATGTCCACAAATAGATCTATCAATCATTCAATGTTATGGATCCATCAATATTAATTTTTATAAAATCTTGTCACAAATTAGTCCCTAATATTTTCTCTGCATATCATTGTTCTAAAAGTTGCCCAAGCCTAGGCAGCACCTAGATGCTAGGTGGTAACCCATAGTACTGATTTGGCCCTAGGCAGCTTTCCAACTATTATGGAGGAATTTTAGCCCCAAATTTCGATTTGTGGCTACCATGGCTAGTTGGGATGAAAGGGATATTCTCCTCACAAGCTTTGTTGTCAAAAAACCTTCCAAGTGAGGATCTAAGGAGATGAAATGTCAAAGAGGATGTATTAGAGAAGAGACAGAGCGATAGGGTTATCTCCACAACTTCCACACCCTGTTGTAAAGACCTCAAACCACACCTTGTACTCATGTACGTTCTTGAGCATTCTCATTCAGGACTACAATGTTTGTATCTTCAATAGTGGATAAATCCACATTCATACATAATCTTGCATATCTCAGCCTTTGCAACTTCTCAATGTAAGCATCCATTTTGATAACATTTCCCATTTGATTCCAAGCCATTATAGTGCTTAAAACCTCAAAGCTAAGGTACTCCACTGATAATTTAGGAATCCTAACCCACGCATCAACTATAGTTACAAATTCAGATACAGGATCAAAATTGGATTTCAAGGCCTTAAAATCATTAGTTGCCCAAATACATGGTAAAGTCTCCCGGCCCTTCCCATGCTTGCATTTTCTCAATGGGATTGGCAAATCTCAACTTAAACCAACCATGAGTTCTAACATGAATAAAGAAGTCCCCTTTCAATTGTCAATCGTTTCTTAATTGTTGCCTCAATCTAGAAGCCTCGACGGTATCCCCAAGCACAAAAGCAAAAAAGAGAAGTCTCCCTTAGATGGAGAATATTTTCTTTAACCCCTGAAAGCTGATCAAGAAAGGCTGACGTCTAATTTAGGCATTCCCTTGCCTTTTTCTTTCTTAGTCCCCAAAGGGCCTGCCTCAAAAGGCTTTTTGGATGCCCTACCCTTAAGGGTTTTATCAACCTTGGTAGGAGAGATTTCGGACTGAGCATGTGCAGAGGCACATTCTTCTTGTTCTTTAGAATATTGCATATCTAAGCAAAGAACTTTCTTAAAGGATTTCTTTTTGTTCTTTAGGAAATCATTCTATTTCTCTATTTTAGAGTCCACTTGAGGTTGTCTCTAGAGAGAAAGTATGTGATTATGGTAAGCAAAGATATGAGATATCATTCTATTGAATTAATCACAATAAGGTTGTATCGCTAGTGTCAAATATACCACTAAGTAATAAAAAAATCGATTAAATCTTGGTTTGACAAGACATGCCCTAAGTGAACCAGGATATGCGATATCTCTTGTTCTTTTATTTGTTAGGCCTTATTTATGAATTTTCTATCTTTTTTTCGCATTGAACTTTCCAATCAGTTGTTGTGTATGTGAACATTTAAGAAAGATATGTAGGAGAGGCGTTTGTTGAAAAACTCGATCTCTTTTAGAGAACTTCCAAAACATCCGATCGACGATGATTACGCTAGTTAATGTTGGTACGATCGTTGTCGTGGTATTAATAGTCGTTGTTGTTGTTTACATCATCATTCGATGAATCATCGACAAGTCCAATTTGGCGAAATCAACAACATCCTCTTCTTCTTGTCGGATCTCTAATGGAAGCCAATTGATTCTCTCTAACAAGATTTCTCACAATCCGTTTTTCCGTTTTCTTTCATCCCTACAATATTTAGAGTACTATCTGGCGTATGACCACTTTTGTCGACGATGGCGGTTACTTGACAGTTATATGTCTCATTTGGTGGTTTTCGACGTTAATTGGGGTGCGATTACAATCAACTTTCCATGTCCAGGTTTAATTTCTACTCTGCATGCAGATTTCAAGTCTTCATCTACAATCAGTTGAATCATATCAGAACGATCTCCAACTACAACCAATCGGTAGACCCCCTCGTGAAAGGTTGTAAGAAGTAGCGATGTGAAAGAGGGTATACAAAAACGTCAGATCTTATTTATATCGATAGTAGTTTTCTAAAAATGATCCATTTTGATATGTATTTGTTTGATTTTGATTTCTGCTATAGCTATTGTATGCCTTTCAATTAATTAATAAATAAAAATTACTTAAAAAAAGAAAGATATGTAGGATATCTTAACGTGGACATTCACATAACATGTATCCTATCGAAACTCTGTTTTTTTTTGGTTCAAATAGAAGGGTCTATCCCGTTTTATTCATAAATAAAATCATATCCGATTACATATTAATACTCATCCATATATTAATCTCTAAGAAAGCAACTAAACCTTCAGGAGGTTCATTAAAAACTGTAAAATCCCCATTACGCTCCTTGCTCAATCTCGCCATCCAATCCGCTGCTTGATTTGCCTGCCTATTGATATGCGAGATCTTAACCTCCCAGCTTGGCTCCCTTATCATATCTCTGCACACCGATATCAAATCCCAGTTGCGAGTAGCCTTGCAAATATCCACTGTGATCGCCATCACTACTTCTTTAGTGTCAATCCCCACCTCAAGCTGATCGATTCCCATCTCCTTAGCAACTTTAAGTCCCTGTAGCAGACCAACAAGCTCGGCCCGAATAGCCGAATCACCACCAGCTTTCACCGTGAATGCTTTCATGAAGTTCCCCTGGCAGTCTCGGACAACTCCTCCAGCTCCAATTTGCGAAGATCCCTCCTCAAACACCCCATCAGTGTTCAGAGTAAACCACCCTATCTGAGCATTTCTCCAACAGTCCAGATTCTGTTTCTCGCCCAGTCGAGATCTTGCAGCCAGAAGATCCAAATACTCCTTCGCACGCATCAAGATAAACTCGTGCTTAGGACTCTGAATTTCAGTACCACTGTCGAACACTCTCAAGTTTCTCCATTTCCATAACCACCACACGCCATATGCGAAAGTTGAAGGCCAAGTTCCTTCCGCACTCAGATTTCGATTTAGCCAACTTAGAATGTTCCCCGAATAAAATAATTCCTTCCTGCTATCAATCAAGAATTCGTTCCAAACCTCCTTAGCTTGATAGCAGTCTCGCAGAACATGTAGAGTTGTCTCCGAAACACCATTACAAACAAGGCAGCTATCATCAACACATAGGTGTCTCCTCCTCCTAACTGCATTGCACATTATTGAATCATGTGCCACCAACCATAGGAAAGTTTTGACCCTTTCTAAAGCTTTAGTCCTCCAAATCAGCTTCCAAACATTAGCATTCCCTCTCTCAACCTCGCCTCTAATGATATCAAGAAAAGACGAGATAGAGAATTGACCTGAAGCTGAGTGTTTTCAGTAGAAGTTATCTCCGCAGCCCTCTTCAGCAATCTTGTAATGAGCAATTTCTTCTAATGCTTCCTGAGGCAACAGATGGGCAAATTCATCCCATTTCCAATCATTAATTGCCCAATATTCCGCCACTGTCCTCCCTAGATCTTCTTCATTAACATCTGCTGTAGCAACCTCTATCAGAGCATTATCCATTGCCCAAGGGTGATCCCAAAACAGGGTCTTAGAGCCATCCCCGATATGAGTCTTCACACCTCGAAGCATCAGTGTTTTTGCTTTCACTACTCCATTCCACAAGTTTGACGCCCCAGCTTTGGCCGTGAACATATCTCTATTCTGCCTCCCGTTACAATACTTTCCACTAACAACTCGAGACCATAACGATTCCGTATCCGTAAGCAATATCCATCCCATCTTAGCCATGAACGCAGTATTCACCTGCCTCATACTTCTCATTCCGAGTCCTCCTTCATGTTTTGCCATTTTAAGCGTCTCCCAATTCAGCAAGTGAATTTTCCTCTTTTCCTCAGACGAGCCCCAAACAAAGCCTCTGGTTTTCTTCTCAACCTCATCACAAATATACAGCGACAGATTTGTGGTTTGCATTGAATAATACGGCATACTAGCAAGCGCCGTTCTTGCAAGTGTAGCTCTCCCAACAAGAGAAAGAGTTCGGGATTTCCAACTAGCCAACTTACTTTTCACCCGTTCCACAATGTGCATATAAGTCTCCTTCGATGCCTTCTCTTTCGACATGGGCATCCGTAAATACATCCCAAGGTCTTCCGTTAAAGGAATCCCCGAATGCGCACTGATTTGATGCGCTTCTTCCTCAGATAAGCTGTTTGACACACACAACTTAGACTTCTGGAGGTTGATTTTTGCTCCTGCAGCCTTACAGAACTTGCTCAAGCAGTACAACATCACCTGCATCTGATTAGTAGAAGCTTCCCCGAATAAAATGAGATCGTCAGCAAAGAATAGATGAGAGAACTCTGGTCCCCCAGCCGACAATTGCACCGGTTTCCAAGCCCCAGCCTCCACCTCTTCTTCAATAATATGTCCAAGCCTTTCCATGTACAAAACGAAAAGATATGGAGAAATCGGATCTCCTTGTCGAACTCCTCGACTAGACACGAAGCTTTCTCCAATACCCCCATTCCACAGAATCTTCATTGAACTTGAAGACACATATTCCATAATCACATCCACAATTTTACATGGCAGTCGTGTTTCCTGTAAGGTGTCTCGAAGGAACTCCCATTGGACTCTATCATAAGCTTTTTCGAGGTCGATTTTCACCGCCATGAATTTCTTCCCTCTATTAGCCTTCATTGAATGCATCACTTCATGAGTGATAACAATATTATCCGAAATCTGTCGTCCAGGGACAAAGCTTGATTGATTTGGTGCCACAAGCTTTCTCATAAGCGGCTTCAATATCGCAACCAATGCTTTTGTCACAATTTTCATCGCCATATTGCACAGGCTTATCGGCCTTAGGTTGTTCACCGACTCTGGGTTTTCAACCTTTGGAATGAGCACAATGAGTGTCTCATTTAGCGCTGGAGGAATGCCCTTGCCCTCCAATATATCCACGACAGTCTTTTCAACCTCCTCCCTAATGTGCATCCAGTTGCGTTGGTAAAAAATGGCGTGAAACCCGTCCGGCCCGGGTGCTTTAAGGGGCCCCATACTGTCGACAACCTCCTTGATTTCTCGGCTGCTAAACCTACGACACATAGCATCCAGCTCCTCTTGATCAAGCATTGGAAATTTCCCCCGGGGGATATCAAAAAGGCCAATCCTGGGATCCTCCTCCGTATATAGCCTCTGAATATGGTTCGTAACCAGCCTCTGAAATTCATGCTGATCCCAAACCCACTCGTCGTCGTTGTTGATGAGACCATCAATCCTGTTTTGCCGCCTTTGAATGACAACACTTGCATGAAAAAACCTCGTGTTTCTATCTCCGTCAAGTAACACATCAGACCTCGCTTTTTGGACCCAAAAAATATTTATTTGGTCCAAAACCACCGCCAACTGCCGCCGCAATTTATAGTCCAAATCAAGCAACCCTCTCGTTGTTCTGTTCCCTAGCGCTCTCTGTATCCCTTCTATCCTCCGCCAAATCCGATCTCGCTTCCGGAAAAGATTCCCAAAGACATTCCTATTCCAATCATCAAGTTGGACAGCAAGGTTCGAAAGAGTTGGACAAAGAGGTGCCCCTTTCTCCCAATGGCTTAGTAAGAAACTTTGAAACTCATTATGCATGAGCCACGCCGCTTGGAACCAGAATGGTTTCGCAAAGGGGGAGAATCCATCAAAGCCTTGCGAAGATAGTAGGAGCGGTGTGTGGTCAGATTGTACCGCCGCTAGATGCCTAATCGCCCCATTCTCAAAGAGTTCTCTCCATTCTACACTGCATAAGCCCCTATCCAAGCGCCCACTCGATCTAGTCTCCGGGTCTCGACCTCTGTTCCAAGTAAATCTAGGCCTAGAAAAACCCATATCCATAAGCTCCATGTCTTCTTCAATCCAATTCCTGAAATTGTTAGAGCGCCGCTGAAGTTCTTCCGATCTTCCAGTTCGCTCATCCAAGCTCTTAGTTTCATTAAAATCTCCCATTAATAACCACGGAAGATTCACCACCTCCTTGAATTGTTTCAATCTGCCCCAGAGCTCCAGCCTATTCGTTGGTCTAGGATCCGCATAAATGGCCGAAAACAACCATTCCGCCTCCCCTGCTCTCTTAACTTTAACTGACACGACTTGCCTGTGTACATCTACCGCATCAATTTTCACCCTATCCTTCCTCCAAAGGACCCAACCGCCTTTGATCTTAGTCTCCCATCAAAGCCGATTCTGTCACACACTCTTTCAGCTTGCTCGCCGCTAATCTTCGTTTCAAGAAGAACTAGCACAGACGGGTCATGCAATCTGATCAAGTCCTTGAGAGCATGAAGAAAGTCCCTTCCCCCATCTCCTTGCACATTCCAGGTGAGAATTTTCATATTTGGCGCTATCATAATAAACAAATTATAAAGATGGGGGTCTTCCACAAACAATCGATCCAAGTCATTCGACATTGGCATCGACCATGTTGGCGTCTCGATCTTGTACGCCAATGTCGGCGTAGAGAATCTCAATTCTTTCCTGATCACCATCCTCCATTCGGGAGTCCAGAGACGGATCAAACTCATCCGAGGCTCCAACAGTGGCGCCATCCATCTCCATTTCCCTGTCATTGTCCACTGGTGGATCCTTTGTGTGTTTGTCAGTAATAGAGCTCAGAACTGGAATGCTTGAACTTCCTATGCCCCCTTTTCCATCTTTAAATTCTAACTTTTGAGATTTTTGCCACAATGGCCTTAGAGAGATCTCCTTCCCCATATCCTTTCCATTCTCACGACCCATAGTATCTTCTGATTCTCTTTCTGATTTTTCCTTCAAAATACTATCCTTATGAGTTTCCCTCTTATCCTTCCTACCATAATTTCCTTCTTCCTATAAGATCGTACTTTTATCCATATTAATCTCCTTGCCTTTTCCTTCTGAAATACCTTTTGTCATATTCGAGGCTTTATTGTCTTGTATATTCTCCTTCCTAAGTTCCCTTAAAACTCCTCCTGATTTCTCGTGAGATTTCTTTCCATTGGTCTTGCTATCCCCTGCACTGGCCTTTTTGGATACTTGAGATTGTACTGGAATAATTTCTTGCCTGCTATTCCCTGTACCAGCCTTTTTTGAACCCTACGATTGTACTGGGATAATTTCTTGCCTATTTTTCAACCTCTCTTCCATAATTTCCTCTTCTTCCTCTAATAGGACTTGATATCTTGACCCTTTTGGAATTATCTGGTGAGATTCGGGTTTTCCATTCAATCGGTTTTTATTTTTAGTAAAATCCAACTGACTCGGCCGGTTCCCTGTATTCTGGTTCCCCTGATCTTTCCTCCAATCATCCTCTGACTGGTACTCTGATCCTCCCGGTAGTTTGGAATTAACCTGCCGTCTCCTCGTGGTTCGTTTGGCAACCATCCACTCCCCATATTTCTCTCTTGTTTCCGGCCACTGGGAAACTCCCTGCTTGCTAGCCGTCTGCTCATCTGGTTCCTCTATTCCCGAATGAAGCTCCGGGCATTTATCTTTGACATGCCCAATTTTACCACATTCAAAGCAAATAAATCTTAGGCCTTCATATTGAACTTTACACACTCGCCCATTCATCTAGAACTTTGGGAGCAGCGGTCGCGTAATATCGAGTTCCACACAGAGTCTAGTATATCTTCCTCTCTCGGCAGTGCTTGTAGTCCTATCTATTTTCAGAACCTTTCCTAGCTTTGAACCAATAGCTGTGAGTATCTCTTTGTCGAAATATTCCATCGAGATGTCCGGGATCCTTATCCATGAAGCCACTTTTCTCAGAGTCTCTTCTGCTGCAACAAAGTTTGGTCTCCACCTTTGTATGGTGAGATAACTTTCGTCGATCATCCATGGCCCATCATTCAACACATGATTCAGATCTTCCTCATTTCTAAATTTTATAACATAGAAATCATTCCCAGTATCGATCATGGAGAAATCGCCTTTTAGTTTCCATTTCTGTATCAAACTATTCCTCAGATAAATATAGCCCACGCTGCGATCCAAAATCTTAATGATTATGGCGTTCCTCCAAGGTTTTTGGATTCTTCGTTTCTCCTCCGTTGTCAAGAGAATTACTGGGCACATTGGGTCATTGATATCAGGCATTACATCATCCAAGATTACCTCATCAGTTTCGTCGTCCTCCCAGAAAGGGTTGCTATACTCCACCATCATTCCCTCTCCCCTGTTTCTAGCCACTAAATCTCTGTATGTTGCCAGCGATTTGTTTGCTCTGGTGTCATAAGCATTCTCACTTAACGGAGGGAAATCCTCTCCTCGTTTTGTTTTCTTACTTGAGAGATTTGTCGGCGAAAGAGAGTGATCCCCTTTCGGCGATGTGTTTGGGTCTCCGGTACTCATGAAGAGAGCGTTTTTGAAATATTTGGGTCTCCGGTACTGTGTTTATACGACCTTTTTTTAGACTTCAGACTATATATGTATCAAGTTTTTATATCCAAGCAGTTTGTGAGTAATTGAACTATGGAGTATTTGGTAATTAGCTCCATGAATTGAAGAATCAACTATTTTTATTGGATTCTCAATTTTTTTGAATAAAAGGGTAATTTATTTAGAAAAAATTACTTAAAATAAACCCAACTTTAACTCATTTATCAACTTTTATTTTTACTAGTTTTGGTACCAATTTTAACTATATTTTTAAATATTAATACCATATTGTTTCCGGTCAGATTATTGGTGATGTGGCAGTCGGAGTTGTGGCTAGGATTTGTGAAAAGGATGGTCAAATTGATGACTAGGATTCTGAAATTAAAAAAAAAAAGTAAAAATTAACCTTCTATTATATTTGAATGGGAAAAGAACGAAGCTTTTCATGATTGCCTACTAGAAATGCACACTCCATAGAGGATATGCATAGCCTCCTGCATGTTGGGCCGTAATTTTGAATCTAGTTGCACACATTAAAGCGCAACATCAATAAGCCTTTGGGCATTATCTGTGGGAAGATCACTCAGCACTGGATCAACAATATCTAAAATTCAATTCTATCTTTTTTCACCAGAATTGAAGCCCAACGTACAATGTATTGTTTCTCCTCCTTGCTGCGTTTGCAAACCGCGGTTCTCCCACTAATGATTTCAACTTTCAAGCATAAGCACTCCAACAGAATATACATCCACCTTGTCAGAATAATGAAAGGTGTGCAAATATTCCGGATCCAAATATCCTAATGAACCAACAAGAGTACCTTCAAGAGGCAATTCATTAGAATCACAAAAGAACTTTATTAGCTCAAAATCTGTGATTTTTGGTGTAAAGTTATTGTTGGGCTTACGAGTTTATTTTCATCTTCTTGTCTTGTTCGGCCTAGGCCTGTTTTGCAGTCCACGTTTGTTTCCCTTCGTGTCTTAGTATTTAACCTATGCGATGTAATCTTTTGCCCTGAGAATATACAAAGTTATTCACTTTTTCCCACAAAACAGAAAGCTTGCTCCTTGCTCGCTTCCATGGCTTGCTTCCATGGCTTGCTCCCCAAGTTTATCAATTTCCGCATATGTCAACATGATATTAGAGCACGAGTTCTAAATCCGAGCTGAAATCCCACTGGTTTCAAGCTTATACTCTACCCAGAAGTCAAGTTCATTCAAAACGAGCTAGGATCCTGTAAAAAAAATCCAAAAATGACAAACACAACACCAGGAGAGGGTCAAGATCGATAGAAATGATCCCTTATTTCTTGCTTCCAAAGACAACCCAGGTCTCAACCTAGTCACACAAGCTTTTGATGGGACTGGGTTTGGGGAATGGAAGATTTCCATGCTCACAGCCCTCTCGGCAAAGAACAAAACGTTCTTCATCGATGGAAGCTACAACAAACCAGCTAGCACAGATGCGAGACAGAGGCAGTGGGTTCGATGCAACGACATGGTGAAGTCGTGGATTCTCAACTCGCTCAGCTGAGAATTCGCCGGAGTGTTCTCTTCATTGAAACCGCGAAAGGAATTTGGGAGGAACTTGTGGCACGTTTCATCCAAGTGGATGAAGCTCAGTTGTATTCAGTTCGTCAACAACTTCAAACCCTCACGCAAGGTTCGAGCTCAATCTCTACTTATTTCACAAAATTGCGAGCCCTCTAGGATGAGTTAGATAGTTTCCAACGATTCCCCAAATGCACTTGTGGATCTTTGAAAGAAAATGCACTTGTGGATCTTTGAAAGAAATGATGAAGTATGAAAGTGATCAGCGTCTAGTTGACTTCTTGATGGGATTAAATGAGCAGTACACCACTATCAGGGGAGCGATCCTCATGTTCAAGCCTCTTCCAGATATAAATCTTGCTTATGGAATGTTGAGACAAGAAGAAACGTAGCGTGAGATCCAGAATTCTTCACAAATATTCCAAGAATCAGCTTCCATGAATGTTAGCTCTAGAAACTCTCAGAATTATCAAAATCAGAAAACTAACGGTGAGAAGAGAGGTCTTTATTACACAAACTGCAAAAAGACTAATCACAATGTTGAAAGGTGCTATCATTTAATTGGTTTTCCTCCAAACTACAAAGCAAACAGGAAGAAAAAGCCATCCTCAAATGGTGAAAAATTTGCTGGAAATGTTCAGTCACAAGGTAGTTCAACTGGTTCTGGTGCTAAAGAGCTGAATGCTGATCAGATCGCAATGATTTTGAGTCTCTTAGATGCTAAGGGCAATAAAGGGAAAGAGGTCGTGAATGATGACTTTGCTGGCTTTGCAGGTACTTCATTTACTTCAAAATTATTTCAAAAGGCTACCTGGATCATAGACAGCGGAGCTAGTTCTCATATGTGTTGTGAAGTTTCTTTATTTGAAACTTACAATAAATTATCGAGACCCTTTATTATATCCTTACCAAATCAAGCTATTGTAGTGGTTGAATTTGTTGGAACTGTCCAAGTTTTGCGAAACTTGACACTTAGAGATGTTTTGCTTGTTCCTACATTCAAGTGCAACTTAATTTCTGTAGCAAAACTGGTTAAGGATCTAAACTGCAACGTGATATTCACCAACTCTAAATGTATCTTGCAGGCTCCTTCCATGGGGACGCCAATGGAGGTTGGTAAAGCAGATCATGATTTATACTTTGTTGTTCCTGGCCCTCAACAAGAACTGAAACATATTGAGGAGAGCCAATTTTCTAGCAATGTCAGTCTTCAAACTTGGCACTCTAGAATGGGACATTTGTTGTATTATAAGCTAAAATTTTTGCCTTTTTCCAAGTCCTTTTCTTTTAATAAAGATGTCTTGCCCTGCACTATATGTGCAAAATCAAGACAAACCCATTCACCTTTTCCTACCAGTACCATCTCTTCTTCCTACCCTTTACAGATGATACATGTGGATCTGTGGGGCCCCTACCATACCCTCACACACGATGGCCACAGGTACTTAAAAACTAGAGTGGATGACTACACGAACGTGGGTGCACTTGTTATCTGCCAAAAGCAATTCCTTTAGTTTGCTTAAAAGCTCAATTGCAATGGTAGAGAGGCAATTTCAGAAATCCGTGCAAGTGTTGAGGTCAGATAACGCATTAGAACTTGGTTCAAGTCATGAGACATCTGATTTTCTTAACTCCAAAGGCATCATACATCAGACTTCATGCGTGGCAACGCCCCAACAGAATGGGGTAGTGGAGAGGAAGCATAGACATATACTCGAAGTTGCTAGATCACTCATGTTCCAATCAAAATTGCCATTGAAGTTTTGGATGGAAAGCATCTTAATGCAGCTCACATCTTAAATCGTCTTCCCTACAAGCTTCTCAAGAATAAAAGCCCATACGAAGTCCTTCACGACAAAGAGCCTAGCTATAGCCATATTAGAACTTTCGGTTATCTTTGTTTTGTGTCAACCTTGAAGCATGGAAGGGATAAATTCCAAGCAAGAGCATCCCCCTGTATCTTCCTAGGTTATCGTTTCGGGAAGAAAGCCTATAAGGTTTTTGATCTTGAAAACCACAAAATTGTACTTTCCATAGATATAGTGTTTCATGAAAGATCTTTCCCCTTCCATGATCCTAACTTTAAGGCTCATTCTACTTCCCCTTTTCCTTCATCAACATCTCAGAATGATGATGATTATGAGGCCTTCCCAGAAATCCCAACATCTGAAACGAATGAAGAGATAACAGAATCTCATGTGATAGTTGATCCACCAGTCAGAAGGTCGACTAGAGAGCACCAACCTCCGGCATACTTGACAGATTATGTCTGTTTTGCAGCAACTGATACAGATGCCTTCTATGCAAACATCTTGACATCCACCATATCCTTTCCTGCTCAGACAAACAATGCAGAATTTCAACCTGATTTTGAGCCCTGCACTTATGACGACGCAAGCAAATATTCAGTTTGGAGGGCAAAAATGATGGAGGAGTTTGCATCTTTGCAACTAAACAACACCTGGGAAATTGTCAAGTTGCCTCCAGGAAAGAAAGCAATAAGTAGTAAGTGGGTTTATAAAGTCAAAAGGAAGGCAGATGGAGAAATAGAAAGATACAAGGTAAGGTTGGTCGTTCGAGGGTTCACCCAAAGAGAAGGGGTGGATTATAATGAGACATTTTCTCCGATTATCAAGATGACAACCGTAAGGACATTAATTTCAGTTGCAGAAAAATTGGCCTACATTTCAATTGGACGTTAACAATGCCTTCCTACACGGAGAGCTTGATGAAGAAGTATATATGAAGATGCCATCGGGGTTAATGGTAGAAGATTCTTCACTAGTGTGTCGACTCAAGAAATCGCTCTATGGGCTAAAGCAAGCCTCTCGGCAATGGTATTCCAAGTTGTCATCCTTCTTGAGACTCAAGGGATACGTTCAATCACTCAACGATTACTCACTTTTTTACAAGAAAACGCCAACCACTACGATCTTCATAGCAGTTTATGTCGATGATGTGTTGATCACTGGCAATAATTTGGAAGAGATGACAGCCCTAAAGGAGAGTCTTCATTCTGAATTCAGAATTAAAGACCTGGGAACATTGATTTTCTTCTTGGGTATAGAGTTTATAACTACCTCTCAAGGATTGCTGATGAGCCAAAGAAAGTTCATCATAGAATTGCTTCATGAATTTCCACTAAAATCAAAGTTCGAGGCTGCAAGTGCACTTGATCCACGAATCAGATTGCTTGCAGCAGATGGAGAGCTCCTTCCTGATCCAACAGTATACAGAAGGCTCATTGGAAAGTTAAACTTTCTGGTGAACACAAGACCAGACTTGGCTTTTGCGGTCCAAGTGTTGAGCCAATTCAATCAGTCCCCTCGTATGCCCCATCTTCAAGCGGCATATCATGTTTTATCATATTTAAAAGGCACACAAACAAAGGCTCTCCTGCTCAATACAAATCCAGAGTATACTATGCAAGACTTTTGCGATGCCGAATGGGCGACATGCCCACATTATCGCAAATCAGTGAGTGGATTTGTCATATTCCTTGGTGGCAGTCTGATCTCATGGAAGTGCAAGAAACAACAAAGCGTATCATTGTCCTCCGCAGAAGCAGAGTATAGGTCCTTGAGAAGAGTATGCGCTAAGTTATCCTGGTTGAGTCTTCTTCTTCATGAGCTGACAGTTGAGGGAATCGTCCCAATACCAGTGAAATGCGACAACCAAGCTTGCGAAGAATCTGGTGTTTCATGAGAGGACGAAACACATCGAACTAGATTGTCATTTCACTAGAGAAAAGTTGCTTGAAGGCTTAATCTCGCCGCATCATTGCTCAAGTCAGAATCAGTTGGCGGATTTCCTCACCAAGAATTTACCCGGCTCTCGATTGCATTCCATTCTGCCCAAGACGGGGTTACAAGATCCACCTCCATCTTGAGGGGGGTGTTGGGCTTACGAGTTTATTTTCATCTTCTTGTCTTGTTGGGCCTAGGCCTGTTTTGCAGTCCACGTTTGTTTCCCTTTGTGTCTTAGTATTTAACCTATGTGATGTAATCTTTTGCCCTGAGAATATACAAAGTTCTTCACTTTTTTCCACAAAACAGAAAGCTTGCTCCTTGCTCGCTTCCATGGCTTGCTCCCCAAGTTTATCAATTTCCGCATCCGCATATGTCAACAGTTATTGTCAAGAAGTCATCAATAGTGAAACTTTCTTTGAAGAAAGCCATGCATACTAGCTGCAAGAATTTAGCTATAGCTTCTAGTTCCTAGAGAATCAGTACAACAATCACCACAGAAACAGGAAACTAGTAATTGCACTATTAGTGAAAGGAAGTTATTTTCATTATTTACATGGGCAGGTGTTGAACGATGCACAATCAACCTAGCTATGATGAAAGGAAGAACTAAAATTCTTGATTGATCACACTGTTGTTGGTGTTTATTGGTTAGAAAAGCTGGAGAAATGAGTAAAAATTTGCATTCATACTTAGAAATGCTTCACTTACATGGGTCAAAAGGTTGGTACTAGATAGTGAACAAGGTAGGTAAGGACATCAATCATCAATGATTAGTGTAGAGTTGTATATGTGTATGCTTGTAATCTCCTAAGTTTGGATGTTGGGCTTGTATAATTGGACTATCTAGTGTATGTGTGTGTTTTGCCTAGTTGGGCCAACTCTCGCTGGAGGCTGTATTGGGCCAAACGACCCTATACAAGTTCACCTGAGAGTCCAACTCTGGTGACTCACTCTCATTTTCTAGAACGACGTCGTTGAGGCTTTGGGGTTTGAGCGTGCCATATAAAAGCACCTCTTCTCCTGTTTGCCTCTTGTTGGATGATTCTCAGAGAGCTCTCTAGGGTTTGTTCTTTGGAGCGTCTTCTCGACCTTATTTGCCTGAGCTCGACACCGGCGACCCGAGCTCCCTCTGAAATCCAAACCAAGGAAGAGAGAAGACGAGAACACCTTGGAGACCCTTGTGGTTGCTTGATTCGTTCGAGTTGTGCTTCTCTGAACTTGCTTCTCTCTCTCTCTGATTGCTAGCTTTACTTTACAGTTCTCTTTGCCCTCTGAACTCCCCTTGGATCTCTGGCATTTCGATTGATGCTGAAAGCCAAATATACTTGCTTGTGTGATTGTCTTTGTTCTTCGTTCCTTTTTGCTTGAGTTCTTCCTTTGTATTCCGCATATCAAATTGGTATCAGAGCCAGGTTACTCTTACAGATCTAGGGTTCGAGGTTTTTGGACTGTCTAGTCCCGGATCTTCGAATCTAGGGTTTGTGCTTGTTGTTGCTTGTGTTGGATCTTGAGATCTGAGACTCTCTTTGTTGGATCTGGGGTTTCTACTTCCAAATCTTGAGTTCTCACTAGTTGTTCTTCGTTTTCCTTCACTTGCTCTCGAAGCTTCTCTTGCTACGATCCATTGAGAGTTCTTTACTCTCTGGACCTAGAGTCTTGAGACCCTTCTTCGACCCTCCTAGGTTGGATCTACTAGTTCTAGAGTCAAGTGACTCTCTAGAACTTAGATCCGTAAAGATCCATAAATAAAATCGCTTTTAAATCGCTTTAAACTTTGTAGTCTCAACTTCTTTCAAGTGTTTAAGTTGCTTGCTTCTGAGTGGTAGAACTACCGAATCCTTTTACTAGAAAGGGAGGGCGGAGGATCCTTGATAAGCTGGGTTCCAGTTATACTGGTTTATCCCATTGTCGGATTCCTACACTAAGCTCTTGCAAAAGAGCGTCTTTGCTTAGATCTGAAACCCTAAAGCTTGATTTGGGGCTTCTGATCCGTTTGAGTGACTTGATTGTTAATGTTGCTTGTTTACCACTTCACTTGATATCGGTTGAGACTTGCAACAGACCAAAGCCTTGTCTTGTTGGTTCTGTTGTGTAGTCCCTTTGCGTACATTTGCAGGTGCAGGTACTTGTTTGTGAGAATCTCTCTTGTGAGACTCACTTGCTGAAACTCTTTAACTCTCTCTTCTATCTGAGTTGCTATTCTTCTCTCTCTGAGCTAGGCTCACAATGTCGGATCACTCATCTATTTGGATAAAGCCACTTGATGGCTCCTCTGATTTTGCTATGTGGCAACTAAAGATGAAAGCCATCTTGATTAAAGAAAAATGTTGGGTTGCTATTGATGAATCATGGCCTGACACATTTGATGCTGCTAAAAAGAAGGAAATGGATCAAATTGCTCATTCTGAGATTATTATTAGACTGTCTGATGAAGTTGCTTGTCAAGTGGTCGAAGTAGACTCTTCCAGGAATCTCTGGAAGGCGTTGAATGACTTCTATCAGGTAAAATCTCTTCCCTCTGTTATTATCATGCTTGGTCGCATCTTTGTTTTCAAAATGGATGTCTCCTTGTCTTTGAATGATAACCTAGATAAGTTTCTTAAGATGAATCAGGACTTGGAAAGGTGTGGTGATAAAGTTGTAGAATCCCACCAAGCTGTGATTTTGCTAAATTCCTTACCACCTCAATTTGATAACTTTAAAGATGTGCTTGAGTTTAATCATGATGGCATAAAGGGTCTGATTAAGAAGAAGATAATTGATGATGTAACTCAGAAAAATGAGACTTTGAAAGTGTTTAAGTGTAAACCTGACAAAGATTCTAAAATTGAAGTCATGTTCACTAAAGGAAAGAGTAAAAACCAAAAAAAGAGCTATAAGAAGAAAGAAAAGGAGTCTGACTCTTCTAGCTCTAACTCTGGGAATGCCAAACCCAAATATGAGAAAAAGAACCTAAAATGTCACTATTGTGGCAAGGGTACTCATTTGATTAATGATTGTTTTAAGAAGAACAAAGATGAGGCTTTAGCTGCCTCCACAAAAACACAGAATGGTATTTTTGCAATTGTTGAGTCACACCTTTCCTATCCTGTTGAATTGCTTATGTGTGCACATCATGTTAATTCTAATCATGATGCATGGATACTTGATTCTGGTTGCACTATGCATGTTACACCTCATAGGCATGTCTTTGATTACTTGCATCTTTGTGATGAGGGTGAGGTTAGGTTAGGTGATCATTCTTCTCTTAAGATTAAGGGTGTTGGTACTGTTCCTTTTAAAATGCATGATGGTGTTGTTAGAATTCTCCAAAATGTTAGGTGGGTACCTAACTTAAGGAGAAACTTGTTGTCTGAAAGCATGTTTGATGACCTTGAGTGTCATATCCACACCCATAATGGAGTCAGAAATGTCTCCAGAAATGGGAAAATCCTTGTAAAAGGAATTAAAAAGCGTGGTCTTTATCATGTCATTGGTTCTCCTGTTTTGACCATGTCCTCTGAAGTGAATGCCTGTATGAGTATTGATTCAACCAAGTTGTGACATGCTAGATTAGGTCATATAGGTAACAAGGGATTGCATTATCTGTTCAAAAATGGATATATAAGTAAAAAACCCTCTGATTTGAGCATGTGTGAAAACTGTGTGTTTGGGAAACTCACTAGAACTCCCTTCTCCAAATCCAAATTTGTTGCTCATAAGCCTCTTGAGTATGTGCATGCAGACCTATGGGGACCTGCCCAGGTGGATATAGTTGGTGGCAAGAAATATTTCTTGTCATTAATTGACCACTATTCCAGGAAGGTTTGGGTGCACTTACTCAAAGCTAAAAGTGAAGCTTTTGACATGTTTAAATATTGGAAACAAACTATTGAAGGCCAGTCTCAGTTCAAGGTGAAATGCCTTAGAACTTACAATGGTCTTGAGTTTTGCAATCATGCTTTTGATGCTTTCTGTCATGAAAATGGCATTAAGAGGCACTTAACTGTGTCTGACACACCTCAGCAAAATGGCATTGCTGAGAGGATGAACAGGACGTTGCTTGAAAAGGCAAGGTGCTTGCTAATTAGTGATGGGATGAAACATTCCCTATGGGGAGAGGCTGTCACTACAGTTGCTTACTTGATCAATAGATCCCCTTGCTTTGCCATTGGTTTCAAAACTCCACAAGAACTGTGGAGTGGGACCAAACCCACCATTTCTCATCTGAGGCCTTTTCGATGCACTGCCTATGCTCTTAATAATGCTGGGAAGCTGAATCCTAGGGCCCAAAAATGTGTAATGCTGGGATACCCTGAAGGGGTTAAAGGCTATAAACTGTTGCTCATACAGCCTGGTGGCTATAGAGTGATAGTTAGCAGGGATGTCACTTTCAATGAAAGTGACTTCCATTTCAAAAATGTTCTCACATCTTCTCCTGAGCACTTAGACAG
The DNA here is from genome assembly GCA_964016875.1 of Fallopia convolvulus. NCBI lineage: Eukaryota > Viridiplantae > Streptophyta > Magnoliopsida > Caryophyllales > Polygonaceae > Fallopia > Fallopia convolvulus. The sequence continues at coordinate 52,849,402 of OZ024727.1, read as the reverse complement.
GTCTGAACAAGTTCATACTCCATTCTATGTTGCTCCACCCTCAAATGAGTTATTTGATGAAGACTTTGATATTGGATACTCTCCATCTCATTCTGGAAACTCTGAAAATTCTGGCATTGGTATTTCTAATGAGCACTTGAATGCTCAAACAAGTACTGAAGAGCACTTAGCTGTGCAACCTCACCATCACGGTGGGCAGCTCAGTTCACATCCCTCTTCCTCTTCTCCATCTATGCATGAGCCTCTGCTTGATGATGTGCATGATTCTGTGCTTGATTTACATGATGATTTGCATGATGTTGATGACTCTATGCATGATGTTGATGATTCTGTTGAGGATTTACCCTTTGATGAGGTGCCAAACTTGAATAATTATCAATTGACTAGAGATAGGGCCCCTAGGGTTAAAATTCCAAACAAAAAGTATATGAACAATGTTGATGAGTTTGCTTTCATAATTGCTGATGTTTTGAATGCTTATACTCCTGACCTGTTTGAGCATGCTATTAAATGTGTTCATTCTGATCTTTGGTTGAATGCTATGAAACAGGAAATTAAATCCATGCATGACAATAAGACTTGGATTCTGGTTCCCAAACCTAAGAATTCAAGAGTAATTGATTGCAAATGGATTTATAAACTCAAGGAGGGAGCCATTGCTACTGATCCACCTAGATACAAAGCTAGGTTAGTAGCAAAAGGCTTCTCTCAAAGAGAGGGAGAAGATTATCATGACATTTTTGCCCCTGTTGCTAAGTATAAAACCATGAGATTGATGCTTGCTATGCCTATTGTTTATGACCTTGAAGTTGAGCAAATGGATGTTAAAACTGCTTTCTTGCATGGTGATCTTGATGAAACTATATATATGAAACAACCTAAGGGTTTTGTTGATCCTTCTAAGCCTGATCATGTATGCTTGTTAAAGAAATCCATATATGGCTTGAAGCAATCACCCAGGCAGTGGAATATAAAGTTTGACAAATGCATGAAGTCTTTAGGGTTCCAGTCTAGCAAGTATGATTCATGTTTGTACTTTAAGCATGTCAAGTCTGATTTTCCCATTTATGTCTTGCTTTATGTTGATGATATGCTCTTGATTTGCAAATCCATGACTAAAATCAATGATGTGAAAAGGGCCCTTAGAAAGAACTTTGAAATGAAAGACCTGGGTCATGCTCAAATGATTCTAGGCATTAAGATTGTTAGAAACAGGTCTAAGAAACAAATCATGCTTACTCAATCTGATTATTTGCATAAGGTGCTTGATAGATTCCATGCTTTGAATGCCAAACCCTCCTCCATGCCTTTAGATGGGCACCTTGACTTGACAAAAAGCCAAGTTGTCTCTCTCCAAAGATGAGGAGGGCAAAATGTCTTCTATCCCCTATGATGCTGCTGTTGGATCAGTTGTGTATGCTATGATTTGTACCAGACCTGATCTTGCTTTTGCCATCAGTGTTCTGAGTAGATATATGTCTGAGCTATGTGAGAAACATTGGCATGCTATGAAATTTTGTTTGAGATATATTGCTGGTACTGCCAACTTTAGTTTACTCTATGGTGTTCATTCCTCTCCTTCTGAACTCTATGGATATGTTGATTCTGACTTTGTAAGCAACAAAGGCAATAGAAAGTCTACCACCTCATATGTCTACACTTGGTGTGGGAATTGCATCTCTTGGAAGTCTCAGCAGCAGTCTATTGTAGCTCTATCCTTCACTGAGGCTGAGTACATAGATGCCACTGAAGCTTCCAAGGAAGCAATCTGGCTCCAAGGATTGTTGAAGGAAATTGAAAGTAAAAACTATATGTCCAAGTTGCACATGGACAGTCAGAGTGCCCTTTATCTTTGCAAAGACCCTATGTATCATGAAAGGACCAAACACATTGATGTGAGGTACCATTTCATCAGTCAAAAGGTAGGCAAGAAAATCATTCTGGTTGAAAAGATTGATGGTAAGAAGAATCCTGCAGATTTTGGAACTAAAATTGTTACAACTAATAAGTTTAACTTTTGCAGGGATTTCCTACACGTGATTGAACCAGAACAGAGCTAAGAAGGGTACAATGGGCCGGTGATAGAAAGACTGTAAGACCAGGGATCAACAAAACAAGGATACAAGTTTTACTATTGATGTAAACATAGGAATTAGGAGGGCAAATTGTAGAGTTGTATATGTGTATGCTTGTAATCTCCTAAGTTTGGATGTTGGGCTTGTAATTGGACTATCTAGTGTATGTGTGTGTATTGCCTAGTTGGGCCAACTCTCGCTGGAGGCTGTATTGGGCCAAACGGCCCAATACAAGTTCACCCGAGAGTCCAACTCTGGTGACTCGCTCTCATTTGCTAGAACGACGTCGTTGAGGCTTTAGGGTTTGAGCGTGCCATATAAAAGCACCTCTTCTCCTGTTTGCCTCTTGTTGGATGATTCTCAGAGAGCTCTCTAGGGTTTGTTCTTTGGAGCGTCTTCTCGGCCTTGTTTGCCTGAGCTCGACGCTGCCTACCCGAGCTCCCTCTGAAATCCAAACCAAGGAAGAGAGAAGACGAGAGCACCTTGGAGACCCTTGTGGTTGCTTGATTCGTTCGAGTTGTGCTTCTCTGAACTTGCTTCTCTCTCTCCGATTGCTAGCTTTACTTTACAGTTCTCTTTGCCCTCTGAACTCCCCTTGGATCTCTGACATTTCGATTGAGGCTCAAAGCCAAATATACTTGCTTGTGTGATTGTCTTTGTTCTTCGTTCTTTTTTGCTTGAGTTCTTCCTTTGTATTCCGCATATCAATTAGCAATGATGCTAAAGAATTATCAAATTTTATGACTAGCTAAATGCAAATTGCAAATCAAGGTAAACCAACATATACATGTATCCAAAATCTTACCAACGAGAGCCCATGTAAATGGAAAATTGTAGGACCAACCCAATTTGATTTGTGTTTTGTACCAAGGATGGTTTCACCTGAACCTTCTTAGAACACGATGAATCAATCCACATGCTGAAATCAGGCATCATGATTCATGAGTAATGATGCCGAAGAATCATGTATTTACACTTTTTCAGATTATGATTATCAGAAAGGGATAAATTTCATGTTGATACCACTCAGATTTTACATTTCCTCAACCATCCAAATCTCTGATTTCTGTAACGCTTCTCTGTTGCTGGGGCTAATCAACAAAAGATAAGCAAAAAAAAAAAAGTTAAAGTCGAAATGAGGGAAACAGAGCATCAGCAAGCTTGTAAAGAATAGACGTCCTAATTTAAATCAACAAAACTTAATCAATCCAAAAACCAAAGAACATAACAAGACAGGATTGTCTTAAATTCTTGATTTGCAATAAATAGACTAATAATTTGAAACAATTTTCATGGACATGAATGGTCCTCTATTATAACGGCACAAACAAATTTTTATGTATAATCTTACCCGTGTAACTGTGTTACAAACATGCCTCGCGATTAACAAGGAGTACATATATACACCAAGGGTGCCAACAATTCACCAAAACAGCAATAACAACAATGAGAGTATCTGAGTATGTAAAGGCATAGAGGTTATAAAAAACCATCACATAGTTGATTTAGCAATCAGTATTTGAAGAGTATCTAAAGGCATAGAGGTGTCTTGAGCATCCACGTTGGAACACACTAGTTTGATAAGGAGGGTAGACAGCTTCTGGAAAATCAAGTTTAGGTGACTTCTTAAGCACCATACTTTGTGACAGCCTTTCTACAAGGTTTCCTGTACCAGATAGTACAATTCCTAGCTGTTGCTGGTGAACAAGTGATTGTGATACAGTGGCTGCATTGCTTTGAGCTGCAGAAGTTTCAGCCCTTTCAATCTGTGTGATTATCATTCATATAAAAAATTAGTTTTATAATATTTTCTAGCGTGTAATAGAATAGACAGTCTTGTAAGAAGCCACATTGCTGCTAATTACCTCTGTTTCCGGATCAGAAAGTTCATTATCTTCTTCAGCAAATGAGGTTCTGAATGAAGAAGCTGAACCCAATATGGACAATTTAGTTTTCAACTAGAAAGATAATACTTGTACCAATGTCTATGGAGGATGATGGAAAAATTAACAACTCAAATTCAAAGGCATGAGGTTTGCAAGAGTTTACCAGCCGAAAAATAGTGGGGGCTGTAACATGAAAGAAGTTGCCTCCCAAAAGAATTGCACGCGCCATCGAGCATCTGCATAACCTCGCCCATGCTGGGTCTTTGATATGGTTCTCTCTTGATACACAAAAACGCCACATCAATAAAATGTTGAACGACATGAGCTTGAAAATCGCTCAAGACTGGATCGATGATTTCCAAAATTCTGCCATCTCGCAAGAGATTCAAAGCCCAATCAACAATGTGCTCTTTATATTGTAGAAATGGCCTGTCACTAATCATTTCAGCTAAGCTTTTATTAGGTTTTAGAAATGGCCTTCTGCCACTAATGATTTCAAGCATAGTTACTCCAAAAGAATACACATCTGACTTATGCGTAACCATACGACTCTGAATGTATTCTAGGTCCAAATATCCAAGCGTCCCCATCAAAGATTTACTGGAATCTGAATTAGAATCAGGAAAGAACCTGACAGTGTCAAAATCTGAGATTTTGGGGGTGAAGTTGGCGTCGAGGAGTATATTTGAAGGCTTAATGTCCCGATGAACAGCACGTGGATTGAAATCTTCATGAAAGTGGGAGAGGCCGCGTGCAATTCCGATGCAGACGGCAACTCTCATAGGCCACTTGAATGCGGACGGCTCTCTTTTCTGTCGATTGTGTATAAGGGAATCGAGACTCCCATTGTCCGCATATTCTGATACGAGTAACCAGCTATCGTTGTGTATACAATAGCCGATTACTTGATGAATATTCGGGTGTCGGATACGTGACATTGCCAGCACCATAGGAAGAAAATCGGCTTTCTACCAAAAAAAAAAGGAAGAAAATCGGCTTGAATTTTTGAAACGGCGTCGTGGTATTTCTTGACTGCAATTCTTGTTCCATCGGGCAGAACCCCTCTGTAGACTCTTGTCCAACCACCCTCCCCTATACGCATATGGTCGGAGAAGTTGATCGTCGCAATCCGCAACTTCTCATAAGAGAATCTTGTTGCTCTTATTTGATCATCTAATTGATCCTGGCGACCAAAGCAAAGACGGACCATACTCGATGGAGTCGCAGCAGCAAGAATTCAACTCAAGCTTCCCAACGTAAAACGTACGTACCACTAAACTAAATCAAAACAGACAAACAAGCAAGCATTAGGAGAATCACCAAATTGGTCACACGAACAGCACTATAAAACATGAAGGCAGGCATTCCATTTTGTACGTACCTTGAGGCAGCAGTGTCAGTCAAACAAGGATCGGAAATCGGAATGGATTGAAATTTGCTATTCCTGATCTCAGCGTCGTCGTGTAAAGGCTAAACGCGTAATAAAAGAAGAAAGAAGAAGAAGAGGAGTAAGAGGGGATCTGAGCGCGTGGTGTACGTACAACGTCGTTTTACAACCAGAAATAATGTTTCTACTATCTAGCTTAGCATAGGACATTTCGTAGCAATGTCTATTATCCTGTAAAAAAATAAATTGAACTTTGACTTGTTAATGAATAGTGTTTTTTATTACGAGTTTTGAAGCCCAGTTTATAATGTTTCTACTTTCTAGCTTCCCCATATTTGTAGCCACTGAATACTGACCTTTTGACACATACATTCGCAGTAATTCATAAGAAAATTTCCTTGTGTTTTCCCATAAGACGCCATCCTCATTTTCGCACAAGTTAATCTGGCTTTGAAGAAAACAACGGTTATCAGTTTCAAAGATTTAGCTAGAGCTTCTAATTCCAAGAAAATCAGTACAATAGTCACCAAGCAGACAGGAAAATTAGAAATTGCACTATTGGTGGAAGAGATTTATTTTCATTATGTACATATGCTGCCGTGCTGGAGTCGAACGATGCACAATCAAGCTATGCTAAAAGGAAGAACTGAACTTCCTGATTTTTCAGTGTGTTGCTGGTGTTTATTATTTAGTTAAGCAAGAGAAAATTTACAGTATCTTCTCACTTAGAAATGCTTTAATTACATGGGTCAAAAGTACATTACATGGATAATTTTCAAGGGCCAAGCCAATTTGAATTGTGTTTTGTATTTTGGGTGGGATGAAGATTTCTACAAGTGCGTGCACCTTTGGGTGGGATTGAGATTTCTAAAACTGCGGACATGAATGATCCTTTATTACAACGGTGCAAACAAATTTCCATGTATAATCTTGCCTATGTTACAAGCATGCCTCTAGATTACCAAAGAGTACATACATACATTAAGGGTGCCAAGAATTCACCAAAAACAGCAATAACCACAATGAGAAATTGAACAGCTTTGATCCAAAACTGCAGAAGCTAAATAATTCAATTTATACAAACCACCATTGACTTAACAATCAGTTTTGAAAGAAATTCACATAGCATAATTAGAAGGTATAGAGGTTTCTTGAACCTCCCCGTCGGAACACCCTAGTACGGAAAGGAGGGTAGACAGCTTCTGGAAAATCAAGTTTAGTAGACTTCTTAAACACCGTTGTTTGAGATAGTCTCTCTACAAGATCCCCTGATCCAGAGAGTATAATTCCCATGTGTTGTTGCTGCTGCTGAACAAGTACTTGTGACATAGTGGTTGTATTGCTTTGAGCTGCAGAATTATCAGCTCCTTCAATCTGTGTTCATATGAAAAACAGTATTATATCTCGCTGCAGAATATCATCCATTGTGTGCACTAGTAGAATAGACAGTCTAGTAAGCAGATTCATTGCTGGTTACCTCTCCTTGCTCTTGCATGAGAAAAACTTCTGAAAGCTGTAGTTGCAACTCCGAATCAGCAAATATAGCTTCTCCTTCACCATCATCGTCAATTTTCGTGATTGAGCTTCTAACTGTGTCAGCCCCTTCAATCTGTGTGATATCATTCATATGTAAGAAAATTTTATATAGTCTTGTAAGCAGATACCACTTTGCTTACCTCTCCTTGTGCTTGAAACTCTGTATCCGAAGCTGGAGATTCATTTTGTCCTTCAACATCATCATCTGTTTGGTCGATTGAAGATGAATGGGAAAATTAACAGCTCAAAAGTATTTTTATTAGTTAGGTACAATGGTACTAAATCAATTAAGATCACAAGCAATGGAGTCTTCAATAATTACCTTGGTAATAAAAAGTATCACCATTTCCATCATATAGCATTGACATATCAGGCCTTTTAAATAAAAACCTGCTACAATGGTGCAGTCCATACAGCATGTGCGTAACCTCGAGCATGTCACGCCTTAGTTTTGGATCTCGTTGAATACACGAAAGCGCCACGTCTATAAAGCTTAGTGCCTCATCAGGTTCAAGATCAGTCAACAACACTGGATCAATGATCCCCAAAATGTTGTCAATTTTTACTAGTTTTGAAGCCCAATGAGTAATATGTGTTTCGCCATTTGGGTAACCTCTACTTACAGCCCTTCTCCCACTTATGAGTTGAAGCATAACAACTCCAAAAGCAAACACATCCGACTTGTCTGAATACTCACCTTTGAGGATAAACTCTGGATCTATATACCCATATGTACCTGCTATATGAACTGTCTGATGAGGCAATTCTGATTCTTCAAGATCATAAAAGAACCTCACTAGGTCAAAATCTGAGATTTTCGGGGTGAAGTTGTGGTCAAGGAGTATATTTGAGGGCTTAATGTCCATATGAATAACCCTAGGAATGGCATCCTTGTGAAGATACAAGAGACCTCGAGCAATGTCGATGCAAATGGCAGATCTCCTACGCCATTTGAAGTCCGACGACTCTCTTCTCTCGGGAATTTCCAATAGATCGCGCAAGCTTCCGTTTGGCACATATTCAGTAACAAGTAAGAGACGATCCTTTTCAATACAACACCCGAATGCTTGGACAATGTTTCGGTGTCGCATCTGCAACATTGCCTCCGCCATATTAGAGAATTCTTCCAATCCGCGCTGGGATAGTTCATGTGATAAGTACTTGACTGCAACTTGGATTCCATTGGAAAGAACCCCCTTGTAGACTCTTGCATAACCACCCTGACCAATCAGCATATCCTTGGAGAAGTTGTTGGTGGCGATCTGCAAGGATTCATACGAGAACTTCCTAAAGTTTGCTAATCTGGTATGAACATCCCGGCGCAACTCTGAGAAATCATCTTGACGACGAAACCGACGACGAAACATATCCTAGTGCAACTCAGTACAGCTTCCCAGCCAAAACTCGAGAATATTGGATCAGTAGCAGGATTATCAAATTGGACACAAACGGATGGCCGAATCAATTACAAATTGGGATATGAAATCCTGCCTCCCCAATCACTGACTCTTACAAGACACGGAAACATCGAAGAAAGAGACTTGGACATGAGAAAAGCGCGTGGGGACAGCGCCAAATGAAGAATATGGACGGCTGAATCAATTGGAACTTGGAATGGGAGGATGGGAGGGAAATAGAATTGGTGCAATCCTTCCTTTTCAATTGCTTGAGTAAAAACTGTCATTTGAAAATTGGCAGAAACCGAGGGCAAAGACATGGAAAAGTCAGCAACAGTTGCTGCTCGAGACTCGAGAGGAATGAAGACAGAAAATTCTTCTTACTGAATGAAACTGTTGAGTATTGACGATGAAAATTTTATTAATTTGAAATTTTATATCAAATGCTAAATTTAGGTCCTTATATTCTTTACCTTGACCCAAAATTGTAAGGGTTAAATTATCTCCATGACAATTAAAAAAAGAAACAAATAGATAGAAATATTATGATTTATTGAGATAGCTGTTTTTGGTGTTAGTATCTCTTTGTTCGTACTATAAGCTAAAACCTATTGATTTGAGTTCCTCCATATCTAAACGTCCCCCTGATACACGTAGTTAGACCAGAATCTGAATCAAAATTGTCAAACTCCTAAACAGCTAAACTACTTCTGCTTTTAAGAGGAAAAAATTCAGTACAATTATGGAAGAACTTGGAAAGGTGAAGTTGGTGTAGAGGATTACATTTGCGATCTCAATGTGGTGATAAATGACATGTAGGGAGACAGCTTGAACAATTTTAATACAAACAAAAGCTCTCGTATTTTTTGCACATTAAGCAGCTCAAATTTCAAATAGCAAGTGCTAAGGGAATGGGCGCCTATAGCTACGCGTACGGTGGAAACCAAATGAGGGTCTTGGACGTATTGGCCGGTAGACGCTGGCCAGGAAAGGTGGGTACACAGCCTCAGGAAAATCAAACTTCTTCTTAAACACCATCGTCCGATATGGTCTTTCTACAATGTGGTCCACAATTCCAGGCTTATTCTGTTCAAGTGTTGTACTAGAATCAGCCGTTATCTCACCAGATTCAGTTGAGGTACAAGTGGATACAAGCATGTTCACTCTTGCACTTGTGCCATGTTCTTGCTCTCTTTCTTCTTGTTCTATGAAAGTTTCATCACCATCATCATCATCATCATCATCATCATCATCTTGTCTCATCAAGACATCCTCCATCATTTCAGCATACAGCTCACTCATATAGGCATCATGTACATATCGCTCTCTCACTGTACGAGTGCAAAACAAAACAATTGTCAAGTTGAAACATATTCAATCGGACATATATATAGCACCTACTTAACAGTTAACGCATGCCATTTTTCGTCACATACGATACGAGGAAGTATCATTTTAAACATATAGTAGTGGTATGATATCGATCAACTGATCGATAAAGGACAGTTTAAACATTAGCAAGTTTGACTTGGTGTTTCTTGTTATTTTAAATAATGAAAGCAAAATTGAATTCAAAATTCACAGGCAATGATGGTTTGCAAGAGTAAATGATTACCACATGAATAGTGGACGTCGTAATGTGTAAGAAGAAACTGTATCCTAGAAGAACTGCACCCTCCGTCAAGCATCTGCATAACCTCGTGCATGCTGGGTCTCAATTCTGATTGTTCATTGACACACAGATACGCCACCTCAATAAAACGTTGCACGACATCAGTGGGAAAATCGCTCAAGACCGGATCGATGATTTCCAAAACTCTGCCATCTCGCAAGAGATCCGAAGCCCAAACAACAATTTTCTCTTTTGCCTCTATATCTGGATATGGCCTTCTGAAACTAAAGTATTCAGCAATGGCTTTAAAAACATTTTCCGGAAATAGCCTTCTGCCACTAATGATTTCAAGCATAGTTACTCCAAAAGAATACACATCCACCTTATGCGTGAGTATACCATACTGAACATACTCTGGAGGCATATATCCAGGCGTCCCCTCCAAAGTCGAAACTTCGGTGAAAAAATCCGAACCTGAATTAAAATCATCCGACCTTGTAGCCACAGCTGCTTCAGGAAAGAAGAACGTGACAGTGTCAAAATCTGTGATTTTGGGGTTGAAGTTGGTGTCGAGGAGTATATTTCCAGGCTTAATGTCCCGATGAACAGCTCGTGGGTTGGCATCTTCATGAAGGTGGGAGAGGCCGCGAGCAATTCCGATGCAGACGGCAACTCTCATAGGCCAGTTGAACACAGACTCTCTATTCTCCTGACTGTTTAAGAGGTCATGGAGACTCCCGTTGTCAGCGTATTCAGATACAAGTAACCAGCTATCGTAGTGTATACAATAGCCGATTACTTGATGAATATTCCGGTGTTGGATACTTGACAGTTGACATGGCCAGCACCATATCAAGAAACTTCCTTGCATTTTTGAAACGTCACTGTAATCAGTACATTAAATTAGTTAAAGTAAGGTAATTTAGCCCATTCAAAAAAATTTAGTGACAATTAGCCCACCCTAATGTTAAATCCAAATCCTGGGTTTGTCCCTGGCTGTAATTCTTGACTGCAATTCTTGTTCCATCGGGCAGAACCCCTCTGTAGACTCTTGCCCAACCACCCTCCCCTATAAGCATATGGTCGGAGAAGTTGATAGTCGCAATCCGCAGCGTCTCATAAGAGAATGATCTTGTTGCTCTTACTTGATCATCTAATTGATCCTGGCGACCAAAGCAAAGACGGGCCATACTTTGCTACAAGAATTCAACTCAAACTTCCCCAACCTCAAACGTATGTACCACTAAACTAAATCAAAACAGACAAACAAGCAAGCTTTAGTTCAACAATCACCAAATTGGTCACACGAACAGCACTATAAAACTTGAACGCAAGCAATTCCATTTTGTACTTACCTTGAGGCAGCAGTGTCAGTCAAAGAAGGATCGGAAATCGGAATGAATTGAAAATTGCTATTCCTGATCTCAGCGTCGTCGTGCAAAGACTAAACGCGTAATAAAAGAAGAAGAAGAGGAGTAGAGGGGACCTGAGCGCGTGGGATACAACGTCGTTTTACAACCAGAAATGTACACTTCAGCTTCGTCATATAAGTGTGATCGATTGAAATCGGTCAAAAAGTTTACAAAAATCCCGATGGATGCGATTTTTGATTAAGAATTTTCTGTGACGCGGACAGAATATATGAAAAAGCGCTCCGTAATAGATACTTGTTTTGGTCAAAACAATCTACGGAAGTTGATTTTCGACTCTTGATGGCATAGACTAACCGATGAACAGAATTCAAGCAAAGTAACGTAAAAGAACACAGCGAAATTGTGACCCAAGTATATTGATTTTTTGTGTTTCGATTACAACCAGAATTTTCCCCCAAATACAGCATGTCCCTCTGTCTACCTCATATTACCCCTTTTATCCGCTTGCTTCGAGACCTCCCGGCGGTTACTGCCCACGATCCCTGAGATCGTCGCCCACGTCCTGGTTGTCATGCGCCACTACACCTCCGCTTTTTCCTTCACCTCTGCAGCATTGCTCTGCTCTGGATGGCGTGGAGCTGAGACGGGCCTACGGGTTTGCCTTCTAAGTCGGAGTGGGCTGTGAAGATGCTAGGCCCAACAATAACCCCAAAAGATCGAGATGATACCATTTTTGAATTCTCGAGATCATTTATTATTACCCTTGTTTATCCGGTTGAGCCACGTGTAGCGCCAGCATCTTCGGACGTTGCCCGATGCTGAGGTTGAAGAGACGGGTATATGCTTTATTTACTATGTCTCAGACTCAGCGGCCATCGCTTCTCCATCCTCCGCTTGCTCTCAAGGTAGAGAAACCTTTCCCCTTCTTTCCGTTCTAAAAAATCTCTCTTTCTTTCAATGGCGAGGACATGACTAGTCCCCAAACACGGCTTCCAGCCGTCTGGGGTTTTAAGGTGTATGCATGGTGTTAAAAAGGGTGTATCGGACTTCTCAAGTCACACGAAAGCATTATTAAAGCACAGCTCCAAGAATTGCAGAAGGAATTAATTACAATGATGCAAACAAGATTATCAAATTCGCAAGCAATAAAGTGCAACAATTTACCTTGCCAATAACAAGTATAACCACTCCCATCACATAGCATTGACATATCACACCTTCTAAATGAAAACCTGCTACGATTCTGCACTTCATACAGCATGTGCGTAATCTGAAGCATGTCAGGCCTTAGTTTCAAGTCTTTTTGTTTACAGTTTCAAGTCTTGTAGTACTCTGGATCAACACATCCAAACGTCCCCCTGATACACACGTAGTTAGACCAGAATCTGAATCAAAATTGTCCAACTCCCAAACCGGCCACTTCTGCTTTAAGAGGGAAAAATTCATTACAATTATGGAAGAACTTGGAAAGGTGAAGTTGATGTAGAGCCAGTACATTTGCAGTCTTAATGTCCTGATAAATGACATGTAGATTGACATCTTCATGAAGATGGGAGACAGCTCGAGCAATTTCGATACAAACAAAAGCTCTCGCGTTATTTGCACATTAAGCAACTCAAATTTCAAATAACAAGTGCTAAGGGAAAGGGCGTCAGGCGTCTATAGCTACGCGTACGGTCTTGGACGTATTGTTTGGTAGACGCTGGTTAGGAAATATGGGTACACAGCCTTAGGAAAATCATACTTGTTCTTAAACGCCGTCGTCCGACATCGTCTCTCTACAATGTGGTCCCCAATTCCAGGCTTATTCTGTTCAAGTTTTGTGCTAGAATCAGCACACAGCTCAATCAAATATGCATCTTCATCACTCTCTCTCACTGTACGAGTGCAATACAAAACAATTGTCAAGTTGAAAGATATACTTCCTCATAGCACCAACTTAACGGTTCACACATGCCATTAGCTAGGAAGCATCATTTTCGATAAAGGACAGTTTAACCCATTAGCAATTTTAACTTGATCTTTTTTGTTATTGAAATAATGCATGCAAAATTGGTTTCCAAATTCACAGGCAATGGTTTCCAAGAGTAAATGATTACCAAAGATAAGATCGGGGAGGACGAAAGTCGTAAGAAGAAACTGCATCCTAGAAGAACTGCACCCTCCGTCAAGCATCTGCATAACCTCGTGCATGCTGGGTCTGCATTTTGATTCTTGGTTGACACACAAAAACGCCACCTCAATAAAAGGTTTCACCACAACCTCAGTGGGAAAATCGCTCAAGACCGGATCGATGATTTCGAAAACTCTGCCCTCTCGCAAGAGTTTCCAAGCCCAATCAACAAGGGGCTCATTATAGGGTTGTAGATGATTCCATCTGCCACTAATGATTTCAAGCATAGTTATTCCAAAAGAATACACATCCGATTTCTGCGTAACCATACCATACTCAATGTACTCTGGAGCCAAATATCCAATCGTCCCCACCGCCACCCTATCTATGGTGAGACCCGAATTTGAATTAAATTCATCCGACCTTGTAGCCACAGCTGCTTCAACAAGAAAGTCATTAGAATCATCAGGAAAGAACTTGACAGTGTCAAAATCTGTGATTCTAGGGGTGAAGTTGGTGTCGAGGAGTATATTTCCAGGCTTAATGTCGCGATGAACAGCTCGTGGGTTGGCATCTTGATGAAGGTGGGAGAGGCCGCGAGCAATTCCGATGCAGACGGCAACTCTCATAGGCCAGTTGAAAACGGACTCCCTTTTCTCCTGACTGTTTAAGAGGTCATGGAGACTCCCGTTGTCAACGTATTCAGATACAAGTAACCAGCTATGGTTGTGTATACAATAGCCGATTACTTGATGAATATTCGGGTGTCGGATACGTGACATTGCCAGCACCATAGGAAGAAAATTGGGTTGCATTTGTGAAGCGTGGTCGTATTTCTTGACCGCAATTCCGGTTCCATCGGGCAGAACCCCTCTGTAGACTCTTCCCCATCCACCACTTCCTATAAGCATATGGTCGGAGAAATTGATAGTCGCAATCTGCAGCGTCTCATAAGAGAATCTTGTTGCTCTTGTTTGATCATCTAATTGATCCATACTCGCTCTCTCAAGAATTCAACTAAAACGTTCCAAGCTAAAACGTAATGCAAACAGACAAACAAGCAAACAAGAACTTTACTAAAATCACCAAATTGGTCACACGAACAGCACTATATAAACTTGAAGTCACGCATTTCATTTTGTACTTACCTTGTGGCAGCAGTATCATCGGTCAAACAAGGAATGGATCGAAAATTGCTATTCCTGATCTCAGGCTAAAGGCTAAACGCGTAATAGAAGAAGAGGAGTAAGATTAAGAGACGACCTGAGTGCGTGGGGTACAACGTCGGGTAAGAGACGACCTTTGCAGTATATTATTATTAATTTTATCTTAATTTTAACAGTATAAATATATTTAAAAATATTTAAATATTATATATACACATAACACAATTATACACCATGAGAGTCGATCTCCGGCGCCTAGCTAGCATTCCTGCATTCCTCTTAACTAAAAACGTCAATCGGTTATAATAATAATATCACACGTTCGCACCCCGTCTCTACCCAGCGGTAATTCTCTATTCCAAAATCTTATTCCACTTTAGTTTTCCAATTAGCTATATAAATATTAAATTAATGTTAACAAAATTTAAAAAATTATATTTGTATTTAAAACAACTATATGTATATTTGTTCAAATTTTTAACTTAAAAATCATATTATACAATTTTTAAAAATTAAAATAAATAATATTTTGTACGAAAATCATTCTCTTAATTATTAAAAATTTTATAATAAGATTTTTAAGATGAAAATTTGTAGACATTTATTTATAGATGTTTATAATAGAAATATAATTTTTTAAATTTTTTTAATATTAATTTAATATTTATATATCTAATTGTAACATGGAAGTGGAATAAAATTATGGAATAGAGGATTAGCGCTGCCGCCTACCCCCCATGTGCCCCGAAAAATATCCGTGGGTCATCCAGCATTTTATAGGATAATTTAATCAAATAGGAAAAAGGAAAAAGGAAATTAATTTTCTAGGGTTCTGCTTGAACAAATCGTTAAGCTATCGGCGGGTTTAATACTTTCCTCTCGTCGTCTCCATTTCCCTCCATCCCCCCGCCGCAAATCCACTCCCTCCATCTCCAATGGCTTCCTCGGCGCTCTTCCACCCCACCACCACCTTCTCTCTCTTCCAAAACCCCACCCCCAAATCCACACCCCGCCTCCTCCTCTCCATCTCCTGCACCTCCTCATCCTCTCTCGCCGCCGGAAACGCCTCCCCGTCCCCTCCACCGCCTCCGCCCCAAGAATACCACCGTACCGCCTCCGAGAACATCCGAGAAGAGGCGCGGCGCAACAGCAAGGCGCACGGCTTCTCCGCCAAGTATGTCCCTTTCGACGCCCCAGCCGGATCCACCGAGTCCTACTCCCTCGACGAGATCGTCTACCGCTCTCGCTCCGGCGGCCTCCTCGATGTCCAGCACGACATGGAAGCCCTCGCCAAGTTCGACGGCGCCTACTGGCGGAACCTCTTCGACTCCCGCGTCGGCAAGACCACGTGGCCCTACGGATCCGGCGTCTGGAGCAAGAAGGAGTGGGTCCTCCCTGAGATCGACTCCGACGACATCGTCAGCGCTTTTGAAGGTAACTCCAACCTTTTTTGGGCTGAGCGTTTCGGCAAACAGTTTATGGGCATGAATGATCTCTGGGTCAAACACTGTGGGATTAGTCATACTGGTAGCTTTAAAGATCTGGGGATGACTGTTTTGGTTAGTCAGGTCAATAGGCTGAGGAAATTGAAGCGTCCGGTTGTTGGAGTAGGCTGCGCTTCCACTGGAGACACGTCGGCTGCCTTGTCAGCTTACTGTGCCTCCGCCGGAATCCCTTCAATTGTCTTCTTGCCTGCTAATAAGATCTCCATGGCTCAATTGGTCCAGCCGATTGCCAATGGCGCCTTTGTGTTGAGCATTGATACCGATTTCGATGGCTGTATGCAATTGATTAGAGAAGTGACTGCTGAATTGCCAATCTACTTGGCTAATTCACTCAACAGCTTGAGGCTTGAAGGGCAGAAAACCGCTGCCATTGAAATCCTGCAGCAATTCGATTGGCAGGTGCCGGATTGGGTCATTGTTCCTGGTGGGAACTTGGGCAACATCTATGCTTTCTACAAGGGTTTCAAAATGTGCTATGATTTAGGGCTTGTTGATAGGATCCCAAGGCTAGTGTGTGCACAGGCGGCGAATGCGAATCCTCTCTATTTGTACTACAAAGCTGGGTGGAAGGATTTCAAGGCCATTAAAGCGAATACTACCTTTGCTTCTGCTATTCAAATTGGGGATCCTGTTTCAATTGATAGAGCTGTGTACGCGTTGAAGAATTGTGATGGAATTGTCGAGGAAGCTACTGAGGAGGAGTTGATGGATGCAATGGCTCAGGCTGACTCTACCGGCATGTTTATTTGTCCTCATACTGGTGTTGCTTTGACTGCTTTGATAAAGTTGAGACAGAAAGGGATTATTGGACCGACTGATAGGACGGTTGTGGTGAGCACCGCTCATGGGCTCAAGTTTACACAATCGAAGATTGACTATCATTCTAAGGAAATTCCAGATATGGCGTGTAGGTTTGCAAACCCGCCTGTGCAAGTGGCAGCAGATTTTGGGGAGGTTATGGACGTTTTGAAGGGGTATTTGAATAAAAGCTCTAAGGTTTAGGAGAGGATTGCAATTCGTTTTGATGCTGTATACTTTGCTATGTTTTTGTTATTGCCATGTCTTGGCAAGGTGAGTTGTTGAACTCTCAGGCACGAAAATGATGTTCAACTTGCCAAGTTTAAAATTTTGAACTTCTTGTTACTTTCTTATCTTGATAATAAAAGTTTTACTCTGAATCTCTTCTTACTTTGTTACTATTTTGAGATTTCAGATGAGCATTTGAGTTGTGTTGTATGCTAGAAATGGATTGGAGGAAAGTAATAGCATATTCTGCCATTTTCCGCTGTTTTTTCATAATGTTCAACAAGAAAAGTTCTCTTCTTAACAATTTCATCAAGTTTTTGGCACTCGGGGAATCTCAAGAGTCGAGTGTGGCTATCCTGCCAGCATATTGCTTTTCTTGCTGATTTTGTCAAATTTGAGTGAAAGGTTTGAGTGAAAGGTATGGAAAGTATAATCCTTACCACTTGTTTTAGATTTTCATATTTACTTGGTGTCTGATTGTTATATGTTTGGTATCTCAAATGTTTGCTGAATACAATTAATGGTGTTCTTAAACAACTCGTCCAAAATTACTCTGACTCTTGGTAATTTTTATCACTTTAATCAAAAGGCTCATAGAATTGCAAACTCCCGTTAATAGTTTTGGATCTAGCAACATTCGGACAATATATATTATGCGGTATGTAGACATGAGGCCCATGAGGCCCATGTCCTGCAATTGAGGAGTGACGACACATATCCTAGTGAGAAATAATTACATGTCATATATAGATAGAAAGTGCCTTGCATGTTTGTTTTCGGTTCGAAAAGGTGCTTTGCATGTACAACTGTACAAGTAGTGAATCCGCATTCCCAAACCTAGCCAAATTTTTTTTTATTTTTCATTGAAGTCAACCCCAAGCAAAAAACATCTCAGTTCAATTCCAAACGTACGAGTTACATGAACTCCCTAGGTTTGTCCAAGACAGCTTTTATGTTAATACTCCGTCACCGTGTATATAATTGAAGTCAAATAACAGTCATCCATTTTATTTCTTTTGAAACAGTCTATCCAATGCTTTATTAGTTGCCGTCAAGGACGGAGCCAGGAAAGTTTATCAGGGGACTGACTGTTAGTTATATCAAAACGATGTGTTTTGATTATTAGATGTCAAAGATGTAATTTCACTTTGTTTGTTTATGAAACGTTGCGTTTTGCAACTGTCTGAATAGAGCAAGCGTTGCCCCTTGTTCAAGTCTGTATAAAAGCCTCCCTGTGTAGTGATTGCGCACTGTAATTTTTTGATCTGAAAATCTAATCAAAGCTTCTCTTGGCCTCTCTAAAATCGATTTTCCAAATCTCCTAAATTGTGATATGGTATCAGAGCAGGAATCAATCATGTTCTCATCTTCCGCATAATCTTCTTCTGCTAGTTTGTTCACGATGACGGACGGCAAAGGATCGAAAAAGGAGGGTTTGGTGGTCGCCAAATTTGATCTGGAGCTAGCAACGACTGATCCGAACCATGTGCTCTATTTGCATCACTCTGACCATCCCAACTATGTCCTGGCGACTCAGTTGCTCAACGACGACAATTATCAACATTGGAGAAGATCTGTCGAGCTGTCTCTTATGGCTAAGAACAAGCTGATGTTTGTGACGGGCGATTATCCGCAACCAGAGGTTGGATCTCCACTCGAGATGCAATGGAAAAGAGTTAATAGCATGGTAATTTCCTGGATACTACACTCTGTTGATAAGGATATCGTTGAAACTTTGCTATATTATGATACTGCTTATGCTGCTTGGAATGATATGAAAATGCGCTTTGGGCAACCAAATAGTGCTAGAATGCACCAAGTTCAGCGAGATCTGTTTAATATCTCCCAAGGGAATTCATCGGTGTCTACTTATTATACTCGTTTTAAGAAATATTGGGACGAGTATCTGATGCTTGTCGAAATGCCTAAATGTGTCACTTGTGGTGTGCTGAATCCGATACCACAGATGTTGTTGAATCAACAAGTTATGCAGTTCTTAGTAGGTCTTAATGATGTCTATACTGTTGTTCGTGCTAACATCTTGATGATCAAGCTAATACCTCACATTAGTGAGGTATATCAAATGGTACTTCGAGAAGAAAGCAGCGCTCTCTCAGCAGTAATGCCTCGCAGTCAGTTGGAGACTCATCTGGTTTCAGTGTGTTTCCAAGTCAGGTTCACAGAAGGGCAAACCATATTATTTTTGTGAAAACTGTCAAATTGTTGGGCATTCGCTGAGTAGGTGCTTCAAAATCATTGGTTATCCCAAGGACTACAAAGGCAAGAAGTTTGCAAGCAATTCCAATGGGCCACAAGAGGGCCAATAGGAAGAATCAGACAGGGCACCAGCTTTTACACGAGAGCAATATGAAAAGCTTATGGCTCTCTTGGGAAAAGGTCAAGTTGGCATGAACAACACTGATGACAACAAAGCTTGTATGTTGGCAGGTAAAACCTATTGTTTTTCTATTATGGTGATGTTCATGTTTGGGTTATTTATAGTGGAGCCATACACCACATTTGCCCTCATAAAAGCCTATTTCAAAACATTGAAGTGCATACAAAACTAAGTTTTATTACCTTGCAAAACAATGAGA
Organism: Fallopia convolvulus; assembly: GCA_964016875.1. NCBI lineage: Eukaryota > Viridiplantae > Streptophyta > Magnoliopsida > Caryophyllales > Polygonaceae > Fallopia > Fallopia convolvulus. Next base: position 52,829,729 of record OZ024727.1, on the reverse strand, counting down.
AAGCATAAATAACACACACAGGTCTTGTCTGTTTAAATAATGGCATTATCCTGAAAAATGTGTTATATGTTCCTGAATTTACTTTCAATCTGTTGTCTGTTCACCAGCTTATCACAGACTTGCATGCTAACCTGGTTTTTACCCCTTCTACTTGTGTTCTCCAGGACCTTTCAATGAGCAAGTCTCAGGTTCTTGGTAATCTCACAAAAGGCCTCTATCTCACCTCAAATTCCTCATCCAATTCTGATCAGAAGCAAGTTGTCTCAAGTTCCATCTCCTCCAAAACAAACAGTTTTTCTATTCAGCATTGTAATAAGTCTTCAAACAATAGTTTTGTTGAATCTTTTCCTCATTCCCTTAGTGTTGCGTCACTTGAGTTATGGCACTTGCGTGTTGGTCACATACCTTTTGAGCAAATGAAACTATTCCCCTTTGTAAACAGTTTATTTTTTCTAAGCATAATACTGTTTGTTCGATTTGCCCCAAAGCTAGGCAACATCGGTCTTCTTTTCCTCTTAGCCGAATCAAAACTGAATATCCCTTCCAATTGTTACACATAAATCTTTGGGGACCCTAGCTACAAAGTGCCAACCTATAATGGGCACAAGTTGTTTTTGACCATTGTTGATGACTACACTCGATCAACTTGGACTCATCTTTTAAGCCACAAATACAATGCTTTCGAAGTTCTAAAAAAAATCATAGTGTTTGTTGAGACACAATTTGAGAAACCTGTCAAGATCCTTAGAAGTGACAATGGGAGTGAATTTTGTAGTCAAAATGCCAAACACTTTTATGATACAAAAGGGATTCTTCATCAAACTAGTTGTGTAGATACTCCACAACAAAATGGTGTTGTAGAAAGAAAACACAAACACCTCCTTGAGATAGCTAGATCCCTCATGTTTCAGTCCAACCTTCCTAAAAAATATTGGGGGGAGAGTATACTTGCAGCCACATATCTGATAAATAGATACCCTCTTTCTAGCCTTAATTCTCTTACCCCTTATGAGAAACTCTATGGTCATTCTCCTTCATATGTCCATCTCAAACCTTTCGGTTGTCTTTGTTTTGTCTCCACAAATAAAAGGGACACAACTAAATTTGATCCTAGGAGTTCACCTTGTGTCTTTATTGGATATCCTCATGGAACAAAGGGATACAAGGTTTTGGATATCAACACACAACAAATCTCTGTTTCCAAAGATGTTCTTTTTCATGAACTAATCTTTCCCTTTCACCTACCAAATCTCAAACACTCTTCCCACTCTTCTCCTTTACCTATCATCAGTGATGACCCCTTCTTTTATCCTAGTAACACTGCTTTACCACAGAATACTAATTATGACTCGGATTTCTTGTCTAATGATGACATTTATCATTTCATTCCATCTTCACTGGATGATGTGTTAACCAGTACACCCACCAGTACCTTGCCTTCACCATCAATCTCTTCTTCTACTGAAAATTCAACTCCCTCACAACCACAAAATACACCTCCATCTGTCTTGGAACCAAGGAGATCCACAAGGATTTCACATCCGCCTAGCTATCTTCAAGATTACATATGTCAATTTGCTCATGCTTCTGATCAATTCCCTTTACTTGATGGTTTTTCCACTTCTCTCTTTGCTCCTACAGTTTGTACCACAAATTCCACCATCTCCTCTTACAATGAACCAAAAACCTTTTCCAAAGCCTCCAATGACCCAAATTGGATACTTGCCATGAATAAAGAACTAGAGGCTTTGCATACTAACAATACTTGGCTAGTTGTTGACTTGCCTCCAGGTAAAAAGGCAATTGGATGCAAGTGGGTATTTAAAATCAAATTGAAGGCTGATGGATCCTTGGAAAGATACAAGGCTAGGCTTATGGCCAAGGGGTACACACAACATTATGGGTTAGATTTTGAAGAGACTTTCTCACCGGTGGTTCGCATGACCACAATTAGAGCCTTCATTTCTTTTGCCCTGAGTAAAAGGTGGAAGATACATCAGTTTGACGTCAATAATGCTTTCTTGCATGGTGATTTGCCTGAGGAAGTATATATGCAAATGCCTGAGGGGGTTTCTAACCCAAACAACAAGGTTTGCTTGCTCAAGAAAAGTCTCTATGGTCTCAAACAAGCTGCAAGACAGTGGTTTCACAAGTTGGCTACCACTTTGGTCAATCTGAACTTCACTCAATCAAAGTATGACTCTTCCATCTTTCTCCAGCAAACCAATTCCAGCACAACCATCATAGCTATCTATGTAGACGACATTTTAATGACAGGATTTGACATTACTGTCATTGAGAAGTTGAAAAGTACTCTGGATTCTATGTTCAGTATAGAGGATCTAGGGGAGCTTAATTTTTTCCTTGGAATCCAAGTGCAACACCAAGGAGATAATATTCTGTTAAGCCAACAAAAATTCTCTCAAGAGCTGGTGATTGATGTAGGGGTCACTGATTTGAGGAATTGAGTCACACCTCTTCCTATTAATTTTAAATTCAGAGATGATGATGTTGGTGATGTTCTTTCTAATCCTTCACTCTATCGCAGCTTGGTTGGAAAACTGAATTACTTGACCAATACACGACCAGACATCTCCTTTGTTGTGCAGATTTTAAGTCAGTTTCTTCAGACGCCATACCTATCTCACATGGAGGCACTCACTCATCTTGTTTGTTATGTCAAAGGGATAAGCCACTTTGGTCTACTTTTCAAACCTGGAACAGACATTCAGCTTCGAGCATTTTCAGACTAAGATTGGGCATCTTGCCCCATCACAAGACGGTATGTTACAGGGTATGTGGTCCTTCATGGTTCCAATCCGATCTCTTGGAAATCAAAGAAACAAGCCACCGTGTCAAGAAGTTCTTCCGAGGCAGAGTACCGAGCTATGTCACAAGTTGTAGCAGAAGTGACCTGGTTAGTTAACTTATTCAAAGAATTTGGTGAACAAAAGCTCAAGCCTGTCACCCTACATTGTGATAACAAACCTGACCTTCATATTGCTACAAACCCCGTGTTTCATGAGCGTACAAAACACCTTGAGATCGATTGTCACTTCACACGTGAAAAGGTGATGGATGGACTTCCCCAACTATCTTACCTTCCTACCTCCAATCAACTTGCAGATGTCCTGACTAAAATTCTTCCTGTCAACCATCACACTCAGTTACTACGCAAACTGGGTATGCTCATTGATCCCACTCCAGTTTGATGGGGGATGTTAGTTATATCAAAATGATGTGTTTTGATTATTACAGGTCAAAGATGTAATTTCACTTTGTTTGTTTATGAAATGTTGCGTTTTGCAACTGTCTGAATAGAGCAAGCGTTGCCCCTTGCTCAAGTCTGTATAATAGCCTCCCTGTGTAGTGAGTGCGCACTGTAATTTTTTGATCTGAAAATCTAATCAAAGCTTCTCTTTGGCATCTCTAAAATCGATTTCCCAAATCTCCTAAATTGTGATACTGACCTTAAATAAGTGTCCTTAAAAGAAGAGGAAGTTATTTCAATTTTAAGGACATTGTTGCGATGATCGATGAAGGCCAACCTTAATACTCAACTTCGACATTAGTTTCCAAGCAAAAACTCGTAGATTTGGAGGTAAATGCAACTTCCAAATCATGGACATAAAAGAAGAGGAAGCAGATGGAGGAGAACCCGCTGTCGAAACACCAAACATGCCAAGCTTATATTGATACGCTATACGCTATGATTATATTAGGATAATTAACTATATTTGTTATCTTTTCAATATTGTCCTTCCTTTTATTTAGCGATTTGATTTTATCTTTTAAGTAAGGTTATCTTTTAATATTTCAGCAATTAGGGTTTCTTGTTAGCTAGATATTAGAGTATTATAAATACTGGTTTAAGATGTTATCAAATCAATCAATAAATCAATGAATTAAGAAATTATCCTTTGCCCTAAATTCATCTCTCGTTCTTCTTCCCGTGGCAACCAACCACGTTTATCCAGCCAAACCCACATCGGATGCGTCTTAACCCCTTGACCAACAAGGGTTCCGATACGAATCCACACCGGGTCCGTATCAATTGGTGTTTTCATTTTTTGAACACTTTGTATAACCCTAATGGAGGAGTTTCCGATCCGGTTTCAAGCATAGAGATCTGTGATATGCTCTTCCAATTGAAGGCTGACATGCAAAACACCCGTAGAGATCTTGAAGTTCATCGACTTCGGACAGATCTACTTTTTTTATCCTAGGAATTCCTCTCGACGATGTGACCACGTCGTCGCGAAACCCAAACCCAGCGATTGCGCTCGCGACAACTGAGCCTGCGCCTACGGCAACCGAGCCCGCGCCCGCGGTGACCAAGCCCGCTCTCGCGACGACAATTTACGCGCCCGTGGCCACCACCCCTTCCCTCCGTACCAAACCGGCAGAGGTCGTTACCGACCCGGCCCCGTGCCCGCACCTACTGCCACCGCGTTCTCTAGCAATTTTGGGCTCGGGAACTTCTTTTTCGGAGTCTGATTCAACAAAGGGAGACCGAAATCGACTCGGTATCATGTCAAGGACCTCTTTCGCGGAGTTCGATCTGAGTCCATGGCTTCTTTGTGACCATGGGGGTCCACAACACTTTGAGTCTAAGATGCGGAATCAAGCGCTGATCCATGTGCCATGGGATCTTGGCGGATTAAACTCCAAGATTTGTTTCATGAGTCTCCTCCTGATTTCCGACTTGAGGACAAGTCAATTCTCAACGGGGGAGAATTGATATGCTATACGCTAAGATTATATTAGGATAATTAATTATATTTGTTATCTTTTCAATAGTGTCCTTCCTTTTATTTAGCAATTTGATTTTATCTTTTAAGTAAGGTTATCTTTTAATATTTCAGCAATTAGGGTTTCTTGTTAGCTAGATATTAGAGTATTATAAATACTCGTTTAAGTTGTTATCAAATCAATCAATAAATCAATGAATTAAGAAATTATCATTTGCCCTAAATTTATCTCTCGTTCTTCTTTCCGTGGCAACCGGCCACGTTTATCGAGTCAAATCCACATCGGGTTCGTGATGCAACCCCCGTCATGGATGCTAGCCAGGAGGACAATGCATTCACACTTCGCTCGGATGGCCCCGTCACCCGTGCCAGGACTTGAGCGATCCAGACCGCGACACAGTCACTCGTGGCGCGCCTCACCGCAGGTCACGGCGCTCCCCTCGCCGCGCCGACGCACACTGCCTTGTGCGTCCTCGGCGTCGAGGAACCTCAACTCGAGCCAACGATGCCAACCTCCAACCCCTTGGCACCATCGGACTCGAGCCTAGCGTCGTGCCATGGATCGCAACTTGAGGTTCTCGTGCCTATCGCGCCAGCGCCCGTGCCAGCGCCGTGACACTCACCAGCCTCGCCAGCGCCGCGCCAGCCTTGTCGCGACACTGCGTGCACGGTCACGGACGACCTATTGGGCCTTGCGCTGATGGACCCCCATAAAGCGTCGTTGGGCCTACTCTTCGCACTAGCCCTAGGCGCGCCGCATCTAGACTAGGGTTTCTTGTGTTTTTCTTTGTGCCGCCTCTATAAAAGGGGGTTTTATGCTTGTTTCTATTCAGCGCACATTTAAGGGATTAATTAAGTTGAGGGTTTGCTACTTGTTTCTTCCTTTTGTGCTTGCGCTGCCAATATAATTCTCTCCAAGCTCTCGTGTTTCGCAATTGTTCAACTAGTTCGTGCCATAATCTAATCATTCAAGCCTTCCACTGCGTTTGTTCGAGACCCAATACTCAAACACCGATCGATCCGTCGCATCCCATACGAAGGACGCATCAACTGGCATCAGAGCCGAGGTTTGAGTAAGTCTTGTTTAACCCTCTTTCGTTCATTCACACACGATCATTCCACTGCATCTAGCCCTAGATCTCATCCTCCACTTCGTAAACCTCCATCTAGAGTCCCAAAATTTTTTCTTGCACTCGTAAATTCATTCAAAAAAAATCAGCCTTACCCTAACTCGCTTAATCTATTGATTTTGGTGAAAATTACTCGTTGTCTTGCTAGTTGCATGCACATTAGGTCTTGTTTTTCCGATTTCTATCTTGCTCTTGCGTGTTGCTTGTGTTGATTTCTTGTTCTTTGTTTGCTCTAGAAGAGAAAGCCTAGAGTCGAATAGTAAAAAAAAAAAACTTGCTTCGACTATCATAGCCAAAATAAGGTAAGGTAGTCGATTGTCTTAAAAAAAAAAATTTGGACGATCACAAGCCAAAATAAGGCAAGATCGATCCATCTTGTGGTTCTCAAATTTCGGCAACCCTAATCGCTAATCCATTGCTTGTTGTTTTCGGTTTTGACTTGCCTATATTTGTGTCTTGCTTTGCATTCATTGTGGTTTTCATAGCCTTAATTGGTAGATCGAGTTGAGTGACCTTAGCCTCGCCAATCCTTGATCGTGTGGTTTAAACTAAAGGGTCGACTTGACATAAGCGAACCGTAAACTCGTTGTCTTTTGCTTGTGAACTTCTTACTGCGATGACTGGTGTTACAATAGCTACCATTTCGGACTTGGGAGATGGTAACAACAAAAACAATAACAACAACAATCCCGATTTGCCGAATCCAAATCAGAATTTTTCCCCGGAAGCATTGGCACGCATCCAAGAGCTCGAAAAGCTCTTAGCCGAGAGCCAAGCCCAATCAAAGCACACCGTGCCGGGAACTCATGTCCTGCACTCGGAGATCCACGCTAACCCGGGGGTGTCAGCGGACAACGTCGCCAAGGCTTGTGCCAAAGAGAAGCAACATGCTCAGCCTTCGTCTCAATTCGGTACAATGAACCGAATGGAGTCGATTAAAGAAAGTCGCCACTATGATAAGCACGATGGTGGTCCCAGGACCGCAGATCGCTATCAAATGGCGCGAGATTATCGGGACACACAAGTGTACGACGTATATTCCAGCAAGGAGTTAGACTCCGAGTAGTATAGACGCTAACACACGAGTGGGGATCCTAAGCAAAAGAATAAAAAGAAGAAGACACCGGCGTATGTTTACGAAACCCCAAAGCAGAAGCACGGGGCCAAGTTCTAGGATGCCAACGCATACAGAGTTGAGGATGACCTCGAGCATCAAAGTGCTCGGAGTCCATACTCAGATTTTGAGAATGATCATGAGGAATTCAGTGATTACTCTAATGAATCTTCTTTAGAGCATCCACACGTGCAGGATCCGGAAGAACGCGACAATCGGCCTTCGGATTGGTTTCCACCGCCGCGCCTAGCCAAGAACCGAAAGGAGTATGACCGATTCTATGGCTCGGGATGCAAGGATGGCTCGAAGGGACGGTGTGACAGGGACCGGGACGCTCGGTGTCCTCGAAGACCCGATGATGGTGGCGATCCTGACGATGGAGACGACGATTCGCATCACGGCCCAAAAAAAGGTGCTATTTACAGCTCAAGGCGAGCCATATGAGAGTGAAGATGAAGAGGAAATCAAACCACCAAGTGACGGCACCACCGAGTTGGAATGTGATCCTTCGGAGGCAATCGGCGTGTCCAAGCTCCATCTAGTGACTCGCCGAGCCATTAGCATGCGAGAGGCACCTAAAACCGATCAACGGGAACAACTTTTCCATACCCGTTGTTTGGTCAAAAACATGTCTTTAAGCGTGATTATCGACTCGGGAAGTTGCTCGAATTTTTTGTCCAAAAAATTGGTCGATCATTTCAACTTGGCAACGACGCCGCATTCGCAGCCATTCAAGCTTCAATGGATCTCAAACAACGACGGCGATTGGGTTGACAGGCAAGTTATCTTTTCCTTTTCGATTGGTGCTTATTCTGATTCCATTCTTTGTGACGTAACGCCAATGGACGCCACACACCTCTTGTTGGGGCACCCATGGCAATACAATCGTCGCGTGCTTCACGACGGGTATTTGAACACTTACATGTTCAATTACTACGGGAAGTGCATGATCCTCTTACCAATGTCGCCTAGTGAAGCTCTACAGGATGAAGCCGAGAGGAAAAGACAAAAGGCTAGCGACAACGGCACCGGCGCGCCGAGCACGATGCCTTCAACGTCTCCAACTCCAAATGCAGATTCCAGCGGCATTTCTGGTGCCAAACTGCCTCAAAACAGTGTTAAAGATGGTCAAGATGGACTGCATTGCCAGAAACTGGAGTCGGGCCGACAGTTCGCGTCTCGTGGCCTCGGCAACGCGCCGAACGCCGCGGATTTCTCAAAACAAGGCTTCCAACAGATTTCTGACACTTCTACGGGCGTTTCTGGTGGAACACCTATTAATTTAGAGTTTCCATCAGGTTTGAAGAAAAAACGCCCCAGCGAAGTGAATTTGAGCAAGGGACCGCCTACAGTGCCTCCTAGCGTCGCGCACTATGTCGTTGCAGCGCGAAAATTAGGCTACCAAAGCTCAAGGACGAGTTCACCGGCGTTTCAAAAGCCATTTCAAGTCCTAATCCAGGAGCTACCTCTCACCAAAAGGACGCCCCAGAATCGCCCCGCACCAGTGAAGACGCCGAGCCACCTTTGCTCGGAACATGCCAGGATCGTCTTCTCTTAGCCCGGCGTCGAGACGTTGAAAAATCTATCCAGGGGAGTCTTTCTTGTTTCATCCTTGTTCTCTTACTTTCTATTTCTAAATCTGTGGATGATACACTTCCGTCTTGTAATGTTTCTCTTTTGAAGGAATACGAAGACGTTATGCCAGATGAGCTTCCGAAGGGTCTGCCGCCAATCCGTGGGATCGAACACAAGATCGATCTCATGCCGGACGCGTCCCTTCCCAATCGAGCAGCCTCTAGGACTTCACCAAAGGAAACCGAAGAGCTACAACGACAGGTTCAAGAGCTTTTGGACAATGGCTTCGTCCGAGAGTCTTTGAGCCCCTGCACCGTGCCGGTGATCCTTGTGCCGAAGAAAGATGGTTCGTGGCGCATGCGCGTCGACTGCAGGGCCATTAATCAGATTACGGTGAAGTACAAGCACCCAATTCCACGCCTCGACGATATGCTTGATGAACTCTACGGCGCCGCCTTGTTCTCTAAGATTGATCTCCAAAGCGGATACCACCAAATCCGGATGCATGAAGGCGACGAGTGGAAGACCGCATTCAAAACCAAGCATGGTTTGTACGTATGGCTTGTCGTGCCTTTTGGCTTGACAAACGAACCTAGTACTTTTATGCGGTTGATGAATTTTGTTTTTCGAAAATTTTTAGGACGTTTTGTCGTCGTGTATTTTGACGACATTTTGGTTTTTTCTAAGGACTTAGAGACACACGCGAGGCACCTTAGGATGGTGTTAGATTGCCTTCGCGAACATTCTTTGTTTGTAAATTTGGACAAGTGTTCGTTTTTCACGGACACGATGAACTTTCTTGGTTTCGTCGTGACCAAGGATGGGCTTAAAGTGGATGACGACAAGATCCGCGCCATCGGAGAGTACCCCTTCCCTACGACCCCAATGATGGTTCGATCCTTCTTAGGGCTCGCAGGGTTCTATCGGCGTTTCGTCAAGGACTTTAGTTCCATCGTCGGGCCACTCCACAATCTCACCAAGAAGGCAACCACAATCAAGTGGATGCCGAGTCATGAGGCCGCCTTTCAAGCCTTAAAAACTGCTTTGTATAGCGCTCCGGTCTTGCAATTGCCAGACTTCACTAAGCGCTTCGAGGTCGAGTGCGACGCCTCAGACTATGGCATAGGTGGCGTACTCCTTTAGTGAGAAACTTACGGGGGCCACTTTAAATTACCCGATGTATAACAAGGAGTTGTACGCACTTATTCAGGTTTTGAAAACATGGCAGCATCACCTATGGCCTAGCGAGTTCGTGATTCACACGGACCATGCAGCCTTAGCGTATCTCAAGAGTCAAACGACTCTAAATAGACGCCATGCTCGATGGGTGGAGTTTATGGAAACCTTTCCGTACATCATCGCCCACAAGAAAGTTAAGGAGAACGTCGTGGTCGACGCTCTCTACCGCATGTATATTCTCTTAACTCAACTTCAGGCCAATTTGCTCGGGTTCTCGTTGATTAAGGAGTTATATATGCATGATCAATTTTTTAAACCGATCATGGAGAACCTCGAGCAAAGTCGAATCCATGAGTTCTATTTTTTGGACAAAGGATACTTCTACTGGGCTAGAAAGCTTTGCATTCCGACTTCGTCTGTGAGGCATCTATTGCTCAAAGAAGCTCATGACGGTCGAGGCCATATTGGCATAGCCAAAACTCTAGCAGCACTTCGTGAGCATTTTTTCTGGCCACACATGACATCCGATGTTCACAAGTATTGTCGCGGTTGTGTGCCGTGCCAAACCACTAAATCGAGGTCCAAACCTCATGGCCTATACACGCCCTTGCCCATTTCGGATACCCCGTGGGAAGATCTTTCCATGGATTTTACCACGGGCCTTCCAATGACAAGGCGCGGTAAAGATTCGTTCTTTGTGATTTGTAACACCCCCTTCCTACCATGGAGCTATTACCGCCAGTAACCCCGATTAAGACTAAACCGAAGCTACCAAAGGCTTTAAACTGACTGAACAAACTAAAAATAAGGTAAATGAAACCATTTAAAACCTAACAAAATTAAGTAAAACTTTACAGTGGAAAAGAGAATAAAAGGTCTTATAAAAGCCTTAACTTAAAAAGAATTAGTAAATAAATAGAACAACCTTCTATTTGAACAAAATCTTCATCGAGTCTTCCTTAAGTTCTTATTTCTGAAACTCAGCTTCGCTTTGAAGTAGTTCAACCATGATCTTCACTCCAGTATAGCCATTGGAAACCTTTCTTCAACTTTTGGAGCTTCAAACTTCTGAATCCGCCTCTTGAATCAACTTCCAAGAAGAACCCGATGTGTCGTAAGCCAACGGTGGACACCAGCCGACCATATAAAAGAAAAGAAGATGGACGGGTTAGTCTAATGAAAGACTAGCAAGCGGAGAATATAACTTGATTCTTATGGTTGTAACTAAACATATTGGCATCCAAATCCGATTAGACTCGGATTATGGTCCAATAGTTAGCAGTTTTATAGAGAATAAGAAGAAGACTCGCATAATCAAGAGAGAGAACACCACCGCTTGTGGTTCCTTTAAGAAGCATAACAATTGTTGGGACCTCATATTAATCACATCACGTTTTGAAAAGCCTCCGTCGACTAATCAGATTGACTTAATCAAAGTTTGATTAAGAACTATTCGTAACCGGGAGCAAGAATGGTTATCGAATAGACTAACCATTCGGGTACATTAATGTGCCTAACGCACTTATCTTGTATTACTTTCAAAACTTTTCACAAACAAGTTGGCAACTTTTAATCGGCTCGAACTACTGTCGGTGGAACACAATAATATCGAGGTCAGAGGGCCTGTTTCATCCTTGAACAACGAATAGCACGGGTCCCAATGATGGAGATATTAGAGGGCCTGTTTCATCCATAATCCACTACCAACAAATATTGAATGGAACACAATACTATCGAGGTCAGAGGGAATGTTTCATCCTTGAACAACGAATAGTACGGGTCCCAATGATGGAGAGATTAGAGGGCCTGTTTCATCCATAATCCACTACCAACACATATTGAATAAATGCACTTAGCTAGAGTGCATAGTCACCCCTCAAGCGTAGAGCGGCCGTGGTCATGACCTAAGTATTAGGGGATCAATATTGATACTGCCTAATACGAGTTTTAAAGAGATGCTTCCGAGACTAAGCTCACATCCCTGAATTAAGTTAATCCATAACAATGTCTCAGCATGAGACAACTAAACATACAAGGTCACATACAACGGACCTAAATCCAATTCTAGCGCGAAACTGAATGAATAACAATATGGTTATTATTTCTAACAAAACAACAACCTATCATATTTTATTAATCATACAAGTTCTTCCCAACGCAAATATTAAATGGGATTCAATTCTTCATTTAATAACAATAATGCAAGAGAGAATTGTCCACTTGCCTTAGAAGGGGTGCTCAACGCTCTTAGAAATTCCAACAGTAATCTTTATCATCCTTCTGCCAAATATAACAAAAGGATTTCTCAACAACGAGCTCATGGAAACACTTTTTAGTTGTATACTCAAATTCTACAACTTCCTAATCGATAAACGATTTAATTTCTGAATATCGATATATAATAAATCTTTAGTTATTATGCTTTAAGGAGCCATCTTGGCGGAATTATAACTAATTATCTGCTTCACTTTTGAAACAATTTTCTAAATAAAAATTGTTCATTAGCAACAGTTCTTAAAGGTGACCAAATCTCGGATCAAACAGATTAACAACGAATCCCGAGTAATTATCCGAAGTCCTTTACCTGCCAATCGGTATCCAAAACTTGTATTCGCTATAACTGAAGATCCTGACGTCCGTTTCTCGAGTGGTTTGAACCTGTGAGACCGTATCAACGTCCAGATTATAAAAACCATAAATTTAATTAGCAAAGCAGAACCAAAAGGCCCTTACGGTGGATTCGCAACTAACCTGCTAATTAATTTCGATCGTATATACCTTCACTCGAGCCCATGGCTCGTTTGGCTCGATAGTGGCTCGATCCCCGAGCCGAAGGGTGGTCGAGTATTACCCGGCAATGGCCCTTGCTGTGGTTGGTGGTCGGAGGAGCTACCGATCGTCGGCGACGTCGCGCGGCGTGGCAAGAATATAGTCGGCGGTGTGAATTCTTTCCTTCCCGAGTCGTGATCGTCCCGCTCCTCTTGTTGGTTCTGTTTCAGCTACACCAGCCCACCGAAGGGAAGAAGAAGATGAGGTGGAGGAGGTAAGGAGGTGGTTGGGCAAGGAGAAGAAGTGGCCGGCGGTGAGGAGTTCAATCACCGAGTCTTTCGTCCTTCATTTTCCTCTTCAAGCCCTCTCCTCTATTTCCTATTTGTTTTGCTCTAGTTGGAAGAGAACATCGTGGAAAAGTCCAACCTTTTCCAATACTTTACCTCCCCCATAAAGCAAGAGAAGACGGTTTACAAACAAAACCCGTCTCGGAACAGGACTCGCCTTAAAGCGGTAAAATTATGTACTTCGGGTGGAAAAACTCACTAAACGAAAATTGTCCCGTAAATTATGTAGACCAATAAAACCTATTTTCCATGATTTTATCTTGCTACCTTCAATTTTAAAGGCTTTTGTTTCGTATTTTACTTCCTTTACAGTACGAAATTAAAAAGACGGCTTATCCAACAAATATTCTTTTTTCCATTGAAAAATCCTAGAATTCACACCGATCCATAAAATCATTTCTTTGTGATTTTAGGATATCACCAAGAATTTTCTAGGATTTAATCTCCAAAAAAAATATTGGATTAAGCGTTAAAACGAACAAAGAGGTTAAAAGGATATCCGAGAAAAATTCAAAAATATCCTTAAAACCCGCAGTTATTACATTAGTACCCCCTTAAAAATGGTTTCGTCCTCGAAACCAAGGAGAACTCGAATCATATGGAAAGATAGCACAAGCACATATGCACAACCACTACAAACCTATACAGAAGTTTGTAGTACCCCCTTAAAATAACATGTTGTTACTTCTGCACTAGGCACAAAACAACCACTACTTAGTTACCAAACTTCTTCTTTACAACATTCACTAACTTTGGAAAATGGCTCAGCATTTCATGTCTAGTTTCTCAAGTCTTTTCTTCACCTCCATTTTTAGGCCAAGGTAGCCTAATCAAAGGTATTTTTTTTCTTATTCACGATTCAACTTGGCCCTTCTTCATAGGGGTCATTTGGTTGAATATCCATCTCATTATTGTTAAGTACATGAGATATATTGAACGCATACTATCTTAGAAGAATCACAAGGATGACATTATAGATAGAATGCACTGAAGGTGGCAATGCCAACCGATAAACAAGCTTACCAGTTCTTTCCAATATCTCGAAAGATCCAACATAGCGAGAATTTACGTTTGTCTCGCATTCCCCAGCGGAATATGCCTTTCAAGGCGGATATTAGAACAAAAACATCGTTCTTTAAAATGAACTTAACATGCTCTCGCTTTAGCACAACTCACAACTGTTGTCACTTTGAAGTAGTTAGCACCCTTGAATGTGTTAATGCGATATTAGTTGTTGTTCTCTTGGTCGAGTCTGGCCCATGAAGAACCTTGTCAGTATTGTCATTCCAACAAATTGACAACCAACACTTCCGGCCTTACAAAGCCTTAAAAGATTCATTTCTTTATCGTGTGATCACAATTCTTGTATGTGAAGTTACTCAAACTCAAACTACCATTCCAACTCGTGTGGAATCCAGAATACATGTCCTCAGGAGTTTGAATTTGTTTCTTTGCATTGTTCATCAGTTTGATGAGGGAAGCCAATACTAAAATTCAATTTACTCCGTAAAGCTTGATATCACTCTTTTCAAAACTTTGACATGAACCATCCATATCAATCAGAGATAAAAATCTTCGGAATTTTATGAAGATGAAAAACTTCATGCATGAATATCTCAACTAACTTCTGTACTCTTTAAGTCACCTTAAATGCATTAAAAAGAATACTCTAGATGACTTTCTTAACAACCTCCATATTGCATTTTTCTTTCATTAAGTCTTGAACAACTAATTACAAGAATCCATAGTAACATCTTCCCATTTCCATTCTGAAACATGAAGAGACTATAACATTTCATTTAGTCTTCTATGCTCAAACAGGACTTCCAGACAAAATAATGTTGAGAGGGTTGATTGACAACAAATAAATTTATAGTCAAGACCCCGCTGAGTATAGGGGAGTCAGGATCGTTCCACGAGAAGCAAGGTTTGTTTATCTATCGACTTCTAAAAATTAAAACAAAAGCAAGCAAAACACACAAGCAGCCTCGTTAACGAAGTTGTCAGCCTCGTTAACGAACCACCGAGAATAAAAAGACCAAAACTAACGACCTAGACAGGTTCGGTACCGAGCCAACGAACTCAGTAACGAATATGATCTTGAAAAGAAATCAAATAAACACGAAAATATCCAGGATAAGGGTCACCACAACATAGTCATGCACACAAGCTCGTAAGAAGATAAATATCATGCCTTTAAATAGATAGATGCATCAACTTTCATTGACTTAGCAAGCAAATTAATCTACTTTCATAAACTAACTCACCCAATTGCTTGTTCCGGATCTAAAGCTTGAAACTTTCGTATTCAAACAATATCAACCTTCAAGTTTATAACTTTCTCTTTCAATCAAGTCAACAACTCAAATTACCTCAACTTTCATCTTGGTATAAGCACAACAAACAATCTCAACAATAGATAAAAGGCATTCAACACATAATCTTACTCACCAAACATGCACAACTATGCCGGGTTTCAGCCCCGACCCTAGATAAAAAGACTACTCACTAATCATGACTAAGAAACTAATAACTTTAATCAAAGAAAACATTGAAAACAAAACACTACTCAAATTAATAAGAAATATCGTCTTACAGCGATTCAGAAGAAACCGAAAAAACCGAAATACCGAATCGAAAACACGACTAACGACCATGGTAACTTTCGTCTACCGAGATCCTTCGATCACGACTCCGATCCGTTCTTCTCTCCCTCGGCTCTCCTTCCTCAAATTCGCCCTCCCTTTCTATGCTAAATAGAAGGGTATTTATACTAAAAAGAGGCTAGAAACTAAAAAAGGCTAAAAGATATCAACTTCCCTAAAAAGATAGAATCTATTCTAAAAGATAGAAATAAAATCTCAAAAGATAACAAGACCTAAAATACATAATATAATAACCCTAAAATCATAAAAGATACTCTACCGACACGGAAATAAATTCCCGCACAGGATCGATGAGTCACAAAGTCAACTCTCGAACATTTTCATCTCGTGTGCCTCGTTAACGAGCCCTCACAGCCTCGTTAACGAGCCCTCACAGCCTCGTTAACGAGCCTGAGCTTGGTTTTCTTCAACACTTCTCTTCCAAAAACTCGAACTTCAGCTTCTTCATCATGTATTCCACCATCTCTTATCATAGCTCTCCAAATTCAGCTCCAAACAACACCTTTTTCCTTGCTAATACCTACAGAAAGACACAAAACGGAGTAGCTTCCATATTTTTTACAAAATATGCAAAACTATCCAAAAACACATAAAACTAATCCTAAACTTATCAAAACTAGTCCTAATAACCTAATAAAACCTATCAAAAACTATACTAAAAACACGAACATCAAAATACCCCATACTTAGACTTGCTTGTCCTCAAGCAATCACTAAACAATAATCAAAACCAAACAACATACTCATCAAATTATAGCCATCATCTAAAAAGCAACATCAAAATATCTAGAAGAAAAATTAGCAAAGGACTATTAACGTCATCACACATATATACACCTAAAATAGACATAAGAAAATACAATCCAACCTCACAAGGGACAATGTGTTTCTCTCAACTCTCAAGTGTTTAGACTTATAATAACAACTCTCAACTCAATCCAATATACAAATACTCATAGAAATTGGAACTTATATCACCCATACTCTCCACCCAAGATTTTTCAAAACAAGCAAAAACCATCAAGAGAACTTAGGGGGCTCGATGAAAAACTTCATAGAAGCTTCCATACGGCCGAGTTGAAATGGGGCTTGGTAATGACAATAAGGCGTGAAATTTTTTGGCTATGTGGTGCTAATGATATCCGAGAATCAAAGACTCCTAAAAACTCACACATAACATCAAAACTCTCATAAAAACATATACCAAACTCACTCTCTCATTATGCACACTCATTTTTACTCACCCATTATTATCCTAGAAAGTCTCATAAAACAAAAGAATCTTCGGCTTATCTATATGAACTTGAATACACTTCTTACTCCTTCATTTCTTTTTTTTTTTGATTCATAATTTTTTACTTTCTTTGCCTCTCGTTGCCTCATTAACGAGTCCCTTCAAGGTCGTTAACGAGCTTCATCGTGTACTCCTCTTCCTTTTCGACAACTTCCTTTCAACCATCAACTTTATTTTGTGCATCTTCTGTACCAAGAGATCTTTCTTATCACAAATATTAAAAACAAGAGACTTCCAATCTACCCTTCCCAATAATCCCTCAATTTCGAACCAAACATTATATTTCACTCCTCTTTTTTTTTACACTCAACAAAACAATTTACCTCTCCAAATCTAAGTCCTAATCCCCGGATATGGTCAAGCTTATCTCGGCTAAGGAACAAATTTTGTGGAGCTTAAAAAATAAAAGGCTTCAGGCTAAAATTGGTTGTCAAAAGAAGGATAATGTAAAGGTGGATAAGGATTAATAGGGCTTATAAAATAAGTTCTCTATCATCTGATTTTCACAAGTAATGAACTATAAATCTCATACGGGTCTCAAGAAATAGATAACCATCACAATTCCAAGAGATAATATGCATATAGAGAGTAAATCACACAAGAAAAGAAGAGGGATTTTTAATGTTCTCCCTATAAGGCCAAAAATAACTCACAAGGCTAATTTTTGTTAGATTGCATCACTTATGCTAAGAAGGTATATGTGCTCAATTTCATCAAATGCTATTCCTTCCTAAAAAAACAACTTCAAAATAAGAATCCGGCTATATTCTCAAAGACATGTTTGCAAGGAATTAAATGATCATGCTAGCAACTACTATCGTACAACCTAAGAAAGGGATATCTATCAATTCTAAGACCTCTTTTTTTAGATATTTTTCAAAACTTTTTCGATTTTTTTATCGATATAAAAGAACTACTTAAAATAAAGCACAAAAAAAAACAAGACACAAAAGTTTCTACTTTCTCCCACCCCATACTTAAAATTACAATGTCCCCACTGTAAGAAAAATAAGAAGAAAGGAAGAAATAGAAAAGAAAAACACAAGAAAACAAGAAAAGATAAAACAAAAACTTACAAAGTCTCAGAAGTGGAAAACAAGGAAAATATCTTCAAGCTGAATCATCAGTTAGGTGGAGGAAAATAGTGCTCAAAGTTCCCCATGAAGTCATACATCGTCCTCCAACGCTCAACATCCTCTGTCTCTCTCTGACGATGCCTCTCATCCTCAAATGTCATCCGAGTTGAATAGACAGTCTCCCATCTATCCATCCTCCTATGAATGTGGTCTTATTGGAGGTGAAGTTGCTGCATCCCTGCAGAAAGATCCTCGGCCCATGGTGGCGGAATGCTCGATCCAGTGTACTCAGGCTGAGGAGGTGGTGGGTAGTGAGGCTAAAAGTGATCATGGTGAAGCACCGGGTTGTACGGCACAAGTCCATAAGAGTAGGGGTCGGTAGGAGCTGGCGGTGGGTCGGTAGCTGCCCTCGGTGGGTCGTTAACGACCCTGGGTACCTCGTTAGCATCAGATGTAGAAGGCTGGAAATGATCGTTAACGAGCCTGGTGGGCTCGTCAACGAGGATGTTTGTGCCTAAAACCTCAACGTCGAGGTCTTCTTCCTCAAAGTTAAGCTCCTCAATGCCTCCCTCTGTGTCGGCTTCTTCAGTGTCATTGCCAGCAACCTCGGTATCCTCATCTTCATCTTCATCTTCATCCATCTCTTCACCGTCTCGCTCAAACCTTGTCTCACGAGGCCTAAGTGATAGCTCATCCTCCGGCTTGGGCTCTAATGGGAAAGCATGTCCCATCCACGTCTCGCACCAATTTGGTACATAGAGTAACTCCAACATATCGAGGGTGGGTGTAACAAGGCGGTCTTGAACTCTTACTTTAAACCCTCTCTCCGCTTGTATGAAAATACCGGAACTATACCAATAGTTCTTGTTGAGTAACTGAGCATGAGCCGGTGTGTAGCGAGTGAGGTCGACTCCAAGGTTTGTGGCCAAAAGACTGACCAAGTTGCCACACCAAACTTCCTTGGACTTGGTTGATTTCTCTATGTAGTAGAGCCATTCATACCCCAAATTCAAAGGGTCGGGCTCCTCGAAAAGGATAGTGCAGAGACAAGCAACTTCCGTCCTTGTTGGCCTATTCAACTCTCTCTTCGGCCAGAATGTGGAGGCTAAGACTCGGAGAATGATCCGGAAGATGGGGTTGATGATGCTTGCCCCAGATAATGCCGCTGTGGAGGATTGGTCTTCCCCAGTGATATAGCTCCAAGTCCGAGTCACCCTGTAGTCTTTCAAGCTGTACTCTCTAGAAGGGTTTGGGAGCTCCAGAATTGCATTGAACTCTACCATGGTGAACTCACGGCTCACATTACCAAGCCGAAACCGGATTCGTCCCGCCAAAGTCTTCAACGGAAAACTAGTCTCTAGAGTGGCTAGAAACTCAGATGTGAGGGCCGGAAAGTGTGGTAGATTCTCCTTCTTCAGTAGATGAGATGCACCGAGAATAACGAAGGCCTCCTTGACATCCGTGTAAATCCCCGTGTGTACGGCACTAGACTTCGAGAACCAACGAGTGTTGTGGTCCTTATCTAGAATGGCACGATATCGATTCACTTGGCCTTGAGTACTCAAGGTCACATTATCCATGCGGGGTGGGGATGGGGACCTCTGATTCCTCCTCTTTTTCTGAGCTCGGGTAGCGGGTCTGCTTGAACTTGCCATGAGATCTACAAAACAAGCAAGAATTTTCCAAGATAAGATCCACTCAAAATAGATAGGCAAGAGACCCCATACTTGGTCTTAAAGAATCTGGACTGGTGTAGACTCGGCGATGCTTACGCAGGGTCGCTAACGAACCTGGGTGGGTCGTTAACGAGTTGCCGAGAGCTAGTTCACTGTTTTCCGAATGTCCTCAACTTTAAAAATTAGACCATAAATCAAGTATGTATCCTCAATACTCCTCACTAGACACACAATCAGGTTTATGCACCCCATACTTGCTCGATTTCCCATCCCAAACATGCGAAATTACCCAAAATTAATATAGCAAAAATTGAACTTAATACTAGGATAAGAAAGATTCATGCTTTTCTAATTAGACTTTTACAATGGAGAACCTAACACGAATAATCTTCCCTATAATATGAACAACTAAGCTTCAACGACAATCCATGAGCAAAATCCAAACATGCATATCGACCTTTTCTATAGACACAATCCCAATATGAAATTTCTACCCTAAAAATCATGAATCTTGTAAGTAAGAGTTAGGGTTTAGAAATCATACCGGAAAATTGAGAAATTGAAGAACAAAGGGTCGGATTGGGGTGGTTAACGAGTGTGGATCCCGTCGGTGGAAATCCGGGGTTCCGAGCTTCGGTAACGAGGGTGTCTCCGACGATCGGTGGAGGTGAGACATTCCGATCGGTGGTGGGGGATCTCCGAGATTTTGGGTAGGATTCTTGAGAGGTTTGGAGTTTAAGGATTTGAGAGTGAAAATTTTTAGGAGGGGTAGAAGGGTTATATAGGAGATGGTGGGGATAGGAAGAGGTAAAGGGGCGGCGGCATGGGGGTAGGTAAAAGATAGATTAGGTTAAAAAGAACTTACCTGCCCGTTTTGCCGAATCGGGTCGTCAAACCAGGTCGTTAACGACCCTGGGTGGGTCATTAACGAGCCACCATAGCCTCTTGGAGTGATTTTCGAGCCCTTCTCCTGTATCTTGTTAGCTCAAAATTTATCCTAATTTCTATCCTAAAGATCTACTAAAAAGAAAAGAAAAGAAAAGAAAAGAAAAGAAAAGAAAAGAAAGCTAAGAAAAAGAAAGAATCTAAAAAGAAGAAGAAAAACTATACTATACTAAAAGCGGGTTGCCTCTCGTAAGCGCTATTTTTAACGTCGTAAGCCCGACGTTCTTCCCTTGTTTCAAGGTGGTTGTTTTGTAGCTAAGTCAGGGTCTCGAGTTACCCCATACTTAGCTTTGTAGGCGTTGTTTGCTTGAGTCACTAAGCTGGATCCCTTGTCTTCTATGAGTATGCCCGGTATTCCTACATATGGGTTAGTGGAATCCGGAAACCAAGGTGGTTTGGACTCCTCAATAGCATATGTTGTGGGGTATGGTGCAGGAATAGGGTAAGAAGAAAAGTACTCACCTTGATTGTTTCCTTGTATATGAGACTCGCTAGTAGGCCATGGGAGCTCGACAAGGTCCTGTGTGAGAATCTCGTCCTCTTTCGAAGTTGGTGGAAGTTCAGTTGTATCAGCTTTGTCGAGTTCTGGTTGGTGCAACTCGATTTGTGCGACCGTGGTTGGGTCATTTGCATTTTGGTCCAGGCTGAATTCTACTCGTTCTTCTCCAATCTCAAACGTAAGAAGTCCTTTCCTCACATCGACCTTGGCACTTTCTGTAGCTAGGAATGGTCTGCCTAAGATAATGGGGACATGAGGATCCTCAGGCATGTCGAGGATGACGAAATCATTCGGTATGAAGAATTTTCCCACTTGAATAGGGTAGTCATCCACGACCCTTGTGGCTTTGACACATGATCCATCCGCCATGAAGAGGTTCATATCCACAGGCTCTAGTGGTCCCATGTTAGCTTTTAACCAGATGGAGAGAGGAAGCAAACTAGCACTGGCTCCCAAATCACATAAAGCATTAAATTTGTGGTCGCCTATGCCAATCGTGATGGCAAATCTCCCTAGATCTCCAAGCTTTTCTGGTAGAGCAATTGATCTGACTTCATCCTGTAGCTCTGTAATGAAACTTTTCCTGCTAAGAATATCCTTCAAAAATTTTGTGTAAGCCGGCATTTCGCTTAGGGCGTCAGCGAATGGGATGGAAATATTAATGCCCTGAAAAATCTTCACGAAACGCTTGAACTTACTCTCAGTAGAGTCCATAGATTTCTTAGTTGGAAATGGAAGAGATTTCATCATTCTCGGAACCAAGTTAGGCTCGAGAGGTGAGAGTTTCGGGTCGACACTAGGGTCGTTTGGTGTCCTCGGCGGGTCGTTACCGACCCTGATGGTGTCGTTAACTACCCTGGGATAGAGAGGAAGGCTCGGATTAGTAGACTTACCTGGATTAGGGTCGTTAGATACTCTCGGAGCCTCGTCAACATGGTATACGGGCTCGGTATTTGCCCTCGCTGGCTAGTTACCGAGTTGAATTGTGACGTCTTCTTCCTTCTTGTCCTCGGCTTGGACTCGCTCCGGCAATGTCTTCCCGCTCCTAAGGTGCACCGCTGCTATTTGTCCCCTAGGGTTCTCCTCGGGGCGGCCCGGGAGTTGCCCTTGTGGTCTCGGAATCTGGGCAGCGAGGTTACCTAGTTGGGAATCAACACTCTTCTTCCATATATCGAACTCTCCCCATCTTTTATTTTATTGGTTCAGGTTGGCTTGAACTTCGTTAACCTTGTTGGTTACTTCGTTAACTTTGTTGGTCACGCCGTTAATGCCTTCCTGTAATCCTTGAACCCATGATGGTGGCTCCTGATGGCCTGGAGGTCGATAGGGTGCAAGTCGTCTATCTGGCGGAGGTGCTGCATAGTTTTGATTTGTATTCTGATTGCCCCATGCCTGATAGTTGTTTGACCTGTCAAAATAGCTAGGCTGGTTCCTGTATGGTCCTCTCATATAACTCATCTCAACAATTATCTCAGCGGCTCTAACCTGCTCTATGTTAGTGCAAGCAGAAGTACTATGTGCAGAAGAACCACATTCTTGACAGGATTGAGAGGATTTCAGAAAACGTACCTGCTTCTTCAGACGGTTGACCTCGTCTTGCAAGAATTCATTTTTAACATCCGAGTCAACTTCGTCTCGGTTAGGTAGGTAGAGACGTTTCTGGGACTGTGGAGTTTGTTGGGTTCCATACATGGCATCATAATTGGACAGCTTATCCATCAATTCCCATGCAGCCGTTGGGTCCATCTCTATAAAACCGCACGCAGTATGCGTGTTGATGCGGTTCTTGGTCTCTGCGTTGATACCCTGGAAAAAGATTTCTTGCAGAACATATAAAGGTTGCCCATGAGTAGGGCATTGTCTAAGCATCTCTTTAAATCTTTCCCATGTTTCAACAAATGTTTCATTAGGCAGCTGGTGATAGGAGGTGATGCGTTTTCTCAACTCCGTTGTCTTGGCAGGCGGGAAGAATTTTGTAAGAAATTGATCATACAAGTTCTTCCAAGTCCTAATAGACTTAGGAGGTAAGCTCTCCAACCAGCTCAGGGCCTTTCCTGAAAGAGACCACCTAAAAGCTTTTAACAGAACATATTCAAGTGAGACACCTTCTGCAGCTATGGTGTCACATAAGTCAAGAAAATTCCTAATATTTTCCATAGGGCACTCAGTAGGTTTCCCTTTAAACTGAGCCCGTTTGATCAAGGATATAAATTGAGATTTAATCTCAAAAGATGCATCTACTGTTTGGCATTGGAGACTCTGGCACCCTCAGTTCTGGATGCATCTACTGTTTGGCATTCCTCGGATAGGCATTCAGCTCTTCTTGTAGACGAGTGTTGGTAGCTCGTTGACGCTCAGCCTCGGCGGCATCGCCTTCCTTCTCAGTTTTCAACGCCTCCATCTGTGTTTGGAGGACTTCTAGCTGACGAGCCAGTTCTTCAGGTGTGGCCATGGCTCGGTTCTCTTGGCGTCTACGGTGCAGGGAACGTTTAGGTTCTGAGTAATAACCAGTGTTGTCAAACTCGAGCCTTCGACGTCCTACCGGCATGCGCTGAGAAAACAGACAAAGAAAACAAAAATTAAAAACAAAAACGGGGTCGGGCTATTCCCAGACCCACAGATAAATAAACAAAACACGTTGCTTCCCCGACAACGGAGCCAATTTGTTGAGAGGGTTGATTGACAACAAATAAATTTATAGTCAAGACCCCGCTAAGTATAGGGGAGTCAGGATCGTTCCACGAGAAGCAAGGTTTGTTTATCTATCGACTCCTAAAAATTAAAACAAAAGCAAGCAAAACACACAAGCAGACTCGTTAACGAAGTTGTCAGCCTCGTTAACGAACCACCGAGAATAAAAATACCAAAACTAACGACCTAGACAGGCTCGGTACCGAGCCAACGAACTCAGTAACGAATATGATCTTGAAAAGAAATCAAATAAAAACGAAAATATCCAGGATAAGGGTCACCACAACATAGTCATGCACACAAGCTCGTAAGAAGATAAATATCATGCCTTTAAATAGATAGATGCATCAACTTTCATTGACTTAGCAAGCAAATTAATCTACTTTCATAAACTAACTCACCCAATTGCTTGTTCCGGATCTAAAGCTTGAAACTTTCGTATTCAAACAATATCAACCTTCAAGTTTATAACTTTCTCTTTCAATCATGTCAACAACTCAAATTACCTCAACTTTCATCTTGGTATAAGCACAACAAACAATCTCAACAATAGATAAAAGGCATTCAACACATAATCTTACTCACCAAACATGCACAACTATGCCGGGTTTCAACCCCGACCCTAGATAAAAAGACTACTCACTAATCATGACTAAGAAACTAATAAATTTAATCAAAGAAAACATTGAAAACAAAACACTACTCAAATTAATAAGAAATATCGTCTTACAGCGATTCAGAAGAAACCGAAAAAACCGAAATACCGAATCGAAAACACGACTAACGACCCCGGTAACTTTCATCTACCGAGCTCCTTCGATCACGACTCCGATCCGTTCTTCTCTCTCTCGGCTCTCCTTCCTCAAAATTCGCCCTCCCTTTCTATGCTAGATAGAAGGGTATTTATACTAAAAAGAGGCTAGAAACTAAAAAAGGCTAAAAGATATAAACTTCCCTAAAAAGATAGAATCTATTCTAAGAGATAGAAATAAAATCTCAAAAGATAACAAGACCTAAAATACATAATATAATAACCCTAAAATAATAAAAAAAATACTCTACCGACACGGAAATAAATTCCCGCACAGGATCGATGAGTCACAAAGTCAACTCTCGAACATTTTCATCTCGTGTGCCTCGTTAACGAGCCCTCACAGCCTCGTTAACGAGCCCTCACAGCCTCGTTAACGAGCCTGAGCTTGGTTTTCTTCAACACTTCTCTTCCAAAAACTCGAACTTCAGCTTCTTCATCATGTATTCCACCATCTCTTATCATAGCTCTCCAAATTCAGCTCCAAACAACACCTTTTTCCTTGCTAATACCTACAGAAAGACACAAAACGGAGTAGCTTCCATATTTTTTACAAAATATGCTCTCGCTTTAGCACAACTCACAACTGTTGTCACTTTGAAGTAGTTAGCACCCTTGAATGTGTTAATGCGATATTAGTTGTTGTTCTCTTGGTCGAGTCTGGCCCATGAAGAACCTTGTCAGTATTGTCATTCCAACAAATTGACAACCAACACTTCCGGCCTTACAAAGCCTTAAAAGATTCATTTCTTTATCGTGTGATCACAATTCTTGTATGTGAAGTTACTCAAACTCAAACTACCATTCCAACTCGTGTGGAATCCAGAATACATGTCCTCAGGAGTTTGAATTTGTTTCTTTGCATTGTTCATCAGTTTGATGAGGGAAGCCAATACTAAAATTCAATTTACTCCGTAAAGCTTGATATCACTCTTTTCAAAACTTTGACATGAACCATCCATATCAATCAGAGATAAAAATCTTCGGAATTTTATGAAGATGAAAAACTTCATGCATGAATATCTCAACTAACTTCTGTACTCTTTAAGTCACCTTAAATGCATTAAAAAGAATACTCTAGATGACTTTCTTAACAACCTCCATATTGCATTTTTCTTTCATTAAGTCTTGAACAACTAATTACAAGAATCCATAGTAACATCTTCCCATTTCCATTCTGAAACATGAAGAGACTATAACATTTCATTTAGTCTTCTATGCTCAAACAGGACTTCCAGACAAAATAATGTTGAGAGGGTTGATTGACAACAAATAAATTTATAGTCAAGACCCCGCTGAGTATAGGGGAGTCAGGATCGTTCCACGAGAAGCAAGGTTTGTTTATCTATCGACTTCTAAAAATTAAAACAAAAGCAAGCAAAACACACAAGCAGCCTCGTTAACGAAGTTGTCAGCCTCGTTAACGAACCACCGAGAATAAAAAGACCAAAACTAACGACCTAGACAGGTTCGGTACCGAGCCAACGAACTCAGTAACGAATATGATCTTGAAAAGAAATCAAATAAACACGAAAATATCCAGGATAAGGGTCACCACAACATAGTCATGCACACAAGCTCGTAAGAAGATAAATATCATGCCTTTAAATAGATAGATGCATCAACTTTCATTGACTTAGCAAGCAAATTAATCTACTTTCATAAACTAACTCACCCAATTGCTTGTTCCGGATCTAAAGCTTGAAACTTTCGTATTCAAACAATATCAACCTTCAAGTTTATAACTTTCTCTTTCAATCAAGTCAACAACTCAAATTACCTCAACTTTCATCTTGGTATAAGCACAACAAACAATCTCAACAATAGATAAAAGGCATTCAACACATAATCTTACTCACCAAACATGCACAACTATGCCGGGTTTCAGCCCCGACCCTAGATAAAAAGACTACTCACTAATCATGACTAAGAAACTAATAACTTTAATCAAAGAAAACATTGAAAACAAAACACTACTCAAATTAATAAGAAATATCGTCTTACAGCGATTCAGAAGAAACCGAAAAAACCGAAATACCGAATCGAAAACACGACTAACGACCATGGTAACTTTCGTCTACCGAGATCCTTCGATCACGACTCCGATCCGTTCTTCTCTCCCTCGGCTCTCCTTCCTCAAATTCGCCCTCCCTTTCTATGCTAAATAGAAGGGTATTTATACTAAAAAGAGGCTAGAAACTAAAAAAGGCTAAAAGATATCAACTTCCCTAAAAAGATAGAATCTATTCTAAAAGATAGAAATAAAATCTCAAAAGATAACAAGACCTAAAATACATAATATAATAACCCTAAAATCATAAAAGATACTCTACCGACACGGAAATAAATTCCCGCACAGGATCGATGAGTCACAAAGTCAACTCTCGAACATTTTCATCTCGTGGCCTCGTTAACGAGCCCTCACAGCCTCGTTAATGAGCCTGAGCTTGGTTTTCTTCAACACTTCTCTTCCAAAAACTCGAACTTCAGCTTCTTCATCATGTATTGCGCCATCTCTTATCATAGCTCTCCAAATTCAGCTCCAAACAGCACCTTTTTCCTTGCTAATACCTACAAAAAGACACAAAACGGAGTAGCTTCCATACTTTCTACAAAATATGCAAAACTATCCAAAAACACATAAAACTAATCCTAAACTTATCAAAACTAGTCCTAATAACCTAATAAAGCCTATCAAAAACTATACTAAAAACACGAACACCAAATAAACATATCAAAATGAACTTGGTGACATTTCGCTTCATGTCAGTCCATCAAAAGTTTTATTTTAAATCCTTATATATTTACTCGTTCCAGGATAAACTAATTAAGCAAACAAAAATGCTTCATTTGAATCAAGCTTTTGAATCTCATCAACAACAAATACACATGAACAGTTTTGAAACCAAGCAATCCATAAGCTTGAATAACAAATCCCGATGTCTTACCTTCTTGATCTTCTCCATTGATCTTAAACAATAATACTTTCCCATATCACTTTTCCTTGATATGGTCAACAAATTCTGAATAGAATCCTAGGGTATTCACACAACCTTGTTGTCATCCAAACTAAACCTTTAGTCCTTCTCAAATTAGTTTCTTTAAAAGGATTACTTAAAATCCTTACTCAATTTCCTTTTTGAGATAAAATCTCAGTATTACCTTAACCAAGAATATGAGATTTATCCAACACATGACAAGATAATAACCTGTCTTGTCAATCCTTTATATCCTTTTCTCAACCAAAACTCAGCTTGGGCATACTAACATTCAAAAGTAATTATTTTACTCAACCACTTTAAACTAAACTCTTATGCATTACTATACCAACATATTGGACAATAATACCTTCAGTCCAATTATTTCCAATAAAATTGTCTCCATTGACAATTTTCAGTCTTTTTCATCAAAGAACTGTTTAGACTTCACTTAACATTTTGACTTGTTGAGCAACCTAACTCTTAAGATTAAAAACATATCCTCACGTGTCCACTCTCTATATCCAACAACTTATCAAGCTGAGATTGAATATCAATACTAATTTACATATCCAAACTCCAGACCCATTGGAGTTCTACTTAAAGTCCTTACTTGACTATCTCAAAGAGATTTAAGTTTTCAAGACAACTTGAAAACAAATAACAACTAATGGAGAAATTACTATTACATCCTTTATTCCAAAGAAAGGATTACTACAATATCATTCCTTAGAAAGGGTTCCATTCCAAGAGTTCATATCAACTTACTTTCAAGGACAATTAGGCTAAAAAAGCAATGACTTTCTTAGGTCATAACGTCAACCAAGATGAACTACTAGCAAACTGTTTAGAGAATTCCAATAATCGTTGACTGAAAACAATCCCAAACTTTCAGAGAAGTACGGAGTTACTCCATGCTCTTCAGAGACCAACACAGATGTTGTAAAGAATTTTACCAAATTTCTTTACTTATAATCGAACTGTTTTGGGAAGTTTGACCATACTCCTTAAATGGTATAGGATACCAAGGATATACTAACTCAAATGAGTTTTACAAGATACTAGATATAGCAAGTGCTATAATGCAAAAGAAAGCTTGCATCTTTTCATCTCAAACAATTATACTTGCAAAACTCATATAATTGCAAAACTTATATGATTGCCAAATCATACTAGAAACTATTCTTTAAAACCCAAGGAATTATGTGATCTTATTCCACCATGTGATCAGTATGGGGAGATAAAATAAACATAATCCTTTACTGCATTCTCATAGGAATAAGACATGTAATCTTGCCTTACCATGTGATCAAGATGGAAGACAAATCACATTCTTACTCACCACTATGAAAACCGTAGAAAATTTTATTCATGAATTCCGTATATCAAATCAACATTTCTTTAAAAAATTCCTACCAGAATTCTACAAAGTCATAAGATTTTTCTCAAAAGAGAAAATCACAAAATAATTTCAAATATCCCTTAAATCATAACAGCTTGACAGGAACTCGACATAGTCTACAAGCATACAAGCTTTAACTTTGAATGTCGCTGAAACAAAGATTAGCTACTCTCTTGAAGAATTGAGCGCGTCAAGCCAATGCATCAAATAAAATTGCTGACCTTATCTTAATGATGCTACTAAAACTTTGTTCTTGTTATGTGCTGACATTTGCACATTAGCTGGCCTTACCAACTTGACCAAAGTTTCAAATCAAAACTGAGCCTCAAAGGACCTAAGACAATCCAATTCACTTATGAGCCCCACATTTCTCTTCGAATGTGACACTTCCTTCTCTCTTCAAGGTAGAACCTGATGACATACCTTGACTTTTCTTAATTAGTCATATTGCTAGACTTTTCTATAATCCATAGTATTGAGAAATCTCTGCCTGATTTAACTCGGTCTCAACCCAACTTAACTTCACAAGTTCAATAACAGAAGTTGATTGCTTGTATCAATCTACTTGCAATCCTTAGGAAAAATATGATTCCAACATTTTCATACTCATGACAACTTCTTCCAAGGTCGCTCTCAACTTGTGTACCATCTTGACATATTACTTTAAAGTTATGCAAACATGATCCGTTGACAAAATTTAATACTTGAGTTCATCCATTTACAAAACAACAAGCCTTCAGCAAGTTAATAGTCATTTAAATTCCGATATCCAAGAGTGACTATCAAACTCTTTTGACGATTTTAAGGACTTTCAATCCTCTTATAACTTAATCTTCTCGATATAAAAAAAATGAACTTTCAAACTATGCATCTAGTTCAAAACATTCAATCCATATACCTCTCTACATATAAGGAAATTCCTTTAATTTCCAATCTCTTTTAGCAGAAGAATGCACATGACCAAACAAGGTATTCTTAAACCTTTCTCAATTCAACATTGGTAAACAAACTAGACTTCTCCATCATTCTTGTCTTCTTACTTAACCATAAGGAGAAGACATGTACCTTTTTATTATCTCAAGTTCAAACCACGTACATTGCAAAGGAAGAACTTGTTGTAAGGAAACTTACTAACAACTTAACAATTTCACCAGTACCACCTTAGACATTAGCTTTTACTGATATAAAATCTTCAAAACCCAAACACAACTGAAATTATCTTCCAGCGATAGAGTCTAAGCTTTATTGACCACAATATTGAATGATTGATATTTTTCTCCCAACTGTTTAAAATATCAAAGACAAATATGTTAAGATCATTCCTTGATTGATCTTCTCAAAACTGAACTTTATCATTTTCATCCTTGAAAAAAACATAAGCCAATACCATTGGTAATTTAGAACATCTTACTACTGATTCAATTACTAGTCCATTATAGACCTCAAGTCTTTTCTCATTATCCTGAGTTGGGTATCATACAACGTAACTCCAATAACGTTGTCGCATAGGTTAGTAATTTGGATATCAACAACTCATGTAATCAGTTAACACTTGTGCCGAGTAGTTAATTGAACATAAACACATTAACGATGAACTTTTACATGTTCAATCCATTTTAACCAATTAACCTTATTCACAACAACCTTGATAATTAACCACTTGTTCACAACTTAAACTGAACCAACATTCTTCCTTCCTTTCTTACTATAATCAAAAAGAGATTCCCATTCCATTTAGGATTCTCAATCCTCTTAACTCAAAGGATAACAACATATATGAAAATCCGAGTTTGAACACTTCTCAGATTCAAAATTGAACTGCATCTTCCAATGGTATAACAATTCAATTGATCCAACATTTGAGCACTTCAAAGCTCTTTAACTTCCAACTGAGCAAAGAAAAGTACAGAATATCCATGATTCTATACTATAGAGTCACAAACACAATTGTTGAAGAATGTTTCCAAAAACAATCCTTTTCTTTTCAGGATTCTTTTACATCACCTCATAATCCATACCGATCTTTTTAGAATCACTCAAGACTCATAAGATTTTCCAAATCTCAACGTTGAGAAGTAAAGGTTCCAACTCCAAACTTCTATTGATACTCGAATTTCAAAATTCAGAAATTTCTATAATAATATACTCGTGAAAACTCTTAATCTTATGACTTCAATGTCAAAGAAACTCACTTTAAAATTCCCTTTTTAAAGATAACACTTGAACTTTCACATATCAAGAAAAGGAGTTAACAATTTCTTACACATAACTTTGAATCATGAACTTTCTAACAAAAAATCTTAACTTGAAATCTTCCATCATACGGCTTAAAATAGGAAACCTTCGAACTAGAAAGTCTTTATGAAGTACAATACTTAACTTCAAAATCTCACAAGAAGTTTCCTAATATGGAAGAAACGACGAGGGTACACCCAATTCAGACTCTCAAGAGAGGATAGGAATTCATTGAGAAACTTGGTCTAGAATCGGTTCAACTTTAGGAATCTTCAACTAATCTTACTTTGGATCCTTCTCGGAATCCATTCCCATCTCCAGGGAATCAAATGTCCACCATAGGACCTTTTTCACAAAAGCTATTACAAACTTATTACCTCATGTTCTCCAATTCCCTTTCCTCTTTCTATCTATTCACGAGTCTGACTTCCAATCTTAACCACTTTTCGTAAATGGTTGTAAGACAACATTAATATAGAATTCTCCATAATTCTATATGGAAGAATGAAAGTCTTAAGCAAGACTTAGGAACTTTTAGCTCTGATACCACTTCTGTAACACTGCCTTCCTACCATGGAGGTATTACCGCCAGTAACCCCGATTAAGACTAAACCGAAGCTACCCAAGGCTTTAAACTGACTGAACAAACTAAAAATAAGGTAAATGAAACCATTTAAAACCTAACAAAATTAAGTAAAACTTTACAGTGGAAAAGAGAATAAAAGGTCTTATAAAAGCCTTAACTTAAAAAGAATTAGTAAATAAATAGAACAACCTTCTATTTGAACAAAATCTTCATCCAGTCTTCCTTAAGTTCTTATTTCTGAAACTCAGCTTCGCTTTGAAATAGTTCAACCATGATCTTCACTCCAGTATAGCCATTGGAAACCTTTCTTCAACTTTTGGAGCTTCAAACTTCTGAATCCGCCTCTTGAATCAACTTCCAAGAAGAACCTGATGTGTCGTAAGCCAACGGTGGACACCAGCCGACCATATAAAAGAAAAGAAGATGGACGGGTTAGTCTAATGAAAGACTAGCAAGCGGAGAATATAACTTGATTCTTATGGTTGTAACTAAACATATTGGCATCCAAATCCGATTAGACTCGGATTATGGTCCAATAGTTAGCAGTTTTATAGAGAATAAGAAGAAGACTCGCATAATCAAGAGAGAGAACACCACCGCTTGTGGTTCCTTTAAGAAGCATAACAATTGTTGGGACCTCATATTAATCACATCACGTTTTGAAAAGCCTCCGTCGACTAATCAGATTGACTTAATCAAAGTTTGATTAAGAACTATTCGTAACCGGGAGCAAGAATGGTTATCGAATAGACTAACCATTCGGGTACATTAATGTGCCTAACACACTTATCTTGTATTACTTTCAAAACTTTTCACAAACAAGTTGGCAACTTTTAATCGGCTCAAACTACTGTCGGTGGAACACAATACTATCGAGGTCAGAGGGCCTGTTTCATCCTTGAACAACGAATAGCACGGGTCCCAATGATGGAGAGATTAGAGGGCCTATTTCATCCATAATCCACTACCAACACATATTGCATGGAGCACAATACTATCGAGGTCAGAGGGCCTGTTTCATCCTTGAACAACGAATAACACGGGTCCCAATGATGGAGAGATTAGAGGGCATGTTTCATCCATAATCCACTACCAACACATATTGAATGGAACACAATACTATCGAGGTCAGAGGGCATGTTTCATCCTTGAACAACGAATAGTACGGGTCCCAATGATGGAGAGATTAGAGGGCCTGTTTCATCCATAATCCACTACCAACACATATTGAATAAATGCACTTAGCTAGAGTGCATAGTCACCCCTCAAGCGTAGAGCGGCCGTGGTCATGACCTAAGTATTAGGGGATCAATATTGATACTGCCTAATACGAGTTTTAAAGAGATGCTTCCGAGACTAAGCTCACATCCCTGAATTAAGTTAATCCATAACAATGTCTCAGCATGAGACAACTAAACATACAAGGTCACATACAACGGACCTAAATCCAGTTCTAGCGCGAAACTAAATGAATAACAATATGGTCATTATTTCTAACAAAACAACAACCTATCATATTTTATTAATCATACAAGTTGTTCCCAACGCAAATATTAAATGGGATTCAATTCCTCATTTAATAACAATAACGCAAAAGAGAATCGTCCACTTGCCTTAGAAGGCGTGCTCAATGCTCTTAGAAATTCCAACAGTAATCTTTATCACCCTTCTGCCAAATATATATAACAAAAGGATTTCTCAACAACGAGCTCATGGAAACACCTTTTAGTTGTATACTCAAATTCTTCAACTTCCTAATCGGTAAACAATTTAATTTCCGAATATCGATATATAATAAATCCTTAGTTATTATGCTTTAAGGAGCCATCTTGGCGGAATTATAACTAATTATCCGCTTCACTTTTGGAACAATTTTCTAAATAAAAATTGTTCATTAGCAACAGTTCTTAGAGGTGGCCAAATCTCGGATCAAACGGATTAACAACGAATCCCGAGTAATTATCTGAATTCCTTTACCTGCCAATCGGTATCCAAAACTTGTATTCGCTATAACTGAAGATCCTGACGTCCGTTTCTTGAGCGGTTTGAACCCGTGAGACCGTATCAACGTCAAGATTATAAAAATCATAAATTTAATTAGTAAAGCGGAACCTAAAGGCCCTTATGGTGGCTCCGTAACTAACCCGCTAATTAATTTTGATCGTATATACCTTCACTCGATCCCATGGCTCGTTTGGCTCGATACTGGCTCGATCCCCGAGCCCAAGGGTGGTCGAGTATTGCCCGGCGACGGCCCTTGTTGTGGTTGGTGGTCGGAGGAGCTACCGATCGTCGGCGACGTCGCGCGACGAGACAAGAATATAGTCGGCGGTGTGAATTTACGAGACGTTTTTCGTTTCATATTAAAAAGACAGCTTATCCAACAAATATTCTTTTTCCATTGAAAAATCCTAGAATTCACACCGATCCATAAAATCATTTCTTTGTGATTTTAGGATATCACCAAGAATTTTCTAGGATTTAATCTCCAACAAAAATATTGGATTAAGCGTTAAAACGAACAAAGAGGTTAAAAGGATATCCGAGAAAAATTCAAAAATATCCTTAAAAACCGCAGTTATTACATGATTGTGGACCGCTTCTCCAAAATGGCTCACTTCGTGCCATGCAAAGGAAACAACAATGCGACTGAAATCGCAAACTTGTTTTTTGAGCATGTCGTGATGCTTCATGGTGTGCCTCGCACTATTGTTAGTGATCGAGACACAAAATTTTGTAGCCACTTTTGGAGAACGCTATGGGGAAAGCTAGGGACACAATTGCTATTTTCAACCTCATATCATCCCCAAACCGATGGTCAGACTGAGGTGACCAATCGGACCCTGGGCACCCTTCTTCGGACGGTGCTCAAACATAACCCACGCCGGTGGGAGGATCTAATACCATTTGTTGAGTTTGCTTACAACAGGTCCAAACACTCGGCGACGACGAAGACCCCATTTGAGATCGTCAACGGCCTCAACCCGCACTCCTCGATGAATTTAGTCCCTCGGCCACTAAAAAGAGTGGAGAGCACATCGACGCGGCCAACCGCGCCGATGCCATCCACAAGCTGCATGAGGGGACGAAGTTACAATTGGAGCGTCGGGCACTGCAGTACGAGGTGCAGCATAACAAGGGTCAGAAGCAGCTCGTTTTCAACCCCGGGGATCTCGTATGGTTGCATCTTCGCAAGGACGGTTTTCTGGACTCTAGGAAGACCAAGCTTCATCCAAGAGGAGACGGCCCTTTAAAAGTCTTGGAGCGGATCGGGGACAACGCTTACAAACTCGACCTCCCATGCAAGTATTCGGTGCATTCTACTTCCAATGTTGCCGACCTCTCTCCCTACATCGAGCATGCCTATGAGGAAATGGGGACGTTTCCCAACCAAGTGGGGGAGGGTGATGCGACCCCCGTCATGGATGCTAGCCAGGAGGACGATGCATTCACACTTCGCTCGGATGGCCCCGTCACCCGTGCCAGGACTCGAGCGATCCAGACCGCGACACAGTCACTCGTGGCGCGCCTCACCGCAGGCCACGGCGCGCCCCTCGCCGCGCCGACGCACACTGCCTTGTGCGTCCTCGACGTCGAGGAACCTCAACTCGAGCCAACGATGCCAACCTCCAACCCCTTGGCACCATCGGACTCGAGCCTAGCGTCGGGCCATGGATCGCAACTTGAGGTTCTCGTGCCCATCGCGCCAGCGCCCGTGCCAGCGTCGTGACACTCGCCAGCGCCGTGTCTTAGCCTCGACAGCGCCGCGCGAGCCTTGTTGCGACACTACGAGCACGGTCACGGACGACCTATCCTTTTTATAGTAGTTTTTGCTTGTTTTCCACTTTAGAACATTACTATTAGAGTTTTTACATAATAAGTAAGGGTTTATTAGGCCTTGTGCCGATTGACCCCCATAAAGCGCCGCTGGGCCTAGTCTACGCACTAGCCCTAGGCGCGCGCATCTAGACTAGGGTTTCTTGTGTTTTTCTTTGTGTCGCCTCTATATAAGGGGGTTTTTATGCTTGTTTCTATTCAGCGCACATTTAAGGGATTATTTAAGTTGAGGGTTTGCTCCTTATTTCTTCCTTTTGTGCTTGCGCCGCCACTATAATTCTCTTCAAGCTCTCGTGTTTCGCAATTGTTCAACTAGTTCGTGCCATAATCTAATCATTCAAGCTTTCCACTGCGTTTGTTCGAGACCCAATACTCAACCACCGATCGATCCGTCGCATCCCATACGAGGAACGCATCAATGCGTCTCAACTCTTGACCAACAAGGGTTCCGATACGAATCCACACCGGGTCCGTGTCACATATACATATATACATAAATTAGGCTTGTGTGATTATCGTTATTGAAATTTAATACCCCATCAAACTTTTTATGTGTATTTTTCCTCAAAAAATTTATTAATGTTGATTAATTTGAGATTTTATCAAAGGTACGTGCAAGAACAATCTTGTGGAATTAGGGCTTCGTACAGGTTCAAAAACCATCTCCTTCCTTCAACGCTTGGTTTAAGAAAATTGAAATATCAAATTTGGATTCTTTTTTTCGACCTTTTCTTTCTTAATTATCAAGTTCTCTAATCAAACGTAACAAAGTTGTATTTAGGATTTAGGTTTCGAAACCCAATTCCTTTTACTTGTACCATTCATTAGAGATGGTTCCAATATTATTTATATGGGCACAATTCAAGATATGTCATTCACCCAAGTTGTACCATGGGTACGGATTATATACGCACTTTCTTGTTTTGTTTGAATTCAACTGAAGTGCCGAGTTTTGACAAAATAATTAAGCCTTTTTTGTGCCTATAATTAAGCCTTGATCAGACTATATGTCATATTTTAAGTGGGTTATCAAATTACCCTTTATTGAATCATGCATTTGTTTTTTTAAAGTCCAAGCGTCCCAATTTGCTCAAGTGTATGGAAACATCCTGAAATAAAATAGGCATTATATCGGCTAGGAAAAGCTTGATTGTATGCTTTTTTTAGACCCATTTGGTTCCAATGGTGTGGTGTTCGGATCATATATTCAGTTCCTCCTATGTCGCGGGTATGTATAGAAATGTGGTGTTTGGACCTATTTGATTCCTCCCAGACCACAAAATTAAATTTAAATCAGTTTTGAGAGGAGATCAAAATGCATATACATGTATATAGGAGTATGAACTACCTTTTTTCCATATGATGAATGATTAGTAGAATGACGATCGGTAGGTTTTCTTCTTTTTGTTGGATTTTAATTCTAAACACTCTCTTTTTGTTTCTTTGAGTTCAAGAACCAGCCAAAAATTGCTTTGCTTGATATATATACAAGTGGACTCTCTTAACTACCCCTTAATTCATAAACCAAATCCAGGGAACTAAAAAAAACCGCCACGTCTGAAAAAAAACTCAAAACCTAGGGCGATTGTTTGGCGATTAAGATAACCGTTCTTTGGCGGTTCTCCGATCGTCCCTCTTCTCTCCGGTCCACGCCGTGGGAGCTAGGTTTCCCCTGCCGTCATCATGCGGGTTTCACCGTGGTGGGTAGTGTGCTTCAACCGGTCTTCAACTCCGTTTAGGTTCTCATGGCAGATACAAAATATCGTAATTTTAGGCTAACAGATTCTGAAAGTCAAGAAGTAGAAGGGCAATCTTCTGATGAAGCGAGTGGTCAAGGTCTTACTCTGGTGGGATCTCTACTTACTAACAGACCATTCAACTCGTATGCACTCAAAGCGACAATGAGGGGCGCTTGGAAACTTTGTCCTGTTTTTGTCTTCAGGGAGCTCAGAAACAACCTGTTCTTGTTCAAGTTCGCAACTGAAGGTGACAAGAAGAAAGTATTGAAAGATGGCCCATGGTCATTTGATCGGGCCTTACTAGCCCTCAAGGAACCAGGTTTGGAACAACCGTCGGCCATTGTATTCACAAAGGTTTCATTCTGGGTCAGAGTTTATGACATTCCAGTAGAGGTTATGACGGTTGCAACAGCAGAGGCAATTGGTAAAAGCTTTGGTGAACTCGAGGAGATTGACAACAGGGAGATGTTAGGTTGTGAAAAGTTCATCCGACTGCGTGTACAAGTTGATGTTACAAAACCGTTACGCCGGGGAATGCTGATTAGAGTTGCAGGAAAACGAATTTGGGTCGACTTCCAAATTTCTGTTATTTGTGTGGAATGCTTGGACACGTTGAACTTGACTGTGAGAATGAAGAAGCCAAGGAATTACATGGAGAATACGGAGATTGGCTCCGAGGATCACCAATCAAGAATAACCAGAACAGAAGTATGGAGGAAAGAGATATGGAAAGGCAAATTGCTCAGGGACAGAACAGAACCAATCATGTGGAGCGCGTTGATGGTGGGGCCCCCAATGCTAGAAAGTCCCTGCAAGAAATGTTAAATGAGAAGGGTGAATCAGAAATTAATGACATTGACCTGGGCAAGAGACTGTAATATCCTCAGAAAATCAGAACTCTGCACCAAATAAACAGACGAAACTCAGTGGCAAATCTGTAGAGCCTTCCAAGGATGGGAATGAAAAACAAGAGAGTGACAAGACAATTGTCAACAACGTTGTAACACCATCCAAAGTTGAAGGGGGGTAGAGATCAGTACAAAAACAGGAAAAACATCAGCAACAACAAGTGATCAGAACAACATAACTGCAAACAATGACTCATCTCTGACAGCACCTTCCGACAAAGACGACCAACAGCGTAAGAAATGGAAGAGAGGGGCCCGAGCAGGGGAAGGACAATCTGTAACTAACACTGAAATTGGAAAAAGGAAGATTGATGAAGCTGAGAACATGGAAATTGAGGAAGTAAATGATGGAAAAAGATTAAAGATGGCATCATCGGCGAGAGAGACACAAAGTATCTCTTGCCGAGCCCCATGGATGTTCTAAGCTACAATTGTCGGGGACTGGGGACGGCCCGTGCAATTGGTCGCCTTGCTAGCTTAGTAAGGCGGGAGGCCCCGAGGGTGATTTTCTTAATGGAAACGAAATGTGACAAGACAAGAATGGAAGAGGTTCGTGTAAAGCTCGGTTTTCAGGGATGCTTTTCAGTGGACTGCATCGGAAAATCCGGTGGTATTTGTGTCTTATGGGAGGAGTTAGTTAAGGTTATGATACAATCTTTCACAAGGCACCACATTGATATGACCGTAGTTTTTAATGATCATGATGGGTCTTGGCGATTAACAGGATTTTATGGTTGGCCAAGAAGAGAGGAGAAACATTTCTCTTGGGAGCTGATGAGAAAATTGAACGAGGACACTCATGAAGGGTGGGTATGTATTAGAGACTTCAACCATGTTTTGCACCGTGAAGACAAGGATGGAGGCTTGGATCCAGACTGGCAAGGGATTTTGGATTTTCAAACTGCTCTAGATGTTTGTGATTTAAGAGAGTTGGCGTACACTGGAGAAAAGTTTACATGGGATAACGGTAGAGTCGGTGACGACTTTATCCAGGAGCGCATTGATTTTGGCTTTGCGAACGAGACTTGGATGGAGCAATTCTCGAATGGCCGAATCCATCACTTAACTCGTGAAGGGTCAGATCACATACCTATCATTCTTGAATGTTTTCAAGTTGAGGAGGACTACGAGGAAGAAAGACGGGGTGCACGACCATTCCGATTTGAAGCAATGTGGCTACACCACGAAGGCTGCCAGACTATTATCTCAAACGCTTGGCTAAATCCGAGGATGGGGAGTAATGCAGAGAATACGCTAAGCAGAATTGAGCAATGTGTTGTGGATTTACGTGACTGGAATAAACGAGTTTTTGGTAATGTTGTCACTCAGTTGAACAATGTTAGAGAACAAATCCGACGCCTCCAGAAACAAGGAATGAATGGACAGCTGGTTGCTAGGCGTCGTGCGCTGGAAAATGAGGAACACGATCTTATGGCAAAGGAGGAGCTACTATGGATGCAACGAGCGAAAGCTAATGAATTGTCATGGGGTGATAAAAACTCGGCCTTCTTTCATCAAAAGGCCAATGGTTGTAGAAAAAGAAATAAGGTGCGAAGACTAGTTGATGACAAAGGTATGGAGTGGAGGAGTCGTTCAAATATGACAAGGGTTGTTGTTGAGTATTTTGAGAATCTATTTAAGACCGGTATGAGTACACTATCAACCAAGGCTCCTCAAGGAATCTCGCCGCTTATGACGGAGGTGGACAATGCCGAGCTCACGCGCCCGTTCTCCGGTGATGAGGTTCGTAAAGCCCTATTTTCTATGCATCCCACAAAGTCTTCGGGCCCTGACGGTATGTCAGCATTGTTTTACCAAAAACACTGGCATATTGTAGGTCCGGAGATTAATTCTCTTTGTCTAAATATTTTACAAGGCGCCCCTTTTCTTGAAAACTTGAACCATACTTTTATTTCCTTAATTCCCAAAGTCAAAGATCCCAGCAGAATGCGTGACCTTAGACCTATCAGTTTATGTAACGTGCTTTACAAAATTATTTCCAAAGTGATTGCAAACAGGTTGAGAGAAGTGATTGATAAAGTGATCTCCCCTACTCAAAGTGCTTTTGTTCCCGGAAGAATCATAACGGATAATGTACTTTCTGCATTTGAGCTCTTCCATTTTATGAAGAATAGGCGAACAGGTAAAACTGCCTACATGGCTCTCAAGCTAGACATGGCGAAAGCATACGACCGGGTTGAATGGAGTTACCTTGAGCAGACCATGCAGATGTTGGGCTTTGATGAGCAGTGAGTCCGTTTGGTTATGAAATGTGTGACTACGGTGTCTTTCTCTGTTCTGTTTGATGGCACACCTTCTT
Organism: Fallopia convolvulus; assembly: GCA_964016875.1. Classification (NCBI taxonomy): domain Eukaryota; kingdom Viridiplantae; phylum Streptophyta; class Magnoliopsida; order Caryophyllales; family Polygonaceae; genus Fallopia; species Fallopia convolvulus. The sequence continues at coordinate 52,789,201 of OZ024727.1, read as the reverse complement.
CAACTTTCTACCCATCTAGAGATTTGAGGCAGGGCGATCCATTGTCACCCTATCTCTTCCTTTTGTGTGCTGAGGGGCTGACATCCATGATTCGTCAAAGCGAAAGGGCTGGAAGACTTCAGGGCATCCGAATTGCAAGACAAGCGCCTATCGTATCTCATCTTTTCTTCGCAGACGATAGCATGATTTTTTCAAAAGCTACTTGTCAACAAGCAACGGAAATTGTATCTATCCTCCATGATTATGGAGTTGCATCGGGTCAACAAGTCAATTTTGCTAAATCAGAACTCTCGTTCAGTCGAAATGTTAGAGATCAAGCTAGGCAGGATATTCAAGCAGTTTTGGACATCCATGAAGTGGAAAAGCATGAACGGTACCTTGGGTTACCTACTATGGTTGGCCGCTCAAAGAAGGTTATTTTTTGTCAGCTTAAAGAACGTCTATGGAAGAAAGTAAAAGGATGGAAGGCTAAGACGCTCTCTAGAGCCGGGAAGGAAGTACTCATTAAATCAGTTTTGCAATCTATACCAATGTACACAATGTCATGCTTCTTGCTTCGGTCGGGTCTTTGCCATGAATTGGAACAAATGATGTGCAAGTTCCTTTGGGGTGAGGTGGATTGTAAAAGACAGCTGCATTGGTTAAGTTGGGGACGTCTTTGTGAAGCAAAGACTCATGGTGGTCTAGGATTTCGTGATTTGGAGTCTTTTAATTTGGCCCTCTTAGCCAAACAAGGCTGGCGCATCATCCAAAACCCGGAGTCACTCCTCAACAAATTATTCAAGGCTAGGTACTTTCCCAGGACAGATTTTATGAATGCATCGCAATCCTAGCTTTACTTGGAGAAGTATTATGGCTGCAAGGGAGATTCTTGATAAAGGGTTGCTTTGGCAAGTTGGAAATGGAAATGATCTGAATGTGTGGCGAGACAAATGGATACCACGACCACACTCTTTCCGTGTGGCTGGCAACTATCAAGGAGTTGATCCAAACATGAGAGTTATTGACTTGATTGACTGGAATCTTGGTGATTGGAATGAAAATCTGATCAAGAGTATTCTTCCTCCATGTGATGCTGATATAATCACGCAGCTGCACCTTGTTGATCATAGAATTCAGGATCAATTAATTTGGTTTTACACAAAGGACGGGGAGTTTTCAGTTAAATCCGCTTATAAGCTGGCTTTTGAGGATAAACAGATGCTTCAAAGAAGAGGTTGCTCATCTGAAAGTAGTGCCCCAACGTTTTGGAAGAAGATTTGGAATTTAAAGGTGGCACCAAGGACTAGGAATTTAGTTTGGAGGGCTTGTAAGGAGATACTACCCTGTAAACTGAATCTCTATCACAGAAAAATTGCCTCTGATCCTCTCTGTAGCAGATGTGGCCAAGTTGAAAGTACAGTCCATTCACTGGCAGGTTGTTTCCTCCCAAGACTCATATGGGATCATTTTCCTCATTTGGGTAATCTGTTTGTAGGCGGAATGACCATGGTGGATTGGGCAGCCCGAGTTATGCTTTTGGAACCTGTTGATCGACATCTGTGGGTTGTCTTAATAGGAAACCTGTGGCAGGCCAGAAACAAATACATTTTTGAAGGCACTCAGGCTGATCCAACTTATTTAATTGAAAGCTCTCATGATGCTTTGCAGGAGTTTTCAAGGCTTGAGTCTGCTATGACATCTAAACCAGAACCAACAGCTGGTGGCTGCTCTTGGTCTCGCCCGGATGTTGGGTGGGCCAAACTGAATTGTGACGCTTCTGTGGTTGGGCATGATTGTGGGATTGGAATCGTTTGTCGCCTTTCTTCAGGTGAGGTGTATTTTGCTGGATCTCGCAGAATTCAGAATGGTACTTCAGTGGAGCTTGCTGAGGCTTAGGCCATCAAGTGGGGATTGGAAGTTGCACGCTCAGTTGGCCTTACTCACATAATTGTTGAAGCTGACTGCTTGTCTATCATTCTGAAGCTGCAGAATATGTCTCTTCCCAGGATTTTATTAGGCTCTCTTGTGGCAATCATCTTGGAGATGAGTCAAGATTTTCATGAATGCACCTGGCACCATGTGCGGCGTTCGGCGAACCAAGTTGCGAATTGGTTGGCTCAGTGGAGACCTCAAGCCACTTTTTTATCGATTAGAAATCTTTCATTTCCTGTTGCACTTTCTAATTTGCTTGAAACTGATGTTGTTGTTTCTTCACTTAATTAATTAATGCAGTGTGTGTTTATCAAAAAAAAAAAATCATAAACCACAGTATTGATTTTCTACAACTCACGGTGCAACATTTTCCCTCTGTTTTTACTGTTACTTTTTTTTTTCTTATTCAGATTGCATGAATTCCATTTTCAAATTTCGATTGTAACCTGTTGGTTTTTTTTAATTAATTTGGTTTTAAAAGGATAAAACAAAGAGAGATAGTCACCCACTTGCATCTTACATATATATACATATGTGATCCTCTTCAAATGGTTCAAATACATATATCATTTTAATAGACACATGCAATGTATATAAACGTCTTTTAAGCCACTAATTAATTTTCTTAAGGAGGTTTATATATGTTACTAGTGGTGATGCCCGTGTATACACACGGGTCAATTTTTTTTAAAGATATCTTCATGCATATAAATATTTAAATTATATATTATTTTCATACTCGTGCATTTTTCTTACTTTATTTATAAATGTTTTGAAGTATAATTTTTGCATTACTATATTATGTTTCATACAAACTTTATATATTATGGAATGTCTGTTTTTGAAATAAGAATTATTTATTTATTTTTAAAATTAATGATAAAGATAATTCATTGAAATATGATAAAAAGGATTAAATTAATAAGAAAAATATAAAAAAATATAAATGTCTATTTTGTCATATTGATTAATGATTTAATAAATGATTCTTTAGTATAGTGTGATTAATGATGGGCATATAAATCATGAACATAGACTAACAGTTTCACACAATAGAAATCAAACTATTTCGTCATCAAAATTTTAATTGAATAAGAAATTTATTTGATAGTGAGAATGTTTATTTTACTCATTAAAAAATACTTACTTATTTCTCTAAGTAGTTAGAAATATAATGAAGGGTTTGTGAACCCACTTTTGGCTTTGGTCCTTTTCCAACTTCTTTAGGTGTAGTGTCCTAATATTTAATTTGTAACATACCATATCACATCTATAAATAGAAAATGTAGGTAGATTTTTCAGTTTTAGACAGAACGCTATCATAATGTAATAATTTAGATAATAAGGAATGCAATGGTTACCAATTCAAATAATCGTCTCTTAAAGTTGGATATTTACATTTTCAGTGAGATCAAGAGGATAGCAAGTTACCCAATGAATTATGTTATGGAGTCTATTAATTAGAGACTAATGTCATATTTTCTTGTAAAACATTCAAAAGTAGAATTTAATTTTAAACATGCACATATATACCTTATTATCAAATTAAACGGAGCATGTGCTCATGTATGTTTGCAAGGCACACCATCACTTCAATTTTAGAGCTCTCTCAGTCGCCTTCAATCAATTTGTTTAGTGGAATGCTTTTGATTCTCCTGATGTGTTTCAGTGCTTTTCGATTAGCATGGTTTTGACGTATTTATATGTCGCAGTTTTAGGAATGAGATATTGTAAGAGTCATGTGTGTTTAAATTTGTATATTTAATTGACATTAAATTTGAATATAATTTTAGACATTTAGGAAAACCGTTTATGAGCATAAAGTAATTAGGCATTTAACAGATAACCATCGAATTGACATATAATGAAAGTAGCCGTCTCCAAATTTATGGCATGAACTGTTTTTGACTCATATAATAATGATCACTTTTATCAATTTATTTATTTTAGTTCATTTATTTTTTTTTTAATTTGATATATAACGATGAGAAGATTGTATAATATGAGGTCAAAGACCCTAAAATAAAAGATATCCAGTGTATAGTATATATACTTTGCAAATATTAGATGATATTGATTTCTATTGCATACTTACTTTTGTTTTTAGTAATTTTAAGCTTTACTTATTTATTTTTGTACCTAAATATCAATCTCATTTATAAACATTTTAAAATTAAGTAAAATAATTTGATCGGTTGTTATTGTGCTACTTTTGGTACATAAGTAAATTGGTTTATAGGTTTTTGAATAATTTTAGTTTGGAGTAAGATAAAATGTCATTTTGATTATTGAAATAAAATGAAGTATTAATTGCATTGGTATGGATTGTAAAAAAGCTTTTTGTAGTAACCTAGTTCGTTTTGGGTCTTTTAGGTCGGGAATCAAATTGATTGAGATTCCTTGATCGCTAGTAATCTGGTTAAAAAGAATATTTATTATTTATAACACATTATGATAATACGTATTAATTTTGTTACCTAAATTTTTTATTTTTTTTCAGTATTATAATATTTACTCTTCAAGTTAGCTGAACCCTAGCGATATAATTTTTTTTTAATTAATTTTATTAATTAACCCTAGTTAGCCTGAGTTAACTTTACAACTTTAAAAGCCGAGTTCTTCGTCCAAACTTTTCAGCCGCTTCCAAAATCTTTCTCGTTCTGTGCTTTTACCGAGAGTGCCGCTATTCCTTCCCTCCGTTTTGCCTTCGTTCCCCTTCATCTTTTCGCCTCGTCCCGATCAGGGCGGCCTCGACACCAAGCATGTCGTCTTGCTGCGTGGCCAAACAATCGCTTAACTTCTCGTCACTATTGCCGGCCACGATCGTCTCGTATTCTCGTTACGCGTGCGTCCACCGGGGACGTTCCTTCGCCGATCACCTACAACAATCGTGTCTCGTCGCCGGTAAGTGCTTGTTCCCTGTTCTTCTTCTTCTTCTCGAATCCGGTTAAGTACATGAGCGTGCTGGTTTCATCGACAATCGAAGGTGTAGTCGAGTCGCCGGTTCCATGGTTGGTGGGGTTGGTTTCCTGGGGAGAGTGGCGAGTCATAGTTTGCCTCAGTTTTATTAGGTTGAGTGGTTTGTTGTCGAGATTGATCGGTTTAAGCGGGCGGGAATAGCAAGGTAGGTGTTGGCCAAGGTGACGGGCTTCCGGATGGTCTTGCGGGTTCAAGTGAGGGTTGTCTTCAGTTGGGTGGGCTGAGCGTGGTTTGGGGATTTGTTAGTTCGTTGTTAGATAATTCGTTAGTTTTGGCTAGTTAATAGGCTTGTTATAGTTAAGCTTGTGTTTCTTCTAATTAATCATGGATGTTTAGGTGGGAACGGGGGAATGTTTAGATGGTTGAATTTACTAACTCATGTTAGCTGTAGTGGAGTTTGGGATTTTATATATTCGTATATTGAAATGGGTACTGTTATTTAATTAGCTAGGAATGTACATGGTTAGTTTGCGGATGGGTTGGAAGTACGTAGAGGGGGTTTTAGTTTAATTTATGTAGGTATTCTTGTTAGAGTCGTTTGATACAAAGTGGTGGGGTTCGTCCGATTCATAATTTAATATGGTTTGTAATCCAATGTTCCACGTTGTTAATACTCGTTGTTATCTTAATCAGGAAATTGATTCTTTGAGGTTCTTCATCTTTAGTAATCAACTAGCTAGGAATCAAGTAAAGAGGTAAGTCGTTTTTCGACTTGCTCGGTTCTTCTCTACCTTGTTAGATTGCGTATCGTTATTGTAGGGCGGGTTTTAGGAACTAGTCCCGAATACCATTTAAATTGCTTTGAACTCCTTGAGTGTTGTGTGCGTAAATGATTTTAAATGTGTTTTATCGGAAAATATTTTGGAACGTTTTCTCTGTGTTGGTACCGTTTCCGACACGGCCCATCGTAGCTGGTGTTGAGGAAGAGTTGGCTACGTTGACCCGTATGACTGGGAAAATCGTGCCCCTTCAAACCAAAATTATTATCTGTGTGTTTTTGGCAAGTGCTCCAGTGGAGGCTTAGCCAGGGGTTAGAAGGGAGATTGTGAAGTGGAGTGGGAGGGCCTGCCTCTGCACTCGGCGCGGTGATGAGCGCCTTGGAAGTCGGATTGTGGAAAAGGAGGAATTGCATTGCTATGTGAGTGTGATTGTAATTGCGTATGTGCCTTGTGTGACTAATATAACTAATTTAGGTATTGGCCTTTAGAGTTATGATTGCGATTGTGGATTTGTATGCTGACTTTAGAAATGATTTAAAAGCGTTCTGCAATTTCCGTATTCTCTCTAGCTCGGTAGATTAGAAGCTGACCCTTCGGGGAATATTTTTCAGTTCCAGGTATGAACCAGGGAGCCGTGTAGGAACCGAGGCCAGATGGCGGGCCGGAGCGGTAAAGAGCGCGTGTCACAGTGGGATTGATTTTACACTAGTTCATTTATGATAGTTAGGTTGTTTTTATTATTAATAAGATGAAATTAGCAGTATGTTTTATTTATTATTTTGGTTGATTAGTTCAGTTTCAGTAAGCGTTGCGTCGTATTTGAATATTTATAACTTTCGGGCATTCATGCATGACTACGTTTTCTAATTTTTATTAAATCAAAGGTTGGATGTTTTATTATGTTTTTCTCGTCGTGCCCGCGTTGTAAGGTCCTACAGTGTAGTTGTCAACCTAATTAATAGAACCTTGTAAGGTCTATTTCCTAGTAGCGCCTCGTCGGAAGACGGGGTGTTACACTTTTCTTATAGTATTATTATATATAGATAAATAAGAGAACAAAATATTATATTTTTATGTAATTAATAGTATATTATTGGATTTATTGCATATTTTAGATTTTTAACTTGGTATTATATATATTATGAACAAATCAACGTGTGAAAGTGTCCATCGATTAACCTAATGTCAATTACGTAATCGTATTTTATATTTTAAAATATCACATTATTGGAGTAAAAATAATATACAATAAATGTCATATATCCAAAAAATTATTGCAACTATATAGGTAGGATTGTAAGTATGATTACATGATAACAATTAATGAATACATCCAAAAAAGTTATTTCTTTTTATTTCAAAATATCATTTTGAATAATTTTAGTATTATCAATCTCATTTATAAACATTTTTAAATTAAGTAAAACAATTTGATCGGTTGTTATTGTGCTACTTTTTGTACATAAGTAAATTGGTTTATAGGTTTTTGAATAATTTTAGTTTGGAGTAAGATAAAATGTCATTTTGATTATTGAAATAAAATGAAGTATTAATTGCATTAGTATGGATTGTAAAAAAGCTTTTCTTATAGTATTATTATATATAGATAAATAAGAGAACAAAATATTATATTTTTATGTAATTAATAGTATATTATTGGATTTATTGCATATTTTAGATTTTTAACTTGGTATTATATATATTATGAACAAATCAACGTGTGAAAGTGTCCATCGATTAACCTAATGTCAATTACGTAATCGTATTTTATATTTTAAAATATCACATTATTGGAGTAAAAATAATATACAATAAATGTCATATATCCAAAAAATTATTGCAACTATATAGGTAGGATTGTAAGTATGATTACATGATAACAATTAATGAATACATCCAAAAAAGTTATTTCTTTTTATTTCAAAATATCATTTTGAATAATTTTAGTATTATCAATCTCATTTATAAACATTTTTAAATTAAGTAAAACAATTTGATCGGTTGTTATTGTGCTACTTTTTGTACATAAGTAAATTGGTTTATAGGTTTTTGAATAATTTTAGTTTGGAGTAAGATAAAATGTCATTTTGATTATTGAAATAAAATGAAGTATTAATTGCATTAGTATGGATTGTAAAAAAGCTTTTCTTATAGTATTATTATATATAGATAAATAAGAGAACAAAATATTATATTTTTATGTAATTAATAGTATATTATTGGATTTATTGCATATTTTAGATTTTTAACTTGGTATTATATATATTATGAACAAATCAACGTGTGAAAGTGTCCATCGATTAACCTAATGTCAATTATGTAGTCGTATTTTATATTTTAAAATATCACATTATTGGAGTAAAAGTAATATACAATAAATGTCATATATCCAAAAAATTATTGCACCTATATAGGTAGGATTGTAAGTATGATTACATGATAACAATTAATGAATACATCCAAAAAAGTTATTTCTTTTTATTTCAAAATATCATTTTGAATAATTTTAGTATTATCAATCTCATTTATAAACATTTTAAAATTAAGTAAAACAATTTGATCGGTTGTTATTGTGCTACTTTTGGTACATAAGTAAATTGGTTTATAGGTTTTTGAATAATTTTAGTTTGGAGTAAGATAAAATGTCATTTTGATTATTGAAATAAAATGAAGTATTAATTGCATTAGTATGGATTGTAAAAAAACTTTTCTTATAGCATTATTATATATAGATAAATAAGAGAACAAAATATTATATTTTTATGTAATTAATAGTATATTATTGGATTTATTGCATATTTTAGATTTTTAACTTGGTATTATATATATTATGAACAAATCAACGTGTGAAAGTGTCCATCGATTAACCTAATGTCAATTACGTAATCGTATTTTATATTTTAAAATATCACATTATTGGAGTAAAAGTAATATACAATAAATGTCATATATCCAAAAAATTATTGCAACTATATAGGTAGGATTGTAAGTATGATTACATGATAACAATTAATGAATACATCCAAAAAAGTTATTTCTTTTTATTTCAAAATATCATTTTAATAAAAAAAACATTAAGATTCGACAAAATTGCAATCTCTTGATTTGAACTCATGACCTATTGCACTCATAAATGAGTCTTATTCATTGTACTACACTCTATTCTTTGATTTTCTTTATGGAATTATAATTATATAAAAATATTTGTGAACATGATTAATGAGTGCAATAAATGGGGGCAAAATCCATTCTTATATATATAAGATAAGATTTTATAACCCGTAATATAATCAATTGAATACTCGAAAGACTTATCAAAATTTCATTGTAAACAGTTATTTTTGGAACGGGTAATAATAATCTCAGTGGGTTGAAGTTTGGGAGTGGGAGTGTGCAGCGGAAGGTTAGGGTAATAATAATCTCAGTGGTTTCAGATTGCATGAATTTCTTTTACGTTTTATTTGACAATTTAAACATTAATTTCTCTTTTTATACTTAAACTATTACCAATATTAGGTTTATTTTTTAAACTATATTTTTGGATAGATTAATATGATTCTCATTCATATGAAATTGTGATTAATCGATATATGTATTGTATGTTTCATTTACTTTCTAAAAGATAAGTGTTGTTCATTATGTTATTTTATTTTGAAATAAGGATTTCAAAGCCTTAAATAATGAATAGACAATTATAAGTATTTATTTAATTTTCTTCAATTTAATATTGATAGAAATTATTATAAGAAAATGGAGAATTTATTAGACATAGAGGGACAATTTTTATAGTTGTTAAGATAAGATGGGTAGATTTAGTGAGATCTGTACCATTAAAATGAAAATTAATGGACTAAATTCAATTTCTTTTTCTAATTTTCACTTTTTTTATACGGAGTAGGGTTCATTGATTTCTATATTTTAAAATAATAGTAACTCTATACAGTAATTCTACCAGATACGAGCCCGCTCATTTCCCGTTAATCATACTTTGACATACATGAATTTCCAAAAAAGATTGTTTATTTGTTTTTTGGAAGTTCGTCTAGCATATTTAATCAACCAGATTACATACGTATCTTCTTTTTGAGGGCAAGTCGACCATAGTTCAAGATATTATCTTAATCAATTGATTTGCTATTTTTTATCCATACAAATCAGAAGATAAAAACTAGACCCACATCCTAGAAAGAGTTATTTAAATTTAACGGCAGAATACATCAATAGATACCCGAACTTATAACTTTTTATTAATCAACCCCATGTAATATAAAATATTCAAAGAAACACCTAAACTTAACTGAATTTATCTATTAAACACTCGATCCTGATGTGGCAGAAAACGTGAGATTCACTTGCTCTATACGCAAATGAGACTTCTAAAATGTCAACTTGGAACGATTTTTTAGAATAAAAAATTTTATTAGAAAAAAAAATTAGAAATTCCTACTTTAGCAAAAAAAAATTGTTTTTCTAAATACATTTAATTTATATATTAATGTGTCTTCTTCCCAAATTAATTCTAGGGCTTGTCTTAGATCTAGGGAGGTGAAGAATCGATTTCATTCTTTATCCTCGTCCCGTCCTAATTCTCTCTGGTTCCTTCTTATGTCACGGTGAAGAACAAATTAATTCTAGGGCTTGTCTTAGATCCGAGGAGGTGAAAAATCGATTTCGTTCTCTGTCCATCGTCCCGTCCAAATTCTCTCTGGTTCCTTCTTATGTCACGGTGAAGAACAAATTAATTCTAGGGCTTGTCTTAGATCCGAGGAGGTGAAAAATCGATTTCGTTCTCTGTCCATCGTCCCGTCCAAATTCTCTCTGGTTCCTTCTTATGTCACGGTGAAGAATCAATTTCTTTCTTCGAGTTCGTCGATCCGTCCTGACTCTCTCTGGATCTGGTTCCTTTTTCTCGGCATTGAAGAATTCGAACTCTTTCTGTTGGCATATTATTCCATAGTTCAGTATCGTGTTATTACACATTGATGTAATGCTACTATAAATAGCTGGCTTGTACTGTTAAACATTTTATATACACAGAAATAAAAACAAAACACTTCCTTTCCCGCTCTTTCTTCTCGTTTCTTTCTTCTAGCTCAAGCTTTACTTTCCGCGAGATTCAATCACAACAACATCGTATCAGAGTAGGTTCGGTCCGGGTCCGGTTTTCCTGGTAAAAAACGGATATATAGCTAAAAGAGAATGAGATGCTAATAATTCGTCAAAAACAGAAAGCGGACTAGTTATAAAGAGAATGAGAATGCTAGATCCGTAAAAAAAAAATCAAGCTCTAACTAGGTCAGGCTAGTTACCACTTAAGGGGGCGTGTTGGAATAAAATACTTCCCACATCGAGAATATAAGGGAACCACCACTAGCATATAAAGGAGAGTGAAACCCAACCCAATGGCTTAAGTTTTTGGTTGAAATGGTAGATCTCGAGTTTATATGCTAAGTGGTAAAAAACCCCGACACGTCACCCGTTCTTTTGGTCCCGTAATCTAACATGGTATCAGAGCAACGGATTCATGATCCGATCTATTTTCCTTGATCATCTTCTTCGATCGAGTCCTCACTTTGTTCGAATTGACTCGATGTGGTGACGAACTCAGCAGAGCGAAGAGGAATGACAGGGAACGATACTATGACAACAACGATCCTTTGTTTCTGGCCTCTAATGACAATTTGGGTCTCAATTTGGTCACAACGACATTTGATGGCTCTGGATTTGGCGAATGGAGGATTTCTATGTGGATCGCGTTGTCAGCGAAAAATAAAATGTGCTTCATCGATGGAATCCTAGCTAAACCGCCAGTCACTGATGCGAGGTATCATCGATGGATCAGATGTAATGACATGGTTAATTCATGGCTTATGAATAGCCTAAATACAGAGATTCGTCGTAGTGTTTTGTATATTGACACGACGAAGCAGATCTGGCAAGCTCTGGATGATCGCTATGGTCAATCGAGTGGAGCTCAGCTTTATGCCATTTGAAGAACACTTCAAAACCTAATCCAAGGTGAGAGCTCAATTTCTGGTTATTATACAAAATTGAGGTCACTTTGGGATGAGATAGACAGTTTTCAGCGATTTCTTGCATGTTCTTGTGGATCTATGAAGGAGATTTTGAAAAATACTGAAGATCAGAGGCTTATAGATTTTCTAATGGGGTTGAACGATCAATATACTTTTGTAAGAGGAACTATACTGATGATGGAGTCGCTACCTGATATAAATCATGCTTATACTTTGCTGCTCCAAGAAGAAAAGCAGAGAGAGGTGCATCATCCATCTCTTCACTTTGAAGAATCGGCTTCCATGAATGTCAATTCTAAAGGCACACAAGGAAATCATTCTCAAAGTAAAAGAGGGAACGAGAAAAGGTCTTTGTATTGCACTAATTGCAAGAAGACTAATCATAACATTGACAAATGTTATTTCATCATTGGTTTCCCTCCTAATTACAAGAAGAAGAGGCAAGATTAGGAAGGGAATTTTGCAGGCAATGCTCAGTCCTCTAAGACTTCCAGCTCCAATGATACACAGTCAGTTGGAAGTGGACATTCTGATATCTCGACTGCTCAGATTATGAAGCTCATTAGTCTCCTAGAATCCAGTTCTGTGAAAGGCAAGGGACAGATGCATGACAACTTTGTTGGCTTTGCAGGTACTACTTTTACTTCCAAGTTTTTTAATCAATCGACTTGGATAATAAACAGTGGTGCAAGCTGTCATTTGTGTTGTGATGAATCTGTTTTGGATTCTGACTACAAATTAACCAAGCCTTTCATTATATCTTTACCAAATGAGGCCACTACCATAGTCAATACAGCTGATTCAGTAAAGGTGATGCCTCATTTGGTTCTAAAGGATGTTTTACTGGTTCCAACCTTCAAGTGCAACTTGATCTCAGTTGGAAAACTAGTTAGAGACATGCGTTGTAGCCTTACTTTCACATCATCATCATGCTTATTGCAGGCTCCTTCCATGAGGATGCTTCTGGAGGTTGGTAAAGCTGATCGAGATCTATATTTTCTGGTTCCCAATGTTTAGAGGGAACACAAACAATCTGAACAAAATAAAGTGTACATTGATCAGTTTCTCAACCATGTGGACTATGATGTGTTGCATGGACGTTTAGGACACTTTCCACACTATATGTTACAACAATTACCTATAGCCAAAAACTTACCTTCTAATAAGCCTATTTTACCTTGTCTTGTTTGTGCATAATCTCGACAAGCAAGACCTTCTTTTCCTTCTAGTACTATTACTACTTCATATCCTTTCCAGATGGTTCATGCTGATATCTGGGGGTCTTACCATACCATGACATTGAATGGCTTTCCGTATTTCATCACCATAGTTGATGATTTTTCAAGGATGACTTGGGTACACTTGTTATCTACCAAAGGCAGTGGATTCACAGTAATGAAGGGGTTTGTTTCTATGATCGAGAGACAGTTTGGGAAACCAGTCTAGAAAATCAGGTCTGATAATGCTAAGGAGCTTGACACCAATATTGAAGGGATATTTTAAAGAGAAGAGCATAGAGCACCAAACCTCTTGTGTGGCTACCCCTCAACAAAATGGGGTGGTAGAGAGGAAGCATAAGCATATATTGGAGATTGCTCGAGCTCTTATGTTTCAGTCCAATCTTCCAAGGAAATTTTGGGGTGAAAGCATCCTTACTGCTGTCCATATTCTTAACAAATTACATTCCCGAATTCTTCTTAACAAAAGCCCTTTTGAGCTATTGAACCACAAAGAACCCTCATACAGACACCTTAGAAACTTTGGATGCCTATGCTTTGTTTCTACATTAAAGCCAGGCCGAGATAAATTTCAAGCAAGAGCCACACCTTGTATTTTCTTAGGTTATCCTTTTGGAAAAAAAGCCTATAAAGTCTATGATTTAGAGAAAAATGACTTTGTTATCTCAAGAGACATAGTATTTCATGAGAAAGTTTTTCCATTTCATGATCCTTCTTTTCAAACCACTTCTCCTTCTATATTTCCCCTTGAACCACAGATTGTTGATGATATGTCAGATGAGATTGTTGTTGGTGATAACAGAGCAGATAATGCAGTTGAGGTGCAGGAAGTTAGGAGATCTGACAGGGTATCCATGCCTCCTTCTTACCTTTCAGATTATGTCTGTGGAGTTGTGTTTGATGAAGCAGTTTGTGCACATACTCTTACTTCCACAATTCAGTTTCCTTTGTATTCTGTTGGTGATGACTTTAAACCTAAACCTGAGCCAATTTCATATGAGCAAGCATGTTAGTTTCAAGTTTGGCAAGAAGTTATGGCATCAGAATTTGCTGCATTGGAGCTTAATAAGACTTAGGTCATTGTTCCATTACCCAAGGGGAAGAAGCCCATTACTTGCAAATGGGTATACAAAGTAAAGAGAAAAGCTGATGGCACCATTGATAGGCATAAGGCTCGACTAGTGGTGAGAGGACTTACACAGAAGGTTGGGGTTGATTACAATGAAACTTTTTCTCCTGTCATCAAGTTAACCACAGTCAGAACTTTGGTTTCAGTGGCATTAAAAAGGTATTGGCATATTTCATAACTTGATGTGAATAATGCTTTTTTGCATGGGGATCTTGATGAAGAGGTTTACATGAAATTGCCCTCTGGATTACATGTGACATATGATTCTCTTGTATGTCGATTGAAGAAATCACTTTATGGTCTAAAGCATGCCTCAAGGCAATGGTATGCCAAACTTTCGAGTGCACTTCGATCCAGAGGCTGCGCACAATCCCTCAATGACTATTCTCTCTTCCATAAAAAAATCATCAAAGTCTGTTGTGTTCATAGCAGTGTACGTTGATGATATATTGATTACTGGTGATGATGTTCAGGAAATCACAGCTGTCAAGATTTTCTTGAATGATACATTCAGGATCAAAGATTTAGGCTCTTTGCATTATTTCTTAGGTATTGAGTTCATTTCAGTACCACATGGTTTGATATTGAGCCAGAGAAAGTTTATTTCAGAATTGCTCGAAGAGTTTGGTCCTGTTTCTACTACAAAGGCAGCACCTCTTGATGCTAGATTGAGATTGTTGCCAACAGATGGGGATTTATTGCCGGATCCTTTGATTTACAGAAAGCTCATTGGTAAATTGAATTTTTTGGTGCATATCAGGCCGAATTTGGCTTATCCAGTACAGTTTCTTAGCCAGTTTAACAGTGCCCCTCGACAACCACATCTGGATGCAACATTACATGTCCTTGGTTATCTTAAAGGGACAATAACCAAAGGTTTGCTGCTTAATCATGATCTTAATTTCCAGTTGCAAGCATATTGTGATGCTGATTGGGCAACTTGTCCATATTCACGAAAGTCTGTTAGTGGATTTGTGGTTTTGTTTGGAGGAAATCTCATATCTTGGAAGTCAAAGAAGCAGCAAAGTGTTTCGTTGTCATCAATAGAAGTTGAATATCGATCGTTAAGACGAGTTTGTGTTGAGTTAGCCTGGTTAAGTCGATTACTGGTTGAACTGGGAGTGGAAGATATCATGACAATTCCTGTTAAATGTGATAACCAAACTGCGATTTACATTGCACGCAATCTTTTGTTTCACGAGAGGACAAAACACATTGAATTGGATTGTCATTTTGTAAGGGAAAAGCTACTTGAAGGGCTCATTTCTCTTTCTCGTTGTTCATCTCGTGCACAGTTAGCATATTTCTTAACCAAGGTTGTTCCCGGCACACATTTGCAGTCTTTGTTTCCCACTATGGGGATTGTAAATCCTCCATAGTGAGGGGGTGTTGGCATATTATTCCATAGTTCAGTATCGTGTTATTACACATTGATGTAATGCTACTATAAATAGCTGGCTTGTATTGTTAACATTTCATATACACAGAAATAAAAACTAAACACTTCCTTTCCTGCTCTTTCTTCTCGTTTCTTTCTTCTAGCTCAAGCTTTACTTTTCGCGAGATTTAATCACAACAACACTTTCTCCGAGTCCGTCGTTCCGGCTTGACTCTCTGTTAAACATTTGTAGGCTTTGGCTTATGTGGCAAAACATTAACCCAAATTTTGGCTTAGATGGCTTAAAAAATATACACATCAACGCGTGTGATGTTCACTTAGAGCTTCAATGTTTATAAATGCAAAAATAGTTAAGTTTAGGTTTTTACTTGAACATTTCAAAGTAGAGGGGGCTGGTTGAAAAAAACGTACAAGTTCGGATGTTTGTTGATGTATTTTGCCTAAATTTAACTCATCTATCATGTGCATGTGAAATATATTTTAATTATTTATTTCACATACACATCAAGGATACAATTCGAATCCACCATGTAGAAAGAGTTGCTCGAACCACCCCCATTATTATTTACATGAACCTTAAGTAGAGTTGAGTATTTCCTTACAAATTTTCCATTCAAACCATCGGTGTTCAAGAGTTCATAAGCAAAAAATTACTCCATCCGTTTCGCAATTTAGGAGTTTTTAGAACTTTGCACATATATTAAGACAAGCTTAAAGTGGAAGTGATGAGATTTTTTTTGTACAAAATTAATATAAAATTAAATCATATAATATCACCCAATGGGTAACATTTTTTAGTATTTATAAAAACATTGGAACTAGAAATACATTAATTAAATGTTATTTTTGACAAGTTTTAGTATTAATTAATTAAAAAGAGACTTATATCTTGAAAATTTATTTAAAGCTTAAAAACCCCTAAATTGTGAAACGGAGGTACTCCCTCCATCCCCAAGAGATTGTCCACAAGTACCAAATTCACAGAGAAAGAAAAGGAATCAACCAATAGGAAGAAGAGGGAAGTTGTGATGTTGATGAGTAAAAGTGGGAAGAAAGAGAAAAGGAAAGGAAAAGACTAAAATGGTGTTTTGAGGGGTAGATTTTTTATTTGATAATGGTGGTAAAAGATGAGAATGGATTGGGGTAATATTGTAAGAAAAAATTGATGTAAAAGAAAAGATTAAAAGGTGGACAAACTATTCGTGACATCCAAAAAAGAATACAAGACAAACTTTCAGGGACGGAGGGAGTAGTAATTAGTTGAGGGAATTGGGAATTGTTTGGACAGGTGAAAGAACCTGGAGGGTCCACCAGATTTGGTGTGAGGTGAGTGAGATTGGGATTTGACCTGGGTAATTAAGGAATGGGGTCTTCTTGTGAAAGATTAGGAGAGTGCTGCGATTGGGTAACATGCATGTAATTAATTGGTTGAGTGTTGTTTTGTGAATTTTGATGGTATTCATTGGACGATGGAAAAGATACGACTGGTAACGATAACATAAATTTTGTGGTTATTTGAGGTTTTGTACGGAAATTCAGAATCTTAAAATTTCACGTGATTTGAAGTGTGTATTTTTCTGGTTTTGGGGTCCATGCATGGATAAGTACTTTGGGTAGAAGCAGCCCCACTGGGATTTTCAAAAAAGAAAAAAAATTTATAAATATAGTAAAAAATTAAGTTATTTAATTAAAACTAGTTTATTTGGTCCGAAAAAAGCAGCTTTATTACATATATATAATATTAAAATGGTTTTTTATACATAAAAATACAAAATTTTATAAAAAAATACAAAATTTTCTATATAATTTTATTATATACAGAAAAATATAATTTTTTTCTATATTTTATTTTTTAAAATACAAAAAAAAAATTCCTGACTTCGCCAGGTATATTTCTGTAGCCAAAAAATTACCCAAAAGAATTTAGTCCTCACTGACACAAATTCCTGACTACGCCACTGGGTGGAAGAATAACCTAGAAAAACATAAGTTATGAAACGAGTTTTTAATTTATGACTGGAATAGGGTCTGAGTCAAGAAAAACACAGACATTTAAAGCTTTTTAATCTCAAATAATCGGGATCTTTATGCAACAATTTTGAAAAAGAGGGTTTTAATTTTAAAATAGGAGTGGGTAATCGATTTATTAAATAGACCGATGTTGAAAATGCATGTGACCACAAATTTTTAGGAAGACCAGATTCATTTGATAAAGAGAGATCAATTTCGACGATATGTTGATGTTGTCTTTCCTAAATATATTTGTGTTCCGGAGTATGTGGTGGTTTGGTGAAATGAGAAATTCCATGGTCACCTAAAAATTGTTTTATAGCCAAGTACACTCCTCCATTATCTTATAATAAGATTTTTATTTTATTTTTGAAATAATTTTCAACTAGTTTTTTGAATCGAATGAAAGTAGATTGAACTTCGGACTTGTGTTTCATATAATAAATCCACATATAACGGGAATAATGATCAACAAAAATCAAATACTATTTAAATCCATCATATGAAAGTAAAGGCAAAGTCTAAACATCTGAGTAAATTATTTCAAGAGGATAATTAGAGGTAATTGAGGAATTATCAAAGGGAAACTTATGGCTTTTATTCAACTAACAAGAAATACAATCTGACTGCTCAAAAATTGAAGTGCCTAAATTAGAATTTTGCTGACGAAATCAGGAAATAGAAGATGACGAGTGACCCATGATATGATGCAACGTGGCCAACAATCGCTTGACAAAAGTGTGAATGGTTGATTTCGATTGGGGCCACATGTAAACGCCATCCACACATGGTCCTTTAAGTATATATGGTTTTTCCTAGATGAATATCCTTCACATAAAAACAATCCGACAAAAAAGAGACAATAAATATTTTCAGCACTGAATTTTGAAACAGACATTATATTTTTTGAAAATTTTGACACATGCAAGACAATGGAAAACTTGAAAATATGATCATGATTTTTCAAAGTAAAGAACCTGGTATGAGAAATATGTAAACCTATGCCATCCCTAATCCGTAGCATAGAGTTGATCGGTGCCAGTGTAGTCATTGTGGAGGGCGAGGTTGTTGAGGTCATTGGTTATGTGATTTGTAGAACCGGTATCCATTGTCCATTGATTCGGTGATGAATTATGGTCAAGGACGTTATCTTGGGGTGGCAATTTTGATGTGAACTGATTACTAGAGGGCAGCGGAAAGTTTGGGTGTTTAGCCTTAAGTTTGGCACAATGGGACATGATCGACATGGCCTTGTTGGTAACAATACTAACAACGGCCTATAAAGGGCTTGGATATGTTCGGGTTTTGTTGGGGTTGGAATTTTGGGAGGAGGACAGGGCGGATAAAATCCAGGATTGGTTCGGGTTGGACTGGTACGACGGTTGCGAATTAGAAGCGTTGAGTCGGTGCACCGTCGCTTGTGCTTTCCAAATTTAGATCCAACTCTTTTATTATAAGCCTTTCATGAAGCTCATGAAAAGATATCAGAGTCTCCCTGTTGTTGACGCCATCGATAGCCGATTGGTAAGAGGTGTCGAGGCCTTTGAAGCCATACTCTGTTAAGTCCTCTTGGTTGACCGGCGAGCCAAGAGAGGCGAGGAGATCAACCATGGGCCTTCATGTCTTGCATATAATCCGAGATAGTCGAGGCTCCATTCTTTGTGGCTTGAAGTTTGGACTTGAGTTGTTTCTTGTGGCCTCGGGAAGCAGTTGCATATGTATGCTTGAGTAAATCCCAAACTGCCTTTGAACTCTTTTCTTGCCTGACTAGATTAAGGACTTGATCAGTGAGAGTTCCGATCAAGGCCCCATGCACTAGTTTGTCTTACTGATCCCATGTTTGGAACGCCCGATTTGGAACTTGGACGTTGTTCTCGACCACAATAACAACCGGACAGGGGATGGTGTCGTCGAGATAGCTAAATAGGTCGTATCTAATGAGGATTAGCTTTGTTTGAGATGACCAGCCAAGGTAGTTCGTAGGGGTTAATTTGATGTTGTTAGCAAGACTAACCAAAATCAATGGTTTATTTGTTTCAAAAAGGTTAGCTAGGTAGGAGGGCTAGTGCTTGGGCGGCCATGAGTATGTGTCGATCGTGAGGACTTTCGTAATTTTTGGAATCCTCAGAAGCGACTAATACCATATAGAGAAATAGAGTACTGCAAAAGTGCGAAGATTATTATTGATGATGATATGCATACTTATAAAAAAAAGAACCCTAGGTATGTAGAGATAGGATCATATATATCTAGTTATAACAACTAGCTAAGATGATGTAACAACCTTAATTCTAGCAATATAGCCTAGTGAGAGATAATATAATTATTGAATTAGAATAGTAGTCTAAAATACAAATTATCAATATCTTCAACGTGTAATGTTGACGCCCCTAGGTCTCTCCCACACAAAATTTAGTTTAAACAAAGCCTTCCATTTTCCTACAATATATCACTAGCTAATCTTTTTAAAATTAGCAAAAGGAAAATAATGATATTGCACGTACTACTGGATGATCATCAACTCGTGCATATATATACACTCAAAGTCTCCTTACAAACCTTCATCAAAAAATACAATTTAGAATACATACGTACGTACTAAATTAATAAATTAATTAAGAAACCAGAAGTGTAATTAAGATGGCGGACATTGGTGCAAGCGCCCCTGCGCCAAGCAGCGGAGTCGACGTCGACGACTTCACCATGCTAGAAAACTTGATTCATTCGCCACCAGTACAACGCTACATGCTGGAGGCGTTCGTGCTGGTCACGGCGTTGCTTCTCGGGTCGATGCGGATCCTGCGTTCCCTCCGGCACAGAACCGGATGGTCCTTCGCCAAGTTCCGCCTTCGTGCGTCGGACAACCTTTTTTTTCTTTTTTTCTTTTTTTTTTTTGAAAATGTAAAAATGCATTAAATAAAATATAGATAATTACAAGAAGAGTTTGGGAGCACAGAAGCTCTACATATACAAAAGCGACCTGAGAACAGAATAAGTAGAGGAACGCCTATCAAAAACAGGGCAAAACACAAAAGATCAGTGTGGATGCTCATAAGTAATGGTACAGTCCAAATTATGGGCTGCCAGACAGCTCTTGAGGTGACCAATGATCCTTCTGGAGCAGGTGCGAGGACAAGGATTGATGTTGCTGAAGATGACATCGTTCCTGGCTTGCCAGACAAAGTAAACAAAGGCAGTGAAGGAAGCAACAATTAGTCGGGAATTGACGGTTTTGTTGTTATGACAATGGGCAACCCATTCAAGCCAGTTATGGATTGTCGGAGCTCTGCGAGTGATGTGCAGCCAGTCCAAAATATCACCCAGAACGAATTTGGAGAAAACACAGTTGTTAAAGAGGTGATCATTTGTTTCAACCCCATTGTTGCAGAGCGTGCAGGTGGTGCTATCCAGAGTAATCCATCTGCTCAGTCTAGCTTTGGTTGGGAGGCGGCAATGGAGAGCCATCCAAGTAATAAAGGAGCATTTTGGAGTGTGTAGACCGTTCCAGATTACGCGGCCCCAAATCCAGAAAGTGCTTCTTTGGCGAAGGAGGTCATAGGCGAGTCTGGAGGAGAAGCGGCCATTGGGGTGGGTGAGATTTTCAAGAATAAGGCTCGGGGAGGAGATGTTCAGAAGGGAATCGCGGAGTTGCAAAATAGATTTCCATCCCCAGCTATCATTGGGTTTGATGGGGACATTCCAGATGTTGTAAGCCCCTAGCAAGTTGGCTCTAGCCCATCTAGTCCAGACATTGGTTGGGGGGCCGGTCAGTTCAAGGAGAGATTTAGAGAAGCAGGCTCGATTCCAGGCTAAGAGTTCTTTGAACCCTAGACCCCCTTCATCCCGGGGACGACAAACGGTACTCCAAGCAATTGGGGATTTATTAGTGGAGGTGCAACCAGCCCAAAGGAAAGATCGAAATATGGCTTGAACACGGGTAATAACATCCTTAGGAAAGAGCAAGGCATGGCACCAAAAGGTGTTGATGCCTTGGAGGACCGATCGGATTAGTTCAACACGACCAGCATAAGAGAGATTTGTGGCAGTCCAAGACTGCACTTTGGAAGTCATCTTGTTGACAAGGTCAGTGTACTCGCTGCATCGGAGCTTACGAGAGCCAAGGGGAACCCCTAAATATTTGGTCGGAAGGGAACCAACAGTAAACCCCGAGAGAGTGAGCATTTGATTTTTGATATCATCATCAACTCCCCCGAAAAAGATAGAGGTTTTATCCGGGTTGAGTCTAAGACCCGAGAGGATACCAAAATCATTAAGAACTTTGAGGATCGAGGAGAGTGAGGCCACGTTTCCTTTGCAAAATATGATCAAATCATCCGCAAAAGCGAGATGGTTGACACGGGTGGTACTGCAATTGGGATGCCAGTTGAAAAGGGGGTCATAGGCAAGGCCTTGGAGCATGCGACTCAGATATTCCATTATCAAAACAAAGATGTAGGGGGAAAGAGGGTCGCCTTGACGAAGACCACGTTTGGCCGGAAAGAAGCCCTTATTTTCACCATTTATTGAAACAGAGTAAGTTGCACTTGTGATGCAAGTAAGAATCCAGGAGATGGTGGGGGAAGGGAAGCCAAAAAAGCACAGCACATGCTCCACAAAGTGCCACTCAACAGTGTCAAAAGCCTTTCTAAAATCAATTTTAATGGCACAACTCGGAGCAATATTCTGCCGTCCATAATGTTTAAAGAGCTCTTGACAAAGCAAAATGTTATGGCGAAGGGAACGGTTCGAAACAAACGCACCTTGGCAATCCGAGACAATGTCTGGCAGAATACCCCGAATCCGATCTGAGATGAGCTTAGTAATGACCTTGTAAATGGTGGTACAACAGGAAATGGGCCGGAAGTCGGAAATGCGGTTAGGGTTTGGAATTTTGGGAATGAGGTGGATGGCGGTATGGTTGATCTATCGGAGTAGGCGGCCATTTCGGAAAAAGTCATGGATAGCCTGTAGAAAGTCGTTGCCCACAATGGTCCAAGCTTTCCGGAAGAAGAAGGAATTGTATCCATCAGGCCCGGGGTTTTTGTTTGGGTCAATGTCGAAAAGGGAGTTTTTGATTTCGAGGTTGGAGAAGGGAGTCGTGAGTTGTGAAGCACGTGCCAGGTCGAGAGTAGGTCCAAGGGCGAGGTGGTGCTCGGGGTAACAAGAAATTGGAGGCTGGGTTCCTAAGAGGTTAACAAAAAATTGGACTATGTGGTCAGCAAGGAGAGAGGGAGAGGTGATGGTACTGCCATCCGGGCTTAGGAGAGAAATAATGAGATTTTTGGAACAGCGTTTCTTTATGGATTTATGGAAGACAGAAGAGCAATTGTCGCCGACCCTTAGCCAAGAAAGTTTAGCTTGCTGTTTGAGCATGGACGAGAGAGAATTAGAGTCCGAGAAGATAGAGCTGGTGAGTGAGGACTCTCTGGCTTGGATGGATGCATCAAACGGTTGGGATTGGGCGGCGATTTGGAGAGAGTGGAGGGCATCCTTGTTCGCTCTGATGCGCTCAGTGATAGCTTCTATGTTGCCATTGCTGAAACGTTTGAGTCTGGGTTTCAGCAGCTTAAGTTTTGAGACCAGCTTGTACATGGCAAACCCTGAGATCGAGGTGCACCAGATTTCATGGACCAAGGGGAGGAAGAGATCGTGTGTTACCCAGGAGTTGCTGAAACAGAACGGAATATTTTTGTTGTGAGTCAAGTTGTTCAGGGAAACAATGATGGGGTTGTGGTCGGAGAGGCCGGGAGGAGCAAAAAAGGTGTTTGCGGTGGGAAAGGTGGAAAGCCAAGCGACATTGATGATGGCTCGGTCAAGTTTACACCAGATTCTATTGCCATTGCTTTGCTTGTTATTCCAGGTGAACATAGCACCAATGAAACGCATATCAAAGAGCCCAGTTTGTTCAAGACAGAGGGAAAGCTCATTGTTAGGCGGAGAGTTGATTGCACGCTCAGCTATCTTCTCATGGTGATTAAGGATGTAAAATCACCAGTAAGAATCCACGGTTCAGCAATAGTGGAGTTAAGGGTTTGGATGTTGTCCCAGAGGGCCTTTCTAAGGCGAGGACAGTTGGAGGCATAAATGAAGGAGGCAAGAATCTCAGTATTCGTGCTGAGATCACGGACACGGCAATGAACAATTTGATCAGAGGAGGAGAGAATAGTGAGAGTAATTTGTGTGGGATCCCAAAGAATGAGTATACGAACATTGTTTCCAATGTTGGAATTAGGAACGAATTGCCAACCGCTTAAGATGCCAGCAACATTTCGAGGGAGGTTTTCGGGGGAGATGTGTGTTTCAAGAAGGGCAAGGAGATTGAGGGAGTGCAATCGAGTAAGATCAATCGCTGCGGAGCGTTTGCTGGAGTGATTTAGGCCCCGCGAGTTCCAGCATCCTAAACGGATGTTACACATTAAGACGGGTTGGGCGCGGGGAGATGCTCCTTGAGCGTGCAAGAGAGGGTGCAAGAGAAGTTTGTTGGATGGGAGGGTTGGAGGAGGAGCGTAGACGTTTTGTTACAGAGATGGGAGTAGGGGGAAGAGGGGGAGCTAGAAGAATTGGAGTGGAGGAAGGGGGAGTAATGGCAGTAGAGGTGCCAGGGCATGGGGCAGTATGCTGAACGGGTTCAAGAGTTCCGGCGGTCGGAGAAGGGTTGACTGGAGCTTGGAGGGTCACAGCAGGTGTAGGAAGAAGAGGGGGAAGTTTTGAGGGGGCGAGATTTGAAGTTGAGCGATTAGAAGGTTGTCACATGGAATTACGGGGTTGTGTTTGGGGTCGGGGGCAGTTCTTTGCTGAATGGCCATAGATTTTGCAAGAAGGACAGTGATTAGGGAGCCATTCATAGGAGAGGATTTGGTGAATGATCTCGTCCTTGGATCGAAGAACAATTTCACGACGGAGTTCACAATTGGCTGAGACCTCCACAAGTATCCTCGCAAAAGAGACCCGGTCCTCATAAGCGGTGGGTTTGTCCATTTGTATAGGGGTGCCAATTGAAGAGCCAATTTTGGTGAGCATGTGATCAGACCAAAAACGGATGTCCAGGTTTGGCAAGGTGACCCAAATAGGAATGGTTTCAAGGCAAGTTAGGTCCAGCTCCATACCTGCTGTCCAGCGTTTTAGAACAAGAGGTTTCATGCCCGGGAGAAACCAAGGCCCGCGCTCCAGTATAGCCAGCAAATCTTGTTCTTTGGAGAAGCGGAAAATAAAGAGCCCTCGATCGTTCAGAATGATTTTAGGGAAGACGATGTCGGACCAGTTAGCAGAAACATATCTCTCCATGGCATGATAGGTGACTCTCTCACCCAAAGGGGCTCCAACAAGGGTCAAATTCCACTTTTCAATTTGTTCAGCAACATCGTCTTCATCAAATGGGATTTCTCCATTGTGGATCCCTTCAACAAAATGTAGAGCAAGATTGGATCTGTGTCGAGAGGAGCCACTCGCAGCTTCCAGATAAGAGCGGGCCTGGGGTTTGGAAGTGGGGTCTTCTTTTGGAATCTCAGAGGATATCCGATCTGGACGATTGTGAACAGAGAGAGGGTTAGGAGTGGAGGCAGGAGGGAGAGGGAGAGGGAGGTTGGAGGTAGAAGCCTGGTTTGGGTCGGAGAGCACAAGGGGGGCGGAGTTAGGGTTTGGAAGGGGCAAAGAGGCGGGAGGAGAGAAGGTGGGGTTTCCTGAGAAAGAGAGCTTGGAGGGAGTAATGGAATGAGTAGATCCAGGGGGAGGGACGTAATTAGTGATGGTTGGTGGGGGAGAAGTAATGGAAAGGTCCAATCTTTGACCTGTGGCATTTAATGAAGATGAGGAATTGGGGTTTAAGAACCTGGAATTGTTTGTGCGAATGAGTTCATCAGGAATGGGGTCAAAAGGACTTAAAGGGTCTTTGGCAGATGGGGATGTGCTAATTGTTGAAGGAGAGGACGAATTTAAGGCCGAAAGCTTTTTGGAACGGCGTTTCCGACTCATTTTCGGTGAACCAGTCAGTGAACAGGAAGGGGGAAGGGAACGCGCGTGAGGCGCGTTCTCCTTGGATGAATTGGATATTGGTTCTGTGCGTCGGACAACCTCACCATCCAAGTCCTCAGCTATGCCTACGGCCTTTACAACGGCACCCCTATCGAAGGCCTTGTGTTGGTATGGTTGGTGTTCCTAGTGGTGCTCGCCAGCACCACGTACAACTCCGGCTCCGACAGCCTCGAGGACAACGAGGCCATGCGTAAGAGCTTCTTGCAGAACAAAATGATCATATCCCTTTGGATTTTTTTGCTCCTCTTTTTAGCTTTACCAACACAGCCCATCTGGATCGCTCTCGTCGTCGTCCTTTGGACCTTGCACCTCCTCCAACTTGGAGAACGGAAGTTGGCGCTAATTAGCGCTTGTAGGACTCGTGCCGGCCTTGACAGGTGCTAAAAGTGATCTAAATAAATTCATTACTTAAATACTTCACTATTTTGGAAATTAGTTGTTTTAAATTTATCTAATTCAATTTGTTAGTGGGATAGTCTTTTATAAGCCGTGGCGGACCCAGGGGCTTGAGGGGGCGGTCGCCCCCGCTTCTTCCGGGAGTCGCTAGTATCACCGGAGCCGCCCTTGAATTTTAGTCGCCACAGTAGAACTCACCAGCCCCCCTTCCCCCCTCCTTCTTGCTGCTGCAAAACTTGATAAAAAATGGTGAAAGGGGGTACGACGAAGACAACCAACCCCTTTTCTTGTTTTCGTTTTAAAATTTTTTATTAAAACGAGTAGTATTATATTAATTGTTTAAAAAAAGGTGCACTACTACCTGTTATTCTACTAGGGTAGACTATTGTGACAAATCGGAACCCTAGGCTTAGCCTGCTAACTACTGCCTGCTATCCTCCACAGCTCCACTCGCTTGACATCTCTTGCCTTTTGGCAAGATTTTATTTTATATTTTTAGTTTAATTAATTAACTTAATGTGTGAACTGTGAAGTTAATCTTCTTTGAATCTACCCTAATACATTATAAAGTGGAATCTAAGTCTGTTATAAAATTTACGCAATGGGACATTTTTGAATAAATTAATATAAAATTATATTTTAATAAATTCTATAACAACTACAGTATTTTTGCTATATATACTAAATAGATAACATGTTTATATAATTTTTTATGTATATAATTTTCTATCTATGGATTATGTATTAAGTTACTACAATAGATAACATATTTATATAATTTTTATATACATAAATTCCTATGAGATGATATTTTCCATATTAATTTAATATTTTTATCTCTTAACAAGATTTAGGGTCTTAATATTTTTGTTATCTTTTAACAAGGCTTGAGCTCCAAGTATAAAATTTATATCTATATAATGATATAATTTTAAATAATAAATATTGTTATGTTGATATATTATTTTTTTGAGAAAAAGATATAATTTTATGTTGATGACTAAGATTATATGTAAATGTCAAAAAAAATTCGAATTCTAATTTAAATCAATGAAATTAAGTTTTCTTTATCTTTGTATGCATTTATATTAAAGATTTTTTCTTAAATCAAAGTTTGATAAAAAAAAATAGAAAAATTTACAAATCTGGATGAATATTTTCTTAGATTGAATTTTGATAAATATTTACATTATATTTTTCTTAATTTCCTTTTTATTTTATTTATGTAAATATAGATTTTTTTTTATCTAGCTCCACCTTACGTTTAAATTTTTTTTTATCTCTATGTTTGTAATTTAATATGGATGATAGGTTGATTAATACATTGAGTTTTATAAATTTTCATATATATTAATTTCCTTTATATTTTATTCATTCGTTATGTAAATTTAGTATGCATGGAAAACAACTTTATAGATGGATTAAATTTTGCAAAATAATACATAGGCAATTTTCTCTATATTTTATCTCTTAAATCAAGGACAATGTTCCCTTCTATACTAATCTTTATATTGTATTTTTCATATTTACAAACATTCTTATTATTATAGAGTAAAAGATAAGAACCCTAATATATAATTTTAATAAATTAACTTTAGAAAAATATTTTAATAAATTATTTTATGCTTTGTAGATAACCTATCCTAATTATTATAATCTTTATAAAAAAATCAAGTGTTTTATATATATTAGTGTCTAAAAAAATAAGAAAATATTATTTAAAAATATTCAATAAAAAGTTAAATCAATATTTTTATAATTTCAATCTAAATTTCGACAAGATCTCCACAAATAATGGAAAAATATTTAAAAATATATTGAATTAAAATATGGAGTACAAATACAATCTAAAAAAATTTGTCTATTGCATAATTTATTATGATATTAAATAAATATATTTAGTATTTTAAATTAATATCGTAGGATTGTATAGTTTTTAAGTAGAATTATCCCGTGAATATCACGGGACTTCAACTAGTTATGCATTATTCCCAGTGGCGGAGCCAGGATTGTCCGAAGGGAGGGGCGGACAATCTGGTCATTGCCTATTAACTTGTACCAAATTAACCACTTCCAAAACCAAGTTTAAATGTTAATTGCATAATTATGTGACAGACTTCCAACCAAAAAAATAAAGTGATGAATTGGAAAAAAAAATTTAAAATTACCTTTCTTTGAGTGATTAAGTCTCCCAAAAATGAGTTGTTGCCTTGTTGACACTGTTGGTACACGACTGTAACTTGGTGGAGGGCCTCTACTTGTTGAAAATCACCCAAAATTGGCCAAAATTGAGTAAAGTTTGTCAATTTATAAAGTTTCACACAAATACAATTGAATGAAACTAGCCTAGATATGAATGAACAGAAATGAGAAAACTAGCCCAATTCATTAATTTGTTTACAAACCCAAACATTAAAAAGCCCACCTTCTAATTTTTCATCTGCTTCTTCCCAAAGAATGAATGAAGCAGTGTGATAGACTCATGGACTCTGATGAATGCACAACGATGGCGGCTTCTTGCCTTCTTCGGTTCTCTGGGCTCCGGCAACAACCGCCGCAATACACTAACCGCCCCTCCCTCATTTTTCTCCGCCCCCACATCGCTTCTTCTCCGCCCCGACCTCGCCCTCACCCCAGGGGCGGTCTTCTTCGAAGCTCCGCTACTCCCACCGTCACCAGGGGCGGCCGCCCATGCCCGCAACCCCCTGCCTCCGCCTTCCCATTCATAAAAAAGATCGGTTATATGTTTAATTGTGATAAATTGATGGTGTGATTGTAGACCTTTACCGCTTGGCTTGAATTAATTTAGTTTGAGTCTAGGAGACAAAATATTGTCGTTTAAAGAGTCGTAAGTAATGATGCGAATTTATAACTATCTATTTATTAAGAAACTTTCTATCGCTATTTCTGTAATTAATTGTATTTAAACCATTTATTGAACTACGCCAAGTTTGAAATATTGTTACTAAACCAGTCAATTTTTCTCGATTGATAGAAGAGTGAGCAATCAATTTTCTCACTTAGGCGGGAAGGTTACAGGTCTGTTTGTTATTAAAACCAGTCACGTGCACAACATGTTCTCTGTTTGTTATTAAAATGAACTAGCAACTAACACTTGGTTTAACTAATCAACAAGTAAACCTGTATCAAAAGCACATAAATTCCTAGGCCCGCCACTGTTTATAAGTAATCATTTTAATTTGTAATTAGTTTAATTAAAGCATATATTGTACGTACTAGCTTTCATTAGAGAAGAAAGTTAACATATGTTAACAAGAAATGTTGCTTTTTTCATTCAACAACGTGTTAACAGGGTCACAATGGTGGTCGCAGAGTTCATGAGAAACGAATGCAGCACAGATGTTGGGACTCCACCAAACCCAACTACTATGCAAGGCTATAAGTACTTGGTTGGATTCAAAGCCGCGCTTGATCAGGTGGTTGCTGAGTACCCGCCTAGCCACGACAAGCAACTTGATCTCCACACGATTGCCACTCTCGAGAGTATATGGCAGTGTGAAGGGAGCTTGTTATCCGAAAGAGGCGATCCAGATGGGCATTTGAAGGATATGTGTCTTTCCTTTTCATTGTTCTGGATCCTCCTCCGCAGGTTTTCGGATTTTGAGCTTCACGAACTATTGGGCGAGGAATCGCGTGAAAAGACGTGGAACTTTGTAAGGTATGGGCTAATTCGAGAGCAGGACGATGGGAAGGAATGCCAAAGAGCGTTTAGAGTGGTTGAGTTAGAGCTTCAATTTCTTTACGACTACTTTTATAATACCAACTTTGCTACCTACTCAAGAGGGGCTCGATTCTTGCTTCTCCGGGCATCAGTCTTGGTTTTATATTTTTGTGTGACATACTTCACTCTAAGGCAGTTGGACCCTTCGCTTGACTATACTCAAATCAAAGTCACCGAAGTGATTATAATGACGATTAGTGTCGTGGAGTTGACCTATATCGCCAACATGATCACCTCAAGATGGAACAAAGTAAAATGGGTTTGCAGCTATGTCGAGAAATCCTGGTGGCAAACGAGATGGGGAAGGTTGAAGGGGGTGTGCTTAAGCATCTTATGTCGCGCTCCATGCTTTAGTCCTTGCATTAGCGCTTGGCGAAGAAAGCTTCACCAATACTCATTGCTCGATTCATATGGCCACACACCTTTCAAATTAAGGTTTAGGCGCATCTTGGAAGGTTACTTTGAACTTCCTATTGTAGGGCAGAAAGGTAAGAAGCCCATCAAGCTATCAAGGAAAGTCATGAAAGCGGTCATCGTGTCTCTACAAACAAACGGCAGAAGATTGTCAAATGGAGTTGCTTCATTACGTCGAAATAATGTGGAAGATAGTCTCTCATGGGCTTGCAAGAACAATGAGAGCAGCATTCGCATCGTTCTCATTTGGCACATAGCTACTACCATGTGTGAAATATCCTCAAATACATCCGGCCCAAATCTCGTGGATGCACCCACCTTTACTGTAAACTTCCAAGTAGCAACTTCCTTGTCAAAGTATTGTGCACACTTGGTAGCCATGACCCCAGAGCTTCTACCTGATCATGTTTATGTCACACAATGGCTATTTGAGCAAGTGGTATTTGAGGCCAGAAAGGAGCTCAAGGGTTGCCATTCCAATAAAAGCAAGTACCAAAAGCTTATGAGAATGAGTGAAGAAAGTGACCATTCCACCACTTTAGAGCAGGGCGCGGCATTAGGGAAACATTTGATATTTGGAATACAAGATGCAAGTCTAAGGTGGAAAGTTTTGGCGGACTTTTGGGCAGAGATGATCTTGTTTTTAGCTCCTTCGGAGAATGCAGCTCCTCATGCAAAATATCTTGTGACCGGGGGCGAGTTTATAACTCACATTTGGGCTTTACTTACACATGCTGGGATTGTAAACAGAGATAGCCCGATGTAATGACTAAGCCTAAGATCGAGCTTGCTTTCTGCCTATTAAGCATCTTTCTAAAATTCATTGGGTGTTGACAAATGTGAAGTGTGCTATTATTACATTAAATCGTTGTTTGGAAAATTGTAAGTTGTACGTTTGTAACAAATTGTGTATGTTGATTGAGGTTTGATTCTCGTATTATATTATTAGTAGCGTGGCCATTTTCTATCCTACTTTTATACTTACAATGGTTGAGATATTTTTTTAGTAATATCAAATGTCTAATATGCAATTTTGTAAATGATGTGTGCGGGTAGGGTTGTAATCGAACCTAGTTAATTCCAGTTTTGAATTGCCCAAACTCAATTCAGTTAAAAATAGGAAGCTCGATCTTAAACGCACGTTTCGTTCGAGCTTAAAATCATGTTTAAACTTAGTTCATTTAAATTCTCACGAAGCTCGAGCTTAGTTCGCGAGCCTCTCATTTTGTTTCTTCATGAGATGAGTTCGTGAACAACTCATTTACCTGATCATCTACACAACCAAATAAAACCAGAAACTAAACTACTTAGTTTGAGAAAAACCACAGAAACCATGTAGTTTTATATAAACTATATTTTATATATATATATATATATATATATATATATATATATATATATATATATATATATATTAGAGCTTATTCATGAATGTATATTCTAGTTTGTTGTGAACGTATCATCAAGTTTGCTCATGAACGAAACGATTTTTCTTGTGCTTAAGCTCAATTCATTTATCTTTCGAGTATTAGAATTGTCTTCAAGCCCGACTCGTTTACTAATCGAGCCAAAAACGAACAAGACTTTAATCGAGCCAAACATTGGTCGAGGATTTGAGTCATGTCAGGTGCACATCGTTGTAGTAATCTTCCTTGTTCCTTGCAAGCAAACCGACTTTCACGGTTTTGTAGCCGATATCGACCTTCTAGCGATGACCGCTAGAGGCCAGGGGAATCCCGAACAATCTTCCTGCCTCTTTGCAAGCAAACCGAATTTCATGATTTTATTGCAAGATCGACTGCCTAACGACATCACGTCAGTGGCCAGGAGAATCCCAGGGGACGATCTTCCTACCTCCTTGCATGCAGGCAAATCGACTTTCACGGTTTTGTCGTTAGGATCTACCTTCTAGCGATAACAACTAGAGCCCAGGAGAATCCCGGAGCGATCTTCTTGCCTCCTTGAAGGCAAACCGATTTTCACGGTTTGTTGCGACAGTGGTTCATTCTTGACCGCTCATCGATCAACGATGTTAACGACCTTTTTTTAAACATAAAGGCGAAAACATAACTTCATTAACTAAAAAAAGAACTATGAAGGGAGAATCCTCTTGAACTTTGTGGATTTCCTTGCATCTTTCAATTGAAGAATTTGTACATTTTAAATTGCATCATTGTTCTTAATTTCATCTATAATTTCTTCTATTGAATGGATGATCAATTTCTCCATGGCTAGCTAAATCTCTAATTATAAGGTTGGGTCATACCCACCAATGATGCAATTTGTTTAATAATGGGTTGATCCTATAGGGTTAATCTAATTAGTTTATTAATATGAGTCCACCTACCGAGTCTTCTACTGAGCCACCTACTGAGGTCTCGCCTTTCGATACCCAACCCTCTACCGATGCTTGGACCCGTGGTGCCGACCCAATTGAGGCATGGCCCCTCAATACCGTGCCAACCGGCGATGATGCTCTCAGTGCCGAGCTCCCTATCGACCCATGGCACCACGATACCGACCCATGGAACCTCGGTACCGACCCACGACACCTCGGTACCAACCCACGACACCACGGTAATGTAACACCCCTATTTTACAACATTGGGTATTACCGCCAGTGACCTCGGATTTTACCGTCCAAAGTCACCCAAGGCTTTTAGAATGATATTGAACAATAAAAAATGCGGAAATAACAAAATCATATAAATAAAAGGGTGCTCTCTAAAGAGACTTTGTTCGTACAAACCATCTTACATTGCTTTAAACCAAATGATGTTCGAGAATGAAACGAATAAAAACTTTGTCCTTGAAACATAAACGGAAATAAACCAAAAGGATTGAAAATACATCTTGAAGCTCCTTGTCCTTCCTTCGCCTTCACCTTACGCCTTATTTGGGTTCCTAGGTTCTGACATAATTCGCGAGGGGTGAGAATATGCCAGGCAAACATGCGAAAAAGAAGAATTAGTCTAAGAGACTAAGCAAGTGGGAAAGGAACTTCCCTAGGGTAATTTGGTAATTCTTAATGAGGGAGAAATGATTGTATGTGTTTGAAGTATAGAACTTTATGTGGGGTTATTCGATTTGAGGAAGAGCGTATCACAAGCAGAGATAGCTCGTTAATCGAAAGAAGAGCTACTAGATTGAAGACTTCTTTTAGAGTAGAAAGGACGTTGGGAACGTCATTTAATTTATACAAGTTGAAAACCTTTCGCGCCTTGAGCGGACCGAGAGCCGGATCGATCATTTGAGATCGGTCCGGTTTTGATGTCTTTTAAATGTGCATTGGGCACTTATCTTGTATAGTGACGAAAATATTCGATTTCGTTAATGATTTTTAAAGGGGGGTGGGGGCTTGGATGGCCCGGTCCACCAAAGGAAAACTCGATTCTAGACACTTAGCTAGAGTGCCACTCATCCCTCCTTGCAATCGGAGCGGACATGGATCATGATCCTGAAAGTCGTACTTTAAGCGCAAAGGCATAAAACTTAGTAAAATTATATAGAGGTGTCGGCTACTCCCGCGCCCCTCACTAGTTCGTTCAACATCATTCTCTTAACGAGACCGTAAACAAACAAGGCAACAACAAAGCTAGCATAATAATCCTAGCAAGTATTAAATAGCGGAATAACGATAACAGTGGGGTCATTATATCTAACAATCGATATTCCTAGGTTCGTTTATTACTAGCAAACAAGTTGTTCCCAACATCGAGAAATTTCACGGAATGAATATATATATATATAAGGCTGCAAGCGGAAATTCCACTTTCCTTTGCTTTTACGAGTATAACTAGCGAGATGACAGAAACGTTGACCACGACTCGGAGCGAATTCTCGACCTATCGACACGGAAATTTACGAACGGGCTTTAAATACGAATTTTCTTTAAATTCTATTTAAAGTTGTGAAATTCTCTTGTATCCTTATTATAAGAGAATGAAATTCTAAATTATTATAATAATAATTTAGATGGGCTAATTAAAATAATAATATTCCTTTATTATTATTTTAACTTTGTAATATCCTTTTATTCTCATAAAATTCTTATTATTATTATTTAAACATTTTCATTCTTGGAAACCAATAATATCGTTATTTAATTTATTAAAATATTCTTAGGATTGTAAAAGTCCATTGTGCCCTTATTAAAATATCTCATCTTAAAGTTATTATAATATCACCATATTTTCCATAATATCCATAGTAAATTTAGTAATACTTAAAATATTATTTTCTCATCAAATAATATTTTATTAAAACATGATCTTAGCAAAACCTTATTTAAATATATAAACTATATAAAAATAGAGGTAAAATATTACTAGGCATTCTTTCCTTAGTATTTCCATAAATATAAATTTCTATATACTTTATAAAGTAAGCTTTCTAAAAACCTAGCATAATATTAAAATAAACTTATTTTCCTTATTTACATATATCCTCCCATATCTTTAATTTATATAAATATATGATCATGGCTTAAAATATCTTATTTTATAATCAATAGCATTTTTATAAGATATCTTAGTTCCAATTATAATATCTCTCCTATTTTCCCATTATCTTTTCATACAAGGCAACTATTATAACTTAGCAATATTATTATCATATTATATATTAACTTGTCATCAAAACTTTACCATATTTATTAAATAAAGATTATGTCTTTAGAATCTCTACACCTAGAGATATGTCAAAATAATATTTTATTATATACTAAATTTATTATCATATCTAACATCATTATAAAAATAGTTCATAAGTCTTTAAATTCTCTACTCTTAGAGATATATTATAAAAATAAATAATATACCTTTGTTTTATAATCTTCTACTAGGTATTTTAATAATAGAAAGGTACAAGCTTTAAACTAATAACTTTATATATAAAAATACTTTTACAAGAGCTCTTAATATTATTAATATAAATCATGTCTTGCAATTTATAAAAATAGTAGATTATCCAACATTCTTTATTTAATTGATTTAATCTAATTCTCAATTAACAAGGTCTCCATCATAATATTTTTATTAGATTTAATCTTGCAAATAATCCTTATTTGATTTACTTATCTCTACTAACAACTTATTTTAATAAACATAAATTAACTAATTAAATTAAAAAAAGGGGTTAAAAATTATACCCTACTTGTATTCTGTATTACAGAATACTAAGATGGAGGTGGCAGGGGAGGGCGACGAACAGGGGCGACGGCACCAGGGTCTCTGGCAGGGCACGGCGGCGCGTAGAAGGGATCGGCGACGACTGTTGGGCGGTCCGGCGGCAGAGAGGTGGTCGGCGGTGCACACAAGGGAGAAAAAGGAGGGTTGTGATGGAGCTTTGAATGAGAGGAACTAGAGCTTGAGGGCTGATTTTTGAAGAAAAAAAATTGAGAGAGTTTGCTAGTAGAGAGGAGGTTTGAAGAATTGTGTGAGTTTGGAGGAGGTTGGGGCTCCTTTAAATAGGCAAGGGAGCAAGCTTCACACTCCATGGCCATGGAGATGAACCAATGGAGAAGAAGGTGATGCTCCTCTATTGGGCAAGAGTGTGTTTGTTGAAGGGTGATGCAAGGGTGATGCATCAATGGGAGTCTTGCAAGCAAAAGAGAGGGAGAAGAAGAAGAAAAGGACATGCAATGGTGGGATTTTGAATCTACGTCAATCACATCAGACAATAGTCTTATGTCTTTAGGAAGGAGAAGATCAAAAATTGATATAAAATTAAAAAGGTGGGGTGAATGAGTAGAAAATTGCATTGGTCTAGGGGATTGAGGGAGGGGCGTGAGACGGGTTGCAAGAGGTCTCGGGTTTAAGTCCCGGATCTTGCATCCTTTTTACTGAATTTTTATTATGTTTTAAGTGACTTGTTGTACCCCTCTTTATTTAATAAAACCGAATTTATGAAGCATTATTTTTATTTAATTGCTTTCATCTCTTCATAACCCTTGTAATGCCTTCTTGAATTTTATTTAATTTTATTTACTTAAGAATCTCTTTTAAAAGAGAAAAATAAGGGTTATTATAATAATTGTAAATACTCTTTTATATAGAGAAAAAGATTATAAATATAAATATTATATTATATTCGGTTTTAAAAACCTTGGAATATTGCGGATATTACAAGTAATGACCCACGGCACCTTGATATCGAGCCTTGCTCCTCCGACGCTCTCAGTGTCGAGGCCCCTACCGAGGCCTCGCCACTTCGTATCGTGTCTGTTGGGGCGTCGGGCGCGCCGTTGCACACGCCGATTTCTGACCTTAGCGCGCATTTGCCTTTGATGGACGATGTCACTTCTTCGGGCACTTTTGATGGCACTTTGTCCCATGACTTGAATGAAGATCCCAACCCTAATGACTGTTGAAAAGGATTCTTGACAACAAATAAATTTATAATCAAGACCCCGCTGAGTACAGGGGAGTCAAGTTCGTCCACGAGAGAAAGTCAGTATCATGTTTTGTTCTTACTTTGGGTGCAAGCAAGCAACAAAGTTATGGTTTTTATCAATAAGAGAGAAAATTTAAGGTTTTGGTATCCCCACAACAATAATTATGCATGAAAATGCTAATAAAACACATAGATCATGCCTTTATCACACAAAGTCATCAACTTTCATCAACTTAAGCAAGTAAATCAATCAACTTTCGCTAAATTAATAAACTTACTATCTATCTCTTCTACTTCAACTAGGATTGATCTGCTTTCGTTTCAAAACCCTAATTGGCTATTCTGATTCAAAGTTTCAATGCACTTTCCCTTCAACTATGAATGAGAAATTCCTTTTCCACTTTCGTTTCAAGGATTAAGAACAAGAGAATAGATTCATGCAATAAAAACAATCAAACATGATCAAGATCAAGCATACAAAACCATTGTTAGGTTTATCCCCAACCTTAGAGACTACTCACAAGACATGATTGAAACAAACAATTGCATTAATAAAGAGAAAGGAAAAGCTTACAAACTGAATTCAAAACGAAACTTGTTCTCCAAGAAAACTCCAATCTCGTCCTTTCTCTACTCTATCTCACGCCCCCTCTCTTCTCTCTACCCTAAAACTAATGTGAATGATCATGGATTCTAAAGCTAGAACAAGAGTATATATAGAGAAACTAATCTATCTATAAGGAAAATAATATCTCTAAAAGATATATCCCTTAAAACTATCTAATAATAAAAAGATATAGGATAAAAAGTCATTAATTTGCGCCGACTCTACTGTCTCTACTGACTTGGGATGCCTCGGTACCGACCCTATCAGGGTCGTTATAGTTCAGTTGAATTATGCTAATTTTCTTCTTTGTTGAGCACCTCGTTACCGACCCTGTGACCTCAGTAACGACCCCCACAGCTTTGTTAACAACCTTGTAATTTATTTATCTCCTTCGATAGGGGGTTGTTAGCCTTCATTTTTGTTTTGATTCTTCTTCCTTAAGCTCGGTAACGGGTCTATAGACTTCACTCATGGCTTGAACTCAATCTCAATATCTTTCATGAGTGCTTTATTCCTTCGGTTTCTCATCTTCTCTGAAAATATGCTCCAAACAGCTCCAAAACCTATAAAAACACCATCAAAGCTTATGTAGACTCCAAATCTTAAGGAAATACAAAAACCCACACAAACGACTCAAAAGAAAACACAAAACAAAAGAAAAAGACCGAAACACACGAAAAACACACCCTAAAACACGACTAAAAAGATGGATATCAATGACAAGTCCAATTTGCATGACAAAGGGGAGTCTTCACTTGGACAAGTAACCAAGGCCAATGTCCGAGGCGCTAAGAAGCCAAGTCAAGGTGTCACGCCCTATCTTGGGTGCATCAAGGAGTAGCTGATAGGTCATAAGTTTTCCCAAGTCTTCCGAAGGTGAAGGTTGGAGTCTCCTTTTGACTCTCGGTTCCACAAGTGATTCGTTTGCGGTTAAGGACAATTAGTTTGTTTTCTTGAAATTATGGGGTGTGTTGTGTAATTTCTTGGAAGTTGTGGATGAATGAGTGAGGTGTGGGATTAGAGTTATTAGTCTCGTTTTTTGCCTCCTTTCTTCTTTAGACTTGAATCATGACTATGTTCTCTTTTCCTTTGATTTCAATCTAAATTTGCTTGCACCTCTCTTTATCAATCTTGTTGTTTGATTGTTGGTGAGTCATATCCGATGATCTCTCGACTCTAGTTTGCTTCTCTTGGTACGTCATATTCAAGAGTAGCATCCATATCCTTCACGCCATCTCCATCTTCACTCGTCTAAGAGAGGATATCGTTCTTCTTTCAAGTTAATCATCTCCACCATCGATCCGGCCATGAAGTGTTATCAGAGCCACGCGAAGGTATCGCCATCTAAACCTTGTTTCGAACTTGGTTGTTCACACGTTTCAAGTATTATCTTGATCGTCCTCTATCTTGTGTTGTGTGCAAGTGTACCCTTGTGTCTTGCGTTTTTTGTGTGTCCATTTTCATCCTTGATTATTGTTTGATTCAGGTCGAATTTGAGAGGATCCATGGCTGAAATGTTTGCACAAAATGGTGAAGAACACCAAAGGTTTCTTGTTTGATTGAGTAGTTGAAAGGGTTTTCCTTACTCCTTGTTTAATCCCTTCAATTAAGAGCTTGTTTGAAAACTTGTTTGCTGAAATTCATGGTTGAATAATGAGGGGTTGAGTGAGTAAAACACGGGAACGACACTAAGAAGTGTTGTCTTGCTTGCTTGTTGTCTAAATTTTGTTTGTTAAAAGAAAATTCAGTATTTCGAGCCTGAAGAAAAGTCGGACTCGGGGAGAAAGAGAATCGGGGCTAGAAAAACTACCCGACGAAAGTGAAAGAGAGGTTGGGCATAGAAAAATTCGGACCCCGTGAGAAAAAGAGCCCGAGCAAGGCCTAAATCTTAGTTGAAGTTGTCATTTGACTTTCTTGGTGTTTAGTAGCTTCCTAGCTGTTGTTGCCTTTTGATAAGTGTGTGGTGTGTTTGATCTCTTCTTTGTTGTATTTGTTGGAAACCTCATACTTGCAACTTGTCGGATTTCCATCTCGAACTAGTATTGGTGATTAGTTCGTGTGCATTCTATACCCTTGATTGTTACTTGGTTTGTTGAGATGACGAGTGCAGGTGATGACTAGGGTTGAGCACGATTCGGTCAGAACCAAATTTTTGGACCGAACCGAACCGAAACTGAAACCAAAACCGAAACCAAAACCAAAACCGAAAAATATCGATTTAGCAAAATCCAATATTTTTGTTCAGTTTAACAGATATAAATTTTTAAAATATCTAATATTTTTATTAGGCAAAGACTTTGCACTGCGCATCTCTCAATTCTCATTCTGATGATACACATACACTCGGTTTTCGGTTTCTCCAAAGAGGAAAAACCCTAGCAAGTCCCAACTCGCAAGCATCAACAGCCTCCCCCTCCCACCTGCCCACCTCGGCCTCAAGTCGCCTCCCCCTACGGGCCCATCCGTCGACCGTCACCCGTCGGCCATCATCCGTGGTGTGGCAGTGCGGTATAGTCGAACTAGGGCCTGGCGTATTTTTGTCGTCCTCGTCGTCGATCGTCCTAGGGTTGAGCAACCACTTCTGCGGAAACCACTTCACCGGCTGTTCAGTGACATTTCCTTGCTTCTAGTTCCTGCACTTAAGCTCCGCTGAATCGGGGATTCGAGATCAAGAAAAAGGTCAATTTAGTGACATTTCCTGATCCCTTTCTTCCCCTTTACCTTTTGAATGTCTTTGATAGTGTAAAATGCTTTAAGATTCAGGTTGAGGAATCCGTCCTCATCTTTGTCTTCCTTTTTTCAGAATATGCTGTAAGATTCGTTCAGTTGCTTAATGTTGTGATTGTTGTCTAATGTTGACACTTTGACTTCATTTGATAAATTCATTTTCTGAATATGCTCTAATGTTGTCTAATGTTGACACTTTGACTTCATTTGAATTGAATGGGAGTAGGGTTGAGCATCGGTTCAAAACCGAACCGAATCGACAAAAACCGAACCGAACCGAAAACCGAAATTCCATTTTATGTGAACCGAAAACCGAACCGAATTGGTTCGGTTCGGTTCGGTTTCGGTTTTTGTCGGTTTTACATAAATAGAAGGTTATTCTTTGGAAAATTCGAACCGAACCGAAATTTAACCGAAAACCGAACCAAAACCGAACCGAAACCGAAATTTGGAAAATTCCTAAACCGAAAACCGAACTGAATTATATCGGTTTCGGTTCGGTCGGTTCGGCTTAAAATTTCGGTTTGAACCGAATCGTGCTCAGGGGACTGAATGCTTAATATTGTCTATTGTGGGCTACTTGGGTTAGTGTCCTTGTTTGAATAAATAAGAGTCATAAGACTGATGCTTGAATACTTTAATGTTGACTTGAATAAGACTTAAATTTTGGTTCGGTTTTTCAGATTTTTATTTCATTTGGTTAAATTCGGTTTTATACTGAACCGAACCGACTAAAACCTAAACCGAACCGAAAAAAATTCGGTTCGGTTTTCAGTTCATGAAAAATCAAAAATCGATTTTCGGTTTGGTTTTGGTCGGTTCGGTTCGGTTTTGAACCGATGCTCAGCCCTAGTGATGACAAAGACAAACAAAAGGTAATTGAAGAGTCTTCCAATTCGGTGGAGGCCATGCTTCGGTCCATACAACAATCTATGCAATACATGGAGACTCGCTTGGAGGCTTGTTTCGACGCCTTGGAAAACCGAGTACAAGGCTTGGACGAGAGGATTCAATAAAATGAGATGGCACTCTCAAGTGTGAACCGAGTGGAGCCTCACACTCAAGTGAAGGTGGCTAACCTTGCCTCCAAAGGCATGGGGTTTGACCACCAAGAGGTTGATACCAATACATTCAATCCAAGAGGAGATGCGTGTTATGTTGACCGTTCCAAGAAACTGACCTTTGACCATGACGAGAAAGTTGTTTGCAAGAAAACTTATCTTAGA
Organism: Fallopia convolvulus; assembly: GCA_964016875.1. Classification (NCBI taxonomy): domain Eukaryota; kingdom Viridiplantae; phylum Streptophyta; class Magnoliopsida; order Caryophyllales; family Polygonaceae; genus Fallopia; species Fallopia convolvulus. Next base: position 52,748,242 of record OZ024727.1, on the reverse strand, counting down.
GAAGTATCACTTCTCCATAATTTTTCAATTCCTTCCCCCTTGAATGAACATGTGAATATTTAAAAGGGTAGAATATTGCATGATCTGATATTCATTTTTGCATATAAAAGTCGAACTATGTACTCTTGCATGCATTATAGTTCTCTTTCTCAATACATGCTTTATGGAATGCATATTGTCCATAATATTTTCATCATGTCTCGATCTATGTGGTATACAAGTAGTTGCATTACTAAGCATGTACATAGGACTATGAAGAAGAGTGGAGTAGTTCGTGTATGCATCTTGACGTCTCATCTACTGCTTGCAAATGTTGAGTTTGAGTAGGATCATGGTTCGTTGATGATCCATTTTGAAGGGGAGGAGGAGGATGTGAGTCCACCTACCTAGTCTTCTACCGAGCCACCAACCGAGGTCTCGCCTCTTGGTACCGAGCCCTCTACCAATGCTTGGACCCACGGTACCGACCCCACCGAGGCATGGCCCCTCGGTACCGCGCCAACTGGCGATGATGCTCTCAGTGCCGAGCTCCCTACCGACCCATGGCACCATGGTACCGACCCATTGCACCTCGGTACCGAGCCCTCCCCCGATGACGCTCTTAGTGCTGAGGCAGCTACCGAGGCCTCGCCGCTCGGTACCGTGCCTGCTAGGGTGCCGGGTGCGCCGTTGCACACGTCAGCTTCCGACCTTAGCACGCCTTTGCCTTTGATAGATGGTGCCACTTCTTCGGGCACTTCTGATGGCACTTTGTCCCACGACTTGAGTGAAGATCTCAGCCCTAATGACAAGTCCAATTTGCATGACAAAGGGGAGTCTTCACTTGGACAAGTAACCAAGGTCGGTGTCCGAGGCGCTAAGAAGCCAAGTCAAGGTGCCACGCCCTATCTTGGGTGCATCACGCGAGCCCGAGCTAAAGCTATGCTTGACCAAATTAAAGAGGAGCTCATGGCTCATAAGTTTTCCCAAGTCTTACGAAGGTGAAGGTTGGAGTCTCCTTTTGACTCTCGGTTCCACAAGTGACTCGTTTGCGGTTAAGGACAATTAGTTTGTTTTCTTGAAATTATGTGGTGTATTTTGTAATTTTTTTGGAAGTTGTGGCTGAATGAGTGAGGCGTGGGATTAGGGTTATTAGTCTCGTTTTTTGCCTCCTTTCTTCTTTAGACTTGAATCATGACTATGTTCTCTTTTCCTTTGATTTCAATCTAAATTTGCTTGCACTTTTCTTTATCAATCTTGTTGTTTGATTGTTGGTGATTCGTATCCGACGATCTCTCTACTCTAGTTTGCTTCTCTTGGTGCGTCATATCCAAGTGTAGCATCCATATCCTTCACGTCCATCTCCATCTTCACTCGTCTAAGAGAGGATCTCGTTCTTCTTTCAAGGCGATCCTTTGCACCATCATCTCCACCATCGATTCGGCCATCATTTATACTTGTTAAAAATCTTGCTTTGATTGCACATCAAGATATGGTTGTCTAATTAAGTATTTAGAATTGAGAAGACATTGAGAGATGGTTGTTTCTATTTGAAAATCTAGGATTGAAGTTTAGATCAATACTTTCTCTTGAGGATTCAGATTGTCGTAGATATTCTAAGTGATTAAATTGAATAGAATATATCACGAGAGTGGAACAAGTTTAGTTTACCGTTTAAGATTTTTAAAGAGCGCTAAAAAACTTCTATTAGTTTTGTTTCATCACGAGAATGAGTTCTCAATTGATAATAGTACAATAATTTAGAGTTTGAGAAATTTTATTTTATGACTTTAGACAATTTGCATTCTTTACAAATATTCAACTTGAGTTGAGTAGAAGTAAAACTTGATTCTATGAATTGAAGCATTGTTGTGGGGGCATAACCTTGGAATTTCTTCTCTCATACATTTTCACTCATAATTTTATTTGTTTTTATTGTTTTCATTTAGTTAGAATTACACCAAAATCTATATTATTTGACTTCGTAATTATTCTCTAGATCGAGTTGGCTAAAGTATAAATAATCTTCGTGATTTGATCCTAATTTAATAGTACTACATTGAATTAATCCCGTATTCTTGCAAATATTCGGTAAAAACTAAATCAACCACTTTTTTTATACGAGGAATCCACCTTCGGTGGAAAAAGTCGGGCACGTGGCCCAGCCGACAAGGACCATGAACCAGGTAAATCGGCTTTCACCCTAGTGAATGAGCGGAGACAAAGATTAAACTTGGGATCTCCCAACATACACTCATGCCCCTCTTATCATTTGGTCATCTCATGTGGGTACATCAACCACTTATTACGTACTAATTTGTTCAACAACCAAAATTCATTTACACAACAATCTGCTGGCTTAACTGTGGAGTAGAGCACGGGGAAGAAGAAGGGCTAAGATGAGAACCGAGTGTGTGGTCCATCAACTACCATGTGAAAATTTGAACTATCTCCATCGTTTTACATTCTTTCACAAGTTCCTTTCTGGGTAGGGTGAACAACTCAACAACGTACAAATGTCGCTTCAAGCCTTCAAGCATATCACAATTGATTTGCGCCATATATCCATGTGAGCGTTACTTAACCATGTATGACGGAAATAATAGCACACACACAAAAGTATACGAATAAACAAGCCAAGGAATAAGAATTAAATGGGTTTTTTTTTTTGGGTTCAAAAAGGAGGTCTTTTTCTTTTGAGAAAAATCCCATAAAAAAACCCCTTTCAATAATCATTTCCAATAATGTACCCCTAGCCTAATTTTTTTCCATAACTATACTTTTCTTTTTTAAAATACCAAATTACCCCCGATCAGCTAACCCTAAATAGATAAAACATACAACATTAAACACGTTCCAGTGTTCCACGCTTTTTGATCTACATCTTCTTCCGAAGCTGCTCTTAAAAATATAACCACCATCGTTGTTCACACCGACCACCATCGTTCCCAACACTCATCGTCGCCAATCGCCCCGACCCGTTGCCCCGCCGGTGTTATCAACACTAGTGTTGTCATCTTAATCTCGTCTTAATTTGGGTCGTGTGTGCTGATCGTCTATAGCCATCTCTCCCTTCTCACACCATGTCGCATTATTAATGTACTGAAATTAGTGTAAATTGGGGTTCATTGGTAGGTTGTTAATTGGTTACATAAAATATTGATTGGTAGGTTGTTGATCGATGATTAGGGTTTATTGTACCGAAATTAGTGTAAACTATGAATTAATGTACAGTACTACCAATTGAAGAATTCATGTATAGATTACATAACTTAGTCTTCATTTATATTACATAAAATTTTGTTTTTTTACACAAAACTAGGTTTATGTTACATTAAATGTAGAACTATTACACAAAACTAGGGTTACATTTCATTAAATGTAGAGCTATTTTACATAAATTTTATGTAGCAAGATTCATGTACATGAATTACTATGCGTATATTTATTTTTATTTTTGAGCTCACTATGCGTATATTTATGTAACAACGTTAATGCAACAAATTTTATGTAGTAAATTCCTAATAAAATCTATGTAACACAATTATGTTAACAAATTTAATGTAATAATTTTAATGTAATAAACCGTGAGTTTTATGTAGCAAAATTAATTTTAATGTAACACAATTACGTAGAAAAATAATTTATGTTAATGAGTTTTATGTAGCAAATCTCTAGTATATTTAATTAATGTAACACCATTATGCTATCAAATTTAATGTAATAATTTTAAAGTAATAAAAGGTGAATTTATGTAACAAAATAATTCTAATAAATTAATGTTAACTAGTTTTGTGTAAAAAAAAAATTTATGTAATATAAATGAAGACTAATTAGTTATGTAATCTATACATGAATTCTTCGGTAGTACATTAATTCATAGTTTACACTAATTTTATGTAACATCCCATAATAGAATTAATGTATCATTAGTTCATTACACTACTAAATTTAATGTAAAAAAAAAGAGAGAGAGAGAAGGTTACGTAAAAAAAACTGCCGGTGGTGGTGGAACTTAAATTTGAAGCCGAGGGTGATGGACCTTGAAAACGACAGTGGTGGAACTTAATTCCGGTGGTGCCGTAAACTTGATTCCGGTGTTGGTGGCAGTAGGATTGTCGGTGGTGTTAGCAAGGTGGATGGTGGCGGTGTCCGGCGGTTTCGGCGGCTGCAACGATGGGCAATGAGGAACAGGACAGAAACTGCGGTTTCCGGCCGGTTGCAGTTTTGGTTTGAGAATCATTCGTGAGAACGTGATGTTGTTATTGGAAAAAAAATAAATATAGTAGAATAGGGTTAAATCAGTCCTTTTTTGTGTAAAAGGATAGTTGTGGAAAAAAAAAAGAATGGGGATATATTATTGGAAAAAATTAGTGAAATATGGTTACTCCCGGCTTTCACCTTTTTTTTTTTTGATAAGACGGACCCTTTAATTTCTTTTGTTGATTAAACTTACGAAGTATTATTAGTATCATTCTGTTACTAAGGGCCCGTTTGGTTTCCAACCACGGAAACGTAAACGGAAAGGAAACGAATATAGATCACTTATGTGTCACAATACATTGACAACAAAATTTTTGTATGGGTCTAGAGAAGGGGGAAGGGTAATGGTTAGAGGAGAATAGGGGATTTGCTTACCCCATGTTAAAATTAGGGAAAGAGATAGATTACCGCAAGAGGGCTTGCGGTACATTTTTGCATGAAAAATGAGGTGACTCAAGGCAAGAAGAAATTTATCATTGATGTATCATGACACTAACATAGACTAGATTCGTTTCCTTTCCGTTTCCGTTTCCGGAATAGAAAACCAAACGGGCCCTAATTAAGTATGATTATGACAAGCTGTTCGTGTATAATCCGCGTCGTGTTACACATGTTCACTGAAATACCCTCAGACGTGTCCACCCTATTCTTTCAGCTTACAAGTTCAAACTAACAAGCAACAACAGACAGATTACTGTTCTTAATCACAGATTAATTTCATTAAGTAATTGATATCTATTGATTTGTCACGTGTTCATTCCTTATAAAGTCAAATAAATCACATCAACAAACGAGTTAATGACTGAACTACCCCGTTTTTAATTTAAATCCTACTCATTGAAAAAATATTCCGCGTTCTCATTCCAAATTCCACAGTTTAAATACAAAATTCGTATCAATCTCCAATTTCAAGTCTCAACGTTCCTGAAATCTTCTGCCCCACAAAACAATCTCAATCATCATCACCTAGCGCCCGTTCAAAACTTTTTTGAAATTTCAAACAATTCTGCCAGCTGTTTTGCGTTGGATCCTTCCTAATCCTAATTGAAAAGCCACTCCACTGATTTACAGCCCATAATGCCAGGCAAACAACAAAGGAAATCAGAAGCGGCAATGGCAAGAGACTCCTCACCGGAATCCGGCGAGGAAACCGGTAACCGGAAAGTTATCTTAGGAAAGTACAGGCTTGGGAGAGTCCTCGGCTATGGCGCCGTCGGAAAGGTATATCACGCGCAGAACATTCGTACTGGCGAGACGGTGGCTATCAAGGCGGTCAGCAAGAACACGGTGGTCGCCGGCGGCATGGTGGAGCACATCAAGCGGGAGATCTCCAACGCCGGAAGCCGCCTCCGCCACCGCCACGTCATCCGCCTCTACGAGGTTCTAGCCACCAAGACGAAGATATACATGGTGATGGAGTACGCCAGAGGTGGCGATCTGCTCGCTCAGGCGAGGAGAGGCCGCTTCAGCGACGATCTCAGCCGCCGGTATTTTCAGCAATTGATCTCCGCCGTCGGATACTGTCACTCCAGAGGAGTATTCCATCGCGATTTGAAGCCGGACAACCTCCTCCTCGACGAAAATTGGGATCTGAAGGTCTCCGATTTCGGATTCAGCGCGGTTGCGGAGCAGATCCAGCCTAACGGCCTCCTGCATACGCTGTGCGGCACACCGGCATACGTGGCGCCGGAGATCCTGTCTCAGCGCGGATACGACGGCGCCAAGGCGGATATTTGGTCCACAGGAGTTGTCCTGTATGCTCTCTCCACCGGATCGCTGCCGTTCTACGATGAGAACGTTATGGAAATGTACCGGAAAATCTACCAGGGAAAGTTCAATTGTCCGTCGTGGATCTCGCCAGATCTGAAGGACTTGCTCTCCCGCCTCATGGACACGAATCCTGAGACGAGGATCTCAATCGAAGAAATCGAGTGTCATCCGTGGTTCACCGGCGGAGAAATTAGCAAGGAGAAAACTGAATTATGCAGTGCAGTTGAGAAATTGGAATCGGATAAAACCACAAACATGGATGAAAAGTTCAGATTTATGAACGCCTTCGATCTGATAGCGAATTCCTCGGGATGCGATCTGTCTGGATTGTTCGAGGGGCCGGCGGCGAGAGGCGGAGGAGAAAGGTTCATCTCGAAATCAACGCCGGAGGAAATACTTGAAAGATTGGAGCAATCGGCGAAGGAGGCGGCGGTGGAGAGGGATGGGTGGATGGTGAGAGTGGAGGGGAGGAGTGAGAAAGGGCGGTTTGGGGTCAACGTCGATGTGCGACGGCTAACGGAGAGTTTGGCGGTGGTTGAAGTCGCGGAAACGGAGAATGATGATAGTGGGCTGGGCCTTGAATTTTGGAACAGTACTATGAGGCCCAATATCATTGGGCTAATTGTACAAAATTGGCCCGTTTCAAGTTTGTAAAATTGTTCTGGTTACAGTTTGTATCATCTCTAGTCTCTGAACTTGTACAGTTTCTTTGGTCCTTTGAATGCCAAGAGAGAATGGGGAATTTCTCCCCATTTTTTCTTGTGATCATGAGGCCAAAGAAAGAAAGTTTTGCAATTTGAGTTCATGTTTTAGATCAAGGCTTTCTCAACCTTCAATTGATCTCTTCGAAATGAAAAATTGACATAACAAGATGAGTTATCAACTTATCACCAATTCACCATCCAACTGCAAACAATCAATTCAAATTGTTATTACAAATGTTGGAGTAGTTGCAACAACTCTAGCAACTCAAACTTACAACATTCAACTTTGAACACATTCACCAACACACATAAGAGAAACTTAACTTACCAAGAAACACCTAAACACGCCGAAATCTAAACAACACTAACTTCATAGAAAATCACTACACACTCTTAGAACCAACTACTGGCAATGGAAGAACAATAGGTTGAGGTTGAGGTTGAGGCTCTACCTGAGGGTGCACTAGCTGCTGCTGCATCTGATCGCCTTGCCACGTCCACACGATATCCTTAAGACCCGGTCTAATATCCTGTTTCATTATCTTCTGATACTCAATAGTATCCCCACTTGATTTCTTCATCTCAACTATATGAAACGTCGGCGTCACTTCAAAGATCTCAGCATCAAAAGCCAACACACCCTTTCTACCTTCTTTTGTCCCTTCAAATTTCATCAATCCATCATGTTTCTTCCCAACCTTAAGAAACAGCCGCTTTGCAATGTCCTCCAACTTCAAGATAATTGTACAAGCGTGTCGCCTTGCAGTGAATCTCACCTCCTCCTTCTGAACCTTCTCGCGAAACAAACCCGACAAATCAAGCCCTTCGGAAAAGGAGATTATATCAAATGCATTCATGTCATGACAAGGCTTTGCTTGAACCGGGACTTGTTCCATGCCAGCACAAGAATGAGTTTCATATGGACCGAAAACGGTTTCAAGATCAGGAACAATCGGCCCCTCCTTCTCAATCTCAGGCTTTATGAATTTTGGATCATAACCCTTCTTGAACCAAGGATTCTCCATTATCCTAGCAATTGACATCCTTGTATTCGGGTTAGGATCCAAAATCCTGAACAACAATCTCCTAACATCAGACGAGAACCAACTAGGAAACTTAAACTCCGCCTTTCCAATCTTCCTATACATCTCCATGATATTCTCATCACGGAACGGAAGATATCCAGCCAACAGAACAAACAACACAACTCCACATGACCAAATATCAGCTTTAGCTCCATCATATCCTTTTCTATGGATCACCTCCGGCGCCACATAAGCAGGGGTCCCACACGTCGTGTGAAGCAACCCGTCTTCCTGACTCTTGGAATCCGCCAAAGCACTCAACCCGAAATCTGACACTTTCAGATTCTCATTCTCATCCAGCAAAAGATTTTCGGGTTTCAAATCTCTATGGTACACGCCACGATTATGACAGTAATCAACCGCGCTAATCAATTGCTGAAAATACTTTCTTGCATCCTCCTCCTTCAATTTCCCCTTCGCCACCTTATCAAAAAGCTCGCCGCCTCTAACGTACTCCATCACAAAGTAAATCTTGGATTTGCTCGCCATTACCTCATAAAGCTGCACAACATTCGGGTGCCTAATCAGCCTCATCACAGAGATCTCGCGCTTAATCTGATTGATCATCCCAACCTTAAAGATCTTCTCTTTGTCAACAATCTTGATGGCCACATTCATGTCGGTTTTAAGGTTCCTCGCGTGGTGAACCTTAGCAAACGTGCCTTGGCCAAGTAACTTCCCGAGCTCATACCGTTGCATCAGAACACTCGTCTTGCACTCAGCCATCGATCTCAATACGTAACACTAAACCTTATTCAGTCTTAAAATCTAACAATCACACAAGAAGTACGAACAAAGGCTCAACCGTCTTCACAAAGCTCGTACGTGGACACGAGATAATCCTCTACGTTCTTGACCAAGGTCGGCGTGTAAGCATCATTGCAGAATCTTGTGAATGAAACATGTGCTGAACTATAATTACTTCTGAATTGAGGAAGATTGAGGAGAGATTTGATCGGATTAAAGCCGCCATGAGAGTCCCTAGCAACCAAGCACATCTTGCAGCATTCCCGGGTTTTTTTGTAAGAACACCAGAGAATGCTGAAGAATTAACTCCAACCACTAATTTGTATTAGATTCGAGCTTAATGAAAAATTCCCCTGAAAAAATTACATGGAATAAAGGGGCTTGGTTAGTACTTACTACTTAGTAGTGAATCATAAGAAAATTTGATTATAACTTAAGAAACCAAATGGTTAAACAAATTGATACCCCTGAATTTTCCTCATCTCCCAACACAGTTCAGAAAAGAATAAAGAAAGAAAAAAATTGCAGCTCTGAAAAACCATTAAATTAGTATTTAGAATCCAAAAGAGTAAATCTGAAAGACTAGTAATTTAATTATATACACACAGAAGATGACAACATGAGCTACTGAACAAAACATTGAATTAAATTTCAGAAACATAAAACTTAAGAAACCAAATGGTTAAACAATTGACACCACTGAATTTTCCTCATCTCCCAACAAAGTTCAGAAAAGAAAAGAAAAAAAATTGCAGCTCTGAAAAACAATTAAATTAGTATATAGAATCCAAATGAGTAAATATAAATCTGAAAGACTAGTAATTTAACTGTATACACAGAAGATGACAACATGAGCTACTGAACAAAACATTGAATTAGTATATCAAAATCAATAAACAGGAGATTTACATAAGCTAAATCTAAAATCTGAAGCCAATTTTTCATGACAAATTTTCTCAGCTGACAGTGAAAACAAGAGTAAAAGATCTTTCAGATAAGTAACTCAGTTCCTACCAAATTTCAACAACGATTAGGAATCAAGATCCGAAATTGAGATGGGTAATTAAGCAAAATTAAAACGTACCAGGATACATGCATCATACATTTGGAAAAGAAACACAATAGCTATGCACAAAATCAAACATTCAGACTTCAATTTCAACAACAAAAGAAGAAGAGAGGAAGAACATTAATCACCTGGATAATGAAGGATCTTGAATAATGGAGGAGGATATGACAAGAACATGTGACGGAGAGAAAGAGAGATGAAACTGACAAAGAGCGAAGAAAGAGGACAATGGCAAATTATGAGACTGAAAACTAATGTGTTTTTATAGCCGCCTTCACGCTTTACACGCTCTACGATTACTAACCGTCGACATAATAACACATTGTAAATTTTTGTAGAGTTTTATGCTTCTTAAAATAGTTAAAGACGACTTGATTAAGAACATTATTGCCCCTACCTAATCTGAAAAGTATTTTGTTTTTATTTTTGTTTTTGGGTTTGTATTTAGCCATGTGGGATCTAGAGATGTGGTCCAAGTGCAAAGTGTCACCAATACTATTACACGTACGTAATTCTGTTCATGAATTCAATTTAGGTTTGGTTGCTTTTTAAGTTCCGCATGCAAAATTTGGGAAATTAGAATTTTTGTTTGGTGTGAGTTTATTTGTCAAGAACTAATTTTTTTTGGTGTTGTTTGGTTTAGGGTAATATTCATGTGAAAAAATTAAGGGATCGTGACCTATTGGGAGAGTGATAAGAAATTTTGGCAATAAAAAGGAAATAAGGAAGGAAGTCTTACTCAAAGTATAATAACATGCGATTTATCTAGTTTGGGTAAAAAAAAAAAAAGAACCAAACACGTGTAGTTCGATCCTACAAAGTCATTACAAACTCATGAGAATTTGACCCCCAAAAAAAACCTTCATCAGTAAAATGATAGCCGTGTTCAAATATTTTTGAAAGAAGTACAATATATCATAATCTTAAAGGCCATGATGGCAAAGACCTTTGAAAGGATGATTTCAAAATTATTTGATCGATAATCACTTGATATATACACTCATTAATTAAAATATTTATTTTGATGTGTATTTCTGAAGTTTCGGTGGGCTAAATACGGACAGATGGGGAGACCGTCCCATGTACATACCTGATATATTCAATACATAAGTCTATGAGATTTCAATCATAAAACCAATTGGCAATAAGAGAAGTAATCCAACAGTTTTTATAATAAACATGTTTAGTCCTAACTTTCAGATGTAGGTGGGAAGAGTATTTTTAACACACTCCCGCAAGTGCAACTAGCTTGGCTCAGTTGATACTTGGATAAGCGAGTCTAGTATCTCAATTTCTTTATAACTAGCCTAAATAATGGGTGGTGGCATTTCAATATCTTTACAGTCAAACGCAACCCAAATAACGGGTGGGTAGCATTAATCGCTAAACCAAAACCACACTAAGCCAGGAAATAGGCCCAAAATCAGGCTCTAACCGAGGGGGCAACATGCCCAAGCAAGACAGGAAATGGGCCCAAGACCATAACGTGAGCTCTAATACTATGTGAAAGTCTGATGGGCCAAATACGAACGGAGAGAGAGACTGTTTCAGTGCACATGCATGTACGACAAACCCAGCACACAAACCTATGGGTTTCTCCTCGATGATGACGTCACCCAAGATGCATGATTGGATACTCCTCGATACCATTGTAAGAACGAAGCCACTTATCATCCGCCACGTGCAGGGCGGGTCCCACGTCATGTTGTTTGATTCACTGTCTCGAGAAAAACGAGTGGAGATAGAGAATCGAGTGACCACCGGGCCACGTTCAGTGCAACGAGCCAACGATGCTTGTCTCGGATTATAAACCCTCCTGCAACGGTGTTCTTATATGTTGTGCCATTATATTTTTCTTACTGTTTTTTTTAATGTGTACGTGTGTATAGCACACATTAATAATTTATATTTTTAAAAAAAAATTATTTTCTAAATTAAAATTGATAAATCCTATAAAAAAAAGTATTAATTTAATAAATAAGTTTCACAATTCCTAATTTTAGTATTGTTAATTTGTGTTCATGGACACTTAACTTCTATTAAGATAGTATCAATTAGATATATATGTATATATAGGATTACTCTTCCATAACTAGAATCTTGATTTTGAACTCACAAATGAAACATCTTGATTGTGAAGTGTAACCTCCTCCAAGCCCATCAAAATCTATGAAGGTACGTGGCATGTGACAACCGAAGGAGAAAAACAACACATTAAGGGCCCGTTTGGTTTTCTATTCCGGAAACGTAAACGGAAAGGAAACGAACCTAGTCTATATTAGTGTCATGATACATTAATGATAAATTTCCTCTTGTCTTGAGTCACCTCATTTTTCATGCAAAAATGTACCGCAAGCCCCCTTGCGGTAATCAATCCATTTCCCTAATTTTAACATGGGGTAAACAAATCCACCATTCTTCTCTAACCATTTCCCTTCCCCCTTCTCTAGACCCATAACAAAAATTGTTGTCAATGTATTGTGACACATAATTGATCTATATTCGTTTCCTTTTCATTTACGTTTCCATGGTTGGAAATCAAACGGGCCCTAAGTGTACACTGATTCAACATCCTTATTTTTTCCATCTTCCATCGGTGATTGAGAAGGCAAAAATAAGTTGCTGGTGGTGATGAAAGTATCTAGTCTTTGGAGCGAGAACTTTGACCAGAATGTTTTAAGGGCTAAAATTGCTTTTTATTTTCCACCTCTACTTTAAATATTTGCTTATACCTCAACAACAACGGAATTTCTTACAATTAAAGTTGATGTGATCATTAAAAAAATGAAAATTCTTATGTAAATAAACATTTCCTTTATAAAAAGGCTGACATTTCATTTCCCTATATTTGGTCGCGGAGAAAAAATTATAATACTCTCCATTGTGGATGCTCTGATTATTAGAAATCTCACATTCATCATGTAACTCGATCATCTCATCGATAATTGTCTTCAAATACCGGCCAACTCTTCTGGTTAATAAATTTCAGTGAGTCAATATAACACGGGGTTCACACATTCATCAATATGTACGTTAAGACCAGCACATAGTCTTGTAAGGTTCCATCCTAAAACCAATACTAGCAATAGGAGGAGTAACTCGAGAATTTATATGCTAGGCTTTTTATTCTTCAATTTTCAAATATGGAAAACATTTTGGCTTCACAAAAACCCCTCAAGTGCAGCTGTCTGACCTTGCAATCTGTCAGTTGCATTTGAAGTCATGCTTCAAGCCGGCCAATCCATTAATAGATCATCGGGACCTAGATCAAATAGGCTATGATACCATGATAAATTCTGGTGGGCCAATATAACGTGGGGGTCCACATGTTCGTCAGTTTGCATATGTACGTATGGGCCTAGCGAATAAGTCCCACGGGATTCCATTCTAAAATCAATTGACAATAAGAATAATCGAGAATTTGTATATTAGGCTTTTTAATCTTCAAATTTCAAATGTGAGAAACATTTCATCTCTACACCCTCTTTAGCTGTTGTCATCCAAATAGACTTATTGTGCAACCGGTAGGATTGAATCCATGCCGGAATGCTAGAGGCTTGGCCTTTTCGTGTCGATTTCATAGACTCAGCAAGTGTTCCGAGCCTTGTTCCATGACATGAGTTCTTAATTTGATTCCTAATTGTTAGAAGATTTAGTGTTTTGATGGTTCCAGGAAAGTCAGTGACTTCGAGTTTGCAAGTCGAGTCGACGACTTGGCAAAGTCACTGACATGACCAACTGGGGAATAAGCTATTTAAGGAAGGAACACACAGATTGTGTGCGTGCATTTGGAGACAGCTGGGTCGTCTATTTTATGAGAAGATCATCATAAAAGAGTGCTAAAATCAGAGGAAGACGATTTGATTCTCCTAGAATATTTTATTGTATGCGTTCATGTATATTTGGAAAGATATGTGAAGATTGAGTGTGTGTCACTTCCTTAATCGAATGGGATTTTGATACACACGAGATCTCTCTTGCCCTAGCTTAAATATCTCAGTGTTTAGGATAGAAGGCAAGACTCTTGAGCTTCATTTGCATTTTCTTGTAAGAAAGAAAGAGTGAACTTGTGCGTGAGATTCGTACGAGTGGTGTGTCGAGTGTTCTTAGGCATAATGTGAGATTGAGAGAGTGACTGCAAAGGTAGAGCGTGCTTCAAGGATGTGGATTCATTCTTGTACACATGAGAGCTTTGTAAACACTCAAGAAATCGATAGAGCGAGTCTAAGGACTCTTGAAATCCGACCAAGTGATAAGCTTGAAAGGGATTGGTTTTTCTCTAAGTAAACTAGTTGGTTTACAAGGAGTTTTCACTATACATCGTTTGTCATTGACTGTTGGTAACGTTTGTTTTTACTGTTTGATTATTCCGCTACTTTATTACTCAAAGTCAACGACTTCGCAGGAGTCGCCAACTCATTTAAGTACTAACGATTCTACAATAATTCCTCTTCATCCCTCGATTTGGTCACGGTCAAAGTTGGATATATATTTCCCACTATTTATTTTGGCTAATTTAGATCACGTAAACTACTATTGCAAGTACTTATTTAGCCTTGTAGACTAATATATATTGAAAGTTTGTAACACGTACCAAACATTGAGAAATTAAATTAGGTGCATTCTATATGAAACATGTAAAGTAAACTAGACTACTTTCTTACGATTATATGTTGCAATTAATGAAGGATGAGCACATGCACGATACACACTGATCTAAGCTTAAAACATTTCAACTTGAACTCTCATTTGAGTTTGTTGTCCAAAGTTGCACACGTCGGCAAATGGACATCTCATTCATTACTTTCCACGCGGACAAGTAACCTCGTACTTGAAGGAGGGCATGTTTGTCATTTTATGTCGTTTGTCTTTATTAAGGCTATTTAGGTTAGAATATTCAAAAGTTCATGAACTTTAATTAATTGAACCGATAAAAAAAACAATAATACATGTCTACTTTTAAAACAATAATATAATCTGCTCCAAACTACTATAATTGTAAAATCAAGCATCTTGCAAATCTTCCTTTTTATGTCAATCAATATATTTTGAGGTGGAATTATTTGCCATCAATTATTTCAGGGACCTTTTTACCTTGTCAAGCTGTCTTCGGGATCTTCATTCTTTCCCTAGAGGTGGTTTTCCGTCCCTGAGTCATGCCAAGTGGAATGGTATTATGACTCCCATATCTGCTAAGGAGGTGAATGATGCTATTGTTCAGATGGGAGCAACCAAAGCTCCTGGTGTCGATGGGTTCCAGCCTCTCTTTTTCCAAAAGGGTTGGAATCTCGTTGGGAACTCGGTGTGTGACTTCGTCAAGGGTTTTTTCAGTTCTGGAAAGCTGCCTCCGGGCGTCAATGAGACACTCATTGTGCTCCTTGCTAAAGTAGCTAAGCCGGAAAAAATCATCCATTTCCGTCCTATAAGCCTCTGCAACGTGATCTACAAAGTTATAACCAAAATCCTTGTGAATCGGATAAGACCGTTGCTCAATGATTTGATCGGGCCTATGCAGGGTAGCTTTCTTCCGGGCCGTCTTATTTATGATAATATTGTTCTCGTCCAGGAGGTGGTTCATTCGATGCGTAAGAAGCATGGGCGGAATGGTTGGATGCTTCTGAAAATTGACTTGGAGAAAGCCTACGATCGTGTGCGCTGGGATTTCATCGTGGACACTTTAATTGATGCTGGGTTCCCGTCGCAGTGGGTGTCTTGGATTAGTGAGTGCATTAGCTCGACTTCGATGCGGCTGCTTTGGAACGGAGAGATGACCGATGAGTTTGTGTCGTCCAGGGGGATCCGTCAGGGTGATCCTATTTCCCCTTACCTTTTCGTCTTAATTATGGAACGACTAAGCCACCTTATTCAGGCAGTTGTGTTGAGAGGCGATTGGAAGCCTATCCGTGTCACGAGGAACGGCCCGAATATCTCGCACTCTTTCTTCGCTGACGATGTCGTGCTTATGGCGGAAGCTTCGGTTGACCAGTTGAGAGTTATTAATAACATTGTTAGCTCTTTCTGTGATGTGTCGGGGCAAAAAGTTAACATTGGTAAATCCAAATTATTCGTCTCGCATAATGTCAGTGATGAGGTTATTGAGGAACTTCGACAGGAATGTGGATTTGAAGTGACTAGTGATCTCGGGAGCTACCTCGGTATGCCGATCCTCCATAAGAAAGTGACCAAGGATACTTTTGCTTCACTTGTGGACAAAGTTAATTCCCGCCTCGCTGCTTGGAAGGGTCGGATGCTGAGCTTCTCTGGAAGGGTTACCTTGGCTCACTCGGTTCTTTCGACTATCCCTGCTTATTCCATGGCGACGGTGTTGATTCCGAAAGATACGTGTGATAAAATTGATCAGGCTGTCCGAAATTTTGTTTGGAACCACAGTAATGAGCGCAAACCTATCCACCTCGTAGCTTGGGCTGATATTTGCAAGCCACGCTCGTCGAGGGGGTTGGGTCTTCGTTCTATGCGAGATCTTAACCTGGCCATTATCGGGAAACTCGGGTGGCGTTTTCTGCACGATAATGAGGGGCTTTGGAGCACTGTGATTAAGGCTAAGTATATTCGGATTTCGGGAGCTAATGTGGCCGCTACTTCTTACATTTGGCAGGGACTTCAAACTGGTGTTAAAGCAATCATCTCGAAGGGTTGTAAATGGACCATTGGGAATGGACTGACTACTCGATTTTGGCTCGATGTGTGGCTGGGAGAGGATCGCCTGATCGACCTCGCTAAAACCACTGTGGATAGCCAACTGGTGCACTGCTTGGTTACAGATTTGTGGAGTGATTCCATGGGTTGGAGATGGGACTTATTGGGTCCGCTGCTACCCTCGGTTATTCTGCTTAAACTTGCTACAGTTAGGATTGACCCGGTGTCGATTTCGCCGGACACCTTGGCGTGGAGATATACTGCTGATGGTGATTATTCAATCAAGTCGGCCCTTAATCTGTTGAAGCCCCCTGCAGCTGGGAATGATGGGAGTATTTACAACTCTATATGGCAGCTGCAAGTCCAAGAGCGTATAAGATACTTCATTTGGTTGACGGTGCAGGGGAAGATCCTGACCAATTGTGAGCGTAGGCGCCGTCATCTCACGGACAACGACGCTTGCTGCTTGTGCAACTCCGCACCCGAATCACTTGGCCACTTGTTCCGTGATTGTCGGAGAGTGGGGCCCTTTTGGGATCTGCTTGAACCACCATTAAATGCCACTGATTTTTATTCTTATTCCTTTGCAGGTTGGATTCGCGCCAACATTACGAACCGGAGCTGCAGCGTGGACGGGATCGCGTGGGCGTCAATTTTTGCTACCGCGCTTTGGTGGATTTGGAAGTGGAGGAATGAGGCGGTCTTCGGGAATCAGATTCGGGTGGTGGATGTTGCTGGGTTCATCCGTGCGAGAGCTCTGGAGTATAAACATGCCTGGGATTTGAGGAGCTTGGGCTCGGTTAAACAGCCTTCTGTGGAGAAGTTCATCTCTTGGTACAAACCGCCCGACGGCTAGATAAAGGTCAACTCGGATGGCTCGGTCATTAGTGACGGGCGCGCTGCTGCGGGTGGTGTTTTACGGGACTCGGATGGCCGGTGGATTGGCGGATTCGTTCATATGATCGGTTGTTGCACGGTCCCGATGGCCGAGCTTTGGGATATTTTGAATGGCCTTAAGCTTGCTTGGGATCTGGGTTTCAGAAACGTCATTTTGGAAGCCGACTCCAAGCTTGCTATAGATCTCATTGGGAAGTCATTGAGACCGACTCACCCCCTTTTCAGCCTGGTTTCGCAATGCCAAGGCTTCCTCGCTCGGGATTGGAGTGCCCGGGTTTCCCATGTCTTTAGGAAAGCGAATATGGTCGCTGACTCCCTCGCCTCGATTGCTTTCTCTTTTCCGCTTGGTTTTCATTCGTTAGCTAACCCGCCTGTGGGTTCAACTTCTTTGTTATTGGACGATTTGAGAGGTCGGGCTTTACCTCGCCTGGTTAGCCCTTAACCTCTCTTGTTTGTTGTTTTATTATTCTATCCCTCACCCGGGCTTTCGCTCTGGTGTTTTCGACCAAAAAAAAACTAAATATATATATATATATATATATATATATATATATATATTTTGAAACCGTAATTCAGTGGTATGGGAGCTGCACTTGGAAGGACGAACCCCATGTTCGATCCCCCGTAACGTCGTTGGGAGGAGTTTAAAGCCGTAATTTCCTACCCCGCTCCGAATCCGGATGTAGTCCTGGGCTTAAGTCCGACCCGAATCCACTGGGGCAGGGCGAACCGGATGGGAACCAAAAAAAATCAATATATTTTGAAATTGTTTGTAGGCTGTGCTAATCTCCCTTCCACGAAAGTGAAACTTGATAAGCTTTTTAATTAAATTCGAAAATTATATATTTCAAACTAGATCAAACCGTGTACAAACTTAGCAACTATATAATTGATCGAGTTGGTGTGATAGGGATATGAATCTAACTGCCAAGTTTATTGGGTTTTATCTCAAAATAAATCTGAAATAAGAGTCTCATCATGACCGACAGACCTATTCAACCCTTGTGTCGAATTATTAGCCCCGATATTACTTCTTATAAAGAAGAGTTCAGCTACTAAGTCCATCATATAAGTTTAATAGGATTTAATTTTATAATTAATTGGCAATACAATAAATAGCTCATGACCTTATATAATTATTTTTTATCTTATAGAATTTACAATTAAACTCCAACAATTGGCTACACCATCGAGGAATTAAAACATGTAAGAGGAGTTAACTTAGAAGCACAAAAGTTTGGGAACAAATATTTCATTATAGTTGGATAATATATTCGCCGTCTCAAATTAGATTTTTAATTGGATAATGTAGTTAGAAGATGAGATCGGATGAGTAATATTGTAAGAAAAATATAGATAGAAAAGAAAAGGATGAAAATATGACAAATATTTTAAAAGAACGAAAATAAAATTGGAAAAATATTTTAGGACGGATGCATACTTCCACGGAATTGAATATTAATATAGGGAGAGCAATTGCCAAAGTGGCAAACTGACTAATTTAGGCCATTTAATTAAATTTCTGCATGGGACTATTCAAATTTTAAGTTGCAAATTCTCAATATATCTTAATGATGTTCTAGTTCACCATTTAGCAATTATCACCCTAAACTCTAATCAACGCCAAAAAGAAATAATGCATATCAACTCATGATAATCTTGTTGACCCACACTCATAAAAATCGTAATGAAGTAATCCAACAAGTCATCCTGGCAAAAAGGGGAAAAACAACCAGCCAACTAATATACATACACCTTTCCCAGGTAGCGTTAAAAATTCTTGTTTGATAAACAAATCAAGATGGTTCATGCTATCTGCCCATATTATAGGTCTATGGGTTACATGACATCATAAGGTATGGATCAAAATATTATTGCAACCAAACAAAATAATTATCAACCATTACCTTCTCTAACATAAGGGTTTGTCTCTTGGAAGTCTTGAAACCAACTCAATTATTTTGCCGATTAGGATGACAATTATATTCAAGTAGTCTTCTATATGTGGCCTAAGAGTATGAATTTTCTCTATAATATGCAAATAATCCAACTTCATGTCCTACATGTTTGTTCAAGGAATTGAATAGTTTCAGAATAGGTGTGGCTGGAAATAACGTATCTAAATTGCCCACTGATTGTATGAAAATTATACAGGAAAAGTGTTGGACTGGTAATTAAAAGTCTCTTTTTTTGGCCCGCACGTACAAGATAGATGTTTAGGATTTCTGTCTATTTATACCCATGTTGATTATTGTAATTATATCCTCAAAAAATTAGTGAAAGAAAACCTGGTGAACAAATCTTGTGTCTTTGCTTTGGTTTTCCCTCTTCTTCTCTCCCAACAAAAAGTCGTTCAATTGAGTGACTCTCCTTTGCCTCTCAATCAATTCTTTGAATTACAGATTTTATTATCTGACATGCAATTAGAGTCTTTGAGACTCTATACTGACATACATTCCACACAAAATATGATGGGAATTATAATTTGTATATTCTAAACACATGACAGCATCACATACCATTACAGATTCCTACAACATTACAATAGACAGATAACTGTTTGATTGTGGATCCGAAATCTGAATATATACAAAACAAAGGCAACAACTGATACATTTTCCTTTCTTCACAATGGATTGGACCTGAATCAACACACAATCCTAAACATACATGTTACTTCAAGATGAAGTAGCAATAGTAATCTCCGGATTGAACTGAACTTCATCAATGGAAGCTGTTGCAGGGCTGCACCGGCCATGGAATGGGGAGCATATATCTGTCGTCTCTAGATACTTTTCTGCCTTTGTCAGGATAATTGGCGTGTATTTGTGCACCATGAATTTGCACTACAATTGGCAAATCAGTTGTATCAAGTGACAGCAAGTATTTTAGCAATTTCAAAGCACATGTTCCATTTAAAGAAGATTTTGTTCTGATTTGAATGATATGGGTGTTACTGTGTTAATTACCCTTTTCGCCTTTTCCCAATGATCCTCCACAGCATTACAGCCCCTGAGCAGAATCTCGACAACGTCAAACTGCCAATTGAAAAAGAATTACATATACTCCGTAAGTAACACTTCAACATCAGGAATTCATTGATTAGATATCATGGGTTGCTTTGAAATTTGAAGTTCGGGTTTTTTTAAGGATATGGATAAGGTGGGGCGAGAATAAACCTTGGTTTCAGGATCTTTTAGCTTGAGGATGATCTTGTGAACAGCATAATGGCAAGCATCACATCTGTTTTCTTTCATTGGAAGGGAGAGAATTCTTTTGGCTTGACACAAGTTCACCTTCTCACAGAACTCGTCAGGCTGGACGGTTGAAAGCTGTGTGAAGAAAAGGGCAGCATAGTAATCTGCCAAATCGATGCACTGCCGAATAGAAAGTTGAAAGAAAAAAGGATTGTTAAAGTTTGTCCAAATTGTATTACATAAATTGGAAAAAAAAATAACAGTACCAATGTGATAATTCTGTTTAATCCAGACCCAAAAACAATGACCTAATCCATCAAAGAAGTTCTCAATAAATGTTTTTTGGCCATACCTGATCCTTCAGAGTGTGTAACTCGGAACAGGCATCATGAACCGCTTCAAAAATTTCTCCTTGAGTCTTATTTTCAGTGAGGTAGTCAAGAGCCAAACTAGCATATTCTTCACACAAAGTGCACACATCTACTTTCCTGGACAAAACTGAAAAAACAGAAGAGTGGGCCATAATTGACTACATCAAGCACTCAACAGTATGTATAGATCACTCTCAAAGTAGCAACAGAACATAATCCATGATTAATTAAGCAAAATCACATGAAGGCTGTATATTTCAGGATACAATATGCAAGGTAAGTCCAAAGATCATGGTGCCATTATACCAGGATTCACCTGATATTGGTAAGTGGTAAATGGTAACAATAACATGGTGATATTATCCGTAACTTAAAAGAACAAAAGAGCATGGAAAGTGAACAATAGTAGCCATAGGGCTACAGATTAAATCCAAAACACCAAAACAAAGTTTGGAAATATTTCAAATTTAAAAATTGAATGGTACTACAAGTGATACCTGAAAGATCAGAATGTGTGAAAGGCCTTGCATCACATGCCCAATTACCAACTAACAAAACCACAAACAGAAGCCCCACTCTCGCATCCATGATACCTGAGAGCACAAGAATTTCAATAACAAGTTAATCTCATATCGAAAATCATAAGATTGACAGGTAAACCATACGAGGTGCTAGATTCGGAACTGATTTTGAAGAAAAAGAATATCAAACACATGAGATTTACTAGCAGCTACTTGTAGACATTGACAAGTGAAGAACAATCAGAGTTAATAACAAGCCTCAATCTGCAGAATTTAGTAAACAATCTGCAAACTTGACTACTTTAGAGCAATTTGAGACTAAAATCAGCATGAACAAGTACAAAATCATCAAGGATAGCTTCCTCACCCCCAATAACATCATTACATAATGTCCAGAATCCAGATCAGTGAAATAAAAATGATTCAGTCTCTGGTTATTTATTTTCCAAAAATTACTACAAGTCAGCAATCTATTTTTCCCCTAATCCAACATGCTAATCATGCTGCTCCTCAAAATTCGCGAAATTAACACAACATCTTCAATCAAATTGATGAGTTTCTCTGGTTTTTCTGTTTAAAACCTATTTGGATTTTGGAAACTATTGCAGTTTCTGCAAGAAATTATATTTCCTATGAAACAAACTCTATCGCTTCCACATAACAAATATCCATCCGAACCTTTCACCGGACTAGATAAATTTTTCTCCCTTACAGATACATAAGCAAAATTCAAACCTCAATATAAAAAAATCATGTCGCAACCATCCATAAGATTCCATCGGGAATCTCTGAAAGGGGATCGAAAACCCAAAAGGGTCAAACATCAAGCAATCAAACGAAGAACAAAACCCTAATTAAAGGGTGATACAAGAAATTGAGTAGTATTACCGTTTTCTGTAAGCGAACGAGCAAGACAAAGGCTTTGAAGGTGCCTTGCTTCTGTCAGTGGTTGAATTTCAATGGTAAGAGTGCCTTTCCCTACGTTTTCGGAGTTGTCTACTTGTCTTCTGTTTGTTTATCTTGGCTCTCAAAAAAAAATTATCTTTTTTGTATTTCATTTCATATTATTTTGTTTCAGTTTTCTGCAGTAAGATTTCGGAAAAAATCAAGGATGAGTAAGATAGAGATTACACTTGATCAATAACTTTTTTCTATTGTTTTTTGGAATACTTGAATTTTTCTTTGAGTCATGGAAGTTATATCAAATGCTATGTCACCAAATAGGATTTTTTGGGACCACATTGTGTGAAATAATATCGTTGTCACTTTTTCATCTAGTGATAATTTTTCTTCATCTGAATTTTAAAACCTTATCAATAAAAAGGAGAAAATACATTTGATGAATGCTAAAGGTTGGTAATTGGTATTCAAAGCTGAAAATGGACTATTTTGAGGGATTGTGATTGTCAACATCTCTTCACTAGTTAGTCTGAAAAAATAATCTTCCTTCCATATAATAAAAGGCAAGTACATGAAAATATACCTTGAAGGCACTGTTTGAACAATGCGAGTTCTGGAAATTTCCCACTAGCCACATACATTCAATTTCTTAGCAGAAAAATGCATCATCAAAGATGACATAAACCAACAAATACAAAACCTCACATAGCTAACACTAACAGGATTCCACAGCCTACTACTTATGGTTAGGGCAATTCGAAACCCAGATAACTCTACATCACAAAGGAGATAATAAAAGCGAGCTAAATACACATTAGCATAGCATAACTCCACACTCAGCTGGAAGAAGACGAATTAAACTACAGCATTTTCATGGCTAATTTCTTCTTCTTCTTGGAACTTTGCTTGGCAGGCAAGAGCACCGAAAACCTAGCAAACCCAAACTTCTTCCTCTTTGAAGGCAGTTTCTTCCTACCAATACAACTCATTGCATTAGTACTAGACACACCTCCATTTTCTTTATCCACCTTCCAAGAAGTAGATAACTCACCACTTGGTTTACCGAGCATCTGACCCAGTGACACCTTTCTCCTTCCACAAAATTTCCCTGGCTCAAGATCTTCAGCCACCAGCAGCTTCCTGCTCAAAATCTGTCCAATTGACAAGGTGGGCTTTAACACAGGCACAGGAGCCTCACTAACCAGATTAATCCCATTCACATCAATCATATGAGAGTCTCTTTGTGACTCAGTGGGGCCAGAAATTTTAAACTTGGTGCTGCTCTGAACAGATCTCCTTTTCTGCCCATGGTCAGATCTCCACCGACGAAGAGCCTCCTCAACAGCAAGCTTAGCGTTG
The DNA here is from genome assembly GCA_964016875.1 of Fallopia convolvulus. Lineage (NCBI taxonomy): Eukaryota > Viridiplantae > Streptophyta > Magnoliopsida > Caryophyllales > Polygonaceae > Fallopia > Fallopia convolvulus. The sequence continues at coordinate 52,724,723 of OZ024727.1, read as the reverse complement.
TTAGCCTCCTCCACCTTGCTCAAAGCGTCTTCTAGAGCCTTCTTGGAAGTCTTGACTTCTTCCATGGCTTCATCTACCCTCTTTAAGATCTCCGTCTTGGACAGGTCTGCTTCGTCCACTTGAAGCATTGCCTCCATTACTCGTTTTTTGGTGTTCTCAGATGCTTCTTGTGCTTTACATGTTAATGATGAGAATTCTTCATATGTCAGAGTGACTCCATCACAGTTTTGTTCACTGCTCTTCTCTAAAGCGTTAATTTCAGCAACAGCAACAGCCTCTGCTGCTTTGGCTGCTTCCTTCATTTTCCGAGCTGCAATCAATCTGATCTCAGTTGTTTTGATTTTTGACTTTGTTTGTTCAATCTCAGACATCACTCTCATGACTTCTCCCTTTGCAGTTTCTCCCAGTTTCTTAAACATTTCAGCTTCACAATTCAATCTCTGAAGCTCAGTTGAGATGTCAATTTCAGCTGGACCATCTATATCCTCTCCATCTTTTACCAACTGAAGTTTCATTTTTGTTCGGTTGAGCTCGTCTTCAAGGGAAGAGATCTTTGAAGAGTTTGAAGTTAATCTTTCACGGGTTTTCTCTAGAGACATCCTTTCTCTCTCAATCTTCCTATTGTAAGACTCCACAGATGCTCGAATTGCAGCAAGATCACTTGTGGTCTTGGTAAGGTTTAGCTTAGCCTGCTTTAGCTCCATCAAGATCAAACCAGGTGCAGATGAAGGGTAGGGATTTAAAAACACTTCTGACTTCTCATTTGCTTCTCTTGGAGGAGGATTGTTTTCTTTGTTTTCTTTGATCATGTTTGTACTTTCGCCATCCAGAGTTACACCAACGGTTGGATAGACATCAGATTCTGCCATTTGTAGCCTCAACTTAAGGTCCTCAACAATCATCTTGGTGGCCTCGAGCTCTTTCAAAACTTCAAGTGTGTCCTTTTCTTTGATAATCAGCTCTTTTTCTAACTGTGCAGCCTGTTCTTCCACACTTGCAGCACCTGTCTCCCCCCATTCCCCCTATCATTAACCATTGAAGAGATATGAAAATCAGAACCCAATAGTCAACAGCATAAACCCATGAGGGAAAAAAACTCTCATACTAAATATCACACTTGGAATACTGCTCAGCATGGGTGAAGATCGAGATTAAAAGCATAATCATAGTGATTTGAAGTATAGATTTTTGTCGACCTCAATTAAGTCATGAGAAGATTCAACAGTTTAAAAACTACTTCACATAATCAAACCAAGTTCAAGTGGAAGACCCCTATTTGGATATAAACGCCATGGAAGTACAATAAGAAAGACAGCCTTACTGTTCTTTGGTCTCCGTTCAATTTGTTTGAAAAAAAAAAAACTCATGATTAGGCATTTTGAGTTTTTGACTGAATGTGTAGTTGCTTAAAAAAAGTTGACAGAAGGAAATATGCACAAGCTAACATAGCTAAACATCTCAACATAAAACATCAGCTTATTTGAATGGTTTTAATCTCTTTCTCCTATTATTTATGAATTATGACCACTTTTCAGCATACTAAAGAAAAAGTTGCAAGTCCACCGAACTCAAATTTCAACACAGAAACAAAACAAGGACCCCAATTTCTTCACATGTCTCATTGATAGAGATAAATCCAACGAAAACCCACCAACCACATTACTTTTTTAGCAAACCCTAACAAACAAGTTGCACAAAATGTCTCATAAAAAGGGGTAAAGTAATATACCTCAGATGTAAAGAGGTTATCTCTGCGGCTTAGATCGTTATCATGATGATGATGATTGTTAGGCTTCCAGAACCCAAGCCCACCAAACCGGCTCACCGCCTCCTTTACAGACTCGAACGGCGCCGACGTGTCAATCTCCGCCCTGACACCATCTTCTGCTCCCAACTCCACCGCATTCACACTCGCAAACACTTCCCGGTCCTTCTCCTCCACCGGCGAGCCGGAATCGCCCATTCCGTGCTCCACAGAACCCGGTCCGCATAAGACAACACAATTGTCGGATTCTAGGGTTTCCGCCATTACAATGGACTCAACTAAAGCCAAAAATTGCCCACGGATTCCGAAATTTCCCAACGCTTATCGATTCCAACAAGAAGAAGAAATGAGAAAGCGAGAAATCCAAGCCAAAATTGTCTATGGACTATGGTGTGTTTGGTTACCGTTGGATAGAGAAAGGGGGGAATCATTTAATGGAGAGTTCAGTACAGTGTCAGCTGAGAAGGAGATTCGGAGACCAAAAAAAAACTCGTGGAAATATGAATTTACTTTAATGCCCTTATGAGAGTACGGAAATTACGGGTCTGTTTGATGGGTAAACGACGGGAATAAGATTGGAAAGGTCTGTCCTTTGTGGAAAGAAAGGGAAGCGTGGGACAAAGCGAAGAGCAGAGCTTTGATTGTCGTTCCAACGTTCAAGTCCTTTTCTTTTTTAATTGTTGGTGTGTTTGGTAACGAAAGATATATGATTGCTGAGTGCGTGTTCTTTTGGTTTGAAATGCTATCGTGCAACGGCTCTCTTGAGCCCATTGACGTGTGGAAGGTCCATTATATAATTGGCTAAACTTTTTTAATTCTTCTCGATGTTCTTCTAATTGGGCCGTGGCCCAAAAACGTTAGTTTCTCACTTCCAAAGCTTAGGGAAATTGCGGTTGATGCCTATGCGTTCATTTTTTGTCCATTCTTTGGCTCGCCCGGTTCAATCGATCATTTCTGATCCATGTCTAAACCGGGTATTTCGTGACCTCATTTGGGGGGAGACTCTCACATTATCCATCTCTCTATAAATACCGCCTTCGAATCTTCTGGACAACACTTAAAAAGTCAAGCATTACTTTACTATGCCCGGTTCGATATGGCTTTTACGACGTTCATAGTTCAAAAAACTTATACGACAAGCTTAATCATTTTCATTGTCGAACAAGAAAAAACGAGGAATCCAAACTATGGGATGAAAACGGGCCATCCAAATCAAGAGACAAAAATAGGACAACCCTAAACCTAGGAACAAACATGAGACATCCAAACTGAGGCATCCAAATTGAAGTACAAACACAAGACATCCATAGCAGAGGGAATCCAAGCCGAGGTAAAAATGAGGCCTCCATAATGATGGAAAAAAAATCAGGGCATCCAAACTAAGGGGAAAAATGGGGCATCTGAACCGATGGACAAAAATAAGCCATCCAAACCGAGGTAGGCATCCAAGCCAAGGAAGCAAAACAAACCGTCTAGACTAAGAGAGAAAATAGGGCATCCAAATCGAGTTTCAAAAAACAAAGCATCCAAACTAACGGAAAACAGCATACCAGTGGATGAAAATTGGGCATCCAAAACGAGGGACAAAAATAGGGCATCCAAACCGAGGGACAAAAATGGAGCATTCATATCAAGTGACATAAACAGGGCATCCATTCTATTAGTAGAAATGTACCAAAGTAATGTAGTGTGGGCAAGATCAAAAGATTTGTAATAACTTTGGTTTTTAAGGATATTTTTGAATTTTTCTCGGATATCTTTTTAACTTCTTTGTCCGTTTTAACGCTTAATCCAATATTTTTGTTGGAATTTAGATCCTGGAAAAATTTTGGGGATATCCTAAAATATAAAGAAATGATTTTATGTATCGGTGTGAATTCTAGAATTTTTCGGTGGAAAAAGAATATTTATTGGATAAGCCGTCTTTTTAATTATGTACTGTAAAGGCTTTAAAATAAGGAACGGAAGCCTTAAAAGTTGAAGGTAGCGTGATAAAATCATGGAAAATTGATTTTATTGGTCTACATAAATTACGGGACATTTTTCGTTTAGTAAGTTTTTCCACCCGAGGTACAAAATTTTACCGCTTTAACGCGAGTTTCGTTCCGAGACGGGAAATCCCGTTTTGCCGACCTGCACTTACTTAAATGGGGAGGAAAGTCTAACTTATCCACCACTTTGCTCGGCACTTTTGAATAGAAACAAAAAGAGAATCAGGAAAAACGATGGACTCGGGAAGATTCGAACATCTTCACCGCCGGTTGCCCCTCGTCTTCTGCCTCCTCTGCCCAGCTCACCTTCCTCTCCTTCGCCTTCTCTGCCTCGCCTCTGTTTCAACCACCAGGAACCACCGGCCTCTCTCGCTGCCCCGTTCAAGAGGGAGAGGAGCAGGACGGAACGTGGACGCGGGAGGAAGAATCTGCACCGTCGGCGCTTACCTTCTTTAATGGTCCTTTCCCTGGACATCGTCGGCGACCCCATCGCCTTGGGCCACCACCCCGGAGCTGCTGAAGACGGGTGGGCCACCAGCCAGCTGTGGCAGCGTAGCCACCCATGGCATCGAGCAACTCGCCGAGGCCTCCCGCACCCGATTGGTGCGTGCGCAGGTTGTTTCGTACCACCGTCAAACCACCACTCAACCACCTCGACATCCCAGGTAGTTACTCGCCATCCAAGCTCGCCCCTCTAGCCTCCGGTCGAGCCACTAACGAACCAAACGAGCCATGGGCTCAAGTAAAGGTAAAGGTTGAGCTTAATTAATTAGCGGTTTAGTTGCGGAGCCACCGTAAGGACCTTTCGGTTCCGCTTTGCTAATTAATTTTGAAGTTTTTAAGATCTTGACGTTATTACGGTCCCACAGGTTCAAACCGCTCGAGAAACGGACGTCAGGATCTTCAGTTATAGCGAATACAAGTTTTGATACCGATTGGCAAGTAAAGGACTTCGGATAATTACTCGGGATTCGTTGTTAATCAGAATGATCCGAGATTTGATCACCTTTAAGCTGTTTCTAATGAACAATTTTTATTTAGAAAATTGTTTCAAAAGTGAAGCGGATAATTAGTTATAATTTCGCCAAGATGGCTCCTTAAAGCATGATAACTAAGAATTTCTTATAAATCGATATTCGGAAATCAAATCGTTTATCGATTAGGAAGTTGTAGGAGTTGAGTATACAACTAAGAGGTGTTTCCCTGATCTCATTGTTGAGAAATTCTTTTGTTATATTTGGCAGAAGGGTGATAAAGATTATTGTTGAATTGCTAAGGACGTTGAGCACGCCTTCGAAGGCAAGTGGACGATTCTCTCTTGCGTTATGGTTATTAATGAGGAATTGAATTCCATTTGATCCTCATGTTGGGAATAATTTATATGTTGAATAAAGTTTGATAGGTTGTTATTTTGTTAGAAATAACGACCATGTCGTTATTTCAGTTTTTACGCTAGAACTGAACTTAAGACCGTTGTATGATTAACTGTCTCATGCTAAGACATTGTTGTGAAGTGAGATGGTAGAGATGGGATTTTAGACTCCAAGACATCTCTTTAGTGGTCATGTGCTGAAACACTGTTGCAAAATAGGTAGTCCAGGGGTAGGAGCCGAGTCTCCAATGACCTCTTTATAACAAAGTCTGTATTGGGGGACGTAGCTTGCTAGCGTATCCCAATATTGGAGTCATGACTCATGTCTTGCTCCACGTTGGAGGAGGACAATGGTGCACTCTAGCTAAGTGCAAAAGGAACTGATGTTGGTCAAGTGGTCACAGATGAAATAGGCCCTCTCACCTTGACGACATCAGTTACAAGGAATTTATCGGCAGCAGTTGGGTCGATTAAAAGTTATTAAAATGAATGTGTAATGTGAAAATCATAAAGTGAAGAGAGTGTGATAGGCACAGTAATGTATTTGAATGGTTAGTTCTTTTGATAACCATTCTTGCTCCTGATTAAGAATGATTCTTAATCAAACTTTGATGAAGTTAAGCTGATTAGTCGTTGAAGACGGTTGTGAATGTTGAGTGGTTAGTATAAGTTTCCATTAATCGTTTATACTTCTTAAAGGAACCACAAGCGGTGGTGTTCTCTCTCTTGATTATGCAAGTCTCATTCTTATTCCCTATAAGACCGCTAATTGTTGGATCATAATCCGAGTCTAATCGGATTTGGATGCCAATATGTTTAGTTACAATCATAAGAACCAAGTTAGTTTCTCCACTTGCTTAGTCTTTCATTAGACTAACCCGTCCATCTTCTTTTCTTTTATATGGTCGGCTGGTGTCCACCGTTGGTATACGATACATCAGGTTCTTCTTGGAAGTTGATTCAAGAGGCGGATTCAGAGGTTTGAAGCTCCAGAAGTTGAAGAAAGGTTTCCAAAAGCTATACTTGAGTGAAGATCATGGTTGAACTACTTCAAAGCGAAGCTGAGTTTCAAAAATAAGAACTTAAGGAAGACTTGATAAAGACTTTGTTTAAATTGAAGGTTGTTCTATTTATTTACTAATTCTTTTATGGTTAAGGCTTGTATAAGACCTTTTATTCTCTTTTCCGCTGTAAAGTTTTACTTAATTTTGTTAGGTTTTAAATGGTTTCATTTACCTTGTTCTAGTAAGGCTTGTCAGGTTAAAGCCTTGGGTAACTCTAGTTTAGTCCTAATCGGGATTACTGGCGGTAATACCTCCAGGGTAAGTAAAGGGGGTGTTACAGAAGTGGTATCAGAGCTAAAAGTTCCTAAGTCTTGCTTAAGACTTTCACCTTTTATATAGAATTACGGAGAATTCTATATGAGTGTTATTATAGAACCATTATGGAAAATGGTTAAGCTGCAAGGGTAAACTCGAGAAGAGATAGAAGGAGAAAGAGGAATAAGTTGCTATTAACTTTTGAGAAAAAGGTTTTGTGATGGATGTTTAAGACCTTGGAAATGAGAGTGGATTCCGAGAAGGATCCATAGTAAGAGCATGTGAAGATTTTCTTGGTTGAACCGGTTCTAGATCAAGTTCTCAACTGATTCACTCTCTTCTTTCAAGAGTTTGAAGTATATGTACTCTTGTTGTTAACTTTTGTGAAGTTTGAAAACCAAATAGTATATTTCTTAAAGACTTCCTATTTAAAAAGTTTTTACTTTAGCTCGTATAATAAAGTTTTACTTAATTTTGTTAGGTTTTAATTGGTTTCATTTACCTTGTTCTAGTAAGTTCTGTCAGGATAAAGCCTTGGGTAGCTCTGGTTTAGTCCTAATCGGGGTTACTGGCGGTAATACCTCCAGGGTAAGTAAAGGGGGTGTTACAATATTGATTTAGCAAGGTCAATCTAAAATACAATTGTGTTCCATTAGTTTGTTTTAAAATCGACTAGTTCAATAACATTATTAGCTTGCCCTTATCAGAGTAGAGAGATCAACAACGATACAATAACTTACATATGATTGTAGCTCACTTATTGCACGCATCTTCCTTTCTAATTCCATTTTTTATTCCATATGATTTATAAATTAGGATAAAAATTTTAACCTTTGAAACAAACAAGTGAAATTGACACGCTTTAGAGTGATCAATTGAAAGGTAGAATTGTTATTTTATGCTTATGCCAATAAACTTTACTAATTACTAAAGTGTTGCCAAAATTAATGTAGCGGGTACAAATCATTTCCAAATTAAGAGTGTTGTTGAGCATTAATTCCAAATCATTTTCCCTCTTTGTTTCCTTTCTCTTTTATGCTTTCTTTCGAGCGTACCTTCTCTCATTTATACTGCTTAGTGAAGCAGTGCTCTATTTTTTTTAAGTGAAGCAATGCTCTTTTTTCTCATACTTGAAGAATGAGTAGAATTAGAGTAATCAACAATCTAATGCTCAAGTAAGTGGGCTTTTAAGCCCATAAGAACCTGCTAGGCTCAACAACTTCAATTTCCATCCCAAATGCAGCCGCCTCCAAATCACCCACCTCACCTTTGCCGATGACATGATCTTCTTTGCCAGAGGTGACTTGGAATCCGTCAGAATCATCAAGGAGGCTCTTGATCTTTTCGGAGACACCTCGAGGCTCAAAATCAATCTCGCAAAATCTTACATCTAATATGGCGGAGTCAGCCCTACAACCCAAAGTGCCATACAAAACCTCCTCAACATTCCTTCTGGAAGCCTACCCATGACCTACCTTGGCCTCCCTATGGGATCTCGGAAACTCTCTTGCGGTGACTATGGGCCTCTCATTAGCAAAATTGTAAGAAGGGTCCAATCATGGACAACGAAACATCTGTCCTACGCCGGCCGGCAACAACTTATAGCCTCTGTTTTCTATAGCATTAACTCCTACTGGTGCTCTATTTTCTATATAGCTGCTAACATTATAGACAATATTGAAGCCGTTCCCAAGAACTTTTTATGGAGCGGGAAAGACAGTGGACGACGCAATCTGGTCGCATGGGACACCGTCACCAAGCCAAGGGAAGAAGGCGTCCTAGGGTTCAAAGAACTCCCAACATGGAACAGAGCGTGCATGGCTCGGATCATCTTTGAACTCCACACTAACAAGCCAAGTCTTTAGGCCTCTTGGACTCGAGATCACTACCTCAAAAGAGGCTCCATTTGGGACGCCCGAGCAAAGAAAACTGACAGCTGGATTTGGAAAGGCATTGTTAGCACAAAAGACGAGCTCCTTGCTATCCAAAGGCCCAAACGACCTTGCCAACATCATGACCTCCACAGCGGGAAGCTATGCCACCAACAACGTCTACAACCTCCTCCGCTCCCCATGCCCCCTAGTTCCATGGTCCAACATCATTTGGGGCGGTCTCAACGTCAACAGATGCAGCTTCACAACATGGCTCGCCATCCACAAACGGCTGCCCACCCTCTCTAAGCTGCACAGCTGGGGCATTACTCCAAACAACACTTGTGTGCTCTGCAACAACGCAACTGAAACTGAGGAACACCTCTGGCTCAGTTGCTCCTTCACTAATTCTGTCCTCCAAAAGGTCTTTGACTGGATTCGTATAGGCACAACCTTCAACGACATGGACTCCTGGATCACTTGGCTCACTAATGGTGCTCCCAAGAACTCCTTTCTCTACAAATTCAGATGCAGCGCCCTCACTACCCTCGTTTATTTCACTTGGCAAGCCAGAAACTTGAAGATCCACTAGAACACCTACCCCACGGTTGAAGATTGTGTTCATCGCATTATTAGCTCGATAAGTTGAAGACCCAAGCGAATTGGACCAAGAGCAGCCCCAGCCACACCTCCTGGCAGCATGCTCTTGGCTTGTAATATGGCTTCTCACACATTTTTGCTAGTTCTTTTTTACCCCTGTAACTAGCACTAACAAGCTATTGAACTCTCTTGTTAGTTGAGCTGTAAATCCCCTCTCTTTCATCTAATATATATTTTTAACCTTTAAAAAAAAGGCCCAAACTTACTATATGCACCACATGAGATGCTTTTGGACATTCCAACAACAAAAGCAACCCAGTATAATCGTGCCTCAAGCGGGATCTAGATGGACAAGATGTGTGCAATATGTACTTATAAGGTCCAAGACAAAGGAAAAATCATTGTGGACATGCCATTAATAAAAATCGAGACGGAAATTTTGCATATTCTTGCTTGAGCATCAACACCAGAAAGTACAAGAATATAATATACGAAGCAAATTGGTTGAATTTTTTTAATTTTGGTTACCCGGAACAGTTGCCACCCGATTAGAAGAGGAAAGCAAAAGGTGCCTCCTTTGAAGTTCAATGTCAGGATGACCACATTGATTACTAGGATGTTCTACACAACACATTATATTCAATTAATAGTTGTTAAGAATAAAATTGTGAATAAACAAATACATTTTCTTACTATAATAGAAATTGACGTACTTTTTTTTTGGTAGAAAGAAATTGACGTACTTAAATTCTAGTTCTTAACACTATCATAATTGCATATGTTACCGTTTATATAGAGAGACGTTGAACAAAACGAAGGACTTATTAGTACTTGCCCGTAATATTATAGTTCGAGGGTTGTGATCTATGAAGCACCTACGATAAGTTGGTAATGGAGCATGATCTAATAAACAATTAAGCTATATATGTAAATCATCTTATAATATTCCCATAGACGTTGAACAAAATGAGAAACTTCTGTTCACTAATAATTTATGTATCACGCTTAGACCTTAAGCAATTATCTATTATTTTTAGATAGTAGTATCATGTGAGAGTGAGAACCATTACCGTAGAATAAAACTACTAATAGTTCTTGTGTCCTCGATAAGATTTTATATGTAAAATTTACGTGTCACTAATAACTTTAAGTAACTTATTTTAATATTTAAAATAATAAATGTATGAGAGTGGTTTTTAAAATTAATTTGTTGTGCTTTTTGAAAAAAATAGAGAAAATTGCACTAAACCACCCGTTAAATAGGCGAATTTACACTTAACCACTCGTTATACACGAATTTGTTTTAAACCACCCAAAACTTCGATTCCGTTAACAAATAGCCACCCATGGCATGATTCCGTCAGAATTTCCGTTAGATCATGTGCATTTACTACTTTGCCCTCAACTGTTCCAAACATTTACACATTTACACATTACTTTGCCCTGCAACGACTCTGGATGGTGGCGTAGCCCAGATCTAGGGTTTCGACGGGGCGCTGGTGGCGGAAGGAGTTCGCGAAGGGGGTGGCGGCGGACCCTCGCCTAGATCTAGGGCTCTAGGCGGTGGGCGACGCAGGGGCGGCGAGCCACGAGGAAGATGGTGTGGTTGTTGCTGCGACTCGTGCAGATCTGCGATGGTGAAGGCGCTGCGAGCGGGGAGCGAAGGTGGTGGCGGCAGGCTGTAGGTTTTCGAGGGCGACGCGGGCGAGGGTGATCGCATATCTGGTGGGTGGGCAAGGAAAGGCGTCGGTTGCAGATCTGGTGCGACAAGCGCGTAGACGCCGGTGCAGCGAGCGGGCGACGAAGCAATGTTGGTGGCGGCGCAAATCTCGCGAGGTCGCCGTTGGGAGTTGTAGCGACGACTGGTGTGCGAGCGGCCGACGGAGATCGGTTCGCAGATCTGGCCTTCTGCAGTGATGGAATTGATGGTGGTGGTGGAGCGCATATCTGGCGATGGTGGTGGACAGGAATGTGCGGACAACAATGGCTGTGGTGATGATGACGACGCCTGTTAATGTGTAAATGTTTGGAACAGTTGAGGGCAAAGTAGTAAATTCACACGATCTAACTGCAATTCCAACGGAATCATGCCATGGGTGGCTATTTGTTAACGGAATCGAAGTTTTGGATGGTTTAAAACAAATTCGTGTATAACGGGTGGTTCAGTGTAAATTCGCCTATTTAACGGGTGGTTTAGTGCAATTTTCTCAAAAAAATATATAAAAATTCACAGATTTAGATATTCAAACTATATTTATTATATATGATCGAATTAAGCGAGATAAAAAAGTCTTATGAACCTAGAAATTTACATACAAAACAGAGCTAAGAATAAAAGCGCACAAACACATAATGCAATAATTGTGAACTCATTGCAAATTAGAAAAAGATGAAGACAACCTTAGAAACGTATGAATTTTCGACATTCTTATTATCATACATAGACAAATACAAAAATATGGAGCTTCACTTTGAGGTTTGTTTGATGCACATGAAATTTCAGCTATAAAATCACAAATCCAACTCAATAATCAACTCAATGATAATCCTAGTTAAACTCGTATGAACCCTATATTTTATATGCTTTAATTTCTTTGTTTTTGCTATCAACCCTGGAATAAAAAATGTGAAGGAGAGATGATTTTCTTACCTTCTTTTGAATCAAATTTCGATAATTGTTGCTCTTCAATATTTGTGATGTTGAGTAATTTTCAAGCTTCAACTGATGATTTCTCCTGTAATCTTCAAATGGAACTTGAAGAAGTAGAGCGCCTTCAAATTTGGGGGAGAAGTCGCCAGTTTAGGGAAGAGACGCGTCTTTTTATGTTCAACTCTTGAATTACAATTTGTATGTCCATTTATTATTGATTAACGAATTGTCACACTAAAATTAAACTCATGCGCACCGTTTCTTTATAATAATTTTTTTCTTTTAATTTAATTATTTAATTTACTTATTCTAAAAACAATTTATTTTCACTTTTCATTTTAGTCTATATTTTCATTGAAACTAGTTGAAGTCCCGTGATATTCACGGAATAGTTTACTAAAAACTATACAATTCTACGATATTAATATAAAATAATAAATATATTTATATAATATCATAATAAATTATGCAATAGACAAATTTTTTTTTAGATTGTACTCCATATTTTAATTGAATATATTTTTAAATATTTTTCCATTATTTGTGGAGATCTTGTCCAAATTTAGGTTGAAATTATTAAAATATTAATTTTACTTTTTATTGAATCTTTTTAAAAAATATTTTCTTATTTTTTTAGACACTAATATGTATAAAATACTTGGTTATTAAATTACAAAAAAACATAGAGATAACAAAATTTAAATGTAAGGTGGGGCTAGATAAAAAATATTCTATATTTACATAAATTAAATAAAAAGGAAATTAAAAAAATGCAATGTAAATCTTTATTAAAATTCAATTTAAGCAAGTATTCATCAAGATTTGTAATTTTTTTTTATCAAACTTTGATTTAAAAAAATTTGTAATATGAATGCAAAGATAAAGAAAAACTAATTTTATTAATTAAAATTAAAATTCGAATTTTTATTTATTTTTTAACATTTACATATAATCTTAGTCATCAACATAAAATTATATCTTTTTCTCAAAGTAAAAAAAATATATCAACATAACAAAATTTATTATTTAAAATTATATCATTATATAGAAATAAATTATATTTACTTGGAGCTCAAGCCTTGTTAAAAGATAGAAAAAAAAATATATTAAGACTCTAAATCTTGTTAAGAGATAAAAATATTAAACTAGTATGGAAAATATCATCTCATAGGAATTTATGTATATAAAAATTATATAAAGATGTTATCTATTTAGTTAATATGGAAAATATCATCTCATAGAATATATGTTATCCATTGTAGTAAACTAATACATAATCCATAGATAGAAAATTATATACATAAAAAATTGTATAAACATGTTATCTATTTAGTATATATAGCAAGAATACTATAAGTTATTACAAAATTTATTAAAATATAATTTCACATTAATTTATTCAAAAATGTCACGTAGCGTAAATTTTACAATAGACTTGGTTCTGCTTTATAATGTAGTATGGTAGACTAACTTCTACTTGATAATGTCAATTTTATAATAGTCTAAAATCAAAAACTCAAAATTTGAAAAAAAACAATTAAAATTATAGTGATTAGGTCTTCAAGGAAAAGCTTAGAATTTCTAATTATTATACAATTTCTTTGAAATAGACTAATTAACTGAATCGATATATTGCATAACCGAAAAAACGATACGTAATTAAAACCAAAACCATATAAATAATGCTTAATAATATGATACGATCACGGTTAACCAATTTACTAACCGAATATAAGAATTGATACAGTAATAAATAAATAAATTTGGTTAAAAAGTGGAAGGAAATATTTTGCAAGGGCAAAAGACTGAAAAATTCACAGCTCTCTCTCTTTCTCTCTCTTCACACATCCTGACCTGTCGGACTTCTCTCTTCCTCGCTGTTGTGCCGCCACTGTTCTTCTATGCGCCTCCACTCCCCATCTTCATCGCCAATCTCCAATCTCTGAATCTCCCCCCTTTTCTAGGGTTTCCGGCTTCATTCAACTCACATTCCAAGCCCCCTTCCTAGGGTTTGCAGAACTGGATTCGCTTCCTTTCTTCTGGCGAACCTCTATGCGCCGTTGGTGCACTGGCTTCGTTGATTGAGCCCCCCTTTTACCTCGTTCTTCGCAACAAGCTTTGGCCTCAGCCGAGCTGCGCTTCCGTTTTTCTTCTGGTTTAAATCCGGCGTGCTTCGTCTCCTTTTCTTGTTTTTTTTTGGTGTGTGTAATTGCTTCGTTCGATTAGCTCTGGAGGAAAAAAGGGGGGAAATTAAGGCATAAAAAAATAGTGATTGATCAGGTCTGCGATTTGTTTGGCGTGCTTGTACATAGTTGCGTTCTATTTCGGGGGGAGGATTTAGGGTTCCCTCCATTGGATGGCATTGGGTGATTTAATGGATTCTAGGTTTTCTCAGTCTTCTTCTGCGGTCTCTAATCAGTTGGTTGGTGGTGATGAGTCTGGTGACTGCCGTGATTTTGTTGTTGAGTTTCGACACGATGTGGAGACAGCTACCACGAGTATGGCGTATTTGCCGCAAAATGTGGTCTTGTGTGAACTTCGACATGATGCGTTTGAAGCTTGTGCTCCGGCTGGACCTGCTGATAGTGGACTAGTATCAAAATGGCGGCCTAAAGACCGGGTAACTTTTTCTCTTCCCGTCTGCATTTGTCCAATCTTCTTTCTGATATATAAGAGGATCATACGTTGAAACTTACAGGAAGATGTTACGTTTACAACTTAAATGTAATAGTACATCGCAATTTATTCAGTATTGATTAGGCTGATATAGTCTGAGTTGTCTATTTCCGTGGATATTAATTTGTTATTTAACTCATAAGTGTTCTTCTGATTCTATTGTACTCGGAATTGGGTATTGGATCGAGTCTCATGTTAAACTAGGTTCTGTGCAGAGTTGGTTTGAAAACCTAGATAATTATCTTGCTACTCTTAGTAGCTCGAATATATGTTATTTTATCAGAATGGTGTGCTGTTACAAATTATAAGTCCAGAATCCCTGATCATATCACCCCCTGCTGGAATATGGAAATAGCTTTAAAATGTATATCTTCCTTTCATCTGACATCTTCATGCTCAGCTCCATTTAATTCTGCAAAGCACATATATTCTCTTTTTTATTTATTTATTGCAGCAATTCTGTGGTACATTCCCATAGTTATATTTCTGCTGTGAATCTCTAGGATTTTGTGCATGAAGCATAATGTTTTATTGAGATCACAATTGATATGCACCAAACATTCTTAGTGCTCCTGCCTATATGGTTTGATGAAACTCCAACCTTTTGTTGGATTACTTGATTTCTCATCTATTTTCTCTTGTTAGCTCACTAGTACAGTTATCCATTGACCTCATATATTCCAATTAAAGTAGTACTTTAGTTTCAGAAAAAAAGTACTGCATTTTCTGTGATCACCAAGAGTTATATCCATCATCTAATCAATAATCATGAACATATTACCCTTATAATGCCACAAATGCCACTGGATTAATGTGTTTGAACCCGGGCCATGATCTGACATGTTTGATGAAACCTGTGAAGAATTATGGATTACGTCCACCTTTTTATATATGCTTTCCTTCCTGGTCCAATTTTTAACTCTTCTTTATATTAAAGTTGTTTTGTTTTCGTGTAAATTTCCATCAAAAACCAATTTTCACTTGTCATTCAGTCCATGCAAAGGCTAATGAGGATTTATACTTGAGTGATAGAACCTGCCCAACTTGACCCAAAAGTTTTTCCTCCAAGTCAGTTTGGCTGCTTTCTTTGTTAGTAAGGTTGCCAATCTCATTTGAAGTCAGAACAATATAGCAATGCAATTGGTTTTTCCAATGAAAAGTACTTTTGTAACCATAAGTGAAATACACCCTTAGGAATCCAAAACTTCTTTTCCTGGCACTTGAATATGCTGACTGGTTTCTTTTTTGCTTATATTATGTTATTATATCTGAGGCATCTTGTTTGGTATTCTAGTGTCCTTGGTTTTCAAAAACTTTTTCTTGATATCCTAATTGAAGAAATTAATGTTTTTTTTAATGTTTATGTGGTTTGAAGCTCAAAATACGTGTAACACTTTCATCAGTTGGAACATGCATGCTTGTTTTCTGGTTTGAGCTCTTCTACAATCTTCTTGATGTTAACGATCAGTTGTTGGGTCTCCAAGATATTATGAAAATTTTCTTCTGTGTTAACCTATATAATTTTGCTGCAGATGAAGACTGGAATGGTAGCTCTAGTTTTGTGTCTTAATATTACTGTTGACCCACCTGATGTGATTAAGATATCTCCTTGTGCCAGAATGGAGTGTTGGATAGGTATGATCGCCATTTCATGCTTATATTTTTATTAATATACGGTTGAAACTTTTAAAGAATGGCCTTTCTTATCGATGAATGAGGGAAAAGCCTTTCTTGTATACATAAACTAGCGACCTGACCTGATACAAAAAAAGGATACCACAAGAAACTATTAACTAAGATAAATTAAGCTTTTACTTTTGACAATCCTATTGGAAATTTTTTAAATAAATGAAGAATTGTGGTATTTTCATGTAATCAATGCTTATTTGCTTATTTTTTGGTGTCACTGCTATATGCAAAGAAATATCTATTCAGAATGTTGAATGCTCGATTATAGATTTTTTTAGCGTTTTTGAATGAGTTTCAATTTATATTTATATATCTCATTTCACTTTCCTGTGAAGATTATATTTGCAAAGAATTGAGTTTTTTGGGTTGGACATGAAGGCTTACTTTTTCACTAGAAATTTCTCATTTCCAAGTATTGTGAAAAAATCGAGGTTTAGGCTGTTGCATATATGACCCTCCTGATCTCTAAACAAAATTAAAATGGACAAACAAGGATGAAATGAAGAGGATTAAACTCAAACTTGATTTTAGTGAAGTTATCTGAAGTTCTTTCATTGAGTTTAATCTTTCAGCTATTAATGCTTTATCTAATCTATATTATCAGATCCATTCTCCATGGCACCGGCAAAAGCGCTTGAAGCTATTGGAAAAGCCTTGAGCTTGCAGTATGAAAGATGGCAGCCAAAGGTGAGAGACCCCACATCTTCTTTTTTTTATTATTTTGTGAATTGAACATGGTGATTAACTCATTATCATTCCACAATAATTTTTAATGATGCGGAGATTAATTTATTACTTCTTACAAGATATAGTAAAGAACTTGAATGCTCAGTGGGGTTTGAATAAGTGATTTGGACCTTATTCTTTCTACTGCTAAGTGTTAACTTGGTTTCGTGGTTGATTTAAAATTTAAAACTATTGCCTTTGAATCTTGACAGGCCCGCTACAAGTACCAACTTGATCCTACCGTGGAAGAAGTGAAAAAACTCTGTATTAACTGCCGCAAATTTGCAAAATCAGAGAGGGTTCTTTTTCACTATAATGGACATGGTGTGCCTAAACCAACTCCAAATGGTGAAATTTGGGTCTTCAACAAAGTAAGTCTCATATCTGGGCTCCTAATTATGGATCTCTTTATTTCACTTATTTTTTTGGAGGAAACTCTTACATGGTTAATTACTATAACCATATTGTTCCCTTCTAGAGTTACACACAATATATCCCATTGCCCATCAGCGAACTTGATTCTTGGTTGAGAACACCATCAATATACGTGTTTGATTGCTCTGCTGCTGGACACATTGTCAATGCCTTCATGGAGGTATCTAGTCGCAAATCCAAATTTCCCTCTTTTTTTCTCGAGAAACTTTTGGAGGTCAAAGTAATCTTGAAGTTTGTTTGCATGTTGTATGTATATATTTTATAGCTGCAAGATGCGTCAAGTTCCTCTGGAGCCCCAAGAGATTGTATTTTATTAGCAGCTTGTGAGGCACATGAGACTCTGCCTCAGAGTGAAGAATTTCCTGCTGATGTGTTTACCTCTTGCCTCACCACCCCTATCCAGATGGCGTTAAGATGGTAAATATAATTCTTTTTATGCTCTAGTATTTATAGGAAGGATAAAGTCTGCCTTAATCTTCCATTTCACAGTTATTTAACTTTGATATCTTGTGGAGTTAATGTACCTTAAGTGCCATTGCATTTCTTTATAGATCATGCAATTTTGGGATATATGTCCTATATCTTATTAGGTCACAACATCTTCAAAATTGCTGGCATAGTGATATGTGAAATTTCATCATTTCCAAGAGTGGCCCTGTATTGAAAGTCTAGGAAATGCAACATTCTTCCATAATATTGAAACTTCTAGCAATTTCATGCTTGTAAGTTTTATTGAGCTGCTGCTGTTTTTTTGCTTGTCTTTTCATCCAGGTTCTGTACCCGCTCACTACTTCGTGAATCTCTGGATTATTCCCTTATAGACAAAATTCCTGGCCGCCCTAATGATCGAAAAACACTTCTTGGTGAACTGAACTGGATTTTTACTGCTGTAACTGATACAATTGCATGGAATGTTCTTCCTCATGGTATATACCTTTTGAGTGTTATATTTTCTTCCTAGACATGTTATTTTTTCCCTTATTACTCTTAGTCAGATTCTTTGATTTCTTGTGTAACTAGAAATATAACCGTTTATATACATTTCATCAACAGACCTTTTTCAGAGATTGTTCAGACAAGACTTGTTAGTAGCAAGTCTGTTCCGCAACTTTTTACTCGCTGAGAGAATTATGCGCTCTGCTAATTGTTCTCCCATATCACACCCAATGTTGCCACCGACTCATCAGCATCATATGTGGTTGGTGCTAAATATACTTATACAATATGAATATTTGACTCATTAGCTGCTCATGACTGTCACATTTACTACAGGGATGCATGGGACATGGCTGCTGAAATTTGCCTTTCCCAACTTCGATCATTGATTGGAGATCCAAGTGCAGAATTCCAGGTGTGATATCTAGTTTTTATATATCTCAGATTCTGATAATCAGCCGTCTGTTGAATAAAGCACTTCATAATTATATTTTTTGTTCTCACATGTTTTTAACTTCTTTTCAGCCAAGTCCATTTTTCACTGATCAGCTGACAGCGTTTGAAGTGTGGCTTGATCATGGATCTGAACATAAGAAGCCACCAGAGCAACTGCCTATTGTGCTTCAGGCATGGCAACTTTCCCTTGTTCAGGTTCTGTTTGATTCTTTCTTGATGTGCATGATTTTCATTGATTTGGTCATGCAGGTTTTGCTTAGTCAAAGTCATCGTTTTAAGGCGCTGGTTCTGCTTGGGAGATTCCTAGACATGGGGCAGTGGGCTGTGGATCTGGTATATGTTCATGATATTTATATACACATGTAAATTTCATTTGGAGGTTCATGCTTCCGCTGTTTATATATGCTCTTCTTTTGTGTAATGTTTTCTATTGTATGCCCATCTTTCAGGCATTATCTGTTGGGATATTCCCGTACGTGCTGAAATTGCTGCAAACAACAACCCCTGAACTAAGGCAAATTCTTGTGTTTATTTGGACAAAGATTCTTGCTCTTGATAAGGTAATATATGGCTGCATTGTATCTGTATCAGTTTGTTACTTTTTTTTTTTTTTGCAAGTGGTGTGCTATGACCTGTTTGTTTTCTCTTGCATCTGCTGTTAGCTGTATAGCCTTCATGTATTTGATATTTGTACCAAAGAAAGTGGACTCTGTCCACAACTGTTGGGGTGGTTTTGAGGAATACTGACTAGTTTCTTGCGGTATGGAGAAACATTTTTGTCGTGGCATGTGGGTATCCTCATTTTCTTTATTTTTTGTATGTTTTTTTTAAGAATTTTAAATTTTGGCGATCCCCATTTATAGGTTATGGAGTTCTAGTGTTTTATAATAGGAAATTGACGAGTCCCTTGTTTCTTGTGTTTTATATTTTACCTTCAAGCAATTTAGTCAGAAGGTAAACCTAGAGATATTGAAAGACAAAAAATAGATACTAAACTGAACAAGGGTAATATACGGAAAGTTGATGCATCACAATTTAATGTTATATCAGTTATCAATTACTAATGTAGTAATGACCTTGGTTATGAGTGTTCTATGCTAAGCTAGGGTGAAGGTCATTGAGGAGCCATATGGATCATGTTGTAGATAAGCAACATATGTCCAAGCATGAGTTTCAAGGATCAAGTTCAAACTTTATGTTTACTTTGCCTTAGTCTCAATTAATCTTATGGTTGCTTTATTGACAAAGCCACTGTCGACTTTTATTAAAGCCACATTGTCTTCTGCCGATTTATTTTGTACTTGTGGATGCCCAAATCTTATTTAAGTCGTATGCATAAGATCGTATCATTTTGTTGATCAAAATAAAAACTTTTTACATCTGGACCATCTGGTAAAAGTTAATACTAATGGTTGGTGTGTTGGGTGATTTGAAGTGAGTAAGTTCCTAATCATAACATTCTAATATTTTTCATCATCCATCTCATTTACTTTTTGTGCAATTGACAGTCATGCCAGGTTGATTTGGTTAAGGATGGAGGTCACACATACTTTATTAGATTTCTTGATAGTTCAGAAGCCTACCCAGAGCAACGGGCAATGGCTGCATTTGTTTTGGCGGTTATTGTCGATGGACACAGACAGGGTCAGGAAGCTTGTCTCGAAGCCGGTCTCTTGCATGTTTGCTTGAAGCACTTACAAATGTTGACTCCAGATGATGCTCAACCAGAGCCTTTGTTCCTTCAGTGGCTCTGTTTGTGTCTGGGAAAGTTGTGGGAGGATTTCACAGATGCCCAAATGATGGGTTTGCAAGCATCTGCTCCTTCAATATGTGCAGCTCGGTTGTCGGAACCTCAGCCTGAGGTTTGTCATGCTTTACCATATTCATCATTTCCCTACTATAAATTTGTCAAAGCTGTTGTACTTGAAGGCGAGTAATGTCTTTGTTCCAGGTTAGGGCATCTGCTGTTTTTGCACTGGGAACCTTGCTTGATGTTGGATTTGATTCATCAAGGGACAGTGTTGGAGGTGACAAAGAATATGATGATGATGAAAAGCTTAGAGCTGAGATCAGCATAATTAAAAGCCTCTTGACTGTTGCCCAAGATGGAAGTCCGCTGGTCAGGGCAGAGGTTTGTGTAGGTATGTATTTGCAGATGACTCTACTATTTTGTTTGCAGTTGTTTCTGTCTGGTATTAGTTACCAGATGCCTTCTCAAGTCCGTATTTTGAATTACTAATTAAATTTGGTGTATTCCTTATCATGGCAAACAACTCTTGAACTTGAGATATCCTTGTGCTCTTAACTATCTACTTATAGTTCACGCGTCCTTAGTGCTGTTATTTCAAAACAGTTCGGACGAATGCCTGACAAAGATTCTGTGTGGATCTATGTATCTTCTTACCACTATCTTTGATCTGTTTTTGGAATTATAATACATGTATTTTGTTCCACCTACCAGCTTTAGCACGCTTTGCATTTGGACACAATAAGCATCTAAAGCCTGTTGCTGCTGCTGGTTGGAAATCTCAGTCAACAAGATCTGGTTTGAGTTCTTTAAATTTATCTCATGCCAAAAGCACTCTGGGTGATTATACCACTCCAAGCCATTATTCAGGACAGGGGAGCAGCATATCTTCTGCAATTGGTCCAGTGTTAAGAGTTGGAGGTGATAGCACATCAATCATCAGAGATCTAAGGGTTTCTACCAGTAGCCCTCTTGCTTCAGGAGTAATGCATGGATCTCCATTATCGGACGATTCCTCCCAGCATTCTGATTCAGGTGCATCCATTGATGCTGTCAGCAATGGAGTGATAAATCATTCAAGGCCAAAGGCACTTGACAATGATCTATATTCACATTGTATTATGGCCGTGTGTAACTTGGCTGAGGACCCATCACCCTCAATTGCAAGGCTTGGCCGTAGGATACTTACTATAATTGGATTTGAACAAGTTGTTGCACGGCCTTTGAGGCCTTCTAGTGGCGGTGTTGGACCAGGTGACCCCACAGGACTGGCGCGTTCATCGTCATGGTTTGACATGAGTGCAGGTATCTCTTGTATTGATGTATATTGTTTTCATGGTTCATCACTGTGAGATTAAAGCAGTAGATCATTCCTATGGTCAAATGAACTATCGTTCTGTTTGATAGATTTTGTCCATACTTTTCCCTTGCCTTTTCTTTTCTGAAATGGTGTATTTTTGGTAGGTCCACCTTTGACTTTTAGGACACCGCCTGTTAGTCCTCCTCGCTCAAGTTATATCGCAGGAATGCGAAGAGTTTGCTCATTGGAATTTAGGCCAAACTTGCTTGGTTCTCCGGATTCTGGATTAGCAGACCCACTCATAGCTGGAGGAGGCTCTGGTAATTCAGACCGCAGTTTTCTTCCACAGTCAACTATCTACAGATGGAGTTGTGGGCATTTCTCGAAGCCACTTCTCACTGCGCCAGATGATAGTGAAGAGGCATCTGCCAGAAGAGAAGAGAGGGAAAAAGTTGCATTAGACCTTATAGCCAAATGCGAGCGCTATCGTATGCCCCCTTTTAATATCTATTGTTCTAAAAATATTCTCTCCTTTTTCCCAATTAACTATGGCTATCTTGTTTCTATCTTTGGAAGCTATTACAAAAATGAACAACCAGATTGCGAGTTGGGATACAAGATTTGAGACGGGAACAAGAATGACTTTACTACAGCCATTTTCATCAACTGTGATTGCTGCTAATGACAATGAAAGAATCAGGTAGGCAATAATGCTTTTGGTTACTTAGTACTTGCATGACATCCTTGGATTGTCATGAGGTTTCTTTTGTCCCCTGCAAGCGATCGGATATGATCTTTGTGGCACTGGGGTCAGTTGCTCTTAACATTGTACTTGGATCCCTTCTAATCATGCCATGGACTAAAAACCTTTGTAGAATTCTGCTTTTATAAGAAATCATGATGATCAGGACAATTTCGTGAGAGTTTTGCTAACTATTGCCCAAAGGACAATGTGTAAGCATTAAAAGTGGTAAAAAAAATGTTATCAACACATGTTGTTTCTATTTGACTTTACATGAGAAGTTTGAATGCTAACGTTTTTATTTGTTTTGTAATAAAAAGAAATATAAATGAATTGTTGTTGCAACTGTATATATCCTTTTTTCAATGTAACTAATGAGGATCTAATGATGTTTATGCAAATTATGCATGATTCTGCCTTAAAAAGTGAATCTTGCCAGTAATTCAATATTTGAAGAGAGAAAACAAGGAAGTGTATGCTTTCCCCCTTTTGGAAATGAAAAAGTTTTACCAACTATTTTCCCTTTTTTTATTCATTTAATAACTTATTTATTTTTTTATCATTTTCTGAACTTTCATCATTTGATGTATAAGTAAATTCCATTTGTGCACAAAAATATTAGTCTTATCTGGTCACATTTCACTTTTATCTGTTTGCACATGCATAATTTTAAGGTAAAATTATTTGTAGTCGGGTTTTGTGAGGTTCAGTCTATTAAAGCACAACTTCTTGCAAAAAAAATTTGTCAATATAATTTGAAATGGTGATTATTTTGCATTTAGTGTCAGAATAAAGGATGAGAAGTGCAAATATCATTGATTGTACAAATTTTGATGAGTCATGAGAGTACAACGAATGAGAAACAATTAATGCTTTTTCTGTAGTACCAGGATATGAATACCAGTACATGCTAAAAATGCTGACTATTTGTTATGTTTTACACTACTATCATATTCATCTAGTGCTTAGGCATACCCTTTGTTAAATGTAACATATTATTGTATTAATATCTCAATAGTTAAATACTCCTTGTATGTATGTGGGATGTGGATAGATCTATTTTATGACTTTTTAATCAGTAAATTCTTTATTGGAAAATAATCTTGTATTAGAATCCAAAAAAGGATCTTTGTGGTCTATTAATGAGAATCAGAAAACTTCAATCCATTACTTTCTTTCCTCTGTGCGATCAGTGTTTCACCCCTACATGAGGAGTTCCCATAGCCCATACCTTATTTTTACTTGGTAGTTTCCATGGGTGCCACTGCCTATGCATCAGCTAAGGGTAAAGGGAATGGTATTACTTAAAGTTTTAGTTACAACTTTAGTATTTATGATTTTCTTGGAATGATAACGGATACTGACTTGTCATTATGTTTCATAAGTAATTAAAATCAAGAATAAAATGTGTCATTAGGATGTTTAAATCCATTGTTTGGTTGTTTTGTCAAACACATGAAATAGGATGGAGTAATTTATTTCATTTCCAATGTTGATGAAAATCCAATGTGTTCTTTGGAAGAGAAATTAGTTGATGATAATATGTTTTATCTAAGGCTTGAGACCTTGAGTTCAAATAGTGTCATATTTGTCTTTTTATAACTGATAATGTGTTATTTTAATGGGCAAAGCATATTGAAAGTTTTATTCTTGTAAATTTGCTCGGGCTTGGGGCACATCCTCATGCTCATTGGCTTTTATACACTGCCTTTGAGATGGATTTAGTCCCTATATCAATTTTGGTGCATTCTAACTAAATTCAGTTATTATTGTCACAAAGCTGAATTTCAGTTTTTCTTGGGCCTATCGGGCGTGTACCCCCTTTCCTTGGGCAGGGTTATCCCCATCTTGACCCTCCTAGATTCCGCTGTAGCGTAACCTCACTGGGTCAATGTTGTTGTTGTGTAAATTTGCTCGGGCTAATCCTCCTTTTAGCACGGAACCAATTAGTGAACAGTGTGTCTAAGTGAATAGGATAGCTCTTTTGACAACTTAAGCAATCCATCTACTTATATCTATAACATAATAATTATAGGGCTCGCTGCCACATTGTGTTCTTTCCGACTTCTTATAACTATTAACCTTCAATTGGTAGTACTTCAATGCTTAATAATGTTGAATTTGCTCTTCTGTCATTTTTAGAAGTAAAAAAAAACCCTTATTGGAGGAATTTGTGAAATATGATATCAATGGCTCAATTCTGATGCAATAATGCTTGGTGCTTTTTCACAGGGTTTGGAATTATGAGGAAGCAACCCTTCTCAATAGCTTTGACAATCATGATTTTCCGGACAAGGGTATCTCAAAACTTTGCCTTGTCAATGAACTAGATGAAAGCTTCCTTCTTGTTGCTTCAGGTACACCAGCTGTTTTGATGTTTTGTTTTATGTTTGTCAGTATGTGAGTTTCCACAGTCTGAACATGTACACTTTTTTCTGGTCAAGGTGATGGCAAGATTCGGATTTGGAAAGATTATGCACAGTGGGGAAAACAGAAATTGGTGACTGCTTTCTCGTCCATACAAGGTTATAGGCCTGGGCGGAATTCAAGTGCAGTCGTGGAATGGCAGCAACAGTCTGGCTATCTGGTAATGTATTAGTTCTGGTTGCATTTGCACATAAAAACTTATATTCAGGGTTCTTTTGCTAATACCTCTGTGATGTGTCTTTAGTATGCCTCCGGTGAGACATCTGGAATCATGGTTTGGGATCTGGAGAAAGAGCAGCTTGTGAACCCTATTCCTTCAGCTTCTAATAGTAACATCTCAGCCCTGGTAGGTTTTGCATGTTATATATTTCATTTGATTAACTGGTTTACACCCTGAGCTGATAATAAAAGTATAGTTTGACTATTTTGATATCATAGTTCTTCAGATGAACCTTTCATAATTCTTTCTGCCACTTTTGGCTTTGAAATAGCTGATATAATTCTTCAAATTGGTATGCTTGCAGGCTGCTTCTCAGGTACATGGAGCACAATTTGCTGCTGGTTTTGTGGATGGTTCTGTTAAGCTCTTCGACATCAGAACACCTGAAATGTGAGTAACAGTTTCCATTATCCTTGCTTACAGTGCTCACATCAATCCTTCCTAATACTAATTGTAACCTGAATTTGATAGCTACATGTTTTAGAGAACTCAGGAAAGTGATTCCATAATTTTAACCGATATAAAGGTTGTGTACAATATGGGTTATGTACAACTACAGAAACTAACTGCAGTGAAGAAAAGCTGACCAAAAAAATCTACAGGGAAGAAAAGGGAATGAAAAGATAGGAAGGAAACCTAATCAAAGACTATCTAAAAATGCAAAGATTTCTACAAGATCTACACATGTTTAAATTGATGGAATATACCATTGGCCAACAACCATTGCGACATTTACAAGACCTAACATGTATCCACTTTTCTGCATGACAATGTCACTTCTGTATCTTTATGTGATTGCATGGTACTTTTGCTAGGCTTGTTTCTTCAACCCGGCCACACACCCAAGCAGTTGAAAAAGTTGTGGGTATTAGCTTTCAGCCAGGGCTGGGTCCTCCTAAGGTTAGTATGTTGCAGATTGTATTACTTTTTATTTACTGTGAAATAATTGTCCCTCCCATAAAAACTGTGTTACATGCATCAGCCGCGAAATTCTTTACTTAATGTATTCATTTAATTAGATATTTTTGTTGGAGTCTTCAAAAAACATTCTTGAAGTACTATTTTAGTTTCTTGGCAAATTACAACCTTAACATCTGTTTGCGTTTACTTCTTTTCTGAGCACCTTCACGTTACAAATTTTCATTTTACGCCCCCTTCACCAATTATCGCTTGCAGATTGTGAGTGCATCTCAGGCGGGTGATATCCAGTTCTTGGATATCAGAACTGCTACAAAGCCGTACCTCACCATTGAGGCTCACAGGGGCTCACTCACAGCTTTAGCCGTGCACCGACATGCCCCGATCATTGCTAGTGGTTCAGCTAGACAGCTTATTAAGGTTTTCAACCTTAACGGCGATCAATTAGGTACCATCAGGAACCACCTGACTTTCATGGGACAGAAGATTGGATCTGTCAGCTGCCTGACATTTCATCCTTACCAAGCACTGCTTGCTGCTGGATCTGCAGACACTTTTGTGTCCATTTATGCAGATGATAGCGCGCCTGCAAGATGAACTGACTCTGCATTCATAAACTCAGCACAAGGGCTTGGTTGTTGAAATGCAGAGCCAACTGCACAATCAATGTGAAAACCGGTTGAATATGTTTTAGAGACAACGGATCGGGTGCAAATATTTATTAGCCTCCTATGTAAAAAGATGAAGGAAGAACACAAAACACCCTGCAAGTGTTTCCTGGGAGGCTCTGGCGAATAATCCAAATCTGATATAGGCAACCATGGTGGTTTGTAAATAGCTTTCTTTGGAAACTTATGTTCTGCTTTTTCTTTACCTCGTCAATGTGGATATGTTCTGTTCTCTTCTCTTCCCCATTTGTTTAATTTGTAGGTTTTTTTTTTCCATTTCCGTCTTTATGTAGGCTGGTGATGTGGTTGATGAAACCCTTGAATTGTAGGGTTTGGAATTCATTCATGTTACTGGTAAAGTATGTGGCTTTGGTGAGTTTGTAATTTTAATGTCCAGAACGTATCTTAATCAGTGTCTTGTAAATGAATTATTTGTGAATTTGTCTCTTAATTCGCAGTTGCATTTGCATTTGAATAATCATACTCAGAATTTTATAAATCATCCCTTTTTTTGGTTTGAAAACGTAGTAAGCTCCTGTGCTTATTTCATTACTTAATTAAGAATAGAACTCCCATGAAGGGAGCAAACGTCAAGAGTCCAAAAGAGGAGCAATACAATCATAAGCACAGAAAAATTCAATAAAAGAGGCATCCAACCTAAGAGAGATTAGCTAGGGCATCAGCAACACGATTCCCTAATCTTAGGATATGATTCCCTGATCTTAGGATATGCTCCAGTTTAGTGGTCCAAGAGGCGTCCCGCGTCCCATAGCAGCTTACGACAGGCGTCGATCAAATAATAGTCTTTATTGGGCTGTAACTGAGGCTGATTAAGGAGCTTGACTGCCTGAAGAGAACCCGTTTTGATATTATATGAACAAAGAACAAGCTTTACAAGAGTTCCTAAAGATGTTCTAATGAATCTCGAACAACCATAAAAAATGGCTAAGTACAAGGCTTTACACAAGGAGAAAGCTTAGCTCCTAAGCCTCCTAGTCCACAAAAGTCATCAGTCCACAAATGGGCTTGTCCCCCAGCCCTAAAGAGGAGCTTTGCCATTGGTCACGCCCTTATTGGCTCAACCCTTGCCGATCGCTCCCCATTGGTCGAGCCAGTCAAGGCGCGCCCCCATTGGTCCAACACTGCTGCTTGCTTGCGGCGCACCTCTAGGTGTCGCCCTCGCATTGGCCGTGCCGAGTGGCTGTCATGGAACACGCTTGAAATACGCGCTCCCATGCCCAATGCACGCCGCACATGCCAAGCCCTCGCCAAGCACACGCCGATGGCTACCTAGTGTGCCACGGAGCAGCTTGCCCACCACCTAGATGCCACGGAGCTATATGCTCGTCACCTGCGTGCTTGAAACCTCTTTACATGAAATGATCCCTCGAGCATGCCCGGATCACCCCTAGTCCCGAAAATCTCGAACGCCCTTGCAATGGCGTGCCACGAGACCCGACACCGTGATGCAAAGGCTCTAGCCTGTTCGACCTGTGTGCATCAACCTAGTAGCTTGTCACAACCCAACGTCGAGGCCAAGGCCAAGTCCCTAGCCGGATCTCACAACGCCCACGCAAGGGCGCGGCCCAAGCTAAGTGTCGTGGCACACATGCCAAAAAAAATATGCCGAATCGAGCAGGTATGAGGTATCGGTTTTAATTTTGAAAGCCCGCAAACCAAACATTAGGTATATCTATTAAAACATTTATATAATAAACATTCATTATGTCAAGTCCATGACACATAATATGGATTTTAATATAAAACGTTAATACCGTGATGACTGAGTATCACTTAAAGCTACTAAAATCTTGAAGGCTCCTTTGATATTAAAGTTAGAAAATTTCATATGAATGGACTCCTCCTTCTCCTGACTAACAAAACTTATAGACAATGCCTTTAAAATAGAAATCAAATTGTTAACGTTAAAGATTGAAGTTAAAAGTAATTGAAAGGGGTAATTACTTCTTCAGTTCTTCTTCAACGTATTAATGAGCTAATGCAAAGAGAAGTTGCAAAATAAACTTGAATCAATATGAAAAATTAATGTGAATTGAAACCTCTGAATTGAAACCCGTACAAAAAAAAACCGTATATTTATGGACGGGTTTAGAATCCGCACAAAGTGGAGTGCGCATCCGAAAAAACAGAGTGTGCAAAATCTACCCGTTGTTTTGCTCAATTCATGGCAAAGGAGTTTTTTTTTAAAGATCTTATTCCATTCCAAAGGCTTGTGATTCTGAATTCATGTTAGTATTCTTCTTGATTCTATAATAGTTTATTAGGTTGAATCATGTTAAGTCTAGATCTAAAACTCGTGACTGATTATATTACTAGAAATTGTATATTTTCTTACATTTAGTATCAGAGCGGTTTTAAAAACTTTCTTAATTCAACGTACCGATTAATGTTGTACTGCATGTTTTTGCCTATTTTGGTGATCGACTAATTCTTTAAACTGAATTTGCATGATGAGTTATATGTGTATATATTATGATCGATGTGTATATGAAATTGTTTGGATATAGCCATCTCTCTATTGTCCCGAATTGGTCATGGTGATTTTATTGCATGTTCGTACATGTTTTGATTGACAAATTAGTTTAAATTATTCATGTAAAGTAATGTATGGTCGGTTACAAGGATGTTTTTGTTTGAAGCCAAACCACATAGAAGTATAAAATTCAGACATTTATAATGTATTCTGCATAGGAATATAATTTGTGTTATAAAATTTAAATGCATTATAAGAGTTTCTTCATACCCATTAGAGTTTAATGTAATGTCTTTATTAGAGTATGACTTGTTGTTAGATACCAAAATAACCTAGTTATATTCACATTTAAACATTCATATTATATGAGTTTAGTTGTTCATGATTAAAAATGCTATTAATGACACTAAAGTTTGATTGATGAATTCATTTTGTTAATTATGTTCAAGAAGGTCACCCAAAGGCGGATCATTGAACATAGTTAACAATATTAAACAACGAATTTTTGTGCACTTTAAATTTTACGTTGCACACTCCAATATGTACGGATTACAAACCCGCACATGTATTTTAAAAAAAAAAACTGCGTTTGTCTTGTGCGGATCAAAAACACACCCAAAAATTAAAAAACAATCCCCGGTTCGATCGTGAGTAAACCGGAATTAAGGCAAGTTAGACTTAAATTGACCAAAATTTGAGGGTTTATGAGCGGGTTTGAACCCCGACCAAATTTGACCTAGTTGTGCGGGTTTCAAACCCGCACAAAATCTTACTTAAACCCGCCGTCGCAGAGCTTCGTCTTCCTCATTTGCAAACGAGAGAGATCGAATCGAGAGACGTAAAATCGAGAGACAAAAAACGAGAGAGATGGAATTTCCGAGTTCGGAAGACAGGTCGGAGGAGATAAACGTCGGTAGCGGTGGAGGCAGGTCGCCGTCGACAGGTTCTGGAATCGCCCAACCCTCGGCGGATGTACGACCTGCCCAAGAGAGCGAAGAGGTGGCCGTGCCGTCAGCGGTTTCCGAACCCGCCCAAGCTTCGGACGGGGTCGAAAGGACGGATGTGGCGCAGGCGGCATTGGGGAGCGGATAGGGCGAAGCGGTGGTGGGAGAGGTGGCGCCGACGTTGGAGATGGAGGAGGGAGTGGACCCGAGCAAGTCGACGACGACAGAGGATGCGGATCGGGTCATGTAGTGTGTCGCAGGAGACTGACTGATGAGGTATTTTTTAATATATATTTTGAATATATAGTATATATAAATTTATATTGATAGTTTATGTATTATTTAAGGAAAACATGTTAAATATATTTTATTTAGCAAAATATAATACCAAATGCATATTAAAATTCTAAATTATTAGAAATTGTCCTTTATATGATAGAAATTAAACATTACATATTTATTAGGTTTTTAGATTATATAATTACTGATAGAAATTAAAAATCGTACCTTAGAAATATTATATTTATTAGATTAGAAATTGTATTATAGTGAAGAAATTGTATGATAGAAATTAAAAATCGTAACAGAGAAATAATATATTTATTAGATTAGAAATTATATTATTACGTGCTAACAATCATATAGAAATAATAAAAATTAGGTTTAGTTTGAGCGAAATAAAATAAATGAGGGGAAATTAATAAGTAATTAATAATATATTAAATAATATGAGGTATTAACACAGATTTGACAGTCTACCCTTGATGGTAGACGTCCCGATATTCGTGTAGTCACGGCTTCGGGTCGCAAGAGGCGACACGAAGAATCGACCGCTGAGCCGGATGCTCGTCCTGATTCTGATGCGACGAGAGAGGATCACCCTCTCACGGATGAGGCCCCACCATCGACTCATTTGGAGGATATGCTAGTTGATTCTGTTAGGATGGAAGAGGCGCATCAGGATTTTGTTGGTACGATAGAAGCTCCGACCGAGTCGTCGTCATTATCGCATCCTTCCAGTCCGACCCTCTGCAGTCTCATCCTTTGTTCTCCGACTCGACTCAAACTCATTTGGATGAGGTGGTTTGTTATTCTGTTGCGGCGACAGAGGCCCAGCCTCCACAAGCCGACTTACCCGAGCAGACACCGTATGGGCTCAACGATCCATCTGTATTACGGGATTTCGAGGGACACATCGTGAACATGATTCGGAGGTCATACGACTCGTGGAGGAACAACATGGATGGACCTATTAGACGTATTACGTGTCAGAGAAGACCGAAGGAGTTTACCCGATGGAGGGCTCACATTCCGTCGTCTGACGTTGATATTGGCGAGGGTTCGTGGTTTTGGATCATTCGACAGACCGGTCTGACAGAGCTGTTGGAATTTGATTTCGACAATGTTGACCATGCCCTCATTTCTGCTTTTGTCGAGCGATGGCATCCCGAGACCAACAACTTTCATTTTTCGTGGGGCGAGATGACTATTACGCTCCACGACGTTGCCATCATTCTCGATTTGCCGATTGAGGGGCACGATGTAGCTCACACATTCTCCTTTCTTGAGTGCAGTGATTTGGTTGAGTACATGTTTGACACGATGGACAACTATTTGTTACCCGGGGAGCGTGACTACCTCAACGACCTTAGGAAGGGCCGTTTACACAGCCGCGATTTCTTTGATCATGTACTTTTGATGATGGCTTCCGATGACCCGCCAGAGTGCATAACTGCCTTTTTTCTTTGGCATGCTATGTCCACCAGCTTGTTCATGGACAAATCCACGAACAACGTAGATGTTCGTATGTTGTCGCTGTTTGAGGACTGTGGTCGGGTTGTCGATACTGCGTGGGGCACCGACACATTGGCATTCCTCTACCGCCATCTTAGGGAGGCTTCACGGGGTGGGGTGGCTCAACTGGCGGGTTGCACATATCTTCTCTAGGTATTGGTTGTTTTATTGAAAATGTATTTGTCGAAAGCTTCGTAAAGTGAACCGATTTTATTTTTTCGGGGTATAGATATGGATATGGATGTATTTCTTCTATTTCCCTGGCAATCCGAATACGTTGCCTAGAGCAGAGGACGATGATAGGAGAGCCCGTCGCTACCGGATCGATCGCACACGCTTACAAACGTACGGTACGTCGATCTACTATAGGCGCATCCTCGACACATACCGCCCGGAGGATGTACGTATCCGTTACATTTTTGTAATGAATCGTTATTTGTAAATTTACGTTTTCCAACGTGATTTATTTATATTTCAGGTTTATTGGACCCCCTATACTCGGGTTGACCTGTATGTCCGGTATCCGACGTCGAGGTATTGGGTCCCCGATACCTTGACGTCTACGAGTTGCACATGCCCGAGAGATGCCTGCGACAGTGGGGACGAGTTCAGAGTTGACCTCTAGACGTCATCGTACCACGCGTCTCTCATCGCCCGTGGTCGCTTAAGGGTCGAGCATAGTACTTCCTCCACCTAGACGATGAGTACCATGGGTGGGGTAGCGTTATAGATCATATTTGTCCATTCATCCTCACGTCGCAACGTGCTGTCACTCCGTGGGACGTCAACGACGAGTACCTGGACTGGTTCTTACAGATCTCTTATCCGTATGTGAGTTCGAGGGCGCTCATTCATTTGCGCACTCTTTTTTTTATGTTACCGCCTAGAGTGCGCAAATGAACGAGCGCCGTCAGACTCGCATACAGATGCGAGATCTGTAAGAACCAGTCTAGGTACTCATCGTCGACGTCCCACGGAGTGACAACACCTGGAGACATGAGGATGAATGGACAAATGTGGTCCATAACGCTACCCCACCCGTAGTACTCATCGTCGAAGTTGAGGATGTACTGTGCTCGACCTTTAAGAGACCATGGGCGATCAGAGACGCGTGGTACGATGACGTCCAGATGTCGACTCTGAACTCGTTCCCACTGTCGCACGCATCTTTATGGCATATACGACTCGTAGATGTCGAGGTATCGAATGGTTCCCCGATACCTCGACATCGCTGACCGGACATCTAGGTCAACCCGAGTATAGGGGATCCAACAAACCTGAAATATAAATAAATAACGTTAGGAAACGTAAATTTACAAATAACGATTCATTACAAAAATATAAGAACGGATACGTACATCCTCCGGGAGGTACGTGTCAAGGATGCTCCTATAGTAGATCGACGTATCGTACGTTTGTAAGCGTGTGCGATCGACCCATATTGACGGGCTCTCCTCTGATCGTCCTCTACTCCAGGCAACGAGTTTGGGTTGCTATGGAAATAGAAGAAATACATCCATATCCACATCTTTGAGAACCTCGAAAAAATAAAATCAGTTCACTTTACAAAGCTTTCAACAAATACATTTTCAATAAAAACAACCAATACCTGGAGAAGATATGTGCAACCTGCCAGCTGAGCCACCTCACCCCATGAAGCCTCCCCAAGATGGCGGTAGAGAAATGCCAACGTGCCGGTACCCCACGTAGTATCGACAACCCGACCCCAATCCTCAAACAACGACAACATAAGAACGTTTACGTTGTTTGTGGATTTGTCCACGAATGAGCTGATGGACATAACATGCCACAGAAAACCGACAGCTATGCACTCTGGCGGGTCGTCGGAAGCCATCATCAAAAGTACATGATCAAAGAAATCACGACTGTGTAGACGACCCTTCCTAAGGTAGTTAAGGTAGTCACGCTCCCCGAGTAATAAATAGTCGTCCGTCGTGCCAAATATGTACTCAACCAAATCAGTGCACTCAAGAAAGGAGAATGTGTGAGCTACTTCGTGCCCCTCAATCGTCAAACGGAGGATGATGGCAACGTCGTGGAGCGTAATAGTCATCTCGCCCCACGAAAAATGAAAGATGTTGGTCTCGGGATGCCAACGCTCGACAAAAGCAGAAATAAGAGCATGGTCGACGTTGCCGAAATCGAAGTCCAAAAGCTCTATTAGACCGGTCTGTCGAATGATCCATAACCACGAACCCTCGGTAGCATTAACGTAAGATGACGAAATGTGAGCCCTCCATCGGGCAAACTCCGTCGGTCTGCTCTGACACGTAATACATCTAACAGGTCCATCCATGTTGTTCCTCCACGGGCCGTATGACCTCCAAATCATGTTCACGATGTGTCCCTGGAAATCTCGTAATACAGATGGATCGTCGAGCCGATACGGTGTCTGCTCGGGTAAGTCGACTTGTGAAGGATGGGCCTCTGTCGCCGCAACAGAGTCAACAACCACCTCATTCAAATGAGCCTGAGTCGGGTCTGAGAGAAAAGGATCAGACTGCGGAGGGTCGGACTGGGGAGGATGCGATAATGACGACGAATCGGTCGGAGCTTCTATCTTACCAACAGAATCCTGATGCGCCTCTTCCATCCTAATAGAATCAACCAACATATCCTCCAAATGAGTCAGTGGGGCCTCATCCGTGAGAGGCTGATCCTCTCCCGTCGCATCAGAATCAGGACGAGTATCCGGCTCAGAGGTCGATTCTTTGTGTCGCCTCTTGCGACCCGAAGTCGTGACTACACGAATATCGGGACGTCTACCATCAAGTGTAGATTGTCGAATGTGTGCTAATACCTTATGCTATTTAATGTATTATTAATTACTTATTAATTTCCCCTCATTTATTCTATTTCGCTCAAACTAATCCTAATTTTTATTATTTCTATTTACGATTGTTACCACATAATAATATAATTTCTAATCTAATAAATATATTATTTCTATGTTATATTTATAAGGTACGACTTTTAATTTCTATCAATAATTATTTAATATAAAAACCTAATAAATATATAATTTTTAATTTCTATAACAGAAAGGCCAATTTCTATTAATTTAGAATTTTAATATGCATTTGGTATTATATTTTGCTAAATAAAATATATTTAACATGCTTTTCCTAAATAATACATAAACTATCAATATAAATCTATATATACTAATACTATATTTTCAAAATATATTTTCAAAAATACCTCATCAGTCATTCTCCTGCGACGCACTAGACGACCCGGATCCGCATCCTCCGTCGTCGTCGACCCGCTCGGGGCCACTCTCTCCATCTCCACCGTCGGCGCCACCTCTTCCGCCACCACCGACGCCACTGCTTCTCCCTCCTCGCTCCCCACCGCCGCCTGCGCCACCTCCGTCCTTTCGACTCCGTCCAAAGCTTTGGCAGGTTCGGAAATCGCAGGCGGCATGGCCACCCCTTCGCTCGCTTGGGCGGGTCGTACATCCGCCGAGGGCTGGGCGATTCCAGAACCCGCCGATGACAACTTGCCTCCACCGCTACTGACGCCCGTCTCTCCGACCTGTCTCCCGAACTCGAAAATTCCATCTCTCTCGTTTTTTGTCTCTCGATTTTTCGTCTCTCAATTCGATCTCTCTCGTTTGCAAATGAGGAAGACGAAGCTCAGCGGCGGCGGGTTTTAATAAGATTTTGTGCGGGTTTAAAACCTGCACAACTAGGTCAAATTTGGCCGAGTTTCAAACCCATCCATAAACCCTCAAATTTTGGTCAATTTAAGTCAAACTTGCCTTAATTCCGGTTTACTCACGATCGAACCAGTTTTTAAAAAAAATACATGTGCGGGCTTGTAATCGGGATGCGCAACGTAAAATTTAGAGTGCACAAAATTTCGCCGATAGGTAAGCATGTGTAAATGTTTTGCAACTTTATCAAATATATTAGCATCAACAAACTCTGTTGTGAAGTTGAATGGGCTGAACTATGATAATAAATTTGAGCAAATCTGATTACGCTATGTATTATGAGTTTGGACCTTGCAGTACTATTGGATGATCAACCCTCATCCATTACAAACACTAGCTCCAATGTTGAAACGTCTCATTATGAGGCATGGGAGCAAGCTAATCGATTGAGTTTGAACCTCATGAGGATGACTATGGAAGTATTAAGCCATCTATACCCAAGACAGAGAATGAAAGAGAGTTCATGCATAAAATTAAAGAGTGTTCACAATCGGATTTCCAAAACTTAAGCTTTGAAGTGAATTTGATTAAAAATGATATTTCATTGACAACTTTCTCATCAATTGAAAATTTGTTATAAAATAGAGAGATTTAGGAGAAGGGGAGAGATCAGAGTTCATCTTATTAGGTCACCCATAGGGGCCTTTATATAGAGAGAGTACAAGATTAAATCTAGGGTTTCCATATGTACATCTAAATAATATATTATTATGACACCCCCCTTAGATGTACATCACTAACTGCCTCGTTAAAAACCTTGTTTGGAAAACCCAATGGGACAAAACCAAGACTAAGGGAAAAAGAGTGCAATTATGATTCTTCTCTCAACTTGAAATATATCCTCCTTGCTTGAATGAATTGAGCATCCATCATGTCTTTGAGTTGAATCTTGTAATTTGAGAACACTTGATGATAGGTACTTTGGTTGATCAATCTATGCCGAATTCTCTTCATACATCACCGTTGGCTCCTTTCAACTTGATTTGATGGATGGATAAAAACTTCATTCTTTAACATATCTCGAATTTCAGGCCGAGATTGTCTCATCAGAAACCTTATGTGACGAACTGCCTCATTAAAAACCTTGTTTGGAAAAACCCAGTGGGATAAAAACCAAAGCAAAGGGAAAAAGAGTACAGTCGTATAATAATGCTCCCCCTCAGTTAAACACACAATCTTTATGCAATAAATATATGCCAAAACTGAATTTTGTAGAATATTGGTACTTCTGGACCAATAATCTTTATTTTATGTTTAGGGAGACAATAAATCATTGTCACATAAAATGACATTATTGAGATAATGAATAAAGGTACAGTAATGCACCTATTGTACCGAGATATGGTACTTCAAGACATAATATCTCTTTCATTTTCTGATCAGGGGCAAAAGGCGATCCTTTTCCACACTTAGCACCTTAGTACTATTGGTACACTTAATGAATGTACCTTATCCATATTAAATCGCTTTAGGACCTTTTATGCGTAGTTTGATTGATGGATAAACATTCCATCCTTTGTATGCTCGAACTGCAGGCCGAGACAATACTTGATAGTTTCTAAGTCCTTCATTTCAAATTCTCTTTTCAAACAATCAGCTTCTATTAGGATCTCTTCTAGTGTCCCAATAATATTCAAAACATCGCCTATTTGATCGTTGATAAATCCTTGCCTTTGTAGATATTCACTTAGGCGATTATACCACATTCTTTCCGATTGTTTAATCCATATTGCGATCTTCTAAGTTTAATATGATAGATGTAATGTGGTTTTGATTCAAATACTTCAGGCATTTTCAATCCTTCTGGGATTTTCATGTATATTTTGGTACCTAATGACTCATATAGGCATGTTGTTACCACATCCACGAGTTGCATTTTCAAACGCTCAACAACGGTTAAAGCAACAAGGAACCTGAGTATCGTTGCATCAACTACTGGTGAATACATTTCCATGTAATCCACTCCAGGTTTTTGCGAGAACCCTTGTGCAACCAGTTATAACAGACTAGTTTTGCACTTTCTGGTGTTGGAACTACAGGCCCAAAAACACCTAGTTTATTTAACGAATCCTATTCTGCTTTCCAACTTTCCCAACCATTTTGATGTCGATATTCCTCCATTGTTTCGGGATTATTTTCATCTTCTCCAATGACTTTTACGATAACTGAATAAGAAAAGATATCTTCTCGATACCCTATACCGATACTTACATAATTAATCGACATTTCCAAATTGTCGCTCATGCCATTTTCTTTGCTTTTAGAGTCTTTAGATAGAATCTCTTCAGGAGTTCTATCTTCATGTTTATTTCCAGTCGATATATCATCCTTTTGGGATGTAATTGGCTCTTTCCTCTTTTGGGGAATGTATCCTTAAATCCGAAAATGTCTCTCATGCTTCAAGCATGCTTATGTGTTGGTTTGGAGTTACTTCTGGAATCTCCAAATGAGATGACGCATTTTCAGTTGCTGTTTGTGACTTAATCACTTTCATGACATTGATAAATAACATGAGGTATACAATTCCCTAAACTTCCGGTTTAGTTATACAATTCGCTAAACTTCTGGTTTAGCTTTCTTCGGATTGATAACAACAAGTTGCATCTCATGCAATCTCTTTAACTTCTAGTCTCATTTTATTCTCCTCCTAAAGTTAAGATTTTTTCACCTCGCCAAAGTGATAGGTTTAATACCGAGCAATATATTGATCACCGCATTTAAGCTCAAGGTATTCTTTAAACAATAAGGACCCAATCCTCTTGTTTAATCCTAACTTTCTTTTATGCGTGGCACTACTCAAAAAAATATCTGGGGGTGGAGGACATATATAGCATTTCCATTAGGAGAATTTGCTATAAGTGGTCGGTCTTGTCAAATTAAATAATCGATACTTATTTTCATGACCCTATTTAACCACGACTCTTCCAGGTCGCGTATGCCATCTATAACACTTGTCTGGCTATCAATTATGACCACATTATTGACGACTCTACTAGGTCGTTTTATGTGTGTGAGAGCTACTCAATTGTCAACCACTACACTAATTTATTTTCATTCTCCTACATTTTTCTTGGAACCAATGGGTTGAGGCATCTTTCAATATTATGATAATCCACAATGGTCCACATGGCGATTTAGCTAGTCCTCTTATATCATTTGAACTCTGTCAAGGAGCATAGGAGACTTTGTATTTACTTGTTGCGTTATACCAACTTTGCTACTAATTTGCCAAGAGCACAAGCCCTATATATATACAAGGTCACTCTTAGAAAGAGACTTCATGTCTTAGGATCTTCGGGTCCTATAATGATCATGCACATTATTATTTCACTCGAGTGACCAAATCAATCATGCCACAAATATATCTTATGATCAACTAACTTCCGGTTAGTGATTGTACATTATTCAATGGGATATACTCTTCTAGTGTCATCATAACCTTCACACCAAAATTTGCGCATGACTTGTGAAAACTTCTGGTTTTCAAATACTATGTGGTGTGACACCATTGAAAATGTCGGTGATCCATACATAAATTTGGGAGCTCATCAACTCATATTAGATAAACTGTTATGTTCAATTCAAAATTAGATGCCTCAAAATGGGTGCATCAGAACTTTTAATATAGATTAGACTGGTCTCCACACTTGTACTCATAAGGTGTGGTTCTTGTACAACTGGTACAAGACTGATGATCAATTATGTCATTTATGGGACATCCC
The DNA here is from genome assembly GCA_964016875.1 of Fallopia convolvulus. NCBI lineage: Eukaryota > Viridiplantae > Streptophyta > Magnoliopsida > Caryophyllales > Polygonaceae > Fallopia > Fallopia convolvulus. The sequence goes on along the minus strand of OZ024727.1, from coordinate 52,685,522 downwards.
TTATCTTAGATGTTCTTCTGGACATAAAATAACCCACGACATACTAGCTATAAGTCATAACCATGACTAACGGCCGCATGCGTAATATACCGTAACCTCTTTCACACCCTCTTCCAGAGGAGGCATGCTTCCGGCATGCAAGAGGTTGGTCAAACATGACCTTGAACTTCTAGTTCATGCTAGGTAGGTGGTCATTTAGACATAGTTTTGAATATTGTAAAGACCCACATTCCTTGTACTACTTATAGAGTTACATCTAGAGTACATGGTTTGGTATGAGATCTCTTAACTCTCCAAGAGTTTATAACGATCTCTTCTTGTCAAAATTCGATTCTTCAAGCTCGAATGGAGTTGATGATATGATACGGTCATTATAACTTAGCACATGTCTGTTGGAACTTCAAGTGCTTCATGGATCTCCCAAACATCTCATCTGTCAACTTCAAGTGACAATGTAATTTTATTTCTTGAACCATTTATCATCCACTTCGGGAGATGATATGTTCATATAGTTCCACTAATAAATTCTTCTCATCATAGTACAAGAAGTAATTATGTATGTAAATCCACTTCTAGGGATAATACTCTTATGTATAAAAGCATCTACTTCAAAAGATGATCATTGTCACATAAGTTTTATCATTTTCTTCAGGAAGTGATATTTCTATCATTACTCACTTCAGGAATGAGATTTATTATTTCATCTCTTCGGGGATGATTTCAAATTTGTCTCTACTGAGACATACTAGCATCCACTTCAGGAGATGACAAGTTTTAACTTTAAGAACAAATAAAAATGTATATAAGCAATAACATAAATATTTAAATTGAAAAGTATAAATAAAGAAATAAAGTATCATAAAATATTGTCAACTTCTGGTGACAAGAGATTGTATACGAAGTCTTCTAGACTTCTTTCCATCACATATTTCAGGATGTGATGATTCATAAGATCTTTCAATCATATACTTCAGGATGTGATTTCAATGAGACCTTTTAGTCACATACTTCAGGATGTGATATCCATGTGGGTATTTTATGTGATATCCATGTGGGTATTTTATTATCTACTTCAAGAGATAATATTGTCAGATGAACTTTATCGTCTACTTTTGGAGATGATATTTTTCTTTTCAATTTACACATGAATTATGTCATTTATTTCAAGAGACGATTTTAGTATCACCACTCACTCCAAGGAGTAGGAACTTTTATTATATTCATCCACTTCTAGGGATTGATTCAATTATTTCATCCACTTCGGGGGATTATTTGTTTCATCCACTTCGGGGATGGAAATTATCACTCCAAGTATAAAAAATTAAAAATAGAAAAATGGTTTCATTCACTTCAGGGAATGAGAATTATCACTCCAGGGATAAAATAAAGTTTTCATTTACTTCAAGGAACGAGGAAATAAAGTTTTCATTTACTTCAAGGAACGAGGTTATCACTTCAGGGATAATCTTGTTCTGTACATTCAATTAACTCTTCAAGAGAAAATAATATAACATGATTAAGTATATGAAAATAATAAATAAATAAACAATAGAAAAACAATAAAATAAATAAAAGAATTCATTCATTTCAGGGAATGAAATTTATCACTTCAGGGATAAAATTTTAATATTGTTTTGTAAATTCAACTCTTCAGAAGAAAATGATTATCACTTTAGGGATAATATTACTTGTAAATTCAATTCTTCCGGAGGAAATAATTATTACTTCAGGAATAATATTATTTGTAAATTCAACTCTTCAGGAGGAAATAATTATCACTTCAGTGATAATATTATTTGTAAATTCAACTCTTAAGGAGAAAATAATTATCGCTTCAGGGATAATATTTGAAGAAATAATTATCGCTTCAGGGACAATATTATTTGTAAATACAACTCTTGAGGAGGAAATAATTATCACTTCAGTGATAATATTATTTGTAAATTCAACTCTTCAGGAGGAAATAATTATCGCTTCAGGGATAATATTTGAAGAAATAATTATCGCTTCAGGGATAATATTATTTGTAAATACAACTCTTCAGGAGGACATAATTATCACTTCAGGGACAATATTATTTGTAAATTCAACTCTTCAGGAGGAAATAATTATCGCTTCAGGGATAATTTTATTTATAAATTCAACTCTTCAGGAGGAAATAATTATCGCTTCAGGGATAATATTATTTGTAAATTCAACTCTTTCAGGAGGAAATAATTATCACTTCAGGATAATACAATGGTGTTCCAATCACTTCAGAGAATGTAAATAATCACTTCAGGGATTATATATTGATGTTTCATTCACTTCTGCAAATGAAGATTATGAAAAAATTATCACTTCGGAGATAATATTATCTTTGTATATTAAAACTCTTAAGGAGTTGAATAAAAGTTATCACTTTAAAGATAACATGATTATTTATTTTAAAGAATGACATTAGAGACAAATTTATTGATTAATACACCCAAATTCAGAAGAGGTAGTAATAACAGCAACGTATTAATGCTGTGATTAAGAAAAAAAAATGGAACACAAGCAATATGAAATCGTATGTTATGTACATGCGAATTCTATGTAAATTTTAATAAAATAATATACATACCAATGTACATGAAAAGCATGTGCATATTCATGAAAAAAAACATGCTACTTCTATGTACATGAATAATATACAGATGTGTATGTAACGGACAAAACAAAAAAATATACTTTATAAGAAATATGATAAATATTATGTAGTATTGTAATCTCACGAATCCATTGTATATCAAATTAGCATCATGAATAAAAACCAATTTTATTTGTTCGTGAAACAAACGAAGTGACATACATAGAGAGGCATAAAAAATAGAATATTGTATCACATCTTGAAGTCATGCATGAATCAATCAAAAAGAGCATGCAAAATCGAACATGCAAGGTCGATCGAACATCCAGTGTCAATTCAATTAATTATTCTGCCAGAGAGGATAGGATTATATATTTGTACCAATTATCATCGGTCTAGAATAATTCGTGCTGATAACATGTTATAAAATAGAGAGATTTAGGAGAAGGGAAAAATCAGAGTTCATCTTATTAGGTCACTCATAAGCACCTTTATATAGAGAGAGTACAAGATTAAATCTAGGATTTTCATATGTACATCTAAATAATATATTATTATAACAAAATTGAAATTTTTACTTAATAAGAAATTAGTTCACATTTTTCCGGTAGAAAGAAATTAATTCGCATTAATATGTATTGGACCAAATTCGCATTAGTTACTGTGCCATACCGCCATGCACAAGATTTTTGTCCCTATCTTTTGAGTAAAATTGAAACCCTTATGTAGGCTTGTCGTGTGTTTGATGAAACCCTTGAATTGTAGGGTTTGGAATGCACTGGTTTTTCGTTTTGTCTTCTGGGTATAAATTGAAGGCTAGAGTTATGTAGGCTGAATGAATTAGTTGTGTCTCCTATTTCACTGTTGCATTTGTATCTTATCACTGTGCTAACATTTTGTTCAATATGGCTTTACTCCCTAAGCAAGGCTGGCACCTGATACATAATCCTGATTCTCTTTTAGGACAGTTGCTGAAGGCGAAATATTATCCGAACCATTCTTTCTTAGAGGCAAAGATTGGACATAGACCGAGCTATTCCTGGCGTAGCATTATTGATGCTAGAAAGGTTATTTTGGAAGGTGCTTTTTGGCAAGTTGGGAATGGGTATAATCTGAATGTATGGACGGATAAATGGATTCCAAGACCTTTCTCTTTCAAGGTGAGTGGTAACTTCAATGGTGCCCAAGAGGATCTCCGAGTGATTGATCTTATTGACTGGTCGTCTGGGTCATGGAATGAGGAGTTGGTACGCAATTTGGTGGCTCCTTGTGACGTGGATATCATTTTAGCCCAGCACCTAGTTGACCCGCTGGTTCAAGACCAACTGATCTGGTTTTTCACAAAATCAGGAGAATTTAGTGTTTGTTCTGCATATCATCTTAAGTTTGAGAAAAAGATGGGTAGAGACAAAAACGGTTCTGCTGTGGCTGAGTCTAAAGGTGATTTTGTGTGTAAATCAGTGTGGAAGATTCAAACTATGCCTAGAATCAGAAACTGCATTTGGCGAGCTTGCAAAGGTGCGTTACCCTGCAAGGCCAATCTCTTTCGTAGGAAGATTGTTCAAGATCCCAGCTGTAATGTGTGTGGACTTACTGAATCAACACTGCACGCTTTATTTGGGTGTATGTTGCCTCGAAAAATTTGGGATTTCTTCCCGGAGTTTGGTGATCTGAGTGAAGGGGTAGCCACATTCAATGAGTGGGCTGATCGAATTTTTCAGTCCTGTGATACCGAGAATATTGCTCGCTGGGCCTGTGTGGTTAGGGTGTTTGGCAGGCTCGAAATAAATGTCTGTTTGAAGGAGTTGAATCCACACCTGCTGAGGTCATTGAATCTTGCCTATTGCTCCATCATGAATTTACTGAAACACATAAACAGATGAATCCACCACCACAGCTTGCTCCAATTCAGCGCATTGTTTGGAAGCCTCCTGAATTGGGCTGGGTGAAATTAAATTGTGATGTTGCTGTCAATGAAGATAGTTGTGGAATTGGCTTTGTATGCAGACTTTCAAATGGAGATTGTGTGTTTTGCGGGTGCAAGGAGAATTCAGCAGGGCTCGGAGGTAGAAATTGCAGAAGCTGAAGCCATTATGCGGGGATTAGAAGCTGCACAACAGGCTGGTGTTACTCACATTCTGGTGGAATCGGACTGTCTTGCACTTGTACTCAAGCTCCAGCGATCTGAGATGCCCAGAGCTATTCTTGCTACCTTGGTTGCTCTTATTTTGGGGATTGCTTCTAGTTTTATTTGTTGCAAGTTTAACTTTGTCAAACGAGGTGCTAACAGAGCTGCCCACTGGCTTGCTCAATGGCGCCCTCGTGTTCCTTTTATTGCGTTTCAGAACTTTGTTTTCCCCTCTGCTTTGTATGAGCTGTTAGCTCAAGACATGGATTTGGCCTCGGTTTAATAGATGTGGTGGTGTTTTTATCAAAAAAAAAAAAAAAAACCTTTTGTTCAAAGCCAGCCAAAATCATGTCAAAAGGTTAAAGATCTGTGGCAAAACTTCAGCTTTCACTTTTATCATTTTAACGGTTATTACAATCTGGTAGCACAAGAAATGGCCTTTTCATCCATCAAAAGGATTTGTACCCAAATAAATAGGACATTCTACGGTAATGATACTGATCACTTGAGAAAGAAACGAACCAACAATGGGAATAAAATCCTACACAGATGATTCATTACATCCAAATAAAAGATGGGTATAGTCCATATACACAAATCATGGGAAACTATTCACATATAAATTATTGTTTCACCAGCAACAATGTGGATAGTTCTCCTAATAGCATCAAACCATACCAAATAGTCACAAATACTCAAAAAAGATTTTATTTCATCTCCTTCCCCCAACCACACTCTGACCAGAGCTACCAGATGCACTTGAATATGGCCCACTCCTCAATTTACCTTCCACACTTCCAAACACATTAAGATCTTCAAACAGTCTGTACGACGGGACATAAATAGGCTTCTGTTGCCCCCCTGAGCCGCCCGTGGGACCATCCATGGCTACACCAGCCATGGAATTCATCTGTTGCATAGCACCGCTGATCGACGTGGGTGAAGAATTGAAGATTGGCTGCTGGTTTGCAGATTGAGGGTTCTGGAAAGAAGTGGATTGCTGCAAAGACCTGGTTCCGGTGTTAAGAGGTTGTTGGTTCTGATATGGGTAGGATTGGAGCCCTTGGATTGGCGTGAAAACGTTTTTGGTGTCTTCTGGCATCGGATTCGTGTGCTGAGCTGGCATTGCTGTCCGGCCAGTAGCAAATCCAGGTGTTGGGGCCCACGGTGGAGGCGGGTAGGCAGAAGATTGTTGTGGGTAACTAGGCTGAGAATAAAATTGTGATTGCTGTTGAGGTTGAGGTTGAGATTGAGAAGCCCATGGGACAACATAGGTACTATATGTCGGTTGCACCACGTTGTTTCCAGAGTAGTCCATTACAGGAGGAGCTGGGTTTGGAGTTTGAGGTATTGGCTCTTCTTCAGAGGTTAAGCTTGTGGAGAGGACAATACTCAAGAAATCCACCATGTCTTGTTCCTTTGTAATCTTAACAGGTGAAGGAGGATCCACTGGTACAAGTGCATTGTTCGAACTAGATTCCTGGACAGATGAAGCAGAAAATGTCGGGCCATTGCTGCTGCTCGAGGATGCAGCGTCTTCTCTATTTACAGCAACAGGGCTAGCCCTTGAGTGTCTGCATTATAAACATCATAAACAACGTAAATCAAAAGTAGAAATGTCACAAAGTTTAAGGGTTCGTTTGAAGAGAATACAAGAAAAGGGCATAGGTTTTCTTTTAGTAAAAGAAATCAACCTTTTAGCAAGTTGTGCAAACTCATCCTCCTCCTCTTCATCTTCCTCAACAGCACGGGCCTTCATTGGATCTCTAGATGGCATAGAAGGTTTAACCATTGTAGATGAACTAGAGTCTTCTGGACTAGAAACTTCTGGTTTGAGGTTGGTGGTGGATGATTCGGTTGGGTGGGAGCTAGCTGTGCTCATAAGATGAGCAGGAATTGGAGAGCCAGAAGCTATGGCATCGTGTTTTGCTAATAATGCCTGCAACACATCATTTAACTCTAGGCCTTGTCCAAGGAGCTCTTCATCCCTGTCAATCATCAAAATTTTAGAAAAATAAATCAAACTGAAACAAATACAAATTAAAGAAGATAAAAGAGTCAAGGTTACTGACATGGTAGTTCCAAGCATCTGAACCAGCCTTTTCTGATTAGTGCGACAACGGTCGACAAGGTCCACGATTACCTCATCTTTTACTGACTGCAAATAAAGGAAAGTTATAGTCAATAGGCATGAACTTTTTTTTTCCTCAATAGAGAAAATTACATAATAGTATGAAAAGATTAATTACCATTTGGTCATTTGGATTGATAGCTTGCAACATATCAGCCAAAACCTCCATTGCATTTCGAATTGTTCCCATTTCTGACACACTAGATCAATAAAGGGAAAAAAAAAATTCAGACAGCATTTACTTGATGTGTTGCAGAATAGGAAATAATAAAAGAACGTTAGAAGTTTAAAATTTATCCAAATGTTACCTTAGACCCTCCCCATTAGATGTCATTGCCTCATCCAGTGTTGTTGGTGAGCTGTTGGGCATCCCTAGAATAGCTGGAAGATTTCTTGTTTGTGTTGCAGGTGGTGTGATAATCGGAGCTGTATCAAAAGAACGCTGAGGAAATTGTACACCAGACCTCTGCCATCACCAACAATAAAATATAAACAATTAATACTACAAGATGCAAAACAATCAATATTCATATATATTAGCTGCTTAGGATGTCCAAAATGTGACAATTGATTGTGTAAATAGAATCACTAGATAATAAAAAAAAGCAAACAATATAGCACATGTCAGTACACCAAAATACGGAGTACATGTTCACCACAATCTTTTTACAAGATATATGTGTTGTTTACATGCTAACACCTGCTATTTTGTTTCCATTCATATTAACTAGTAATTCTATTAACATAATCGATCTCTATGAAGATACAAATGCTATATAAAATGTGGCATTCCCATCAACAAGTCCACATTAAATAGGTTTCTTGCATCCAAAGATGATATATCTCCACAATTGGAAGATTATCTCAATCAATAGAGGATACTAACTTAGCACATTAAATAAATTCAATAGAGCCAATTATAAGGTGCTTACTCTCAGTTCATCATAAGCCCAGTAATACTGGGCATGCTTTGTACCGGGGCCACCAAAGGCTTCTTGCCATGAATCTAGAAGGACTAGTATTTTGCACCTTACTTGCACGTCAGTCTGAAACAACAAATGCAAACCTTAAAGTGGTTAATGGAAGAGAAGTGCAAACCTTAAAAACATTCATTAGTGACAAGAAAAACTAACACCTGAGAAACTTAGACAAATTGAGATGATAAGAAGCACCAAAAGCATCAAATTAACTCGGCAAAAAAAAAAAGAGTGAACAACAATGCAAGTTCGCTAATACAAAAATCGAATACATAAACATGATGAAGAAGAATCAATCATATATCTTTGCAAGAAAAGGAGTGCATGTATTCCAAGGAAAAAGAGCTAACCCGCTTCTTCACGATTTTGATCATCTCATCAAGTACTTTCTTCTCCGCAATATAAAAATGTATGTGATCACCACAATTCTTCACCAATGTCTCCAAGAGCTAAACACAACAACACAAACATCAACCACAATAAGTTTAAGTTGAAAAGTAGGATATTTTAACAATTCCTTGCAAATATACGAGACATGTTCAAACAAGACAAGCTATATACCGTCAGGGTGAGCATTTGAACCCTTGAATTCTTATTCTGCAACCTCTTCTTCACAGCTTTAACAACCTCTTTTGCCATCCTACAAAATTCAAGCAAGCATGAACCAACCAATTCAACAATTAATACAAAATCCTATCACAACAAAGCTCAAAGAGCATCTAATTAATTCCACAAGATTATTCCCTTTATTTTTTGTAATCCAATTTTAACAAGCTCACAAATAGCTGATGCCCAGGGAAAAAAATTCTTGCAAGCTGCCTTTAAACATCATTATAACCAGGCCAGAGGAAAAAAAAACAAATAATCATAATTGTCAAAGAACTCACCGGGAAAAAATAACAACATAATCAGAATCCAATAAAACAACACCCGGAATAGAGAAAAAGGAAAGTCAACTCCGCAAGAACAAAAATTCTACATGTTCACAAAGAGCTTACAAAGAAAGAGGAATAATTACCCTTGATCAGAATTTACAGAATCGCAAATCTCCATATTCATGGTCCAATCAGGCGCCATGAGGAAATCGCTGGTGGCCTTATCGACCCTGACCGCGGCCGAACTCGCCGAAGAAGACAGAGACAGAGACGGCAACATCCTTTCCAACCGTTGAATCAAAAAGGAGGAGAGAAATTCACAGAACGAAAGGCTAGTTTGTGAAGAATTTAAGCGAAACTCACATCCATCCAGCCCCAAAAGAGGGGAATTTTTATGGAAGAGAATCAAAACCCTAGGGGGAGAAAAGGGCGTGGAGAATTTGGGACCTTGGTTCGATTTCTTTTGCCCCTTCTTCTCTCTTTCTTGGAAGACTACTGCTATTCTCCTCGCTCGTTTATTTCTGCTTTTGTGCAGAATTTTCTTTCTTTTTTTTTTCTTTTTTGATTTCTTTTCGGTAGAGGTGATAAAGTTAATACTCTAAAATTTATTAAAAAATTAGCAATTAAATGAGCTGATTTATAGAACAGGTGGGTGTTTAAGGTTTTCCGGAAATTACGTTGCAGGGGAATTATTCTTCCTTTCATGGCGCTGTTGAATCCTCTTGAATAGGAAATTACCACCTGTGATTGTTTCTTTTGGTAAGCATCAATTGATCTGTCATTAATAACTCAAACTTCAGGAAAAAAATTATTTTGAAAAATGAAAACAAACATTGTTCACGTTGTAGAGGATTTGCACATGCATTATGTGCACTGAAAGAAAAATTGGGGCAGGCCGAGAAATTTGCTATTATGTTTATCTTACACGAATCTTCCTACAACATTCTTGCGGATAAACATATATAATTGATATTCAATATTTATATGAAAAAATAGCAAACCTTGAATAATTGAAATAAAACCTAAATATCTGAAATAATCATTTCAATTTTCATTAGAGTAGAAAAATTAATTTTAACACTTTATCGTTAGTGGGTGTCGAAACCGTTGAACTAGACTCCTCACCCACCTTCCTATTCGATTTAACATTCTAGTGGTAAATTTCTCCGCGTGCGGTTTAAAAGTGGATAAAATTCATTAATTAGAACATTATCTATTCGTAATTCTTATACTTATTTATTTATGAAATAAAAAATAAAATAAATGGTTATGGAATGGGAAAAGTCAAGATTGAGTAGTGATGAGGGAGGCGGCCAGCTTTGGCTTTTTTGCGCTGTCAGTTGTCAAAAAGTCCTCTATTGTGTCAGGTCATCCGATGACACGAGGGTAAAGTTGTCTTTTTTCCCTAGCCAAGTGACACGTGTACATTACACCTCATCATGCCAAATCGTCGATTGAAAATCATTATGTTTTCATTGTATTTTCATCGTCTTTTACCCAAAAACACATTTTTGACCAGTCCCAAACTTTATCATGCATACAAAATACACATTTAAAAAAAATAAACACTTTATAAATTACCCAATATGAAGTAATTCAGCCGTTAAATTTAGTATTCTGGTCTGGACGTAGTCCGTACGGATAAATCAGATATGAGAGCAAAAACAAAAAGTAATTCAGCCGTTAAAATTGAGAAAATAATCTGTCGTATTTGTTGATTTGTACATCTTTCTAGAATCGTTGAAAAGGATTATATTTGTGTCAATACGGAATTTGTTTAGCATTGGCTTGTTTCAGTTTATATTTGAAAACATAAGTTGAATTGTCAACTAAAATTAAACAGACAATGATATTCAAACATATCGTCCTTCAATTTAACTTCATAGTCCCTCCCTAGTCATACCGTCAGTATCCACCTAATCTTGGATAGACAAGCAATAGACGTTATCGTTCATGATTAAATAAAAGGAGAAAGTGACTTAAAAGTAATTAGTTGGATAATATATTTTATAATCTGTCGTATATCATATGATATAGTTAATGATAGCTAGCATTATACTTGTCCAGTTCTCGATTGGAAAATTTAGATAAATTAATCAATAAACAACATTTATTTATTTTTTGATATAGAAAAGAGATTAGGATCCAATGAGCAGTTACTGTTGATTGAAAAATGAAAATAATTATATAGATAACATAATTACAATTAATCATGGATATTATTTTAAAATTGAAATACTTGAAAATGGCATCTAGTGATCAACCAAACTGCATAATACACTTGTAGGCTGTAGCCCTAACCTTTAATCATTCTCATACAAAAAATCCCAATGCGCAACTTTTATCATCTGATGATTTTTAAAAATTTATTAAACATTTTATATCATAATCCAATACTTGTATATCTTGCAATTAGCCCTGTGATATGTAGCAACAATTCTTAAATTGAACGATTGGGCCTTGTTTCTTGCATTGTTATAATGGGCCTGTTTCTGGCCCATCAAAACATGGGCCTTGGTGCAATGGTTACTCTATCAACTAACACTGGATCATTGCTCTAGAGCAGCTCCAATGGCGGCCACCGTCGTCTATGGAAGAGCAAGTAAGCAGAGTTTTCTGATTTGACTCCGAGCAGGAGATGTCTCTGTTTCTACGACCGTCTTCTTCTTCCAAAGCCATCCCAAACACATTTCTCCGGAAGAAACGGAAATGGCCCCATTCCCCTTACAAGACCAAATGGCACTACCTCTTCGCCCAACAACAAGCCATGCACAAACTCAAATCCCTTTCTTCTTCTCCTCCTCAAACCCTAGAACAATCAGTAGAATCAGAAACCTTAACCCCTAACACAATCCCTTACCTCCTCTCCTGTCTCGTCACCTCCTTCAAATCCTACGATTGCGAGCCCACTCCCAGCGCATACCACTTCGTCATCCGAACCCTAACTAGCAATGCTCAATTCGCCGAAGTTCGTCCCGTGCTCTCCCACCTTGAAAGCGTCGAGAAATTCGAGATCCCGGAGAGGTTCTTCGTCGATTTGATTAGGGTTTATGGACGGAACAGGATGTTTCAGGAGGCTATTGATCTGTTCTTCAGGATTCCCGGATTCAGGTGCGTTCCTACTGTCTACTCACTCAATGCTTTGCTCTCGATTCTATGCCGGGACAGGGAATACATTCGGATTGTGCCCGAGCTTTTGGTCAAGTGCCACAGCATGAGTATTCGGGTTGATGAATCGAGCTTTTCGATATTGATTAAAGCTCTCTGTCGAATTGGGAAGGTTGGTGATGCAATTAAACTGCTGAATCATGTAATTGAAGCTGACTTCATCCCAGATGGGAAAGTATACTCGGTGATTTTATCATCTTTGTGTAAATCCAAGTCTGTCAGTTGCACTGAAGTAATACAATTCTTTGAAGATGTAAAGAAAGATGGATTTGTCCCTTCCAGAGTAGATTTTAGTAATGTCATTAATTTATTGGTTAAGCAAGGGAGAGGTATGGAGGCATTGGATGTTCTGGGAGAGATGAAGGCGGATGGAATTAAGCCAGACATAATCTGCTATACGATTGCTTTGCGTGGTGTTATTGAACATGGGGACTTCAGAAGAGCAGAAGATCTCTTTGATGAGATCCTGGTGTTTGGTTTGGTTCCTGATATTCATACATATAATGTCTACATAAAAGGTTTGTGTAAGCAGGGTGAAGTTGAAGCGGGGTATAAAATGATTTGTTGTATGGAGCAAATGGGATGCAAGCCAGATTCAGTTACTTATAATACAGTATGGGATGCATTTTGTAAGTCCAGGGAATTGAACAGGGCAAAGGAAATTTTTGCAGAGATGAAATCGAAAAGAGTGATCCTGAATTTACAAACTTACAGTTTAATGATCAATGTTTCTGTAAATGAAGGTGATTTTAATGGCGCTTTTGAGTTGTTAGAGGAAATGCTGAGCAAGAGCTTGTTGCCGCTTTCTTCTACAGTTGATGAGATTATTAGTGGTATGTGTGAAGGAGGCTTTGTTTCTGAGGCTTTACATATGCTTGAAAAATTGGCTGCTTATGCTGTAGCTCCTGGAGTAAGAGGATGGAAAACACTTGTCCTTCAGTTGAAGGTTGATTTAAGTCAAGAACTGGATATAATTACATAGTTGATGACCGTTTACTCAATCCAACTCGGTTTATGAGTTAAAGATCCAAGTTTTATGTGAGAGCCAGGGAAGCGACGGGGGATTCATGGGTTGTATTCGGACGGACTGTGGATTGAGAAGTTCATTCTCCCATTGAGTGTGGTTTTAAGGGTGCATTAAAAGCTTGAGTAAAAATCTGACATGCAAGCTGCTTGTTTTTGGATTCCAGTCCAACCGAAATTGCCCCTTTGGAAAGGTAACTTAACCAAGTTTTTATTTATGTAGCTATGCTTCAATTAATGCATTTAATTATTTTTTCTGCCTATGTTAAAATGTGATTTGCAGTCCTCGTGATTGGACTTTTTTTTATAGTCTGACCTTGATATGGATGCCTAAGATAAATGTCTCTATCCTGTTATTGAGTTGGGTCATTAATCTTGGGATGAGTTTGTTAAACATACTGATGAGTTAAACAATGCCAGGCGTCTGGATGACAAGGTAACTTGAACCCTAAGCCTTATGACATATTGACATAAACCTTATGTTGCCGAACACACCTCAGTTTACATACCACCATTAAGGTGTTCGTTTGAAAAATGTTTTACTGAGCTCTTGGTTGCTATATTTTTTCTTAATACTGCATCTTTTCTAGTTCTATTTGTTGTGTGTATGCACTTATGTATAATTAGGAGTTCCTGATGTATAATATGTTCCAAATTACAGTGATTCCAGTGCTTAAATTGCATTTTTTATTCCACAGATCTCTTCTTCAGCTGTTCCTGGAGCATTTTTAATAAATTGACTGATGCTGGTCACACCATGTTAAATCCAGGAAGATCCTTGTTGGTGGTTCAATTGAGGCATTTGGAGAGGTGGGTTTTGATGAAGTTATTAAAGGATTTCTAGGAGGCAACTACACTCGTACAAAACATGGACAAACAATTATTTAGATGATTCGAGAGTCCTTAAAAAGTTTTCAACTTTGCATTATGAAAGGAATGTGGTGGCACCTCACTTAATAATAATTTTGAATGCATATGTTTGTTGTAATATAGCAATATTCTGCAGAAGAAGAGTATTGGTGGCAGACAATCCGGGTTTTAGGGATTAGAGGGACAACTGTTTTGACAGAAAAAGGTGGGGTAAAAGGCCTTCGCCAAACAATGTAATACCGAACGTGTACTTGTTAAAAGAACCGAATTTGATTAATAGAATTCTATTAGTCATGTAAACAGTGGGGCATTTGCTGTAAATTGATAGTTTTCCAGCTGAAGTTGAATTGTTCAATCTGATTAATTATTTTCCTTGAATGAACTTATATGGCATTGATTGGTATCTTTAGCAAATTCTTAAGCTGCATTTCTTACATGAAGTGGTGGTCTATTTTCGGTTACAGAAGTGTGCTGTTTTGGTTTGAATTGCCTACTTGTATAACAAGTATATACTTGAATATAGGAAGGCTTAAGAGAATATAATTAAGAAATTGAGCTTATATTATGGAAAAGAAAATACCTTTTGGTCACTGATGATTTCGCAATCTTTTTATTGGTTCATAGGAGACACTAGTTCGTTATAACATGGGTGAGGGATTCAAATTCGTAACCTTGTAGTCACAACATGTCAAGCTGATCTTCATTACATTTGACGAAACAAGTTCAAGGATAACACCATCTTGAAGCATATAGAAGATAACTCCACATTATGAAAAACTAAAAAGAAAAGAAAAAATCTACACACAAGCTAAGATATGTCTACGTAATAAGGCTATTCTTTCAAAACCTGCACAAAAAAACAGAAGCTTAAACAATAGACTAGACATTTTGACTTTTGAGCAAATTAGCATAGACAATTTCTAGACTAGACATCACTAGCCATAAGACGTTTTGAGATAAACATTAGCATAATAGAGTTCTACGCAAGACAACACTCGATGTGCGAAAGTATTCTCTTCTTGACTTTTCAAGAGGCCCAAGGTGGCTTGAATTTTCACAAGTATAGTGAGATGACAGCATTTCTATCATATGAAGTTTTGAAACACAAGAATTGCAATCTATAACCTAATTTTCCATGCAAAAGTGTGAAAACGGAAGAACAAGAAACATGAAATAGTGCATACGTATAGTAAGTTTTTCACTCACCGATTAATGTTTTCACCGTGGATGGTGATGTCATTCATTGTTGTCAGGATCGGGATTTATGGATCAGATCGTAAAGGGTAGTAGAATCAGATCATAGGATTTGATCATAGAATTTGATCATTACATTCATAAGATCTTACCGCATTAATAAAATGATGAAATGACTAACATTAATGTTGTAATGAGAAAGATAAAAGCGAAGAAAGACAGAGATTTTACGTGGTTCACTAACAACGCATTAGCTACGCCCACGACCAGAGAAGCTGAATTCTTTTTATGGAGGCTAAGAGAGCAGATTACAATGATAAGGTGTTTCATTAGTACATATAGAGACTCGTGAAAGCAATCAGACTATAGCCCGTAAGCTCAAAACAGATCACATTATCACAATAAGCCTTATAATAGAAAACATAGCATACCATTTTGAGTTTTTGACGGGTGGGTGTTGCCTAGAATATGGAAAAGAAAAGTTATTTTTAGATGAGTTTTTAGATGATTCTTAGATGTATATATGACATGTATGTAAACTATTAGATTTATTTATATGGTGCACAATGTATTAAAAAATATGAACATTGACGTGTAACTTATAAACTTTCATCGTTTCTAACTTTCTATGGTTCTTAGAGCATGAACTTCCAATACAAGGTTTGTGAACTTGACTGTAACAACATAGACAAGCAAGTAAATACTCATGTCTAATGGTAAAGTGGTGTTAAATTCCTTAAGTGTTGCATGTTTATGAGATTCGAGTTCGAATCCTCCTGACGGCATGTATGGAGAAACTGATATTGAGAAGATCTCCCCCAAAATGGAGCCACGAAATACCTGGTCTGGATGTAGAGCGGTGCAGATTGATCGAACCGGGCGAACCAAAGACAAGACCAAAAAAAATTGTCCAGAAAAAAATATTAAATTAAACCTCTTGAATTACCAGTTTACCCTCAATGTCCTTTTCTTTTTCTTTTTTGAATCATGGCCATCCATTTCCTATTTTACTAATCTAATGGATTATATTTGTCCTCATTTTTAACCTAAGAACACTATGTACTTGAAGCCTCCTCTACGTCATACTGACGAGTTCTAATAAGGTAACCGATAAGGTGTTAGTATGGTGATAATAGACACTCTATTGTGCAAACATGTATTTACCAAGATAAGATGCTAGTATGGTGATAATAAACACTATATTGTGCAAACATGTATTCACCAAACACACCTTTAATTTACCAATGACCGAATTAGACTTATTGCCCTTAGGGAAGGCGATAGAGTACAACATTATGTACGTGACTTGTTATCTAACTTTGTCTCTTAATTTCTTTTCAAGACCCAAAAAATGCAAGCAATATGTGAGTAAGAAGTTGGAAACAGCTAGCACCTTGAAAAAGAAAGTTCTTGAGAGAGACAAAACAAAAAGTGTGGGGAAATTACATTTTAATTACATTAACTTACAAAAGTGACACCAACCTCTCCTCAAACCCTCCACTTTTTTTTTTTTTTTTGGTTTCACCTCACATGTTGCATGTCTATAAAAGTAAGATCATGGTAGACCACTCAATTGTTACAATATGTGGTTCTGGCCTCCCACTGTCCTAATCAACTTATAACAAATATCTCAATACTAAATTAGTTGTGTGGTAGATTACGAGGTCGTCAAATTAGTATAGTGACGGGTATACGAGTATGAGGTTACGAATTTAAGTGTTAACGTAAGTAGTAGGTTTGATTCTCAATCAAAATTAAGGATGTTTGTAGTAGGTTGTCGGTGGTAGCTAGGATCACAAGCCCAATTGCAAGTGATTAAAGAGTTGATGTTTAATTTGGTGGTTGGCAATTAAAGCCCACCCTTATCAAGCCCATTTGCAAGTTTCACTTAATTTCATGACATAATATTGGTATTTTTTTTTGGTATTGTATTTGTCTCGCCCAATTCGATCGGTTAGCACCGCTTTATGTATAACCAAACATTTCGTTCGGATCGTCAAAAACTACAAATATTATTTGTAATATTTGTAGTTTTTTGGTCTTATATTTGACTTGCCCGATTCGATCGGTCAACACCGCTCTCGTACAACCAAATACTTTGTTCGGATTGTCAAAAACTACAAATATTATTTATAATATTTGTATCTTTCGGACGCACCCCTTCTACGTACGTTAAGTCAAGGGTGTCCCTCTCTTAACCCCCTAGATTTCTCAGTAAGGAAAACTGACTGGGTTAATATTGTTGTTGTTGTTGTAGTATTTTTCATAAGGGCAAAGAAGAAGGTTGCACATTTTTCCAATTGGATTAAAATTCTTTACACTATGTAACTAGCAAAAGAGTAAAAACAATGCCATAGAAAATTGGGGATCTACTTTTGGCTTGAGATAAGAGAAAATGTCTATCTCTGTCGCGGATTCCACCAATCCATAGAGATAAGAGAAAACCCTAGTCAGAAATCAACATTTTTTTACAAGGAAAGAAATTTGATGTAATAAACAAGGTTGATAAATCGAGAAATTGAAAGAAGCTTGATAGCCTGGCAAAACAAAATGAAAATACCGAAAATTCAACTCAAACAAGAAGCAAACGAATTGAAATGGAAAGTTATGAAGACTTGAGATGATTAGGAAAACACTGATTTTAAGCTTAAAACAACATTTGTGAGGCATAGTATTTAAAAAAAAGATTTGTATACATAAAATGAAAATACTATGATCATATGTACAAAAAGAATAAGCAAGCTAACCTCAATTTGAATCCTTGATTGTAAGGAGAACACTTGTGCTTCCGGATTCCATTATAAAACCTCGTATATATGGAGAAGATGATCGAGGTGGCGTTTTCAGGTAGGGCGGGCACGATGGGGAAGGCAGGCACATGAAGTACTAACACACCATTGCAAGCACACAAGAAATGCTCTTTCTTTACTCTTCTTCCATTCATATACAGAAAACATGTATGAGAAATGGAAGATTGATTAAATGCATCCTTAATGTTTAATGTGCATGAGTTAGTAATGCACGTGCCCTGCTTCTCCATCTTGCTCATCACCCTCACCAATTTCTAATTCTCCAAAAATCACAATTCAAACACAATTAGTAAAGGCTAGTGGCTAGGGTTTCTAATTGCAGGCAAATTGAAGTAGCTAGTTGTGGGTGCTTAGGGCGTGTTTGGGGAGGGGAACTATATATAATAGTGGGAACCTAAGTGGGTTTTAGGTGGTGTTTGGGGGAGGAATATAAATATAATTAAATAAAAATGGAGGTGGAGGTGGAGATGGAGCATGCTTACCTGGAATGTTGGGGATTTAGAAATTCATTTTTTTTTATGGGATTTAATTTGAAAGGATTGGCACACTTTACAGCAAGTGATGGAGATTGGAGACCTAGATAGGACCACTGCTCTCATTCTCTCAATTAGACAATATTGTGTTTACAACCGATATAATGACCAACCTCCTCAATCCATCAAGTGTTAAACTAACAAAATTAGCCTCATTTGGATCATAATTTGCTCCTTCGAGTCGAAATTGCCTTATTTACATTCAAGAAGACGAGAAGTTGGTTTTCTTAAGTAGCTTTATTTGTAAGAACTGGATTGTTCGGTTTCGTCGTACATATAAGGTGGTCCTAACTAAGTAGTTGATATACCCTTGTTAGTAATGTTTTTTTTTCTTAACTTGTTAGTTTGCATGTTTTATCGAATTTGTTGGGTTTATCTTTGTTTTGTTGAATAATGATGTAAGGAGGTTGGTTATCCCGTTTGATTCCTATGTAGTCTTTTTTTTCATGATAAATACAGAATATACCCCCATCTTTTCCAAAAAAAAAATGTAACTAAGATTTTGTAGTTGTTTTAGATGAAAGAAAAACTTCAAATGAGATTAATTTTTGAGAGTTTGGTTCAACACTGCTGGAAAACGCGTATGTAGCCAGAAAATATTTAGCCACGAATTTTGGCGAGGGTAATTTGGGTGGCAACGACCATAAGTTTAACCACAAATATTTTAGTTTGCGGTAATATGGCCATGAAATATAGAGTTGTGGCTAGTTTTGCGGCCGAATAGCCCCGAAAAGTGAGCGCGGCTAGATTTGGTTATAGATTTCTGGTCAGATTGTCATGAAAACAAGCTCGTGGCTAACGTTAAGGCCCAATGGACGCGAATTTCTTGCGCAACTAGATTCATTTCTAGAGTAATAGCTAATTAGCCACGAAAAAAGATTCGTGTGTATATTCAGGACAAAGTCTGGAGCTAAGTACCCACATACTAGTCGTGGCTAGGTTTGTGGATATTTGTGTGGGTAATTTGAATCATTGACTCATAAATGGTCCTTCATTTCGTTAGAATTTTTAGAAATAACCACAAAAATAGCCACGAGTTCTTATTTTCGTGTCTAACATAGTTTGTTTGGAAACATCTGCGATAACAGTCACGAGATTAGCCACGAGTTCTTTATTTCGTGAGAAATCTGCAGAAATAACCACGAGACTAGTCACGAGTTCTTTGTTTCGTGTCTAACTTTGTTTGTTTGGAAAAATTTGCAGAAACAATCACGAGATTAGCCACGAGTTCTTCATTTCATGAGAAATCTGCAGAAATAACCACGAGACTAGTCACGAGTTCTTCATTTCGTGTCTAACTTTGTTTGTTTGGAAAAATTTGCATAAACAGTCATGAGATTAGCCATGAGTTCTTCATTTCGTGGTAAATCTTCAGAAATAACCACAAGATTTCAACGAAGGAAGAGGAGAAGAATACGTTTGGATTGGGCTGCTCCTCCATATGGGCCGAGTACGGTGATCCAAAAACGGGCCCATTTCTTTTGACTCCCAAGCCCATCAGATTTTCTATTACCTCACAAGCCCATTCCTAATTAATTTTTATTATTTGTAAAATTATTTCCACTATAAATAATAATTATTTTAAAAATTTAATAAATATTACCCATAGGCCTTTATAAAAAGATATTTATTAAAATAAAATATCAATCATGCTCACCTAGGAAATTATTAATTTTTAATAAATTATAAATGACTTCCTAGGAAATTAATAATTTTTAATTCTTATGAGAAATCGTTATATTCATTTAGAATCGTTCATTCTTATGAGAAATCGTTATATTCATTTAGAATCGTTCATTCTTATGAGAATTCGTTATATTCATTTAGAATCGTTCATTTATTGAGAAATCGCTATATTCATTTAGAATCGTTCATTCTTATGAGAAATCGTTATATTCATTTAGAATCGTTCATTTATTGAGAAATCGTTATATTCATTTAGAATCGTTCATTCTTATGAGAAATCGTTATATTCATTTAGATTCATTCATTCTTATGAGAAATCGTTATATTCATTTAGAATCGCTCATTCTTATGAGAAATCGTTATATTCATTTAGATTCGTTCATTCTTATGAGAAATCGTTATATTCATTTAGAATCGTTCATTCTTATAAAATATTGTTATATTCCTTTAGAATCATTTATTCTTATAACAAATCATTATATTCATTTAAAACCGTTCATTCTTGTAAGAAATCATTATAGTCCTTTAGAGTCGTTCATTCTTATAAGAAATCGTTATATTCCCTTAGAATCATTCATTCTTATAAGAAAATGTTATATTCCTTTAGAATCGATCATTCTTATAAGAAAGCGTTACTTTCATTTATAATCGATTATTCTTATAAGAAAGCTTTATATTTCTTAGGGTTTAGGGTCTAGGGTCTAGGATCTAGAGTTTAGGGTTTAGGGTCTAGGGTTAGGGTTTAGGATTTAGGGTCGATCATTCTTATAAGAAATCATTATATTCCTTTATAATCATTCATTCTTATAAGAAATCGTTATATTTCTTTAGAATCGTTCATTCTTATAAGAAAAAATAATATTCACTTAGAATCGTTCATTCTTATAAGAAAACGTTATATTCACTTAGAATCGTTCATTCTCATAAGAAAACATAATATTCACTTAGAATCATTCATTGTTATAAAAAATTGTTATATTCATTTAGAATCGTTCATTCTTATAAGAAAACATAATATTCCTTTATAATCATTCATTCTTATAAGAAATCGTTATATTTCTTTAGAATCGTTCATTCTCATAAGAAAACATAATATTCACTTAGAATCATTCATTCTTATAAGAAAATATTGTATTCACTTAGAATCCTTCATTCTTATAAGAAAACATTGTATTTACTTAGAATCGTTCATTCTTATAAGAAAACGTAGAAAATGTTATATTCACTTAGAATCGTTCATTCTTATAAGAAAACATTATATTCACTTAGAATAGTTTATTCTTATAAGAAATCGTTATATTCCTTTAGAACAGTTCATTCTTGTAAGAAATCGTTATATTCCTTTAGAATCGTTCATTCTTATTAGAAAATGTTATAGTCCCTTAGAATCGTTCATTCTTATAAGAAATCATTATATTCATTTAGAATCGTTTATTCTAATAAAAAATCGTTATATTCCTTTATAGTCGTTCATTCTTATAAGAAAACGTTATATTTCTTTAGAGACGTTCATTCTTTTAAGAAAACTTTATATTTATTTAGAGTCGTTCATTCTTATAAGAAACCATTAAATTCCTTTAGAGTCGTTCATTCTAATAAGAAGTCGTTTATTTCTTTAGAACTGTTCATTATTATAAGAAACCTAATTAGTTCACATGTTATGGTTAAAGTTTAAGATTAACAATACCTAAACCTCTATGATAATCTTTATATGCTTGATGTTAACAAGTACACGCCAGGGGTTCAGGGGGAAACACCCCACGACGGTCCTCCAAAAAAAAGGTATACAATGTTTTCTATTTTTGGGTTTATCGTAATCCGTTTTAAAATACATGAACTTTTTATAATTATATTTTTCACTAATTAACATCATTCATTCAAATATATAAACTTATTATAATTGTTAGTACTTATAAACTTATAATTCACATTATGTATATGTGAATTATATTAAGCATTTTTTATATTATTTTCTCTTAGAATATGTTAACTTATTTATATGTAGAAAGGTGCATTACATCAACTTTACAAAAATTTCGTTCAAAATATGAACAAAAATAATGGCGGACTTAATTGGAGGGAAAATCGTTTTAGGAGGGAAAATAAAATTTTGGGCTGAATAAAAATGAGTCCAAAAGCCAAACTCTCAAACCCTAGTTCCTATTCTAATTAGTGCGGCGCTCTAAGTTCATTCAACTGAAACAGCTCTAGGGGAAGGAACCCGAGAGAGAGAATCCGGTTTGAGCTTGTTCCCCTCTCAAACCCTAGTTTCATCAACGTCGGCATATCTTCTCCGCCTTGTCAAAGTCTCCAAATTTGTCTCCAAAGTCTGCGACGGGCAGATCGATATGAGCTTTTCCTTCTCTGGTGCTTCTCTATTCGCACACCTAGCTAGGGTTTTCTTTCATCTTCCACTCTCGCACTCCCGCACCCCTAGCCTCTTCATTTCTCTGGTTCGACTCTTTCTCTGTGCTTCTCACTGAGCTTAAAGATGCTCCTCCTTCGTCTGATACTCATGCATCTTTGGTGCTTCTCTATGTCCATGTCTGTTTTTCATTTCACTTGTACTTCGCGAAATTTGTCGAATTAATTTGCTTTTCTATATGTTTGCTTAGGCTGATAAGTGCTCGAAGACGAGCTGCGTGCACCACGACCCGAAGAGAGCGCTGGGCGATCTGACTGGGATCAATAAGCATTTATGCAGGAAGCACGACGAGAAGAAGTGGAAGTGCAAGCGCTGCTCCAAGAAGTACGCTATTCAGTCCGATTGGAAGGCCCATATGAAGACCTGTGGAACCAAGGAGTATAGTTGCGATTGTGGTTAGTCTTCTCTAGGTAAGAATCGGATTGAATGAATTCAAAAGAGCTTATTAATTAATTAATCAAAGTTTTGATTTTTTATGCCTAGTTTCCACTTTGATTGTATGTAGGAGGGATAGTTTTGTTACCCATTGGGCGTTTTATGATGCGTTAGCGCAGGAGACTGTGAAGGTTCAGGTTCAGGTCTAAGGGGATCAGAGATTGGATGGAGTTTCTGCAGGAGACTCTAAAGGTTCAAGCTTCTAACTTAGTTTGTTGTGTTTTGTGTTTTCTGCTGTAAATCAGGTGAATTTAGTTCAGAATGTGTGATGAATTGAATCTGAGCCAGAATGTGTAATGTCATGAGTTCCAAGAATTTGTTTCTCTATAATGCTCTTCGTTTTTAGACTTTAATCTACGTTTTCTCCAGAATGCTCTTCGATTGTGATAGCTTGGCAGGAAGCTAATAAACCCCTGAGAACTGGTTTGAGTTGAAGGTAAATACACTTGAGGTGTATGTATTTGAGACTATCTCATCTATTTTATGCAGATTTAATTTCTTATATACCATTCCCTTCAAGATGATAAGTTCTTAATTCACATATTTCTTCTTCTAATGCTTTAAAGAACCTCTCCATAATGATTTTTTTAGGACTTTAGAGAAATCCTTTGTGTTAAGGTTATATCTGCATCTGTATCATTTGATCTGATTATGCTGTTGATTAACATTTTTGGTGATGTGGTTTATTAATGTTTCAAATCTCGGAATAAATGTTGATGTGTGCTATACATTGATGAGTGATTTGTGTTTGTATAGAAATTGTTAATTGTCAGATTAGTTAAGAATTGAATGATATTGATGTAACACCCCGACTTCCGTCGAGGCGCTACTAGGGAATAGACCTTACAAGGTACTATTATTTAGGTTGACAACTACACTGTAGGACCTTACAACTCGGGCACGACGAGAAAGCATAATAAAACATCCAACCTTTATTTAATAAAACTTAGAAAAACGTATCATGCATGAATCCCCGAAAATTATAAATAATCAAATACGTCACAACGCCTACTGAACTGAACCATCCGAACCAAAAATAATAATAAACGAAACACAATACCAACTCTATCTAACAAATATTAAAATCAACATCCCTACTATTATAAATAACTAGCGAAAACCAATCCCACTATGACACGCACTCTTTACCGCTCCGGCCCGCCATCTTGCCTCGGTTCCTGCACGGCTCCCTGATTCATACCTGGAACTGAAAAATGTTCCCCGAAGGGTCAGTGTCTAATCTACCAAGCTAGAAAGAATATGGAAACTGTAGAACGGTTTGAAATCAGTTATCTATAGTCAGCATACAAATCCACAACCGCAATCATAACTCTAAAGGCCAATACCTAAATTAGTTATATCAGTCACACAAGTCACATACGCATTCACAATCACAATCACACATCAATGAAATTCTTCCTTTGTCCACAATCCGTCTTCCAAGGCGCTCATCACCGCGCCGAGTGCAGAGGCAGGCCCTCCCACTCCACTTCCCAATCTCCCTTCTAACTCCGGGCTAAGCCTCCACTGGAGCGCTTGCCAAAAACACACAGATAATAATTTCCATTTGAAGGGGTACGATTTTCCCAGTCACACGGGTCAAAGTAGCCAACTCTTCCTCAACACCAGCTACGATGGGCCGTGTCGGAAACGGTACCAACACAGAGAAAACGTTCCAAAATATTTCCCGATAAAACACATTTAAAATCATTTACGCACACAACACTCAAGGAGTTCAAATCAATTTAAAAGGTATTTCGGGACTAGTTCCCAAAACCCGCCCTACAATATCGATACTCAATCTAACAAGGGAGAAAAGAACCGAGCAAGTCGAAAAACGACTTACCTCGAACGAAGGATTCTTGGGAAGACGGAACTACGATCTCAAACGGAACGATTCCCTAAAGAATTATAAAGGGAAAGATTAATTAATTAAAAATACGATCCGAACTAACTAACCCAACCCACTAGAAATTACCCAATACTATTTATACTTCTACTTGATAATTTTACAAGGTCCAATTAACTTAGCCTATTAGTTAGACAACTTAGTAAAATAACACCCATTGCATATTTACTTCCCTTCTTCTTATAACCAAAAGATCATCCCAATTAATAAAAAGCCCAAACCAATTCAAATACGAGCACAACCCCAAACCATATTTTATAGTCCCATTAGTTAAATTGATCAGCCCACCCAAAAATGATCTTCTCTGAAGATCCGTCATTCAACCCAAACAAATATCCCTTTGACTTTTCAACGGTGGACCCCCCCCTCTTCACTTCATCTTCTCCGAAGGGGTCCTCGTCTTCGCCGGTCTTCCGTCCCCAGCTTTCGCTCGCCTGGACACCACCAGTCCGAGCCCTCCTTCGCCTCGGTCGAACGCCGCGCCGGTCGATTCCTCCTTCTTCCACGGTCGAAATTCCATCGGCGGCCCTTATCGCACAACCCCCTCTCGTCCCCAGTTTTGGTTATTGACCCACCCCGCTCCCAACCTAACTAATTCCCGAGCCGAGCACAACATCAATGAAAACAGAGAAGAGAACTCACCGGTGATTGTCTCAACGCTGGCGGCGATGGTGGACTTCGACAGCTCTCTCGGTTCTCCAATGGCGTCGTCCTACCTACACACGAGTCGGGGTATTGATCGAAGGGTCGAAGGGTAAAAACAGGGGAAACGAGGTTCAAGCTTACCAAAAAAAAATTGGATGGGTCTTGCTTCGGGGCGCGAAAGCGTCGTTGATCACACCGATTAAAGATGACGAGATTGCTCCTGCCCAATTGTTTGAGCGGAATAACGAGTGGCAAAGTGTGGTAGAGGAATTGGTTTGACGGTAAGCACAGGAACGACGAATCGTAAAGAGAGAAAATTCGATTCGTCTTGGAGTGATATCCGAAGGGTGAAAAATCGAAGCGTTCTAATATCGTTAGTTACGGAATTGGATTTATGAAAGATAGAAGGATATAGATAAGATATAGGATTTGTTAATTTGATAAGATAAATACCAATTAAGATTGGATTTGGCTAACAAATTGGATTGTGGATCGGGAGTAATATATAAATATATAATTGGGTAGAGAAACGGTTACGGATTACTAATTAGTTTATTTTACGGTTTTACTTACGGATCGAGAACTCAAATACTTGTAAGCGAAGGGACCCGTTTTCCGACTTATGCGACCTAAAATGAATACGGATATTACAATTGATTTGAGTATGGACCCATCCCTAGTCTTGTATTCACTACTAACTTTTGATTATGTGATTGATATGCCTTTAGGATTGGATCTTGAAAAACAAGGCAATTGCTGTTAATGATGGGAAGCCCTTGCCTCTCTATCAAAAAGCACTTTGTGGGTTAACTGCAGGCGCCATTGGAGCATGTGTAGGAAATCCAACTGATCTTGCATTGATCCGAATGCAGTTTTTCAGGGATTCTATTGGCATGGGTGAAACTTCCACTGTTGTTGGTAAGTTAATTTACTTATGAAAACAATATCAGTAAAGTTAGCATCCTCTTCTTAGTAACAAAAATGTTAGCTTTCTGTTGATCATAACTTATGAAAGTAATATCTTTGACTTGAGAGTAAGCATCACCTTCAATGGGAGGCTGAATGTTAGCTTTCTCCTACTTGTGTCATTCAAACTCATTCCATAGTTCTTTCCTATCTCCTACTTGGTTTTCTTGTTTTTTTGGTTCCTTGGGCTGCTGCTTCTGTTGTATGGGTAGATTCTTTTAAGATGTTACAGTGTACATTCGAGAATTGATGTTATATGATCTGAATTTTTGGAATTGATGTTACATGATCTGAATTTTT
Organism: Fallopia convolvulus; assembly: GCA_964016875.1. Lineage (NCBI taxonomy): Eukaryota > Viridiplantae > Streptophyta > Magnoliopsida > Caryophyllales > Polygonaceae > Fallopia > Fallopia convolvulus. Next base: position 52,658,836 of record OZ024727.1, on the reverse strand, counting down.
GAAATTGATGTTATATTAGCTTCTCATGAGTTTGAATTCTTTATATCAGATTTTGTTGTTGTCTGATTTGAAGAATATAAGGCTAATTTATATGTTTGCTTGCTCTTCCAAGTTCTAGGAAATGCAAAGGGTGCTCTTGATGTTGTTAGCTCAATTTTGAAGGCATAGATTTGTTGAATTAAGATTTGAGTTTAGGCATTGCTTCATTTGTTGCCATAGGAAATTATATTTGTTGGCTAGCATTAACATGTAGTAAGTTTTGGCTTTTGCTTCACTTGCTAGTATTTTTTTGGTTTGTTTTGGGTTTGTATTATGTAGATAGAATGTGGTTTATTGCGGGATGTTGAAACAAGTATTATAGACTATAAAATTTCATTAATATGATGATGCAAATATGCAATATTATGGAATAGTATTTTTTTTATTTTTTTTAAATGCATAATTATTTAACCACAAAATTAGACACAAAATAAATTCAATGCAAATTTCAAGGCTAAATGGCCACGAATTAGAGGCGATAATGAGTTCAAATTTGACTCGAATTTAGATACAAAATATATTTGTAGCTAAAATTTGATGGTGATGCACTCAAAATTCACCACGAACTTCATTTTTGGCTAATATGGTTGAACGTGACTTTCGTGGCCAATAGCCACACATTTAGCAATGAATTAGTTCGCGGCTATTATTTGCAGCTGAATAACCACAAAACTAGAATTTGGTGGTTCTTTTTCAGAGTGATATTTAGCCTCGCGTGTTTTAGCCCCAGGGCACCTTTCGTAGGGCAATCCGTTGGGGATGTCGTGGCTAACGTGATTTCGTGGTTATTTTTATGGCGGAAGTCGTGTCTATTTTCCTGGCTACAGACGTGTTTTCCAGCAGTGCAAATGAAACAAACTCTTATCATGAAACGTAAAACGAATGCACTTTTCCTAGTTAATAGTGCACTTTTGTTGCAAAATGCAAAAAGTGCAAATCCGAAAAAGTGCACTCTGAAATAGGAAAAATGCATTACGAATTAGAAAAAATGCATTCGTTTCATGATAAGAGTTGGATTCATTTGAAACAAACTCTAATTTTTTAAAGTAAACTTTTTATATTCATCAAAATGGGCATTCTTTTGAGGCCGTCTGATGCCTCCAACCCCACTGCGTCGGTCAATAGTATTTTGAGATTAAAGAAGCTCTCTTCTCCATTCTCAACTCGAAATCCCCGGGTCTAGACAGTTATAGTAGTGCCTTCTATAAGAATGCGTGGGCAATGGTTAGGAGTACAGTTATTGATGTTGTCCATGAATTCTTCGCTAATGGTCAAATGTTAAAACAAATCAAGCACATGACAATAGCTCTCTTTTCGAAGGTTCCCTCGCTGGACTCCATCAACGATTTTAGACCTATCAACTACCTTAATATTATTTACAAGACCATCTCCAAGATTCCTACCTCGATCCAGGCTGAGATCCACACTAGATAACCTAATTGGAATCAATTAGGGAGCCTTCGTGTCGAAACGTGATATAGCCCACAATATTCTCACTTGTTGGGACATCAAGCACTATAGTTGGTCACAAATTTCTTCCCGTTGTGCCATCAAGGTCGACCTGTGGAATGCCTACGACACGATGAGCTAGGAGTTCATCCTTCAACTGATGCGGGTTTGGATTTCGCCCTATGTTTGTTGCGTGGGTTGAGCAGTGCATCTCTACGCCCTCGTTTTCTATCCTCATCGATGGCTGCCTCACTAGGTTCTTCCATGGTCGAAGGGGTATCTGACAGGGAGATCCCCTCGCACCTTATCCCTCTGCATTGTGCATGGAGTACTTTAATTAACAAGCTATTGGTAGGTCTCCGTAATGAGCTGCTCTTTAAATACCATCCAATATGCAAGCTCCAAAAGATCACCCACATCACATTCGTAAACAACTTGTTTCTTTTATCATATGTGGTGACTCTAACTCCATCTTTGCCCTCAAACAGAAGTTGATGAATTTGGCAACGTGTCAGGCCTCGAAGTTAATTGCGGCAAGTCGAAAGTCTTCATTACTGAAGTTGATCTCAAAGGATGAGAAGAATGGGCTGACCTTCTAGGATTAAAGCATAGAACTTTCCTCATTAAGTATCTTGGAGTCCTGCTGCACTCTAGCAAGCCCTGCTGCTCAGATTTTCAAAAGTTGTTCGCCAATATTCAAGGGACCTTTAATTCTTGAATGGTGAGTAGCCCCTCGTATGTAGAGTGAATTCAATTAATCAGTTCAGTTTTAATGGGCATTATTAATTTCTAGATGCAATCTTCTCTCCTTCCCAACTCTGTTGTTGCCCGCATCCAATGTAAGGCCCAAGCCTTTAGAAGCGCTATCCCATGCCAACTCGAGGACTTCCCAGGAGGTCACCCATCCTGGTACTACTCTCGCCCCTGCACGCTTAACTTCTGAGTTCTTTGTCCCCACTCAAACTTAGAAAAGGAAGAGCTCTTGTTGACATGGGGAGCACCTCAATCCCTTATAAATCTTCGGGGGTGTTACAATCTCCCCCACTTAAGCACTTGACGACCTCGTCAAGGCCCGAAGACCACCCTCTAGGTTGAGTGACCGCCCTCCGGGCCAAGTGCACTCGTAAACTTGAGTCGGCTCTGATACCATTTGTAAGGCCCAAGCATTTAGAAGCACTATCCCATGCCAACCCGAGGACTTCCCAGGAGGTCACCTATCCGGGTACTACTCTCGCCCCTGCACGCTTAACTTCTAAGTTCTTTGTCCTCACTCGAACTTAGAAAAGGAAGAGCTCTTGTTGACATGGGGAGCACCTCAATCCCTTATAAATCTTCGAGGGTGTTACATCCAATATCTCCTTAGGAGCTTCTTATGGAGTAGGCATAGTGAGTTTAGAAAAGTGCTAGTGGCCTGGGAGGATGTTTCAAGACCGAAGCATGAGGGCGGATTAGGTTTTAAGGAGTTGTTAGTGTGGAATAAGGCATGTTGGAGTAGGTGGCTTCTTGATATTGATTGTGGCCAACCCAATTCATGGGTCTTCTGGACTAACCAATCCATTCTAAAAGGGGATTTCCTCTAGAATTACCACCTGAAAGATTTTGGTTCATGACAATGGAAACTTCTTCTCAAAGAAAGAGACAACCTCTACATGTTGAGACAAAGTATGTGTCAATGTGCCTTGAATTGGTTGTTGACCCCCAAGGGGTATGGACTCCCCTAGTGGGGGTTCGAGGGGCAGCGCCCTACGATGGTGATCTCGTTGAATTAGGGTTTTAGAGTCTATATATACTCTTGAAACACTTGATAATTTTAATCAGTTTTTAGCTTCCATAATAAGAATTCAGTTTCTCTACCCTTGGACGTAGATAAAGCATTGTTAGTGAACCACGTTAAATCTCTGTGTCTTTCTTCGCTTTATCATTCTCGTTACAACGGTATGGGCAACACTGATTGGGCTGATTTCTAGGCTTCCCAAGCTGTAAAATTTATCATTCGCGAGATCTACGACCTAATCAAAGCTCCTTACCCAATCATTTCCTGAGTAGTGTGATATAGTCCTCGATGAATATCCCTCATTGTTCCTTCATTAACTAGTTGGAAAGGAGGGATAGAGCCCTAATAGCAGCTAGGCTCGCTCGTTTTGGGGTTCTTAGTAGTGCAATTTGCCCGTTTTGTGACGACCAAGATGAGACTTCAGCGCAAAAATGATTTTAATGTCCCTTCTCTATGGAAATGCTTAAGGCAGTGATGGGATGGACATGCATAGTGAATATCATGGACAATATTCATTCTTGGCTAGCTAGTGATGTTTGGGCAGAGAAATCGCATAAAAAGATTTGTTTATAAGCTCATAATGTTGGCAATTCGCATTTACATCAGTGGTCTACTTTGTTTGGCAATGTCGAAACATGAAGGTGTTTGAAGGAGTTCCCAGCTCCTCCGTTAAGCAATATGTTGGCAATTCGCATTTACAGACGTAATCAACATCCTCCAGCATTCCCTCATCTCTCTTGGCTTGATTCACTCTTTATGTGAAATCTAGATTTCAAATTCTGCCATATATTATATTATATTTTTTCTATCATTAAACATATCCTAAAGATATGATATAGAATAAGAAATTTTATTCAGAAATAATTTTCTAGTTTTTTTTATAAAATAAAATAATAATTTTTAAAATGGGCATACTTGTGTGTATGCCTTTAGAGCATTTTCAATGGGATAGATTCAAATAGGTCTCTCACCATTAAAAAAAAATTATATTTGTACTTTTTTTAAGCGACGGTTCCTCAAAGTCTCCCTCCTTTGCAATTTCACAATTGTATTTTATATTTTTTTTATGAGGAACTCAATGTGAGAGTCCCCATTGGAGGTGCTCTTAAGCAATGTTGTCAAGATCGGAACTCTTGGATCGGATCGTAAGGAGGTAGTAGGATCGAATCGTAGAATCGGATCGGTAGAATCGTAAGATCCTACCACATTAATAAAATAATAAAAAAACTAATTTTAATATGTTATATATCAATCAAATATGAAAGTTAATCATTAAAAAATATATACATTATTCATTAAATACCCCAAAGGCAAAAAAACCATATATAAAATGAATTATTTTTTTAATACTCTGAAACGTTTTTTAAGAACAGATAGAAAGAATGCAATTTTCATGTTTTTGAATTTTTATGTAAATTTTAAGTAAACAACGAGTCATTTATTAACAATTTAATGTATTAAGTTAATGAGTTAATAGCTAAAGTGGGCAAAAAATATCCAAAATGATAATTTGTAGCTTAATTTGTGTGATTTAGTAGGATCTTACGATCCTACGATCCTATACGATCATGTACGATCCTATTCCGATTCTGTACGATCCTACTTGTTACGATTCATTACCCACGATTCGAGTCGTTTTGTGAAATCGGGATCGTAGGATCGTACGATCCTACGATCCGGATCGCGATTTTGATAACATTGCTATTAAGAGTGTTAGGGTATACGAAAATTGTATATGATATATAGTGATAAGGATGGTTGGTAGATTAATGTTGGGGTTGATTTTTTTTTGTACACACCATTTTTTGGTCTTAAAGTATGTTTAGAGATAACAGTTGAGTTTGTTCATTTAGTATATTTTTTCGAAGGTAAAAAAGTCAGTTAATCTACCTTAGTACAATACTAAAGCAAAAATCAAGTCTTTATAAAATTTTGAGTCACGTGGTAAATTTAAAATAAAAATATTTTTTAAATTTTTATTTCTCTCTTTTTTCTTAAATATTTTCACCTTTCTCATTTTTTTCAATATCTCAAATTAAAAAATTAATTTTTTTAATTTTTATTAAAGAAAATATGATTCAGTCATGAAAATTCATGCGAGAAAAAAATTAAAGAACAAATCATAAATAATTCTTATAAAATTATTGTAAATTAGTTCCGTACGACACTAATTTCATTTTATTTTTGAATACAAACTTAGGTAAATACTAGGCTAAAAAAGTATTACAAGACCAAATCATTAAAGTGGATAACCTTTAAAAAAGGTATTGCAACAACATATCTTGAATAAATCTCAATTGTTCTACAAAAATTAAAAAAAAATCAACTGTTGAGTTCTCGAATTAGCACTCTTCTCACAATATGTCCTCTTTAGTCCATCCATCACTCCAAAGCCTCCGACTTTACATCCTTAATAGCCAAAAATCTACAGCATAATTACATTCTTTGAAATGATAACAAAAATAATATTATTAAAGTTAACAAGCAAGTTAATTTCTTCATTCATTTATGTCGGTCAGTGGTGGAAAAAGTGGCATGTTACAAGCTGCCAAGTCCAATAATATGAACATACAAAACAATTAGACAAAGTTTAGACTATTTATTTAATATTATAATTGTTATCCCGAGAAAGCTTTCAAAGTGGATGATTTATATTTTTGACCAAAGAAAAAGCAATTCTGCTAAAATCAAATTTTTGCATTGATGAAATAAATTAATAATTATTTTTTATATAGACGGAGGAGAAAGCTTAGAATAAATGTTTACAATAACTAAAACAACAATTAATAATAATAACAATAGAAATAGAAATGGTTAAATCTCATTAATAAAATCTTAAAATTAGTCTAACTTTTCTCCAATTTTCTTTTGTTTTTTATATTTTTTTATAAGTTTTTTTTTTGAAAGAGTCATTCAATAAATGTGCTCAAAGATATAAGTTGTTGAAGAATATTGTTGGGCCAAGGTTTAAGTGAGGATATTTCTTGTGGTAAGGACAAAGTCTTATAGTGAGGACCGATCACAATTATTAGATTTACTTCTTTATTATATATTCAACAGTCAAGATTTTTTTAAATTTTTTTATTTTTATTTTATTACATTTTATTTATTTATAAAAAAATAAACTTATAGTTTATGAAAAATAAACTCGTAATACATAAAAAATAAACTTATAGAATATATAAAATGAACACATACAATATACAACGAGTCCAGACTCGCATAGGAGGAAAGAATGAGACCGAGCGCTGGAAAAATCGAAAGAGGAGGTACGGCGTCTGAAAACCTTATTGGAGGATGCTAGAAGCCTGTTCAAGGAACAATGCAAGATGACCCTAGCCGAGAGACGAAAACTAAGGGCAAGAAACAAGGAGCGAGTCCAAAAAAAAGCAGGGAAGAATAGTAAGTGAGCTCGCAGAATCTAGTATGGACCACATAGCTCGACGGAACCCAATAACAATACTTGCCTTGCTAGTAGGATGAATCAGAATAACGACTCCCCGGGCTCGAGCATTGCTCAAGAAAAGTAATGGGGCGTGAATAATGACAAGGGGAAATCTTAAAATCTCTGACCTGCCAGAAACACATGTGAGAAGTCCCCTAAAGAAAACACGCAAGCTGGAGTTCTAGTTGAAGCTTCAATTGTAACACCAATTCTGCCAACATTTGGAGAAAGTCAATACCTCAAAGATGATGGCCCTCCTCAAAATAACGAGGCGACCACAAAATCTGCTCTATGGGCCGAGAGCCTATTTTCACCGAGGAGTCAAAAGGAATGCAATTAAGATATGGCCAGAGCTTTTAAGACGTTGATGCATGACCACGAACAGGAAAAGGCAAACTGTTGTCGTTTCAAATCCTAGTCGTCGGAAGTGCTAGAGAAGATCGGGGAATGGAAAATGAAAGTGGCAAAGGTTCGTGAGGAATGCATTGCAGAAAAGGCTAAGTGAAAGGAGCAGGAACACAAGTTGTTAAAATCCAAGGAAGAAATCGTTTGCTTAAGACAAGAACTAGAAAGGATCTGAGGGGAATGTAGCATAGATGATGAGGGAAACGACCAAGACTTGATCAAGGCATTAAAATTGGTAGTACGAGAAAACGACTGGCTTGAGTCTGAGTGCGCACACCTCAAATCTTTACTTTCGGAAAAGGACGAGGAGATACAACATTTGAACAACAACACAAAAGAATATCTCCACAAATATGACCCTCTATGGAGAACGACAATTGGAAATACAAGCAGCTCACAAGGAGAGGTTACGCTTAAAGAAGACACTGAATGGAATATGGAAAGAGCCATTTCCAAAAATACGGCAAAAGAGTTATAGAGAGCTTAGGCGATAAAGTGCGAAACAACTCCTGCGCCAAGGGATCAAGTGCAGAGGAAAGCGGGAATAAGGGCTTGAGGCAGTTCATAGCTTGCATATAGGTGTAGTTTAGATGCATTTTTATATTTGTTTTGCATAGGTTTAGCTTAATTTTAGTTTAGTTTTTAGGATCATGTGTTTTTGGGTAGATTGCACTTGTCTGCTCGGTTTTGCAGGTTTCTAGGTTTATGAGCAAAAGGGGGACGAGTTCTAGTTGATTATGGTGGTGTGCTAGACGATTGAAGTGGGCTAGGAGGTGGTGCAAATAAGCATTGGAGAAGTTAGAGGGAAGACATTTGAAGAGAAGAAAAACACGGTTTACAAGTATAGGATGCAAGCCGCCTAATTCTTACAGGAACTGATTACACGGGGAAGCAAGCAAAAGCGCGGCCGCGCTTTCTGAGGGCAAGCCGTGCAATTGGGATTTCACGCGGAGATGTGGGTCGACGACTTTGGGCTTTAGTTTTGGGCCGACTTTATTAATTCCGACTAATGGTTGTTTTTAGACTTATGAGGATATGTTTCTTTGGATAGTTTTAAGAGATATTTACACTCTTGTTACTTTTTTTTGGAAAAAACTCTTGTTAGTTTTATCTTTCTCATAACTTGAATCATAATTTTGGAGGCTAGGGTTTTTCTCTCTAGAACAACCTTTAAACCTCTTGTAAGTTTTCCTTTAATTTAATTATGCATTGCTAAATTCTTTGTGTTTGACTAGTTATTGAAATCATAGATTGCATATTATTGTGAGGTTTGATTGATTCTCAACAACTTGAATAGGTTTTATTACCTGTGCTTAATTGAATCAGAATTATTCTAGGGTTTTGTTAGTTTGATCACCTAATAGAATTTCTAGGTTAATTTACAACTAATCTGATTAATGCCCGTTCGGGGTTGATTAGATAAAGTAGCATCTATAATTGTTTGGACCCGTTCAGGCTATTCAATTGTAGAAGGGAATAAATCCACAAATATTATTAGATGTCTGTTTGCTCTAAGTGTTTGTTTCTATTGATAACTTGACTCGTAAAGCTGTCGTTTAATTGAATCTAGACGTTGTTTTAGGTTGTTAAATGATTAGGGTTGTTTAGACTGTTAGTGATGAAGCTCGAAATAAACCAACGCTAAAGACAAGAAATGAAATTGTATTTATTCGACGAGACAAACCCTTTCTTTTTATTTATGATTTCTGAGCGGGATTACAACAACGAGATTATGCCCTAGATCTCCTTACACGGTATTCGGGGTCTTTGCCCAAAAAAGCTTCGAGAACTCTTGATTACATCGAGATTATTACTTTACAAACTACTAGTGAGGCTCGTTCTTATTACAAATGAAGAGTTGGGGTCTATTGAGCGAGGTTGTACACTTGAGTGTTTACGCAAAGATTGTAGTTTGCGAAGTGACTTTGAGCGAGATCCTGCTAGAGACGAGGTCTCTTTGGGCGACTTGAAGTCTTTTTGTAGAGATTCCCTTGATTGTGGTCTTTACGATGATTTAACACGTCGGCCTTCAATCAACAAGATAGTTTTTGGGTTCAAGATGTTTTTCGACCCCCTGCAACCTTCGACATCTTCTCCTATTTATAGATGTTTGAAAATCATGGTTTTTGCCGGCCTCCGATGTGGGATGCCTGGATTTCGGCAATTTGATTGGTCGAGATGTAGATGGCGGCCCATTGGCCGGGAATTAGGTGGCTTTTGACTGGTTAGGCGGGGCGGGAATATCAGCTTTGAATATGCAAGGTTGGGACCTCGTGGTGAGCTGCCTAACCACACTTATTAGTGATTTTCGCGAGGTTTGGACCTCGCGGGGGCAGGGACTTTGCTTTTTTGGATGGGTATGGGAAAGATCGTTTGGGAAAAGACCTCGAGGACTTTGTCGGTCTCTTTTACCTCGTTCCACGTGTCTACTGCTCATACGCCGCTATTTCGCGCACCATCAGTTAGTTCTTTCAACTATTTCTAAAGTTTGGGTAATAATCCTTAGTAGGATCATAATCCATGGTAGATTATTCAAGTGAATTGAGAATCAAGAGAATCAATGACCAATAAGCATATCTATGATGGATTTAGCTAGTTGAATATATTTCTCTCATATATTTACAATCATCTTTGCATTCATAGTTAGTTTTAATTTGCATCTTAGTCTAAATAATCATTCATTAAAACCCCCCTTTTAGTTACTTGGCATTTAAGTAACAACACAAATACACGAGTCTCTGTGGGTTCGACCCTTACTTGCCGCTCTACTGAATTTGGTAAAGCTAAGGTTACTTTGATAGGTATAACGACCATCGAAAATACCTCATCAACTGTCACCCATGCAAGAAGGGAAACAGAATTGTGACTACACGAAACCAAAGAAACCGCCCTCACACGAGAAGACGATCGGATATGAGAGCATCATATGACCCACCGGGAGAGTAAAAGAGGAAGTGGTCAGTATCAGGGTCAGTCTGGAGGAGGAAAGCACAACTGATCTCAGGATGAGCCACGACCTTTCGAAAGAAGTGCCAAGGGGCATCGGCAGGACCAAGTTGAGGAGCGACGAGGACGAAGATAGTCGAGGAGTTGGAACCTGTTTTTTATTTTTTTTTCATACATCATTTTATTTGCATTTGATATAGCCTAAAGAACCCTTTTAGGATTTGCTTTCGCTTGTCTTTTGAACAGTTGGAATAAGAAATTCTTAGCAAGGTTAGTTTTGCACTTACAACTTGGAAGTAAACAAAATATTACATCTGATCATTTACGAATAAATGAATGAACGATCCTGATTGAAGTAAACGAAATCTTTTGCCAGACCATTTATGAATAAATAAATGAATAGTCTCGATGGATGTAAAGGAAAGACGATAGGACCATTTACGAATGAATGAATGAGGTGTCCTGGTATATAGTGAAATGCAAAAAAAATAACAAATCCTGAAATATAACAAACTACGAAAATTAAAACGAAAATGCGAAAACAAACGAGTGCAAATATAAAGTGCATAGGCAGTGCACCCAAAAGGTCTAAGATGTGCAATGTTGGGCTTGGTTCCACTCCACTGTGGAGTTTTGAAACCAATGGCAGAGAAATGTGATTTGTTTATCAAGTAAGAGGTTGTAATGGCATTCTCTCCCCAAAGGGAATGTTTCATCCCAACACTGATTAGTAAGCATCTTGCCTTTTCAAGCAAGGTCTATTCCCTCAGCAATGCCATTTTGTTGAGGTGTGTGTGACACAGTCAAGTGGCTTTTAAATTTTTAATACCATGTTCATGACAGAATACATCAAATTCATGACTACAAAACTCAAGCCCATTATCTATTCTAAGACACTTTAACTTAAAATCAGATTGACCCTCAACAGTTTATTTCCAAAACTTAAACATCTCAAATGTCTCACTCTTGGCCTTGAGTAAGTACACTCAAGCCTTCCTGGAATAGTGGTCAATTAATGACAGAAAATACTTCCTGGCACCAATTGTGTCCACCTAGGCAAGTCTCCATAGGTCTGCATGTACATACTTAAGGGGTTTTTCAGCAACAAATTTGGATTTGGGAAAGGGAGATCTATTCTTTTTTCCAAACACAATTTTCAAAAATGCTTAAACCAGTAAGTTTATGAGTCAAATAACCATGCTTGAATAGATAATGAAGATCCTTGTTTCCTATATGTCCTAGTCTAGCATGCCATAAATTAGTAAAATCAATACTCATGCAAGCATTCACTTCAGAAGAAGCATTCAAGATAGGATCACCAAGAACATGATAAAGGTCGCGTTTCTTTATTCCTTTTTACAAGGACTTTCCCGTTTCTGGAGACATTTCTGAATCCATTATGGGTGTCAGTATGGATATGACAGTCAAGGTCTTCAAACATGCTTTCAAACAACAAGTTTCTCATTAAGTCAGGTATCCACCTAATATTTTGGAGAATTCTAACAACACCATCATGCATTTTAAAAGGAACAGTACTAACACCCTTAATCTTAAGAGAAGAATGATCACCCAACCTAACATCACCCTCATCACAAACAAATGAAAATAATCAAAGACATGCTTATAAGGTGTAACATGCACAGTGCAACCAGAATCAAGTATTCATGCATCATGATCAAAATTAACATGATGTGCACACACATAAGCAACTCAGAGGAATAGGAAAGATGTGGCTCAACAATTATATTGCAGAAGTAGCATTCTATGATTTTGTGGAGGCTGCCAAGGTCTCATCTTTTTTCTTCTTAAAACAGTCATTTATCATGTGATTAGGCTTACTATAGTAGTGACACTTCACATTCCTTTTTATCAGATTTGGGTTTGCAACCACCAGAATTGGAGTTAGGAGAGTTAGATTCCTTTTCTTTCTTCTTATAACTTTTTTTTTTTGTTTTTAGAATTCCCATTAGTAAACATGATTTCATTTTTAGAATCCTTTTCTTGTTTACTCTTAAGGACCTTCATAGTCTTATATTCTGAATTATAGTCTCAACAATTTCGATCCCGCTTCTTTGTTTCACTGAAAATTCCGCTAATGCCGAACGGAGCCTTCATGAGATTTTTTTATATTATTTTATTTTTCGGGCATTAAGTTGAGGACAAATGGCTATTTTTCAAATGCATCAATATCTTATCTCTGTTACGTTTTTTTATATAATTTAGATCCACACATCCTCCAAAATGGACTCCCGTCCCTTTCAAAGCCCACTAAGTAAATCCAATTGGTGTTGTGGAGAGATGTCACATAGGTAGGAGATGATATTTTTCACATGCTTAATAATTTAATATATCACTATCAATTAATTTGTGTTTTCTGCTATACAAAATCTAGGCCAAGATTAGTGAAAGAGACGGATCTTATAATGCTCAAATGATTATTTATTTATTTGTCACCACATATATATACCTAGAAATTCTGACGAAATCAAAGTAATGCGCTGACCTAATACATGTTTTTATTGTTCAGAAGGCCTAGCTTATACGTGTACATATTTAATGGGTCGGCAGTATAAAAATCATGAGTTGTATTTTAGTTTGTTGGTAATATGATTAATTAGGATCGTTGTTTAATTTGTACATTAAAGATTGGTGTCGAAAGTCGAAATGTGCTTCTTCTTCTTCATAATTAGCTCGTGTTAGCTAGTTTTCCGTCTGTTTGAATGTTAGATCGAAAGGGTCATTTGATGGCAAACAAACCTAGATCGAGTATTTTAACTTTTATATTTTTTACCAATAAACAAGTTAGAAATAAAGAAGTTTTGGGTTGAAATGAGCCCAAGTTACCTTCACATTTTGAAGTAGTTAAGCAAAGTGCTCCCTTCTTAACACTTGGTATAAGGATTTTGTCATTTTTAACAACCCTTGCACTTCTTTATAACTTTATAAGGTAATTTGGCAGTCTAATATTTTATAATATTTTAACTTTACCATCATACATTTTCAAGGTAAAGATTATACATCTTTTCATTAACTAATGTATTGAAATAGTGTATTTGAACTTTTATATTTTTTTTGAACAGAAAAAGTTTTTTTCTTTTTATTAATGGTGAGCTTGGGATCGGAGTAGGGATCTATCAAAAGAATATTTGAGTTCATATATTGCTTTTATTTGAGTTATATTAAGAGAGATTTTAAATATATTGATCCAAATGCGTTTATCGAATAAAATTAATAATTTAATTCGAAATATATTTAATATTTGAGTTAGATATTGCTTTTATTTGAGTTATAAAATTAAAATTAATATTTGAGTTCATATATTGCTTTTATTTGAGTTATAAAAATATTTGATTAAAAGATTTAGTTAGATATAGTTTTTAAAATTATTTAATTTTTTATGATTTAGTTTCCAAAACTAAATGACTTAAGAAAGAGATGAAAAATCATCTAATTAATCCGAATTATTAGATTTAAGTGGATCCTTACTACACTTGTCATCTCTTACACTGTTTTTATATTTGAACTTTTGTTCTCCACCCAAAAATAATATTTGAACTTTTGTGTATAGACTATAAATATGTGTAGGTATAGTTAATTTTTTTTTTAAATGTATTTTTTATTGGAAAAGTATGTTTTTTTCATGGTCTTTGCGGACAGATTGTGAACTAACACCTTAACTTGATGAAAAAATATGAATTGTGATTTGTTGGTTGTTTCTTGCTGGCCAATCTTGTTCTCTAGCTCTTGCTCGCAGCCTGGCTTTCCACTCAACTTCTGATAGAGATATGAGTAGGATTCAATTGTACTTAATATGAAATTAATCTATTTCTTTATCACGGTTAATTAAACAACACGACATTAGCAAAACTTTATTTAATTAACCTTACTACGTTTCTCTTAGCTATACATGACATCACATATGTCATGTATAAGTCACTAACGCACGAACTAGATTGATTAAACGGTCTTGAATTTTGATTTTTTTTTTATCTAAGTTGCTTTTATTTCATTATTTATTTGAGAGTAAGGTGTCCTTCTATAAGCTCAGACTTTAGTCAAAAGAGAGCATTATTAATTTGTCTCATTTATAATCTAGAAAATCTCATGTAAAAATATTATCAACTGAAATTTGTTCGATCAATTGTCTTACAACTATAGTACATTCATGATACATGCATGAGCATGGGTTCAATATCCATTTTTATAAATATTATTAACAAAGGTAGAAGAGAATTTGATTAAAAAAAATAAAGAGATGAAAGAAGAGATATAAGATGAAGCATAAAAGAATTGATGATTTAAACGAATGGAACGAAACACAAGCATGCTTAGTATTAATTAATTATTTATTTTAATTGATTCATAATTTGGTAGGATGTAAACAGCTACAAGATATAATAATAGTTGTTAATGTGTCTTGAATTTATTGCTAATCGGTTAGGGGTTTTGGAGCGGAGCCCCCTGACTGGGGGTTCGAGGGACAGCATCCATGACGGTGGTCTGTTTTGGGCTTAGGCCCATAATCTGATTAGGGTTTCGTACGTGAGTCCGTACAAATACTCATAAAATGTCCTATTCTTGTAATCTATTCTGTTTCGCCTCTATAATAATAATAATAATATGGTTCTCTGCCTGTGGACATTGGTAAAACACTGTTAACAAACCACGTAAATTTCTGTGTTGATCTTTACGTATTGTACGTTTATCGTTCTTGTTACAACAATAGTGATCGAGCGTGTTAGTTAATTAGCAGGTTAACTCTTTAACTATGTGAAAGGACATGTACAAGTGGTATAACAACAAATATTATTGAAGAAAAATATACATCAATTTATAATGCTTATTTTTTCGAATAAATTAATAGTCGTTCCACTCATCAAATTTCTTATACTAAGTTCAATCTTTCAGGAAATGTGAAAATTACATATGTCAAAATATGACTTAAAATGAATCCAAACCGTGTAGTAATCTAAGACGTTTAATTAGGCCTTGTTCAATAAATATAACAAGGTTTTTTTTGGATATGTGAAGATTTTCTTATTTTAAATATCCTAAAAATGGTATTATAAGATTTTTTTAGTAGGTTTTAGGTTTAAATTATTAAAAGAAGTTATTTAAATTAAGTAACAAAAAAATAGTTTGACAAGTTTGATAAACCTCCTAAAACTCATATATTTCAAGGTTTAACACCCATTTAAGTAGGTTTTAAATAGTAAAAACTTTCAAAAACCTCCATGGCTCCCCAAATCCTTCACCGAACTCTATTTCGGATTATTTTAGCAAACATATAATAGTGTCACTTGATGGTTTTTAATTATTTTTTTTGTCAATCACCATAAAAAAAGACAAGACATGATAAAGGAGATGAAAATGGGACAAAAAATATACATCGCCTATGCAATACATAATTCAAAATACATAAATCTAATTAATTGCAATATACTCTACGCGGTTAAATCTCATGTAATTAAGGATAATTAGAAGTTCGAGGGCCTTTTTGGAGAAGACAATGAAGAATGCAAGTTAAAGTGCATGTCGCACATAATGTAGATTAGTTTAATTAAGGTGTATATGTATTGGAAGTATTTAAGAGAATTTGTTCCGAGGCAAAGAATAGTGGCAATTTAAAAAAAAAAAATTGTCGAAAGAATAGTGGCCATTAGGTTAAACAATTGCAAGCATGAATTAATGGGTACGGGCACGCAGCTCTTTGTGGGACACAACGCCTCCATCAATGTGATAAATTAATTTGTAATTTGGGCATTAATAAGTACTCCAATTAATTAGAAGTAGGTTTGGTCGACTAAGCATGTCTTTACAGTAATTAATTAATCAACATTAGTCATAAACGACAAACTTGAGTTTGTTGTGTGATGACTGATGAGATGGATATCTTAAAGAATTAGGTATTGAGTTTGAATACAGATGCACTTCTTCCGGATCAGTTGATCGATACATCAGTGGCTCAGTTGATCGATGACTTGATCACGCTTGCAAATTGGTTTTGTTTTAAGAAAAAAGTTCAAATAAAGAAAACGTGGGACTTAATTATAATCGATTTGCAGACCAAGTAATAAGAGTGCATGTGGAGTTTCTCTAGTTCGCATTGAAATGTTCGATCTCATTATAATTCATCTCGAACATGAATCATATAACATGAACAAGTGATATTATTTACCACTAAGAAGAGTTTCTAGGGTGAAAATTGATTAAGAATGTGAGTCACTTAATTGACTAAAGATAATACAGTAAAGAGTTAGGGTTTTATTTATGTTCATATATAATCAAAATGTTTTTGAACCTTGTTTTTATTTTCTTGATTGGTTTCGTTGAATTTTATTTTATTTAATTATCATGAAAATAAATATTTTAAAAGTTTTTTGCTTTGTATTTTGTTAATTATTAGCATCTATAACTATATATTAACGCTATCCCTTTTCGAGCCACCAGAACGATTCTGGCCCCACCCCATATTTACAAAATTAATTTTTATTTCTAATATTTTAATTTTTTCTATTAAATTCTTCTTTAACTTTTTAAATCTATCTTTAACATCAAACAAATATCTATTTAGTATAACAATATCTTTTGAAAACTTCCTTATATAAGTATTTAAAATTAAAGATGAAATATTTTAAAATAAATATAAATCTTTTAGCGTATATCTTTTGATGAATTTACTTATAGATATATAGTGATTTTTTATAGATAAATATTTAAAATATTTAAAATTAATAAAAATAGATAATAAAATATTTACTAGATATATTGAAATGTTTGATAATCTCTAAATTTAGGTACATGAAAAGTAATAAAATATAAAAAAATATAATATATGATTAAAAAATTATGAGCAACAATCTTTATTAAATTTTATATTAAATTTTTATTTATTTATTAATATTCTATTCATAATGTCTATAAAATATCGAATCGTAGTCGTACATGGTACGACGGGTATAACTAGTTGTTCTAAAAATCTCGTCTAGGCCTTGCCTAGGCGCTAGCTGGAAGGTCCCAATCCATCTAATCTTTCAACATGTTTAAGTGCCAGTCTATGCCATCGAAGCACTTGTCTAGACTGCCTAAACAGTCGACAACCTTTTTCCGCTCAAAGACTGTCTAGTGTTTTAAGAACGTACATTGGTTATAAAATATGTAAGTAGAATCGTTAATTGATCATTTCAGGTAAGTCACTTTCCTAATTGAATAGTGTTCTTAGTCCTTCAATATATAGATCCTTTTGGCGGAAAGAGATCATGAAATTACTTTTAGAGATACAAAGGAATAATTACTAATCTCTCAAATCACAAGCACTCTCATTTCATTTCGATCCCATAGATGATAGATAAAAAAAGATAATAGAGTGATATGATTGAATAACGAGAGCTGTTTGTTTTTCTCATTGTCGCGATCACAACTAATGTCCTTCTCCCTCTTCTGTTTTTTGTTCGAAAATGCCCTTCTTCCTCCTATATGAATAAAAAATTAAAAATCAAAGAAGGATGATCACGCTAGTTACAAATTAATAAAATTTCAATTCTTACTAATTAGCTATCAATTAAGTTAATTACTTCGGGAAGGTTTAATATATGTTTAGGGTTGCACAAGCTCATGTATGCGCGTCTGAGTGGTGGGTATCACACAGGTTGTACAGCTTTTAGGCCCAAACTATAGTACGTGTGACAAACTATGTAATGCATGATTGCACTTTATAAGCAAAAGTAAGGCTAAATACATAAACGGTCCCCTAAATACATAAACGGTCCCCTGTACTTGTGTCAATTGGTCATTTGGTGTCTTATACTTTAGCCCTATTCATTTGGCCCCCTATAGTTGCACACTGGGACCTATTGAACCCCTAATCGCTAGGACTTTTTCTACGTGCGTTGTACACGCACTGACCTGTGCAAATATTTTGCCACAATGGTGCCACGTATATGCTATGTCATTTCTTAAATAAAAAGGGGAAAAAAAAATTAAAACAAAAAAAATTATAAAAAAATTGAAGTCATCTCCTTCAATAATCTTTTTCCATGGAGACCCCCTTCTTGCACAAAATTCCTCTCGGACCTCTCTTCTTCACTCATTCCATGCTCCTTTTTTTTCCTCTTTAATCTTTCCCCAAAACAAGCATAAATCATTTGAAATAATGGGTTTCCTTCGATTTCATTAGGAACAAGAAATTTCAAGGGATTAAAGCGGGGACATGGGAGAACAAGAAGAAGGTATTAGAGAAGTGGGTCATTGCACAGCCGGAGAAGAGCCAAAACTCCAGCCGAAGTGGGCCGTCCGGCGTTCTTTCCAATGTCTTCACCATCGTCGTCTCAAGGACATGCACGGGCGCTTCCCGTGACGATTTTGGGGCTTTTGCCCCAATTCCTCGATTCCCTAGAGATTAAAATTTGAGAGGAATCAACATGTGATTTGTGGGTTCAATTCCTACAAAGGTTTCTTGGTAGGCGTCGGAATTATAGTCCCAATTGGTTAGGGTTTTAGAATGCAGGGAAGGGGAAAAACCTTCAGGGAAGAAGAAAGAAAAATAGGAAAGAAAAAGAAGCAATGCTCACTCGCTCAAACACTCAGCTAAAAGAGCGTGAAATGTATGTGACGTGCCACATCAGCGATTAGGGGTTCAATAGGTCTCGATGTGCAACTATAGGGGGCCAAACGAATAGGGCTAAAGTACAGGGGGTCAAGTGACCAATTGACACAAGTACAGGGGACCGTTTATGTATTTAGCCGCAAAAGTAATATTCAGAATTTTCCAAGCTAGCTAATCAAATTAATCAATCACTAATTGGTCTAGCAAGATGAGGTGTTACTGTGTTAGGTTCTCTTAAACGTTTGTCCAGGAATTTAAGTTTAAATCTCTCTGGCGGTGTGTATGAAAAAACCGATTTGGGAGGATCGTCCCATTAAAGACGTACATGTGTAGTAGTCAGTATCCGATCCGAATGTAGAGTGACTTAGGCTGATTGAACCTGGAAAGAAATTAAAAAAAATTCTAAACTAACTAGAGCGTCCATGACGTCATTCACGTACGTGTTTTGAAACTTCAACCGCGGCAAAACCTACACACGAATTTTTCCAATTTATTTTCAAAATGGATGTGAAAAGTCATTATATAAGAGGGTCCATGTCCATTAGAGTCACATATATATGTTATTATTACTCCTTTCCCATCATCCTTTTGTCTTGTTAAAAAGCTCCAAGGCATTTTGTAGAGTGCAATTAAAAACGTCTTGATTTATAGATTTGTACCCTATTATAATCCGTAGAAAAGTCGCAATAATTTATGAGCTGAATTACTAAATGATGATGGATATTTGTTGACATGCACTGTAATGTTATGGGGCTTTTTCTATTTTATTGGTAAAATCTATTTTTTTTGATATAAAATATTTTCCTTTACCTTAAAATATGCAAAAATGTATTTTTCAAGCACAAATATGTAAAATAATCTCTACAACTATAACGGTTGTTCCTTTAAAGTCAAATAAATGTTCCACATTATATATATATTAAAAAATGACTTTTATCTATACTATAGAGTCTATATTTATTTTTTTTATTTTTTTTCTACCAAAAAAATAAATGTTCCACATTTATATATTGATTTTCATCAATATTAAAATATAATAAGTATTTAAAAAGATTTATTTAAAATACATCATACATGTATTTAATTACAAAATAACTATGATCTCCTTTTAAAAACTTGAGATTCTTCTTTTAGAAAAAAAAAATATATAAACATTATGTATGATATAAAAATACGATTTTTCTAACCTATGCCCTAAGGGCATAGGTTAAGAGCCTAAAAATGGCAATATATTTTAGAATTGTATTTGTTTAGATTTAATTATTTTTTCAATAGGGTTTATTAGTTTTCTATTAGGGTTTTATTTTCTAAAATTAGTACTCTTATCCTATGCCCTTAGGGCATAGGATAGAAAAACCGATAAAAATATATGAAGACATAAAATCATTTTTATTAAAAACAGATATAATATTAAATATCGTTAGCTATTCACAATTTCATATGCATGAGAATCGAATTAAATTGAATTTTAAAAAAAATTATAAAAACTAAAATATGTATGAGAATCGCATTTATTTAATTTTTTTGGTTGAGTAGTAAATGTTTTATTAACCGTACCAAAACTAAAATATCAAGGTTTTCTTTGTTTGAAAGTTAAAATATGAAAGTTGTAATATGTAACTGATCTACTATAAGTTCCAAAGCGCTACACATGTAAAATATTGCATAGGAAAATATGTACATGCAAAAAAAAAAGTTCTCATAAATTTGTACAAAACTTAATGTAGATGGCATTTTTAGTCACGCCTGTGATAAACCATAATTATATAGTAAAAAAATTAAAAAAAATGTCCACATATTCAGAATTTCAAATTGGCTCATTAATATCAATAACATATAGTTTTTTTTTAATTTGATAAGGAAAGGAATTTGGGTGGTTACTAACATGCTAGTGACCGCCCAAGGGCATCCTTATGGATGAGGGTGTGCAAACCCGAGTCAACCCCAAGTGAAATAGAGGAGAGCGTTGGAACGAGCCAGCGATGTAGTCCGTCACCGAATTGCACTCACGGTTGACGTGAGCGATATCCCAATCCTGGAAACGAGCCAACAAGCAGTGGATGTGTGAACGAAGCAACTCTATCTCCCACGGGCAGCGACAGTCACAAGAACGGCCTTGACCCGGCAGCAAAATCCATAACATATAGTTAAGTTTCACATATATAATTTTCCTTTGTATATAAGTGGAGAGAATATTCAATCCACAAATACAAAATTTAAAATTTTACTTAATTTTTTAGGGAAACACACACACATACATATTGCCAATTTAAAGTGTCCCACTTGTAATTAGCTAGTTCTAGTCACGAATGTGAGACAAAATATGAAAAAGAAGAAGTGTCAGTTGTTGTGTGATGAGTGATGAGCCCTTTGATACAATCTCACTCCTGTGCACATCAAAGAATGACAAGAATTATATAGATAAGCTAAACTACAAGAGATTAGACACCATTTAGGCATTTAAAAATTGAAGAGAAGGAAAATGATGAAAAGAGCTACAAAATAATTCCAATTGAATGACAACCATTATAACTAATTGTTTGACCTTTTGATAATTGTTTATTTAAATCGCCCAAATTAATCACTTGATTACCACTTTCTGAATGATTTTTCTTGTCGTCTTCATTCTCTGTATTGCACTAATTTACAAGCTACAACTGGCCCATCTTCCACCAAGAAGCTTCGGGCGAAATACATTTACAGGCCACTGAACTTGCACAAATATGTCACTCACTCCCCTGTACTTTGCGAGTTTCAAATAAACCATTAAACTATGCATTTTTTTGTTTTATAAACACAATTAAATGTCGTAGACTACACGCGCGATGATCTGTACAAACTTAATTACACATTAGCTAGTTTTTAGGGTGAATTTTGCCACGTAATATGCTCCAAACCACGTAATATTGCCACGTAATATGCTCCAAACGACGTAAAAAAAAATATGAGTGGGCAATTAATCAAAAGAATTCAATTCTCGAGCAGCATTTCTCGAGCTTCTCTGAGAAACAAAGAGACGAAGAAGGAGGCGATTTAGCCCTATTCGATGGAGCCTTAGTCAAAAATCTCACCAACAGAGTCCATTTGAAGATAGACGAAGGGAAAAAGTCAATTTGGAGGTTGAATCTGTGAAATTGAAAGGTTAGTCCATCAGGGTTTTTCTAGATTTTAGGGTTTATTGCTTTGAATCCTTTATTGGTTGTGCGATTTGGGGATTTTAGTCAGTAGTACTACTAATGTATGTGCAATTATTGAATTTGGTTTGAATATGGGTAACTGGGGTTTATTTGGGGATTTTCTGATCGAAATTAGCTCATTTTTGGTTCTTACCTTGCAGCTTGGAATGGGAACGAAGACGGTGGACCTTGTGTGGCACCATGGTGGGACATTTGTGGATGGCCCTAACTACATAAATGAGTTTCCTCTGTCATATAGCAAAAAGGTTGACACTGATTATCTTAGCTATTTTGAGTTAGCTTGGTATGTTAAAAACTTAGGATATTCAGAATGGCGTGGAGTGTTCTATAAGGGGTTGGAAGATGTTGCATTTACTGAGATGAATGATGGAACATTGATTGAACTTGTGAAGCAAGTTAAGGATGGTGATGAGCTTCATTTTTACATTCAACATGTGATTGCTGAGCCTCAAGTGGCAGATGTTGATACTGATCAGGTGTTGCAAGGCTTACCAAAAGGGTTAAGTGAAGTAGATCCAACTGTTTTGGTAGATGAGGAGCCTCTTTTACTAACATATGAAGGCAATGATGAAGAGGTGTCAGTTGAAGAATCAGAGGGAATGGAAGAGCCAAGTGATGGGGATAATTGAGTTGAGAATGAGCATCAAATTGAAGAATCAGAGGGAGTGGAAGAGCCAAGTGATGGGGATAATTCAGTTGAGAATGAGCAACATGATGACAGTTTTAGTGATGGTGATGAGGAAACAGATTCAAGTGAGCCTGTGTCTGTGGATATTACTGATGATAGTGAAGTTGATGCTGAATTGAGAGAAGTGAGACAAGCAGTTAGAGATCTTAAGGCTAGGAAGAAGATGCATAAGGAGAACCCTGTAAATGTAGATGTGACTTTAGGTGATGTAGGGGCAGATGAGGGGTATGAAAATTGGACTGAGGATGGGCATAATTACACAAGACTGGTTGCAGGAGATGAGCCCTACTATGCAAGTGATTCTGACTGTAGTATGGAAAGTGTTTTATCTGGAGATGAGGAAGGACATGAAGAGGTGAGAAGAAGGAGAAGTAGACATGTTGTGTATGACCCTGAGTGCAAGTATCCAGTTTGGGAGATTTCTATGGTGTTTGAGAATGTTGAGGAGTTTAGAGAGGCATTGGCCAAATATGTAGTGCATAGGGGAGTGAAGCTCGTGCTTAAGCCTAATGAAAAGAAAAGAGTTACAGCTAAGTGTGCACATCCAGGATGGAAGTGGAAATTACATGCTAGCACAGATGGAGGGAGTCAGAATTTCATGATCAAGACCTATAGGCTCAAGCGTGAGTGTCGAAGGTACAATGTGATGCTTGTGAAAACAACATGTGCGAGACTTTTAATAGTTGGATTGTGCTAGCCAGACATAAATCCATTACCTCAATGCTTGAAGAGATCAGGAAACAAGTTATGGTTAGGATAACAAAAATGAATGCCTTTGCCAGAACTTGGATATGTGAAATTGCACCCATGGCATTGCATAGATTAGAAAGAAACAAAGACAAGGCTATGGAGTGCAACATGATATGGAATGGTGATAGGGGTTTTGAGATTGAAGATGGGCAATATGGTCACACAGTTGGTTTGAGAGAAATGACCTGTACTTGTAGGAGTTGGCAATTGAAAGGGATCCCATGTGCTCATGCAATCTGTGCAATGAATCACTTGAGATGAACCCGGATGATCATGTAGTTCACTGGCTTAAGAGGGCAACATACTTAAAGACTTATGCTTACCCAATTGAACCTGTATTGGGGATGAAATTATGGCCACCATTTGAGCATCCAACAATTGAGCCACCTCCAATGAGGAAAAAAAGGGGAAGGAGAAAGATTAATAGAAGGAAAAGTAGAGATGAGCCAAAGAAGTTTGGGAAGCTGTCAAGAAGAGGAACTGAGATGACTTGTTCACTTTGTAAGTGTAAAGGACACAACAAAAGAGGGTGCCCTAAACCCAAGGGTCCACCAGTTGCTCCAGAAAATGCTCCACCACATGCTCCACCAGTTGCTCCAACAAATGCTCCACCACATGCTCCACCAGTTGCTCCAGCAAATGCTCCACCACATGCTCCACCAGTTGCTCCAGCAAATGCTCCACCACATGCTCCACCAGTTGCTCCAGCAAATGCTCCACCACATGCTCCACCAGTTGCTCCAGCAAATGCTCCACCACAAGCTCCACCAAATGCTCCACCATTTGTGGCTCCAAGGAAAAGAGGAAGCCAAGCTTCAAAAACCTTTGTGGCTCCAACACGCCAGGTTTGTATTCACTTGCCATTTTGAGTTGCTATGATTCTTTAATGTTGTTTTTTGACACATTACTACCCTTTACTAGTCTCCAAGGAAAAGAGGAAGCCAAGCTTCCCAGGCCAACCAAAACCAGGCTCCAAATGTTGGTCAAAAAAAAGGGAAGGATGGTGGGGCTAGGAACCTACATCAATCCAACTACTGGATTGACAATTTTAAATGTGAGTAAGCTCCTCAAATTTATGGAATTTTTCAGTTTTAAAGACTAATTTATGAGTTAATCAGTTTTAAGATTGACAATCTCAATTGTTTCATGCCACAGCCTGGACATCAAGCTAGTAAGGTTTTAAGAGTGCCAAAGGCTGTGAAACATGCAAGTCAACCTGTTGAGTTTGTGGCTAAGAAGAAGGTTGGTCTGAAATGGCAAGGGAAGCCTGCAATCACAACAAGGCAACTACGAAGCAGTGCTCGATCAGAAGGCAACCCATTTAGTAGCCAAACCAGTTCTAACAACCCATAAGTTTATGTACACAGATGGTTAATGACTCAATTTGTCAACCCCTTGGCAAGCTTTTGTAACTAGCTAGTAAGATGTTTGGGTCTAATTTGCTAATTCCCTTGCTAATTTTGTGAACTCATTGGCAAGCTTTTGTAACTAGTAAGATGTTTGGGTCTAATTTGGTGTGTTCCAACCCTGCAGCTATATGGTTATGTAGTAGATGCAGCTTTATGGTTATGTAGTAGATGCAGCTTTATGTTTTAGACTTCAGTATATTGTTCAAATAGCAGGGGATGCTTATGTAATATTGCCAAGATGATATGGTCAATCTATTTTATAAAATTTGCACATTTAGACTTCACTATATTGTTCAAATAGAGCATAAACACCAGAATTTGCACCAGACAGCAGAATAAACACCAGAATTTAAGCACTAGTCTGTTACAAACAAAAAACACCAGACAGCAGAACATTTGTGCAAAGCTTGAAGTTTCAATCTTAAATTCTTGCCCAACAAACAAAAGCACAGTTGGAAATGATGACCCTAGATTACCAAAGCACAACTACACCCTAGATTACATTAGGAGTTTCACGCAATGAGTTGCCAAAATCAACACCAAAATGATGACCAGTACATTTGCTTTACGCATGGCCTTGTCCCGCTCAGCTTCCCGCTCCTTCAACCGTCTTAGTAAACCAGATATTACATGCCTTGTATGGTCTTCCAATTCCGGATCAAACCATTGGAAAAATCCGCAAGCACCCCTTCTCTGCAAGAACACAACAAATTGCTCAAACATAGTATTCTTGTACTTCTCTATCAATACTTGCTCAAACATAGTATTCTTGTATTTCTCTATCAATAATTGCTCAGGAAATAGCACAAAATTGAACTAAACCCAAAACCCTAGAATTTGGGGATCTAGGTTTGTTGGAAATTTCAAGCAATTAATCTTACTCCATAATTTGGGCAACCAAAAAACCTCCTTCCTGGGTTGTTTGGGGTCCACGAATGCCTCATTGATGCTGCAACTCCACGCCCACACGCCGGAAATGTGAATCTCTGTTCCCCGACAGATGCCATAGAACGCCCACTTGAAGCAACCATTTGTGTTGTTCTAATGGAGAAGAATGGAGAACAATGGATTATCCGAAGAAATGAAAAAAATATGGAGAAGAGGAATTGAGAGAGAGCTACAGGGGAGGAAGGCAAAATGGTGGAAAGAAGGTAGAAGATGACACAACGGTCATCTTTCATTAAATAGAGCATTTTGTTTTTTTTTTGAATTTTTTTTAATACACATCAGCCTTATGAATAAGGGTGCAATTGATTTACGCGCAATATTGCGTCTGAAGAACACGCGTTTGTCCACGACAACAAATTGTGTTTATAAGACAAAAAAATGCATAGTTGAAGGGTTTATTTGAAACTCGCATAGTACAGGGGGGTGAGTGATAAATTTGTGCTAGTTCAATGGCCTGTAGATGTATTTCTCCAACTCGGAAATGGAAAATATAAAATCAATAATGCATGAAGTTACTTCCATAATTGCATTCCATTAAAATGTATAAACCCTAGCTAATTAACTCCTACTTTTTTTTCCCTCGACAACTCCAACCGAAATTAGGAAACAGATCGATGTATAAAAAAATGACCTAAATTAGGAAAATTTTCCCTATGGATGTGTATTAAAGATGAGAGTTTGCAAGCATGGCCACTTCCTTGATTTTATTATAGTTAATTAGTCATGGCCAAAGGCCCGGGCCGGCCCGGCCCGACCATCTGGGCCAAATTGGCCCGGCTAGTCGGGCCAAATCTGCCCGGGCCATGGGCCGGGTCTGGAAATCATAGCCCGGCCGGGCCTGGACCAACCCGGCCCAGCCCAAGAATTTTAAGTTAAAATTTAAAAAAAAAAGAATCGGGCCATGTTGAAGCGGCCCAGCCCACTTCAGCCCGGTGGTATACCGGGCCGGTCCCGGGTCTGGATTCCCCAGCCCGGCCCATGGCCATGACTATAGTTAATGCAGATAATTGATGATATCTAAGTTCCATGCTCTTCCAATTTGCAAAAAAAAAAACGATTTAAGCAGCATCACGGTTACTATGACGCGGGTGGTCCATCCCACTTAATTATAGGATATATCAGATCAAAATTCTGATAACCTTGGTTACAACCATACTTATTCATTTAGAACAAGTTCTAGATTCACCCTTTGATATATATATAAAGGAACATATTACTCCCTCCGTTCATAAAAATATGATGTTTTAGCCTAAACCCTAAAAATTAAAAAAGTACATAATTTGACTCAATTACCCTTCTTATCAATTTTTTACTTTTACTTAAATTTAAATTATGAAATATTTTTTTGATTTGGTTTAGATTTACTCCTTCCCAATACTCATCCAATTTAACGTACAATTTCCTAAATTAATGTTCCTAAATTGATTTGGTTTGATTTCTATGCTTTTTTTCCCTTTTTTCAGAAGGGTAAAACTGGAAAATGTGTACATAAATAGCTAAAACATCATATTTTATTGAATAAGGGAAAAACCCTAAAACATCATATTTTCGTGAACTGAGGGAGTAACATTTTAGTTATTCTTTAGTTCTTTGACCAAAAAAAAGTTATTCTTTATTTCTTCCGATATTACAAGTCATATGTGCACAACGAATAATGATATGTTTGAATCGTCAGATCAAATACATTAAGTTGCATTAAACATAATCTAATAATTTAAAAGAATCCTAATATTGTGAATGATTTTATAGTTATGCTTATATTATACTCCATCCGTTAAGTTTTAGCTGTATTTTTAGGTTTTTCACACATATTGAAAAATCCATTGAAAATATAAAAATCATCCTTGAAAATTCTATATTTTCAAAATCTAATCACTAATTGATTATATATCATTGATGAGAGTCAATAGATAAAGAGTAAAAAGGTCAACAAAAATAAATTTTAATATATCATTTAAATAGAAAATAAAAAACAACAAGTTTTTATGAACCAGATTTTGAGACTAAAAATACAATTAGAAATGAACGGAGAGAGTAGCAAACTATATATAATGACTAATCATTGACTAAAATGTGTGTGGGTGGAGCTGTAGAGCGTGCATAATTGAATATGAAACTTCAATTTTTTTTCAATTGGTCACTCACTTCTTGCATTTGCCATCGACCATAATATATGTTTTGTAACTTTTAATGTCATGACTGTTTTTTGCGCGAAAATAACTTCTTAGAACAAATCTGATTTTAAAGTCATGCCTTGTATAGTTGTATATATAACGGGCGAAGGGGTCGAATTTAAGATCTCAAAGTACCATAGGATATTAGGAGTAAGTTTTTACTTGTTTAGTGAGTAGTGATGTCGTTTACAATTTTTTCTAATAAAACATAAAACCGTTAATTATCGAATAGCCGAGCTTATATGTATAATTATGGAACGGTGAAGCTTCAAATTCTAATTATATATGACAAAGATGAAAGTAGTGAAATTTTCCCTTATTTGTGTGATGTGCTCAATCATCATTAATTAGTAATTAGGTGTTGGTGTTATTTGTATATAAACAACTTGTATATGGCATAAAAAATGGTCCCCAAATTGTTCGGTAGCAAGTCAATTCGCGCCAAAGTGCAAGCGAGGAGTTTGGTAGGAACTAGGAAGGAAGCATAACGGTTTTAGGTTGCGTTAAGAAGACTACATGATATCAAACGTAAACATAGTTTTCATTATTTCATTAAAAAATAACTTGAATTACAACTTATTTCAGTGATAGAATTGACAAACTTAAGGCCTAGTTTGGACAACCGAAACAACTTCTTTGAAACATTTTTGATAGAATTGATAGCTAATTATTAATCAAATCACTCATGTGAATGAGTGAATTACGAGTATCTCATAAGAGGTTGGATCAAGTGAAAATGGACACTCTCGTATAAAATGAGAGAGAACAAGAGTCATTGGATAGAAAAAGAAAAAAAAATTAAGGGTATGGATCATTTTGTTAAAAAAAGGAAAAAAATGACATGATCGAATTTTTGCCGAATTATTCACGTATTTTTCGAAAAAATGGATACAGGACGTGCAGAATGTGCATCAAAACTGTGTGCATAAATATATATTTGTGCATCAAAGTTTGTCATGTGTGCATCACAACTAATTCTTCTAGCTATGTCCATCAAAAGCATCTGTCTCACTGTCTGTGCATTAAAACAACTAAAAAGTGTATCTTGTTTGTGTGTGCATCAAAACTGATCATATGTGTATCAAAATTAGCTGAATGTGCATCAAAACTTTGTGCATGGATATATATATGTCTGTACATCAAAACAACTAAAAAGTGCCTATTGTTCATTAGTGCATTAAAATCAGTTGAATGTGCATCAAAATTGGTAGAATGTGCATTAAAAATAAAAAAAGTTTGAAATCGATGACAGATAACTAGTTTTGATACACATACAAGGCGAAACTGATACACAAAAGCGTCTTATTAATTGCATGTGCATCAAAACTAATCGTATGTGCATCATAACAACCAAAAAGTGCATCTTATTTTGGATGAGCATCAAAACTAAACGTATGTGCGTCAAAACTACTAGAAAGTATATCTTATTTTGCTTATGCATCGAGACTAATGGTATGGACATAAAAAAACAGATAACTATTGTACTCATACACATGCATCAAAAAATAGATTCACAAACAACAAGTTTTGATACACATATAGTTAGTTTTCATGCTTATCCAAGGCAAAACTGATGCACATGTTAAGCGTGTCCCCCAAAAAAATGGATTTTTTCAAAAAACACGAGAATAATTCGGAAAAAAAATATTCTCGGGCTGATTTTTCCCCCGTTTGCTGACTACTTAGCCCATTTCTTTTTATTAATAAAATTCCACCTTGAAGGGACGGAGAGTGCCGCCTCTCCTTCTACCAAAAAAAAGTATAATCTAGGACGTTGAACTTCTTGGAGAAATGGATGAGATTCATTGTTATGTCTCATATGAGTGTCCATTCTCCCATAATATTTTTCCTTTTCAAGTATTACTCTACTAATGAATTTTAACTTTTTTTAACCTTCATGGATTTTTTTTTAAAATTGGTCCGGTATAAATATTCATCAATTTCATCAAATTTTTAGTACCCTACGTGGTGCTTTGGCAATTTTTGAGCACACCCTTAATTGGCAACTTCACTCTTAAATGGGCAAGAATTCTATGGATCTCACCTGTTCACATGTGGACCAAATGACTAAACTGGACCCGAATTTTTGCCTGGTGGGTTTTATTTCGACAATCGAGGATCCAATCCTGACTTACTGTCGAGCACTTGCAACAGTGTCGTTGAAGTTCTTGATGTCAGCATTTGGCCGGAGTCGAAGAGCTTCATCGCCTCTTTTAGGGAGCAGCAGATGAATGGAGGAATTGATTTGGGGGTTCAGGGTTTATTTAGAAATTTGGGGATCTATGTAAATATAAAACAAAGGAACATACTATCAATTTTGGATGGGACATGTCGGGAATTTAAATCATTTCACATATAAGTTCGAGATCCACTTTTTAACCCAAAAGCTTAAGCCAATGGGTAGAGTTTCATCTTCCCTTATATATTAGTGGTATTTGGCCTTATGGTTTCGATGCAGTCCGAATCGTCTGATACATGAGCTGCTAGCCTGCTACCAAAGCTGCTCCACCAATCATATATGCCCACATGTCAATTTATTTAATTACTTTTAATCTAATTAATTTTTGGAAATTAGATGATTCCAAAAATTAATTAGCCCATGTATCAGATGATCCGAATTGGTTTCGATGTGAGATTCCAATACGCCCCCTCAAGTGATAACTAGCATGGTTTAGTAAGTAGTTGAACAATTTTGTTTTTCGACAGGTTTAGCATCTCAATCTCTTTATAAATAGCCCGCAAATTTTTTAGAAACGGATCATTAGTGTCTCAATCTTTTTTTTTTGCAAGTGGTAATTTTTTTTATGGAAGACAAGAGAAAAGAATACATAACCAACGTAAACCAACAGGGGCGTAAGTGCAAACTACAAATAAACCAGACCCTATGCACAACCGATTACCTGACCCGAATCTAAATCTTGGTTCATCATAATGCTAAAGCACTAGTACCAAGTTAGAGCTAAACAAAGCCTAGAAGTTGGGTCACTTCTTATCTGCATTCATCATAGATCTGCATCAGCAAACATAAGAAATGGGAGTGCTTTTACACACGGTCTACCCAAGAAACTAGCCTAACAACCCAGAAACCGAGAAACAACAAGAAAGCAAAAAGCTTCCACAAGCTAAGCCATCAGGCAAGAGGCCAACCAACCTAACCCACCACCCCATACAAGCAACCAACAGATTCAAGCACACAAAAGGAAAACATCACAAATAAATCCTATTATGCATGGCGTGTCCTCTTCTAGCTACTAACTTTAGTTGATGATGATCCTTAACTTGCATTCTTCTATAATCTTGTTGGCACACATTCTTGCATTGGGAGTTGAATTCCGGAAAATAACCTCATTACGCATCCACCAGGTAAAGTAGCTAGTTGCCATTATAGCAAGCATTTTTGTTTGGAAGATATTGTTTCTTTTGTCTACAATTGATGAACCAGATTCACCAAGCATTAAGAGAGTTGAACCAGGCCCTAATATCAATCCAATCAAGAACCATGTTTGCTACTTCGTTTACAAAACTACATGCAAAACAAAAGTGATCTTCATTTTCCTCTCCATTATTGTAGAGGACACACATTATTATTTATTATTCCAATTTTGCTCATCTTAGCAACAATGGGGAGTCTTTTTAGGGTAGCTAAACAGCAGTGGAAGCTCCATTTCGTAGATTGAATGCCCTGCCAAAGCAAAGGGTACCATTCAAAAAGCATTGTGCGATTTCTGAAAAAATTGTTGATCAGATAACTATCCATTTTCCCATTTGCTTTGCTCAGAGACAAAATACTAGGAACTCCATCAATTGTTCGAGAGTTAATAGCCGAATGGATTGGATTTCTAATCTTTAATATAGATTTCCATAACCAAGAATCATTGCTAGAATAGTTAATATCCCAAAAATCTCTCCCTTTCAACAGATTTTTACGGACCCATCTTGTCCGTATATTGTTCTTCCCCGTGAAGATATCAAAACCTAATTTGAGTAAGAGAGTCTTATTTCAAGACAAAAGCTCTTTAAAGTTTACCCCCCCCCTCAAATGGCTTGCAAACCTTATTCCAAGCAACCAAACTCTTCTTATTGTCCACATTTTCCGTGCACAGAAATGCTCTACAAATGCTCTCAATTTTCATTATCACTTTTTTGGGAATGATAAGTGCTTGCATCTAGAAAGAGATGACTCCCTCTATGACTGATCTCAACACTTGTACTCTGTTTTGGCAGGATAATCACACTAACGTGTTACCTGCTATAAGGTGGAGATTCCTAACCAAAGAACGAATGAAACGCGTTATAAATCAAAAACAAGATGCAAGACAATATAGGAAATAGAAATTACAGAAATAAATCGATCGTGAGGCGTGAATTGTGATTATGGTTTTTAGAAGAATCCTTTTCCAATACAAGTG
Source organism: Fallopia convolvulus (assembly GCA_964016875.1). Classification (NCBI taxonomy): domain Eukaryota; kingdom Viridiplantae; phylum Streptophyta; class Magnoliopsida; order Caryophyllales; family Polygonaceae; genus Fallopia; species Fallopia convolvulus. The sequence goes on along the minus strand of OZ024727.1, from coordinate 52,626,598 downwards.
AATCCTCGAATGAGACTTAAACAAATGAACAAGAATGAGTTTCCGTTTGTGGGTCTTTTCTCCCGTTTTCTGTGTCTCCTGCCTTTTTCTTCAACCTCCCTTTATAATGCCTCTCCTCTGTTGACCGTTGAAAGGGACGCTCCTCGTCTCCGAGGATTTCGCCTTCGTCCTCCACGAAGTAACCGTTGAGGACTGGTTCTTCGGCCTTGTCTCCCACCGTTTGAAAGCAAGCATTTTGGGCCTTCGTCATTCCTGTTGGGCTTAGATTTGAGAGGGCCCAGCATACTCTGGCTGCATAAGAGAATTTTCTAGCAAATCTCTTTTGAATAAGACTGACAATTTTGTTGATTAGAGGTTGATACTCTCGTATTCTTAGCTTCCTTGAATGTAGTGGGAAACCAAGATACCGTAAAACAGTTCATCTCTCCATTCGAACGACTTGTTTTTCTTCAGGATGTCGTAAAACAGTTTGTTCCTATCTGATGATCAAAATATGAACCGGTTTAATGCAGCTACTCGTCCTGTTAGTCTCTGGACATCCTTGACGCACTTGGGTGACTGCAATTCCATTATGGCCTTAACCTGTTCTGGACTCGCCTCGATTCCTCTCTACGTCACTATGTAGCCGAGGAATTTTCCTGATGTTACTCCAAAAGAGCATTTGGTGGGATTCAACTTCATCTTGTAACTTCGCAGGATCTCGAACGCGTCTCTCAAGTGATTAACGTGGTCCTTCGCCTTCAGTGATTTGACCAACATATCGTCTATGTATACTTCCATCGTATCCCCCAGTTTTTCCTAAAACATCTTATTAACCAATCTCTGATAAGTAGCACCTGCGTTTTTTAACCCAAAGGGCATAACTTTATAACAATAAGTTCCTTGGTTGGTAACGAATGCGGTTTTTTCTTGATCGTTAGGATGCATCATTATTTGGTGATATCCACTAAATGCGTCCATGAAGGTCAATAATTCATGCCCCGCTGTTGCATCCACCATTGCGTCTATATGAGGCAAAGGGAACGAATCTTTGGGACATGCTTTGTTCAAATCGGTAAAATCTACGCAAACGCGCCATTTACCATTTTTCTTTTTAACAACAACCACATTCGCAAGCCAATCAGGATATTGTACTTCTCTAATTTTTCCAGATTTAAGTAAGGATTTTACCTCATCGTTGATTACCTGATTCCGTTCGGGAGCGAACTTATGCCTTTTCTGTTTTACTGGTGGCACCTTTTTATTGACATTTAGGGCGTGGGTAATTACGCCGGGATCAATGCCTGCCATATCCTCGTTTGACCAGGCGAAACAATCTTTGTAGGACCGTAGAAATTCCACTATTTGCTCGCGTAAAGTCGGCTCCAGATCTGCTCCTATTTGGATTTTCTTGGATGGCTCCAAGGGATCAAGGGCTACCTCTTGGAGTTCGGGCATCTCCGGCTTTGCATAGCATGTGGTCGTTCTACAGTCCTTTAATTGCTAATCCGACGCCTTCTTTTCCACACCAAGTTGTAAGTTTTTGGAGGTCGTTGCCTTCATTGTTATGGAGTAACACTCCCTTGCCAGTTTCTGTTCTCCCTTAATCTCTTGAATCCCCCATGGTGTCGGGAACTTTACACATTGGTGATAAGTGGAAGGGATAGCCCTCATCCCGTGTATCCATGGCCTGTCCAAGATGACATTAAAAGGTGAAGGGCAATCAAGTACTTGGAATTTTACCTGGTAGTTAACTCCTCCTGCGACGATAGGTAATGATATTTCTCCAAGCGTGTTGCGTGATTCTCTACTGAAGCCTACCAAAGTTGTCGACTTTTTTGTGATATAGTCCATCCCGAAACCTAAGCTGTATAAAGCGTCCAACATGAGTAAATTAGTAGAGCTCCCATTATCAACTAAAATTCTTTTGACAAGAAAAATTGCTATTGTTAAAGAGATTATTAAGCAGTCATGGTGAACTTCCTCTTCTTCGACATCGTCGAAGGTGATTGGCATCATGGCAAGGCTTGTTCGGGATGGTGCTTTTGGGCACTCTCTTCTAGTATCCCTTGCGATCCTTTTGGCTGCGGAGTAGGTTATACCACAAATCTCCGATCCCCCTGTGATGACATTGATTACTCCAGTGTGCTTTGGTGGAGGTGGTGGACTTGCTCTTTCCTTGTTGCGCTCTAACTGCTCTTTTGCTTTCTCCGATATTAATTCCCTGAGATGCCCCCTTCGTAACAATTCGCTTACTTCTTTCCGCAACGCGATACACTCATCGGTCCGGTGCCCATGATCAAAGTGGAAATCACACCATTTGGATTTGTCTTTCTGATGTGCTAGCATGTTACTCTTTCGAGGCCATTTAACAGTGTCTCCCATGGCGTTGAGGGTTCGGACCACTTCGGTTGCATCCACGCGAAAATTGTAGTAGGAGAGTTTCGGAGGTAGCCTAGGATTCTCGTATCTGTCACCTTGTCTAAACATCGTTGCATTGACGGTAGTCTTAGCATGAGGTGCAGTGGGGTACGGAATGTATCTTGTGTCCCGTCTTCCCTGTCTCTGATCAGGTCGATGCCGACTTGTTGCTTTCTCGGTGAAGAGGTCGTCTTCTTCTAGCCGAACATGGGCTAAAGCTTTTACCTGTACCTCATCAAAGTTGGAACAAGGATATTTAGTTAGTTCACGATACAACTCAGGATTACGTATTGATATGCCCCTTCGGAATGCCTCCACAGCTGTAGCGGCGTCACATCCTTCAATGGTCACCAGTTCCTCATTGTAACGGTTGAGGAAAGCTTTCAGAGACTCTCCCGGCTTTTGGACCAAACGGTATAGATCACTCCATCGCTTCTTGGCGTGTCGACTGCTTGCGAACCTAATCCTGAACTTGTCAATTAACTCGACAAAAGATGAGATACTTCCAAGAGGTAAGTGCGAATGCCAATTGAGAGCGGGCCGAGACAACGTGTTCCCGAACCAACGACACATAACAATTTCTTTCATATCAAAAGGGACTGTACTAATGTTCATAGCTTGTTTGAATGCGGCTATGTGTTGATCGGGATCTGTCACTCCTTCGTATTTAGGTACGTCGGGGACGTGATACTTTCGGGAAATGTCAACCCTTGCAATAGCATGTACGAAGGGGGAGTCGGTGTAACCGTCTCTCCTCTCCATCGCTATCGGTTGAGGTGCCCCCGGGACCTGAGTAATTCGGTCCTCCAACGCTCGAAGGCGTTCCCGTAATTGGGAAACCTCGGTATCTTCCCGTATCGCCCTTAATGAATTACCGTTTACCTGATACCCGGTTACTGGCCTGACGACATCGGGTGTCACGAGATTCGGATCATCCATGTCTAACCGTCTGGCGACTCCTTCCACCACATCGGTCCCACGGGGACGAGTTGGAGCCGATTGTACCTGCGATCGAAGCAAGTTGCGTTTATTAGTTAAAGTTTCAATCTGTTTTTCATATACCTCGGTGAATCTGGCATTGGCCTCCTTTTGGCTTTCCAAGTCTTTCTGAAGAGCAATCATTGTTGATCGGAGCTCCATAATGATGTCGGAGTCGCCTCCTCCAGCTCCCCGTTGCTCGGAAGTACCAGGATTGCCATTGGTGTCTCCAGAACCTTGCTCGATTCCATCACCATTCCCTGTTCCATCTATGTTTCCCGTACCGACTATGTTTCCAGTTCCGTTCATGTTTTCACCGCCTTGATTGTTCGTCACTTCATTGACCTCGTTATTGTCGAGATCCCCTACGTGACTGTATGTAGTTTGGATTCCCTCCATGTGACGGATCTTGCGATTATTTTAGCATGACTCCTTTTTTGGCTAGGCCCCACGGTGGGCGCTAATTGTTTTGGCAGGATAATCACACTAACGTGTTACCTGCTATAAGGTGGAGATTCCTAACCAAAGAACGAATGAAGCGCGTTATAAATTAAAAACAAGATGCAAGACAATATAGGAAATAGAAATTACAGAAATAAATCGATCGTGAGGCGTGAATTGTGATTATGGTTTTTAGAAGAATCCTTTTCCAATACAAGTGAATCCTCGAATGAGACTTAAACAAATGAACAAGAATGAGTTTCCGTTTGTGGGTCTTTTCTCCCGTTTTCTGTGTCTCCTGCCTTTTTCTTCAACCTCCCTTTATAATGCCTCTCCTCTGTTGACCGTTGAAAGGGATGCTCCCCGTCTCCGAGGATTTCGCCTTCGTCCTCCACGAAGTAACCATTGAGGGCAATCAATACCGAATCCGAGATTCTCGCTCTTCATGGACTGGTTCTTCGGCCTTGTCTCCCACCGTTTGAAAGCAAGCATTTTGGGCCTTCGTCATTCCTGTTGGGCTTAGATTTGAGAGGGCCCAGCATACTCTGGCTGCATAAGAGAATTTTCTAGCAAATCTCTTTTGAATAAGACTGACAATTTTGTTGATTAGAGGCTGATACTCTCGTATTCTTAGCTTCCTTGAATGTAGTGGGAAACCAAGATACCGTATAGGGAAAGTGCCCTGATTTATACCCAAAATCTGCCCCAAAATAACTTTATCTATTGATTTGACCCCCGCAAAAAACACTTTGCTCTTTGAAGCATTATCTATTAAACCAGATTCCTTGCCAAAATTAACTAGCCCTTGTTTATTCAACTAGAGTGAAGTTCTTGTTGGCTTACACAAAATAAGAAGATCATCCACAAAAGCAATGCTAAACATTTTGGATGAAAACGGAAACCTTTCCTCTTACTTAAGTGATCCATTCTTATAGGGAACATTTCCATTACCATCACAAAAAGGAAGGGGGACAAAGGATCCCCTTGTCTTAGACCCCTCTTTCCTGGGAAGAAACCTTTAGTCTCAATCTCTTTTAGTTATACATCCAAACTCAGAAAAACTGAGTCGAGCCGAACTTAGCTCTGATACTAAGTTAAGTTATCTGTCTCAAATTACTCTTATATTATAAAAGTAAAATATGGGTCCCATCATCACCTTGGTAATGAGAACTTCAAAATTATATATTCCAAAGTAAACAATAGTCAAATAAGGTTGTTATAGGATACCACCATCCATGGGAAAAACATCTTCAAGTATTTCCAACGCATGGCACGAATCTCAACCATAATATGCATGTACCATTGTGTCTACCTTGTTAATATATAAATCTTTTAGCATGGCAGCCCAACTTTCACGGGGATTATCAAGGCAGTTTAGCGAAGAGCCAAACAGAATGAATTGTGGACGTCCTTCAGTAGGATTAGTGCAAAGGGCTCATCTGGAAGTATATTATAATAGGTAGATTCCTCGATGCCATACAAGTTGACACCTTTAGAAACTTGCATTTGCCCTTAGTACCCCAATCCTTTCCATGCGAGTTTTGTATAATCCAATGGTCGTCTTCTGTTGAATTTGTTCCATATCCTAAGAATACAATGGCATGATTTTGATTTCCCGTAGAATCCTCCTTGAAAACTCTTTGACTTGGTTTCCCTCTTTTATACGCCAACAACTCAAGAGAGAAGTCATCCCCCTAACGAGAGGGCCTCAATGTAGAGCTTCAACCAAAGCAGCGACTCCATGTATATTTTTCCATTGAACTTGAACAGATGGTTGTTTAACTTGTGCGGGCTAGAATTCCTGTATTTCCATCACCTTAGGAAATTGAAACATCTTGTGATTAAGAGGGTAGTTAGACTCGGTAGTGATTGTGATTAAAAGGTGGTGGCTCTGGTCAACTAAATAATACGCATTTAGAATGCCCATTGAAGAATAAGTGAGAAAAAAGAGGGAATGATACTTATCTTCAATAACGGGATTGACCCCAAAATTGGCCCAATTATGCTCATTGGCCACCATCTTAAGAAGTTTGGAATGGTTTCTGCTGCCCTGCGGTGGAGAGGCGTCTGAGGCGCTGGAATGAACAATGTTTGCAAGCCTACGATGGAGAGGTGTCTAAGGTGCTAGAATGAAGAGTTATGTTTTGATTGAACAAAATTTAGTGCGTTTAGAGTGGTGTCCAGCTTGTGGAACCATTGGTGAGATGCTTATTTAAGCCCATACAAACTCTTTTGAAGAAGTCAGACCTTGCTTTATGGGTTTAGAACTCCTTCTAGCACTTGCGTGTATACCTCCTCAAATAATTCTCTATGCAGGAAAGCATTATCAATGTTAAGTTCAAAGATTTTCCAACCTTTACAAATGGATAAGGAGATGAATGTTCTAATTGTTGTCAATCTGACAACATGTGAAAAAGTCTCATCAAAGTCTCGACCATGTCTCTGTGTGTAGCCTTTGGCCACCAGTCTAGCCTTCAATCTTTCTAAAGTCCCATTAGATTTGAGTTTAACTTTCTACACCCAACTTCATCCAATGGCCCTCTTACCTGCAAAAAGATCAATAAGTGTCCAAGTATGATTAGTAGCTAAGGCTTTTAGTTCCCTATTCATAACTTCTATCCAATTAGGGTCCTTAGATATATGCTTAGAGAAAGGATTTTGGTTCAGTAGGTGTAGATGGAAGACTTGTTGAGCAGGCAATGGGAGCAAAGAGGGAGGAACTTAAACCATCAATCAAAGGGATTTGTCTCAGTGCATCAACAAAGTGACAAAGATAATCTTGAAGATATTTTGGTGGTCTATGTTGTCAGTCAGACCTTCTTAGTGGTTATGAGGGGACATGACTTGATGGTGAATTAACAGGGGGTGAGGAGTGGATACGGGAATCAATTGGCAAGGAAATGGAACTATCATTCGAGTTGGGTCAACTTATTGGGTTCAGGTTTCAACTCAAGCAATTTCGAGTTGTTCTTAAACTCATTCGAATTACAACCTAACTTTGGGAGGGGTTGGATTTGGTTTGGTCAAGTTTTGACAAGTCTTTGCGGGGGTTGATTGATGAAGGTTTAGATTTATGGGAAATTTTGATGCAGGGTCAATAAACCTTTCCATTTCTACTTTCAGTTATTTCCGTTATGTATCCTCTTTTTGAGGCTTATTCTCGGTTTAGCCCGGTCCAGTTAAACTCTTTTATGTAGCCGGTTTATCGTGGTCTGTTTTACGGTTATGAACCTTTGTTGTGTACTTCAAACGCCCTCTGTGGCTTGGAGCAGAATCAATCAATTTCAGATTTCCAAAACAAACTCTCAAATTCTCTCGATTGTTCCCTCTCGTCTTCACAGATTCGACCCTCAAATTGTCGCTCTCTGAGCGTGAGTCCTCTGGAACCAGATCAATTTCGATCTCTTTCGGAGTTATTTTACTAACACTGCTTCATTGGTATCAGAGTGATCTGACCTTCGACCATGGTGGACACCCATTTCCAGGAGTTGAGCAACCAAATCGACGAGGCGAGGCGTGCTCAAGCTAGCGCGCAGGCTGACTTGGATCGAAAACAAGCCGAGCATGATCAAAAACTGGAGTTCATGGCCAAGCAGATGGAGGATCTCAAGGCGTTGATGGTCGAGTTGTCGATGCGTCATCAACCTCCAACTACTCCTCTTCGGACGAACGAATCAGGTACTTCTTCTATTCCAGGGGTACCAAACCTTGTGATTGATCCTGATCCACCTGATGTGTTGAGATTTGTTCAAACGACTATACATCGAGGCCCGATTTCTACCACCCAAGGCAACTCCGCGTTTCCTGGTGGATTAGCGGCTCGATTAGCTAAAATTGAATTCCCAAAGTTTGGGGGAACGCAGTTGAAAGAGTGGATGTATAAGTGCGAGCAATTTTTCTCGCTCGACAATACTGTTCCGGAGCTGAAAGTGCGACTGGCTTCCTTACATCTCGAGGAACGAGCGCTCCAATGGCATCACAACTACATACGAGGTAAACAAGGTGAATTTCCTTCTTGGCCAGAGTATGTTATAGACATTTCTGCACGATTTGTTGATCTCTATGAGGATCCGTTGGATGAGTTAGTTAATCTGAAGCAAACATGAACAATTGATGAGTATTTAGATGAATTTGAATGTGTGTTGACTCGTATGCATCTGCCTGCTGCCCATTCACTCAGCATTTTTCTAGCAAACATGTTGCCTCACCTGCAGTTTCATGTAAGGCAATTCAAACCTAACAATATCATAGAAGCAGTCCGAGTTGCTAAACTGTATGCGTCATCCCTGACAGCTGCTCCCCCAAAGCATACCCTCTCAAAATGGCCATCCACCACTAAATACCCCTTTAATCCTTCAAAATCCTATACCCCCAACAAAGCACCATTACTTCCTAGCCCGGAACCACAAAAATTCCCCCAACCTAAGACCCTTGCCCTGCCAGCACCAGCTCCCTTCAACCAAAACACCAGAAATACTTTCCCTAAACCTGTCAGCAAATACAGCTTTGAGGAAATGCAAGCTCGTAAGGCCAAAGGGCTTTGTATGTATTATGAGGAGCCTTACACTCGGGCATGAGGTGAAACACAAGAGGGCTCAGATTTTCATGTTGGAGGGGGATGAGATCACTGAAATTGTTAGTCATGCACCTGATGATGACAAAGAAAACGAAGGTGAGATTGTGACTGAACAAGGGCAGGTCTATCAGTTGTCTGTTAATGCCCTGAATGATACAATGGCCTATAACTGCATGAGGGTTACTGGACACCATGGAAAGAAACAGATTAGTATCTTGATCGACCCAGGAAGCTCACATAATTTCGTTGATTTAAAAATGGCAAAGCTACTGGGTTGTTATCTTGAACCAACATCACCACTCTTTGTCAAAGCTGCTGTAGGAGGAGAATTATTATCCCAATATAAGTGTAGCAGATTCACTTGGAAGCTACAAGGGCTGGAGTTTTGTACTGAAGTCAGGGCAGTTCCATTGGATTGCTTTGATTTGATTTTGGAAATTCAGTGGCTAGTTACAGTTAGTCCAGTCTGGTGGGACTATGTCAACATGAAGATGAAGTTTAAGTTGAATGGTCACCCTTGTACTTTGCGTGGAGCTAGTAATTCCAATTGCAAGCTCATTAAAGCAAGCTCACTAGAAAAGGCATGCCAACAAAATGCCCAACTAGCCTTGCTACAAGTCAGGAATCCAACTGAGTCTGATGTTGAAGCTTCTTTATGCCATATTGCAGCTCTTACTCCCAGACTCCACCCCAGTCTGTGTGGAAGGGAAATGACAGGTTACAGAAGTTACTGAGTGAATTTTCTGATTTGTTTGAGGAACCAACAGCCTTGCCACCTTTCAGGGAGGGGTTCGATCATCATATTTCCTTACTCCCAGACTCCACCCCAGTCAATAAATGGCCATACCGATACTCCACCATACAAAAAGATGCAATTGAGACCATTGTTAAAGAGATGATGGACCAAGGTCTCATACAGTATAGCACCAGTCCTTTTGCCTCCCCTGTCGTACTAGTTAAGAAGAAGGATGGGTCGTGGCGCCTCTGTGTCGATTATAGGGATTTAAACAAGCAAACCCTGAAAGATAAATACCCCATTCCACTTCTTGAAGACCTACTTGATGAATTGGGTGGTTCACATATCTTCTCTAAACACGATTTGAGGTCTGGTTTTCATCAAATCCGGATGCATCCTCCAGATATCTTCAAAACCGCTTTTAAAACTCACTCAAGTCACTTTGAATATCTGGTTATGCCCTTTGGGCTCACAAACGCGCCAAGCACTTTTCAGGGATTGATGAATCATGTGTTCAGGGACATCACAAGGCACTTTGTACTAGTCTTCTTCGATGATATACTTGTGTACAGTGCTAATTGGGAGGATCATCTAAAACACCTCAAAGAGGTGTTTAGCATTCTAAGGCAGCATCAACTTTTTCTCAAACCATCCAAGTGTACCTTTGGTGCTTCAACAATTGAGTACCTCGGTCACTTTATTTCTGCACAAGGAGTCAGTACAGACCCTGCCAAAATTAAGGCCATCCATGACTGGCCACGACCAGCTAATCTGAAACAACTTTGTAGTTTTTTAGGACTTGAAAACTATTATAGAAGGTTCATACAGAATTGTGGAATCATTGCCAAGCCTCTCACCACTTTGCTCAAGAAGATAACTTTCTGTGGACCGATGATGCTTCCAAGGCTTTTGATCAGTTAAAACAAGCCTTATCTGCAACCCTAGTGTTAGCTCTCCCAAAATCTGACCATCCATTTATATTAGAAACTGATGCTTCTAAATATGGGATTGGGGCAATTCTCATGCAAAACCACCACCCTATCAATTACCTCAGACGGGCATTAGGGCCAAAACACTCAGCAGTTTTTTGTATATGAAAAAGAGCTTTTGGTCGTGGTCTTTGCTGTGCAAAATTGGAGTTCATATCCGTCACATAGGCCTTTTATCATTAAAGCCGATCAAAAGAGCCTCAAATACCTGCTTGAACAAAAGGTGACCACTCCATTCCAGCATATGTGGTTATCTAAGCTCCTTGGTTACAACTTCACCATCGAGTATAAGTAGGGAAAAGACAATGTAGTTGCTGATGCTTTGTCTAGGGTCAATGGTGCTCAACTGATGCAGATTGCCTTAAGTCATGCTCATCAAGACCTCTATGAAGCAATTAAATCTTCCTGGCTTAATGACCCTCGTCTCTCTGCAATTATTTCTGATTTATAGACCAAACCAGATTCACATGCCTCCTACACTTACATCAACCAAGAGCTTCGGAGAAGGGGCAAATTGGTGGTGGGAAATTCAGATCAACTTAAGCTTCAAATCTTGCATTGGCTACATGATTCAGCTCTTGGTGGCCATTCAGGTAGAGACTGCATAACACAACGAGTTAAGTCTCTTTTCTTTTGGCCCGACATGTACAAGGAAATTCACAACTACGTGAGGAATTGTAGCATTTGCCAGCGTTTCAAATATGATGCTTCTGCTTCACCAGGCCTCATTCAACCCCTTCCAATCCCTGATGGCATTTGGCAATCCATAAGAATGGATTTCATTGAGGGGCTACCACCCTCCATGGGGAAGCATACAATACTGGTGATAGTTGATAGACTGAGTGATGCGACCCCCATCATGGATGCTAGCCAGGAGGATGACGCATTCACACTTCGCTCGAATGGCCCCATCACTCGTGCCAGGACTCGAGCAATCCAAGCCGCGACACAATCACTTGTGGCGCGCCTCTCCGCAGGCCACGGCGCGCCGACGCACACTGCCTTGTGCGTCCTCGGCGTCGAGGAACCTCAACTCGGACCGATAGTGACAACCTCCAACCCCTTTCCACCATCGGACCCGAGCCTCGCACCGTGCCATGGATCGCATCTTGAAGTTCTCGCGACCCTCGCGCCAGCGCCCTCGCCAGCTTCCTCGCCAGTGCCCCGGGCCGCGCCATGACTTCGCCAGCGCCGTGTCAAGACCTCGCCGTGCCGCGCCAGACCATGTCGTGACACTCCGAGCACAATCACGGACGACCTATCCCTTTTATAGTATTTTTTGCATTGTTTCCACTTCCGAACATTACTATTAGTGGTTTTATGTTTTTAGTACGTGATTTATGGGCCTTGCGCCGATGGGTTATGGGCTTGCGCCGCTGGGCTTGGTTCTACGCATCCACCCTAGGCGCGCCGCCCCTATTAGGGTTTCTTTGCTATTTTGTCATGTCGCCTCTATATAAGGGGAGGTATTATGCTTGTTTTAGTAAGCGCACATTAGGGTTTAATTCAAGTTGAGGTTGCTCCTTAATTTTACTCTCGTGCTTGCGCCGCCACCCTTATTTACCAACAAAGTTCTTGTGTTCTTGTGTGATCAACATTGTTCGAGCCAAATTCCATCAAATCAAAGCCTTCTGCTACGCTACATTGAGACCCACTACTCAAACACCGTTCGATCCGTCGCATCCCATACGAGGGACGCATCACTGAGTAAGTTTGCTCATTTTTTGGCCTTGTCACATCCTTTCACTGCAGCCACAATCGCTCAACTCTACCTTGATCACATCTTCAAGCTCCACGGATGACCTCATTCTATCATATGCGACAGAGACCCTATTTTTCTCAATGAAATGTGGCAGGAGTTGTTCAGAGTGCAAGGGGTAGAATTCAACTTCTCCTCAGCCTATCATCCACAGACGGATGGTCAAACAGAGGTAACTAATCGCACCCTGGAAACCTATTTGAGGTGTATGTGTGCAGATGCACCCTATACTTGGAGCAAATGGCTCCCAATTGCTCAGTGGTGGTACAACTCCACTTTTCACTCAGCTATACACACCATACCCTTCGAATTGCTCTTTGGATATCCACCTCCAACACATTTACCTTACTTGCCCGGGGAAAGCAAGTCACAACTGATTGATAGGAGCTTCCAGAAGCGAGAAGAGGTCATTTCCATGGTGAAATTCCATCTTTTGCGAGCCCAAAATAGAATGAGGCAGCTGGCTAATTTGCACAGGTCTCACCGAGAGTTTAATATTGGTGAGTGGGTCTATCTAAAATTGCAGTCATACAGATAGAATACGCTGAAAGCCAGGCAACCCAACAAGCTATCCCCAAAGTTCTATGGGCCATACAGAGTCATTGACAAGATTGGAGTCGTCGCTTACAAGTTGGAGCTCCCAGATTCAGCATCAATTCATAAGGTGTTCCACGTTAGTTAGTTAAAAGGGTGTCCAAATCCACCTTCTCAGATTACACCACTACCACAATTTATGGCAGATGTGGGTGCAATGAAGGAGCCAGAAGCTATACTAGAAAGGAAGATAGCTAAGAGGAAGAACGCAATGGCTACCAAGATACTGGTTCAGTGGAAAGGGGAGCCAGCTTCGAAGGCCACCTGGGAATACTACTCTGACTTCATAGCAAAATTCCCTGAATTTGATCCTTGAGGACGGTTCAGTGGAAAGGGGAGCCAGCTTCGAAGGCCACCTGGGAATACTACTCTGACTTCATAGCAAAATTCCCTGAATTTGATCCTTGAGGACAAGGATTCTCTGAAGAAGGAAGCACTGATGCAGGGTCAATAAACCTTTCCATTTTTACTTTCTGTTATTTCCGTTATGTATCCTCTTTTTGAGGCTTATTCCCGGTTTAGCCCGGCCCAGTTAAACTCTTTTATGTAGCCGGTTTGTCGCGGTCTGTTTTACGGTTATGAACCTTTGTCGTGTATTTAAAACGCCCTCTGTGGCTTGGAGCAGAATCAATCAATTTCAGATTTCCAAAACAAACTCTCAAATTCTCTCGATTGTTCTCTCTCTCGTCTTCACAGATTCGACCCTCAAATTGTCGATCTCTAAGCGTGAGTCCTCTGGAACCAGATCAATTTCGATCTCTTTCGAAGTTATTTTACTAACACTGCTTCAGATTTTATATAAATTTTTTTTTAAAGGGTGGTTTATGAAATTTACCCAAAAATAAACCAGGAAAAAAGGAATTCTGTTTCGAAACAAATTTGTGACACGAAAGAAAGAAAGAAAATCAAAAACTTAAGCAACCCTCTGCTTCGCCATTTTTCTTTTTCTGAACCAACGCACTCCCTCTGCTCTCCCATGGCGGATCAGGTAACAAGAGCCGAAGCATTTGAGAAAAAGGCAGAGAAAAAGATCAGCGGATGGGCTTTGTTCGGATCCAAATTCGAAGACGCCGCTGAATTGTATGAGAAAGCCGCCAATTCCTACAAACTTGCCAAATCTTGTACGATTTTCTCCAATCTCTTTCCTTCTGTTCGACGATGTATCTGGTTCGTTTAATATTTTCTATTCGATCATGGATCAAGTTTCATTTTCATTTCTCGTCTAGGTTTTGTAAATTATTTAATATGATCATCCTCCTGATTATGCAATTCTGTTTGGTTTCATTCTCTTTTCTTGATTAGGTTTTGTAAAACCTAGATTCAGATTATTCTTTAGCTGGACTATCGTTTCGAGATTGGGTGTTTGAACGTAGGAATTGTAGAGATTTGATTAAAAAAAGAAAAAGAATAGGAAATAAATTGTGAAATAAATCCGGACATGCATCATATTATATACGAATGAATTTACCGGGAAAAAACCCCACATTTTTCATTGATGTGTTGGACCACTATGAATGAATGGCAATGTCCCTTGGCTATGAATTTTGTATTGTTAGTTTGTAAGTTACAATGACATTAGGAAAAGCTGCTTGTTCAATCTTTTTTTTTCCCTGGTGATCTACAGGGGAGCAAGCTGCAATAGCTTACAAGAAATTGGCTGATTGTCATTTAAGGGTAAATTTCTGATTAATGAATGATACTGTGTGAATCCATTTCATTTGGACAAAACTAGTGTTAATGGGTCAAAAAATTTAGACTGGTAGCAAGCATGAGGCAGCAGGTGCTTATGTGGATGCTGCAAACTGCTATAAGAAGATCAGTCCTGGAGGTGAGTCTTTTCAATTACATTGTGTAGAAGTTCTTCATGTGGTCAATGTTTTGATTTGAAGTTCCTCTATCTGCATTTTACGGTATGCAAAGTGTTTCTATGATATCAGGTCTTTGTATTATTCCTAATTTCTTATGTCTTTCCTTAAGACAGCGGTGAAAGTATTTTGTGATTCGTCTGTTGTCCATGGTTTTTTGCAATTTTTTTTTTTTATCATGTATGAACTCTCTTTGATAAACTACTTTGAGTTTGATCTGAAGTGCTTTGTCAACTGGCTATCTCTCTTCTTTGTTTCAGAGGCCATAGCATCTTTGGATCAGGCAGTTGTGCTATTTTCTGATTTTGGGAGATTTAACATGGCTGCACGATATTCAAAGGTGACGTTTTCTTGGGCAGAACTGGATTACTGGAATATTGCATGCATGGGAAAGTTAATAATTTCTAAGACATTATATTCTTTCATAGACATCAAGACATGAATGAGATGTAATATGAAACGCCTTAAACCGTCTGTTAGAGGAGATCAACTCATGAAATTTGATTTTTGATTGTTGTGTTCAGGAAATTGGGGAATTATACGAGCAAGATCATATCCCTGATCAAGCTATTGTGTATCTTGAAAAAGCTGCTGACTTTTTCCAAGGTGAAGAAGTAACATCATCTGCAAATCAATGCAGGCAGAAAGTTGCACAGCTTGCTGCTCAGCAAGAACAGTAAGGAGTGTCTTTTACTCCGTAGACATTTTCACTAGTTCAGATCGAATTCTTTTATTATGCAAAAATGTTGCCACTAGCTTGCTTATTTAAACAAATTTTCAGATACGAGAAGGCAAGTGAGATTTTTGAGGATATTGCAAGCCAGTCTGTTCACAATAATTTGCTGAGGTATGGAGTTAGAGGGCATCTTCTCAATGCTGGAATTTGCCATCTGTGCAAAGGAGATCCTGTTGCCATAAGCAAGGCATTGGAGCGTTACAAGGTTATAGTTTCATTCTTTGGATGCTCTTATTTTCTCTCTGTGTATTTTTCTTTCTTGGATATTGTTGTTTCCTTAACTTTGTATGGTTGTTCAGGACATGGATTCCTCTTTCTCAAGAACTCGAGAATGCCAACTCTTGACTGTAAGTTTTTTGCTGGACCATCGTTTGTTCTTGCTCTCTCACTTCTATCAAACTTGAGCATGCAACGATTAACTTGATCATGTTCTTGTATATTAATGTTCAATACTGGTGCAAATTTGATATTCCTCCATCACTCTGGGTTATGATGCAAGTGTTGAATACATGTATACACCTGAAACAAGATATTCTTTCAATTTTCTTGTCAGGATTTAGCTGGTGCATTTGATGAGGAGAATCCTGAAAAGTTCACTGATATTCTCAAGGAGTATGATAGCTTGAGTCCTCTGGTATCCCTTTCTCCCTCAAATGCACACGAGTCTTTTTACTTTTCATTTTTCATTTTTTTTCTTGGTGTGATCCTTGTCAATGATTCAGGATTCATGGAAAACAACCTTGTTGCTGAGAGTTAAGGAATCCCTGAAAGCCAAGGAGCTTGAGGACGACGACGACCTCACCTGAGCCTTTGTCGTGTGCTCACTAGGGAAAAACTTTTAGTTTCTAATAGTGCAAGTAGAAACCACAATCTTGTGTTGGTTCAACTGGTTTGAGCATGATGTACAGCGTTGCTCATTGTTGGTTTTTAGGAATTGATCTTGAAATTTTGCATTGTTCTGTGTTCAAATATGAATTGCGTTTAGGGAATAAAATGACTCGCGTTTATGTTTTGGTAATGTGTTTATATTGTATCTGATCTTTCTCAGCATTTTAAGTTGGCTGGAGTTTACTGTATGTTTTTTTGCTGTACCTGAATTGTAGAGGGCTCATAGTTTATAATGCGAGTTAGTTTGAATGTTTGATCGAACTTTTCAATAAATGGAGATAAGAATGTCTTCTCTCGTGTTGATTCTCTCGTGTTGATTCTATACAATCATAGTAATTTTTAAAAGCACAACTCCAAAAAATACTATAGAGTAGAGGTGTAAGGTGCCTCTGGATTATGTATTACATTACAGGATTTTGCCTCAAATTTATCACTATAATGGATTATAATTCACAATCCAAAGTAGATGATTAACCGACACTTGAAATTTGCAAAATTTAACATATATAGAGATGAGTAAGCTGCCCGTGAGATTGTGTGTTAATTTCGCTAATGACGTCATTAGTGAGTAATTTCTTCGTTGCGATCGTTCCTCCCACACTTCAGTCTGTACTTTCCACTCTCTCCGATGGCGTTTCCCTCCAAATTCTCACTCTCTTCCGATCAATTCCTCCCCATCCGAGCTCCGATCAGCTCCAACAATCAGTTGCCACAGACTCCCTTGCCGCATCTGCTACCAATTACTCCGCAGAAGAAAAATCTCGGAGGTTTAAGCTGCTACTCGTCGTCGCTGCCATCTGCTAGAATCATCCGATGCTCTGCTGGAAGTACGAAATTGGAGGTTGCGGTGGAAGATCGGAGCATGGAAGAGAAGAGGAGAGCTCTTCGAGTTGGTTTGGTGTGCGGTGGTCCCTCCGTCGAGCGTGGTATCTCTTTGAATTCCGCTAGATCGGTTCTTGATCATATCCAGGTGATTTAAAGACCTCTCTGATATTTTTGGATGGAAATTAGGCTAATTATCCCGATACACTGACGTTAATGTGGTGATAATCTGTAAACTAATCAGGGGGATGATGTGATTGTGAGCTGCTACTATATTGATGCTGAGCTTAATGCGTATGCCATATCTTCTGCTCAGGTTAATTGATCATTATTCTAAAAATGTTCCTGAAGAATCTCTGCTCCTATGATTAAGTCTGTGATAAGTATCTGTGAAATTGTAGGTATACTCCAATACACCAGCTGATTTTGATTTCAAACTCAAAAGGTAGATTCTGAATCGAAGTTTGCTTAGTGCCTGATTTGGTATCAATTCTAAGCTGTTCAAAATTGTCACAGCCTCGCCCAGGGTTTCAGCTCTTTGTCCGAGTTTACAGAACATCTTGCAGCTTCAGTGGACATTGTCTTCCCTGTTATACATGGAAGGTTTGGTGAGGATGGTGGCATTCAGGTATTGGCATAGCTTTCTAATGAATTTTTTATTTGGGATATTTTTATAGGCTAAGTGTATATTCTATTTATTTCCTATATATGTGATTTCTTAGGAGATATTGGAGAGGGCTAATATCCCATTTGTTGGCACAAGGTCCAAAGAATGTCAAAAAGCATTTGATAAGGTATGGCAAAAGGGACTAGTTTCTCATAGCTCAAAGAAGCTTGTGCAGTTTTTTCGTTTCTTTTTATTTTTAATGTATTTGCTATAGAAAGTTCAGCATCCTGATTGTCATGAATTTTCATTGCTCAGCTTATTGCTCAATCTATTGGGAGATTCTGTTTCTTCTATTAATCATTATCCATGTTGTATTTGTTATTTTTTATTATAATATGGCAGTATGAAGCTTCAGTGGAGCTTGATAGACTTGGATTCTTGACAGTTCCTAGTTTTCTACTACAGGTATTTCTTGTAATAATGTTTATTTGACGTCAAATTTTGAGCACTTAAGTTGTTTTGTGACGAGAAATATTTACCTTAAAGTTTGAAATCCTTTTTGCTTATGTTTTTTTGTAATTCTTTTAGCATGGAGAAAATTGGGCACACCCTTCTACTGTGTCAGGGCATTAGTGCCCCCATCTTGGCTCCCCGGATTTTGCTATAGCAGAACTTTATTGGGTTAATGTTGTTGTTGTGTCGATTCACATGTGTGTTCCAGTGACAAATTGGATAAGAGATCATTATTTTCTCATTTGTTTGCTGCATGGAATGTTTATTGGTTTGAAATATTCTATCTGTTTAATGTTTTAAGGGTGTGTTTCACTTGTTGGTAGAAAGTAGATTTTGGGTGAAAAGTTATTTTTTATTTCTTGGAAAACGTAAAAAGTAGAGAGAGATGCACGGATTTAAAGAGTATTAAAAGTAGTTTTTGAATGAAAAGTGATTTTGGGTAACAAGTGAAACACACCCTTACTGCTTGGAGATGAAATCATAATTACCTGTAATGATAAGGTGAATGATTGCATTAGTATTTTGCAGTACATGTAATTCATTATTGATGTACATGTAAATTTTCCTTTAGGACCGCCAATCAAGTAAAGAAAATCTCTTAAAGTGGTTTCAAGAGAATCAGCTGGATACCAAATCAGGAAAAGTTGTGGTAAAAAAACAGATTCCATACAACTTCTATAGCTCAGATGATCCAAAAGTAGGATTTAATTTTCAGCATCATACACATTTTTTAGGTAAAACCAGCAAGAGCAGGATCAAGCATCGGTGTTAGTGTTGCATATGGAGTTGATGATTCTTGGAGGAAAGCTCATCAAATAATTGCAGGGGTAGGTTTCACCTCTTTATCGGATGCTTCCTGTTTGCTCATTTGCAAATACCAAATAAAAAGTCATTTGTAATCAAATTAGCACGGTTCTACTTAAAGACTGAGTGTTGTTATTTGAGAATGCAGATTTCTCTAAATATCAACTTAGTGATTTTGTTTTACCTTCGTTGCAGGAAATCGATGATAAAGTACTTGTTGAGATTTTCCTTGAAGATGGGAGGGAGTTTACTGCAATTGTCCTTGATGTGGGTTCTGCTTGTGATTGTCGTCCGGTTGTTTTTTTGCCGACAGAAGTGAGATATTACATTTATTTGATTTGTATTCTTTGTTGCTTGCTCTAATCAAGTCTTTTGTTCTTCTATCAAGAATGCTGGTTGAATGCCATGTTAGCCTTAATATTTCTCATGCATCAACTCCATCATTTTGGTTTTCATTATTGAAAATTGATATTCTCTGAGTAAGTGCATGTAATGTAATACCTTGTGAAACAAAAACCCTGAATTCTCCTATCAGAGAACTGTTTATGCTTTTTAGTTTTGTTTTATCCGAGCTTGAAAATTTAACTACAATAAATAAATTGCTTTACAGATAGAGCTTCAACTTCAAGGTAGTTTTGATGCATTGGAGAAGGATGCAATATTTAATTACAGAAGGAAGTATTTGCCAACCCAACAGGTACACCAATGTGTGAACTCTATTGGTTTACTTATTCTTTTCACATAAACTAAGTCTTCCTTTAGGCATGCCATGGCTAGTTGACGTTGACTTGTGTTAGTATTAGTATACTCAGTCTAGATATAGAATTTTATATCCATCCTTATTTAACATGGTTTGATTTTATAATTGTCTAATACGGGACATAATTAGTCTTGGATTTTGGATCTGAAGAATCATTTTTCCTATAGGTTGTATACCATACTCCACCTCGTTTCCATCTGCAAGTGATTGAGAATATCCGAGAGGGAGTATCATTGTTATTCCAACGATTAGGATTGTGTGATTTTGCCCGAGTTGACGGTTGGTATTTGCCTTGCACTTCACGCATATCATCCACAGAGGAGACAATTGGAAGAACCGATCATGGGATGGTGTTATTCACAGACATCAATTTGGTGAGAACAATGGGTCATCTAAAATGTAGAATCTCACAATGACTCAAGCCTTTACTGCTTTAGAACATGTAACATTGTTACCTGCTTGCTATGTCTTTGCAGATTAGTGGGATGGAGCAGACCAGTTTCCTATTTCAGCAATCTTCAAAGGTGCCAAATTTTATTACCTATGGGGATATTCTGCAAGTCTTTAGGTTAATATAATTCATAATTTTTTTACTTGAATAAATCTTATCTTATTTTTAAAATGTTTTAGCTAAAAAAAGTAGTATCAACGTCAATATGATCATATTTGGGAATGTTGAAGCCATTCTTGTAGTACGGATTCTTAAGTGTATTAAGTTAAACTACAGGTTGGATTTTCTCATTCAAAGATCCTTCGAAGCATTATACAGCACGCATGTTTACGGTTTCCCAGCCTAGCATCTTATGATGGTGAAGTTAATACCTTGCTTGAAAGCGAAAAGTACTCTGAGCTAGCAGAGACAGTTAACTCAAAAAAAGAAGTCCGTAAAGTTTTTGTCATCTTTGGAGGTGACACTTCAGAGAGACAAGTATCCCTTATGAGCGGGACAAATGTATGGCTCAACTTGCAAGAATATGATGATGTAAGTATTCTTCACTTTTCTGCCTACTTGAATCACACAATTTTCATTTAATTTAGAATCGATCACACACAAGTGAATATTGTCTTTCTTCCAGCTTGAAGTAACTCCATGTTTGCTGGCATCAAAAAGCTCATCTTCTACACAAACAGATGAAAAAGATATGGACATGGGCTCTAGATTGGTTTGGTCTTTGCCGTAAGTATTTGTATTCTGTCCTGTTTCCAATTTTTTAAAATAATTTGTAAAATATCCATGGTATTATTTACCTGATGCAGGACTTCTCTTTCCTTTGTTCTTTTCTTTCTTCTATTGTTGAATTGCTTGCATCTCTTGTTTCCTTCTGATGCTGGTTGTTTTAAACAGTTATTCTCTTGTGCTGAGGCATACAACGGAGGAAGTCCTGGCAGCATGTGTAGAAGCAATTGAACCAGATTCTGCTGAATTGACATCTGGCTTAAGGAGAAAAGTAATGGATGATCTTATGGAAGGCTTGAGTAGCCAAAGCTGGTTTACTGGGTTTGATATATCTGATCAGCCACCAGTAAGGTATTCATTGGAGGAGTGGATCAAGCTAGCTAAGGAAGTTGATGCTACAGTCTTCATTGCAGGTTCTTTTTCTCTTTTACACTCTTGGGTATCTTAGAAGTTTTATAACAACTGCTGAATTTGTATGCATTTTTGTGATTTTCTGTTCTCTGTACATGCATGCAAATGTGAGATTAACCTAGACACAGGTTTGATCATCACTTGAGGAATGTAGTTAAGCTGTACAAATTTGCAATTTTTGAGATGCTTTCTAATTAATTCTGTATTTTTCTGGGTTGAATACAAAATGATGTATTAGTGCATGGAGGCATTGGTGAAAATGGTACTCTTCAATCCTTTCTTGAAGTTGCGAGAGTTCCTTATACAGGTATCTCATTATACAATATGGGTAATTTATTTAAATTAGTTGGTGATGCTTATAGTAAATCTTTTTACTAATTATGTGGCTTGAAAGGTCCCGGAGTGATGTCTTCAAAAATTTGCATGGACAAAGTTGCAACATCTCTGGCTCTTCAGCATGTAAGTTCATCTATATATAACTTTTTATTCCAAATAATGTTGTTACTTTCTAGTTGAAGCTGGATTGGTATTTGTTTCTGCTTATGAACTAATAAAATATATCTATCCATTTACTATTACTCTTCTGACCATAGTATGACATTTTGTTTGTGTGATCTTTCTCTGGAGTTATTAGCTTGCAGAGTATGGAGTTCTTACAATAAAGAAGGAGGTGTTGGAAAGAAGGGACCTTATTAATTCATCCATTGCTGGTACCTGGCATGATTTGACCTCAAAACTATATAGTGAAACCTTATGTGTTAAACCTGCCAGGGATGGTTGCTCTACTGGTGTTGCAAGATTGTGGTATGTCAGTGAAGCTTATGACACATTCTATAAAATAAAGAATGTGCCATAATTTGGTACTTACATAAGTTGCTGCCATTCATGGCTTATCGTGATGATTACTTTGTTTTTTTTAATCTCTATCTGTCATAATTTGGACTCTCTATGCAGCTGTAAAGAGGATTTAGCTATTTACATAAAGGCCCTGAAGGATTGTCTTGTTCAGATTCCTTCCAACAGTTTCTCAAAGGTAGAAATCATTTGATATGTGAACTCTAAAATTATTAGTCATTCTTGTTCTAATTTTGAACTCTTTAGTCATAAGTGTAATCTTTGGAGATTATTACTGCCAGGCACATGGATTGATTGAAATGCCAAACCCTCCTCCGGAGCTCTTAATATTTGAACCTTTCATTGAGACTGATGAGATTAAGATGTCATCCAAATCCACAAATCCAAGTGGCCTCTCGTGGGAGGGACGAAGTAGATGGGTAGAAATAACGGTTGGTGTGATGGGAAAACGTGGATCAATGCATTCGTTGAGCCCGAGTGTGACTGTTAAAGAAACCGGAGACATCTTATCTCTTGAAGAGAAATTCCAGGGTATCCTTTTTTTTTCTTCCTCCATTAAAATTCACATGGAACATGACATCACTCAAAATATCTTCTCCATCATTTGGCAGGTGGAACTGGCATCAATCTGACTCCACCACCACCATCAATTATTAGGCAAGTCGTGAACCTGTGAATGTCTCTTACAATTCCTTGTGACTACAAATATCATAATTTTTAAGCCTTCAATTAGAGAGCTGTATTACTTGACTCTATACAAACTCTACCAAAAGGTCCGAAACACGTTAGTTGTTATTTTAGTGGCAAGTGCTAATTTGTTCTTCATGAAGCAGTGATGAGGCTCTGGAGAAATGTAAACGACGTATTGAACTCATAGCCAACACTCTTGAGCTGGAAGGATTTTCGCGCATTGATGCATTTGTTAATGTCGACAATGGGGAGGTATTATCCCCTTTTCTTGATCTATGGAGCCTGCTTTGTGATTTGCCCAACTCTGAAGTGGGTAATGAGAATGTTGTGATTCAAATTTTCACCTGATTATCATCTACAGGTGCTGATCATAGAAGTTAACACCGTTCCAGGAATGACCCCATCCACTGTCTTAATCCATCAGGTCAGCTCAAACTTAAAGTGTGCATAGAATACAATATTTTTGAGAGGAGGCAGGGTTTTCAACTTTGTTTAAAATAAAAAAAATACATTCTTATTGATCATTTGAACATGCTTAATCCTGAACACGCTTCCTCTTTATTGTTTTTTTCAGGCGCTAACAGAGCAGCCTCCAATGTACCCTCGTCAGTTCTTTCGCAAGGTGCTGGATTTAGCATTGGAGAGGGCTAGAGAGTGAATTAGTAAGTCTAAGGATCTGAAATCCGAATGTTGTTGGATTATTGTATTGTGTGTGTGAAAATGTTTTGCTTTATTTAAAACTAATGTTACGGTTGAGCCTCTTGCCCATGTGCAAGAGGTCTCAGGTTCGAGCGTCAAAGGCGACGGTTTGCCACCCATAACGTTATTTTTTATGTCAACAAAGATAACGGTTAGGTGTAATGTCTCTAGAAGGAGACAGAAGGCGTTGTGGGCCTTTGTGGGCGCGTGAACAAGTCACATGTAAGAAATTCAAATCACATATCGCAGTCTATGAGGAAAATATTTCAAATCAACCGTAGTCACTTCTTTTTTCAACCTCTAGGACATTTCCTTTTTTTTTTGATCTGAAAGAGGCTAGGCCTTTTTATTTGAGCCTCTAGGACATTTCCTAAAAGTGAAATAATCAATTAATAAAAGCTAGTCAAATTTGGCCCATTCATTATATTAAGTTGTTCAAATTTAGGACCATAATCCATATACCGAAAACTAGAATTAACAATCTTATATTACACTCATTCGCAAATAATGCACATTACTGTATTGCGCTCGTATAAGACTGGCCAACCTTTTAAAATTATAAAATTTGTAGATCAGTTATTTGGATTCTTGAAAACGAAACGTGCCTTTATGCACTAAAATTACCGAGCATTGTACATCACCCATAAAATTAGGCTAAGTTAGGAGTACTATACTAACTAATTAGCATTGATAACAACACGTAATAAAATTGCAAAATATAGATATGATTAGGCTCCGTCGGCAACGCTTATATAGATATTTATAAGTATGCAATAACTTATATGGAAAAAATAAGCTTTGTTTTATGTGTTCGGTAAAATTTGCTTATTTGAAATAAGTTACTTATATCCGATACTTATCTGCTGAAAAAATAATCAGCGCCCCCTAACCTTATGTCAAATAAGCTAACTTTTCTACCAAAATATAAGTAAGCGGTACTCACGTTATTTCCTAATTAAATTAAATTTTTTATTTTTTTATCCTTTATTATGTCATTTTTGGTAATTGTACACCTCTTGCTTAAAATATCAGCAATTCAATTTACCGAACACATTCCGGATTATTTGGAAAATAAACAACTCATATCAGTATCCCATATCAGCATACACGATCAACATCAACAACCATAAGTATCAGCATCAACATCAACATCAGCATCAACACCGATAAGTACCTATTTACCGAACGGATAAATATCACAGCTAACGAAACCGCTTTGGGAGCACAAGAAAATTTTCAAAGCGCGGTTTTCAAGTCGCTTTATAAAGCCAAATTTAAACTCGTTTAGGGAAAAGAATCCGATTCAAAGTTCAAAACGGAAACCCTATTTATTTTATTCATTTTTCTTTTATGTCTAAAAATAGTCTGTACAAAATCAGTAATTACGGAGCTCATCTCTGTCTGTAGAAGATTTCTCTTTATCTTTTCCTCTCTGTAGTAGCTCGTAATTTAGTATTTTAGCTTCTGGGTTGCTCTCAAATTCCCAATTTTGAAGTTAGCTTTGGATTTTTACGCCTCTTCTTCATCTGGAGGAATTCCGCTCGAATTTCATTGCAAAACGGTACATTCCTTTGTGTTTGGCATATCGGTAACTCTATGCTCATCTCTGCCTGTAGACGATTCTTCACTCAAACAATCTAAAACTCTTAAAGATGAGCAGAGGATGTTCGCTTTGTAGTCTATGTTTGCTGTCTTTATGCTGATGACAAGCTATTTTTTCTTTTCATCGATCTCTTTTGACTAGATTCTTTGCTTAATTCTTCAGTTTTCCAGTAAATGAGCACAGTAGTTACTCAGAATCTATTGGTTTTCTCTTAAAATGACTAGCAAAAGCTTGATTTAAGTTGTTCATTTCATCTGGGTTCTCATCTATTGACCACACATGGCATAGCTCTGAATTGTTACTTGAAATTTGATGTTGACACTAAAATCTGCAGGTTCTATTTTATTTTATTCTTCTATGTACATATTTAATTTTCCATGTTTGTCCCTTTCTGTCCTTTTGGAGTTTTGGGCCTGTCGCTAAATTATGGTTTTGGTTGAATTCGTAGTCTGTAATCTGTATGTTTCTTGTCTTGTTTACTTGCAAACATC
Organism: Fallopia convolvulus; assembly: GCA_964016875.1. Taxonomy (NCBI): domain Eukaryota; kingdom Viridiplantae; phylum Streptophyta; class Magnoliopsida; order Caryophyllales; family Polygonaceae; genus Fallopia; species Fallopia convolvulus. Next base: position 52,601,204 of record OZ024727.1, on the reverse strand, counting down.
AATCAATAGTTTGATTCACTTTGAAGCTGAGTATCTAGTGTTTCTGCTTTTGCAAGGGACTATAGGTGCTGCTTTGGCTAGATCAATGGAACTCTGTATGTGATTTGACAACTCAAACTTGTAGTCACTATCATGGCCTTGGACTTAAGTTGAAATATGCTTTCATGTTTATTACTGAAGAAATGAACTAGAGCAAATTTGAGGCTTTTGGTTTCACACGGAAGACTGTAAGAAAGATCCTTCTTTGATATTTTGACACTATAATGGCCTTGAGTGACAATGACCAGGGGCCGGTAGTTTCTGAGGAAGAAGCAAGAGATAAAAACAATTGCCTAGCATCTCTTAGTGTGTCAACGTCTAGGAAAGGATTACTCAGCAATGAGAATTCTCCAACAGAATCCAGTGAACGCCGTCTGAGCTATATCAACAAGTTAAAGCTGATCAAACAGATTGCTGAAAAAAGAGACGAAGTTTCTCGCTTCGTTCCTTCTTCAAAGCCACAAGATCTTAAAGAGGGTTTCACTTATGGAATGGTTAAAACCTTTGATTATGGTTCCATTCTGCGAATGGGTAAACAATGGATCAAGAACCCATTGAACATGGTCTTGCTCCTATGGGGAATATGCGTTGCTGTCTCTGGTGCAATTCTATTTCTTGTCATGACAGGGATGCTAAATCATTTCATAAAGCAGAAATCAGAAAGAGATGAGTGGTTTGAGGTTAACAACCAGATCCTCAATGCTCTATTCACTCTCATGTGTTTGTACCAACATCCTAAGCGCTTCCACCACCTTGTGCTCTTACTTAGGTGGAAGCCTGAGGATATTTTAAGAATGAGGGAAATTTATTGCAAGAACGGGACTTACAAGCCACATGAATGGAAGCACATGATGATTGTCATTTTGTTGCTCCATCTCAACTGCTTTGCTCAATACGCCTTGTGTGGACTCAATTTAGGCTATAAAAGATCTGAAAGGCCTCCTTATGGAATAGGAATATGTGTTCCTGTTGCAATTTTAGCCCCGGCTGTAGCGGGATTGTACTGCATTCTCAGCCCTCTTGGGAAAGACTATGAATCTGATGAGCTGGATTGTGAAACTCCAGTTATTGAGAAGAGGTTCTCCTTTACACCAAGAAATGATCAAAAGATGTCGGAGGAAAGGCCTAAATGGAAGGGCAACCTTTTTGATCTATGTGAGGATATTAAAGTAGCTTACCTTTCTATCTTCTGCACATTTTGTGTGTTTGGATGGAACATGGAGAGGCTCGGGTTTGGAAACATGTACGTTCACATAGCAACATTTCTCCTCCTATGTACGGCGCCATTCTGGATCTTTAATTTGGCAGCTGCCAACATTGAGAATGACACAATGAGAGAGATTCTTGGAATCACTGGGATCTTGTTATGCTTGTTTGGTTTGCTCTATGGAGGATTCTGGAGGACCCAGATGAGGAAAAGGTTTAATATTTCAGAAAATGGTAATTCTGATCACTTCTGTTTGAGGAAGCCTGAAATGGCGGCTTATTTTCAATGGCTCTTTTGTTGCTGGTGCTCTCTTGCTCAAGAGGTCAGGACTGTGGATTACTATGAAATTGTGGAGAATGAGTTTATTAGGAAGGACACTTGCTCTCCGAGACTGACTCCTCTACCGCGTGAAAGTAGTACCTCTGCTGCATTTAGGGTTGATGATGCTATGAAACATTTTCAGCACCAAAATGGAAAGCAAGAAGCAAGAGGCCGAATGAAGCCCCCTTCTTTGTTGAAAATAAGAAGAGAAGACAATGGTGAAGATCACGGCAATAGTATGGTTTAACTCTGATTTTTGTTGAATAAGAGGTAGTATGTGTATATGTATTTATGTTGGTTTTGCAAGATCATGAGATTTTATCTGGTGATCATAGGTGTTTGTTCGTTCTTGCTAGATCTTCTTTCTAGTGTTGCGATTTAGAACCCTATGTTTTTATAAAGTAAGTAATCTCCTAAGCGTAGTTGTGCTTAATTTGCTAATTGTTAGTTCTTGTATTCAAATCTTGTTTGTTTTCCAGCAAGATTAAGTAAATATTAAGCATGGTTTCGAATTAGTCTAAGTATTAGTGCCCACTCAATGTTCTTAAAATTGTCACAAACATTTTGATTTTTAAAGGTAAAGTTTATTAATTTTATTCAACCATTTTTTGTTCATTAGATGCACACACTTGCACATTTGCACCTTACATCTTTGTTTCAAATTGAAGATTTTGGAGTGGCTAATGACAGAATGATATTGGACCTTGGGCTTATAAATGGGCTATTTCTGTCATGACTTATGGCCCATGTAGTTAGCTGGGCTAAGTTACATGGCCCCATTGTGTATCATCAATCATCATCTGGCAAATGAACTTGTGCGTTTATGAGAAAAAGTAAAGGAAGTACTTGTAAATTGTAATCATAGAGGACAATATTTCCAAAGGAGCATGAAAAGTGAATTGCAGCTCAAAGCTGGTTTCCTCTTCTTTTTGTAACTTCTATGATGATATCATATGTAATACTGTAATAAACTAGTCTTTTCATTTCATGACAGATTTATACCTTTTTGATGATTAGTTTTGTCTTCCAATTTGTTTGTGTTTTTCTTGTTGGTCTGAATCGATAAAATTAACTTGTAAGGAAAAAAAAATTTGAATGTGACAATAGCAACTACGTGGAATTTCATCAACAAATATGTTCAATTTTCAAAAGTTCATGGTCTGTGATTTTGGTGTTGTCCAAATATGTAAATGATTGTTTTAGAAGGCAAGATTTGTATGACTAGCGGGTGCAAAAAAAAAGCATTATAACTAACTACAAATGAATTTTATCTCCATTTTTAACAAAAATATGGAATATAAACAATTTTAGTAGAGTCCACACACTAAAAAAGCAATTATAGTTATGATCGAGAACATTATACCCCTAGTTACTAATAACAACATTATAGTTATGGATCAATGTCACTAGCTCTATGTTTGAACGTGTATTTAATTTATGGTCCCGGAACCCTTCCAATATTGAGATCTTTATCAATAAAGTAACTGTGTATCGCTATTGTATTACAGTATATTCTGCATTAGTTTAATTTAGTTAAGCTAGTTAACTTGACCAATAGAATGGTAATTTAGGATACTTATTTTATGCCATTGACTCATAGCCTCGTACTATTGAATTTGACAGTTTAATTAACTTCATTGTTGATGAAATGGTAATTAAAAATAATTCCTTTTGGCCTCTGATAACTTGCATGTCTCATCCGCAAATTATGGAACGAATCTCATAACTTTCATCATAAACAAAGGTGCAATTTATTTTTTAATTACAATTGTTTTTCCATTAATCGAGAGTTAGATTAATAATACTAGTAATATTTTTTATAACTAGATAAACTAATTACATTACCTACTAATAACGAATACACAAGAACTCTGCCAACTAATACTTTTTTAACATCAACCATCTTGTTGGATCCTGATGGACAGCGAAAATAGCACTAATGTATTAAGCTTGACAATTTTCTCATGTACAGGGAGCTAACAATGTTTCATGGACAACGAAAATAACACTAAAATAGAAACACGATATTTAGAGAGGAAAACTTTCTATCCGACCAACAAGTTGTCGAAAGAAAAACATCTACCTCTAAGACTCTTTCTCAGAGGATTTCAATAGCACACTAATGTATTAAGCTTGACGGTTAGTTCTCAAGTAACTTCGGTACCAACCAAAGTTCAACCAACTAGACTTCTACAACCCTAATCGTAAAACCTAAACAATAGATGAACTACAAACCTTAGTAGTCGAACTCCCACGTGAAAACATTCACTTTAGCTCTCACAAAATGCACGTACATTTAAGCTTTCACTTCTTACTTGTTCACCTTCTTCAACCACACTTTAACCCTAACTAAGACTAACCTTTAAAACTACCCAAAATCATATCATACTTTCTCTCCATAAAAAACGCTCCCTATGCACTCTGACTCTGGGGACCCACCGCCGGTGGAACACGAGGGGCCTGAATCCCCTCTCCGGGAACCACGAAACAACAAAAGAATGAAGCGAGGAGATGGATTTCCAGAACAGGGCATCATGTCTCAAAATGATTTTCCCATGCTCGAGTCGAACATGAATGGATCTTCAGGGAAAAAGGCAAACATATCCTACAAGGATTCAGTGGCAGGGACAAGAACAGATGGAATGATAGTGGAATATAACAATCCATTCTGGGAAGATAATAACTCTGATGACGAGATCTGCGATGATGTCATGCCGGATGATCCAGATCCTAACTGCCCGGTGATCCTACTAACAATAGAGGAAAAGAAGAGGATATGTCAACCTTGGAAGAATGCTATCATCATCAAAGTACTGGACCGGAGCGTTGGCTACATGTACTTGCGAAGTAGTTTACTGGCAAAATGGAAACCGAAAGGTGAAGTCACCATGATTGATGTCGGAAATGAATTTTATGTGGTCCGCTTTAGGAATGAGGATGACTTAAACAACGTCCTTGCTAATGGGCCATGGATGATTGGTGAAAGTTATCTCACAATCCAGAGATGGAAGCCTAATTTCATTGCTGAGGAGGAGCAATTGAAACTTGTTGTTGTGTGGATACGCATTCCACAACTTTCTATGGAATATTTTGACAAGGACATATTGACACAGGTGGGGGCAAGGTTGGGGAAAGTCCTCAAAATAGATAGAACAACTTGTGCAGCAGAACGTGGACGTTACACGAGAATGTGTATTGAATTGGATATCTCAAGACGTTTGACGTCGAAAGTGTGGATGAATGGCAGAGTCTGGAGAATACAGTATGAGGGACTGAGGAATATTTGCTTTTGAGTGTGGAAGGATAGGCCATGTCAAGGAGACTTGCCCGAAATTGGTTAAAAAACAGAGAATTCGAGTACAGAAGAGACCAACAGGAGCACAATTCAAAAGTACCCAGAAACTGTGGAGGAGTTTGGGGAGTGGATGGTGGCGAAGCGTACTTTCAAACCAAGAACATCCAAAGAAGGTCAGGCCGGCCGGCTGAACGGAGAACGTGGAAAGGCTGTCGTCGGAGAACATAGTGAAAAGAACACCGGCAGTGGAGGAAATGAAAAAACAGGAAACCGGACCGGGTCCAAAACCATCAAGACTAACCCGGGTCGTTCGAAAGGATCCCAACCGAACAATGAAGGGCCCACCGGATCCCGGTTCCAACTCATAGCCATGGATGAGGAAACCCTAGGTGATGATGATTTGCAAATCTCGGATAGAACTGATGCGCAATTTCAAGGATTTCGAGATAAGAAATTAGAGGAAACTTCCAAAAAGGATAAAAAGTTTACAAAGAAAAAGGATTTGAGATCTGAGGGCTCGTTGGAAAGGGAAGCTACAGAGGATGACGATCTACGCAAAAAAGGAAAGACAATTGTAGAGGAAATCAGAATGGGCGGGAAGAAACAAGTTGAAATCATGACCGATATAAACGAATCAGAAAAGGAAATTGCCAAAGATAAAGAAAATTATAAGATATCAAGAGATAACAGAGGTCGTTTGGAAAAGGAAAATACCGGGGAGAAGATCTCTTTGCGTCCGTTATGGAAGTCCCCTAACTTTAAAAACCCGCAGAACCTCTCCCACGCAACCAGACCACCAGACGAAATAGCAAATTACACAAGAGGAACGGATAGTGCGAGAGATTCTTCCAATGGATCAATGGCGGTGGATGTACCCGACGAATACCCCGAGAGTGGGCAGAATTCAGGGGTGGATGTCCGAATGGAGGATCAAACTGAAGAAGAGTCTTCCGTGGTACAACAGGTCGCCAATAGCGTACAAGATGATGATACCGACATGGGCTCAACTGAGCTCCAACGTACTTGAAAGTCTTGTATTTGAGGACCCTGCACTCCTAAAGTGGTTTTCCATTATGATTCCCAATTTAAAAATCATTGCTTGGAATGTGCAAGGGGCGGGAAGTAGGGATTTCCTCCATGTTCTCAAAGACTTGGTGAGGTCCCATGACCCAACAATCCTAATTTTAGTTGAGACCAAGATCAGCGGGCAACAAGCAGATGCAATTTGCAGAAGGATTGGCTTTGACGGAATCATGCGCTCTGAGGCAATTGGATTTCGTGGTGGTATTTGGATTCTCTGGAGGAAACAAAGAGTTCATATTGAGAAAGTTGATTTGCATGCCCAAGTCATAACAGTCAAAGTGACACGGGCTGGGGAGAGCGCTTGGCTTCTTTCTGGTATATACGCGAGCCCGAGTCCGACTACGAGGGCTGCATTGTGGGAAAGACTCAAAACCTTTAAGGACATGACTACTATGCCATGGCTGTTGATGGGGGATTTTAATGAGACTCGATTCATGGAAGAGCGGACAGGGGACTCGGAGGAGGCCAGACGCCGGTCTTTTAACTTTAATAGATGGATAGATGAGGAGATGGAGCTGCTAGACATGGGGTTCTCGGGACCAAAATTCACTTGGAACCGAGGACGGGACCCGACAACAAGATCAAGTGCTCGCCTTGACCGGGGATTATGTAATATCAGTTGAAGAAGTCAGTTTGAGCGCGGATGCATTCGTCACCTTCCCTCCATCCAGTCGGACCACACGCCGTTACTGCTCAGCTCCAAGGGACACGAGGATACATCGCCCTTCACGAAACCTTTTCGTTTCCAGGCGGCGTGGTTGGCGCACAATGAGTTCCAATATTTCATGGCGTCGCATTGGGACACAGGGGCACATCTTTGCTCAGCACTTTCCAATCTGGCCTTCCATCTCGATGAATGGAACATGAATGTCTTCGAAAATCTTTTCAGGAGGCGTGATAAACTCTGGCGGCGAATCGAAGGAGCACAAAGGGCCCTCGGTACGAGGCCATTCAGGGGGCTCCTTGATCTTGATAGAAAGCTCCGTGTGCAGCTTGCTGATGTTCTTGACCAAATCAATATTTTTTGGATGCAGAAAGCTAGAACCGATGCACTTATTGATGGGGATAGAAACACTAGATTCTACCACGCTAGTGTTGTTGTGAGACGAAGGCAGAACAGAGTTGACGGCCTTGTTACTGAAGATGGAACTTGGGTGTGGGACCAGCAAATCATGCAACGCATGGTCTCTCAACATCTTCAGCAATTGTATTCTGAGGACACAGATTTTGCTGGTCCTTTTGATGTACCACGAGACTCATTTCCTAGCCTAAGCACCGATCAAATTGAAGGGATGATCAGGGACTTCGGTGCTCAGGAGATCAAAGCTGCAGTAGATAGTATGAGTCCGTTTAAGGCTCCGAGGCCGGATGGATTTCATGCTATATTCTACCAACGAAATTGGGAAGTGGTAAAGAATGAAGTTGTGACGGCTGTCTTGGATATATTACAGGGAAGCGAGGTGCCACGTGCAATGAATGAGACCTTGATCGTTCTCATTCCAAAAGTGGAATGTCCGGAAATTGTGCATCAACTCCGGCCGATCAGCTTATGCAATGTTGCTCTCAAGATAGCCACCAAAGTGCTTGTTAACCGGCTGAAATCAGTCATGAATTCCTTGGTAGCGCCAACCCAAACAAGCTTTGTTCCGGGTCGACAAATCTCGGACAATATAGTTATCACCCAAGAAGTCATGCATTCCATGCGTAATGAAAGAGGGATCCCGATAATGACAGTCAAGATTGACTTAGAGAAGGCCTACGACAGAATTCGCTGGGACTTCCTTCGTGATACTCTGATGGAAGCTCGTTTGCCTAGCCAAATCATACGCACCATCATGAATTGCGTAGAATCTTGTACTATGCGTGTGTTATGGAATGGGGAACTTGGAGACAGATTTGTGCCAAGCAGAGGTGTACGGCAAGGCGACCCATTATCCCCATACTTATTTGTGCTGTGTATGGAAAGGCTCGGACATATAACTGAGGAGGTTGTTGCTTCTGGAGCTTGGAAGCCCATTATTCTATCTCTTGGAGGACCGAAGTTATCGCATCTCTTCTTCGCGGATGACTTAATCCTCTTTGGAGAGGCAACTGTGCAACAAATGGAGGTCATAAAATATTGCTTGAATAAATACTGTGTTGCTTCAGGTGCAAAAGTCAGTTTGCAGAAATCTATGGTATGCTTCTCCAATAGTACTCCCGAGGACTTGGCAAATGATATATGCGCGGAGGGTGGAATCACTAGAACTGATGATCTTGGCCAGTACTTGGGCATCCCTATGAATAAACAGAGAGTCTCCAAAGAGATGTTCCGCCACATCCTGCAAAGACTTGATAGTAAACTTGCGAGTTGGAAGGCTCGTATTCTCTCCATGGCAGGACGCATTACCCTAGCAAAATCTGCTCTGGAAAGTGTTCCTTACTACACTATGCAAACGGTAGATCTCCCTCTGTACGTGTGTGACGCTATCGAAAAGAAAACCCGAAGCTTCATTTGGGGTTCCACTGACGAGAAGCGGAAAATTCACTTGTTAAACTGGGAAGCAGTCAAACTTGATAAGAAAAACGGAGGATTAGGGATGAGAAGTATGCGCCAAGCTAATTCGGCTCTAATGGCAAAAATGGGGTGGCGACTACTAACTGACTCGGAATCACTCTTCTCTCGAGTAGTTAGAAGCAAATACTGTCATGGACGACAAGACAGAGATATGTTCAATCACAAACCAGGAGCCTCAAACCTCTGGAGGGGGGTGGTGAAAGCGAAATCTCATCTCCTCGCCGGGGTCCGAACTCAAATTGGTGATGGACGGAAAACTCTCTTCTGGGATCATATCTGGGCTGGAGACAGACCTCTGGTTGATTTGGCTACCGAGGTAATTACAGATGAGGAGCTTGGGAAGACTGTGTCTGATTACTGGGGAAATGGTACTTGGGATTAGGGAGCGTTTGCTGATAAACTCCCTGCTGATGCTGTCATGAAGATTGACAGGTTCAAAATTGCTTCAGAGGAAGTTAGTGATAATTTTTACTGGGCCCCCGAAGCGTCGGGCAATTTCTCAACAAGATCAGCTATGGTGATAATCAAGAATGAAGAAGAGAATCAGGATGGCTTCAATTGGGGATCAATTTGGAAAGTTAAAGCTGCTGAGAGGGTTCGTGTGTTTATGTGGTTGGTCGCTCATGATTCAATTTTGAGTAATGAAAATCGGAGAAGGAGACATATTAGCTCCTCTTATTCGTGTGATGTTTGTATCGGAGTCACAGAAACAACACTGCATATACTCCGTGATTGTCAGGGTGCTCGTGATTTGTGGGAGGAACTGCTAACTGATGACAGGAAGGGCCATTTTTTTGCTGCTGATCTCCGAACTTAGCTTCGAACAGAGCTACGTCGGAGTGATTTTTGGGCCACCACCTTTGCGTATGGGTTGTGGTGGTGCTGGAAATGGCGCAATGGAAGGATTTTTGGGTCACCCATGGACATTCACGGCCCCAAGCATGAATTTGTGCTTGACCGAGCCCGAGAGTATCGCAAACTCTTGCAAACCAGAAACATTACTGCTGGCACCAGAGGAGAATTTTTGGACTGGTGGAAAGCTCCTGAAACACACTGGTTGAAACTCAACTCGGATGGTGCCTTCACTGAAGGAGCCAATTTTGTGCAAGCAGGAGGATTAATTCGTGACCATGGTGGCGAATTCAGGAAGGGCTATTCAGTCCGGATAAGGGGCGAATCGGCGACTATGGATGAAGCTGTTGGAGTGTTACAAGGGTTAACTATTGCAAGACAAATGCATATTCTGAATCTGGAGGTAGAAACCGATGCCAGGGGAGTCATTGATGCAATTATGGCTGATGGGGGCCGTCCATCTCCCTACTGGACCATCATCTCGAAGTGCAGGGACTTGGTGCGGTTGGCGGACTGGAACGTGAGGCTGAAGTATATTCCAAGACAAGCAAATCGAGCCGCTGATTGGCTCTCAAGGGCTAGTGCAAACTATGAAGGGGAATTTACTCTTTTTGAGAACCCGCCTGAGGGTCTTAAGCATATTTTAGATTTGGATAAGAATTTTATTATGGATATGTAAGCTTAAGTACTTATGAATAATAAGGGATAAGACCCATCTTTTAGTACCAAAAAAAACTAAGACTAACCTTTTATAGATCCATCACCGAGTCTGATCTCAAACACAATCTTGCCTTATTGTGTTGATATTCCACTGGGCGGATCTCACTAAAAACGGATTAAAGGAATATCCCCAAATCTTCAATCAATTAGATATTTGCCATAACCGACCGATCTCAGATTTCTTCCACTTTCCTTGATCAAATATTTCAGATTTCTTATCTTCTCACAAACAACCGAGCTTAGTTGTCGAATCTTAGCACATATTCGCAATCGATCGTTCGCTCAAGATCTGGTAACTTGTCATAAATAGAAAGTCGTGTATCTTCCAAAATAGCCTTTTCAAATCGTCACTCGTTCTCTTCATTGTTCATCACAATGTTTCGTCACTCTTTACGATGTTTTTGTTGTTTTCCTGAAATACTTATACGAAGAAACACATTAAACCATAAAAATTTATCATTCTTAAAATTAAAAGAAACCATAAAATAGTGAATGTTCCAACACATCTACTTGTACATTTCGAATACCAATCATCATTCTTCTTAATCATAAGAAACTCTTCTATAGATTTGATCAACATACGTACAACTATTTCATTGTTATTTCCTTTGATCCCAATCCGACGAATCCACGATAACTAACTTTAGGGCATTGGAGTATTGGGAGTGGTTTGAAGTGGTTGAAATGAAAATTCCAAAAAATATAAAACAATGACTTTGAAAGCGCCATATCCACCTTTCTAATTCATACACTTCTAAGCTAAGTTTGCATTATTATAGTCTATGGTCTAGTATATGGCTAATATCATCCTTTTTCTTCAATTAATAGTATGTTTTTTCCATTGTAGAGGCTTTTTTCTTCTCTCTTTGACTATATTTTTATTAAAGTATAAGTCACTTTAGTGCTAAAAAGTGATGAAATGTGCATCACCAAAAACTTAGCACATACATTTGGGCAACAATACATCGGATTTAGATTCTACAAGGGTTTGATAAACATCATTGGTGGATTCAAGAATAAATATCAAATGTTGAATTTTTAATTTCGTGACATGATCAATTATCTCCGGCCCCTATTTTAAAGATTAAATCACTGTCTTTTAATTTAAAAAAAATTAACCGATCGAAATTGAATTGAATAATGAATAATCCATGCTACGGAGTAAATTGCTTAAACTGAAATGCCATCACCCATCATAAGGATGTAATTTCATATGGTAAAATTTAGTCTCCAATTTTTTTTTTAGGAAGAAAAGTGTGGTATTATTATAATATCTAATTCCGTGAACGCAATGAATAAACCATATATCAATTCCGACTCGGACCTTAAACTAGCTATATATAAAACTACAACAATTCCATGTCTATTAATAAGACTGCACCACAAGCATTTAATTAGTGTCCAAGTTGATAATATATAGATGTATATTCTTGCAAAAAGAAGAATTATATTAGGAAATGTAGGAAATCTCTAGAAAAACTAAATAACAGGACTTATTTATTAATAACTTAGGAGTGCTTTAATAAATTTAGTTTGTTTGCCTTTTTTGTATAAGTCGAGTACTTTTCACTATTAAATTGAAAATATATTTTTTGGAATTTTAGGCTTATTTGCGGACCTCACCCTATTTGTTACAACCTCGCATGTTTTGGTGAAATTGAAAACGACATTGGTGCAAAAATAAATGAAATAAATTTATCTTTTTAACATATTTGCTCAGGCTTTAGACACGTTGCTCAACAACTTGGCTAGTCGGCTTATCAAACTTGAACAGCCTCGTTGAAAATGTATATGAAGCTAAAAAAATTGAGAAATTAACTGTTGACGTGTTTGTGCTCTCCTATTGTTTTTACAATAAGGTGTATGAATATGATTATTATAATTTGTCCATTCAACGGATAAATGTTCTAAGTTTGTTGCTCGCAACCGTTAGGCTGTTACATCAGTTGATATATTTACTCATTAATTTTTTTTGGTCGGAAGATAAATAACTAGTTTAATTAATCTACTATATATATAAAAGCAATAAGGTTTGGAGCCATCACGTTGCGCCACGTCAGCTTTGTCCACATGTCGCTTCTATAATACGCCACATTGGATTTTGCCACATGTCGTCTTTTCCTTAAGCCATGTCATTTAATTTTGACACATCATATGCCATGCATGCCATATTTAACTACAATTATAAAAAAATCTACTATACAACTTTTGAATACAAAAATCTTTTCCTTAATGGAAAAATTTTACTTAATAAATTTCCTAAATAGATTTACATACAAATCTTCCTCTAAAAAATACATACAAATAAAAAAATATCTAAGGAAAAAAAATAAAAAACATATTTAAACATATTTTTGATGGCTGTTTTCTTTTTATACAATAAAATATATATGCTCAATCTTTTTATCATTGTAGTTGTTTCTTTCTCTCTCTTATATTAAAAGATAAATATACTCAATTACATATATTTTATTTCAAAAATTAATAATTTTTTTAACTAAAACTTAGCTTTTTGATACAAGGCATCCCATTACTATTGTTGAATTGTTTAAATTTAAGCCAAGTTTTTAACCATCATTACAAAGGAATTAGACTGTTTAATCTTATATAATCGTTATTTTACCGAGCCACTAGAACGATTTTGACCCTATCATAAATTAAATTAGTTATATTTTAATTATTTACAATAAATAAATTATATTTATTTTTCTTATTAAATTATATATTATTATTAAATTAATTTTTTTTTTCAAAAGCTCATATCTTCCATATTTTCAAAATATATCATTTTTGCTTTATTTTCTTCATATTTTTTCTCTTTCTTTTAAATTAAACCTATTTATGAAATATTGTCAAGGAAAATGAACAATGCAGATTATTTTATCTTAATAATCTATGTTTATTTTCAATTTTAAACTTAATAATCTAGATTTAATTTGTTTTATTTGATTTTAAAAAACAAAATAATTTTTATACACAATACGGGTAATAAATTACTTACATTAAAATTTAAATTATATTTTTATTTTTTAATATTTTTATAGTATATCTAAAAAATATCGGGTCATAGTCGTGCAGGGCACGACGGGGACAACTAGTTAATCTAATTTCATTACAAAAGTTTTATAAGTATAGTCGAGAATCCTAGCGTACAACACTAAAATAGTAAAATCTCATAGTGTTTTGTAGGCTTTCTGAGGAATAAGATATCGGATTCTAGAATAAAAATTCGATATTTAGTGTTTATTAAATATTTTTTTAATTCTGTAATCAATTTCTCATACTCGCAAGTATCGATTTTTTTTTTTTATCTTTCTTCAAGTCCTTGTATTCGAAGGTGAATTATTTAATTTCAATCTCACTTCTTCATTGATCATCATCTACAACCATCATTTCCTTCTCAAGCTTACTACTCGAACCTTCATCCTCCCCACTCATTGAAATTAAAAACTTTAATTTATGTCAAGCTGAAAAGAAGACAAGCGAGCTGAAATTGAAGATGACCAAATTTGGAATGAAAACATGTATGAAGGAGAAGGTGAGATCGAAGTCAAAGGTTGTATTTTGGGCTTGAGTTTCGACTAGTCTTAAGGGAGAAGACAAATTAAGCAAAGGTCGTAGATAAATGACGAAGATGAAGCAAGAGCGATGAGAAGAGGAAGATGAAGCCCTAAGAAATTCATGTGAAAAAACAACTTTATTTTAGGCTTTTAGCCCAATAATTTGCTAAATACCCAATTGCAAATATAGATTACTAACACTAAAGGACTTAACTTAATACCTCATCCTAACTTTATACCAAAATTTATACAAAAAACATCCTTTCTTAATAAGTTAAGCCTAATAATTCAAGAAACTAAAATCTTAAGAGAAAATTAATAAACCCTTTTAAAAAATTAATTAATTCTAAATAAATATAAATTAATTAATTATTTTCATTTTAAGGATCTTACTTATGCCCTTAGGGCATAGGTTAAAAAAATCGTTTTAAAAAAAAGTATACATAACACTTGAATAAAAAAACATATTCATCATTTAATAGGGATGCTCAAATGGTCGAGTCAAGGGTTGATCTATGACCCACAATAAATAATAATTTGACCCGCAACTTAACTCGTGATCAACAGGTTGACCCGTTAGACTAAATTAATTGGGTCAAAAAAATGATTTTTTACCCACAAGCCCAAAAATGTGTTTGTTTTTTTAAATCCGTCGGGTTTGGGGGTCGACTCGCAAACCCAACGGGTTTATAAAAAATATTATATATATTAATAAAATTATAAAATATATATTTTTAAAATATTGCAGGTAGGTCGACCCCCGCGAGGGTTTTACCCGACCCGACTCGCAAAATGAAAAAAATTGACCCGCAAATTGCGGATCAGGTCAGTGTTGGTTGCAAGCGACCCGACCCGTTGAACATCCCTATCATTTAGATTAAGTTATGTAATTTAAATGATTAACTAATACATAAATTGTATGAAATTTGCATACAAATAAAAAAAGGAATTTTTTTGGTACTTCTCATTTTTTGTCTTTTTTATGTTTTATATTTCTTTTATTCTTCTTTTGATGTTTAGTTTTTTCTTGCTGATGTGCCTCTTTATTTCAAATTAGTTAAATTCAAACTTACTATTGTATTCATCACCTTTAAATCAATAGGATTTAACTCTTAAAATATTCAAATTCATAACCAAACCACATCTATTTGAATTTTAAAATAGTTCTCTATTTTAAGAGGTTATTTAGAAAATTATTATTTACAATTTCAAGTTGGGATAATTCAGTTATAAATTTATATATTTTAATAGTCAAATCCTATTAATTTAACTAATTTAAACCGAGGAGGAAATGAATATAAAAAAATCAAAACTTTTACAAAAAAAGAATAATTTTTTTTCAGACATAAAAAAAAGTGAAAGGTACAAAAGAAATTTCCCAAAAAATGTATCAACCAGCTAGTGCAATTGTGCAAATGCTCAAATTGACAATAACGTATGCTGCTCGATTGCTCGTGACTGTTTTTTTATTGGTGAAGAAGATCAAAATAGATGTCTTTATACATAAGCTATAAAACTGACAAGATTATTATATACAGATCAAGTTACATCAATAGTTAATTGTTTTAGATTATCGCACCGTTAACTTCCCGTGATCCAATAACGTCAAATGGGGGAATATAGCTTTTAATTTTCTTACTTAAATCCATTTGTTTATCGGCATTAATTAGAAAAAACAATTAGTATATTTTTCTCTTCGTTATAATAAGGTTAAAATTAAAAATCATTAAATATCTCTCCTCTTCTGTGTGTTCCTGCGTTTGCAGGTCAAGCAGCTGTCCATTTCTCCACTCTCTCTTTCTCTCTCCATATAAATTCAGCTGGGAGGGGATTCGATTGATTCCACCGCTATGGTTGAAACTGAAATGCTGAGATATAGACGATCTCTTTGAGTTTTTAGGACACAGAGGGATACTGAGGGAGAAATTAGGGTTTGTAAATTTGTGAGGAATTTTTGAGCTTGGGAGTTGGCGGACGGTAGGGATGCCATTGAGCAGGTATTTGGTCAGAAATGAGTATGGATTGGCTGATCCAGACCTTTACAAGGTTGCCGACAAGGATGATCCTGAGGCTTTGCTGGAAGGTGTCGCCATGGCTGGCCTGGTTGGAGTCCTTCGACAGCTCGGTGACCTAGCTGAGTTAGTTCCCCCTCTTTTAATCATCTTTCTTGTCTTTTCCGATTTTGTTTTTTATTGTTCGTGCGTAAATGGGACTGAAGGAGGAATGGGGTCAAGTTTGCTTTGTTCTAGTGCTGATTTTTATGAATGTGCATTGAATCGGTGGGATCTGACTCAATCGTCCGAGACTTCTCATTTTTCCATCTCGTGCTCTTTAGATGTAGTGTCAACATCTTAATCGGTAATCAAGCTGCTATTTAATGTTGGAAAGCAGTGGATTTGAGTAATCTGTAGTAGCAGGAAAGGGGTCGATTGGGGATAGTTAATTGTGGGATTTGGGGGGCCGTTTTCCTGTAGCTTTTATTTGGGTGGGGAGCTCTATTACGCTTGGGATGAATTAACTTGACTCATCTCGGGGATTTCCTTATATGATGATGTTAATTGCTTGTGTGGAAATAAATACTCTCCAATTTTGGTAGGATTCATACATCTTTTAAATTTAGCTGCTGAATTTCAACGTTTAACCCTTTTCACTAAATGGACTGCCCAGCATTTCATGCTGGCATTTGATCTCTCTAAAATCAGATGCCACTAATCATCTTATTAGGTCCAAAAGTGAACATGCAAAGAACTGAAAAAAGCAGGATAACTCTCTATTGTAAGCCTACCCATGACCATGACAAACATATTGACATGCCAACTCTTAATTCTTTGGTGCACTGCATTTATTTCAATTCCTTCGATTATCTTTTATCATTTGAGGGAGTTTAAGACACCATGTACACCACTTCCTTAGATAGATATTATTAGTATGATTTTGCTGAATGGGAGTATGATAAAATTGATTGCATATTCTCGTGGTACTGAAGTTTAATATTCCATAATGTGAAAATAAATAGTGTGTAGCCCATAATTTATTGTCTGTAATCATCACCAGTGGGAGCCTTCATTTTCAGGTTGGTTGATGGAAAAGAACGCCCCAAGAGAAGTTAGAAAAGTACATGAATAGTGATTAGTGATGCATCCTTGACAAAGTCAGGCTTAGATGAATAAAGAAAGAGTTATAGTTTCTGGTACTATGTTGTTAACTTGTGATAGAGAAATAGAAGGAAAATTTATTCTCAGGCCTGTCAATTGACTTAATTGTATTGGATCAGGTATACTGCACACTAGGAGCTTTAAATAACCCCTAATAGGACATTGTTCATGCTGCATATTTTGCTTCCATGATATGTGATATGTATTAAGTTTTTTGAAACACATTCGATACAGCCTGTAGGGTTCTTGGTTATGTACTTGTGCCCTTTGCATAGACTGTGTTTATTGTTGTGGATTAGATTATATTAGGATTTCTTGGACTTATTTTTTAATTTTAATGTAACTTATCATTAGTCTTATTCTGCTCCCCTCATTTTGTCTTTGTAATTTTAAAGGTTTGCTGCTGAGATGTTCCATGACTTACATGAAGAAGTAATGTCAACTGCTGCAAGGGGTCATGCTCTTATTGCCCGTGTCCAACAACTAGAAGCAGAATTTCCTTCAGCAGAGAATACACTTCTTTCTCAAACTACCCATATACCTTTCCTATATAATTCAGGTTCAAAATACCCTTACGACTTCAGTCTTGATGAGATATTTAAGATAATAATCTTATAACAGTTTGCAGATAATTATTTGGAAAATTTGTAAAAAAAATATACTTTGTATCATAATAATTGCAGGTGTTGACTGGCATCCTAGCATCCGCATGGATGAGAATCTAATTACTCAGGGTGATATGCCTAGATTTGTCATGGACTCTTATGAGGAATGTCGAGGTCCTCCTCGGTTGTTCCTGCTAGACAAGTAAGTGTTTTTTTAGGTGAATAATTTGTTTTTTTGCAAGGCGCCCTGTATGTTATCTGGTCATTTGTTCGGGCTTCGTAGGTTTGATGTTGCTGGTGCTGGAGCGTGTTTGAAACGCTACACTGATCCTTCTTCCATTAAAGCAGTATCAACAGAATTTAGCATTAAGAAATCAGAAGGTCAAAGGGAAAAGAGAATTCGCAAAGTTAAGGTATTAATACCACAAATTTCATTCTAATGTGGGACTATATCTCAATTTTGACTCCATGAGGTCATTAGATTTTGATATGCCTTTCTTACATTAGTATTTTTAGGGTGCTGCTTTTTGTAGCATTAGTATACTTAGGCTGCAGCTGATCTGAACGTGAAATAAAACTTGAAAGTAACTGGCTTTCATGTTTAGAATCTAGAGAAGCTCATATCTCATTGATTAAAGCTGATTATCTCCTTAGTCAATGCAAATATATAGGGCAAAATGGCCATATTGCTGTTGCCTTTTGAATATGTACCAATTTTGAGTAATTAATTCCTGTCACATGTCCTTACAGAGGAGAGGACCGCAGTGGAGAAATGGAGATACTCCAGAGGTTTATCCGTCATCACATGCCAAGTATGTGTATTTGCTTGCAGTCTGTGCTGGCTTGTCACAATTTTTCAAGAATTTCTTTTTTAGATGTGTAAATTGTTCAGCATTGATATTTATTGATTTTGTTAATCAGGTTGCATCAATTGCTCTTGGAAGAGCGGATTGAAACTGGAGCAAATGATCCTGAACGTCGTGTGAAATTGAAGAAGAGGCCATTGGATGGATTCACGCGTGAGGACAGGTTAAAAAGTTACATGCAGAAATTTATAGACACTTATTCATCCGACACTAGAGCTGTCCGTGAGATTTGTCTTGACCTTGTGCCCGTAAATTTTGAATCATATAATGATAGTTGTCAATCCGGACTGGAAATAGTTGAATATGACACTGTTAGTCCTTCTCAAGAACCATTCTATAAAGATAAAGTGGCATATTCTTCTTTCAATATACCAGAAGTGGTAAAGTCATCAATAAATGAATTAAATGAGGTCACGGATGGTCGAACGGTCGGAAGTCCTGCAGCAAATTACGGAACTGATGCAGATAATCTCTCATTGTTTAATAAAGATGTAACTGATGAAGAATTGGCTGCTGATACTGGCAGCAAATCAGGAGGCAGTGTAGGGGAGTATAATGTTGATGATATTGCAAGTGAGGTTGACAATTATGTGGATGCCCTTGCAACCTTGGAGTCTGAAACTGAAACAGATTCTGACTACAGGACAAAAAGAGATCAGCGGTATCGAAATGTTATGAAGAAAATGACAGATTCTGATGGCAGTGAAGAGAAACAGCTCCAAAATCCTTTCTTTGATTATCATTCAAGAGGCAACTCTACCATATCAGACGATGGCAGTTTGATCAAGAAGGACATAGATATTTTTTCCAGCTCAGACAATGTGAGTTGTTCTGCTGAAGATGCTACTGCAAAATCCTCTGCTATAGTTCCAGTGAATCCTTTAGCAGATGAGGAGAAGTCAGTTACCAGGGAGGCTCAAGAAGATAAAATAAAGGAACACATTGTTTCTGATGTTGCAGAAAGTATGGGGAAAAATCCGCTAGTTAAATCTGAATTTACCGAGTTACCCTGGATTTCTGTTAATGTTGGTTCTGCATTAACAAAAACTGATAAAGAAAGGATGGAGCAAACTGATCATCCTATGTCTGTTGGAATTTCCCCTGTGGTTGAGGTGGCTGATTCAAGCTTTGAGTCCTCTTCTGATATTTCACTGGGACATTCTCATGTGCCTGAAGCAACTGCATCTCACTCTCAAACAGAATATTTCAGAGATGGTCGGTCAACTTTGTTCAATGAAACAGAAAGTTCTCCAGCTAGTTCTCCTGCAAAGCCCAATAATGATCTGAGGCAGCAAGTAGAAGGTACTTCTGATGGTTTGACAGTGCTCCAGAAGTCATCTGTTTCTGTTCCTTGTGAAGACAGTGATTCGACGCAAATAACTGAAGAGGAATCAGAGGATCAACCTTGTGTTTCAGATGTGTCACGGGATCATGAACAACTGAAAGAGCATGTTAATGGAGCACCATATGAATATCTGCCTAATCAATTAGATTTGTCAGGAGATGCTCTTCAATGTTCAGGAAAAGAAACAAATATTCAAATGGCTTCAATGGCTGCCGATGATTCAGAATTGGTGGATCCGATGATTTCAGTGGCTACTGATATTGATGATATAGTGGAACCAAGGATCTCGATAGGCACTACTAGTGAAGATTTATTTGCCCTTGTTGAACCTCTGTGCTTTGCGAATTCTGAATCTACTGAACAACTGATACATGATTCTTCAGAAAGTATTGTTGCACATTCTGTAAATGAATCCAGTGGCTGGACAGTTCATGAGTCTACTGTTGACAAGACAAATATGAATGGGGATGATTCCAGCAATTTGAATCTTGAGGTAAATCTCTCTCAAGTTAACGGTCAGTCAGAGCAAGTTCCAGAGGTACTTGATGCCCCTGTACTTTTAAATGGCGAAGCAGCTGAACCTGGCATTTCAGATTCCACAACTATTGCCGATGTGGAAGGTTTATCGGCGTCGGTTAGTGTCATTAAAGCTGAATCTCATTTAAATCTAGATGCTGTTAGAAAGCATAATGATTCTATTGATGCGTATCTAGATCAGCCTGTTCCAGCACCAGTAAGCAGCAGTGAACCTTTACAGGCAGAAGAGGATACTATTTCATTTGATGACTCAACTCAACACTTACCTGAAGGGAAGAATGACTTAGACTTGAATCATTCAGTACAAGTATTAGATCATGCAGAAACAAAGATTGCTAGTGCTAGATATAATTGTTTAAAAGCTGAAAATACTGAGATGGAGAGATCGCTTTCATCAGTGCTCGATTGCACTTCAACAGGTTATGAAGAGTCTCTTCCTATTGGTGAGGATCCCTATCAAAATAGTGATGGAAGCCAAATACAGTCCTTGCAGGGCCAGGTAGAAGTGGATCTGCGTAATCCTGTGAGTTGTGGAAGGGATGAAGGTGTAAATATAGGTTCCACTGCATGTGATACCTCCTCTATTATTTTGAGGTCAGCTGATGAAACCTGCTTAGCTGAGGGCAGTCCTGAGGAAGCCCTGATATCTTCTATAGAACGCGATCAACACTTGGAGAGAACCAATTCCAGTCAATATCACGACATAGAAGATGAGGAGCACGTTCTGGATGCACTTGCTGATGTTCACACAAAAGCTCAGTTCACTCTGGACAAAACAATAGAGGCACAGGGTGTTGAAATTACAGAGGAATCCTCTAATGCAACATCCCAGCCATCAGAATATGTTGAGCAAATTCTACCTCCAGAAGATAGTGGAAATGAGAACACTTGGCCAGCAATAGAGCAATCACCTGCAGACTTCTCTTCCATTAGTTCACGTCCTGTTGAAGCTGAAGCGAGGTTGAAAATTGAAAACCCAAGACAAACTTTGGATCCATCACTAATGAGCCCCCCTCCTCTTTTTGGCACTTTTCCAAATCCAACTCACATCATACCAGAGGAATTGCCGCCTCTGCCACCTCTTCCTCCTATGCAATGGAGACTTGGGAAAAACCAGCCGACATCGTCTCTAGCTTTTGGGGGTCTTATGCAATATTCTCTTGGTACACTGCAAAGATCAATGCAACCTGAAACAAGTGATAATGCTGGCCTAAGATCTCAGAATTCTTTAACAGCTCAGCATCTGAATCCATTTTTGTCTTTATCGGATGAAGGTACAAACTTCCAACATGAAGCAGGATATTCAGGTGGGGATGTGCAACAACAAACAGATTTTATGTTTCCTATGACAAATATTTCTCAAGAAGATTTCACTATTGATCAAAGACAAGATGATTCTCAATTATTTATACGGTCTCAAATTGATTTGCCAGCACCAGAGTTCAGTTTTGAATCATTAGAATCTGGGTTGAATTCCGAAGATGACACTTCAGCATTATTTGAAAAAGTCACTCAGAAGGAAACAAGTGAGGCACATGAGCAGTTCGAGCATATCTTCTCCCAAGCAGAGCAAGAAACAGCTACTGTAGATGAGCAACTTGAACATAATACAGAGGAGGAAATAGCAACTACTTCTGCTCAATTTGAGCCACCGGTGGCAATGCAATATGGGCATCAACTTTCACATGGGTTTGTGGCTCCTGAAGCACAGGGAATATGGTCAACAGATGAATTTGGTTCAAGAAAACCTGAAAATGTAAATGGTTCTTTGCATAAGAAGGTTCAAAGACCTCGCAACCCTCTTATTGATGCAGTTGTTGCAGTGGACAAAAGCAAGGTAAAAGTTGTCTTATCTTGTGGAACTTCCCTTTTTCATTCGTGTATATGATATATGGTTATTTTATACCTATTTTAAACTTTCTTCAGTTGAGAAAAGTAGGAGAGATGGTAAAGCCACAGGACAAGTCAGAAGCTGAAACAAGAGAGCAACATCTACCGCAGTTGAGAAAAGTGGGTAAAAGAGTGAAGCCTCAGGACAATTCAGAAGCTGAAACAAGAGAACAACATCTACCACAGTTGAGAAAGGTGGGAGAAAGAGTGAAGCCTCAGGATACTGTCAAGTCCGAAGAAAGTTCTCAAAACTTTCCACCATTGAGAAAGATAGGAGAAAGAGTTAAACCTCAGGATTTACCATCATCTGAAGATAGTGTCACGAACCTTCCGCAGTTGAGAAAGGTCGAGAAAAGAATCAAACCTCAGGATGAACCAAAGGCTGAAGATGATAAACAAAGCTTTCTGCCATTGAAAGGTGTAGGAGGGAGACTGAAACCTCAAGACGGTCCACACACTGAAAATAAAGATTGGCTGGAGCAAATTAGGAATCAGGTTATCCGACTTAAAACTTCATTAACATGTTTATTTCCTTTGCTAAAATTTGTTCTTGAAAACTAATTAGTGGAGTGTTTTCTTTTTTTTTTTACCAGTCCTTCAATCTCAAACCTCCTGCAACAAGTAGGCCAAACATTCAGGGTCGCCAAACTAACTTAAAGGTTACTGCCATTTTGGAGAAAGCCAACATGATTCGCCAGGTACTTGCAGAATTGATGCTTCCAAAAATATAAATTCCTTTGCCTACAAAATTAAAGAGGAATTTATTTATTTTTCCCATTAAAACAGGCAATGGCTGGAACTGATGATGATTCAGATGGTTGGAGTGATAGTTGAAAACCATAGTTCTCCCGTTTGCTGTTAATATTGCAAGAGGT
This sequence comes from Fallopia convolvulus, assembly GCA_964016875.1. Classification (NCBI taxonomy): domain Eukaryota; kingdom Viridiplantae; phylum Streptophyta; class Magnoliopsida; order Caryophyllales; family Polygonaceae; genus Fallopia; species Fallopia convolvulus. Next base: position 52,578,297 of record OZ024727.1, on the reverse strand, counting down.
AGCTAAAGATTTGTCTCTCTATAATCTAGTGTATAGGAAGAAATCTGTCACTTGTGTAATATGTCTATTGTTCTGTTGGTGTTTTGTTTTCTATAGCTTTCATCTATCTTTACAGGTTTCATTATGCGTGCATGCCCATATATATTAATTCACGTACAGGCAAGGCTCAGTGCGCAAGCGCTGGATTAGAGTGATTTGCCTCTTCCTTGTCTTATTACCATTTTTATGAAATTTTGGCTGTTACTAAAGGTTGATTTAACCATGTACATGGATTGTCATCTTAGTGGGTTTTACTGTGAATTTGTTGGGGATAAATTCCCATGCTGACGTTATAAAGGGAATTCACTTGAGTGTTGATTGTGATTGCGTGACTCCTTCAATGTGGGTTTGTTTTTTTCTTGGGTTCTGTCACTTCTGTGTGATTATTTGTTGTTGTCAAAAAACCTAGTAACTGAGGTCAGTTTTGACTGAACGGAATCTGATATATTAATGTCTGTTTTCCTTAATTGGAGGATTCAGTGGCAAGTCTATATATGCCCGGAAATTGTAATTCGAGAGCAAGGCTAATTGATGAAGTATCTAAAGCTAACCTGATTCATTTTAAGAGAAATCGTCTCACAAAGCGTAATCCAGCTCTTAGTTGAAATGCGCACATTACACCTGATGCACGATAAGCCAATCATATAAGTCCAATGAGATCTATATAAAACCAAGTCTTATGTAACTCTTCGTTTGGGATTCAATATCTTAACAATTCAAGTCCCATGTTGCATACTTGCATGCATAAGAAGAAAGAGAAAAAAAAACCCTTAAATTGACCCTTTTTGCGGTCTTCTATGTTTAGCATCCTAGTTTCCAATACACCTTCGTATCACATTCACAATCTCCAAGTTGGGCCAAAATTGAAAGTTTCTTTGCTTTTGTTCAGCAAGTGCATGCGTTCTCCATAGATGCCGTCAGCCAAAAGTAAGACTTGGGCAAAAAGTTTGGGACCATGATATTACATCATTACTCATTGATTAATACAGCTTTAATATAGAAGACGATGTGGCTAAAACGCAATAGGAATCAACATTTGTCTAAAAAGTTTGTGGTTGTTCGACCTAATATTTTTATGTTTGATTCTCCAAAGCATTTTAGCTTGGGCGGAAGCTGATATCTAAATACGTGTTAGTGCACAAAAATTCCGCTCTTCAATGCACTAAAATGTTTTGTCTAAGTCAGCTTTTGCACTAAAATCTAAGTCAAAAGAGCAGTTATCGATTTGTCCAATGCTAGAATGGGTGTTTACAATAGCCTAAGCGAGTATCTAAAATGCTAAAATGCTTTGTCTAAGTCAAAAGAGCAGTTATGGATTTGTCCAATGCTAGAATGGGTGTTTACAATAGCCTAAGCGGGTATCAGTCTATGAATCAGATTGCTTTCTTTACACGGCGAAGACGTGTATTTATAATGGGGTAAGGAGAGTTAGGGGGTCGAAATTTCTATCATTAAGGCCGAAAATTATATCTCTTAGGACTGGTCAACTACCTTAAAGCCCAAACAAATAATAACTTATCCCCTTCTCCAAGTAAATTATATCTTTAATGAAAGATAAAATCTCCCATTAAATTGCATAACCATAATAAGAAAATACTAAAAGATAATAAATACGTAATAAATAAAAATATATTTTATGGCGATAGAGATATGGTAGCTATTTTTTACCCGCTCACAATACGATATAACTATTTTCCTAAAAAAGTATGTGTTTCAATTTTAAAAAAACGCAAATCAAATACTATGTATCAAATTCTCATATCCGTATACCAAACGTCCCCTATAATGGCTATGAACTTTTATGATAACTCATGCAAAGGCAAAAACGACGTCGTCGTTGTTGTTTGACCCGTTGGCCTCATCAAAAAGCCTCTTCTTCTGATCCAACAAAATAGAAAACCCCTCGCCAATCCAGCGCCCAAAATCCCCCCCAAAATTTCCTCACCGCCATCCCCAAATCCAGACACTCAATTTAACCTAGAAGGCTTAAATCATCAACGCCGTCACCAATTCTAGTCTGTTATCCCATCTTGGATTTGGTCTCAATGCAAAACAACGGCGCCTCCGACGCCCCCTCCGCCTCCTCCGCAAGCAGCGCCGAGCAGCTAGGTAACGGCAGTGCTTCCGTCGCCGTTGTCAGGCAGCCGCTGTCGAAGGTGGTGGCTGATTGCGTGCAGAGGTGGTACGTCGACACTCTCAAGGAAGCCAAAGCCGGAGATCTTAATATGCAAGTCCTCGTTAGCCAGATGTATTACAATGGCTATGGCGTTGCTAAAGACGCTCACAAGGTTTCCCCTTTATCCCTCAATTGATTTTTTTTTTCGGTTTTAGGGCTGTACTGAGCATTTTGGGATTATTGTTTTTTAAGTTCCGTTGTTTAATCGCATGATTCAATTGGAGTTTGTCTATTTGTTCTTTACAAATACATGTCTAGATTCCGGCGTTGTGGTTTTTGCTTGTTGGGTGGTTTTATTGTCTTATTATTTTGTTGTTGAGTTGCATTAGCTCTTGCTCTTCAATTTGCCCTATTCTCTAAATTGTTCGTAATGTACTTATTTTAGAAAATTTGATTAATTGACCTAGCCTATGTATGATTTGGGTTTTGCTCTATGGTCATTTTTTTCCATTTGTTTTGTTATCTGTTACTTGGTTGGTTGTGGTTACTAGAATTTTCTCTTGTGCCTGTGGTTTAAAGGGAAGGCTGTGGATGGCTAGAGCTGCTAGGCATCGATCATCTGTGTGGAAAGTTAGTGATAAGCGTCCGGGTATTGCCATCCTTTTTTGCTCTTGTGTATACATCTCAGCATTTTGGTATGAGTGGGGGAGGATGGATTGATGTTGGTCCTAATGATTCAATATGCTTGTTATATTTCTTTGTAGGATATAATGCGAGTGATTCAGATTCAGATGAAATGAAGGGTGAATCATGATAGACTTGGAATTTGCGTGGTGGTGTTTATTATTGACAAGAATCAAAGTGAGTTCTAAGCCTTTAGTTTCTATCGCACTCTAAATGCTTAGTCACATGGGTTTTATCCATCCTCTATGTTCATCAATTGACAAAGGGCTAGAGAAATAAGGGGACAGAACATGTAAGATTAGTCTATTCGAACTCAACAACATCTAAGTTTTAGCTGAAGATCTGTGTAGGCTGATTTTGATTTTTGAGCAGCACACATAAGGTATCTCTAATGGCAAGATATTTTTAGTAAATTAAGGGGACATAACACAAGGGTTAGAGAAGGGGCTGCATAGTTTTCCAAGTTGAATAGAAACTATTTTGGCTTTACCAAAATCCATGAATGGTTTTTCTAGCTCAATGGAGCTAATAAAGCAAGGGCTAGATAAAGAAGCCTTGATATTCAAGGGCTGTACATAATATGAAAGCATGCCTACTTGTCATGAATCCATACTGCACATAGATCAGGATTAGCCATGTAAGAATTAGATTTGACCTTCTTTGTGAAAAACAAAGTATAAACATTCTTTTCTAAGCGTACTTTAGTGTTTATATACAACATGTAAATCTTAAAAGAAAACACATTTCTATAGCGGTGTTCTTCCCAAATGTAAGTATATTATTGATACTCGAGTTTATCTAATTTGGAACAAATATTACTATGTTTGTTGCAATTCAGGAAATGGCAATGAGAGGGGGAGGAATGCTTCAGATATCAGAAGAGAGCAAAAACTCAACATCCCTATATAATATAAACAGATGATTATGAACTTAAATGTACATAAGTCAAAATTGAGCCCGGATATTCTGATTCTTGGGGTGCCAACCCATTTAAACTCTAGTTGCTAGGTTAATTTGTTTAGAGGCTAGCATTTAACCTCATTTTTTTAGTTAGCGATTATCATATAAATATTCTCTCCCATATGTTTGAATCATTAGTTTTTGATGTGTTGCTTATGTATATATATATTGATTAAAGTAGACGGGGTTCATGTGATTTTTGTCATCTTCAGATGATAGTTTCATTTTCATTCATATCATGTGTTTGCAGGTTATCAAATGCATTCGAAAACTCCAGAGAATTCCTGTGCAGCAAGAAATGTTGAATTGTGGTGTGTATCATACCCAAATCTCTCCCTTTCTTTCTTGCTATCAGTTTTACTTAGAAAAATGTGTAAACCAGATACGCACCAAAAATATTTCTTGTATAATGATGCAGAATTGTACATTTGCTGAAAATGTTGTTCAACTTGCTGATTCCATTTGCATTGCTGTAAGCATAAGCATTCCTTTTTTGACATTTCCTGTGTTGCTGTTGGTTTACCTTTCTTGATTGGTAACAATTTATTTCAAGAAAATGTTATGTTGGCTTGGTTGGTTGACTTCCTCAAAGCTTTAAGAATGGTTTTTGGTCAAAACCTAATCTCTTTAAGCCTTGTTTAATAAGCATGCTGGATGGGAATTAATAACCTAGTCAATTCAGCCTTGCTAGGAACGTTACTTCGATGCCTCCAATCGAGAGTAATCAGGTAGCTGGCCGAAAAACTAGGGGAAAGTTGATTCAGTTTATAGCTGATGGATTAAACTTTGACATTTCTGCCAGATTTGAGAAGGGTAATGCGCAAGTTTTAGTCTTTATGTTGAACTTTCATCAATTAAAGAGTACGTGTTTTTCAACCTTACTTGCATCACAATATACTTAAATTCAAACTCGTAATAAAACAAACTCAACTTGTTAAACTCTATTAACAAATCTAGATGGTAGATGGTTTTCAATAATCAAGTTTATAAAATGAATGTTTATTTGGGTCTTGCCTATAGCTTGCGTGGTTCAATCGGTCAATGTTGTTCTACATTGGGGTTAGGTATTTTGTGGGTCATTTTATCACTATACTCAATGCCATTGAGCATTCATGCGAAATTGATGAAGGCCGATAATAATTTCTTCTTTGAGCAGATTCGTGTACTATTGAATATTGATAACCTTAATTAGATATACGGACTATGATATTACCTCCAATCTTTAAGCGAAAGTTTCCTTGTGTGGTGGCCTAACAGATTTCCACTATCTTGATTGATTGATGTTTTTCGAATTTTCCATATCCAATGATAATGGATTCCACGGAATCTTGAAGTTGGGATATGTCATATTCTACTAATTTCCATTTTCATAATTATGATTTTTTTCCCACTTATAAATAGTGCAATAATATTATAAATTAAAAAAAAAGGAAAGAAAATCGACTATGGAAAATTGGAAAGCTTAAATTGCGTTTTCGGGACACTGAAAAAAAATGATAAATAAACTTATAAGCGGTCAAAGTCAAGGGGTACAAATGGAAAAGTACGACCTTTTCAGTCAAAATCACACACTACGTATTCACTTTTTTAATTAAAAAAAATCTAAAATTAGAAAAGAGAGGACGGAGTTTGACGGCTCGACCGCCTCCAGCTCAGCTCCTTTCCTCCCTCTAATTTTCCCTCTTCCTGCCTCTTTATGCGTGCCTTTCACCATTATCCCCAAATTTCCTTGTATCTCTTGCTCTTTGCTTCTCTTCCATTGCAGCGCAAGCGCGATCGAGGATTTGGAGCTTCAGTACGCCGGGATTGAAGCTTTCAAGGAGGATTGGGACCTCCTCATTCTAGGCTTTGTTCAATCTTCGGACTATTTCTTCAGGTACACTTTTTTCGCGCTAAATCGTGCAGGCTTCTCTCTTTTCCACTAACGATGCGAAAAGATATGTGTTTGTCGAGGTTTAGGATAACAGACGTGGAATTAGTTGTTGTTGAGATCGAATAGGACGAGTTGGGGGTTTCACGGGCTCGTGGAATTGGAGAATGTAATGTACCTATTGTCAAAGCAAATAGGCTCTATAATTTTGGATCCAATTCTCGTGTGTTTGATTATCTACACGAGTTCAATAAAGAAATTACGCTATTTTCTGCAAAAGAAATTTATTCAATTATTGTAATTCATGGAAAATAAGCTAAAAATAGGCTTTGATATGTTAATGGCATCTAGATAGAGGTGATTTGAATGAACGAGAAAATTAGATGATTGTATTAGTATAATACACATATCTGTTATAGCTTACTCTATTATAAAGTCATGTATACAGATATAAATACTTCCTTGTAAAAGCTTTACTTCATTCATTCAATACAAACACAAAAGCTTTTACTCTTTTCTTTCCCGCTCTGTCTTTCTATACTTTCTTCTTCAAGTATCGATCGAAATCCCTTTTGCTTCCGCAACAACAGATTGTGTATCAAGTTAGTGCAAAGCTTTCCTTATATTATGGATAAATTTCCAATCTTAATTTTTCAGCACAGTCCTAAACATAAAACTAGAACATGATGAAAAGTCATGATAGGAATGACAGATTAAGGATAGTGAGGAATGAGAAAAGTTGATGGACCAAAATGAATCACATGGAAATAAAAGCAGAAGCTTATACATAAAACAAATATCGAAGTGCCACATCCCCAAATTATCGTCCACTTAACTGAATTACGAATGGAACAAAATAAGAAAAGTTTAGTATTATGCTGAAACAATTATAAAGTTTATGGACCAAATGAAACATGGGCAAGAAGTTAAGGACTATAAATGGAATTTAACCTTTATTTGTCTTCAACCAAATTATCCTGAAAATTTCTTATGCAATCATGGCTGAAGGATTTAGCAGTTTTAAAATTTACTTATCCTAATGATTTCATCTTTTTGTAGGAGTGGGAGAAGTGGAGAACGCCCCTTGGTGCTCGACTACCCTGGTCGTTCACCTTTTGGGGAAGGATTTTTCGAAAAAAAAAGCAACAGGTTCGTTTCTCATCATTGTATATTTGTATGTAAGCTCCCCAGACCCTCATTGTTACCTGTGAGACTTGAGATAACATGCTCAACTTCTCCAGCGCACAAACATTGGTCCTGTGGATTTTGTATTTTTGTTAGCTACATGTTGGATATTCTTTGACAGACTTTTTGGTGATGCTAGTTTGCATATCGATTCAAGAATTACAACCAAACAAGGAATTCCAAGCCAAGTGAAAAAGGATTCTACTTGTTGATAATATGGAATAAACAAAATTTCTAATATTCCTTCTGTTCTCTGAGTGATTAGATAGATTAATGTGAATTGTGTCAGGAAGAAAAATCCTAAAACTATGGTAGGGTTGAAAAGGAATAAAAAAAAGACATTTTTCTTGACATTATCAGGATACAGTCTTGCAAGGAATGATACTTTCTCTGAAAGGCTTTCATCTTTAACCGTGTTTGGTTGCTATTTCTTCGGCTTGTAAACAATTGCTTTCTTTTCTAGGTTCTCAGATGTATCTGAGTTCATGTTTTTTTTATCTCTCCAAAGTCAAGAGACCTGAAACCATTAGTTTTCCATTCTAAAGTTGAAGGTTGGCTCCTACTACTTGTTGATGGCTGTGTTTAGTCTTCCTTCCCCAAAAGGTGTTTATTTTGTCACATTGTTGCATTTACGTTTTTTTTGATACTACAAACCTTCTTATCTTTTTCAGATATTGTTGATTCTCTGACCTTATTCTGTTTATATTTCACTGCCTTGTTATAGGTGATAATTGTGAACTGTGTTCAGTTGATATATTGGTAATTTGAATGCATGGCCTTTGGTTTTGTAGTATTTCATTGGTATTCTGGAAATTGGGTTTGACGTATTAGCCTGAGCTGAGAAGCAGTGGTTGATGGGAGAACCTGGTCAGCTAAAACGGGCTTTGGTAGATGCCACCGCAGGAGCACTTTCTGGAGCTGTTTCTCGGACAGTTACCTCACCTTTGGATGTCATCAAGATCAGGTTTCAGGTTGATATTACTTTCGCGCTGCTCCTTAAAAAGAGTGTTTCTGTTGCAGCATTGCTTTCACTCTGTGTGGCAGTTGCTGCTGTTTGTATTGTCTTAGCTTTACAAACTTTTAATTAGCATGATTATTATTTGAGATTAAGATGTTACCTTGTATATATTATGTTCTGTTGTTTTTGACACATTTGGAATTGACTGACAGGTCCAACTTGAACCCACAACTCAATGGGCATTGCTTAACAACAATTTATATGGTCCATCAAAATACACTGGCATGCTACAAGCATTTAAAGATATCTTCAGAGAAGAAGGATTATGGGTATTTCATTTTGGCTTCAACTTTCTTTTTTTTTTCCCATTCCTCACGAGGCCAATGTAACCAATCTATGAGATATTGTCGCCAATTTCGATGGTTTGAGAAAAACAAAGAAAATTACTTATCAGTATCATTATAAATTGGAAGATTTTGCTTAACATCATATCACCAGTGTTTGTCTGTGTGAACAGAGACGATAAATTTTTTAATGCAAAATAGATAGTTAAGAAAATAAATTAATATTGCCTTACGATTGACCCCACATGGGGTGACCTAGTGGTAGGAGGCATGGGAGTGTTTGAAAAACCAAGTCTCACCATTTTTTCTTCCATTGGGTCGAGCCGGTCGGCGCTAGCCGGTTTATCTAGTTCGTGAGATTTTCTGGCTAGTTTACGAACCCAGGGTTTCCCCACCTTTTCGTGGGTCCCTTGTTAAAAAAATTGCCGTACAATTTGATTATCTTGACAATGGCATAGACGTTTTCGTGTACTTTCAACTTCTGTGGTTTGCTGCTCAATATTAGTGGTTTTTTTTCTGTTGTCATAGCTGTCTGACACTAGGTGGCAGGTGCATGGTTGTTAGCTTATGTTTTAAGTTTTAACTTTGTTTTTTACATTATTTCACTGTTCTATAAAAGAACGATGTGTAAAATTTACCTGTAATGATGCATACAATGCTAGTTGGCTACTTTGGTTTCTTTTTTGTTGGAGGAATGCAAAAACTATGCTAGCAATGGAACAATTTATCAAATCCTTAAAAATATTCAAATGCCAATAGTATGTTTTCTCTAGTTTCCTTTACTTTTGCTTACTGCTCAGAATCCCATTTCTTAAACCTTAATATAATATCTAGAAGAATGAACATCAAAGTTATGAAATTCATTGTATGTACTACTTGAAATTGGCATTTTCTTATATCTTTTGCAATTTTAAATATCTTCATGTACTGCAGGGTTTTTGGCGTGGTAATGTGCCAGCTCTTCTTATGGTTGTACCTTACACATCCATACAGTTTGCAGTTCTCCACAAATTTAAGACATACATGGCTGGATCTTCAAAGGCAGGTATATTTCATGCCATGATACAATCTTCTTTTGAATTCTGCAACATGTCATAATTCAACTCTTTAACAACCTGATTTCTGAAATATATTGTGGCATCTTAGTGATTTAAGATTATAGTTATGTACATGGTAGATTTTAGGTATGCTGTATGCATATGTCACGCTGAAGTACTATGCTGATATTTGTTACATTGCACTAAGAAATTACTCTCCAAAATTAAAAATAGTATGAAACTATTTGCCGGATATGAAGAAGCATGCAGTTTTGTTCATTCTTGAGTTTTTCTTTTAAAAGCCCACATTTTCTTCACTGCTAATTGTTTATTGCAATTGCAGAGGATCATATCCATTTGAGTCCTTACCTATCTTACGTCAGTGGAGCATTAGCAGGATGTGCAGCTACAATTGGTTCATATCCATTTGATCTAATAAGAACCATTCTAGCTTCACAAGGTGAACCTAAGGTATGCTAGCTATTGCATAAAAAACAATGAAATTATCATGTGATTCAACAGATTTTTTGTGCTTTTTTTTGTGTTTTTGTTTTACCCTCTCAGAATAATTCATTTTTCAAATGTCGGTCATAGGCCTCTTTTTAAGCCTCAGTTACAGATACTAAAGCTGCCCTTCCCAACTGATAATTTGGAAACATCAATATCATATATTGAGCAAGAGACTAAATTGGAGTGTTAACCTTTATTTGCGTTCATGAATCAATATCAGGGTTATGGGCAAGAACTTAGCAATTGAACCTATAAATTATGCTGGTGGAAATCTGCAGTGTTAGATGTTGAGTTGAAGTGGTGGGGATGAGAAAGGAAGCAACAATAAGCTAATACTTGACAACACCAGCAATTTGATTCAGCTTTATTTATTGTTGTTTCCTTTCCTCCACACGTTTGAATCTTTATACTTACGTACCCCCCTTCTTTTAATTTGAAAGAACTTGCATCATTGGTTGACATTCTTGTGAACATGGGAAGATACTTGTCTTAAACATCTGTTTTGGGAATTTATGGAGAATTTCTTCATAATCAGCAACAGCATTACCTTTCTGATTTATTAAAAAAGAGGAATTATCTCAAGAAATTACCAAAAATATTTTATAAGGAATTGCTTTGAGCCATCTTCAGCTGGTTTGAAGCTTAAAAAACAGTTCACATTTTCATGATTCATGCCCAGGTCAGATGAAAGTTTTCTTCATAATTAGCAGCAACATTACCTATCTGATTTATTAAAGAAGAGGAATTATCTATAGAAATTACCAAAAATATTTTTTAAGGAATTGCTTTGAGCCATCTCCAGATGGTCTGAAGCTTAAAAAAACAGTTCACATTTTCATGATTCATGCTTTAGCAGGTCAGATGAAATCTGATCTCCTCAGAAGCTCCCTGCCTAGATAACACCTAACTTCTTATCAATCTAAATTTTAATAAAGTATTGTGTGTTGACTATATACATCTCAAGAGCTTACTAGCGTTCTTCGCTTCATATTAATATAATTTGATCACGTGCCTTCTTTTTTAAATTTTCAGGTGTATCCTAACATGAGATCAGCTATTGTTGGTGTATGCAAGGCACGCGGCTTACAAGGATTATATTCTGGCTTATCACCCACTCTAGTAGAAATCATTCCTTATGCCGGTCTTCAATTCGGCACTTATGATACCTTCAAGCGCTGGGCCATGGTAAATTCTCTTTTCTTTATTAAATTTATAACATTCTTAGTAGCTCTAAATCGCATCTTACTCATGTATCATTACCAATGTAACCAATCAGGCAATCATTATAGAATATTCACTTATAGGTGTCAAAGTGGACATTTATTGTACTAACTCCTATAATTTAAATCTTTGATGACATTAGGCGTGGAACGAGATCAAATCTCCAGAAATGCCAAATAGTCTTTCAAGCTTTCAGCTTTCACTTTGCGGCTTAGCAGCTGGAATCAGCGCCAAAGCTGTCTGTCATCCTCTAGATGTTGTCAAGAAGAGATTCCAGGTACTTTTCCCTACTTCCTCCCTCTCTTTTTAAAAAACTGAGTTTGTGATGGAATTTTGTTATTGGTTTATTTAGGTAGAGGGACTGGAGAGGCATCCGAGGTACGGGGCAAGGGTGGAGCGTCATACAAACAAAAACATGGTTTATACACTGAGCTTGATATTGAGGAAAGAAGGGTATGCAGGCCTTTACAAGGGCATTCTTCCTTCAATTGTTAAAGCTGCACCAGCTGCTGCTGTAACGTTTGTAGCTTATGAAGCTACTTCTGAATGGTTAGAAACCTTTTCCTCTTCTTAATTGACGCAAAGGGCAGAGGCTTTTTTTTTTATTTTAAAAATCCACATTTAATGGAGGCCGTTGATTCTTTTTTAAAAATTCATTCTTGTATACTGGAAGTGGAAGACCCTGAAAAATAGGAGTTGGGGTCGTCTTCCAAATTTTGTGTGTGTGATTGGTCATGAACTCATTGGTTGATTGGTTTAGGGGGAAGATTCGGAAGGAATAGAACAGATGTTTTAAGGCTATTGTGGGCCAATGGCAACGTTTGAGAGCCTTGAGGGGGCAAAATGTTGACTAGTACTACTATAAAGCATGTATAGTGATTGGTCATGAATCTTGTGAACGAAGGAAATTGATGGATAGCAAACAAAGAAAAAAAAGGGAAGTTTGAAAAATGAATATTTTCTACCCATTTGAATCCGTATACCGTACAGATTCTCTAACTGGGGATATGATTATGTGTTATTATATTGATTTTATACAACTCTCAACGGCGACTTGGCTAACCTTAGAATGTTATAACAACAGTACAACACCACACCACTATGACTAGGTTGACAATGACAACGGGAGTATTCTAGCCAAGTCGCCGTTAGGATGGTGATGATATTGAACTAGTTAAAATAGAAATTTGTACTATTAGATTACGATTGATTAAAGATTTAAGTGGCCAAGTCTGTCAATTATAACTGAGGTAATGTCACGTAGAGAAAGGTTCAACAAAATCTTATTGGAATTCGTATGGGGTGGTGAATAACTGAATATGATAGTTGACTCTCCTTTTAAAAATAAATTACATGTTCAAACCTTATATTTAAGATCCAAATGGAAATTCTCCTATGCACCAATAGCTTGAATATGTTAAAATGATGCGATAGAAAAACCCAAGAAAACTGAAATTCAACTATGTGATAATAATAATAATTGAATTTAGTTAAAATATACTAAAATTAATACAGAGTATATGAGTTATATCCATCTCAAAGACACTGTATAAAAGTCAATGAGCATAAGGATACGCCCTAGACATTTTAATGTTTAATTTTAATATTATTTTTATAATTGGTTAAAAATAAATGATTGTTTAACTTATAATTGTTTTAATATTCAATTCTCCTTTTCTATTTAAGATCACTCACTTTTTTTTAATATGATTTATTAATTTCCTTATAGGATTTTAATTCTGTAAAATGGAAAACATAACCTATGTCGTTAGAAAAAGCAAACTTATAATTATTTAAATTTAATGTTTTATTTGATGTGTACTAGTAATTTTTTACTAATAAAGTAAATTGTAATTAAATTAATTAGTTTACATATTAAAATTATCGATTTTTCTAACCTATGTCCCAAGGGCATAGGTTAAGAACCCTAAAATGGAAATAATTTGTTTAATTTCATTATTTGGGCTTATTTTTATTATTTTTATAGGGTTTATTAATTTTCATTTAGGGTTTTAGTTTCTATAACTAATACTCTTAACCTATGCCCTTAGGGCATAGGATAGAAAAACCGTAAAACTATTTATAATATTAATCTGATAATAACTATAGAAATCATGACAATACAGATCAACTTGGAAACATTGGAAGTTTGAGTAAAACCCAAAAATCTAAAGAACATGCAGCACTTTTTCTATTTTAGTAGAAATTAGAAATAAGAATATGCTTTTGGAAGGGATGAGAAACGGAATTTCGCAAGCCGTAGACTGAGGCAGCAGTCATCTGGACAGATTAAACAAAACAAGTACGAGTATCTTTTGTTGACTTGGACCTTTCCAATTTAATTACAATTTGCTCACCTCGACTCGAAGGATTATTTGTCAACTCAAATTATATTATGATGATGATTGACGAGCTTAGCTTTTGGAATGATCCAGCTTCTTCTAGCGGGCTGTCAAAATTTGACCCGATCTGAGAAATCCGTCCGACTTCGAACCCGACCCGACCCGAGAAAAAGATAAAAAGTTTTATACCCGAGACATGTTTGACCCAAATTGATTTGACCCGAATAAATCAAACTCGAGATTAACCCAAACGCGATTATATCCGAATGGACTAAGCCTGATGTAACCCGATATCCGATGCTACCCGACCTGAAGTCATCCGAAAATCCGAAGTAACCCGACCCGAAACCATTCGAAAATTACATGATGTTTTAAAATATTAATGATAATGAATATTTAGTATAATTATGTTTTTAATTTAAATGTTACATTAAATATTTAGACCCTAGAGTAGTTAAACTACAAAAATCCGTCATTCGATATATGGTTTGAATCAAAATCCGGCTTACTCGAAATCAGATTAACCGGAAATTCGGTCAAAGTCGAATTTCTACACAATAATATCTTTAATCAACAACATAAATGTTTTTCCATAGTGAAATACTGAAATGTTATTTTTTGTCCTAGTCTTATACTCTTATGAGTCGTCCAGTTCGATCGTTCAATATCACTTCACCTATTACTAGATCAATTAAGTATTGGTCATTAGCAAATCACTTACGAATAGAACTGTCAAAAGCTGACCCGACCCGAATCGCCCGAAAAATTTAGGGTCAAGACCCGAAAATTTGAACCCGAAACCCAAAATAAACCGAACCCGATAGACCCGAAACTCGTTGGGTTCAAACCCGAAAAAACCGTTGGGTTGACCCAATTTGTTATATTTTAAGAATATATAATATATTTTGAAAATAATAATATATTTTATTATTAAAATATATAAAAATAATAGGTTTATTATTAAATATCATTTTTAAAATAAAAAATATTTTAATAATTGTAAAAAAATCAATTTTCTTGACCTCTTAGGTCGACCCGACCCGCCCACAACCCGCAATGACCCGACCCGATTTGACCGGTGACCCGTTACGACCCGAACCCGACTCAACCCGAACCCGAAATAACTGAACCCGAACCCGACCTGACCGACCCGTTTGACACCTCTACTTACGAATGATCATGCATCATTTACGAATTAATCTTTACAACCTATAAAGTTGTCCCTCAATGAACACATAAATGCTCTTCTTTTTATTTGAATTTAATTTCCTAATAAACTAATACATTTGAACTTCTACCATCATAATTTTATTAGCACTACTTTGAGTTTATTATTTTTCTATAATCTTTTAAACTTCCTTCTTCAATGTTATAACAACACTCTACCAACTTATTTATTTTTTTAGCATGAAAATTACAAGTTTACTGAACCTTCATATTGTACATTAAATTATCATTAGGTATTTCAAAAATAAAAAAATCATCATTAGGTATATATAATTTGGCTTGTGATTAAAATTTTACTATAAATGATAAAAAAATCTGATATTAAAATTTTACTATAAACTTAGTGAATTTACCCAAAGACAAATCAGAGAATGGAAACTAGCTAACAAGGGTCATTTAGAACTGAAAGGAAAAATACTAAGTGGGTAAAACCCAAAAACGACTATATTAAACTTAACTTTGATGGTGTTGTGTGTGCAGATGGCGTGACTACTTTTGAGTTCATACTTAGGGACTCCAACGACTCTCCCATCTCGTTCGACGGAGGACTGATCGGTCGACATTCTGTTATGATCTCCGAGACCATCGCCTTACGCCAAGGACTTCTTGAGGCCATTCGTCATGGCATTCCCCAGATCCAGATTGAAGGCGATAACTTGCAGCTGGTCAAGGCCATTCTTGGCAACTAGCGCTGCCCGTGGGAGATTGAAGTGTTGCGTGCGGACATCCACTGTTTGTTGGCTCAGTTCCATGATTGGAGTATTACTCATGTCTACCGTGAGCGCAATTCTGTAGTTGACTTCATCGCTAGCTCCTTCCGACGTGTATCTTCCGTTCCACTTGCAGATGACTTAGGTTTCTGTCAGGATGCCCTAGGGCGGTCACTAGTTTGTTAGTGACCTCTCTAATTCCTTTCCTAATCAAAAAAAAAATCAGATACCTTTATATTAACAATATTGTCAATTATCTTTAGATCAACAATATCAATAATATTTCATTAGGTTGCTTTGCCAAGATGTCTTCAACCTTTGTATAACTACGTACTCCTTGCAAGCGCTTGAGGGGGTGATATTAAAGAATTGATTTTAATTAAAGAATTTCACATAATTGTAAGTTTTTAGACTATATACATTCCAACACATTGATATTAGACTCTTAATTTGTAAGAAGTCAAATGAGAAGTTAGAAGAATATAACTGAAATAAAAACTTCATTGCTTAAGTAATATATTATACATAATACAAATTAAATATTAACTCCACCCAAGATAATAAACATTCAAGTTTTACTAATTACACATATACTTTGAATTCTAATTTAAATTAATATATCCATATAAATCCAATACATACTTACACATTCAGTAAGCATATAAATCCAATACCCGTCCAACGGACGGGTAAATTCATCTAGCGATTAATAAAATTCAAATAGCAAAAAAAAATTAAAGGGTATTGTACAAGACCAAAAAAAAATTGTACAAGACCACCTTTATTTTGCAAAATTGCAAAAAAAAATTTAATAACACTCCATATATTAGTTTTTATATAAAAAAAAAAACACTCCATAACTTCTTAAATCACTTTTGTTTGCAATCAACCACCTCTCCTCTATTTCAGCTAAGTATTTTGTTGCTAAAATCAAAATCGAATGTGTACTCTTGCTCGACTTTTATTTTCCCGATTATCTTATCTCATCGACAAATTTAACATTTGGAGACATCAAATTGATCGAATTATCATCTCCTTCATGGTTCACTTGTTCGTCACTGCAACTTCACTACTTAAATCAAAATCAAGGTTTCCCAAACCCTGGTTTTAGCAACCTTGACATAGAAAGAAATTCATGATTGCGGGCCAATACATGGTGGACCATGGAAAACTCGAGATAGATAAAATCATATTCATGAGTTTGAAATTTGAATTAAAGGGGAAATTTAGTTTAAGATTTGTGGTTATGATTGAGATTGATATTAAGAGGGGTCCAGTTAATATGTGTATGGACACACACATTAATAATTTATTATTGGAAAGTTTTTTCTAAACCATTCCCTAAGATAGAGTTGATGAACCATTTTAAAAAAATATAAAAATAACAAACAAATATCAAAACTACTAAATTTCGCATCATGCCCATGTGAATCGAATTTGAGGGGTCACATGCCATCTAAGATGCTAATGGAAATTCTTTTTTGTTGATTTAGAGATCCAAATGAATTTGTAAATCTACTTATAGTAAATAAAGAGTTATTGTATTTTTTCTTCCTTATCACTCTTTCTACAAATTTAAGAGGTTAAACAAATGTTTTCATGGAGGATTGGTGAGAGTAATTGATTGCGAAGGAGATTTAAGGAGTGATTTTATGTAAAAACTAAAATAAGAGGCGGAGTGTTGCAAATTTACCAAGATAAGGGTTGCTTTTGTATAGTTTTGTAAACGATAATTTTTGGGCTAGGAGAAGAAAAAGGCAATTAAATGTTAGATTCAGAAGTATCGCGACCGCATTGTCGACCAATCAAGGCCAACCTCTTTTCAAACCAATCAAATAGAGACAACTCGCTTATCCACATTGGAAAGACATAACAAACACTCTCATCGAACGTTTATAAATACAAAGAGATGGCAAATGTTGTAGGGGTCGAAAAACGCCTATAGCTCAAGACTTATCTTATTAACAGAGTTCAATGTGTTGAAACATTCGTAGAGACCGCGCTATAATAAAGGCGAGGTTGATAAAAAGACCTAAAGTTGCTAAGAGTAAGTGTAACCAGCACACATTTCTTGAAAGAGGGTGTGAATAATCAAAATTGTAAACAACACTTGAGCGTCGATCGGTTTGGCACGTCGAAATCAAAGAGTGAAGGCATGTTTGCCCATTTAAATAACCATAAGTCTCGATCTTAGCACTTATTTATTTTAGGTTTCAACGACTTCTTCTTCATAAAACTTCAAAGAAAGAGTCCACTCAAATATATTAGCATTTGCAATGATACAAATAAAACAATTATAAATTCAGAAATAAAGGAAAAACTAGGAAAATTTTATAACAACACAAAATTACTCTATAAAAATTCATTTAGCCACCATCATCCAAATTTATTAGCTATTTTTTTTGGTAAAATGGGAGTCAACGCTCTCCTCAATTTTTAATAAAAATTTAAGGCTAATTAGCAATTAAAAGGGGATAAATGACCAAAGGTTATTCAAGCAATCATTTACTAAAACTCGTTTCCTTTTGGTATTTACATTGCACATGCAAGTTTGGTGTTACAACTTGAGTAAAGTTGTCTAAAGTAGTCTATTCATGAGGAAATTTTTCCTGACATAGAAAAATAAACACAAAGTTGAAGGACAAATTGAAATTGGAATATGGATGTGAGGTTAAGGTGCAATTTGTCTTGAGAGTTCATGACTTGAAAAGGAAGAGTTAAACTTTAATAAATTGAATGTAGCTTCTTTCATTCCCATACCCTTCCAAACTATAAGCTTAACTTAAATCATGAATCCATACATTATATAATTAATTGTGCTTGTAAGCTACATCTAAGGAGTCGAGATATATTAAAAAAATTCCCACAAAAAAAGCAATCAAAACGTCAATTTTCATTGCATTTTAATACGATGACTAACATGAAACCCAAAAAAAAAATAACGAATGCCTCTTAACTGCAATAGATTTTTGAAGGAGCTAAGAAAAAAAATCCTTTTCGTAATTATATGCCATGCAAAGGCCTTAAATCATTAGGAAGATATTTCAAACTAAATAAGCATCAATTTCATAACCAATAATTAATCTTCGAGACAAGGGAACCATGCTTCATTAAAAATACTATCCTACAATCTATACATACAATAGTCAAAAGAGTTGGTTATGTTAATGTATATATTCATACATGAATTTCTTAATTACGATGTGATAATATTCCTTTTAATGTTCCTACAACTGATTTAAATTGCAAAAAAAGTATGAGCTACCGTTAAAATTAAAGATGGGGGCTTTCTTCACTCACCTTTCTGATTGTATGTGTAATAGATATATTTAAATTAGTACCTTCTACACTGTGAGTTGCAAATTAGGGCTTTCAAATTACAAGACATCTCTTGGTTTTGCTATACAGAAACGTACTCTAATTTCATAATAAAAAAAGCCTCTATGATCTAATGAAATGTTCATCTTTATTACTTAGATTGTTCAAAATCTTATCACGAAGAGAAAATCGAATCTAAATAATGGCTTTGATATTCGATAATTCCAATAACACAACCTACTTGATTTATCGTCCCCTTATAGATTTAAAATGATCTACTCTTCACTTTATAGTTGGTTCATGAGATATTTATTTTTTTATTCTAACAAAATAAAATATTTATGCTTAGAATTTAAAAAATCTTTCCTCAAATTTATATTGTTTACTTTTTCCTTAAAAAAGAAATTTCTTATTCCCCCCTTTTATCTTTTTTATTTAAAAATTTATATTCATACATAATTTCTTCTACTTTTAAACAAAAGAGGTTTAAATTAAGCTATATCTATCCCTTTATTCTTTTCCATGTCATAGTTCATGAACCATAAGAAGTAATATCTAAATTGACAACTCGCACGAAGTAGTGTACCATAAGAAAAGAAGAACAAAGTAGTATACTACAAGAAAAGGAATGCAAAAATGGCATATTACTTTTACAACTCAAAACTTATCTAATAGACATTTCTATTCTTCACTCTACATACCCAAAAGGACATTGTTCAATTACACCCTCAATCTATAAATACCCCTCCACATTCACCACTCTCCTCACACCCTTCACTCAATTCAATTATCACAAACACATACACATACACACACACACACACACAAAATGAGTTTCTCTACTATCCCTGCAGATTTCACAACTGTGTCTGGATCAAGAATGAGTCTGGTCGTGGATAGGTCGAATGCGGGACGAGAGTTCAAGGTTCGAGACATATCCCAAGCCGACTACGGGCGCCTCCAAATCCATTTGGCGGAGTCGGAGATGCCTGGGCTAGTGGCATGTAGGCAAGAGTTTGGTTCCTCAAAACCTTTGAGGGGTACGAGGATAACCGGAAGCCTCCACATGACCACCCAAACGGCGGTGCTAGTCGAAACCCTGACTGCCCTTGGTGCTACCGTTCGTTGGTGCTCCTCTGATGCCTTCTCCACCCAGGACCATGCTGCCGCCGCCATTGCACGTGACTCTGCCTCCGTCTTTGCATGGAGGGGCCAATCTCCCCAGGTTAGTTACTTAACAACTTTTCCATCTTCTTGTACAATATATTCTTCATTGGCCAAATTAGCATATGATGTATATTTACATATGTACATATACCTTCCTTTTTTAACGACGAGCATGCACATTCGTTGGAAAACCCCGGTATATATACATACATATATACATGTAGATGCGGTACACTTAAGAGGATGTCATAATATGTACATGGCTATTACCAAATGGACACTAGTTGTGAGTTGTTTAAATACCCGTAGTTGTTAACATTTGCTACGCCCATTTGGTTTTTTTTCGGCATATTAAGCGATTCCTAACACAAGTTGGACTTGCATGTCATCTTATAACTAGTTTTGTTATATGTGTGGTTATTTATAATTATCAACCACTTCATGTGATTATTTTTAGTTTTGCATCTAGTGAAAATATAAGTAATTATTTATAACATCTGATATTATTCAGTTTCACTTACAAACCTTATTGTTAATGTTATCATTCGTATGGGTCATAAAATACTATGTCATGGATGACCTAATAACGATATTGATGGGAACTATTGATGGATTTCAGGAATACTGGTGGTCCGTGGAGAGGGCGTTGGATTTTGGTCGTGAAGGCGGACCAAATTTGCTAATTGATGATGGTGGAGATGCAACACTTTTGATCCATGAGGGGGTAAGGATAGAGGAGGAACATGAAAGGTTTGGGAGATTGCCCGATCCCCAGATTGCCGATAACGAGAGGTCAAGAATCATGATGCAAGTGATCAGGGATGGGATTAAGGTGGATCCAAGGAGGTTTAGAAAGATCCGGGAGGCTGTGGTTGGTGTATCCGAGCTTACTAGCAGTGGTATCAAGCGATTGTACCAGTTGCAACAAAATAAAACCCTCTTATTTCCCGCCATTAGTGTCAATGATATTGCCACTAGCAAGGTAAGTAAGATCACAAATGCAAATTTTATTAATTGCTTTGTTTATAACACTAATTTTGGGTGTTTGAATGTATCCGCTTTATTTTGTAGATCGAAAGCATCCATGGAAGTCGTCAATCCTTTCTTAGCGGATTCCTTAGAGCCACTGATAATGTCGCAATAGCTGGCAAAGTGGCTGTTGTTATTGGCTATGGAGATGTTGGCAGGGGATGCGCAGCTGGTCTCAGGGGGATTGGTGCTCAAGTATTTGTTGCAGAAATAGACCCAATTCGTGCTTTTGAAGCCTCCGTAGAAGGATTTCCTGTTCGTTCTGTGGAAGATGTTGTCTCAGAAGCTGACATCTTCGTCACCGCCACTATGAACAGGAATTTCATTAGGGTCCATCACATGAAGCAGATGAAGAACAACGCTATTGTCTTAAACGTGGGTCAGTTTGAGAATGAGATTGACATTGAGGGTCTCAGGACTTGTCAAGATGTTAGAAGGGTCACGATCAAGCCTTTTATCTCCGATCGATTCATCTTCCCTGAGTCAAACAGGGGTATCATTGTCCTTGCTGAAGGGAGAAAGTTGAACTTTGCATGTGCATCCGGTCACCCAAGCCTTTTAAGATCATTCTCGTTCACCAACCACCTAATGGCCTTACTTGAGCTTTGGAATGAAAGAAAGTCCTCTAATTATGAGAGGAGGGTGTACTTTCTTCCCAGGCACTTGGAGCAGAAGGTTGCAAGGCTACACCTTAGTCACATAGGAGCAAATATCGATAGGCTCACTCCTGAGCAAGCAACTTACCTTAATGTTCCAATTGAAGGTCCATATGGTCCTAGTAACTGTAGGCTAGGTCAGTGAGCCTCAAAGAAAGACAATGAGATGAATAAGGATGCATAATCCATAATTGTCGTTCGAGTTGAATAAAACAAGTGAGAAACATCGTTTCTTTGTTTAGCTTATCGTGCCATTTAATTATCAACTAACACGTGTGAAATTCCTTTGAAAAATAATCATGGCATCTAACTATATTCTTATCAATCAAGCTATTATAACCAAAAACCACACTATATATCAAAAGTGCATCTTCTTCAAAAAAAAATCAAAGAAAGAGTCCGCTCAAATATATTAGCAAGAACAATGATACAAATAAAACAATTATAAATTCATAAATGAAGGAGAAACGAGGAAAATATTGTAAGAACACAAAATTACTCTATAAAAATTCATTTAGCCACCATTATTCAAATTTATTAGCTACTTTTTTTGGTAAAAAGGGAGTCAAGACTCGCCTTGCTTTTTTAATAAAAATTAAAGGCTACGTATCAATTAAACGGGGATAGGCAGGCCTCTAGCCGCATCTAAAAGATACGAGAAATGACCAAGGGTTGTTCAAGCAATCATTTGCTAAAACTCTTTTCCTCTTGGTATTTACATTGCACATGCAAATTTGGTGTTATAACTTGAGTAAAGTTGTCTAAAGTAGTATATTCATGAGGAAATTTTCCCTGAAATAGAAAAATAAATACAAAGTTGAAGGACAAATTGAAATTGGAACATGGATGTGAGGTTAATTAAGGTGCAATTTGTCTTGAGAGTTCATGACTTGAAAAGGAAGAGTTAAACTTTAATAAATTGAATGTAGCTTCTTTCATTCCCATACCCTTCCAAACTATAAGCTTAACTTAAACCATGAATCCATATATTATATAATTAATTGTGCTTGCATGCTACATCTAAAGAGTCGAGATGTATTAAAAAAAAATTCCCACAAAAATGCAATCAAAACGTCAATTTTCATTGCATTTTAATACGATGACTAACATGAAACCCAAAATAAAATATAACGAATGCCTCTTAACTGCAATATATTTTTGAAGGAGCTAAGAAAAAAATCATTTTCATAATTATATGCCCTGCAAAGGCCTTAAATCATAATTATATGCCTTGCAAAGTTCTTACAATGCAGCTTCAAGTTTGTAGCCTTAAACCAAAATGTGGTGTTGGTATCAAAATTGCTAGGGGTGGGACCAAAATCCCTTTTCTTGCATTCGCGTATGATATTATTATCTTTGCCAAAGCCGACAAAAAATCTTGTAACAATATCAAAAGTATCATTAACGACTATTGTCAAATCTCAAGACAAAAAGTTAACTTCTATAAATCTGCATTGCAGGTTACGAAAATTACCAACAACAATAATAAAACACAACTTAAACAAATCATCCATATTACCAACACGGTTGCCTTGGACAAATACTTGGGATGCCCAATTATAAATGGGAGAGTCAAGAAGAACACCTTCAAACCATCAACTCTCAAAACAAGAGCTTAACTGGCTAAATGGAAAGCAAACTCCCTATCCCGAGAAAGGCGTAAAACCCTCATAATGGCCAACAAGGCAATGAAGAAGCGAGAAGTAAGCGGGAACAGAGTTTGTCATGAGAGAAGCATCAATCGTTGCAAGAGCAAGATCGAGGTTATCGGAGTCGCTGTGAGGAAGAAAAGTGGGGACGAAGATGACTATTTTAATTTTGCCTTTACTTTCGCAAATTTTAGAGTGGTTTAGGAAAACTATAAGGATACTACTTTGTTGCTAGAGATATTTGGTTTTGCATGATGTTTTACGCAGGTACGACATAAACTCAAACGAATATCGTGCCACATATGAATATATGAACGAGTGGTCCGCAAACCTATACGAATATCGGGCAATATACGAATATGTGAAGGAGCGGCCCCGCAAACTTATACGAATATCGGGCCATATATGAATATATGAATGAGTGGTCCCACAATTTATTATTTCCGCATTTTTATTTTACCAGTATGTTCTTTAATTGCAAGCTATGCGTGAATCAATTACGCTTATTCTAAAGCCCAAAATGATGAGTATTGAACGGATCGTTTGTCGAGTTTTTATGCGCGAAAAAACCGTGACATTCGAGGGGCAATTTGAAAACGATATTTTTGAGCCAGGTGAAGAAAAAGGCGATTAGATATTTGTAGGTATATTTAAGTGGATTAAAAGGATATACTTATTATTTTTATCCATAAAATAATTAACCCTAATTCCATACCCTTGTCTATATAAACATGCCTTCAAGTAATAAGAAAGGCATGTTCTCTTTTCTCTAGATCTAGCATTGAAGAAGTTCTAATTCTCTTATTCTCTTCTAACTAGTTGAATTATCGTAATAATCACGGGATAATTTTACTAAAGATTATACAATATTAGGATATTAATATAAAATTTAAAATACTGACATATAATATCGTAATAAAATTAGGTAATTAAAAAAATTAAGATCGTGTCCCGTATTTTAATTGAATATATTTAAAAATTATTTTTATTATTTGCTGAGATTTTTCCCCAAATGTAGATTACAATTACTAAAATGTTAATTTCACTTGAATTGAAAATTTTGAAATATTTTTTTTATTTTTCTTAAGATATTAATATGCATAAATAATTAATTTTTATAAAATAATTATTCAGGTTATGCATTAGAGTTTTATCTTTGACTTCGTAATGAAGAATATTAATATAAAGATTGGTATATAAGACAACATAGAGAAAAAATAAAAATAATATAATATTATAACTTAAAGATAATTACGGCAGGATATCTAGAAATGGTAACATAACTTATTAAAATATATTAAAATACTTTTTTAAAGTAAATTTATTAGCATATAGATCAAATTTTGCTAAAACATATGCATAAAATTAAATAGAAAGTATCAAAATATAGACAACAAATTATATGGATATAAAATTATATAAATATGTTATCCATGTTATAAAATCTATTGAACGTATTCAAAAATAATACTATAAGTTATTATAAATAGTTATACCCGTCGTGTCATGCACAACTACATGAATTTAATACTTAATTTATTTAATTAATGATTTTAATTTAATATAAAACTAAAAATAACTTATTTATTATAAATATTTTATATAAAATTTTACATTTGTTATAATGTAATATGAAACCAAAATCATTAAAGTGAGACCAATATGGTTTTGATGGCTTAATGATAATTTATTTATGGAAAAATACAAATATAAATTATTTTAATTACTCTTTTACAAAATAGATAAAAAAGCAAAAATAATGTAACTTCTTATAATTTGTTTAATCAAACTCATTTCGTTAAAAATATTTAAAATGACAATTAATAAGAAAAGATAAAAAAAAATATGAATAAAGATTGAATTTTTTAAAGATAAAAACTCTAGTATATTTTACATGAATAAGCAAAAAAAAAGAAATTAAGAAAAATATAATATAATTTTTTATATTAAAAATCAATTTAGGCAACTAATTATCTAGATATAGAATTTTTTTTTATCAAAATTTGATTTAAGATAAAACTTTCACATAAGATAAAAAGATAAAGATAGAATAATTGACGTTATTTTTAATTAAATTTAGAAATTAAAAATTATTTTTCACATAAATAAATAGAAAAATTTTTTATTGAAAAGGATAAATTAAAATCAATAAAAATTAATTTTTAAATACAAAGTGGGGCCACAGTCAACATGGTGGCTCGAAAAGGTTTATCTTTAATATATAAATAAATAGTTATAGAAGATTATAGATAGATATTTATTAAAATAAAAATTATCATAATATCTAATAACAAATTCAAATTAATTTATTCAAGGAGTTGAATGTAAAATATTGATTCATATAAAATTGTATCAATGTATATTAAAATGTATCATATATTTGATAAGTAATTTATTATATTAGAAAATATTAACATATAGATAAAAGAAAATTATATACTTGGAACCCAAATCTTGTTATAAGATATCAACATATAGATCAAGTTATTATAATTAAAAAATTAAATATATAGAAAGTATAATCTAAGTTATTATAATATTTATTTATAAAAAATTGACATTATTTTATCCAAGTAATGTCATGTGGCGCAATTTTTACAACAAACATGGTTTATGCTTTATAATGTATTAGGTAGATAATTAAGACTTCGTTTATTTATCATCAATAGCTAGACTTGTCAATCGGTTCGGGTCGGTCGGGCTCGGGTTCGGTCATTTTGGGTTCGGTTTAAATCAGGTTCGGTACGTTATGGATCACGGGTCAATCGGGTCGGGTTGTAGCGGGTTTTTGGTCGGGTCGGGTTGACCAGCGGGTCTAAAATATCATTTTTAAAGATTATTAAAAATCAATTTGTAATTAAATAATAATATTTAATTATAACATATTATTAAATATGTATTTTAATAATAAAATATATTATAAGTTTCAAAATAAATTTTATAAATATACTAAATCGGTCAACCCAACGGGTTTCGGATTTCAACCCAACGAATTTCTGGCTCTATCGGGTTCGGTTTATTTTGGGTTTCGAGTTCAATTTTTTTATTCTTAATCCTAAAATTATCGAGGGATTCGGATCGGATTTATGAATTAGGTCAACTTTTAACAGCTCTATCAATAGCTGATTTAGGGCATATGCAAGAAATATCTAGAAACTCAACCTTAAATAATTTACATATATAACAGCTCCATCAGATAATACCTTCCCTAGCTAGGAGAAGATGTTACATTCTGTCCCGTGGCGTGTACTAACCAAAACCCCCAACCTCCCCCCTTTTGACAACTTATGTTCAAATTCCAACGCCTTCTTTTTATAGGTTGCAATTGGGGTGGGTTTATTCCTCGTAATATATATGTACGGCACTAATTGGTATTTATGACTACATTTAACTAAGAACTCAAAGTTAAAAATATTTGTAAATTATTTTCAAGATTATAATTAATAAATTCTAAAAAAGCTAAAATTATTAATTTCTGCCAAAAAAAATATTTTATTTATACCAAATATGGAACTAGTAGAGTTACTTTATATACGATTACTATTATCTCCGAGTACATAGGTGGATTCTAAAGAAAATATATAAATAAAATTTACCCCTTAAATTATAATTGAAAAGTAAGGATTTGATTAAAATCACAATTCTACCAAATCTAATCCGTTAATTTATACACTCATGGATACTAAAAATTGGTTGGAGTTTTCCAACTAGTTGTGTAAACTCGTAAAAATACCTTTTGTTTGACATATATAAGGGCATCTACATTGGGTGAGAGACCATTGGGTCTCTCACATAATTAAATATTAATATTTTGTATAAAATTTTTGAGGGACTGTCCCTCTTGGTCCCTAATTTGAGGGATGTCTCTCACTAGATGAATTGTCAATTCATTTTTTTAATTTTTTTTTCTGCTTTAGTATTTGGTGAGGGACTCCCTCAGAGCCCCCCAATGGACATGCTCTAAAACTAGTAATTAGATGTAAAACTAGTTACTAGTTGTAGTTTTTTGAGAACTCTAGTTTTTTAAACTTTTGGAAGAGTTTTTAGTATTTTTTTAATTAAAAAATAAGTGTTTTCTAAATAAAAATAACCCTACCATAAAATGAAATTAAAATTACCACTTAGTATAATAAATTAGTTTTGTTTTTGAGAGGAAGTACAATAAATTATTTAAACATTATCAAATATTATTTATATTTTTAAAAACTCTAGCTATTTTTACAACCATTCTTATAACTCCAGCTAATTTTATAACGATTTTCCTAACATATACCCCAAGAATATAGTTTAAAATTTTAAAATAGAAATAATTTTTTAAATTTTATTATTTGGGTTTATTTTATTTATTTTTATAGCGTTCATTAATTATTTTTTTAGAATTTTAGATTCTATTAATAATACTTTTAACCTATCACTAATTATTTTGTTGACAACGCGTTAGAGATCTTTATGCAGTTATGCACATGGAAATTAAGTGGAATATAATTTTTATTGTACGTAAATACAACGCCATATCTAGCCCAACAATCTCCTTTATCAAACTTTTGTACCCGTGATCTTATTCTATATAGAAAAAACACATGTTGAAAATAAAAATACTCCGTAGATGTTGGCATAGTCAGCACCTTGAGCAATGCAGCATGAATAGCGGAGATTTGTAGGGTTTTAGAGAGATCTTTGCTGAAATGGAGTCCATAGATAAATAAACGATATATGGATGCCAGATTTAAGAGTCCGTGGTATTTATTAGTACTAGAATTTATGGTGCTGAAGTTTTTTTGGTGCCGATGTTGAAATTAGGTGTTGAAAATAGGTGTTTAAATTAAATATTTTTTTGGTCAGGAAACGGAGCTTAGCTCCTGCGGTAGAACTTTATTAAAAGCATAGAGTTATGACCCTAACGGGGAAGGTACACCAGCCAAAACGAGGCCCGAAATACAACTAGGCAAGTTGAAAAACTCAATAAAATCCGTACTTAAAGAAATGGAATGATTAGCAAGGGCGTCCGCTACCCGATTAGCAGTTCTTGGGATAGGCTTCAAATTAACTTTCCAGTTGGCATCCTTGATCAATTGATAGCACGATTTGAGTAGGAAAAAAATCCTTGTGAGATTTAATTCCATGTTGGGATAATAAATTGAAAGCTTGGAGAGAATCAGTCTGGATCTCGATCCGATTAAAACCGGAACGATTGACAATAATCAGCCGTTGGTGAATAGCTTTAAGCTCGGCTGTAAGGGCATCAGTGCATCACAGTGACCAAACTTGACAGAAAAGGCCTGCACAAAATTCCCGTTCGACTCGCGGAAGATGCCACCTCCTCCAGCTAGGACCGGATTTCCTTTGGATATTGCATCAGTGTTAAGAACAATACAATCTATTGAAGTTGGTGTCCAAATAGGAGAACGAGAAGGCGTTTGCTGCACATTAATATTGCAACTCATGGAACGCTTCGCAGTTTCAAAATCTTCGACAGCGGAAACCACCCACGAACTCAATCTGGTAGCATCATCAAGGGCCTCAAACACCAGTTTATTGCGTGTCTTCCACACATACCAAAGCATCGTGGTGAAGGTTGCACTTCACGAGTCAATGCGCTGAATGTTGGCTGAGATCCAAGAGCGAATATCCATCTCATGAAATCCGGAGCAAGTGAATTACCTGCTAATGCAATCCAGACTTGACGAATAACGCTGCAGTCTCGAAGCAAATGGAGCATTGATTTAGCATTGTGGCAACGAGGGCAATCCGCAGATTGGGCTAAATGGCAACGCACCCTAGTTTCATTACACAATATGGCATTATGAGCAACTAGATAGACAAAGTGGCAAGCACGTTGTTGAGCCGGAATTCGCCAAATCTTAGTCGAACAAAAATCCGAATCAGAATCCACCTGCTGACGCACCCGATCATAAGCAGATCGAGTAGTGAACTGACCAGATTGCGATGCTTGCCAATACATTTTATCTTCATGATCTAGACCAGCAATGACAAAGATAGAAGCCACGCGTTGCAAGATTGAAGAAGGAAGATAGGCCGAAAACCTTTGCCAATTCCAACTCGTAGGCGTGTAATAGTCAGCTACAATACAACATCTTTCAAAATCTGGGATATTCAGCTGAGCATGCTCAATAAGAGGTCTCGTATCACACCAATTATGGAGCCAAAACAGAGTGGACTCCCTGTTACCAACAGCAAAGGCCACACCCTTAGTAAATTACAAAAAAAATTAATATTAACAAAACAAAAATAGATAAAATAAAAAAACACCCTAAACCCTAAAAAATTTAAAGAGATAAGATAGGCTAGTTCCGTAAACTCGATAAGGTAGGAGGGAGCTTATTATTTTTAATCTCATAATAAACTCGATAAGATAGCTTCTATAAGTTTGGTATTAAACACTTATAACGAAATTTATTCTTCTTCATAAATATGATAAGCTCTATAAGATAGTTTATTGGGAGTTGTCGAACGCGCCCTAATTAGGGATAACAAGTTTATGATTATAAGTAGCGCAATAGCCTGAAAATTATTTATCGAATAAAAGTAGCCTAAAAATTATTTCTCGACTAAAAACAGCCTGATTTTTTTGAGGAAGATAGCCTGAAAATTATTAATCCAACAATACATAGTTTTTTAAAAAAATTATATAATCATAAAACACTGTAAATTGATTAGAGCTTGGCATATTTTGAAAAAATTTAAACACTCGTGTAGGCAATATTTAAATTTTTTTTGGTCGAAGTGTAGGCAACTTTTAATTAGTTGTTCATAATATAGAAAAAGAGTCTCGTGCGAATGGTCGTATGTGTGGGAAATAAGAATAAATCTCGATCGTTCAGTCCCTGATTAAACATTTATTTAAAAAAATAAAATACGGCACGGGCGAATTTTTCCCGTATTATTCGCGTATTTTTCAATAAAATACGACACGGGCGAATTTTTCCTGAATTATTCACGAATTTTTCGAAAAATACGTTTTTATGAGACGCGCTCAGTTTGTTCATCAGAAATAGCGATTTGTTCATCAATATTCACCAATTGTTCATCAATACTAACTAATTGTGCATTGAGTTTTTTGATAACATTTTTCATTGATTTCGAACTTTTTTAATTTTTAATTTTAACTTTATTTATGTGTAGGAATACAATATTATGTAGTTTTTTATGCACATATAATTAGTTTTAATATACCCATATTTGTTCATTGATATACTCGTATTTGTTCATTGATATACCCCTATTTGTTCATTGATATACCCCTATTTGTTCATTGATATACTCATGGTATACCATTATTTGTTCATTAGTATACTTCTTTTTTGTTCATTGGTATACCATTATTTATTCATTGATATACCGTATTTGTTCATGGATATACCCGTATTTGTTCATTGATATAACCTTATTTGTTCATTATTATTATACCCTTATTTGTCAATACGAATGAAGTGCTCAATATAGTACCAAATTAAGATAAGTTTGATGCAGGCTAGAAACTTGAATGCAAAAGATAATAGATAAAGAATTTTGACTTTGCAATAATATGGTGTATGCTAAGAGAACGAGATAGCAACAAATAGAAGAGGAGTGCTTGTGCCTTATTTAGCTATGAACAAATTGATGTTATTAATGAACAAATATACATATAGCAATGAACAAATTGAGGTTACTAGTGAACAAATATGCACAAATCGATGAACAAATATGCCAAAACCAATGAATAAATATTTCGTTTTTTATGAACAAAATCACAATGTTGATGAAAATATTGCATGTAATTTTGATACACATTTGTTCATTTTTTATGTACAAACAATAGATTTTTGATGCACAAGTAATAGTTTATTTATGCACAAAATCACAGTTTTGATGAACAAATCCACATTATTGATGAACAAATCCACAATACTGATGAACAATCTGGGCGCGTGTCCTATTTCCGTTTTTTTCAAAAATACGCGAATAATTCGCCAATAATTCGTCCGTGCCGTTTTATTCCCTTTTTAAGTGAAATGATCAGCGCCTTTGATTTTTCTTGATCCAACGGCTATTGTTCTTTCTTATTTCGCACATGAGCGCCCATTCGCACGTGAACCTAACTCCATAATATATTTATATATGAATCGATAAAAAAAATTGACAAATAAAGAACCTTAAAAAGTATACATGAGACAGTTTGCCAAAGAAAATTTATACAATCAAGGCTCACTAATCTAATTAATGGGTAATAAGTAGAGTTGTCAAAAGCTGATCCGACCTGAAAAGCTGATCCGACCTGAAAAACCGACCCAAACCGTCCAAAAATTTGAACCCGAAACTCAAAATAAACCAACACGATAGACCCGAAGTCCGTTGTATTCAAACCCGAAACCCGTTGGGTTGACCCGATTTGTTATATTTTTATAATATATAATATATTTTGAAAATTATAATATATTTTATTATTAAAATATATAAATAATAGATTATTATTAAATATAGTTTATAAAATAAAAAATATTTTAATAATTGTAAAAATTTCGATTTTCTTAACCTGTTGGGTAACCCGACCCGATTTTGACCGGTGACCCGTAATGAACCGAACCCGACTCAACCCGAACCTGAAATAACTGGACTTGAACCCGACCTGACCGATCGACCCGTTTGACAGCTCTACTAAAAATGTTTGAGAATAACTGATTATTAGATCATGTGTTTAAATCCCTCCATTATAATAACTTAATTACCTTCTATAGACTAAAAAAAATATATATATAAAGCATACTAAATTAAGAATCATTTTTAGTTTAATCATTCTAACTTACCTTAGGGTATTAGAGAAGATCTATAGGGGTTTTGTTGGTTGGAGCAACCCTGCACTTTCCAAATGAACAGATTGAAAAATCATTTAAAAAAAAATCAAGATGGTTATAAAAAAAGTGGTTTAAAAGGTGGACAATATTAAATCATTTTAAACATTCTTTTGTAAACTTGTGTTTAATACTACTATTAATAGTTATCTTACGATTGCAGCTTTGAAAAAATCTACTCACTAGAAGAAAGTAAACCCAACTTTGGATATTGGACAGAAAAAAAGGAGGTACTATCTAGTACCACAAAAAGACGGAAGAAAAGCAATTCCCAATTGTACCCTCCTCCAAGTAACATCTCCCCCCATAGAGAGAGTGCGGTGCCTCGTGTTTTTCAAACTTTGCCCTCGTCATCTTCCGTTAATTACTTCCGTCCTTTCTCGTCCTTCTCCGTACTTTACTTATCGCTCTCTTCTCCTTTTACCAAATTACCCTTCTTACTATTTTCTAATCCCAAATTATAAGTACTTTTTTTATAATCACCAAATATTGTTGTTCGGAAATGGTGCGTCCTTGATTATTACGGAAATCAGTTTTTCTATCCTTTCTTTTTAGAATATAGGATAAGAATCCAAATGTGAAAATTAAAATCTTATTTAAGAAAGTATAAGGGTAAATTATATAAAACCACCCTCAAAAGAGAGGCCTTTTTACAAAACCACCCGTAAAAAGGCAAATTGCACGAAACCACCCTTAAAAATGAAGTCTTATTAAAACACCACCCATTACTAACTTCCGTCTATCTCCGTTAAAATATGATTCATCCTTTCCCAAGCCTACCCCTAACCTCCTGCCCACCTGCAAAAAGAACAGCCCATGTGCTAGAGAAGAGGGTGAAATTTGTTTGTTGTTCATTCCAGAAACATTAGATTAAAGATCTTGAGCGTGTAATTTAAAAATGTGAGGTATTTTTTTCAAAATGTTTTTTTGCCAGCATGTAAATTTGTATGCTCAGTATAATAGAGATTTAGGATTTTGATTGAAATGATTGAAATTCCTACCTAATTTGTAATATGTGAAACTATGTCAAAGCATATATATTTTGTTTCAAATGTTTCAAATTTTTTTGCCTAATCTATTCTATAAATGGGTGAAAAAGGGATGTTCATGTTGGATGGACCATATGGCAAGATTATTGCTTTCTCAAAGTAATTTAATTAGTGTCTTTGGTTTCTTCATGAGATGGGATAAATTTTAGAATTGGATAGTGATTTGATAAGAGAAAAAGTTTGACTAATGAAATTGAAATTGGGTTGAGGAAAGAACCGTATTTCAGAGAAGGGAGAAAAGGGGTGAGGAGAAGACAAGTACTAATTGCTTCTGTTTTTTTAAAAATCACTATTTAACGGCAGATGGACGGAAGGGTGGTGGCTTGATAACAGTTTGTTTTAAAAGGTGGTTTAATGCAATTATGTTTTTTAAGGGTGGTTTTTTGAAAAAGACTACAATTTACAGGTGGTTTTATGAAATTTACTCAAAGTATAAATTTTTAAAAAATATAATTTAAAAATCTAAATACGAAATTATTTACCTATTTTTCTAAAATTGGGACTCTTAACCTATGCCTTATATAAGTATATAAATTAGTTTGCACTATTTTTTGAATTTGGAACGTTACCAAACTTTATGTTTTTAATATGTATTTTCTTTTTACTTCACAAACAATACCAAATGTGTAATAGATTGTGGTGTGTCATGGATACTTGTTTGCTCGATCGGTAAAATAAACGTGTAAGTTTTTTCCTCTACAAAAAATTAAGTCATTTATCATTATCATACCTTTTCATTAGATACTTGAATTTATTGTAAGAGGTTCATCAATCATGTATTGCTACAATTGACTAGTGTAGAATGCTAGGTAGACAACATTTTTACAAATGCGTGTTTAAAATTTAGTACAAGTTTGTAGGATATTCACCACATATTCAAATAAGTTGTTAGATTTTTTCCTCTAAAAAAAGTTAAGTCATTTATCGTGATAATATTTTTACAATAGATACTTGAATTTATTCTAAGATAGTCATCAATCATATAATAGTCATCAAACAAGGTAGGCATGCGACACTTTTACAAATGCATGCCTGAAACCTGGTGCAAGCTTGCAAGGTATTCACCACGTGTTGAAATAAGTTGTTAGATTGTACATTAAAAAAATACTTGTCTAACAGAAGAAAAAAATTCGCCTACATTGACAAATAAAAAACTCAAATTATCTCAGTTCTTACAATATATTGTTGTTAAGGATGTACATGTTTTTCATCCAAGTGTTCCTTAATGGTATGCACTCATAATAATGGATAATAATAAATACTATATAGATTTGTTTGCACAAAAAAAAATACTAGTATACATATTCTAACTGGAACATTGTCGAATTTACCTTCTTAATATATAATTTTTTGCTTCACAAAACAATATGAAGCATGTAAATAGACAATAGTGTGTTACAAATACTTATTTGTTCGACAATACAAACTTACTTGTTGGTTTTTTCCTCTAAAAAAATTAAGCCATTTACAGCTATAATAATTTTACAATAGCTACTTGAATTTATCCTAAAAGAGTCATCGGTTATATAATATTGTAATAATTGATTAGCGGAGAATACAAGGCAGACGACACTTTTTCAATTGCACGCTTGAAATCTCGTGTAAGGTATTCACCACGTGTTTAAATAAGTTGTTAGATTTTTCGGGTGATGTATTTAAAAAAAAAAAATCTGAAACAAAAAATAAATTGCTCAGATTGAATAAATAACTCAAATTATTTCAATTTTACAATTCCAAGTACACAACTTGAAAAAGCTATTTTCAAGTTGTGTAAAATAGCTATTTCCTCTCAAAAAAAAAACTTGAAAAAGCTATTTTGTGAAATCTCTAACAATAATAATAGACGAAGAGGGACAAAATTGTCCACCAAGAGAAATCTGACGACAAAGACCTAACTTCCGTAAAGTGCGACGAGGGACACAAAAGTAAATTCAACAGACTTACTTCTTCTTCTTCCTCCTCCGTCCTCCTCTCTTCATCTTCTTCTTTCTGTTCTTCCCCACACAACTTCCCAACCAAATTCCACCGTCCCCTTCTTCCAACTGTTTTCTCCGATCACTCCTCCGTACATTTCTACCTCCATTGGAACCAAATTCATCCAAATCCCTTAACAAATCGACTCCAAATGAAGCGCCAAAAGCAGAATCCATTCGACCTTCTCTCGGAGGAACTCATCTTCTCCATCCTCGACCGCCTCGACTCCTTCCCCAAGAAATCCTTCTCCCTCACCTGCAAATCCTTATACTCCGTCGAGTCCCGCCACCGTACAACCCTCAGGCCTCTCCGCTCCGGCCACCTCCCCAGGATCCTCGCCCGCTACGGAAACCTCTCCAAGATCGACCTCACCCTGTGCCCCCGTGTCTCCGACGGCATCCTGTCGGCGGTCGCGGCGGCGAATTGCGCGCCCGAGCTCCGCTCCGTCGATCTCTCCCAGTCGAGGGGGTTCTCGGCGTGCGGATTGGCGAGTTTGTTCGCCGGATGCGTGAATTTGGCGGAGATTGATCTGTCGAATGCCACGTGGCTTAGGGATTCGGCGATGGCTGTGGTGGCGGAGGCGAGGAATCTGGAGAAATTGTGGCTTGGGAGGTGTAAGCTGGTGACGGATATGGGAATTGGGTGTGTAGCCGTCGGGTGTCCGAAGTTGAAGATGGTTAGCTTGAAATGGTGTCTAGGAATTGGGGATTTAGGTGTTGAGCTCATTGCTATCAAGTGTAAAGAGATTCGGAGCTTGGATCTCTCTTATTTGCAGGTTTGTTTTGTTTTCTGTGCTCTTTGATTTGGTAATTCAAAAGTTCTGAATGTGAACTTGTGCAAGAATTTGCAATTTTATGGCTGATTTTGAATTGATTGTGCAGATCACAAGTGCGTGTTTGCCTGCAATTTTGAAGTTGCAGAATCTTGAAGAGTTGGTTTTAGAAGGTTGTTTTGGGATTAACGATGAAAATCTTGCTGTCCTCAATCAAGGGTCAAAATCACTCAAGGTACTGTGGGCCGCCGACTTATATTTGGCTGAGTTTGGCTTTTGTTCTTTTCTCTTACTATATTGGTAGAGCTTCTATCAATCATCTTGAGAGTTTCTATATATGGTCAGTGGCTAATGATTTGTTTTTGCTAATGGGATTATTGATGTCCTAGAGTTTCTATATATGGTTATTAATGAGTCTTATCGTTTATCATAGCTTAGCTTAGAGCCTTAGCAATATGAGCATTAATGGCTGACTTTTACAAGCTCATTTTAGGGTGCTTTGCTCTCAGCCTCTCACTGCACAGTAGATTGCACTTCATCTGGCCCTGGAATACCTATTTCTTGAGCACTCATAAAAGTTTCTGAAGTTGCATCATTTCTAGAAATTTCCCTTCATTTTTTCTTATTGTGCTGAAGTGTACTTGATAGTACAATTGTTTATTGCTGAATATGGATTCAACACAGAAAGGTAAATAAAATGGTTTGATTAACAGAATCTATTATATTGTTTAGTTAAGGTGAGCCTGTTATGTAGGTAAGCAAGGACTTTGAACAATGTTCTAGCCTAATCATCTGTTTAATGCTTTTATGGTGCTGACTGACTTCTTTTACCTTCTTCAGACTCTTGACATGTCCAGCTGCCAAAATGTAAGCCATGCTGGCTTGACTTCCTTGACAAGTGGAATAGAGGGTCTACAGCAACTCGTATTAAGATATGGGTCTCCTGTAAGACAACTAATTTTACAATTATCTTCTTTCCAGAAATTCTAACTCTTTGAAAACAGTTGATTGATTCTTTCTGGTGGCTTCAGGTGACTCATGATCTCGCTTACAGTTTGAAGAACCTTTCCAAATTGCAGTGCATCAAGTTAGACGGTTGCCTTGTTACTTGCTCTGGTCTTAAAGCCATTGGCAATTGGTGTATGTCACTAAAAGAGATAAGCTTAAGTAAATGCACAGGGGTGACAGATGAAGGCCTTTCTTCCCTTGTAGTGAAGCAGAAAGAGCTAGTGAAACTGGACATCACTTGCTGTAGGAAGATAACTGACTTATCTATTGCTCATATAACAAATTCATGCACACGTCTTAGGTCTTTGAAGATGGAATCCTGTGCAATGGTTTCTAGGGAATCCTTTGTGTTGATTGGGAAGAGATGCCGTTTGCTGGAGGAGCTTGACCTCACAGATAATAGCATTGATGATGAAGGTCCAGTCTTATGGTTTCTTCATATTTTTTTATATGAACTTTTTTATCCCAGTTGATGGAATGAAGTTCTCATAGTGATTTTGCCTTGCAGGTATGAAGTCCATCTCAAGATGTGTAAAGCTTACAAGCTTAAAGCTTGGAATTTGCCATGATGTAACTGATGAAGGGCTTATCCAAGTTGGCATGTGCTGCTCTAAGCTTGTTGATCTTGATCTATACAGGTTTGTGCCTTTGTGGTTATAGATTTGCTTTTCTGCATCAATTTCATTCATTTTTAACTTGCCATGCATTTTATTAGCCATAATGTTATTCCTTCAGAAAAGAAGACACATAGCTAGAAGGGGAAAAAACGGTTACTCTTGTCAATTCATATTCTCATGCCATCCTCAGGGCAAGAATTTGTTGTGATGTTTATATAAGAAACTTGTAAAGCTTCTTATATCAAGTGATTTTCTCATGAGATCTTCAATGCTGGAAAAGAGTAGATATATTTTTCACTCAATATAAGAAGAGTAGAAATGATTTAAGTTCTTGAGCGAAGGATAAGATTTTGGATTATGAAGCTTTCCTGTATCTAAAATAGGGTGGTGGAGCTAGATAATCCTAAATTTATGATTCCTCACATTTACACTCCATACCTTTTCTTGCATATTTGACTAAAATTGGTCCATTTGCTCAGGTGCATTGAAATCACCGATTCAACCATATTAGCTATTGCTAATGGTTGCCCAGGCTTAGAAACGATTAATATGTCCTACTGCAAGGACATCACAGACAATTCCTTGATAGCTTTGTCAAATTGCACAAATTTGATCACCTTAGAGTGCCGGCAATGCCCTCTTATCACATCTGTCGGACTAGTTGCCATTGCTGTTGGATGCAGGCAACTAACCAAGCTAGATATAAAGAAGTGCTATAACATTGATGATTTTGGAATGATCCCACTTGCTCGCTTCTCTCAAAATCTGCGACAGGTAAACCTAGGATGCATTTGGAATACCAAAGATAATGCATTAGATTCAATACACTATAATGCATTCTCCTCAGCGATCCATTACTGTATTATCCCTAGCTTGTGTGATTGACATCTTGAACCGAACTTGGAGATATCATTCCTCTGTTTTTTCAATGCTGTGCAGATAAACTTATCTTATAGTTCGATCACAGATGTGGGGCTATTGTCTCTGGCTAGCATCAGCTGCCTCCAAACTATGATCATTTTGCACTTGAAGGGCTTGACCCCAAGAGGTCTAGCTGCTGCTTTGGTGGCTTGTGGGACACTAACAAAAGTCAAGCTCCATGCTTCCTTTAAATCTCGCTTACCCCGAAACCTATTTGAGCATCTTGAAGCCCGAGGATGCACCTTCTTATGGCGAAGAAAAGAATTTCAGGTCAGTTTTCTTTTCCTTTTTAGTTGTCCTTAAAGGGCCCAAAAAAAGATGGATATATATATTTATGCAAAGTTCTTAAGATCATGTTTCCCTTATTACATTGAATTGATATGTAATATGTTTGTAACCATATGGAAAATACACGTTTTTCAGTTTTTGTGGTCAATCATGGTTTCTTGGTGATATATATAAATCCACTTTGTGAAGCTGTATTGAGTTTTCCGGCTTTTGTGTAATTGATTGGTGCAGGAAGAAATGGATGCAGAGAGTTGGAAGCTTCTATTGGAGGAATTGGAACATTGATTCTTCATAAGCTTTCGAGATGAAGATTTTTCGGGTATACTCAACGAAAAGGCTTCTTCTTAGCGGGATCGTCTTTCATAAATCACAGGCTGTGGTGCTCGTTACTCCCCAAAATTTGCAGTTTTGTATTAAAATGTCTAACTGGGCAGATTAGTGAAATGACTCAAAGTCATGACACCCTCACCTAGAAAATGGTTCTTTGAGGCGTAGAACTTTTGAGTGCTGTGAAAAAAGGATTGCTGTTGGGAAGGTTCTCATAAGAATGGCTGTTTTGGGAACTTCATTCCTTTTGGCTCCTCCTAAGGCTAAGTAATTCCTGTTCTGTAAATGAGCAATGCTACTTTTGCTAAAATTATGAGGTATTAATGTATTATATGATTGTAAGTTAAGCTAGCTTGTCCTGAGAAAAGTATGGAACTACTCTTTTGTAGACAAATAACTTGATGAATGAGTTATAAGCTGGGATGTTTCAAATTCAAACAGCGGAGCATTTTCAAGTGCCTATCTTTTATTTATTTACAATGAGCATAAAATTGGTGTCGAATGCATTTAATAGCGGTATATGATAATATTATCATTGTAAGCTAAGCTGATCAGACTTCTATGTAGAAGAATCAACTTTTGAAATTGCATGATCAGCTATACAATGTTTAGGGTATACTTATTCAAAAGTATATAGAAGTAATGGTAAAGTGAATTTCTCAGAATTTTAAAACTTACATTCTGACTTCTCAATCAGATTAAGATTAAGTGATTAACCCTTGTAGGCTACTAGCATCCATTGTATGCTAAGGAATTTTAAAATCTCAGCAACAAGCATAAACATAAGTTGAAATTGAATTATGAATGATATTATTGTATAGTGTAGTAAATTTCTCAAACCTTCTGAATTCTGATAATGTATTCACAATCAAGTACACAAGGGCTACAAACTGAAGCACCATATGAACATTTAGTTCAATATTGATGTAATACAAACCATAAAACAAAAGAATCAAAATTTGGAGGAAGGAAACATCAATCTGGCAATCCTGTAATAATGAATTATGCACTTTTGAATCGTGAAAAAGGGTTGTAACTTGTAAGGGTGAATGGACAAGATAAACCATATATATGTGTTTGTATGATACTTTGAAGAAGAAGAATTATTTCAGATATAAGACTGGGTTGATAGCTTATATCCAGATATGAGAGCTGATAAGCCAAGGCAGAAAAAGGCAAGGAATGACATGCTAATGGCTGCTGCTGAAGAATCTGTGAAGATGTTGTCTGAGCCCTCTCTCATTCTGTTTGTCAAAGGAACAGCTGAAGATGCAGATGAAACCAACAAGTATGCCACAATCTGCACAACAACATTTCTTGATGAAAGACCAAAATAAAATAAAAAATAGAATAAACCAAGACTAGTGCAATGTCAATGGCAAATCAGAATGTCAAGATCACATAGATATGCAGCAAATTTCAACCCAAGTCAACTCAATTGCGTATCATGACAAAACCAAATCAATCATCATTTCGACAAAAGTCGTGTAACTTTTAGTAATGGCTTCCATCTCAAAAAAAGATTTTGAATTGGATTTTGATATTAATTATATTAATGGAGCATTCTCAATTGGCAGAAGGCCATCCAATTCTTTCATGTTGGGTAATACATCAATACAAAACACAAATCATTCACAACCCTTTTTGACATATAGATAACTATATAGGATAACAGTCTTCATACAAATTCTGTCTGTGCTCCTCTTATATAAAAAATAATGAGAGAACATTGAATTCAATAGGAACTGTCTACCATTTACCAAGAACTAGGGATACCAAGTCGCCAAGCCCTATTTGGCGTAATTGTATTACTTTTCGTGTATATTTTTTCTCAACACTAACAATCTGGTCTCTAGTTGTATTCCTCCTCTTGAGGTGATAAACAACAGTGGATTGATCTGTAATATCCTTATGCAAACTACAATGGTCTACATTGCAAAGAAGTGTTGTACAAATCTACAACAAAATCCAAATTCTATTATGTTTCCCTCCAAAAGAAGCTTCACAGTTCACACACAAATGAACATGCCAATCAGTAATCACTATTCACTAGTACTAAAGAGTTGGGAGTATTTTGTGGGAGGTGAATTTACCTGATCACCAAAGAAATCAGTCAGAGCAGATTTTCTAGAAACAGTCAATTCCTTTGCACTTGTAAACTGCTGAGCATGTACTATAGTTTGCCATCCTGTATACAACGTCGATAGTATTGCAATTGCCAACACATATCTGCAGTCTCAAAATGAATTGAAAAGAAAACCCCAATTAAACTCCATGAATAGTTTGAATCCAATCCGATTATGACATATTATATTCGAAATTGATTTTAGAATGTTGAAATTGGAGGAATTTGTAATTTCTAATTCAGACCTGTACTCTTCATAGTTGTCGAAATTCTTCCAATCGCCATGCTTGTTACTGGCCATGATGATGAAGGAGAGTAGAGACAACACCAAAGCGATGGCTCGCAAACCTACAGATCCCTTTTTCATCAAATCGTCCCTCCGCCACCGCTGGAGCACCGACGAAACTCCGAAACCTCCCGGCGGAGGCGGCGTCGCCGCCGCGCCCTGGCTCTCCACGTCTTCTGGGTTCGCCGGAGGCGGGAATTGAGGTTTTTCCGGAGATGGATGATCGAGATTCGACATTGGGTGGATTTTGGAGTCGAGAATTTTAGGGATTAGAGTGATAGAAAAGGAATGAAGGAAGGAGAAGCAGATGAAACAAGGAATTGAGAAAGATGAAGATGACAGCTCGGATTACTCATTAGAGCTGAGCTGTCGAGGCGCGAGCGGCCTTTATTCGCCAGACTGGAGCCTTCTATTCTAGTTGGACACGTGGCTAAAACCACTTAAAACTATGCTTTTTTTAAAAGGAAAAAATAGAGTTCCAAATTAAATACTACTACGACTACGACTCGATATTTTATAAACATTATTAATAGGATATTAATAAATAAATAAAAATATAATATAAACTTTAATATAAGTAATTTATTGTTCGTAGAATGTATATAATTTTTTAATCAAATATTATATTCTTCCTATTTCATTACTTTTCATGTACGTAAATTTAGATTTTATCAAATATTTCAATATCTATTAAATATTTTATTATCCATTTTTATTAATTTTAAAATTTTTAACTATTTATCATTAATTTTTTATAAAAGAAAATCACTATATTTCTATAAATAAATTCGTCAAAAGATATATGATAAAATATTTATATTTATTTTAAAATATTTAAATATTTTATCTTTAATTTTATATACTTGTATAAGGAAGCTTTCAAAAAATATTGTTATACTAAATAGATATTTTTTGATGTTAGAGATAAATTTAAATAGTTAAAAAGAATTTAATAGAAAGAAGATATAATAATAGAAATAAAAATTAACTTTTTAAATATGAGGTGGGACTAGAATCGTTTTGGTGGCTCGAAAAGGTACAACCTTAATATATAGTTATAGAATATATATTACCTTTTTTTATTTTTAAACATTATAAGTATTTATCATTAATTTTTTTATTATAAAAGAAAAAAATATATCTATAAATAATTTTGTAAAAAGATATCATGCTAAAAGGTAAAAGATATTTATACTTATTTAAAAATATTTTAAATTTGTTATCTTTAATTTTAAATATTTGTATAAGGAAGTTTTCAAAAGATATTGTTATACTAAATAAATATTTGTTTGATGTTAAAGATAGATTTAAATAGTTAATGAAGAATATAATAGGAAAAAGTTAA
This sequence comes from Fallopia convolvulus, assembly GCA_964016875.1. Taxonomy (NCBI): domain Eukaryota; kingdom Viridiplantae; phylum Streptophyta; class Magnoliopsida; order Caryophyllales; family Polygonaceae; genus Fallopia; species Fallopia convolvulus. Next base: position 52,535,711 of record OZ024727.1, on the reverse strand, counting down.
AATATTAGAAATAAAAATAAATTTTGCAAATATGAGGTGGAGCCAGAATCGTTCTGGTGGGATATAGATATGAAAAAAAAGGTAACCGCTCGAAAAGGGACAACTTTAATATATAGTTATAGATTACTTAGGGAAATTCCGAATGGTGACCACGAGGTTTCACAAATTCCGCGTGGTACACAACATTTTCTGAAATTCCGCATGGTAACCTCGAGGTTTTACAAATTCCGTGTGATAACCTTGTAGTATTATATAATGTAAAAAGTAATTGAAAATTAGCCCAAAATTTTACTTAATTACATAAAATCCTTATATATTTAGGTATTCATAAAAAATTACCTAATCTATTTTTTTAGAAAAATCACTTCATTTTATTACTTTTAGAAAAATTGTAAAGATATGTAAAATTTACAAATAATTAATGAAACTATATATTATTACCTTAAAAAACCACCCCTTTTTTTTATAAAAAAATCAACCCTTTCAAATTTCTATCACCATTTTTTAATTATCAAAAGCCCATGCAATTTTGAAAAAAAATCCAACATTTTTTTTATTTCTTCAAAAAAATTAAACTTTTTATTATTAAAAGGTAATATTTTAATGGAGATTTTTTTGAATAAACGGATGTATCTTTACAAAAATGTTGCTTTTAAAAAATAGTATAAAATTAGATTTAAAAAAATAGCAATATATAGTGTCATGAAATTGCATCAATAATGTAACTATGTAAGTATTTTATAATTTTTCTAAAAGGTTATAAAAGTATGTAGCTTTCTAAAGTTATTAGTAAATTTGACATATTCTTATAATTTTTTAAGAGTAATAAAATTAGGTGACTTAAGTAAAAAAAGATAGATTAAGTAATTTTTTATGAATACCTAAATATATGAGGGTTTTATGTAATTAAGTAAAATTTTGGGCTAATTTTTAATTACTTTTTACATTATATAATACTGCAAGGTTACCACACGGAGTTTGTAAAATCTTGAGGTTACCACGCGGATGTTTTGGACATGAATGTTTCCCCTTTTTAGGGGTTGTTGCCTTTTCAAAAAAAAAAAAAGAAGAATATTTTGATGATTTATGAATACATTTCTTATATGTAAGTCAACTGTGGATAGTAAAGATGTTACCCATACTAAAATCTGGCCTTACTTGCTACCATGATCCAATCCAACAACGTGAATTTACTAGTTTTGTTTGTTTTTATAATCATGGTATCAGAAAGTTGAAAACCCGAATTCTATAATGGAAAATTGTTGATTAATTGCGCAACATTTTGTAAATAATAGATCGCGTGATAAATAAGAAAGAAAAACAAGTGTCAATCGACCAACAATATTCCATCCAATACAAAAATCATGTCACACAAATGAAATTAACACCCACTGATCAAAAAAATCAAAAAACAAACATGTCCTTGACAATACAAAAACCATGCACACATTAATCAAGCTTAGCTTAATAAACCTATATCAATTGATTAATTAGTTAGAGGCTTAGAGCAAGAAGCCATGAAGGCTTGGGAGAGCTTGTAACCGGAGAAGAGGGTGGGGTAGACAAGCGCCAAGAACGCGAAGAACAACATGCTCGCGCCTCCTTCCGACTTGCTAGCGAGTTGGTTCAATGCCAAGTTGGTTGAGCCAGCTATTTGCTGTCTCTCATTGTTTGCTAAAGCTAACCCCACCGATGAACCCGACATCAACATGTATGTTATCACTTGGTCGCCGATGAAGTCGATCATAGCGGATAGTCTCTCTTGGCTGATCCATTCTCTTCGTGTAACCAACACGGAAACTCCCTTGGCGGTTTGGACCGCGTTGTATATGAAAGAAACCAATGCAACCGCGAAGACATAGCTATATATACACATGACAAAAGAGAAGTTAAGCTAGGAAGTTTAAATGGTACAAGAAAGGACGAGTTAGTTTTATAGGAATAAGTAATGTTGTGTTACTTGTAGGGGTCTAGCTTGTTGAAGCCATTGATGGTGGCAATGATGACGAAGCACAAGAAAGAAAAGAGCAAGGACAATCCTCTTAAGCCCAATGCCACGGATCTTATCAAATTCGCGTTTTTGCATCTCTGAACGGTAGCAGGGGCATTCGGATTCCCCGTTTCGTTTCCCGTCTTTGGGATTTCGTTTTCTTGATCGATTTGCACGTTTTGGTGATGCATCGGTGGTGGGGGCACGGATGCAGGAGGATCGAATCTGGGCGCTGGAGGGTCGAATCTTGACATTTGAATTGAATGATCAAGTGGTTGTTAAGTTGTTATTATGTGTTGGAGAGGTGTAATTGAGAGAATAAGGCTAGGGAGGAGAATGTATGATATTAAGGTGAACGGAAACTATGTTTAATTGTTGGTTTGGTTCTCTTGGTTGTTATAAAGCTTGTTAGGGTTTGATAAGGTCTTAAACTTGGTGGAAATGCTGGCAACAAGCTAGCCACTAGCTGTGACTTGAAAAAGTCAAATAGCTAGCATGAACGTGCTTGACCCTAATCAAAATGTAAAGTCTACCCAACTTTATATTAATTATTTACAAGCCAAGTAGGTAGCATAAGTTCAATAAACTGTGAAGTAGAATGATTTATTAATGTTACAAAAAATTTTTGGCACAGAATGTGCTAAGAGTGGGCCAATAAGCCCAATATCTGAATATGCTGGCTAGAAGAGTAGAAGTAGTGACCAAAAAAATGTGAAAAAAAAGAAGGATTGTTGCCACTTGAACTCGAGACCAATTGGAAAGGTTTGTGCTGAATCGATGATGGTAGGAGGATTTGTTGCTTGGACATGGCAGATTTTGGTGAGCCCTCCAATTGCATTTTTTTTACTGTTTTTTTTTTTGGGATTTCTTGTTCAATATCTGATTGAAAAGTGGATAAAGGGTCAATTCTACATGGTTCCTTCTCAATTGCTCTTTCATTGATGTGTCTTGGGATTTCTTCAAGGTCTCCTTCTCAGTTGCACCTTAATTCCTGCAAGAATGCGGATGTGTTATTTTTAGAGGTCTGATTTCAAGTTAGCATACAAGATGTTCGATGAATTGACCCAAAGAATTAATACCAACAAAAGTTGAGCTTCAACTAGACTTGCACTAGCAACTAATTAATAAACACCAGTAAACTAATGTTGCTTGCACTAGAAACTAATTAATAAACACCAACAGAAGAGTTTGATACCTTTATAGCACTGATTGGAGATATTGATGCCTTCCTCTTCACACCAACAGAAGTTTGATTGCACTAGAAGGTTTAGATTTTGTATTGGCATTAATATAAGAGTTTAGTTTTAGAGAAGGTTTAGATTTTGAGTTGGTAATTAATTTTTGTCAATGCTGTGGTCTTCAAATTGGTTTTGATTTCATTTTATTTTAGCATTTATAAGTTGATCACACATGAGGTACATATAGTTGTTTAATCATTGTTTCCTTTGTGTTTTCATATTCATAATAGCATAGCAAGTGTATGTTTCTGATGCATTGGTCTTCAAATAAAGTTGAGAGAGCTTGCATCATGTTCCTTAAAGCTCTTCTACTTCAGTTATACACAAATGCACATTTCACTCTTCACACAGATATTGGAGTGGTTAAATATATTCATTCATATTCCTATTTTCTCTCCCTTCTATGGTCAGGTTTATTTGATATGATTCTTGAATGGATTTATGTTTGTAGATTTTTTTTCCCGAGTGCTAGGACAGATTCACAATGAGCAGTGGTACCCATTACTTGATTAAGATAAAATTATATTGGTTACTTTGATTGTGAAAAGTCCCTCTGAAACATATCCAATCAGAAGCCATTCTTCTGCATTCTCTTGTGTATCTTATTGCTTTGCTTTTATTCAGAGGCAAGATGAGCACAAAGAAAGTTGATGAGCAAATGATCAATATTCAGAACAAGAACTCGTCTTACTTTGTTGAGTGGATGAGAGAGAATCAACTGGTACTATACTCGACTTCTGTACAAGTTTATTCAATGCTTGCATTACCTGAGCTTTTGTTGTTCCATCCAGCTGCATCTTTGATAACTAAAAGGTAATTTGGTCTCTCTGTCTCGCACCTCATTTTGTGGGATTGCACTAGTGCTGTTTTGTGTTGTGTGAAAAAAGAATCAACACTTTGAATGTGCATTTCTTCTCTGGAATGAAACTCAAACCCCAATAACTCCAACACTTACGAACTAAAGAATTGAGGCCCCGTTTGGTTGTAATTCATGGAAACGTAAACGGAATGGAAATGAATGTAGTCCATTTTATTGTCAATACATTGATAAAAAAAAATCAACTTGTTTTGCACAACCTCTTATCCATTGTAAAAAGGAGCTTGTTTCACCTCAATCATTCTTCCATCAATGGGGTGGGTAACAAAATGGTGGAATCACTTTCTTCTATCTCACTTATACAATGGACAAGTTGTTGGATGGTTTTTTTTATATAAATGTATCATGACCCTAAAAATGGTCTAGAATCATTTCGTTTCCGTTTCCGTTTACGTTTCCATATATCATGACAAACCAAACGGGGCATGAGTGTTGAAAAACTTGTGCTTTCTTTTCTTTGGGTGTAGGAGGAAGTTGTTAATGGATTTTGGATGGTCCCCCGGGAACAACATTCATATCAATTCTAGACTTTTTTAGTCAACTAGTTCTCTTTGTTAATGGATTTTCTGTAGAGTTTTTGTCACTATAGACGAGCCTTTCTTCCATGGTATTATGTTTGGAATGTACAGTCCTCCATTGATGGGTGCCTTTGTCTTGGTTAGAGGTCCCATTTTGTTTGCATAGTTTGTTGTGCCGGATCCAGCCTATGTGTCCATGAGAAGGTACACAATGAGTTCGTTGAGAATTCAAGGGCGTGCGCCCTTATATGTACAGTTGGTGATCCTTTCAAATTAATTGGATATAGTCATATAGAGCAAGGCCCTCATGTGAGAAATCTCCCTTCATCAAGAAAATGCAGTTAAAGATTTGGTGTTTTTGACATGAATAATTATAAATGTTGCAGATTGATCTTGTGCAATTAATTCAACAAGGTGATGAGGTACATAAAGAGTGTGGTGGTGACCAGATTGGATCAAAGGGCTTCTTCATCCAGCCTACCGCCTTCTCCAATGTCAAGGATGACATGGCTATCGCTCAAGATGCGATCTTTGGACCGACCGGTCCAATCTATCTTGAAATGGAAGCAAGTTAAGCTGTTTACGTACTAATGAAACTGCTGATTTTTTGCCTAGCTATACGTGGAAGAGCATTTTTTGTCACTAATATTGTACTTTATTCAAAAAAATTACCGTGGATGGAATAAAGTTCTCAACGCAAATATCAATAAATAAAAATCTGTTTAGAGAGTCGGGGTTGTGGGTCATGTCTGCCCCATTGTTTGTTCGGGTACTTGGGGCCCATTGGGCCTATTTACCATGATGAATAGAGAGAGTTGTATTCCCATCACCGCAAATGGTGATGGGCTATTCTATGGGCTGCTGATGTGTCAACCTGACTAATCTTACGAACATTGGAATGATACATTTATGAGGTGTGTACTTTGGCTGTTGAAGAAATAAAATTGTGACATCTCAAAAGCCGAAACCACCAGACAGACAGTAGACACATCCATCATGTGAGTTGTTTTTTGTTTCTTTCTCTTTGAATTGAATGCCCATTGGTTCCTCATCTTTTCTATGTTCTTTGCATAATCACAACAAATGTCGTCTTTCCCTGATCACTTGAAGCCAAGGTATCATAGTTTCATTATTTTAGATTTCCAACTTGCTTATCCGAATACATGTTTTACTAAAAAAAATGGTTTTATTGATAAGACTATATAGTCAGCTCCAATTTGGAATGTATTATAGGCTCAAACTTGTTTAACTTTGGACCCTGTTGTTGAGATTACACTTTTCCTATTGATAATTGGTTTTAGAATCTTACTTGACTTGTATATTCAACTTACATATACACAAGTCACAACTCTCGATTTATGATTCCCAAACTTTCACACCAATACAATTATCTCCATTTTTTCAGTGAAGATATTGTAACCCCGTCTCAAGCTCTCTTTATTTCTCTTTATCTTTAGGACTTACCCCGTACTAAGTAGGTGGGGGTTGGGGGTTGGGCGCTTTCTTTAGAGTATAGGGATTGGGGTCGTCTTCGTGCTGTAGACTGGTTATGCTGTTACACATGTTTCATGTTTCTTTAGAGTATAATGGGTAGATAAATACAAGTTTGCTTATAAGAGATGGCATGATGCAAGGTATAAGGTGCTTTTGTATAGTTTATTAAGCTATAATTGGTCAACCTTTGTCCACTTTCGTATATATTGCACACTAATACACCTACTTATACGTGCTATCAAATCGGCCACCTAATGCATATTAATTGGGCATTCCTGGACTCAACCACTTCCTAATTTCTATAGATTAATATACAGTATGTGTCAGTATAAGAAGACACCAATCCACTTATTTGAGTTGCTAATTATAACACAAACACATAAACTAAGTATTGGCGAATCGATCATGGATTAGTTGTACCTATAATAAGCTAACTCGTTGTTTTTGGCAACCTTGGTGCTCTTCTTGTGCCTTTTATTTATTACATTAATATGTATATTATATCCGCGAAATGATACTAAAAGAGTTGACCGGCCTTGGGCTATATATATACTTGTATGTACGTCGTGTGCCATAGAATAATAACCCTCACAATATGATTTTTTTTTTTTGTCGAGAAAGGGCGAGGCCCTAACAAGCTAAAGGAGAGAACAAGAGCTAACAAGCAATAAAAACATGGGCGAGCCCAGCCCCAACATCGTCAAAAAGAAAAGACAAGGAACCCATCGGGTGGTTCCCCAAGAACATAAAATCTAAGAGGGAAAGAAAAAGCAATCTCAACAAGGGAGTTTGCGACGGAGTTCGCTTCCCTAAAGACATAAATGACACAGACAGTCATATTTAGTGCGAGGAAGCCTTGGCAAGCCCATCCTCGATCAATTGGGGCCCGACTTAGTCCACGCAGTGAAAACCTCAGATCTTTGTTTTTTTTTTAATTTTTTAATTAAATTAAAACCTTACACTTGGAGAAGGACTTAGTTTTTTATCGCTTGGGAAAACCTTCCTTCTTGTCGTCGAGATCGAATACTCGCCGCTGGTGACTTTTCTTGGTTCTTCTTCCTTTCTCAGCTCACTCTAAGGTTTTGGTGTTTGTGCTTGGAGAAAAGTAAGTTCTGAATCATTGTTTATTTGCATGTATAGCTACACTTGCCTTGATGTCCAATCCTTATCCTTAAGGGCAAAGCTCGAAATGCTCAGCTTGCCCTCCAAAAATGCACTTTCTTAACATGTGACTCTTGTTCAAATTAGGTCAACCCTTGGGAGGAGCATCTTAGTCATTGGAAGTTTCATGGAAGCATTGACACAATCTTACACGCAATGGTTGTAGACTGTATGTCTGCATATATTATCGGATTTTAGAATGGCTCTTGAGTTCCCTTTGAATAGAGAACAGTTCCATGCATTGTTATTGTTCCTTTTCGATCTAAAGCTTCCTTGAAATACTTGAATAAAATACACTGATTTTCAATAATGTTTATCGTTATCAAAACTGATAGAAATAATTATTATTCCAATATTTTAGAATATAAGTTCCTTAACAGTTTCAACAATACAAAATTCCTTAATTGAATTTCTTGTTACAAGTTGAAAGTAGTTTGAGCCACATATCCAAATTTATTCCATTTTTTTTCAGGTTATCCTACTTTGCTTCGAGACACATATAAAAATAATAATATGACATTTTCTATACATGTGCACACTCATGAATACATATAGGTAATTAATTAAATTTATGTAAATTGATTATAAAGTGCAACTTGAAAACATATAGTACAATTTTCTAAAAGAATGTTAGTGCTATAGACTATGGAGAAGTAATCGAAACCCTAGTATAAGAGCATGCATTAGATGCCTAGCTAACTCCATCTTTTCCCTAGATCACTCATTCCACTAGATATGAGTGTCCCATGCCATTTGTTTATAGATGATATGATCTCCACAACCCAACTCTTCTTTTTTCTCTTCTCAATTGTATTTTAACAGTATTTATTTAATTTATCCATAGTCTTCGAAAGAATAAGTATCTATCTTGTTTTGTGGCTTTAATGCAATCCAGTTTACAACTTGAGTATTATTTTAATATGGGATTGGGTGAGATAATTGAAATTTGAAAGACAAATCCTTTAAACTAAGCCTCTTAATAATTGGTGCCTTTGCGTGTGAATTTGTTAAAGCATACGTAAAACGTAGTACTAATGAATAATGGTCAAAGTATCGACTAATTGGCCTCGTTGATATCCATCGATCAAATTTGATACATGTTTTCAATTTTCAGATATGATATATATTGCTATAAATAAACATTAGTCATGGCAGTCTTATATTGTCACTTTGTCAGTATAGACCGATCTCTTTGATATTAATTATTTGTATATAATATTTGGTTAATTAATTCTAACCCATGTTACTTCAATGAAGTGCATTTTTAAACCTTATATATATAACAAAAGTTAGACCGTATGTAAAGATAATACATACTAGGAGCAATTACATTACAATAGCTACTACTAGGTAGCATTCATAATTATAATTGATTAAGTTGTGTTATTGTATGTTCACATGTATATATCATCAATAGTTCGTACTTCATATGTATTTAGGGATCCCTAAAATTTATCTTAGGCAGCGAACCTTAACTTCATCGATGTAATGTGGCTGTGGGTCCATCACAAAACTAGAGCTGGGTCCCGAATAACTTGACTCGTTTTCTCCTCTTTTTTTTCGACCCAAGCCAGTAGTAAACGGACTAACAATTAGGCGCATTCAACGGTCTAATTGTCAGTTACTTTGTGTTTATTCTCACAAATAGGATCACCCATGGCCATGCATGATGCACCTAGCACTAAACACTAAATATATAGTCGTTTATTTAATTCCTCCTTTATTCTTTTCGAAAGTTCCCCTTAATTTAAAATTCTATCGGTAAGAACACTAAAAGAATTACAGTATTTTTTTTAACATATCTATGCTCCATAGCCTATGGATTGGAGTTTGCATGAGAATGACGTACTGTTTAAGTGAGAAATGAGAATAAACACAACCTTAAGCTCTTATTTAAGGGGTGGTGTACATGATTTTTGGATATATATAGTTAAATGATTAAGATTTTATGGTAGTATCATGAGATTTTCGTTTCGATTTTTACGGATAGTGTTTGACTTAAAAAATAATGAATTTTTCAGTTCAGTTAACCTAAAAATATTAATCGAGTTTTTGATTTTTTGGACACCCATAGTCTTTGACTCTAGATACAACTTCTTAGTATCGATTTTACAATAATGTATGTGGCATAAGGGCACATTACAATCCATGAGATGGACCTTGTGAGAAAATAACATACTACTTTTTCCGTAATTAACCTTTTTGCTTTAAAGCAAGAAAAATCTATCCAAGCATCGTTTGATGACTTGTGCTTGGAAAACCGAGGCTTCCCTAAAGAGAACCAAATCATCCGCAAAGAATAAGTGTGTGAGCTGAACTCTGCCTTCAGAAATCGGTTTCCAGTCACCCGCATTAAATGCGACATTGATTATATGGGATAAGTATTCCATGTAGAGCACGAAGAGGTACAGACATAGAGGATCGCCTTGGCGAACATCTCGCAAAGGCTTAAAGGCACTACCCCTCGAACCGTTCCAAAATAATTCCATGCTACCCTTGGACTGACATTTCATGATGATGTCCACAAGTCTAAGAGGGAATTTCGCCTGGATCATAATCGTATGCAAGAAACCCCATTTGACTCAATCTTATGCAAGAAACCCCATTTGACTCGATTTTAGGCCTTAGCAAGATCAATTTTAAGAATCATAAATCGGGCTGAATTTTGAGCCAATGACATGGAATGAAGCACTTCTTGGACCACAACGACATTGTTAATAATCTGCCCTTCCGGGATGAAGCTAGCTTGGGCCAGAGAAACAGATAATGGTAGTATAGGGTTAAGGCAACTCACTATCATTTTTGTAGGAATCTTGAAGATCACATTTAAGAGCGATATAGGACGGAAATGTGTTGCATTTCATGGCTGATCCACCTTAGGAAGGAGAACTATGAGAGTGTCACCAATGCGAGGCGGTAATTCACCCTCATTGACCATGCACAAAACCATATTGGAAACTTGTTCTCCACACAAGATGCTAATTTTTTTTATAGAAAGCCTCGAGAAAGCCATCCGAGCCAAACGCTTTGAACGAACCCATTAATTTTAATGCATTCCAAACATCAGAAGTATTGTAACGCTGTGACAACTGATCAACACAAGAAGATGGCAGAGTCGGGAAATCTATGCCCGAAAGTTGTATTCTATTTAGATCGGTTGGGGTTTAAGCCGCAAAAAGACGTGAAAAAATTCCAAAACCAACCCTTTAAGTTGCACCTCATCGGAACTCCAATTACCAATCTCATCTTCAAGAGTTTGAATACGATTATGCCGACGTCGAATCACAGTAGAAAGATGGTAGAAACAAGTGTTTCAGCCCCTTTCAAGTAGAAAGAAAGCTCTCGATTTCTGGAACCAGATAAGTTACTCTTGTTGAAGTGCCTCTTCAAGTTCTTTATGCAAGTCCCGCTCAAGTTGAACAAGAAACTGTGATGGACGAACTGCGAGACTTCGTTTGGCTCCTTGAAGCCTCACGCATGTTATGCATTTTCTATGGAAAATATTTCCGAAGACGGAACGATTCCATATCATCAGATCAGACGATAGTGCCTCGAGATAAATTGGCGCATCCAAGTCAAGAGACTAATGATTCAACATACAATCTTGAAAATTGCCATGAAGTAACCAAGCTGCTTGAAAGCAGAAAGGCTTCGGGTTTGTCGAACTCGGATGCCCCGGGAACATGTTGACTAGTATAGGGTAGTGGTCAGAATGTGGTACGAAGAGATGGAAAACACTCGCCTCATGGAATGTCAGACGCCATGCCTCATTGCACAAGCCTCGATCTAGCCTAGCCATTTTGAAAGTATCAACGAATCGACATGTTGACCAAGTGTATTGTGGACCCACAAACCCTAAGTGGATGAGCTGTAATTTATCAATGGACTCACAAAAACCTTTTGAAGCATTGTTAGATGCTTCGGACAATTCAATGTGTTCATCAGCCATCGTAGTAGCATTAAAGTCTCCTACAAGCATCCATGGTTGCCGATTCGTTTGAGTAAAATAAGCAATGGAGTCCTAAAGTGCTACGCGAGCTAGTATTAGGTGCAACATAAATGGCCAAAAGAATCCAAGGGTCCTCCCCACATCTGGTGATGTGATGTATTGTTGGTGAAGAGAGATGGGATTGACTAAAACCTCGGGCATTCTCCATAGAAGCCAAATACCTCCGGAGAAACCCAAATCATCCACTAGAATCACACCATCAAAACCTAGTTGATGGCAGACCTGATCGACGCAGACACCACTAACTCGAGGTTCAACAATGGCGAGAACTGTAGGAAAATGAAGACGGATTAGTTCACGGATGGACGTAAGAAAGTTGGTGTCCCCCGCACCTCGAATATTTTAATAACTGCGGTTTTTGAGGATATTTTTGAATTTTTATCGGATATCCTTTAAACCTCTTTGTCCGTTTTAACGTTTAATCCGATATTTTGTTGGAGATTAAATCCTAGAAAATTCTTGGTGATATCCTAAAATCACAAAGAAATTATTTTATGGATCGGTGTGAATTCTAGGATTTTTCAGTGGAAAAAGAATATTTATTGGATAAGCCGTCTTTTTAATTATGTACCGGAAAGGATTTAAAATACGAAACAGCAGCCTTAAAAATTGAAGGTAGCAAGATAAAATCATGAAAAATTGGTTTTATTGGTCTACATAATTTACGAGACGTTTTGTATTTAGTAAAGGACTTCGGATAATTACTCGGGATTCGTTGTTAATCCGTTTGATCCGAGATTTGGTCACCTTTAATAATTGTTGCTAATGAACAATTTTTATTTAGAAAATTGTTTCAAAAGTGAAGCGGATAATTAGTTATAATTCCGCCAAGATGACTCCTTAAAGCATGATAACTAAGGATTTGTTATATATCGATATTCGGAAATTAAATCGTTTATCGATTAGGAAGTTGTAGGAATTGAGAATACAACTAAGAAGTGTTTCTGTGAGCTCGTTGCTGAGAAATCCTTTTGTTATATTTGTCAGAAGGATGATAAAGATTACTGTTGAATTGCTAAGGACGTTGAGCACACCTTCTAAGGCAAGTGGACGATTCTCTCTTGCGTTATTGTTATTAAATGAGGAATTGAATCCCATTTAATATTTGCGTTGGGAACAACTTGTATGATTAATAAAATATGATAGGTTGTTGTTTTGTTAGAAATAATGACCATATTGTTATTCGTGCAGTTTCGCGATAGAACTGGATTTAGGTCCGTTATGTGTGACCTTGTATGTTGTCTCATGCTGAGACATTATTGTGAAGTAAGTTAGCTTACATGGGTAGGAGCCGAGTCTCCAATGACCTCTTTATAACACAATCCATGTTGGAAGGTTTAGTTCGCTATCATATCCCAACATCCGGGTCATGACTCATACCTCACTCAACGCTGGAGGAGGTGTTATGCACTCTAGCTAAGTGCAATTAGTACTAGTTGTTCGTCAATGATCATGGATGAAATAAACCCTCTCATCTTGACGTCACATGTACATGTGGATTCTCGGCGGTTTCAGTCGATTAAAAGTTACCAACATGTTTGTGAAAAGTTCTGAAAGTAATAAAGATAAGTGCGTTAGGCACATTAATGTACCCGAATGATTATTCTATTCGATAACCATTCTTACTCCCGGTTATGAATGATTCTTAATCAAACTTTGATTAAGTCAATCTGATTAGTCGATGGAGACTTTTCAAGATGTTATGTGATTAATATGAGTTCCCAACAATTGTTTATGCTTCTTAAAGAAACCACAAGCGGTGGTGTTCTCTCTCTTGATTATAGGAGTCTCCTTCTTATTCTCTATAAGACTGCTAACTGTTGGATCATAATCCGAGTCTAATCGGATTTGGATGCCAATATGTTTAGTTACAACCATAAAAACCAAGTTAGATTCTCCGCTTGCTTAGTCTTTCATTAGACTAACCCGTCCATCTTCTTTTCTTTTATATGGTCGGCTGGTGTCCACCGTTGGTTTACGACACATCAGGTTCTTCTTGGAAGTTGATTCAAGAGGCGGATTAAGAGGCTTGAAGCTCCAGAAGTTGAAGAAAGGTTTACAATGGCTATACTTGAGTGAAGATCATGGTTGAACTACTTCAAAACGAAGCTGAGTTTCAGAAATAAGAACTTAAGGAAGACTTGATGAAGATTTTGTTTAAATAGAAAGTTGTTCTATTTATTTACTAATTCTTTTTAAGTTAAGGCTTGTATAAGACCTTTTATTCTCTTTTCCGTTGTAAAGTTTTACTTAATTTTGTTAGGTTTTAAATGGTTTCATTTACCTTGTTTTAGTTTCTTCAGTCAGTTTAAAGCCTTGGGTAGCTTCGGTTTAGTCTTAATCGGGGTTACTAGCGGTAATACCTCTAGGGTAGGAAGGGGGTGTTACAAATATTCCAGATCAAAACACTCATTCTATTCATAATAACCATATCAGAGTTGATAATAGCAATCGGACAAATCATGAAAGGAGATATCAGATTCTCTGATCCTTCAGCAAGTTCAGCGAAACGGTGAATCGCACTACTAAGAGTGCTTGGCATGGAGACTCGGCACAAGATCGGCTGAGTCTCTGTCTGCATCGGAATACGAAGACCAAATTTAAAATATGTAAGGAAACACAACCTCAAGAGTGGTATATGATACGTCCCCTATTTGAATAAGATTTAAATATTGTGATTACTTAGTGGAGCCAAACCCACGCAACAAAAGTAATGGAAAAATGGTTCCACTTCAAATTAAGGAACGACTATAGGTTTCGTACACTGGTATTCAGAGATTCTTGGAGAGAATCAACATTTGCATTGCTAGTTGAATTGTTGGTGCTCGTCATCTTAACGAATTACTAACGGTAAAAAGGTAGTATTGTGGTCAAGCTTCAAACTTGAACAGAAACTTAATTAGGGGTACTACCGAGTAAAATTCTTGATAATGATGGACACCCAATGAAATAGGTAAAAGTGCAAGGTTAATCGACGAAGTTGCCGACATACTGTATTAACTCAAAAAATATCTTATTCTTCTCCTATTTTTTTAAGGGAAATTCCGGATGGTACCCCTAAGTTTTGTACTTTTTCGGATGGTGTCAAAAAAAAATTCTTATTCCGCGAAATACCCCCGAGTTTCTGGTCGAGTTTTTCTCTTGCCCTTTTATCTCAATTTACCCCAACTTCTGTTAGTTTGCTTTAAACAAAAAGGAAATAAAAATGAACATAAATAAATAGAAAAAGAAAAATAGCAAACTAGGTGCTATTTCTCAATCTCAGCCGTCCAACAATGCCGATCAACCGCATAGCAATCGGCCACCCCAACGAAGCCACCCACCCGGCCGCGCTAAAGGCCGCGCTTGCGGAGTTCATCTCCACCCTCATCTTCGTCTTCGCCGGCGAGGGCTCCGGCATGGCGTTCAACAAGCTCACCGATAACGGCTCCACCACGCTGGAGGGGCTCGTGGCCGCCGCCCTCGCCCACGCCTTCGCCCTGTTCGTCGCCGTCTCCGTCGCCGCCAACGTCTCCGGCAGACGCGTCAACCCCGCCGTCACGTTCGGCGCCTTCGTCGGCGGACACATCACCCTCCTCCGGGGAGTCATTTACTGGATCGCTCAGTTGCTCAAGTCCACCGTCGCTTTCCTCCTCCGCAAGTTCGCCACCGGCGGCCTCGTAAGTCAAATGCATAACTTTTTTTATAAAAAATTTCAATTAAAATTACTTGTGTTTATTTTTTTATTTAATAAAGTTTCTTTCTAATCTACTCTAATACATTATAAAGCAGAACCCAAGTCTGTTGTAAAATTTGCGCCATATGAAATTTTTGAATAAATTAATGTGAAATTATATTTTAATAAATTTTGTAACAACTTATAGTATTCTTGCTATATCTATTATTCTATAAAAGAACGTAGAATATGAAATCTCAGCCGTTAATTTTACAAGTTCCTTATCTGAGCCGTTAATTTTTCTATTATTCTATTATTCTTTAAAAGAACGTAGATTTCGAAATCTCAGCCGTTACTTTTAAAAGCGTGCTCGAATTTTTTTTTATGTTCCTCAAAATTCGTGTCGGTGTTGCTTAGCTCTTAAGTAATCTTGGGTACACCGTAAAAAATATATATTCTTCGAAAATCGTGCTGCAATTGTTATTTTAATGTTCCTCGAAATTTGTGTCGGTGTTGCTTAGCTCTTAAGTAATCTCGGGGAGACCGTAAAAAATATATATTCTTTGAAAATCGTGCTCGAATTGTATTTTTAATGTTCCTCGAAATTCGTGTCGGTTTTGCTTACCTCTTAAGTAATCTCGGGTAGACCGTAAAAAATATATATTCTTGCTCGAATTGTTATTTTAATGTTCCTCGAAATTCGTGTCGGTGTTGCTTAGCTCTTAAGTAATCTCGAGTAGACCGTAAAAAATATATATTCTTCGAAAAATCGTGCTCGAATCATATTCATTAAAATTGTACTTCCCATTTTTCTGGCGTGCAACGCACGCCCCAGAAACTAGTATACTAAATAGATAACATATTTATATAATTTTTTATGTATACAATTTTCTATCTATGTATTATGTATTAGTTTACTACAATGGATAACATATTTATATAATTTTTATATACATAAATTCCTATGAGATGATATTTTCCATATTAACTTAATATTTTTATCTATTAACAAGATTTAAGATCTTAATATATATATTTTTATCTTTTAACAAGGCTTGAGTTCCAAGTATAAAATTTATATCTATATAATGATATAATTTTTTAAATAATAAATTTTGTTATGTTGATATATTTTTATTTTGAGAAAAAGATATAATTTTATGTTGATGACTAAGATTATATGTAAATGTCAAAAATTATATAAAAATTCTAATTTTAATTTTAATTAATAAAAATAGTTTTTCTTTATCTTTTTATGCATTTATAACATATTTATATAATTTTTATATACATAAATTCCTATGAGATGATATTTTCCATATTAACTTAATATTTTTATCTCTTAACAAGATTTAGGATCTTAATATATATTTTTTTTTATCTTTTAATAAGGCTTGAGCTCCAAGTATAACATTTGTATCTATATAATGATATAATTCTAAATAATAAATTTTGTTATGTTGATATATTTTTATTTTGAGAAAAAAGATATAATTTTATGTTAATGACTAAGATTATATGTAAATGTCAAAAAATAAATAAAAATTCGAATTTTAATTTTAATTAATAAAATTAGTTTTTCTTTATCTTTTAATGCATTTATATTATAGATTTTTTCTTAAATCAAAGTTTGATAAAAAAAATAGAAAAATTTACAAATCTTGATGAATACTTGCTTAAATTAAATTTTGATAAAAATTTACATTGCATTTTTCTTACTTTCCTCTTTATTTTATTTATGTAAATCTATAACTATATATTAAAGCTATACCTTTTTGAGCCACCAGATTTTGGCCCCACCTTATATTCAAAAAATTAATTTTTAATTCTATTATCATAACTTCTTTGTATTAAATTCTTTTTAAACTATTTTAAATTAATCTCTAACATCAAAACAATATCTATTTAGTATAACAATATTTTTTGAAAGCTTTCTTATACAAGTATTTAAAATTAAAGATAAAATATTTTAAAACAAATATAAATCTTTTAGCATATATCTTTTGATGAATTTATTTATGGATATATATTGAGTTTTCATGATAAAAAGTTAATGATCAATATTTATAATGTTTAAAATTAATGAAAATATATGTATTGGTATATTTGATAAATCTCTAAATTTACATCATGGAAAATTATAAAATATAAATAATATAATATTCAATCTTATCTAATTTTTACTTTATCGAACCACAAAATGAGTTTGATCTCATCTTAAATTAAATTTTAAATATTTTATATAATTAAACTATATTATCTTTCATATTTGATCATATCTTATTTATTAAGTTAACTATTATTTTTTAAATTCTTATCTCTTCCATATTTGAATGTATAAATTTTTATTCATATTTTATCTTCTTTTCTTAATTACATATCTATGAAATATCATCAAGGAAAAAGAAAAAATGTAATTATTTTATCTTAATAATATATCTTCATTCTCAACATTAAATTTAACCATTTTATATTAATTAAAAAATAATACATTCTACGAGCAATAAAATTGCTTATTTTAAAGTTTATATTATATTTTTATTTATTAACATCTTATTTATAATGTCTATAAAATACCGAATCATAGTCGTAGATGGTACGATGGGTATAACTAGTTTTTCTGTTAAAACCTAGCTATTTTTCCCCCTTTTAAAGAGTAAAAGTGTAAAACTAATAATAAAAGTACAAATTAGGTGCTATTTTTCTTTTTTGCTTTTTATTTATTTATGTTTATTTTTATTTCCTTTTTGTTTAAAGCAAACTAACAGAAATTGGGGTAAATTGAGAGAAAAGGGCACGTGACAAACTCGACCAGAAATTCGGGGGTATTTCACGGAATAAGAATTTTTTTGGGCACCATTAAAAAAAGTACAAAACTCAGGGGTACCATCCAGAATTTCCCTTTTTCTAATAAGATTCTTCTCCTTTTTTACTTTCGAAAAATATCTCTTTTTACAAAAAAATATCTACTGATATTTATTGAGGTTTACTAAATGGATTAAGAAGGGTACAGTATTTGAACTGAGCGAGGTACACAAAACATTAATACTCCGTAATATCTTGACTTGATGCTATAAAATTCTATCACGCACTCCTGAAATAATTATTACGGAGTACTATTATTTGGTGCAACTTTTTCTATGTTAATACAGGAAAAGGTCAAGTAATGTCTTATACTCTTATGCGTAATTGTTTATGAGATTATGCATTATTATATGTTAATCATGACAGGTATTGTATATTCAAATTATCAAAGTAACAGTTATTGCATAGTTCAATATTAGCCCACATTTGTTTTACATAATTATTATAGACGATTGTTGAAATCGATTTGTATAAGTTTTTTAATCTAAACTGTAATTTTTTTAAAATAAGGTTAACAGATTAACGTGATCAAGTTAATGCTATTCAGGATTTCAGGATATATATAGAGTTTACTTATTGTTAAATATTTCACGTAGAGCGCACCTGACATGTTAATGAGATTGAGATGTGAGTTCTTATGAGATTTAATTTAATTTGTCTGCATTAATTATAAAGTAGATTCGATCGTTAGAAAAATTATGTCAATCTCTTTCGATAGACAAAATTAATACCAATCATGTGATAATAACGTTCTCCCTATTAGTAAGAGTAACTACAAGTTCTAACTGTACACAGAGTTGATATGTTTGGAGTAAATTATAATGCCCATCGATCACATCGAAGCTGAATAAGCATGTGATCTTCATTGGATCACGATCAAAGCTAATCCAAGTAATAAATAATGCTCACTTTCCAAGTTTAATTTAATTATTGGAGCCGATGTAACACTGCACTAACTTCATTTTTAATTCGGTGAATTTAATGAAATGATCTAAAATTTTCCCCGAGTAAAAAGATACGGAGTACAGACCCTACGTCAATGAATTATTCTGTACTTGGATATTGGATCTGTATTTTTCCAACCCAAAAAATACTCCGTTTTTGGTATTGATACCGACAAAAAAATCCTTTTGATAACCGTGACATAAGGAATTTAAATTGCTTGACATATATTGATATACTCCGTATAGTGTTACACGACAGATAGTATGTCGCACTAGACAAACATAGAACATACGTTTGGTATTTGATTGTAATTGCCACTTCACATAATGCTATGTCGACAAAAAATCCAAGGCTTTAGGAAAGAACTAAACTATAGAAAAATGTATGAATAGATTGTGGCTTCGGTTTTTAATTTGATTGTAAGAGAGATCTTGTTAAACAACAACGACTCTATACCCCTTTGCCTTTAAATGGGACGTGGGAAATGATAGGGATTCATTTCTGACCGTTTAACAAAAGTTACATGGTGGTTACATGGCGGTTACCAACGGTTACCAACGGTTACCAACCATACATTTTATCATCAACGTCTCTCATTAAAGAGACACGTGTTTAACTCCAAACCAATCATAAAAGGAAGTTACAAGACGTTTAAACATCAGTTATCAAAGCGGTTATCATCCAATAAGCACGTGGCGAAAAATCCGCCAGACCGCTAAACTGTTGTTCCCCACAACACAGTTGTTGTTCCCTACAACATGTGTATAGTTTCCGTAACTTAACCTTTATATATCCCTCTAGAACTCAAGTATACTTACACAAGCGTGTACTTCACACCCCCAAACTTGTGATATAGCTAAGTGAGATCCCATAGCGTCGTATATGAACCCCGATCACACTAAAAGGCATTGTTCCCATATAGGGAACAATCACTTGATGACACTAAAATCACCAACAATCCTCCCTCATTTTAGTGTAATCCTTGATTCATAAAATAAGCAAGCCTTCATCCCAAACTCATGCATAAACACAAATATTAAAACGATTGAATTTATGTCTTAGTGTAATTACACATTTCAAACACCCCAGAATCATGGTATCTTAAAGATTGAACCAATCAACCACTTTGGATGCATGAAGATAACACACACATAAGTTACTTTATAATTCTATAGTCTAACATGACTCCATTTAGGGCCTTGAGTCCTTATCCATTCTTGAGCGTATGTGAAGCCAACCCAAACTTCATGGAGTGACCAAACCCCACGCCCATATAGGTAGATCCTTTAGTCGTACACCTACAATTGCACTTTTTCAAAGGAACTATTAAAAAGAGTAAATCTTTAACCTCCAACTTGTAGGAACAGAGCACACATTTGGGGACTATTCCTTTGTGCTCGCAGTTTCTAGGTGTGGGCTTTCCACATTGAATTTTGTCCCTAATTTTCATTAGGTAGGAATTGGGTATCCCACCACTAGAAAGCTTATACGGGTCTTAATCCCATCCCTTTAGCAGACTTGGAGACCAAGTCCCTAGCCAACCCCTTCTTCAAGTGATCAGCCAAATTTTGTTGTGACCTAACAAAATGCACCGAAATCACCCCATGCGTAATGAGCTCTCTTACCGCACTATGCCTCACGCCCAAGTGACGTGATTTCCCATTGTACACATGGCTATATGCCTTAGCCAAAGTTGCAGCGCTATCACAATGGATCGATATGGGTGAAATTGGTTTTTTCCCACAAGGGAACATCATATACCAAGTTCCTCAACCATTCGGCCTCTTTTCCAGCCACAACCAGAGCAATAAACTCCGATTCCATGGTGGAACTTGAGATGCAAGTTTGTTTCTTGGATGCCCAAGATATAGCTATCTGAATACCCCTCTAATAGAAGAATGATCATCTTTATTCGTGATCCAACTTGCATCTGAATACCCCTCTAATACCGAGGGTGATCCAAAATATATAAGACCAAGATCTACTGTTCCCTTCAAGTATTGAAGTACTCGGAAAACTGCTTGCCAATGATATGCACTAGGATTACTAGTGTAACGACTAAGTTTCCCTACTGCAAAAGCAATATCTGGTCTTGTACTTGTCATAGCATACATTAAGCACCCAATTATCCTTGAATACTCAAGTTGCAACACTGTTGTTCCCTCGTTAGGGAACAGTTTGACACTTGGATCATATGGAGTTTTCAAATGAGCATAATTACCACAATTAAATTTATTCAACACTTTCTCAATGTAATGAGATTGTGATAATGACAATCCTCCTTCAACCCGTTTTATCTTAATCCCTAAGATAACATCGGTCTCTCCCATGTCCTTCATTGAGAGTTGTGATGACAAGAATTCCTTAACAAGATCTACTTGTTCTTGATCAGTTCCAAAGATCAACATGTCATCCACATATAAACAAATTATGACTCGATTCATGGAATCATCAAATTTGCTATATACACACTTGTCTGCTTGGTTCAATTTCAATCCATGGGACAACACAACCTCATCAAACTTTCGATGCCATTTGTTTGGTACTTGCTTCAGCCCATACAAAGATTTGATCAATTTGCACACATTATGCTCTTGTCCTTGCATAATAAATCCTTCTGGTTGTTTCATATAAACTTCCTCTTCAAGATCCCCATTAAGGAACGGAGTTTTTACGTCCATTTGGTGGATAACCAGGTTGTGTATCGCCGCCAAGGCAATCAACAACCTAATGGTGGTTATACGTGCAACTGGTGTATAGGTATCGAAATAGTCGGTTCCATACCTTTGTCTAAAGCCTTGGACAACCAATCGGCCTTAAACTTGTCTATAGTACCATCCACTTTCATCTTCCTCTTCAAGATCCATTTACTTCCCAATGGTTTACATCCAGGTGGAAGATCAGCCAGAACCCATGTATTTTTCCCCATGATGGAATCCATCTCATCATTAATGGCCTCCTTCCAAAAGGATACATCTTGAGACTTCATTGCCTCATCAAAAGTTCTTGGTTCATCCTCAATATTGTAACAATACAAATATTGGGATCCAATGTAACACCCCTATTTTACAACACTGGGTATTACCGCCAGTGACCTCGGACTTTACCGTCCAAAGTCACCCAAGGCTTTTAGAATGATATAAAACATTATTAAAGCGCAAATAAGCATAATTCATAAAATAGAAATGGTGCTCCCGAAGGAGACTTGGTTCTTACAAACGTCTTACATTGTCTTCATAATCAAAGGTACTTGAAATCAAATAACGAAAGCAATCTTGTTCAGGAAACCAAGCGATATTAAAACCAAAAGGAAATGATAAATGCATCTTGACAATTCTTTGACCTTCCTTCACTTCACTTCGCCTTACGCCTTGCTAGGGTTCCTGGGCTCTGACATAATTCGCGAGGGGCGATAGAATGC
Source organism: Fallopia convolvulus (assembly GCA_964016875.1). NCBI lineage: Eukaryota > Viridiplantae > Streptophyta > Magnoliopsida > Caryophyllales > Polygonaceae > Fallopia > Fallopia convolvulus. The sequence goes on along the minus strand of OZ024727.1, from coordinate 52,513,538 downwards.
CAGGCAAACATGCGAAAAAGAAGAATTAGTCTAAGAGACTAAGCAAGCGGGAACGGAACTTCCCGAGGGTATTTCGGTAATTTCAATTATTGTCGAAAGAGATAATAAGGTTGTGTTTATGAATGGGCTATACGATAAGGCTTGTTTATGTGGAGTTTTCATGGTTCAAAGGAGAGTATATCTTAGACGAAGATAACTCGATAAGCGGTAGAAGAGCTACTAGATTGTAGACCTTTAGGATTTCGAAAGTATGTTGGGAACATTATTGATTCATACAAGTTAAAAACCTCTCGCGCCCTGAGCGGACCGAGAGCCGGATCGATCGTTTGAGACCGGCCCGGTTTTGGTATCTTAAATGTGCATTGGGCACTTATCTTATATAGTGATGAAAAATATTCGACTTCGTTAATGATTTTTATTTGAAAGTGGTGGGACACGGATAATCCAAGCCACCCGAGGAAAAAACTCAGTTTCCCGGCACTTAGCTAGAGTGCACACATCCCTCCTTGCAATCGGAGCGGATGGGATCATAATCCCGAAAGTCGTAGGTACGTACGACTTAGTAAGGTTATATAGAGGCGTTGGCTAACCCACGCCCCTTACTAGTTCGTTCAAAGTTGATCTCTGAGCGAGATCGCAAGCAGTCAAGATAATAACCACACTAGCATAAATAATCCTATCACGAGAATATAAAGCGAACTATGCTAACAATGGGTCGTTATATCTAGCAATCGATATTTCCTAGGTTCATTTATATTTAAGCACACAAGTTGTTCCCAACATCGAGAATTTTTACGGAATAAAATATAAGGGTCGCAAGGGGAAATTCCACTTGCCTTAGCTTTGAGAGTTCTAACAAACGAGCTTTGACGGAACTTATGCGATTTCCGACTACGAGCGAGGATTCCGACCTATCGACACGGAAATTTACGAGCGAGCTTTAAATCATGATTTTCCTCCTAAGGTTTGGATTAGCTCTTATAATATTTTATAAGAGAGTTGAAATTCTAAATTATTAAGATAATAATTTAGAAAGTTACTTTCCTTAAAATAATAATATTCCTTTATTATTATTTTGATTTTGTAATATCCTTATTATTCCATAAAACCTTTATTAAAATAATCTCTTTTAACTTTATTTGATATTTCTTTACTATAAGTAAAGAAGTAAAATTTCATAAAATATTATACTTTGCCTCGAAGTATTATTCTTATAAAACTATAAGTTCTCCTTAAATTATAGGAAAATCACTTTAACCTTTTTATGTACTTATCTTAATTTAAAATATCACTTTTAAATTCCTTAAGGATCTTGAAGTGATATATCCCTCACCAAGAATATTTTGTTAATAATATACTCTTAGTAAACTTTTATTTACTTCTATGATTCATATTAAATAAAGTTATCATACTTATAGTCCCTTTTCATGTAAGTTTCAATAATTAGGAATTTCTATTTTCTTTATAAAGTAACTTACTATTATTAACATATATTAAATTAATCCTACTTTTTTTATTCCGATAGTCCTTTTATATTATAACGCTTATAAAATATCTTTGACCATAGACTTTAATATCCTCATGTCTTGTAAAAATATAATCATGACTTATAAATATCCCACTTCATAATTATAATCCATTATTATAATACTTTAGTTTATAAAAATAATATCTTCCTTATATTTAAAAGATTTCTTTCCATACAAGTCACTTTATGCTATATAATATCCTAGAATATTTGTAATATCCTACTTAATATATATTTAACCTAGAACTTATGTCTTGTGACAAATCTCTACACTTAGAGATTATTAAACTAATATTTTTCTCATAAATGACTTTAGTAATATATTCATTAATTAATATTATATCTTCCTAAAATCAATATCCAAGGTCAAACTATAGTCTATGTCTACAAGTTTTGAACAATAATTCTTTTATAAAGTTTCTCTACATTTTATTACTATAGAATGTCATAAATATACTAACATCACCATTATCTAATATCATAAATCAACCTAGTTTACTTTATAGTCACATTTAAATAATTAATAAAAATTCCTATTTGTAGTAGATTTACACTTGGAGGTAAACTATTTTATGTTTTATTAAATAATGAATTTATTTAATAAACTTATCTTTATTATTAAAATTACATAATATGATATCATCCATAATCTAAGACATGCAAAATTCATATTTTCTATAATTCTCATTTTCTTTCCTTATGAAGGTGATAATATTAACTTATTGATTTGGTATGCTATAATTTATTTTATAACACTACCTATATTAGGTAATGAGCATGCTTCTAATAAATTCCATAAAATTCATCTATTTGTTTTATTAAACTTAAGTTACCATGGTAACTCAAATTTGTTTCTAGCTTTCAACTTACCAAATCTCTACTCCCATATTTTTATTTCTTATTTTCCTAAATAAATTTCTAATAATCTATAAAAAAAACTTTATTAATTTATAAATGCATAAATTAGATAAATAGAATTTAGGATAGGATTTTATACTTTTGTATTCTGTGTTTACAGAACACTGGAGAGGAAGGCAGGGGAGAGGGGTCGGCGGTCAGGCGGCGCAGCCAAGGCTCCGGTGAAGGCGGCTGGTGGCGCAGGCCGTTTCGGCGGCGGGGGCTGGTGGTCCTCCTAGTGGGCAGGGGCGGTCCGGCGGCTCCAAGGGGAGAAAGAGGAATTTTAATGGTGTTTTTGTGGTGTTTTAATGGAGGAATTAAACTTAGAATGGGGCTGATTTTTGAGGATTAAGAATGCTCTTGCTAGGAGAGGAAGAAGAGAGTTGAATGTGTAATTGAAGAGGATGAATAGGAGCCTATTTATAGACAAATTGGAAGCTTGACAATCCATGCCAATGGTGGATGCCCAATGAGGAGAGGGAGGATGCTCTTGGATTGGTCATAGTTGTGCTTTCTAGAGGATGATGGAGGAGTGATGCAACAATGGAGGTCAAACAAGCAAGAGGGAGGTGGAGGAGGCATGCATTGGCTTCTACCATTTCTACGTCAATTCAAATCAGACATCAGTCTGATGTCTTTTGGAGAATGAAGGAGGATTATTTGATATAAGATAAAAGGGTTGGGTTGAATGAACAAGAAATTGCAATTGGTCTAGCGGGATTGGAGAGGGGCGTGTGGGGGTAGAGTGCAAGAGGTCTCGGGTTCAAATCCCGGCTCTTGCATTCTTTTTACAAAGCTTGTAACTTAATTTTTAAGCCTTTATGTAATTTATTTTATAAGATGAATTCAACCTCTATAAGGCATTATTTTTATTTAATGCCCTTTTTACTAATTTATACCCCATTTTATTAATCTATGCCTCTCAAGTTATTTTATTGAATTTTATTTAATTAATTCCTTCTTGATAATCTCTTTTAAAGAGAAAGTAAAATTCGTTACGATATTTTAGAAATTCTCTCTTTATTTAGAGAAAAATAATTTATTATAATAAATATTATATTATATTGGATTTAAAATCTTAGAATATCGTGGATATTACATCCAATCTCGTCCCTAGTTCCCTCTACCAAGTAAACTTGGAAATCAGGACCAAAGGACATTTTCTTCCTTACTCTTTTACTCTTCTGAATCTCTGGTTCATTGTTTCCTAGTGAGACGTCACAATCGCTGTTCCCACTAGAACAGTGAATCGTGTTATTGTCTCTACTTGAACTGGGAATAATGTCTTTTGGTATAGGTGTCGATGAAAATCTGTTTTCATCAAATATGGCATCTCTTGACTCTATAACGGAATGAACCGAAATAGATTTGTTTGGTTTAATCACATAGAACCTATATGCCTTGGAATGCTCAACATATTCAATAAAAATGCACTCTACACCTCTTTTACCCAAGGTTTTCCTCTTGGGATCAGGTAGTCTTACAACCGCCCTACAACCCCAAACTCAAAGGTAATTCAAGTTGGGTTTCCTTTTGAACCAAAGCTCATATGGAGTAGTCTTGTTCCTCTTATTTGAAACTCTATTCAATAGGTAACAAGCCGTTAACATGGCTTCTCCCTAAAATCCATCATTTAATCCCGAGTAGGAAAGCATGGAATTGACCATTTCTTTAAGAACTCGATTCTTCCTCTCCGACACACATTTTGTTGTGGTGTATAGGGATTCGTCATTTCATGAATGATACCTACGGATTGGAAGTATTCTGGGTCAAAATATTCACCACCTCTATCGGCGCGCAACTTTTTGATCACTGTTCCTAACTGTAGTTCTACTTCAGTTTTATAAAGCTTAAATTTTTCTAGGGCCTCATTCTTAGCATGCAACAAAAATACATAGCAATAACGAGAATAATCATCAATATACATGACCACATATTTCTTATTTCCCAAAGAAGGGAAAGCATGAAAATCACACAAATCACTATGTATTAAATCAAGCACGACATTGTTCCTTTGAACACTAGGAAAAGGTTGTCTAGTTATCTTAGTAAGCATGCATGTTCTACACTTTTCTATATTCATGTCAAAAGGTGGAATTAAACCAATCCTAGACATATCAAACATGCGTTTATAATGTACATGTCCCACCCGAGCATGCCATAAAGAAGACACTGTACCCGAGGGAACATATTCATGTGTACAAGTCATGTAAATAGAATTTATAACTTTATTAATATTTAACTTAAACATTCCATTACACAGGTAACCACGACCAACAAATACACCGCCTTTCGACAATATAAATTTGTCAGCTTCAAACACCAAACGAAAGCCTAATTTATTAAGGATACTTCCAGCTGAGACTAAGTTTTTCCTTATTCTGGGTACATACAACACATTATTAAGAATTAAAGTCTTCCTAGATGAGAACTCTAACTCCACTTGGCCTTTGCCTAGTACGGGGGCAGTTGACTCATTTCCCATATGAAGGACACGTCCATCATCCACAAGAGTTAATGACTTGAACATAGACTTGTCCCTACACACGTGAGTGGTCGCACCTGGGTCAACCCACCATGATATCTCATCATCCTGCATAAAGAAAGCCTCAGAAATCATAGAAACAAAATCCAAACTAGGAGATGTAACTATATTGGGAACAATCACTGTTCCTTCCTGACCTTGATGAGATTTCTGCCCCTGTTCCTTAGAACCGTGAGCAGTCTGGTTAGAACCATTGTCCTTCTTCCTCTTTGGAGCCGTACAATCCCTTCTAAAATGTCCAGGATTACCACAATTCCAACATCTAACTCCTTTTGAGGAGCGTTTCTTGTTGGGACCGTTACTTGTGTTGTTACGTGGCCTCTTCTTGCCTTTGTTCTTATTCCCTTTCTGGGAACCATCTTCCACCATATTAATGGATGAAGATCCTGGAGTCTCTTTCTCCTTTCCTTTCTCTTGCGTACGAAGGCCCTCCTCAATACGCAAATGGCTTCCAAGTTCCACAAGGAAAATATCTTCCTTCTTGTGCTTGAACATGTGCTTAAAGTCTTTCCATGATGGAGGTAACTTATCGATTACACTTGAAACGGAGATGGACTCGTCCATCTTCAACTTGTGTTGAGCAAATTGCCCCAAGATACGAAGTATCTCATTGAATTATTCCATCACCGGTCTTGAATCGACCATCTTGTAACTGTTAAAGTTACTCACGAGGAACTTCGCACTTGAAGCGTCCTCAGCCATGTATTTGGACTCTAATGAATCCCAAAGTTCCTTGGCAGATTCAACATTTTGGTACACATCAAAGAGAGAATCAGACATACCATTTAAGATGTGGCCTCGACAAATGTAGTCATCGTTCTCCCACTTGCTCCTCTTCCTTAGGGCTTCAACCAACACTTCATCATCGGACACCTCGGGCATCGGAGTGGACATGACATACACCACCTTGAGCGTGGTCAAGAGGAAATGCATCTTCTTTTGCCAACGACGAAAATCCATTCCCTCAAACTTCTCCAACTTTTGGAACTTTGTCGTCATCTCACGCACAGACATCATTGATTAATATTCTAATTTCGATTGTAAGGACTGAGCGTCTTGATGGGAACAGCCATCGAACTCACTTGTCTAGTCTTGAATTTTGCTTGTAGTTTGCGAGGGAACAATCAATGATACATGTACTCGGATAGATTTGAATCGTGTGACACTTTCCGAAATCGGAATTTTTCCCCTTACAAGCCTTAGGGAATCCGTAAAATCTGAAGTGAGATAAGACAAATCTTCTAGTTCTCTCCAAGGCTTTAGGAAAGAACTAAACTATAGAGAAATGTATGAGTAGATTGTGGCTTCGGTTTTTGATTTGATCGTAAGAGAGATCTTGTTAACAACAACGACTCTATATCCCTTTACCTTTGAATAGGACGTGGGAAATGATAGGGATTCATTTCTGGCCGTTTAACAGAAGTTACATGGTGGTTACATGACGGTTACCAATGATTACCAACCATACCTTTTATCATCAACGTCTCTCATCAAAGAGACAAGTGTTTAACTCCAAACCAGTCATAAAAGGAAGTTACAAGACGTTTAAACATCAGTTATCAAAGCGGTTATCATCCAATAAGCACGTAGCGAAAAAACCCACCAGACCGCTAAACTGTTGTTCCCCACAACACAGTTTTTGTTCCCTACAACACATTTGTAGTTTTCGTAACTTAACCTTTATATATCCCTCTAGACCTCAAGTATACTTACACAAGCGTGTACTCCACACCCCCAAACATGTGATATAGCTAAGTAAGATCCCATAGCGTCGTATGAACCCCGATCACACTAAAAGGCATTGTTCCCATATAGGGAACAATCACTTGATGACACTAAAATCACCAACAATCCTCCCCCATTTTAGTGTAATCCTTGATTCATAAAATAAGCAAGCCTTCATCCCAAACTCATGCATAAACACAAATATCGAAACGATTGAATTTATGTCTTAGTGTAATTACACATTTCAAACACCCCAGAATCATGGTATCTTAAAGATTGAACCAATGAACCACTTTGGATGTCATAGATATCCTATTTTTTGTCTATCTAGGGTCATTCATTGCACTTGTTGAACTTGTTCCCTTATCTTGTCATTATGAACTACACATATAAGACCAACATATATGTTTAAATTTTGTATATTAGCTAGCAATGATTGGATTATTTCTTCAGTTTGGGAATGGTTTTGTTTTTAGAGTTGATTTTATGTTGGATTTGATGTACTCTTGTTATGTCCCTAGGACATAAACAAGGTAATTGATAGAAAGAATGAGATTAGGGAGAGATTAGAGGAGGAGAAGAAGAATTGCAGAGGAGGAAGAAGAGAATAGAGGAGGAAGAAGATAGATTTGTTTTCATTGATTCTGGATAACCCGTACAAGATCCCAACTAGTCCCTTTAATAGGCTTTTACCCCTAATCACTATTATGACCCAACTTTCCTCTAATTACAATTATAACCCCTATATTCCCATACATGACACTCGTGTACATGTTAACATGTACTTGTTGGCGATATGTCGGTTAGGTATCTTCGTCGGTGGGCTTGCGAGGAAGGAGGAGACTCAGTTGGGATGGGTAAAGGGTAAAAGGGTTGGGGCAAGATTGTACAAAGGCAGGGTGGTTTGCTTATTCCTTTGGCCATTTTTGTTTGTAACCCCTCTTGTTATTCTTTTGAGCACCCAAAATTAATAACCGTGTATGAACTTGCCCCATTATTGTAAGTGTTTTATTACATATGAGCCTAAAATGAATGTCTTTAATTATTATTCCAATAATAATTTTGGCATGAATTACAATTATACCCTGGTAAAAGAGACATATTATACCCTTCACCACCAACTTTTTTTTACACATATCTCTCTTATTTTCTCCATTTTAAGAGTTAATTGAAAGGTAGAAGAAGAACGAGCTTAAAAGGGGTCGAAATCGCATACATGAAATTGGTTTTTCGAAATGTTGAAGACGACGACCTCCTCACTCGCATGACAACATTTAACTTAATCCGTGCAGTGGAGCCCTGCAAAATAGGCTTGTGCGGATCCTCTGGCCCAATTGTTGCCATCCCGTTTCCCCAGTACTACTTGGTATTTTCCTTCGAAACTCGATGTAATATACATGCTTGGAGTTTCATGCGATTTTTTTATAGGATAGAGTAGAGTTGTCACAAGTACTACTCATACGTACTGAAAACATCCACTAGAAATGAGAACTTATTACTAACCAATTTTAGAAAAGAAAGGACAAACTGCTGCCCGTAGAGTTTCATGCGACTTATTTGCTAGGGTTCCACGCATATAAATTTAACTCCACGTAATATATTTGCACTAAATATTTCACAAACTCTGATTGGTGCACATAACCCATATCACATTTGTAGTCCTCAGAATAAGCCCTTATTTAGTTTGTTTTGGTAAATTGAAGCAGTTTTGTAAGTTAGAGGGCCCTAGCTACCAATGAAGGCAAAAGAGAGCAGAATATATCCGAGCCTGACAGCCTACGGAAACGGCTAGATTGGGGCCCTCTTTCAGCCTGTTCGATCGTATGGGATTCAATTCCGATCAAAACAGAGCTGTTGTGGCTCTGCTGCCCTCTGCATGTGGGTGTGAATGCGTGACTTGTGAGTCCCAAAGAATCATCATCAGCCTGCCAAGTTCAAGGACATTTTGGTCACTTACAACTTGTCTCGTAAAGTTTAGGGGCCCTATTTCCATACCCTTTTTCACACTTCGAATATAAGTATACTTGAAGAATCATTTCTACGTGATATATAGCTCAAATATCACAATATATAAGGTTATCTCGTTGACATAAAAATCAACAAATTAAGCCTCCCATATGCGATGCTATACCTAGCTTGCTCTTTAAATTAACATAATGCCAGTTTCAAAAGGACTGGTATAATGAAGCATGATAAGATGTAACTTTGAGTTTTATATTTTCTTTTGAGTTGAGGTTGAGCCAATTTCTCTCACATTGAAAATTTTAAGGAAGAAAAAGTCTGTGTAAGTGGGATAAAATCTTTATTTGTTACGGAGTAGTTTATATTTTTGAGTTGAAAGATAAGTTTTGACTTTATATTAAAAACTATAATAATAATAATAATAATAATAATAATAATAATAATAATAATAATAATAATAATAATAATAATAATAATAATAATAATAATAATATTGTTGCAACAAGAATGATAAAAGCGAAAAAAGACATAGAGATTTTATGTGGTTTACTAACAGTGCGTTAGTTACGTCACGGACAGAGAAGATGAAATCTTATTATAGAGGCCAAGAGAACATATTACAATAATAAGACGTTTCATGAGTATATATAACGACTTATTTCCTCTCAAAAAAATATACATATAGCGACTTATAAAACGTTAATCAGATTATGGATCATGGGCTCAAAACAGGTAACGATAGGCTCAAAGTAGTATAAGACATATCATACCATTTTGGCGGGTGGCTGCCCCAAACCAGGGGGTGGCGCCCTGAACCCCCGACTTGTTGAGTGAGGCTACAGTCGTTGTTGGGGGCTCTGTCCCCGAACCCCTAGCAAGTACCGATTAACAATAAATTTAAGACACATTAAGAAATACTGTATAATTGATGAAACCTCATCTTGACAAATAGCCTAATTAAAACCTAATCGATGTATCTAATATAAATGACAATGACAGTTGTTATTATATAGAAAGAGAAATGTGATTATTAGGCATGTTAGATGATGATTCATTTTTGGGTTTAGGGTTTAGCATTCGACGTGTGTTATATTTTGGTCATTTTAGCTTACTTGCTTGGTGTTCGATTGATATGTGGAATCGTTTTCCTTAATAATGCTTTTGTTTGACTGTAAAGATGATTGGACTTTCTTACAAGATAGAGCAATTCGTGTTTTTATTCTATTGATCAAGTTAGAGAATCCAGACCCTACATTGAAAGATCAAAATATGACAATATATGTGTTATATAATAAAAAAAAATAACAATCGGTCATCATAGCTTCCTATTTGGATAATTAGATAAATGTGGATGGATGTCCGTGGTCCAAAATTTGGCAAAAATATAAACGAAATCATTTTTTTTTGGGTAGAAATAAACGAAATCTTTTAAAATATTGCTCATTCCACATTTTAAATGTTTATACTAGCTCGATCATATTGCATGTCAGCTTCAACGTAACTCCTTCTAGGAAGTTCCAAAACAAGATAATAATAAAATAATTCAATAGCTTGCTTAACCAACTCAATAAGAATCTTAATCATAATCACATACATAATATATTTATCTTTATTAAATTTTTTTTCCCTTTTGTGTCGGTTAGACAAAACTAGAGATTGTTCACAGCCCGCAAAAGACCCTCATTAATTTATCAAGTTGACATATCACGGATTTACGGGTCCAAAAAGGTTGAAAATTTGGCATAAAAACCAGAACCAGATTTTGAATGCAATGAAGCTCTATAATTAACTAATTTTTATAAGCAAGATCAACACAATATTTTTTTTCATCTTGTTTTTGGCTCGCCCGGTTCGATCGGTCGGACACCTCTACATCCGGACCGGGTACTTCGTAGCCCTAATTTGGGGGAGACCCTCTCAATATCAGTTTCTCCATACATTGCTGCCAGTGAGATTCGAAGTTCGAATCTCCTGAACAACGCTTAAGGAATCTAACACCACTTTACCACTAGACCAACTGGGTATTGGTAGATCAACACAAATTTTTATATAGGCATGAGCATGGAAAACAAGTAAACGTGTTTGTCTCAAATTAACTATAAGGGGGAAAAAAATAAAAAAAACTCATAAGATATGTCATTTTTCAATTAACCACTTGATTTATGCATATATACCATAAATTATTCGAATAGGAACTTTTTTATGCATATTATCGGAAGCTTTTTGTAAACAGGTATGTTGTTTCGAAAACATTGTAGCTTATTATCAGGAAACACTGTTGCTCATGACCTAGCTCAGGTATGTCCTCGGCTAGGTCATGAACAAATGTTTGTATTCGATGATACCGTTAGGTGCATTTGCTGACTTTACCTAAACTTGACATATAATTTACAAATTACACTTTCTTTAAAGTCGAATGTCACTTACACCCAATTTCCGTCTAATTATTCCGTTAAATGCCACGTGGATGGTGTTATTTTATTATTTTAACATTTTTCTCCTTTTATCCTTATTTTGAGTTTTATTAACTCTCAAACATTCAATTTCATCCTTTGTATTCAATTCAAGGTTATTTCTTTATTTCTCTTTCAAATCCCCAATTATGACCTCGAATTTTAGGTTATATAAGGCTTCGACTCTATTCTACTACGAAGTTGAGTAATCGTGTGGCCGTGGCAAAGAGAATAATTTCTTGGAAGCTTGATAGATTGGCTAGAACCTTCTCAATGTCAATCAAGACATTTTCATGTACAAAGGAAACATGGCGTTTTGTAGCTTCTAGTGTAGGTAAGAGCAGATCGAGATTGGCGCTATACATGAAAGCTGAAGAAATCATCACCTGACTAGGATCTCAACACCCCCTTGCAAAGTAATTAGATCCTCTACGGTTGTCGTGTCCTGGAGATCGTCCTCTGTCGTTGCTGCCTCCACCATCATAGTGATTGTCAATGCAGAGTATTTCAAGTTTTGATGTTTTCCCTAGCTCTTTATGGTTTAGTTGTGGCGAATCTAGGGCTCAGCGGAAACTAGAGAGTTTTGATTTTTGTTGTACATGAGGTTTTTTGGAAGATAAGGAGATTTTGGAATCATCAATCAATCAATCAATCAATATATATTATAAAAGTTGGCCGTTTTTAAGCCACCACGTTGATTCTGGCCCCACCTCATGTTTAAAAAAATTAATTTATATTCATGTTATTTCAACTTTTCTAACCGATTTTCTATTTTTTGTATATTTATTTTTCCTAATATTTATCTTTTGTTCAACTATCTTAGAGAATATTTATGATAAGATTTTTCAATATTTTCAATATTATTTTAGATCATGTAAATATTATTTCACGTTTTCTTATTAAATTTTTATTATCTATGTAACATATTCTTGGACAATATCAACTGCAATTAATTATAGGATTTATAACTATAGAGTTTGGTTCAAATGAAACAAATTCTTATCCTAAAACGTGAAACGAATGCACTTTTCCTAGTTAGTAGTGCACTTTTCATACAAAAAAGTGTAATACGAAGAAATCCACTATAAAAAGTACGAAAAGTGCAAATGCGAAAAAATGCACTCTGAAGTAGGAAAAGTGTAGTATGAAATAGAAAAAGTGCATTCGTTTCAGGCTAAGAGTTCGTTTCAGGATAAGAGTTCGTTTCATTTGAACCAAACTCTATAACTATACTAAAGTTGTATCTTTCTTAGCCACCACATTGACTTTGACTCTATTTTATATTTTAATAAGTTAAATTTTATTTATATTACTATATCTTTTTCAATTAAATTTATTGTCAATCTAGTTATTTATAAAAAAAAAAAGTAAGAATTCGAAATTTTTCTAAAAAATAAAAATTACATTATCTTAATCTATATATCTATTTCTATAAAAGTTTTCGTAAATCAAATTATGATAAAAAAATAAAAAAAATTAAAAGATGATAAAAACTACATTATCTATGTCTTTTTACCCATTTATGATGTAAAATATTATTTATATTAAATTAAAATATTTTATTAAATAAATTAAATATTAAATTCATATAGTCGTGCATGACACGACGGATATAACTAGTTGGGGGAAATCATGTTAGGGATTTTTCAATTTTAGCTAATTTTGCTTTGTAAAAATAATATAATAATATAAAAGATTAAAAGTGGAGGGTATTTTGGTAATCTCGTTGATTTTAACCATACTTTAGACGACCGGGTGACATTTAGCTAACATAATGCCTTAATAAGATGACTTAAGGTAAATATGCATTAATTGGGCGGTTAAGTGCAAACTAACCAATTTTGGGGGATGTATTACTATTCGGTTTTTGACCCTACCTATAATCTATGAAAGTTATATTGATAAGATAAGAATAGGAAAAAGCTAAGAAAAAAAAAAGAAGAGAAAATGGTCCCCAAAGCACCCTATAATTGTTCATTAATGGGCCCACCAGCCACCAGTTTCATGTAATGGGCCTCCCTTTCCATCTATTTGGACCGTCCTAGATCTACAACAAGCTCAACGGCTCCTCACGGCGGCCCTCAAGATTGACCTTTCAGTGGCACCTCCTGTAATTTCCCTAACTTACAGTGGCAAACTCGTATCTTTCCCACCGCGTGTTCGGTTCACTCCTCTCTGTGCCGCGTCCTCTCCACCTTCTTCTACAGCCTCCTCACGCCTCCTTTATCTCATCCTCCCAACAAACCAAACGCTTCTCCATTTCCAAAAAGAGAGAGAAAAACAAGAAGAGGAAGAAGAATCCGCCATTGAAGAGCGCCAAGCTAAAGCTTTTTGTCATGCGCATATCTCGCTCACAAAGACTAGTTCCTCTTCGCTTCTTGTTCTCTGATTGAGTATTATTACAATGATTTCCCGTTTTGCCCTTCAATTTCCTCCCTATTTGCGCTTCTTCTTCTACTATCCTTCCCCTTGCTCCCTAGTCGGCGGTAACCACACCTCCGCCCGGTTCTGCTCCAGATAGTCTCCTTCTCCGACGTCGTTTTACTTTTATCCCCCGCACATTTGCAAAAATCCTTTTTTCCATTTTTTGATTTTTTGTTTTATAGAAAGAAAGAGAGAAACAAGAGCATTTTTATAGATTTGTTGGTTTGGCGAAAAACCGCCATGGAAACTGCGAAGCCGAGCTTCCTCCGCAACTTACTGGTGAAGGTCTTCGTCTTCTGTGTCTTCATCATCTGCTTCCGTTTCGCCTACGTCGTCACCATCCGTGGCGAATCCTGTGACATCGGCGACTTCTGCTTCTTCTCCCTCCCCGACAGCATCTCCCTTGTCTCATCCACTGCTTCCGGCGTCACCGCCGCCTCCGCCGTTGCGTCATCCCCCTCCGTGAAGTCTTCCTCCGCCGGCGCCGCCCGCCGGGATCTATGGACTAGCAAGGACTGGAGGATGGCCGTCCACTTCTACTCATCCGTTTTCCAAGATCTCATCTCCGAGGGCTTTCTCTCGCCTGGATCTAAGTCTCTCTGCGTGGAGACGACGGTTGGATCGGATGTATTCGCTCTAAGGGAGATCGGCGTATTGGATTCGGTTGGGGTTGCGAAGAAGGCGGCGAAGCCGCTTGTTGTGGCGTACGCGAACTACACTACCGGCCGTTACTCGTTTGGCGACGATTCGTTCGATTTCGTGTTCGCCGGCGGTGGAGGGATCGACCGATTGGCGAAGGGATTCGGACAATTTGCTGGCGAGGTCGCTCGGACGCTCAGGCCCGAAGGGTATCTGGTCGTCCACACCAAATCCAACGACACGTACAGTCTCAATTCGTTCATTGATTTGTTTTCCGATTGCTGTTCTTTCGTTAAATCTCGTGAAATTGGAGGTTTTGATCCCAAGATGCCGTACATAAGAGAGATTGTGATGAAGAAGGAGAGCCGCCGCCGAAAGGAAAACCCTAGGCGTGGTGATTCCGCAAGTAAATGCGCCGTCCCCGGCTACAAACAAGAATTAGTCGGGCAGGCTGAGCCGTTGATCCCCGAGGAGCCATTGAAGCCCTGGTTAACACTGAAAAGGAACATACAGAACGTCAAGTATTTGCCATCCATGGTGGACATCAGCTTCAAAGGAAGGTATGTGTATGTGGATGTTGGAGCTAGAAGCTATGGCTCCAGCATTGGGAGCTGGTTCAGGAAGCAATATCCTAAGCAGAACAGGACCTTCGACATTTATGCAATTGAAGCTGATAAGTCCTTCTATGAGGACTACAAGACTAAGAAGGGTGTGAATTTGCTACCATATGCAGCCTGGGTGAAGAATGAAACCCTACACTTTGAGATTAATCATGATCCAGGTGATGATCCTGAGGAGAAAGGTGGTCAGAGCAAAGGGATGGGCCGGATTAAGCCAGTTCAATCGAAGAGCGAGCTTGCTAGCCGAGTGGAGACAATCCAGGGCTTTGATTTTGCAGACTGGTTGAAAAAAACAGTGACTGAGGATGATTTTGTGGTGATGAAAATGGATGTTGAAGGAACTGAGTTTGATCTGATTCCAAGACTGTTTGAGACTGGGGCTATTTGTTTGATTGATGAGGTGTTTCTTGAATGCCATTACAATCGGTGGCAAAGATGCTGTCCAGGTGTGAGGAGTGCCAAATATGAGAAAACATATGGTCAGTGCTTGGATCTCTTCACTTCTCTCAGGGACAATGGTGTTCTTGTTCATCAATGGTGGTAAACACGCATCAGCCATTTTCATTCATACCCTTGTAATTTTCATGTATGAATTTGCCAATGTTCCTTTTTCAGTGATTCAACCATCAATGTTTTTAGTTCTCACTTCTCTTCCATCACTTCACAGTTACTAAAGTATTAGAGAAACTGCAGATTTCAATACAATTTAGCTGCAAATGAAAAGTTACTTATATTTGATTCATTTGTTCTTGCCCTCGTCTTTATTTATGCAAGAAACTGTAATTCTTTTGTTTTGGGGTTTACTTTACACTGCTGTATGATATTGAACAAGTGTACTTGTGTAGAGTTGCTTTCGTTGATGATTCATCATTGCTCTTTGAATTTTGTTATGATGTGATTCTGAGCTGGTTTCGAGCTGCATTCACATCAGGTTGGTTAGGAAATTAATTGCTGATGATGTTGTGCAATACTATCTTGGTGGTATCCAATTTGAATTAGAATGTGCTTTATCACATGCACTCAATATCTTTAGACAGTTGTATGATAAGGCCATGTGCTATCTATCCCCTTTGCATGTAGATGTCATGAATCTCTATCATCTGATTTATTGTTTTTGATGCCTGCTGATGTCTTTTTGTTTGGCATTCATGTTTCCAATAGTTTGACCTTTGGCATTATTTGAGGTCTATCTTTTCTAGCCACCAACTGCACCCTATGATACTAAAAGTTGGTGCTTTCTGCTCTTCTAATCTAACATTTCATACTCTCTATTGTTCAATAACAAAGCTCCTAATTCATCAATAAATCATTAACTAAAAGTTTAAAAATGATACGGAGTATTTATTTTCTAACATGATTTAAGGTCTTATACATGCGTCCATTGCAAATCATGTTAAACCAACCTAACTACACACAAAACAATAATTTTTAGCACATAATGTGGACAGCCCTTGGTGTCAAAATGATGGAAGAAAATGACCCATTTGTTTTACTTGCCAAAAATAGGAGCCAGCCCAATCAAATTAGGTACAGATTTAGATAAAATGGTGGCGCAAAATTGTGAATCTCACCAAAGAGGAGGCATCAATGGAGCGGGGAGGAGAGGGAGAAATTTATTCTTTTCATCTCCTCTTATATATTTCTTCACCAAGTCAGAGGAACCTATTCATTTGACTCGACTTCAAAAAATTTCTATCTGTGGGAGGTTTCTTTTACTTCCCCTCTACCTTCCCCGCCGAGTTTGATCTTCCGACAATCGTTGTCTTACAAGAAAGAAACAAACTCGGAGAAGAAACTTGAAGGAAAAACAAAGAATTGTGTTGGTTTGTAATTGCTTGTATGAATCTGTTCCTTGTCCTGCTAACAATTCCATTATTGACGTTTAATTTTGCTTTAAGGTTACCCTACCATTTTGTGGATTTTATCTCCAAACTCATCTCCCCATTTTTACCTTCTTCTATCTCAATCAACTCAATCTCTCCTGGGTCTTGATCAAGAACTCGAATTGTCGCCGAAAAACGGACCAATTTTCGGCTGGACATAATTCATAAGGATCATTTGTGTTTTTTTATATATATATATACAAACACATTTAATTTTGGCCAAAGTGGGTGAAGAAGATGGGAGCTTGTTGTACAAAAGATGCAAGCTTTGCAGCAATCACAGCCCAGGAGATGGAAGAATGTGAAAATGAGTTCCATTGTGAAGATGATCTTGGTTTTATTAAGGGGGAATATGGAGCCTCCATAAGGTTAAATGGATACTCTACATTTGTTTCCATGTCCACACAACAAGGACAGAAAGGTATCAATCAAGATTCCATGACGGTTTGGGAGGTAAATCGATTATCGTGTATGCTTAATACTGAGCATTGGCAAGAAAAAAAAGGGCTTTGTGATTCATTCATTCATTCATTGTTTGCTAAAAATGTTATCTTGATCTTATTGACAGGATTTTCTTGGAGAGAAAGGTATGATCTTTTGTGGAGTCTTTGACGGGCATGGCCCCTCGGGTCATAGAGTTTCGCGTTGTGTCCGTGACAGTATTCCTTGTAAGATTGGCACATTCTACAAAATGCTCCAACATAGAGGTGGGAATGAAAGCAGTGTAGATTTAATCTATAACTCTTGCAATTCCGACGATGATGATAGCAATGAAGACGATGTGAAGAACTCTATGTCGAGTTCGTGGAAGCGTAGTATCATAAGATCCTTCAATGAAATGGATAACGAGTTAAGCTCCAATACGTCCATTGATACTTATTGTAGTGGCGCGACTGGTGTGACTGTCATTAAACAGGTGAGAAAACAAGTTCTATAGATTTGGAGTGCACGAGGGTTTGTTTGGTATTCATATCATGATATCGGTTTTGAATATAGATTTGGGTATATACACGTGAATCATACCTATATCCATTTTTGGTATATCTTGATATCAGTATTAAACCTACCAAGTGGAATCTTGTTATCAATAAGGCGTCATTTGATATCTCCCAAAAAATACTAGTATCAAAGATATTGATTGTATTCTTACCTAATATATATCTTGGACATCACTTGAATACCAAACGAGCACTAGAACCTTTCAACATATACACTAACCCAAAGTGACTAAAGATTATGATTCCTTTTCCCTCTTCACTAGGACGATAGCCTAATCATCGGAAACTTGGGCGATTCAAGGGCAATTCTATGCACTCGAGGGGTCAAGGACCAACTTGTCCCCATCCAACTTACTGTGGATTTGAAGCCAAGTATCACGAGCGAGGCAGAGAGGGTAAGAAATTGCAACGGAAGAGTATTTGCTCTCGAAGAGGAACCCGAGGTTCTTAGGGTTTGGCAACCGGATGAGGATTGCCCTGGCCTTGCCATGACAAGAGCCTTTGGAGACTTTTGTTTAAAAGATTGTGGTGTCATCTCCACTCCTCAACTCTTCCACCATAAGCTCACCGAAAGGGATGAATTCGTCGTCTTGGCAACCGATGGTGTAAGCAATTTACAATCCCATAACCTTGAGCTCAAGATACACAAAAGGCTTAATTAATTAATCCAGGTCTAGATTGAACGATTTTTTACCTAAAATTGAAACAAATTTTCACTTGTAAGTTGTAACTAGTGTAGTACCTAGTTAAACGTGACTCATTTTTTAACATGTATTATTAGTAGGATGATCCAAATGACTTTGTTTTTTTAAAGATTAGCTAGATACTTTTTTTGACCTATAAATGAACCTAGCATGCTAATGTATTTTACTTGAAGTTAACTTGATTTGTGTTGATGGATTTGGCATTAGATATGGGATGTATTGACAAACTTGGAGGTGGTGGAGATAATATCATCGACGAGTAAGCGATCCATGGCGGCCAAGGTATTGATCACATGCGCGACGCGTGCATGGAAGAGCCGCTACCCCAACTCTCGAACCGATGACATGGCCGTGGTTTGCTTGTTCCTCAAGCAACTAGAAACCGGCATGTCCACGTCATCAATAAAACGTGACGTGGACAGCCTGGCGCACTTCAGGTTCAACTACTCCTCCATCAGCTCAAGGCCCAGTTTAAGTGACTTGAACGATGGTGGGGCTGACTCCTTGGGGAGCGGTAGGACCAAGGATGACGTGGACAACGACACGCCGAGATCCACCGGCACCGTTGCCGTCCGGACTACCACCTATAAGAGAAGGCCGTGATGATTGATCGGACGGTTGGGATTTGTTGTTGAAGCAAATTGAGGAACATTGAATGGTGGAGATGCATTTTGGAAGATGAAAGTTTTGGGCAATGAATTGGCGTGAAATTGGGAGGTATTTTGGATCCTCTTTTGGAGCCCAAGTTGTGATTCGCCTTTGAATTATTGAAAGGAAAGGAAAAGTGTGCAAATGTTCTTTACAGATGAGAATCTAAGTTTCACTAGTTTAATGTTATACAAAAGAAGATATTAATAAATGATAATACCATTTTTCTTGGTTTATCAATTTATTATAACAAAGTGACCACTCCGTTTTGAAATGATTTGTTTTATTTTTAATCTAGATTTAAAAATTCTCAAAACTTGGGGCCTGTTTGGATCACATGCATTATAATGCAAAATTACATTATAACATATTTTGCCTCGTTAAAATGTAAAAGTATGTTTGGATGAACTGTTTTCCATGTTTAATTCATGCTTTATTTAAAAAATATTATCATTATTATTTTCACAAAATTTCATTGATACATGTTATATACTTCTATTTCAGTAGCAAGCAAGTCTCAATAAACTATCCAGAATAGTACGTAATCCAAAATAATACAAGATAATGCAAAAGTTCATTAATATGTATTATAATGTAATTTTCAAATTAATGCAAAATAATTCAAAATGACATTATAACTAGAAGTATATGCACGTGCATTTGCACGAGTTAATAATTCTGTTTAAACTCTTTTTTACATGTTTATGTATTTAGTTTTTTCAAATATTATATTACATCAATGATGTTTTTAAAGTTGTATGTCTTTTTACATATAAGTTATCACATGAATTTACAATTGACATTCAATTATTTAGAAAACCTATAAAAATATAGGTTTTCTAAATAATTAATTTATGATTGATGTATAATATTAAGTAAATATTATGTGTGGAAGGTCAAGAAGCTAAGGTAGAGTATGTAAGATATGTATGATATTAAGTCTATAGGAGGCAATTGAATGCTTTAAATTCAAAGCATTGAATGTAAAAAAATATAAATTTACATGTAGGTTAGATGCATGTAATCCAAACAGGCCCTTGGACGGTCCAAAACTTGAGCTACAATGACGAATGTCTTTTATAGTATATTAATGTAATAGAAAATTATCTAATTATTCATTAAACATCCGAATTAAACTATTTTAACTTGAATCCAATCCTACAAATCCTTTGATTACTATCGGCCCTACAAAAAAGAGCAGACAATAAAAGTCCGTTTGGCAATTGGAAATGGAAGAGAAAAGAAATGGTGGTGAAATATGAGAAAGGAAAAGATAAGAAAATAAAAGGTGGGAATTTAGGAGATTTTAATTATTTCTTTGTTTGGCTATAATTGGGTTTTGATAAGAAAATGTGAGTAAGATTTTTTTTTCTTTTTCTTTTTTTTTATTTGAAAGTTGTATTTCTATTTTCCCATCAAATTCCACAAATTTAGCCAATTCTCATATAAAATTGCAACCAAACAATAGAAAAATATTTACTACTAATTCCCTCCCTAAAAATAATATCAGATCTCATCATCCAAACATTATTATATTTTAAGAGAGTTCGGCGTTCTCTTAAATGATCAGACCGAATATTTTTTTCTAAATGTTATTTGGAAAATTCTCACGAAACATGATCAAAACCTTTTTGATAATCACATGCATCACCCTCCTATAGTTATTTTCTGAAAATACTACATTTTGAGGGCTAACCTGGCCAGAGCCCATAGTCTGAAAGTGGGCTTTTGCAAGATGGGCCATATACTCCAAGATGGATTTTTTTTTTTTTTTGGTGAAAGACAAAAAAGAAGAAGAAAAATATGTTTTTTTTTTCTTACAAGGAAAGCGTTAGTATGGCTTGATTGACCATTAAATACTATCCATAGTACTCTTAGGGATGAGATTTTTAAGAGTAAACTAGATGGCTTATCCCGTCCGATGGACGGGATTAAATTTCGTGTTTATGGTTATTAATTTTATAAGCGGACATAAATAAATGTGTATATTATTTGAATTAGAATAGAAATAAAAAATATATGTTTGATTTGATGAAAAAGGTAATGAAAGGAAATTGGATTTAAACCTTAATTTTGAATGGTTGATTTGGTGCAGAAAAAATATATTATGAGTCGTAAACATTTGTTTATGAAAGGTTAAGCACATAGATACAAGTATATAGTTGTATGATTATAATTGATGTAATGATATATTTTTTTTACTTTGTATTTTTAGGGTCGTGTATTTCAGTTGTGATGTTTTGTGGAGCATGTTTAATTTTGACATTTTCATAAAACCAACTTGCTTATATTTTTCCATGTTTAGTTAGATTATAATTTAAATTCATTTTTATTGATATTGATCGATTGAGAAATATGAGACCATTTATACATTTAAGTAGCAAGAAAGAAGCGTTATTAACTTAAATAATATTTTTCAATATTTATTAGAGGCCTTTTGTAATTTAGAGTATTTTTAATTATTATTTTAATAAGGTGTATATGTAAACCCATTAGAATATATTAGTAGGATAATTAGTTTGCATTTAAAAAGTAGAGCATTTATTGTTCTTAAGAGAGAGAGTTTTTATAGTTGTATAGATTCTCGTTGTAGCATTGGTGTAAATGATGGATGACTTAAATAAGTTAGTTTGTCGAACATACGATTTACCTCTAAAAAGACATGGCAAATTTAGATGTCCAAAAAATTCTAAAAGTCGCAAAAAATGTTAGCAATAATTGTCTCTATCTTTCACCAATTATGACCTTGCTTGAACAAGATCTGTTCTATAGGCTTGTAACTCTATATCCTTGAGTTCTAAGGAGACAGGAAACCACGTTTGGTAGATAACATGTGGCCAATTATTGGAGGATTTCTTGAACAAATAAATTTATATTCAAGACCCCGCTGAGTATAGCGGAGTCAGGTTCGTCCACGGGAATGAGAATAGTGCTAAAGATTAGTCGATAAACTACGAAAAGCAAGGAAATCACAAGCAAACAACGCCGGGACCGAACCGAAGTGGGTCGATCACGACCTTAAGAGGGTCGGTCCCGAGCACAGAAAAACACACGAACACACAAAACACAAACAAAGGATCGAGCACAGTGTTATGGGTCAAAATCAAAGCAAAGACAAGAGTTTTAATCAATATAAAAGACAAATCCTAGGGCTAGGGCTACCACAACAACAATCATACATGCTTGCAACAAGAACTCACAACTATCATGCAATTTAGATCATAGAAGAGTCGACTTTCGCAAACAATTCAAGCTATTCAATCAACTTTCGCAAATTAAACAACTTTCTATCTATCCTTCAACCTAGGAATATTAACTTTCGCAAATAATCCTATTAGAACTAATCAAACAATCAACCTTACACTTTCGCTTTGGGTTAATCGCAAGATATGCCTCAACTTTCGCAAAGGAATTTAGCACAAGATTGATAAATATGATCATCAAGCATTCGAATTATGAACTCATATTTTTAGACATGCATGATTGTGTTGGGTTTTCACCCAACCCTAGAATTTAAGAAAACTACTCACTCATGGCATAGAGAGACGAGAAAAAGGGATAAGAATTCATGATCAAAACAAATGAAATTCAAATTAAACTAAGAAGAAATCTTACAAAAGTCTCAACCTTGTTCCGCAAGTCTCCCTTCCGCTCTAGAGAGTACTTTTCAATGCCAAAATAAACGATAGATCCAGTCTCCCCCAAACCAAAGGGTTTTTCCTCCTTTTATAGAAGAAAAGGAGCCCTAAATTAACTAGGAAACAAGATAATATAACCCTCCTAAAATAAAAAGATAGAATATATCACAAAGATCTCGGAATAGAGAGAAAGTCGGCGCCACGCATGACCCAAATGGGTCGTGCACGACCCTCATAGGGTCGGTCCTGGGAGCACTCTCTCTTGCTTCTTTAGCGTGGTTCGTGCACGACCCCTCATAGCTCAATTTTGGGTCGATTTCTTCATCTTTCTTCATGATTTCACTCTTCTTGGCCCTACTTCCTTAGCTCATTAACTCAACTCTTCCTCATAGCTAGTCTGCCTTTTCTTGCAATGCTCCAAACTCTTCTTTCAAGCTTCAAAACTCTTACAAAATGACACAAAAGGTGCGTAGCTTCCGAATCTCAAGGAAATACGAAAACTAAAGCAAAAAGACTCAAAAACATAAAACTCAAGTACGAAAACCAACTCAATCTAACCTATTTAGACACTAAAAATCCTACCTAAAAGCGGACATCACCAATGCAATCTCAGCGTGATTAACGACCACCCATGGCTTCGGTCATGGTCATGGTTCGGTTGTAGTCTTGTAGAGGATCGTCCTCAGGTTAGACCTGATTTGAGGTGGTCGCATGGCTGTCTAACAAACCTTACAACTTTAACTTTTTACCGGATATGTCGTACGCGCCTCACGCGCGACGATTTCATGAGCAAATTAAAAAGTGAATTTGAGTGCTAGGTTTCTCTGCATCGTCTCAGGTGGAACCGCTAGTTGGAGTCTAGGATATGGAAAAGCACAAGTCGGCGAGGAGGAGGCAAGTCACCAAGAGTATCCAACTTTCTCCCCAAAAGCTTCATCAACATCAATGATAGGCCAAATCCTACCCCGTAAGTGTACGAGATCGGTCATAATACCAATGTGTCAATGTGTCGAACTTTGGGGCTAAGTAGTATTAATTACAACTGATCAATAGACTAA
Organism: Fallopia convolvulus; assembly: GCA_964016875.1. NCBI lineage: Eukaryota > Viridiplantae > Streptophyta > Magnoliopsida > Caryophyllales > Polygonaceae > Fallopia > Fallopia convolvulus. The sequence goes on along the minus strand of OZ024727.1, from coordinate 52,489,816 downwards.
GCCGTAAAAAGTAAGAAAATAAGGAGGTGTGATTTTAGCTATCAAACTAATTATCATCAAGCACACAAGTAAATAGTTATGAAATTCAATGGGAGAAAAACTTCTATGATAAGGATCACCACAACAATGCTTCGGTAGACTTTAAAGGATGATTGCACAATCTTAGTTTTGACTTTGTTCAAAGGCAACTGTCTAATGTATCCACTAAATTCTTTCAAATGTTAGCAAATGTATCTACTCAATTAAACATCCACTTTCGTGACATACAACAACAACAACAACAACAACATTGACCCAGTTCAGTGCAAATTAAAATCTAGACCTTTAAGCGCTTAGAATTTAAGATCAACTTGGCTCAACATCCGCCTTCACGACTTGCAAAACCAACCTAATCTGAAGATTTTTATGACAATTGTTATTCCACAAGATAATTCAATACACTTTCGTAATAATGAAAACTTAGGTTCAAATATTAGGATTCCAACAAGAAAAAGTATCTTTCAGTCTCAATTCCTTGTTTGATTACTTATCAAACTTATTACATTTCAATCTCAAACTTTAACAAGTTTCAATTCAAACAAGCTACTATGACAATTAACATCTAGGATTGAATCAAACAAAGCTTCAAACAATAGATCGTGCAATTTAATGAATTTGTCTACCTACACATTGTTGGGTTCACCCCAATCTTAGAATTTAGGGTTTAGCTAGACATGGAGAAGAAAGAAATCAAATCAATAAAGAGATTAAACATATCAGAATGAATAAACAAACATAGTTGATTAAGATTCAGCAAATCCAAAAGATTCTTCAATCTCCAACTAGAAAGCTTCAAACTTGTGTTCTAAGTAATAAGCAATAATAAAAACCTAGAACCCCTAATCTAGAAAATAAAAGAAAGTATTTATACTAGGGGTGGGGTTGGAAGAGGTGTCCCAAGGACCAACATAAGGGGCACACGATCATCGGCGCATGTCGTGCGATAGAGGAACGCGACCCTGTGAAGAGACGGACAACCCTTAACGTGCATGACCTATGAAGGACGCACGACCCTCAATGTGCATGTGGTTCATTTCTCGTCCCCCTAACTTCTAGACTGAAGTCTTGATTCTGCCATGTCTCCAAACGTGTGCAAATAAAGCTTGAACTTCTCAAAAGTACCTAAAAACATAAACTTACGTGTGTAGATATCTAAAATGAAAACAAGACGAAAAGTATTAAAAAAACATGAGACAAATGCACAAAACATACTAAACTAAAGTCCAAAATGCATGTCCTAATAGATATAAAATACATGCTATCGGTCAACACCGGACTCACTGCCGTCGCCAATTGAAGTGTCGACGAAAACAATCCGTACCATGAACCGGAGAATCCTTCGAAGAGGGGAACAAGAGCTTAGGGCCAGCAAAGGTGTTCAAGAGCAGGTTGAATCTTTCAAGGAAAAGTCAGGTTCAATTCGATCGGTGGGCGTATTAGAAAAGGTTGAGACGAGGAAGCTGAACATGGAGTTGGGAAAGGAGAACAACTGAAAATTAAGAGCAAAGAGAAGGGCCTTGAAAGTAACTAGTTTGAGTAGCTTGTATAAGATTCAGCAGGGACGGAGGTCGGATTTGGAGAGTGTAACTCGCCCATTTGAAGGGAAAGACGTACGCCGACTTGGCGGGGGAAAGTGGTAAGATCTCATTTAGAGATGCCTTCGCAAATAGAGCAACTATTAATGGAAAACGATTATCATATGTACGTAGAAGGTTGTGATGATGGTACGTTTTACAAAGAAGGAGGTGTAAAAGACCGCAACCAAATGAAAATTGAGTCTACTGGGTATGGTGTTTGGGGGCAAAAGTCCCTTTTTCAATGATGCAAGGCTTTGTGGGATCTAAATTGGCAGGGAATACAACCACCAAAAATCATTCTCATTGATTCCGGAGTTTTCATCCTCAAGTTTGGAATGAGAAAGACCTATAATGGGTACTACAACAAGGACCTTGGGTGGTTGGTTGCATCAAACTTCTGGTTCTAAGAAGGTTGACAGGGGGCTAAACTGGACCCTTCTTACTTTGACACTACTTAGATTTGGACAACTTTGCCTAATCTTGATGTGCGTTTTTGGGATGAAACCTTCTTTGAAAGGATTGATAGTGCGCTAAGAAGGCCAAATTTTATAGACAAAGTCACAGAAAATCAGGAACGCTTATCTTTCACCCGTATCTTGGTTGAGGTATTAGCTACAATGCCTTTGAAGAGTGAAATTGCTTTTCAAGAAGAAGATAGGGAGGTAATTGTAATAATTGCGGTTTTTGAGGATATTTTTGAATTTTCCTCGGATATCCTTTTAACCTTCTTGGTCCGTTTTAACGCTTAATCCAATATTCTTGTTGGAGATTAAATCCTAGGAAATTGTCGGTGATATCCTAAAATCACAAATAAATGATTTTATGGATCGGTGTGAATTCTAGGATTTTTCGGTGGAAAAAGAATATTTATTGGATAAACCGTCTTTTTAAATATGTACCGGAAAGGATTTAAAATACGAAATGGAAGCCTTAAAAATTGAAGGTAGCAAGATAAAATCATGAAAAATTGATTTTATTGGTCTACATATTTTACGGGACGTTTTTCATTTAGTGAGTTTTTCCACCCGAGGTACATAATTTTACCGCTTTAACGCGAGTCCCGTTCCGAGACGGGAAATCCCGTTTTAACCGACCCACTGTTGTTTGCTTAATGAGGGAGGAGACTGATTTCTTTCTCCCACTATACGTATTTGGATGAGGATGAGGCCCGATTTTTGAAGTTTGAAAACAGAGGACGAGAACGACGGACTCGTTGGGCCTTCACCGCCGGCCTCATCTTCTTCCCCTACCTCCTTCTCTTCCTCTAGCTCCTCCACCTTCCACTTCATCTTCTTCCTCTCGGTGCTCGGGTTTGGGTTGCTGCAAAAGGAGGGGTCGAGACAAAGGAAGGAACGAGAGAAATTGACGGAACGACGATCTCGGGAGGACGAATTGAATCCTTCACCGCCGGCGTCCTCTTCTCCCACGCCTTCGCTACCCTATCCACCACCATCTCCTCCACCTTCTCTTCGGGTCCTGTTGGATGTTGTTGCTGTACAGAGGAGGCTGAATCAGTGAGAAAGAATCAGGTCGGAACGATGGACTCGGGAGGAAATCTTCACCGCCGGTCTCTTTCTAGACTCGCCAAGCGACGTCGCCGGCGATCGGTAGCTTCTCCGACCACCACCTATAGCAAGGGCTGCTGTCGGGCAACGCCCAGCCACCCTCGGGCTCGGGGATCGAGCCAAACGATCCATGGGCTCGAATGAAGGTATATACGATCGAAATTAATTAGCGGGTTAATTGCGGAGCCACCGTAAGGTCCTTTCATTGCCGCTTTGCTAATTAAATTTATGGTTTTTATAATCTTGACGTTGATACGGTCCCACAGGTTCACACCGCTCGAGAAACGGATGTCCGGATCTTCCGTTATAGCGAAGACAAGTTTTGGTTACCGATTGGCAGGTAAAGGACTTCGGATAATTACTCAGGATTCGTTGTTAATCCGTTTGATCCGAGATTTGGTAATCTTTAAGAACTGTTGCTAATGAACAATTTTTATTTAGAAAATTGTTTCAAAAGTGAAGCGGATAATTAGTTATAATTCCGCCAATATGGCTCCTTGAAGCATGATAATTAAGGATTTACTATATATCGATATTCGGAAATTAAATCGTTTATCGATTAGGAAGTTGTAGGAATTGAGAATACAACTAAGAAATGTTTCTGTGAGCTCGTTGTTGAGAAATCCTTTTGTTATATTTGTCAGAGGGATGATACAGATTACTGTTGGAATTGCTAAGGACGTCGAGCACGCCTTATAAGGCAAGTGGACGATTCTCTCTTGTGTTATTGTTATTAAATGAGGAATTGAATCTCATTTAATATTTGCGTTGGGAACAACTTGTATGATTAATAAAATATGATAGGTTGTTGTTTTGTTAGAAATAATGACCATATTGTTATTCGTTCAGTTTCGCGCTAGAACTGGATTAAGGTCCGTTGTATGTGACCTCGTATGTTTAGTTGTCTCATGCTGAGACATTGATATGAATTAACTTAGTTCAGGGATGTGAGCTTAGTCTCGGAAGCATCTCTTTAAAACTCGTATTAGGCAGTATCAATATTGATCCCCTAATACTTAGGTCATGACCATTGGCCCTCTCTACGCTTGAGGGGTGACTATTCAATATGTGTTGGTAGTGGATTATGGATGAAACAGGCCATCTAATCTCTCCATCATTGGGACCCGTACTATTCGTTGTTCAAGGATGAAACATGCCCTCTGACCTCGATAGTATTGTGTTCTATTCAATATGTGTTGGTAGTGGATTATGGATGAAATAGGCCCTCTAATCTCTCCATCGTTGGGACCCGAGCTATTCGTTGTTCAAGGATGAAACAGGCCCTCTGACCTCGATAGTATTGTGTTCCACCGGCAGTAGTTCGAGCCGATTAAAAGTTGCCAACTTGTTTGTGAAAAGTTTTGAAAGTAATACAAGATAAGTGCGTTAGGCCCATTAATGTACCCGAAGGGTTAGTCTATTCAATAACCATTCTTGCTCCCGGTTATGAATGATTCTTAATCAAACTTTGATTAAGTGAATCTGATTAGTCAATGGAGACTTTTCAAGATGTTATGTGATTAATATGAATTCCCAACAATTGTTTATGCTTCTTAAAGAATTCACAAGCGGTGGTGTTCTCTCTCTTGATTATGCGAGTCTCATTCTTATTCTCTATAAGACTGCTAGCTGTTGGATCATAATCTGAGTCTATTCGGATTTGGATGCCAATATGTTTAGTTACAACCATAAGAACCAAGTTAGATTCTCCGCTTGCTAGTCTTTCATTAGACTAACCCGTCCATTTTCTTTTCTTTTATATGGTCGGCTGGTGTCCACCGTTGTATACGATACATCAGGTTCTTCTTGGAAGTTGATTCAAGAGGCGGATTCAGATGTTTGAAGCTCCAAAAGTTGAAGAAAGGTTTCCAATGGCTATACTTGAGTGAAGATCATGGTTGAACTTCTTCAAAGTGAAGTTGAGTTTCAGAAATAAGAAATCAAGGAAGGCTTGATGAAGACTATGTTTAAATAGAAGGTTGTTCTATTTATTTACTCTGTTTAAGTTAAGGTTTGTATAAGAACCTTTTGTTTGTTTTTCCGCTGTAATATTTTACTCAATTTTGTTGGGTTTTAAATGGGTTCATTTACCTTGTTTTTAGTTTGTTCAGTCAGTTTAGAGCCTTGGGTAGCTTCGGTTTAGTCTTAATCGGGGTTACTGGCGGTAATACCTCCAGGGTAGGAAGGGGGCGTTACAGTAATAGTCCAATCTGTAAAAAATGAATGGCCAATGGGTACCATGCATGTGTGAGCTTTCAATTTTAAAAGGAAGAAATCTAAAATTTCTTCACTATGGATGCTCTTATTTGCAATTACTTTGCTGCTTAGATTATTTGTATGATTCTTTCGACCAAAAAAAAAAAGATTATTTGTATGATTCTAATAATTTGTCCATCCGCCTTGTTTCACTTTCTACCCAAAAGCCATTTCTACCCAAAAACTATTTTTAACACTCTTGAAATACGTGCAATTCTCTCTACTTTTTTCGTTTTTCAAGACACTAAAAATCACTTTTTACCCAAAAATCTATTTGTGCCCACAAGTGAAACAAGGAAGATTTCTCCTAAAAGGATAAGTTTATTGTCAAAAATAAGAATGGGAGGACTGGTTCGACTTCCATTGTAATCTTTTATTTAATCTTGACTTGAAAAGTTCCATCCAGAAGCTACCAATTCAAAATGCGTCCATTCAACTGTGCTTGGTGATTTTTATATATGGCTAATGAGAAGGTTGATTAATCGGATAAAGTGATTAATAAAGTGTTAATATAGTCCATTCAACTGTTCTTGGTGATTAGTATATATGGCTAGTTGGCTACTGGGCTACTGGTTAGTGAGAAAGTTGATATAAATATACTTTTTTATTAAAAGTGTTATACTAACATAACATCATTCACTTTTACTCAAAGGTTAATCAACAATTTCCAAAGCTCTTCTTCTATATGATTATTGAATTATAGTATATAATTTTTCGATTTTCTCATCTGGTTCGATTGGATAGTACTACTTGCAAATGCTTTTCATTAGAGCCAATTCTTCCAATTCAATCTTTCTATTCACAATTTCACATCGTCAAGAAGAATCGAAGATTCAAGCTTTGAATTCTTGCGAGTTTAATTGGATGTAAGTATGTAACTTAAAAATGGGGTGTTATCTTTAATTTGTAGCACAAGAAGAAGCCTTTTTAGTTTAGCAAGCCCAAAGCGGCCCAACCCCTTTGGAGAAGGATTTTTCGTATTATAATGGAAATGGTCAAGTCAATTATTTTTTTCTGGACCGAACCAGTCTCTTGAGCTACTACGTACGTACGTACTTTTTGGTGATGGTGAGCCTTTTTATTAGTTAGTGCTGCCCAAATTCCACTCACCTAAGTAACTATACATTAGGGTTATTGCTAACCGAAGGTGGGCTCTTCGTATTAAGCCTAGTTAATTAGTTTTGATGTTGTTTTATTAGGTGAAGGAACCCGTGTCATTTTTACTCTCTGTTATTATGCGCTTAATATTCTACCATTCCAATAAGACAAAAAAATTTGTTTTGATTTTGTAAAACTTACGGAGTATTTCGGAAACGGATTATTATGATTGGATTGGGCACCAAGTTTCATTTATTTCCGTGATTATTTTACTTTTTCCAATACAAGAAACTTACCTCGACTTTCACGGAAAAAGTAAAATAAAAACCATAAATTAAATCAAATATCCTACTAGTAAACTTGCGCCCCAAGGCTGTGCCACTCGTACACGAGAAACTTCTCTCATAGCTTCTCCAGAATATCCCCGCAACCTCTACCAAATTACGCTTCTACCCCTCCGCATCCACGCCACTATAAAACCGTCACCCCTCTCATTTCTTCAAACCCCCTCTCTTCTCTCTCCCTACTTCCCATCTCTCCACCGTCGCCGTCTCAAAACGCACCGCCTTTTCTCCATCTCTCTCTGCAAAACCCTAGATAAAAATTCCGACGATGATGGACAGCGGTTTCGAAGCTTCTTTCCCGGTCGTCTTCTTCGACGGCGACTCTACGATGGATATGGGGAACGTATTCGTGGACCCCTCGCTGGATTTCAAGTCCTTCCGATCCATCATCAGCACCAAAATCGGAGTCTCCCCGCACCAAATCACCATCTACTTCGAGCGGGGACCCGTCCCCGTCCGTCCTCCGTTCTCAAAGGTCGCCGGAGGCCGCCGGATTCCGGTCACCAACAAGTTCAACTTCGCCTCCGTCCTCCACGAGCACGCCTGCTTCTTCTTCGTCGTCTCCAAGCGCTCGAGGCGCGTTCGCCGTCGCAAGAACAAGCAGAGCACCGTCCAGAGCATCGGAGGTCTTAATTACCCCTTTGTCGCCGAGATTAGCTCCCCTGGGATGTTCGATTTGGCCGGTCGGAGCGCTAATTCCCCCTTCGGCGCCTCGAATTTCTCGTACGCTGAGCAATTTCATTCGCCTCCGGTGAAGGAAAGCTGGTACGGAAGCGTCGATTATCTCGATTACGCGAACCACATGAGGAGGGCTTTGGAGGTGGAGAAGGAGAGGTACTTGATGTCTCTGAATCTCAACTCGAACGTTTACTCTGACTTGGATTTTCTCTCGAAGATGAACAAACGGAGCTACGGGGTTTCCGGCAGCGAGATTACGAGCGAGGACGGGGCGTCGTCGTTCGGCGGAGTCTCAGGGGAGAGGGGAGCCCCGGTCTGTGACGTGTGCACCAGCGCGAGAATAGAAGGTCAAACGGCGCCGTTTCACTGGTGTAAATGCGACGCCGTTGTCCCCACTGATTTCCGGTGCCAAGCCGGCCCTATTGCCAGGCCGTCTAGGAACCGAGTTGACCCGTCTGGAGTTTGAATAGCTGGAAACAGGGAGGAAGGCACAAAAAAGATGAAGAGAGAAAAGGAAGAAGAGGTAAAACCACTGACCAGTAAATACCCAGTTTGCCCTTATTTAGAAGTTGTCAGTACATACAAATTAGCCATTAAGAAAAAGAAAGAGGCGTGTTTTGGTCTTTTTTGGGGTTATGCAATTGGTATATTTTGCATCCACGAGCAAAAAAATATTAGAGGGTGGGTTGATAATATGATTTTTTATTATGCTAGTCTTTTGGGTGACCCATAAAAAAATATGGTAGAAAATGAGGGTATCTCAGTACTAACCTACCTGGTGCTGAAGAATGAAAAAGAAGTTCAAAATGGCAAGTGAAAAACATGCCCATTTGGTAAATAGGTTCTTTATTTTTTCTTTTTTTTTAAAGATGGTGGTATTGTGAGGGTGGAAGAATCAGAAAGGTGGATGGATATGATCATGATCTTTCAGTTTAGTACACCTATAAATTATCAGTATTATTGTTGATGGTGTGCTCTTTTTTTATGTGTTGGTGTGTGATCATGAATGTTGTGTGTAGTGTACATACTCTCTGTTCTTGATGGGCAATGTAATCTAGTTGGAGGCTCAGCTTTGGGCTGGGGACCCAGCCAGCTAGGCCAAGACATTTGAATAATGAGTAACGAACGCCTAATGATGAATGTATGAGGGGCTTAATATCAAATTTTGAGATAAACTGTAATGGTAAAATTATGTAACCTTTTAACATAATTTGAGAAAAGATATAGTACAAGTTTAAAGTGAAAATGTGAATGGATGAGGGATCGTGAAAATGATGTTATAAAATTTGAAGAGATATGGGACAAAATGAGGGCCTGTACATTTGTTTATGGTAACGGGTTATGCCACGCTCTCCTTTTTTTTTATGACAAGCGCAATCCACCTTAATGGGTAAAATGTGTCAATAGGTTAATTTGATTTTGCAACAGTAAAGGAAGATAAGGTGGAAAAAACATGTCCGCCAAATGAAATTTGTAAATACACGTTTATGCCAAATGGAATACCATTAATGAATGTGAATGTGAATGTGCATGTGCCTTTAATGAATGTATGTGACCTAATGCCGAAAATAAAAATGTTCTTGTGGAAGATCTGCATCAAAGAACTACTTACTAAGGATCTTCTTATACAGAGACACATAGTTCTCACTTCAGAATGTCCTTTATGCAGCCAGCATGATAAGACAAATGAACATCTTTTAATTAATTGTCCCTTCACTCAACAAAAACTTCATACCATTGACCCTCAATTCATTGACATTCTAAGGGATCCTTTAGAAAACCATAACACCATGTCTCAGATCATCCAAAACTTGAAGAATACATTGCCACAAAAAACTCTATGTCATCTGTTCACCGCTTGGTGGGACATATGGTTCTGGAGAAACCAAGTGGTTTTTAATCAGGATAGTAATGGGCAATGTAGGAGTGTTGAGGAATTTATTCAAAACCATATTATGTGGTGGAACAAAGCAAAAAATGTGAATGAAGAGATTGACATGTCTTGCAGAAAACAAAACCTGAGGCAAAGAAATAGAAAACAAAAATGGGTGAAACCGCAAAATGGATTTGTGAAAATAAATTTCGATGGGTCGAAAAAAGATAATGGCAAATCAACGGCTGCATATGTCATACGAGACCAATTTGGAAATATTATAAAGAAAAATGACTATTGTAGAACAAGCAGAAGCTATGGGGTTATCGGAGGCTATACAAGAAGCTAATAGAAGAAAATTTCGGCGAATAGAAATTGAAGGTGATAGCCTAATTGTGATCAATGCTCTTAAGGGAAATCGATCCAGTCCATGGACAATTGACATGATAATTGCAGATACCCTAATTTTGTTGCAATCTTTCGAGGTGGTCATTACCAAACATATACCTCGAGAATGCAACTTTGTGGCAGATTTGATTGCAAAGCTACACCGTGATTGTAGTATCAATCAGATTATAAACCATGGAGGGGTCTAGACCCTCATCCATAAGGCTGCCCTAGGCTGATTCAGTCGGCCTAATTTCTTCAAAAAAAATAAAAAATGAATGTATGTGAATGTGAATTATAGACCTAACATAATAATTTTCTGAATTCTTTGATTAAGGCTTTGTTGTATTGGTTGAATGAAAGTAATTTTTGGGTGAGTGAGTATATAATACAGTATGTAGTAATTTTCCAACAGATTCCATTTATGTGTCTCCAATTAATTTTGAGAATAGGAAGCTTCTCTTTTTTTTTTTATAAAGAAAGGTAAATATTTATATAGCACGAAAGAGGTTAGGAGTTAAGATTACAAAAAACGCCTTCCGGCAGAAAGCTCCCCAAAAGAAGCATAAAAAAAAACTAAGAGTGATTACACATTTGTATGCCTGCAAACAACCGAAATTTGAGATTATGGGCAATCAAGCAATTCTTGAGATATGAGATGATTCTCCGAGAGCAAGTCCTAGAACAGAGCTGGGCATTCTGGAAAATAGCCTCGTTGTGACACTGCGAAACAAAATAGACAAAGGCTGTGAAGGTAGCTGCTTGCAAGCGAGATTGAACACCCTTATTGGGCCCTTACCAGCTATCCATTCAAACTAGGAGTGAACCATTGGTTGGGGGATGTTAAGCCAAGCGAGGAGGTTAGAGAGAACTGCTTTAGGCACCATTCGGCACTAGCGGAACTGCTAGCGTTTTGAGCTAGGGGGAGCGGAATATTGGGCGGATTGAAGAAGCTCCTCCTCACAAGCTTCTTCAATTTCCGCTAGATGAAGCGGAAAAAAAGCTCCCACTAGTGCCAGCCGAAAGGAGCCTTAGAGAATGTACCCGTATTCCCTAGATGGTGAGAAGTTGTGTCCTCTTAGTTGCAGAGGACACATGTGAGGTTGTTGATTTGGAACCTTCTATGAAGCCTATCCTTGTTGGAAGTCGCTAGTAGAGAGCGAGCCACGATATGAACAAGCAATTGGGGAGTGAATGTCGTTCCACAAAATGCGACCCCAAGAATAGCGAAAGGCCTTCAGGCGGAGAAGATCATAAGCGTTTCTAGAAGAGAACTTACCCAAGAAATTGGTCATATATATTTTGGTAGAGAATGGTAGTCGTGGGAGCTTGGAGGCGAGGAGGTGTTGGTCACACAAATAAAGAAGACTTCTCCATGCCTAGCTATTGCTAGGCTTGGTATTAATCGTCTATATGCTTTTTTACGAGTCGAGATTTAAAGCTCGTGCGGATCTTGCCTAATACCCATACCCAACCCTCTTACCCATTTGGCCCGCCCTGCTGTATATATTGTCCAAACCAATTTTCTGAAGTCCACCTTGATGGCGCAGCTCAGAGTCCTATTTGAGAATAGGAAGATTGTTAATAGTTGGGCCTATCTCTTGTAATATCGTCCTTAATCTAATGTGTGGAAGAATAGTAGTTTGGTGGAATGGTGGATAATGACGTGAAAACAATTGCACATTGAGGGAATGAGGGGGCAAACTACAACTTATAATTAGGAGAATAATGTTCATACGCTCTACAAAAAGATTTGGCAAGTGCTAGGAATATACACCGAGTTCAACTCTACGAATGACCAAATGAAGTCAATGGAAATTTCTAGTTCACTAATAAATGTAGCATGGATCAGCTCAAAAACGTACTTACTATTTACCATAATTAGGAGAGCAAAACAAAAATGAGTGAACATTACAGCATCGATCCAAAGTGGGTAGCAGATCACATCAAAAGGATAATAATTAGAGTTCCTAGTTTTAGAAGGCTATTTTTTTATATGATAGAGACTCTTTTTGGCTTCAAATATGAACTACAAGATTAGGGATTGATGGTTCAATTTAGGACATTTAGATCTTAATTGACTATATGATATTACTAGTATTTTGAGTGTTTTAGACGACTTGTGTTTAATTAGTTTACAATATATTTAATTGATTAGTTCTTTTTTTTGTTTTATTCTCTTGCATAGTCAATTTTAACCCTATTTTTATTTATTTAAAAGTACTATATATTCCCATTGTTTGACATTTCTTTTAGGCTAATAAATAAGAATTCTCGATGGATCAATGACGAATCCAAATTATTTGATCTAGTAATATATATTCAAATTGCTTGGAAGTTGGAACAGTTCTTTGTTATATAAATTCTGCTAATAAAGACTATATATTTGGCATTTGACAAGTCTTACCTTCTCTTTCTTCACTCAGTCTAAATCTTCTGAGGTTTGTTAGCGACTTGATCTGCATATGCATATTTAACTTTAATTATCTAGCTAAGAAAACACGTAAGCCTGTCTGTCTTGGAGATAAGCCTCAGTACGTGAACTTGAAGCATAAAGAAAATGCAGTTGGAAATGTTCTCACGAAAAATAAATAAAAATTGCTTTTTTACTTTCATATAGCCTTAAAGTTTAACGAGTAACTCAAAAAAAAAAAGTTTAACGAGTTCCTTCTGAATGGAAAATGAGGCCAGACCCCCAGACCCTTGCATTAACCATGGCTTATAAAAAATACTTCGTAATTATTTTTCACTTATTTCAAACTAAAAGAAATATTATTATTTTTTTCAAAAATGCATTTTTTGGATATTAGATAAAACAGCCTATTTTTAAATCAAAAAATACTTTTTATGATTTTTTTTTTTGGACATCAACTAAGACAAAGCCTATCTATGACTACATAAATGAAAGACTCTTAATATAACAAATGAAAATTATAAATACAAAATTACTACATTACTAAATAAATTAATTATGATCCAAACTTAAATCTTATACCTACTCCCAATTTCAATCCCAATCCAAACTCAAAATAGTTAAACGAATTCAAAAATGATTATTAGGAACTACGAAAAGAAATCTCAATTTCTATTAATCATATAAACCCAGGTAACCCACGATTTCAAATTTCAAATTCATAGAATATAAACTTATGATAAGCAATATTAATTAATTTAATTAACAAACAACTATTTTCAAATTTCTCTTTTGGATGAATTAATTAAATAGCAAAAAAAAGAGCCTAATTAGGTGGATATTAAGGAGTGTGTAAAAATTAGGCAAATGGCAAAACCCCCCACCCCCACCCACTCCCACCGAGTTGACTCGGTCGTTGACCGGGTTGACTCGCCCGTTGACCGAGTTGACTTGGTCGTTGACCGCCCGTTGACCGGCGTTGACCGACCGTTGACCGGTGTTGACCATCATCGCTATCATCATTTTCAAAACCGTCATTACAATTTTTTCACCGTCATCACAATTTTTTGATGACAAAAAGTGTAATGAAAGGTAAAAAAGTGTCATCAAAATGTCTTGATGACATTTTTTGATGACAAAATGTATCATTAAAGGCATTCAACTACATAAAAAAATCGTCATCACCCGTCATCACAATTTTTTTCATCGTCATCACAATTTATTTCAACGTCATCACAATTTTTTGATGACAAAAAGTGTAATAAAAGGTAAAAAGTGTCATCAAAATGTCTTGATGACACTTTTTAATGACAAAAAGTATCATTAAAGACATTCAACCACATAAAAACAACCGTCGTCACTATCATCACTTTCATAACCGTCATCACAATTTTTTTCACCGTCATCACAATTCATTTCACCGTTATCACAATTTTATGATGATAAAAAGTGTAATAAAAGGTAAAAAGTGTCATCAAAATGTCTTGATGACACTTTTTGATGACAAAATATATCATTAAAGGCATTCAACCACGTAAAAACAACCGTCATCACAAATTTTTGATGACAAAAGTGTAATAAAAGGTAAAAAGTGTCATCAAAATGTCTTGATGACACTTTTTGATGACAAAAAATATCATTAAAGACATTCAACCACATAAAAATAACCGTCATCACAATTTTTTTACCGTCATCACAATTTTTTGATGACAAAAAGTGTAATAAAAAGTAAAATGTGTCATTAAAATGTCTTGATGACACTTTGGTTGACAAAAAGTATCATCAAAGTCATTATTCAACCATATAAAAACAACCGTCATCACACATAAAAAACAAAGTTGTCATCAAATATATATCATCACGTTTAATTTTTTAGTATCATCAAATATGTGTCATCACATACATATTTTTTCTAGTGTCATCAAATATGTGTCACCACTCAAAATGTCATTAAAAAATTATTGATGACACGATTCGAACCGTCATCAACTTTCATCACTTGATTGTCTGATTGTCATCAACTATCATCAAAATGTCTTGATGACAAAAAGTATCATCAAAGGCATTCAACCACATAAAACAATCGTCATCACAAAAAAAAAACAAAGTTGTCATCAACTATCATCACAAATGTTATCTCTACTTGATGACGGTTCGATTGTCATCAATCGTCATCGCTATTTGACGACAGTCGATTGACATCAATTATCATCGCTACTTGATGACGGTTCGATTGTCGCTAACTGTCATCACTACTTGATGACAATTTGATTGATTTTTTTGTCATCAAAAGGGCCTTGATGAATTCAACTGTCATCAAAGGACCCTGATGACATTGATTTTTTTGTCATCAAAAGGGCCTTGACGATAAACAACCGCCATCAAGTGTCATCACTAAAAATTTGTTAGTTTTTATCATCATCATCATAAAAAATAGCCATTATCAAATGTCATCATCATATAAAAACAGTTGCCATCACTACATAAAAAACAATTGTCATCACTAAAAAAACAAGTTCTCATAAATAATCATCACTTGTCATCACTAAATATAAATATGACATCAATAAAAATAAGTGCAAGCAAAGATTATTAGTAAGCCTATGTGGGATTTGAACCCACATTATTATGCATTAAACATATTGTTCTACCATTTGAACCAATAGACTAACCATAAAAACACCTAATAACATTTTTCTTACTAGTTTCATTTTTTACTGGTGTGAACAGAGGACAAGTTAAATGAAATATTAACAACTCGATTATAAATGTCAAAATGGACAAAAACCTTCCAATCCAAAAATAGCTCTATTATAAACAACTCCTCCAAAGATTAGTGCATCCCAAAGCACCACCAAGCCAACAAACCCATCTTCAAAATACAAAGAAAGAGCAACTAAATACATCAGGTTGTCTCCAACCAAAAAAAAATACAGGAGGTTGTCTATTTTAATATGCCTATGTACAATATGGATAAAAATCCATCAAAGCCTTAAAAAATGCAAGCACACAGTTTTTTAACTAAATTTAACAAAATAAAAAAGAAACAGGTTGGCTATTAGCAGTGCACTAGTGCATTTATGAATTCATCAAAAGTCAATTCTCTTACTGTTTTCCATGTTACTCTATTACTTTTTTTCATTTTTTTTGACCAAACTCCATCCAAATTGTATTTTAACAATCAGGCAAGAGATCCGTTTACAACTTGAGCAACAGAAACATAAAGGTCTAAAACTAGAGATAATTTAATGAATCTGCATAAGCTACAAGTGTAATTGCCTAAATCAAAAGTAGCCTTGATACAAACACGATTAAAGAGGCCATGGTATATTATCTGCATATCACTAAATAACCAACATATTACTAGCCAACATCCAGATTCAACCAATTTGAATATTAGATCTGGCACACCTTCAATTCTTCAAGCGTCACTTTTACTTTACAAACAGTTGTCGATTACATATTTAAGCATTGAAATCTTGTTTTTTTACCAGCTTATGTGCGTCTATTCCAACTATGAGTGTATTTATGATCTGATTTTTGGTCTATAAGCATGAATATTGCAGTATCTATTAACAAGCAAGTAAAACACAACACAGTGTGTGAGCATACCTTAAAGAGATGAATCCTAGTGTGAGCATCAATCGTGCTAAAAGGATCTGTTAGGCAAATATGAATTCTTAGACTTTTAGGGTTCTATCAGAGGAGGAAATCAGCCTAGGATAACCCAAATAATCAACGAGAACCCCAAATTTAACTCAAAGAGACCAAAAACGAACCAAAAGCAATCAAAATCGAAGAAAGGAATCCAGAAAATATCTTCACAACTCAAAATCGAAGAAAGGGATTTTCACCGCCGGATCTGACGCTCCTTTACATCGTTTGTAATTGGTGCCTGATCTGTTGTTGTTGTTCATCGAGATTGAAGAGGAGATTGGATAGATCCTGTAGCGCATTGAATCAATGTGAAAAAAGTGGAATCGATATGCTGAATTTGAAGTGGAATCGAGAGAGAATCGACGATGAGAGAGAAGCTCGTGAGGAGGGTGAGAGAAATTCATCATATCGGGAGAGAATCCGAGGAGGTGAGAGAAAAAAAGGACTTTTTATACTTAACAAAAACCTAAAAAAATGGATCTGGTGACAAGCGGCTAATTAGCTTATCATTTTTTGCCCTTTAGCAAATTCTTTCCTTCTCTTTTCTTTTCTTCCTAATCATAATAGTCATTTAACAAAAGTGGGCCTTTGGAACCGCTTTTTGAAAAATAAAAATATTGGGCCTTTTCCTTGTACAAGAATTAGCATTGGACTTGATATCTATATTATTGCTCCTCGGTTGGGCCCTTTACTAATGGACCCTTGACCGTAGTCCTACCTACACTATTCAAAGTACAAGCCCATAATAAACTATATATCAAATCATGGATTGTTAGTTGTTACATCTTCGTTGAAGTGTGAAAAGGCCAAAAATATTCAAAGATATGATGGAGTATATGTCTATAGGAATACTATGCCAAATTGCAAAATGAATTAGAAAATGAGGAAGAAGTTGTTATAAGAATCTTAGCAATTGTGCACCTAAATCATTTGAACGTGAATGGTCAAGCTAGTGGGAAGAACAGTCAAGAACTACAAATTTAGGAGGTTGACAGGTAAGAACTCTAAGGCTAACTCTTTCATAGGAAATGTGACGATATAATTAGCATGAGAGTTGTAAATTAGGTGTCCACATATAGAATGTATTATATTTGTGAATGTTATGATGAGTGTTTATATCAATGTAATATGGTTCTTTAATAAAGATCTCAGAAGGGCTGTTTAATTGAGACAAGAATGATTGAGGAATGATGCATCTTAATTTTTAGATACAGATCAATTAATTTCTGTAGTGTAGCAAAATTATTGCAGTGATATTGGACTTAAGTTGAAGAAATTCTGCTACCTAATTAAAGATTGTCGCTGACCTTCTTTGTAAAGTGACTGCTCTTTCCTGCCCATATATATTTAGCCGTTGGTGGAACAAATCAAAGACTAATTTGGCTTATCTTCTGTTTTTTGCCCATACCATACGTTGGGATCTTTATAATCATCTTTACAAAGATTTTAGGATAGATAAATAAGCGATAGAAATGAGGATTTTATATCCTATCAAATAAATTGACAAATGAAATTTCACTATTTTTATGTGTGCCTTATAAGCTCACATACTCTCAAAAGGTTACAAATATTAAGATTGTTCGCGCCTTTTAAGGCTATGCACATTCATATATTAACTCTTACTTTTATCCTTGAGCCTAGTCTTTAGATTATGCTAAGGGATATTTTTCTACAATAACGACTTGAAGTCTATTAATTTGGAACTTTCTCTCACGAATAACGCAGTCCTTTAAAGGGTTTTAACACGCCGAATCTCCTTTACCAAGGGTTTATCTTGAGCTAGAAATGTTTTTCAACCCTTGTTCCTTTTGCCTCCATTTGCTATTTATAGGCATTGAGTTGGGTTAGATGTTGAGAACTTCCAATGTGCATGGGATAGGCGAGCTGGTAGGTGACGTATTGACTGTCAGTTGGTGGAATGTCCCGTGAACACATTGTGCTTCATAAGTCAGCTAAAGAGATATGCAACGTGTCTTGTTGTTGTTGGTTAATGCATTTTTCTCCACGGGTCATGCTCTTTATCATTGGCTTACGCATATTTCTTTGTGAGTTGGCTTCAGAGGATGTGTGATGTGCTTCGAAATGGCCAATGGCATAACTTGCGATTTTATGTTGGCTAATCTTTGACTTTGCCCTTGTGCTTACGACTATTTAGAGCGAGTTATAGACATCGGACGCCATGTTTAATTGGTATGTGCGTTGTTTGGGCTTGAGTGTTGTACTTGGAGTTTCAATTGGTATCTTGGATTTTGTACTTCAGTTAAGAGTGTTCGTTGGTTGTGCCGCATGTATCATGCCACTAGCCTTAGATTGGTGTGTTGTACTTGTTTAATCTTGGTGAGAGTGTTCTGATTGTTGTGATAATGTTGTATTTTTAGGGGAGTGACTCTGCCACAATACACGTCCCAACATCCTCGGAAAGCATTATGCATGTGTTTGGTAGAAGGTTCAAACGGCTTATGTCATTTTCTTCCTATCTTCAGTCGATCATTTAGCCTGTCGTTTTGCACGTGATATATTTAATTTGTATATCATTAATACTATATTTAGGTGTTCGTTTGGTTGAACACGTGAAGTATAATTTTTCGAAGTTAATGCGTATAAAACATATTCCGAGGATATTGTATTTCATTAGAGTTTAAATATATTTTATGATTTGTTAAAATTAATTTTATAGGAAACCTGCTTCACTTTAAAATTGTGTTATAGCCTCTACAAATCACTTGTCTTTTAATGGATAGATATCAATACCAGATTGCCAAATTAGCCACACCCATTGTATTGACCAACCCCCCTCGTTTTTCATGTTCTCTTTTTCTGCAAAGCATGTGTATGCATGTATGTTTTGCACTCCATGCCAATCTCTCCAACAATAATATTCGAATCCTTATCACATTTTTCCTCAATTGATCATTTCACCTCCATGGCTTCACCAACAGCTTCAGACAGTGGATACGAAAGCGACGTTAGCGGAAACTTACTCGCACCACCTGTCAAAATTCACCGTCCACGTCATCTCTCTCCAGCTGGAGGTCACGACCAATCCCCACCCGCCATCTGGAAGCTGTTCGCCGTTGCAATGAAGAGTGCAAAGAAGGCGACCCAAGTAATCTTGAGCAAGAGTGTATGTTAAATTGGGGTTTAGCAAGAGTGTATTGAAATGAACTTTTATCCTGAAACGAACTCTTATCCTGAAATGAATTCACTTTTCCTAGCTTGTAGTGCACTTTTTCTATTTCCTCGGAGTGCACTTTTTCGGATTTGCACTTTTCGTACTTTTCAGTGCATTTTTTGTATTTTTTGTAGTGCACTTTTCGTATTGCAATTTTTGTATTTTACAATGCACTTTTGTACTCCCTCCGATTCAAATTAATTGTCGTTTTAGCACTTCAAATTTGATCCATTTTATATGTCGTTTTAGGTTTTTTAGGCAATTGATTAGGAGTGAGTTATGAGAATTGTTATTGGAATGTGTTATTATAAATAAATGTTATTCATTCATTGGATGAAAAAAGGTGATGGGTGGTAAAATTTAACAAAAATTTACCTTTTTGAGTTTAGTTAATGCTTTTCTTAATTCTTAGTGTCGAAAGGTAAAACGACAATTATTTTGGATCGGAGGGAGTATGAAAAGTGCACTATTAATTAGGAAAAGTGTATTCGTTTCACGTTTTAGGATAAGACTTTGTTTCATTTGAACCAAACTTTGTATTATTAATCTCGATCAACTATTAAACTATCTCACAAAAAAAATAAACTCTTTAACAAAATATAAAAAGAATTTTTTTTTGAAAAGAGTAATTGAATCTCAACTATTTATTTATTAATTAATACCATAGTAAAATTTCAACTTAGCCAAATCCATTAATAATAATGTATGTATTTCAAGTTAGTAATGCATTATGTCATCGAGACGCTGCAAATTTGGATGATGGGGGTAAATATGTATCTAAAGATCATGAATCAATCGATTTGGTTTCAATTTTAAAAATGAAGGAAAATGGAAATGAAATCTAACCGATATGAAGTATTGGTTTCAATTTTAAAAACCTGTAAATCTAAAACTAATATTTGATACATTATATTTTGATGATATTTGTGTATATTATTTTCTTTCATTTTTATCTATATTTTATGAAATTAATTATGAGCAACATTCTTATAGATACAATGAATTTGTAAATTTTAATATATTACTTTTTCTATTAATTTTAAGATACATTGAAGTTCTTAGTTCATAACAGTACGTTGGGATCTCTTGGATGGAAATCAAGGGGAGGTGATTATTCAACATATTAGTCGCAAGGTAAATGTTGTTGTTGTCGATGGTCTTACCAAACTCACATTTTCTTCTTATATGGATATGTTGATGGCCCTAACCTGCTTTATAACGAAAAAAAAACAATCACTAAAATTTACAATACTGAATAACGAAAAACGTTCATAAATCGTTGAAATTTATATTAGTTAATAACGGATTTGGACTAGTCGTTTACATTCATAACGGTCACAATTCGTTAAAATTTCGTATCAGTTAATAACGACTTGGAAGTAGTTATTGGCGTGCATAACAATCACACCAATATGATCAAGTTTCCTAAAAATAAACAATACCATCATAAATGCACAAATCACACGACAATGAACTATTTGTTGTCATGTCTAACGGTCACAATTCGTTAAAATTTGTATTAGTTAATAACGACTTCGGAGTAGTTATTGACGTGCGTGCCTAACAATCACACCAATATGATTGAATTGCCTAAAAGTAAACAATACCATCATAAATGTACAAATCCCACGACATTGTCGTGTAGTTTAACCTTCGCATACTATGATAAGTTCGTTAAGATTTTTGTCAGTTGGTGACAGAATAACGAATTTTATTTTTATTTTTTTATCCTGTAAATTTGGATATTATAGATTAAAACTTTAAATAAGATATGAATAATAAAATAACCATGGTAACTTTATTTGACGAATGAGGGGCGCCCCGTTCAGAGGTGTAGGGCGCCCCGGTAATTAAAGCGGTGGGCCCTACCGCTGCACATAGCAGTGGTAGAACCTACCGCTTGCCCTTTTTTTTTTTTTTTTTAAAATCAGTCAACGAGGCAGATTCCCGCGTGGGAATCTGCCTCTGCATGCAGAGGCAGCGACAGCGGTAGCCGCTGCCGCTGCATGCCTGGGATTCTGCAAAATTGCAGAATCCCAGTTTGACTGGGTGGGGAGTTGGGCACCGGCGAGCTCCCTTCTGCTTTTAAAACCGAGTGCAACGCCATTTCACCATTTCCACACAAATCTTCCTCACTCGCTCTCCATTTTCAAAGTTCCGAACGAGTTCTCAAAATTTTGCCTCAATTTTTTTGAAGGTGGTCTCAAATCTGATTCCAAAATCCGTTAATTCGATTCAAGTGGTCCCAAAAATGAAGAGTTTTTCGCTATCGGTATGTATGATTTTTTTTTGTATTTTAATTGAATTATTTTAAGTTATTAAGGTTAAAACTAACGTAATTTTTTTATTAGAATTTGTTTGGCTCGAAATCATCTTCAAGCTCCCAGCGTAGACGGCGGAATGAATCCCGGCGAAATATTAACTTAAATGAGAGCGAGGCAACCTCGAGAGTTCGAGAGGAGGTTGAAGTCCCGCTTCCGGAAGCGACGACGAGCCAACCCGTCGCCCCCGTCGCCCACGTCGCCCCCGTGGAGGGTTTAGGTACGCAAAATATTAAATTTAATTTTAATGTATGAATTAATTATTAGTTTTATGTATTAAGTAGTTTATAGGTTAATTACCGAGAGTTTGATCGATTAAGTAGTTTACATGATAGTAAATTTATATGTTAATTTACACCCTAAAATTAATTAATTAATTATTTAATGTACAATTTATAGACTAATGTATGTATAATTATTAGTGATTAAGTAGTTGTAGAAAATAATTATAAAATTTCATAATTTGAATAGTTAATTTATTTATGGTGTAATTATTAGTTTTATGAGTTTAAATTAGGTTCATACATGTTAGTAAGTTAATTTATGAGTATTATAAAAATAAGCGATTAAGTTGTTGTTGAGGGTGAATATGAATTTTTCTTAATGTGCATGGTTACTATATTTAAGGATGAATTAATAGTTTGATATATTAATTATGTGTTTAAATGAGCTTTATGCACGTTATTAGATTTTAGAGAAATATTGTAAAAAATGCATGCAGATGATATTTCAGCAATCGAAAGATTGCTGAATAGAAGTGGTGATACTTTTCCGGACCTTTATGTGGACCCTACCCAGCCCACATATGCTAATACGGGTTATGGGCAAACTGGTCCATCATTTGCTCATGGGCAATACGGGGCTTATCAATTTCCCCTGCAATATCCAACACAAGAGACGTATAACTACGGTAGTACGAGTTATATGCCACCCCCAGAGACTCAGTATGGTGGTAGTACGAGCTATATGCCACCCCCAGAGATGCAGTATGGTGGTAGTACGAGCTATGTGCCACCCCCAGAGACGCACCATTATGGTAGTACGAGCCATAGCATGCCACCACAAGAGCCGTACATGCAGCTGACGTTGTACACAGACCCGGCTCCTCCGTCGTACACAAACCCACCCCCTCCCATGCGCTACTCGGCTCCTCCGGAGCCCGATATCCCGGCCCATGATGATGAGGTCCCGACTTATGAGGACCCTGCATTAGCGGCCCCGGTCCATCCGGTGGGCGGTTATGGTGGTGGCCCAAGCAACACGTCCTTACTCACCCACTTTCATACCCATAGGGCACATTACATATGGGATCACCAACAGGTAAGAACGGCCTATAATTTTTAAATTTATGATATTATTTATAATGTTCAAAACTTAAATTTTGTTGTAATGTGAACAGTGGGCGAAAAACCTAAAAGTGCAAGGTCGGTCCGAGGCGTTAGACTTCTTGAAAGAATTGGCGGACAATCATTCAAACCAGGAATGGGTGACGCTTGTAAACCAAAGCGGCTTGAGTCATCTGAAGGATTGGAAGTTCCGGGAAATGGACAAAGCGCTTATTTCTGCATTCGTGGAGAGATGGCACCCGGAAACGAATAGTTTCCACTTTCCTTGGGGAGAGATTACCATCACCCTCCACGACGTCTCAAAGATATTGAATCTTCCATTGAATGGCGCTAAGGTCAAGAAAGGGCTTTTGAGTACTGACGCTTTACGCTTGAGGATGGCGGAAATGCTAGGAGTTGAAGTTAGGGAGGTGAACAGGCAGACCTCAGGCGGTGGCATCAACACGGTGGTGTTGAAGGAAAGGTTGTCAGCCCTGGTGGAACAAGAAGCGGACCCAAATTTGATCGCATCTCTGTACTTGTTCATGTTGCTTGGAAACACGTTGTTTTTGGACAAGTCTGACGGCGCTACCCAGCTACAGCTCTTGCATCTGGTACTAGACCATACGACGACATCTCATTATGCATGGGCAGCGGGTACATTGGCCTACTTGTACAGGCAGTTGGGTTGTGCAAGCCGCAGAGAGGCTGCGGGTATTAGTGGGTGCATGTACGTCCTACACGTGAGTATACCTAACCTTATATACACTTTAAATATATTTGTAACGTTTTGTATACGCATCTAACATAACATATTTATATATTTCACAGACTTGGATTTGGAGGTACTTCCCGACCTTTAGGGGTCGGTTGAGCAGATCGTTGGGTGATGATCCGACGCCGTACCATTCAGATAGGAACCGACACGGCAATGATGAAGAATGTCTTGCCATACGACGTCAATTAGATGAGATCAAGATTGATCAGGCTTGTACTCACCGGCCAACGCACATGCTAAAAGGACCTTCGTTTCCCATGAGTTCTTAATTGTCAACACCATGTTCAAATTACGTCCTACTTCTCTAGCCCATTTTAGCATATGATTCCGTTCCGACCACTCATTATCAGTCACAAAATAGGTAGAAAAATCGGGAAACTGGAAACAATTATGACAAATACTTCATTAATTAATTCGATTATAAACTCCCAAATTCAACACAATATGAGAAATTAAAACGAAAATTTTGCACTAACACAACTAATTTAACAATTATAACAACTATAAAATATGATTAGTTATAACAACCCTAAAAAATGATTGCTTATAATAAAAATAATAATTTAATAAATGATCGATTACATACCGCTTCTTCGTTTTGATGCAAAACCTCATCGTTTTGATGTCCACTATAAGGAATTCCTTCTAAACCGCCATATTGATCGTCGCTCACATTCACCGGATTTGAAGTAGAATAGCCATGTCCACCGTAAGGAATTCCTTCAAAACCGCCATATTGATCATCGTTCTCATTTACCGGATTTGAACTAGAATAGTCTTGCCCTTCGTTGAATGGCCAAAAACCCGACATTATTTTGGTAGAGGTAATTTTGGGGACGAATTTGAGAGCTTTTTTCTTGTTACCGCGTTCCGACCTCGCCTCATTGCTCGGTATAAATAGCCGCGGTATTTTTTTTTACTGAGGGCAAGGGAGCGGCAGCGGCCACCGCTGCCGCTCCATGCAATATTTTTTTTTAAAAAAAAAAGGCAGCGGCAGCGGTGGCCGCTGCCATAATACGACAATTTTTTTTGTTTTTTAATGGGGCCGCTGCCTTTTATTCAATTTTTTTTTTTTAAATTTAGAGCGGTAGGGCACACCGCTGCTAAAAAGCCGGTGCGCCCTACAACTCTGACCGGGGCGCAATTACTCGGCTCTTTATTTAGTGAGACATACAACAAATGCAGTTAAATGAATTTATGCGATATAATTAACATCAAACTTATATGCAACCATAAGGGCACAAAATCTATATGTCGGAAGGGCAAGTTGAAACCATATGAATGGTGGAGAGTATTTGGTCAAACCATTAATGGGATGGGTCAGTATAGCTTTTGTTGTCTAATAAATTTGATAAACCAAATAAAGCACATTAATTATAGTGGCAATTACTCGATGATCGGTGAATTTTTTTTATTCCATAATTACGGTTCACTTCTACGTTCCAATTAATTTTATAAATATTAAATTATTTTTTTCAAAAAAATCAAAAGTTACATTTATATTGCAAACAATCAAATGTATGTGTAAATTTTTAAAATTGAAAATAATATTATATAATTTTTAAAAATTAAAAGGACAATATTTTATACGAAAATTATTCTCTCAATTTTTAAAATTTGTATAATATGATTTGTAAGATATAAATTTAAATACATATGCATAAAATTATTTACAATATAAATATAATTTTTAAAATTTTTTTGACATTAATTAAATATTTATATAGTTAATTAAAAATGTAATAAAAGATTACCCTTGAACACACTCACACCTTCAATCCTTCATTGTGCATTTATTTGCGGGTTACCCGCTATTTCCGTATCAGTTACCCATAGATTCTCATTCTCTACACTCCTTTTTCACTTGTTTCTTGTCACACACTCACACATCCTTCTGAAAACCAATTAAAAAAAGGTGTTTATGAGTGTTTCACTTGTCCAAGTAAACTAAAATTCAGGCAAAAAAAGGGCTCTTTTTTTTATTATTATTTTCCAACCAAAACGGTTAGAGCATTATAATTCACATCATTTATTTATTCAGATTTATTAACCTTATACAAATTTTAAAAAAAGTAATTTGAGATCTTATAATAAAAAAAATATCCACACCACCCTTCACCTATATAAACCCTCCAAAATCAGACCAATTTCCATACATTTCACACCCTTCTTCTTCAATAGCATAAACTAAATCTCAAACCATGGCCTCCCGGAAAGACAAGCGAGCCACCCTTCCTCCGCCGCGAACTCCGGCCTCATGCTTCATCCTCTACACGTTGGGATGGTTCATTTGCATAGCCGCCCTCATCTACCTCAACGTCATCTTCAGCGTGGCCGCCTTCTCCACCGTCTTCTACCACCCACCTCAGCCGCCCACATTCCACCTCACCTCCGCCAAGATCCACGTCACCACACTCGACGCTGGGGACTTCTCTGGTGGTTGGAAACTCGATATCAACATCTCTAACCCTCCAAGCAAGCCCTACATCTCCTTCACCCCAACCTCCGCCGCCGTTCTCTCCCCAACCAGCCACGTCATCCTCGCCGACACCCATGACGTCAGCCCCACCAAGAAGGATGACCTCATCGAAGCACAAGCCCGAGTCTTCTCTCCCCCGAATCAGACACTCGACGACGAGGTTTTGAAGAGGCTCTTGCACGACCGGGCCCACGGGTTCGTTACATTCGACGTGGAGATTATGGTAACCGTGGTGTTTCCTAGGGAGGTATCGATACCAATGTCGATACTGATGTCAGATATGTCTGATAAGGAAGGCGAGTATAAAGTGGAATGTAAGGGGTTGGAGTTTTATTTCGCGGACCAGGAAGCGAAAGAGGGGGTTGCCCAAATTGCCCCTGGTATGTGTGAACTTGAGTACGTTGTAGAGCCAATGGTTGCCACAACAGTCGTGCATTTTAGAACTGTTTAGAGAAAGCAAGTCTAATGCGAAGTGTTGTTGAGTCAGAATAATTTGAAGGGCTGGGAAAAATGGGGTGTTGTTATATAGATGGACGATGTAATGCAAAGTGTTGTTGAGTCAAGGTTAAATTTCAGTTGAGTGTGTAATTTCTAAGTGTTTGTTGAGTCCACATATTGGCCCTTTATAATTTATTGCTCAAGACTTTTTATCTATCGATGTTAAATTTGTGGGTAAATATGATTATCTAAAAGATATCGTGTTATGTTGATGTACATCTACCTCCAAGTGAATGATGGATACAAGTGGAGCTGTCAAAAACTGACCCGATCCGAACCGTCCGAAAAATTTAGGGTCAAGATCCGAAAATTTGAACCCGAAATCCAAAATAAACCGAACCCGATAGACCCGAAACCCATTGGGTTCAAACCCGAAAAACCCGTTGGGTTGACCCAATTTGTTATATTTTAAGAATACACAATATATTTTGAAAATTATAATATATTTTATTATTAAAATATATAAAAATAATAGATTATTATTAAATATCGTTTTTTTAAATATAATTTATTTTACTAATCGTAATTAAAAAAATCGATTTTCTTGACCTGTTAGGTCGACCCGACCCGCCCGACAACCCGTAATGACCCGACCTGATTTGACTGGTGACCCGTTACGACCCGAACCCGAAATAATCGAACCCGACCTGACCGATCCGTTTGACACCTCTAGATACAAGTCTTCGAGACCTTTATTTGATGGCATACATATCCCTTTTTGAACATTTTTTCCTTCCAATATGATAGTTTGTAAATGCATGATTGGATGTACATTATTATTATACATTTATATCGACTATGGAGGTACTCGACTTGTGACAAAACTAAATTGTTGCCCACATTAATAAAGCATCGATTAACCTTTTTTTTTAATGAAAACTCCATTAATTAATTAAGCACCAGAATCAACCGATACAATAACAAATAAGTCGATCAGGAGGCAAATAAAAACCAGAAAACAAACAAGAAACATCAGCAGTATGCTTAGACAGCCAGTGCGCAGCGCCATTTGCTACCCTTCGAATGTGAGACCATTCACAAGATTCAAAATCCCAAGCCTTGGCAATGATTCGCGCCACAAGCACTCCCAGGATCGTACGATGAAGATTTCCATTCCTGATCTTGGAAATTAACGCCAGGCAATCTGATTCAACCATTATATTGCCAGCTCCAAATTGTGATGCTAACTCCAACCCCCAGATAATTGCTTCAGCTTCAGCTACCTCCACTTCCGAACCTTTTTTTAATCGTCTTTGATCCAGCAAACACAGTCACACCTGCTGAATCCCTTCCAATCACACCTATCCACAGTTTACACCAACAACTGAAGCATCACAATTTAACTTGATCACTCCAGCAGCTGGTTTGGACCAAAGCATAGCTTTTTCCTCTTTCTGAACAAGACTTTTAGTAACATGAACTTGGTACTCGGTAGCCAAGCTGAGTGCTTTATCAATAATCTCCTCAGCCGTGGAAGTAGACGAAGAAAACAAGGAGGCATTTCTAGCATACCAAATTTCCCAGCACAAGAAAGCCCAAACTGCAATATCCATCTCATCATTCAATCTGAAGATTCTGTCAACCCAGTCAGCAAAGAACACCAATCCAATTCCAACAGCTGCAAAATTCTTGAAGTGTTTCCAGACTGCTTTTGGTAATTTGCAACCCAACAAAGCATGAAGTGGTGTTTCCGGCAACTCACAGATAGAACATAACGGATCTGAAGTGACCTTCCTTGCATACAGTCGTTCTTTACACGGCAATAATTTTTCGAATCCTCGCAACACCGGAAGCTTCCAAATTTTCTTCCCAAAAAACACGTTGACAGCTAGGATCCGAAGCCTCGCCCCCTTCATCTGACATTGCCATGATCTTCAGCTGCATATGATATGCTGAACGCACCGAGAATTCCCCGTTCTTTTCATAATACCAATACCATGAATCCTGAACACTCTCATGTAGATGAACTCACAAAACTTCCTCGACGTCCAGCGGGTGCATCGATTAACCATTTTGTCGTAGATATTTATGTACAAAATTTGCTTTTATATTATATATCATACGCATATGGAAATAAAAACAACAACAAAGGAGTGGTAAATTGAAGTAACTAGAGCTATTATATAGCTAAATAAAATGGGAGAATTCCATATTTCAGAATTTCATGTACGTGTTGCGTTTTATTTTTATTTAGCTTTTCCTCCCTTAAAAATATTTCATAAATATTTTTTGTCGTGCACATATGGGCTATGGCCTGTCAATCAGTTGAAACAGATCGGGTTCGGGTCGGGTTGTTTCGGTTTCGGATCCATTCGGATTTGGATCTAAGTAAGATATTGTGACAAATCAGATATGACCGAATCGGTTCGAATATTCATTTTATCGGATTAAGTCGAAGTATCGGGTCAAGTTCGGTTGGTTATTTCAGATTTCAATTTGGTCGGATTTTGGTCTAATCTCGGTCTAAATAAGATCTCGTTTAAATCGGGTTGTAATTTGATTGAGTTTCTATTGAATCAAATTTTAACTAAACGAGTATCAAGTTTTAGTGATACAATATAATTCGGATTAAGTTTTAATTCTTAACTCTTAAAGTTTCATGTAACATTGAAAACCTAAAAACAAAATTAAAATAATTATTTGTATTTATTAAATAGTTTTGATGCATGTTAGACTATATAGCATAATGCTAATATGCTATATTGATAAAAGGGATTGAAAAAGTAAATTATTGATAAAACTATCTTTAAGTGCTTTAAATTAAGTAGATAAAAAATACATCAATATATTAATTATTTTAAAAACATATTTATAATAATCTAAAAAAAAGTGTCAAACTAAAAACTTTGTGGACTTTGTTTAGTTCTTAGAAGTAGCTTATATACTCGTACCATGTACGGATTTTGTTAAATGTAAGTGATATATTTTAAAATAAATTAGTTTAAAAATGTTGATTTTTATAATTTCTTATGTGAATATGAACAAAAATTGTCGATTGTTTTAATGCGAGACTTAATGTGTTTCATTTTGTTAAAAAAATTCAAGAGTAGCATATAACTAATCAAGGAAATACATTTAACATAAGTTAAATACTAAAATTAAGAAGACTGATTTATATTATTTATCGTTTTAAGATGATTATTATCAGATGATTTCAGGTCGGTTAATCTTGAGTTTTCGGATGATTTCGGGTCAAATGATTTTGAGTTTTTAAATGGTTTCGGGTCGGTTCATTTCAATTTCGGGTCAATATCAAATTAATCCAATCGGATATACTCGGATTTGGGTCATTTTCGGATTCGGTTCGTTTTTAAGTTCGGGTTGAATCGGTTTAGGTGGGGTCGGTCTCGGATATATATATTTGTTTGTTCTTTTCGGTGTTGGTCGATTGTCAGATCAGACGGGTCAGATCAGATTTCTTGGGTCGGTTCAAATTTTATTATAAATTGCTCGCTAATAATAAACAAAAGATAATTCTTAAGCCCCACTATTGAACTTTCAAAATCCAATTCTTATCTCTTACAACAAACTCCTCTCATTAGTGTATATATATAGGTGAACGTACATAGTTATTTTAGACCTTCATATTATTTGCCTAAGAACCAAATTAGGGTAAGAACGGATGACTCCATGTCCTAAAAAATGATGAGCTAGTGCTACTAGATAAACCCACCTTTGACAATGCCTATATCATTGTCCAGCATTTGGAGCTTCCGCCCGATTCCTCGACGTCATCGATCAAATGGTGTCGCTCTAACTTCAACCTCCCGAACTACACCCTCTTGATCCTCTCAAAGATACAACGTCTAGCTCAACTTATTGAACATGGTGCCAATTTTTTTGTATAGATTTTTTGGTATATGTATACAAATGATTGATGGATACCACAAGTTTAAAAAACAATTAATAATATTATGTAATTTTCTAGTTTACTCACGAGTTTCCAAAAAATGATCAATAAATATTGTTATTCAGTTCACTTTAAGGTAGGTTTTTTTTAAAAAAATGAACAAGGATCTAATATTGTCGTCTAGTTTTAGTTATGAAATGAGTTTCCGAAAAAAAAATGATATAATATTGTCGTCTAGTAAATCCAGTTAATACCGTTATTTCATATTAAGAGATTGAAACTAAATACCTAAAATGGAGATATTCGACGCTAGTTAATTAGCTTGATGCTAATTATCCACACGAATTTCCAGAAAATGATCAATGAATATCGTTATTCAGTTCACTTTAAGGTAGGTTTTTTTTAAAACGAGCAATGATCTAATATTGTCGTCTAGTTATGAAATGAGTTTCCATAAAAAAAATAAAAAATGATATAATATTGTCGTCTAGTCAATCCAGTTAATACCGTTATTTCATATTAAAAGATTGAAACTAAATACTTAAAAGAGAGATATTCGATGCTAGTTAATTAGCTCGATGCTAATTATCCATTACATAATAATTATGGAAAAGTACGTTGATCGAATGCACATTGCCTTCACTTAAATTCATTAACTTGACACTTATGTATCATAATTAGTCAAAATTTGTTAAGAAAAAATGCAATCTTTTATACAATATCACTCCTATTCATGTTTTTTTTTTTTGATGAAAACTCCTATTCATGTTGAACATAAGCCCATTAGTATAAAACCAATGGCCCATTTTGAATTTTATTGACATTGTATTCTAAAAGATTCCATCTAAAAAATTTGGAATATATATATGTCAATGTACATTGTAATGTTGATCACGCATTTAATCACATCCATACATCTCAATTTACACATCACCAAAAATGGAATAATATTTCAAGTTCAATTAACTTTTATTGGCTATTTATTACTATTTATTGCACTTTCAATAATTAAACTCTTATAGAATTCACCTAAAAAATAAATCCAGGCAGCGTTTTTATACACCTCATCACCCACTGTATTGATCAATTCAGCTAGCGTTTTTATACATACACCATCAAAAACGTGACCTTTTTCATCTTTTTTTCTGCAGAATTAAGCTTCACCACTTGAACTTCCCAGATCCAATTCTTATCTTTTACAACAAACTCCTCTCATTAATATGTATATATACAGGCACAACCCTCTCAACTCTTCACATTATTTGCCTAAGTCCCAAAGCCTGAAAAAAAACACAACATGAGTAGGTGCTATACCCAGCTTTGAATCTGCCTCTCACAGTCCACCCCCCGGCGCTTCTGCCGGATTCCCCAATCGAACGACGTCGTTTCGACATCGCAACCGACACCCTTCCATTCCTCTTCAAACTAGTCCTGGTTGTTCTCGCGTTCATGACCTTATACACCATGGTCTTCTTACCTTTTCCGCCCAAAGTCGACCTTGTCTCCGCCGAATTCCATCTCCACTCCCTCACCGGTCTCGAGATCTCGGGCGAATGGAATGTCACTTTCGCTCTCTCAAACGCCCCCGACAGCGACTACTACTCCTTCACCGATGTTGTCGTCGCCGTCTCCCCTACCAAAAGCGGCCCCGAAGGGCAGCTCGCCGTGTCCCACATCGTTAAACCGGATTCGTCCGAGTTTGGGGGACCGGGTAACCGGTTCATAGTCCAGGCGCGCCTTCTTTCTCCAGCGCAGTTTCTGGACGACGATGTTTTAATGGGGTTTATAATGGATCGAGCTGGCGGGTTTATTCGGTTTGACGTGAAAATATCGATGAACGCGTGGTATAAGCCTTTGCTAGTCGGGGGGCCCCAATCCAACTTTCATAGGGCGGTTTGCGCGGGGGTCAAATTTGAGTTTGTTGACGCCGAGGGTAAGGATGGAATTGCAAAAATTGAACCGAATTCGTGATATCTTACCATTTTGGGACATATGATCGATTGTTCAATTGATTGGTAAGTTATGTTGTAATGTCGAGTCTAAATAAAGCAAGTTATATCATCGAGTGATGTATTTGTGTTTCTCCATTGATTCCATCATCTAGATCACTAGATGTTGTGTTGTGTTTCGTTTTTCAATACAATTATGTTGTTTTCTTCTTCTTCTTTTTAAATATGTGCGTCGAAATATGCATGTTTTTTCCTCTGTGTGTTGCTCAATATTAATTTACTTTATTATAATATTTTTTGGATTTTATTAATTTGTATAAATAATAGTTGTTGAGGAATATTTAATAATTTAATGATTAAAAAGTAATCTAAAATTTCTATAATATATAAAAACAGATATGGTCGTTTATTAATTTGGTTCAAATTTTATTATTGGTAGAAAAAAATTTAATGATGTAAAATTAAAGAGCAATCTAACATTGTTATATATAAATGCGGTTCTTCAAGGTGAGGAGAACAGTCCAAGCCGTTGGTCCTTGGGGAAAGAACTCTGAGGTCACCGTTTCGACACCCACCAGCGATGAAGCCATGTTATTAATTTTTCTAGAACGGTTCACAGTTCTCACCCATTCATGGGTGCTCTAGGTTACTCCAACTAGTACTTGGGCTATCCTAAGTCTTACCTAATAAAAAAATGCGGTTCTTCATTTAATAGAGAAATTTTCATGAATGCAAATGTTAAAAATTACAAAATAGAGCACCCTACAAATCTGAAATATCACATCACAAACGTATGAATTAAAGAAATATTCTGACAACTTTACTAGTAGTTTAGGTTAAACGTGATGGTATTCACTTTTTTTAAAAAATAAATTAATAAATTAGGCGTGTATAAGCATAAAAGTTTTTTCCCCATAAAATATATGATTTTTCTAACAATCACAAGTTAGTCTAGTTAGTGGTTATGGTTTCAAGGCATGTTTTGAGATTCAAGTTCAAATCCTCTTAGCGCATGACATCGTTTTTTCGTAAATAGGAAGTTAAATGGATCACATGGTATCCAATAGAGACATAGAAAGCCTAAGGGCATCTCTAACTGTTTCCTTATAATTTTCTCGAAAATGAAGAGCCAAAAGTTATATTCTCCAAATAAAATTTACCTTAACTCCAACCACTTTTTCATTTTAGAAAATCTTACATTTATTAATTCTATTTATATATATATATATATATATATATATATTTTAATAAAATTTCATATGGACAATCACAAGTTTCCATGTATACACTTTTAATTAATGCATTCTCCAAATAAATTTGGAGAATTCTCTATTTTGAAGAACGAGATAGAGAATCTGTTAGACAATAAAATCTCTACAAATACCAATGTATATGAGGAATTTTTTGGAGATACTCTAAAGATGAAAAATAATAAGAAGAAGATAGGCCAACTATGAAATAATAAAATCTTTATGATAGGGCCCAAATTAAATTGGGCCCAAGCCCATAAACATGAAGAATTATAGGCCCAAATATAATTATGTTGCTCAATATTAATTTACTTTATTATAATATTTTTTGGATTTTATTAATTTGTTTAAATAATAGTAGTTGAGGAATATTTGATAATTTAATGATTAAAACCTAATCTAAAATTTCTATAATATATAAAAACACATATGGTCATGTATTAATTTGGTTCAAATTTTAATATTGATAGAAAAAAATTTAATGATGTAAAATTAAAGAGCAATCTAATATTGCTATATATAAATTTGGTTCTTCAAGGTGAGGAGAACAGTCTTAGTCGTTGGTCCTTAGGAGAAGAACTTTGAAGTCACCGTTTCGACACCCACCGACGATGAAGTCATGTTATTAATTTTTCTAAACTGTTTACAGTTCTCCCTTTAGGGGTGCTTTAGGTTACTCTCCAAGTAGTACTTGGGCTGTCTCCAAGTAGTACTTGGGCTATCCTAAGTCTTACCTGACGAAAAAAATGCGGTTCTTCATTTAATAGAGAAATTTTCATGAATGCAAATGTTAAAAATTACAAAATAGTGAACTCTGCAGTTTGCTCGAGATGGATTTTGGCATTTTCCCTATCAGATACCTGGGTATGCCTCTCCATTCTAGAAGGTTGAAAGTTAGTGAATACTTCCCTCTCTTGAATAGAATCATTTCCTCTCTCTAGAGAAAAAGTTTTTGCAAGCTATCTTACGCTGGGAGAATTCAAGTCATCAAATCCTTAATTGAAGGGATCCTCTCTTTCTGGATGCATGTAATGTCGCTCCCCTCATGTGTAATAAAAAGAATTGAAAGCATTTGTAAATCTTTCTTGTGGACTGGCATGTGTGACAAGAAACGCAGTTTGGTTGCTTGGGTCAAAATCAACAAACCCTTTGAAGAGGGTGGCCTTAATTTTAAAGAAGTGCTTGCTTGGAATAAAACCTTAATATTCAAGCTTGGACATGACATTTACTCTGGGAAGGTAAATTTATAGACAACTTGGGCCAAGCAGAACCTGGTGAGAAGAAGGGATTTTAGGAGAGCTAAATGCTCTGTTCATGACTCATGGATATGGAAGTCTACAATCAAGGTCAGAGATGCTCTGCTGTTAAAACTAAACACAATTGCTTCTCAACCACCTCATATGCCTAATGGGATAGAACTCTACACCCTAGCTAATACCAAGCTTGATTGTAAGTCACTTTATGACTCCTTTAGAATTCACATGCCTATCAAATCCTGCTGTTGTATCTTGTGGAAAGGGATACAATCAAAAAAATGGGGATTCATATGCTGGTTTGCAACGGTTGCCCACTGCATCTAAACTCTACAACTGGGACTTGATTCCTTCCAACACTTGTGTCTTGTGTAATCAGAATGAAGAGACAGAAGAGCACTTATGGTTTCAGTGCCCCTTTGTACTAAAGTTGCTAAAATAGTGTGGGACTGGGCTGGTGTACATTTGAATTTCACCTCTCTTATGGACTGTTGGGATTGGTTTCTGAGATCACCACAACAGAAATACAACCTCTTCTAATCTAAACTTCTCGCTTTTATGGGCATCACCTACCATACTTGGAGAGCCCACAATGAGAGAATTTTCAGAAATATAAATCTAGATGTTGAATCATGCGCAAAATTGATCATTCTGGACTGTAAGATGAGGATCACTGTGAAGATGAACCTTAATGGAAGAAGAGGACAAGCAATGAAATCTAGACTTCGCCTCTAAATATGCTTCCTTGTTGTTCCTTTCTTCCTTTGTTGGTTTTTGGGTTTTAAGTCTCGCATTTCTTTTTCTTTCCCATTGGGATAGGTTTTTAGTTCCACCCCCTCAACTTCTTAGTTGTTGAGTGTCCCTTGTGCTACATGGGCATTATGACGCAGCTTGAACTGAGTCCCTCGCTTTGGCATGGTTGCTCTCAGAAAACAAGGAGAGACTTGTCTTTAGGATCTGTTTTTTTGGGAGCCTTGCTGGGATTTGGAGGTGCTAGCCAGTTTTGAGTTGTTCTTTTTTTAGTCCTAGATTTTGTTGTTTACACCCCCATACATGTCTCCTTGTTGAGTGTGTCCTAGGTGTACTAGCACGTCATGACGCAGAGATATGTATGCCCCTTCCTTATGGCATGTTGACCCTAAGAGTAATGAGTGATTGACATGTGGATCTACTTCTTAGGGTCCTTGTTGGGGTTTGGAGGTGTTAGACCACTCACAATGGTGGTATTTTAACATATTAAATGAATAGAAATTTAAAGAACAGTAAAATTACATAGAAGCTTGAGCCATTTGGCTCTTATTTCCGTCTCCCATTTCTATCTTCCGTCTCCACTTTTTTGTCAGGTTGGCCCCATATTTTGATGATAAATAATAGTAAAATATGGGTTTTGGTGATGGTCACTGATGGAGAATGTGATAAAACACACAATTTTGCCCTTCATTGTAAACAAATTGTTTTAGGCTATTTTTCAATCATGAAATAATCTTATTGGTTCAAAAAAATATTTTTAATATTTTTATTTTTATTTTATCTGCATATAGACACCAATATTGAATGGTCTTATAATAAAAGAAAAATTGGCATAAATAATAATTATAAGAAAAATAATGTTTTAAAAATAATCTTTGTATTTTTTCGGTAGTTAATTTTATGCATTATAAAAAAAATAACATAATTAATATATTAGAGACATAAATATAATTTTAAATATTATAATCATGAAATAAATATATTATAAGGCATTATGCATGTAAATTAAAACATTTGAAGGATTTAGACCATAAAATAAAATATATTACAATAACACGAGGTTACATTGAGTTGGAAACTAAACACATTGTGAATATATTCTTCACTTAGGAAATTGAAAAACCTAATCGTGAAGCTATTCTTCACTTTCGGTAACTAAAAACCATAAACTAACACACATGTGAAGCTACTCTTCACTTAGGGAAACATAAACAAACACATATGTGAAGCTATTCTTCACTAAGTAAGATAAGAACATAGCATCAAGTTACTCATCACCAGGGAACAACTCCCTTGTTAAGTTTTCCATCATTCTCTCCTGCATTGGGATTCGATTGGGTATTGCCATAAGGCCACTTAGCACTGTTATCTTTTGAGCACGAACAATCTCATTTTGAATATGAGCATACTCGTCCAACATTGCTTGTTGCTTTCGCAATGCCTCATCTTTAGCTGCTTGTTTTTGCATACGCGCCTCAGCTTGAGACAACCTAATTAGGTTCACTTCTTCTAGTGTGGAATTTACCTCATCCCTTGAACTCCTAGCCACTTGCTTCCCCTTGTTCTTTGCAGCTTTCCTACCCGTGGGGCGAACAGGAGTAGTGTTACGTGTCGTAACCTCAACACTTTCTGGGCCAGATCCACTGCATGGAGTACTTGGATTGGAGCCGGAAGAGTAATGGCCAGCTTCATCCAACTTGGAGCGTTTAGGCCCTGCCCCGTCATCAGTACTCCATGTGTTCCACCTCGGTTCTCTCTTCAATACACCCCATACATGCATGAATTTGAAATCCTCCTTTTCATCATTACGATAAAGGATATGTGCATGGTTTTCCACATCATCCAAATTCCAACCACTAGCTCTTTGATTTTCAGCTGCGTGATATTTGCCCGCAAAGCTTGTGCAAGCTTTTGAGATGATGGTCCACCTATTTTTACATGCACTCCATGTCCTTGAAATCTCAATAGGGGGAGACTCTTCTAGTCTATATTGGTTGTAGAAGGCAGCCACTCGACCCCAAAATTGCTCTTTCTTTTGACCGGTGCCTATGATCGGATCGTTTGAGACATGCATCCACGCACTAGCTAGTAACAAATCCTCTGGGCGCTCCCACCTTGCTCTGGATTGGGATCCACCGCCTTCATGAGTTGTTTCAGCACGAGGTGGATGTGCACGATTTTTTTTCTTTCTAGAGTCCTTTTGTGTTGTGGTGTTTGGTTCTGGTGTAGCTTGGATATCATCTAGGCTTTGGACATGTTGTTGTGGGTTCCATGGTTGAGAAAATGCAGAAGCACTTCCATAAGAACCTGGGGTTTGAGGAGAAGGGTTTTCAACTTGAGTGGTATTGAA
Source organism: Fallopia convolvulus (assembly GCA_964016875.1). Taxonomy (NCBI): domain Eukaryota; kingdom Viridiplantae; phylum Streptophyta; class Magnoliopsida; order Caryophyllales; family Polygonaceae; genus Fallopia; species Fallopia convolvulus. Next base: position 52,451,954 of record OZ024727.1, on the reverse strand, counting down.
TTGAGGATTTGGGTTTTCACTGGTTGCATTCCAAAAGTGTTGATCAAAATGGAAGGGATGTTGATGATTGTAGGGATAACGTGGATCCATTATGAATGAAAGATGAAATATTACTTTCAGAAAATGAGAGAGGAGATTGGTTGAAAAGGTGCAAGTATCTCCTTATAACACAACATCTATATATAGGAGGGCAACACCACTCCATTCAACTCATGCTTCTGACGAGGGCCCCCACATCCCACTCCATTCAACCATGCTTCTGACGAGGGGCCCCACATCCCACTCCATTCAACCATGCTTCTGACAAGGGGCCCCATATCCCACTCCATTCAACCATGCTTCTGACGAGGTGCCCCACATCCCACTCCATTCAACCATGCTTCTGACGAGGGGCCCCACATCCCACTCCATTCAACCCATGCTTCTGACGAGGGGCCCCACATCCCACTCCATTCAACCATGCTTCTGACGAGGGGCCCCACATCCCACTCCATTCAACCATGCTTCTGACAAGGGGCCCCACATCCCACTCCATTCAACCATGCTTCTGACGAGGGGCCCCACATCCCACTCCATTCAACCATGCTTCTGACAAGGGGCCCCACATCCCACTCCATTCAACCATGGCATCTTCAAACCCACCAAAAGATTAGCCTATATTTACACCCTTTACTTCAAGAAACAATTGCCAAACAAGTTCACCTTACTCCCAAATCATTCTCCCATATTCTACCCTCCTAGTTATTTTGGTAATCATTTCATATTTCAATCACACATGGATCCCTTCCAAAATGTCATAGGATCATTTTTTAATTTTGGATCAAGCTCATCTTCTGATGGGTTTGAAGATGCCATTAATGAAAGATTGGATAGAGTGGAGGCTCTAGTAACGCAACAACAAGAAGAACTCTCTCAACCAAGGAGAAGGCGAAGATACGTTGAGCGAGATCGTGAAAGCGGTCATCAACAACTCGTTAGAGATTATTTCTCTAACGACCCACCGCCGGTGTATAGTGATGAGCACTTTCGTAGACGGTTTAGAATGCGAAAACCCTTGTTCTTACGCATTGTCAACCAACTCTCATCCACATTCGATTTTTTTCGACAAAGGAGGGATGCTACTGGTCGGCAAGGCTTATCTCCCCTACAAAAATGCACTGCAGCCATGCGCATGTTGGCTTATGGCATGTGTGCGGACCAGGTGGATGAGTACCTTCGGATGGGTGATAGTACTGCAAGATCTTGCCTAAAAAACTTCGTGGAGGGCATCATTTCTTTGTATGGTGACACATACCTCCGCAGACCAACCGCAGAAGACATGCAACGACTCCTTCATTTTGCAGAAAGGCGTGGGTTTCCTGGAATGATCGGTAGCATTGATTGCATGCATTGGGAATGGAAGAATTGCCCAACTGCATGGCAAGGTCAATTTGCACGAGGTCATGGTAAGCCTACAATTATATTAGAAGCAGTTGCATCATATGATCTATGGATTTGGCATGCATTCTTTGGAACACCAGGTTCGTGCAATGACATTAATGTTCTTGAGCGCTCTCCTGTCTTTGATGATGTTTTGGAAGGGAGATCACCGCCGGTGAATTTCACCGTCAATGGTCATGAGTACACCATGGCTTATTATCTCACCGACGGTATTTACCCATCATGGGCTACCTTTATGCCTTCTATTCGACTTCCACGAGGGTCTAAGGCAAAGTGTTTTGCTCATTACCAAGAGGCATACCGAAAAGATGTGGAACGAGCTTTCGGGGTCTTGCAAGCTCGGTTTGCTATAGTGAAGAACCCAGCACTTGCTTGGGATCCTCGTCACATAGGGAAAATAATGAAAGCGTGCATAATTTTGCACAATATGATAGTAGAGGATGAACGAGATACATATAGTTTGTATTGTGACGTATCTCGTTTTGAGATACCACCGACTATGGATGACACATTTTCCTCAAATCGACCAAGGTCCATGTCACAATACATAAAAGCTCGTACGGAACTTCGAAACAGGGGTACCCACAAACAACTGCAGGATGATTTGGTTGAGCATGTATGGAGGCAATTCGGGCATATTTATCTTGATAACTAGTTTATGTATGATTTCATATGAACTTGTGTGGTGTTTTTTTTTGGCTTTTCAATTGTGTGTGCTTGTTTAGTACTTTAGTATGTTTTTGGCGTATTTCATGTATTTGTTCTCATGTATTGAATGTTTTCCATTTTAAGTGAAATGAAGAGTGTTGTTTGTTGATTATATTAACTTTAAGCTCAATACTCTAATCGCCTAATTGATATATATATATATAATAGTCAAATTAATTTAATTAAATATACAAATTTAAAATTATATCATATTAATAATAATACCGAAACCATCCTAAAATAAAAACAAAAACAAAAACATTAGATGTTTATATTATCATTAATTATAAATAGTATAGTTGAATAAATAAAATAGAAAATATAAAAAGTAGTTGATTTAAAGAAAGAAATGAAGATGTGGGTTGTGGAGAGAAAGTGAAAATGGGATTTTAAAATGAGGTGGAGGAGTGAGAAAATGGGATTGGGGGAGTTAAAAGCTTAAAAATGGGATGGCCATTGTGAATGCTCTTAGAGCTTGGGTTTCTTGTCTGTATTTTACAACCTTTAACTTTTTGGGCTTCAGGTTTTGTTTTGTTTTCCTCTTCCCCCTCTTATCAATATATGTTTACCATTGTCAAAAAAAAATTACAAAATAGAGCACCCTACATATCTGAAATATCACATCACAAACATAAGAAGTAAAGAAATATTCTGACAACTTTACTAGTAGTTTAGGTGAAACGTGATGGTATTTACTTTTTAAAAATTAAAAAATAAATTAGATGTGTATAAGCATAAAAGTTTTTTCCCATAAAATATATGATTTTTCTAACATTTTATAACAATCACAAGTTAGTCTAGTTAGTGGTTATGGTTTGAGATTTAAGTTCAAATCCTCTTAGCGCATGACATCGTTTGTTCGTAAATAGGAAGGCCTATCCATTTTTTAAATGGATCACATGGTATCCAATCGAGACATAGAAAGACAACTAGCTAATTGTGTTTCACTTGTGTATCAAAATGACATTTTGAACCAAAATGTATTTTTAAATTACATTGAAAAACGTACAAGTAGAGACATTGCACTAGTTTGAAGAGATTTTAAAATGTAATTTTAAGGCAAAAGTATTTTTAAAACTTAACTAGAACAAGGCCCAAATTAAATTGGGCCCAAGTCCATTAACATGAAGACTTATAGGCCCAAATATACGTATTTGTTCCTTGTATTCTAGAGATTTATTATAACAAGGTTAGGATTCAATATTTTATACAACTAGTTGATTCCTCGTGTAAGCCTCACCCCCGGAGCTCTTGTGGGATAATTTTACTAAATATTATATAATATTATGATATTAATATTTTTTTAAAATCAATATACTATAACTAAAGTCGAATCTCTATATCTTACGTGTCGTCGTCTTAACTATGCCACATAGGCGTTTTAATTTTTTTATTTACCTTTTTGCCCTTAATTTTATTAGTATTTACAATCCTTATATATTATAACAATATTTCTTATATTACTTATAAATATATTATATTGACTATATTTGGAAGACATAGATTATTCCTTTATTTTATTAAAAGATTACATATATATTTGGAAGACATATGATCCATATCTATTAAAATATTATAATTGGTTAAAATTTAAGTGAGAAGATTTTAATTGGTTGAATCTCACATACATAATTAATTTATAAATCTTACTTTTTATCTATCTTTTTCATAATTATTTAAACTATCATGTTTTGCCTATTAATTTAATTCATAATATTAATAAAATATTTATTATTTTAAATGATATATGACAACACTTATAGTTTTTTTTATTTTATATATTTATTCAAAATTTTCTATCTTTAGTATAAATATGATTATTTCTCAAGAATGATATATTTAAAAACTTTTTATGATTAATATTTTGTTTGAGCAAAACCTGTACAAGGTACGGGAATAAATACTAGTACTCATGAATAATATCTTAATAAAATTATGTAATTTATAAAAAAAAAATTAAGATTGTGCCCCATATTTTATCAACATATAGATAAAAAAATTATATACTTGAAGCCTGAGTCTTGTTAAAGGATAAAAAAAATATTATGCATAAAATTAATATAAAAAATATTAGATCAAGTTATTATCAACATATAGATAAAAAAAATTATATATTTGGATCTTTAATCTTGTTACAAGATAAAAAAAGATATGTATAAAAAAATATCAACATAAAGATCAAATTATTATCTAATAAAAATATTAAATATGCATAAATAATGATACAAGTAATTATAATATTTATTATAAAAAAACAGTAACATTATTTTATTCAAAAATATCACATACACAAGTTTTCCAATAGATATAATTTCTGTTTTAGAATGTATTAGGTAGATGGAAATTTATGACCTTCATTTATCTTCACCTCGATACTTGACCTCAACAAACCATCCTTTTTGAAGTTAAAATTATATAAGATCCCATTAATACGTACCCTAAAATATTAATCCCAACAAAAGCACGTTCATTAGCATTTTTATTTTATTTTAAATGGTATACTATCACCACCTCGCTTAGGTCTTAGGCTCTCACCTTACGAAGATTATACGTAGGAGTATCAAATTGTGTGCTATTTCTAATCTAAAAGTGGTAGAATTGAATCAAAATGAATATTTCATTTGCCAGGAGAAAAGCATAAAGCAAAAGCCATTTTGGCGAACAAGATTGAGCAAGTAATCCTTTGCTTCAATAATATTCTAACTTTTCTACTTTATTTAAATGTCTATATATACATGATAAGATTCATCTATGTAAAGAAAATTCGATAGAGTTTTTGGATTCCTTCACTTTTATTCCGATGTTACTTTTTCCATCAATAATTGGGAACATTTCTCTCTTGAATTTAGAGAATAAAATCGAATACTAGCTCTACAAAAGTGCGACAATAATTAAAATCATTTTAACCCGAGTACTATACCTACATGACAATCACTTATTAGACAAATAATTGTAAAATAAATTAATTTTTCTTTGCGATTTTCTGTTGAATATTGTTGAGAGTTATCGCACATGGGAAACTTGATACTAAAAATGCTAGTATATAACCCAATGAGCTACTCCACACATTGTCATATGATTTTGGGTTGGAACCTCGTTGGGTTTGTATGCTAAGCACGTTACACGCACGACCCCAGATTATCGTGATCCTATGACAACAAGCTACATATATATACTGATCTTTTTTTTTACGATGTAAATAGTAACTAGTTAAATCCCCGTGATATTCACCGATAATTTTACTAAAGATTATACAATAGTATGATAATAATATAAAATTTAAAACTCTTGTATATAATATCGTAATAAAATTATGTAATTTATAAAATAAATTCTTTAAGATTATACCCTATATTTTATCAACATATAGATAAAAAAATTATATACTTGAAGCCCGAGTCTTGTTAAAAGATAAAAAAAATATCATGCATAAAATTAATATAAAAAATATTAGATCAAGTTATTATCAACATATAGATAAAAAAATCATATACTTTAATCCCGAATCTTGTTACAAGATAAAAAAAATATATAAAAATATCAATATATAGATCAAGTTATTATCTATAAAAAATTGGATATATAGAAAGAAGGATACAAGTAATTATAATATTTATTGTTAATAATATAACATTATTTTATTCAAAAATGCCATGTGGCTCAATTTTGTCAACAGAATTTTATAATGTACTAGTTGTACCCGTCGTACCATGTACGACTACGATTCAGTATTCTAAAGACATTATAAATAGAATATTAATAAATAAATATATAATAGAAATATATTTTAATGTATGTAAAATATTTAAAATTTAATTAATTTAATTTAAGATGGGACTAAACTCATTTTGTGGTTCGATAAAGTAAAGATTAGATAAGATTACGTATTCTATTATTTATATTTTATTACTTTTCATGTACGTAAATTTAGAGATTATACTAAATAGATATTTGTTTGATGTTATACATACATTTAAATAGTTCAAAAAGAATTTAATAGAAAGAAGTTATAATAATCAAAGTAAAAATTAATTTTTTAGATATGTGGTGGGGCCAGAATCGTTCTGGTGGCTCGAAAAGGTATAGATTTAATATATAGTTATAGATTTTATTTAAGATAAATATTTTACATAAATAGATAAAAAAAAGAAAGATAAAATAATTTTCTTTAATTTTAAATAAAATTCGAATTTAATTTTTTCATATAAATAGATTGAAATTTAATTGTAAAAATTAATATATCTTAATATATAATGTCTAATCTTCTATAATTTATTTTAATTTTAGATAAAATCTTTTAGATCTCTCCTAATTCCCTAATATATAATAGATAACATTTTTATTTTAGATATAATTTTTCCTGAATTAATTTATCTTATTTCTATATTATCCTAAAATAATATCAACATATATAAATTTTCAAAATAAAAAAGATCTTATGTGACGAAATCCTATGTGGCTTAATGTGGGAACGACACGTAAGAAAATCCTAGGTGGCGCAACGTGATGGCCTTATTCATTGCGTCTTTTATATATATACATAGATTAGATAGATATTGTACGAACTATAGTTTATCATAATTTATCTAAAGGGTAAAAAGTTTCGTCTGTTTTATTTTCTCCTATATATAAAGGGCTCAAATTAGATATGAAATGATCGAATAGGAGCATATTTTAGCTCTTAATATTTCCAACAGAATATGCTCGCATGATTCAAGGCCTGATTTCAAGGATTTTGTGCAATTGCCTCATTTTCCAAGTAACTCATTTCGTGAGATACAAGGAAAGTAATTACGTACTTACGGAGTGTTTATTGAATAATCATGTGAAATCGATCGAAAACTAAACTCATTGCTTCGAGATGCAGCTTAATTGGTTTTCTTTTTGTTGATTAAATGTTGATTAACTTACAGAGTATTGATTCAATGTTGCGAATAGAGATCGATGGTTAAAAACTTTATAAGAAAATACAAGGAATTGATGAATCGAAAACGAAACAAAGTACGTTTCTAGTCAATTATGAAACAAGTTATATAATGCTGATCAGCTGATGTATGGCATATGGAAAGCTGGATCTTGTGATTGATTATCTGATTAATTAATTGCTTCACGTGTACGAGCTTGTTCTACTAATTGCTTATATAATTGGAGATTTCACGGAAATGTACATACATGACACTTTTAGCCATTTATTCTTGTATAGTACAAACAAAAAGGTAAGGTTGTCAAAATTTTCAAATTACATAGGATATGATTTGAATTTTTTAGTTGTTCACTCTACTAAGCAATAATCACCTAATTCATATCATATTAAAGAAGATTATAGTCATGATGAAAATGTACTCCATGGTTACAATGCAAAAATTTCCAATCATTCTCTTGAAGTTCGTACTCTTCATTGTATCCATCCAACCGGCCTACACCCTAAAATGCACACTTAAAATATTCATCATTAACTTTATCGCTTATTCCAAATAATAAGATCTAATAAAGATGTTTCAATTTATTGGGCCTTTTAATTCAATCAAATAAAGAGTTCCATAATTAGTAGAAAAGTCCAAACTATGCGATTAACTACATCTTTTGAAACTATGTCACGGGTCGGTGGCTCGGTGCCTTCTTCCCATTCTCTAAACTCAAATTCATAAGGAAATTCAGATCAAAGGTAGAGCTAGATTGATTTTTCATAATAATTTTTTAGGGCCGAAAAATATAGTAATGATTTGTGACCCTTGTTTTACTAAAACCACGAACCTTACTTGATGGAGTGGAAAATGGAAGGGTGTATTTTGCACCAAAAGATTTTATCCAAAAAATAATAATTTTTGAATGAAATTTCACATAAAGAATGATTGTGATTCCAGGATTCACATTCGTCATTAGGTAGGTGTATATTCTTGGTGGGCGGTAGATAAAAAGCCTTGTAATGGTGGATGGAAGCTTCTCTGTTAAAATAATACTAGGGCCTACTTTCAACTTTTGCCATAACAATCCACGTTCCCACCCTCTTTTTCTCGTTATTTACTAGCTATAGTACGTACGAAGTATTAAAAAATTACCAAGTCACGTACCCCTATTGGTCTTTTACTCTTTTCACCTCACATGAATACATGATGCAATTGACCTCGACTTTTGAATTATCACTACCACAAATACTAACTTCTTTATATCCTACTAAATATTTTCTTATTACAAATTGTTGAAAAAGGCTCTTGCAAAGAAAATTAAGAAATCATCCATTACATACACATTTTATATCTATATTCATTTAACCGAATTTGGAATAAACAATAGAATGTCAAAGAATGGGTTGCATATCTCTTATGTTATGCTGGCAATACATATATAGCGAAGTTATAATTTCATATTTATTTAGTTATGAACCACATAGTACATATTACAATTTAGTTCAAATGAAATAAGCTCTTATCCTAAAACGTGAGACGAATGTATTTTTTTGTAATTTGTAATGCAATTTTTATATAAAAGTGCATTGCAAAATATAAAAAATGTAACCCGAAAAAATACACTATAAAAAGTACGAAAAGTGTATTGCAAAGTAAAGAAAATGCAAATTCTAAAAAAGAACACTTAGAAATAGAAAAAGTGTATTTATTTAAAGATAAGAGTTCGTTTTATTTGAACTAAACTCGTACCTATTAATAGAAATCAAGTAATAGGACTTTCCTTTTTTTTGTTTTTTTGGCTTTTTGTGTCTTCAAGGTTCTCATGTGAATGTTTCCCATACATGCATATAAAATTTGTTCAAACATATAATACGGGAGACAAATTTATGAAATAGTTCATACTTATTTATAAGCTCCATAGATTAATCGAATTACTGAAATAAAAACCCATGTTTGAGCTACTCTAATTTCTTTGATTATAAAGTGTATGAGAAATATTTTTCATAAAAAAATGGCAGCCCCGATGATAGTTAGTAGAGTCAACCCACTTTTCCCGTTTACTTTACCTCTCTCTATTTATTCATACAATTCATTCATTTTCAAGCCCAACATAACACTAATAGCCCAAAGAGTCTATTATCTCCCAAATCCCAATCAACCACCGCCGGAACACCGCCCCAACCACCATGTCGGTGAAGGACTGCGGCCACCACGAGGACAAAAAGAAGAAGCTAATTAAGAGAATCCTCGTCGGAACCGGCATCTTCCTCCTCATCCTCATCCTCACCGTCCTCATCATTTGGGCCGTGTTGAAGCCCACCAAGCCCAGATTCATCCTCCAAGACGCCACCGTCTACGCCTTCAACCAATCCTCCCCGAACCTGCTCACCTCCACCTTCCAAGTCACCGTCCAATCCCGCAACCCCAACGACCGCATCGGCGTCTACTACGACCGCCTCGTCGTCTACGCCACCTACCGTGATCAACAGATCTCTCTCCCCACCTCCATCCCTCCCACTTACCAGGTTACCAATTCTTCCTTCTTACTAAGTTTTAACTTTTTGGTATTGGTACACCTAGACAAATCTCGACCAAACTACTTATAAATTAGTTCGGTCGAGACAAGAAAAATATGCAAAATTATAACATGTACAAATCCGTTTCATGCCCATGTTCATATAGACCTGATCCGGTTTTAAAATTGGCGATTTCGGTCTAGTTCTAGTCTCGGTTCAATAATAAAATTTCACTCTTGGAAAGAGGCAGAATGTAAAACCGTGATTGCAAGTTTGTTGATTGTTGCGGCTCTGAACCGTCAATTCTATGGTTCCGTCCGTAACGGCGTAGCCATAGCTGGTTCCAGCACGGTCCGGTTCCAGTGGAAGTGGATCCAGGTCTATGTCCATGAGCTAAAATTCGGTCTAACACGCTTTTATATAGGTCTGGTCTAAAGTTAACTATAGTTATACAAGGTTGATCTAATGAATAGTAGACGTTCATCGGCGTGAAAAAAATAGATGGGAATTTCCGGATATTGACGGGTTTAGTACTTTTTTTTTTTTCAATTTTTTCAAATAAAATTATAATGAAATTATTGTATTTGATTAAATTGATATTGGTAACAGGATACGAATGAGCTGAACATATGGTCGCCGTTTGTGACCGGGGTGTCCGTACCGATCGCGCCGTTCACGGCGGCGGCTTTGAACCAAGATCGGACGTACGGGAGGCTGATGATGAACTTCAAGATGGATGGACGGCTCAGATGGAAAGTTGGGAGCTTTGTGTCGGGGAATTATCGCCTACATGTCACCTGCCCGGCGGTTATCGCTGTCGGCAGCTCGAACGCAGGTGTTTCTGTGGGTAATAACGCCGTTAAGTATCAGCTGATCCAGAGCTGTAGCCTTAGCGTTTGATGGGCCCACACCAAACGGCGCCGTGAAGCTGTAATGGACAAGAATGGGAAGGTGTAAATTTTGCAATTGATTACAACAGTGTATATTGCTATATGATACTTGTGAGTAGTATAGCAAAATTTTACAGTAATTTTACCTAATTTGTGTTTCGGAAGTTAATCGAGATAAACAAATAGAGCAATTTATGCACAATTGTTATTTGTAATATAATTATACAATAAATATATTGGTGTCTTGTTCTCAATAGAAATCAGTGACCGTGACGTACTGCGCCAACCTTGCAAATGAGCATTTTATTCTCATTGGATTCCGGGCCTTGCACTTAAAATTATTTTCTTTCGTTTGATAAATAAATTGGTTTAAGATTAAATACTTTTCAAGTTACAATAGTATAAGTAGATACCCTAAACTTCAAAAAAAATCAAATGAATATTTGTGGGATTTAGTCAAACACTTAATCTTTTAAAATAGTATTCCATCCATTTCGCAATGTAAGTCATTTTTAGATCTTCAAGACGTTTCATAATGTAAGTCATCTTTTCAATTATTTAATGATAAGCTTTCTAAAATAGTCCCTTATGTACTTTATTTCACATTCCAGTGTCCATTCAAAATTAACATAAAAAAATTATTAGTGGTATTGGAATTATAAAACATAATTATAGAGTATTTTTAAAGAGTTAATGCATGTGATAAAAACTAACATTAAATTAACATTTATTCTATTTCAATTATGTTTTAAAATCTGTGCAAATTGATAAATTGACTTGTATTACGAAACGGAGAAAGTATTAGTTTTCGGTTCAACTTTCATGAGCGCCCCTCCACCAAGAAAAAAACGTCCAATGCTTATTATCTTGAAATAAAAAGAATAAATCTACTAACCTAAATTCCATGCACTTACTTATTTGAGTAAACTGTACATTTTGTTTTTCCATTATTGAGCAGACCTAGATATTGAATGCAATGTAGCTAGGGATGAGGAAGAGTGATGAGGAGGCGAAATGCATGGACGTGCATTATCAAACACCAAACGTTGAAAATATGATCACAAGGAAGGTGAAAGGAAAGTTGGATCCAGCAATGTACGACCTAACTAGAAGAAATGTCCAAACAAAGTGTCAACACTTACCACCACCACTACTCTACCGCAATTGGTATTTTTATATTCATAGCTTAATTACTTCGGAGGAATGGATGAAATTATTTTAAAATTTAGGGTTAAAGAAAATCCTTTTTTAAAAAATTAATAAGGGGATCATATATATAAACATACGAGCAAAAAATTGTGAACGTTTGAAGATTATACGTATGTAAACCACTTTAACATGCTATTTAATTTGTCAAAATACTTCTATCTTTTGCTACTTCATATCTTCGTATTGTAATTGAATTAACCTGAGAGTTTTGAAACAAAAGAGTATATATTAAAATACTTGACTATCATATAATAAAGTATGAATACATGTTTTAAGAAGTTATTGTAGTTCCGTTATAATGCTTGAAGATTTTTTGAATGTTTTTTAGTATTTTGTATTTATTTTTTTTAAATTGGTTCTGCGAGAAAAAATTTCACCCCACGAGAAAAAATTTTGGTTCCATCCCTGCTCTGAAAATACGAATGAAAAACTAATCTAAGTTGAGTGGTGGATTTATAACAAACAAATGAATTAAATGATGTTTTTCATTCACATTACTACTCGACTCGTGATGTTCATGTTTTTAGTATAGTTTTTAAGTATTTTTCTTAGTTGTTTAGCTTGAGTTTAGTGTTTGTTTCGTGTGTTTTTGGATAAGTTTGCATATTTTATGAAAGTATGGAAGCTACTCCGTTTTAGTGTGTTTTTTTTGTAGGTTTTCGAAGCAAAATAGGAGCATTCCGAAGAAGTTGAGATATCGAGAGGATGATGGTGGAGCATTGATGAGTCAAGGAGAGAAGAAGACGCTTTAAAGATCCCGACAAATCCAAATTAGGCTATGACAAAGTACAAAAAGACCAAGAAAACGAGCTAGATACCGACCCTATGGGTTCGGTACCGAGGTATGCAGTAAAGCCACGTCGTGAAGAATTCAGCAAAGCACCTACCGACCCTGACAGGTCGACACCGAGGTCCCTTGTGTCGGTAGGCGCATCGACTTCAAGATTTCTATCTTTTTATTTCACAATCTTGTTAAGTTTGGAAAGTTCTATCTTTTGGAAACTTTTTAGATAGATTCTCTAGTATAAATACCTTGTTCTTTATCTAGTTTATGGGGGTCGTTCAGTTGTAGAGAGAGAGAGACACGTGAGACCGAAAGGGACGATTTTTCTCTTTGTTCTTAGTTTCTAATTTGCTTTTGAAGATTACTTGGGGAAGAAGTTTGTATTCTAAGACAAGTTTCAACTTTTAATTCAAGTAAGCTTTGTTTTGTTTTCATACAATGTTCTCATTCAATCCTTTTGTTCGCTTCTTTTCAATTATGTGTGAGTAGTTCAACTTTTTTAGGGTCGGAGTTGAAAACCTGGCATGGTTGTGCATGATTAAATGTGTGATGAATGCTACTCTACCGCAATTGGTATTCTTATATTCATAGCTTAATTACTTAAGAGGAATGGACATAATTGCTTAAAAAAATCCTTTTTAAACAGACTCATAAGGGGATCATATATAGATGATGAGGATAGTATAAACTTCATATCTTCGATCATATAGTAATTGAACTTGAGAATTTTGAAACAAAAGAGTATATTAAAATATTTGACTATCGTATAATAAGATATAAATTCATGTTTTAAGTAGTTAGTCTAGTTATTTTATAATTCTTGCTGTTTTTTTAAATGTTTTTTCAGAATTTTGTATTTACATTTTAAAAATTGGTTGTGCAAGAAAAAAAAAATCATGCCCACGAGAAAATCTTCTGGTTCCATCCCTGGTCGGAATATATGAATGAAAAACTAATCTAAGCTGAGTGGTGGATGGATAACAAACAAATGAATTAAATGATGTTTTTTATTTGCATTTAGGTTATCTTGAATGATTGAATTTGTATAGAATATTTCATCATTTTGAACTATATATTATATTTTAGTAGGTTGGATATTGGATAATGGTAAATCTATGTGCTTGTTTTTGTAGTTTTTATATATTTCACAAGTATTTTTATAGTATAACATAACTTTTATACTTATTTTTCTTTGATTGGACTAAAAAATAATACATGAAACAGAACACACGTTTATTTCATTGGACCCCCCTGAAAATCCAACGAATAACAGACGAACTAATGCTGAATTATTTTCTACAGGACAGTTATCAAGCCTGCCATTCTGTATGGAGCAGAGTGTTGGCCAACCACGAGGGCACAAGAGCAGAGAGTGATGGTGGCAGAGATGAGGATGCTGAGGTGGATGTGCGGACATACGCTATGGGACAAGATCAGAAATGAGGAGATCAGGAACAAAGTAGGGGTTGCCAATATAGGGGAGAAGCTGAGAGAATCGAGGCTCCGATGGTTCGGACATGTGTAGCGACGGGGTACAGGGGAGCTAGTTCGTAGGTGTGAAAGTTTGGACCTTGGAGATTTTCGTAGAGGCAGGGAACGACCTAAGAAATGCTGGAGGGACAGAATAAAGCAGGACATCGAACAGTTGGGGATTTCAGCAGAGCTAGCATTATGTAGGGACATATGGAGGGAGAAGATCAAGGTGGCGGATAGTTAATCGCCAGCACAGACGGTCGCACGTGGTTTGAGTGTTTAATTCTGATATGTTTTGTTTTGTTTGCCGTCTTGGTTCTAGTTTTGTCTTGTCTTGTTGTGTTAGTGTGTTTTGTTGTGTGCGTCTTTTTTGTGCTTTTGTGATGCTGGTGTGTTGTGGTGAGTCGTTTGGTCTGTGTGTCGACTGTAGTTTTGCGCCTTCAGGGTTTCTGGTTGGTGGTCCTACCCGGGCCTTTCAGGGCACTCCCCCTCAGCTTTAAGTCAGGGGCGTTCCTATCCTGGCCCCCCAGATTTCGCTGAAGCGGAGCACACTGGGTTATTGTTGTTGTTGTTGTTGTTGTTGTTGATGGATGAATATTGTGGAGCATTTATCTCACGGGTAAGTAATTGTATGTGACTAATCTATCTATGTATAACCCGACCCATTTTATCCTTGACTCCCCCTCCCCAAAAAAGGCAAAACTTGACTAACCACTATGAACATTGAAAGATTGGGCTGAAATATTATATATTGGGCCGCTCGAAGTCTCAGGAGTCCCAAATATTTTGGGCCCAACCATGTGCCAATTCTGGGCCAGTACATAGAAAATAAACAAGTAGGTAGGGTCGGACACGGTTTAACCAGGGGTAGACCGAGTGAATCTTATCATCAATCCTGGCCTCCTTCAACCAACCAATTTTTATCTTTTATTTTTTGTACATTTATCTTAGATCCCTTTACGATAAAACTTGTATTTAACTCCATGATTTGATCAATCCCACTAATTAATATTTTCTTCATAAGATAAGACTTTAAGCACAAGCAACGGCGATCACCCAAGATTAAATTCCATGTGAATCAAACCACCTCAAATTCTCAAAACCGTGTACATGAACGGTGAACCGAGGGTACCCATTTAGAGAAATAAAAACACCATCATTCCTAAACCAACACGGCAAAAACAAGAAGTTGACCTACGCACAAGCCATTATCATCCCCAATTAATTCCACCCAGTTTTTACCATCCGAAAATTCCCAGAAGCATCCTCCACTCAGTCCACGAATTATTCCACTTACTTTTTTTTTACTCAAAAAAAAAATTATTATCCAAACTATTCAACGCCTTCATCAACCAAACGCGTTTAAAATCTTCAATCTCCATATTCAAACTCGGGCAACACATTGTTCTCTCCTCCCTATAAATACAATCTCCGCAAATCCTCCCAACCTTCAACAGCTTTCACAAACCCTAGAAAAATCCCCAAAATGTCTTACCAGAAACAGCCCCAATTGAACGGCGCCTACTACGGGCCAGCGATTCCCCCTCCTCCGCCGCCGAAATACTCCCACCGCCCCGGCCGCGGCCGCGGATGCTGCGCCCGCTGCGGCTGCTGCCTCTTCGACTGCCTCTGCGACTGCGGCTGCTGCCTCCTCGGCTGCGTCTTCAAGATCATCTGCACAATCCTCGTCGTCATCGGCCTCCTCGTCCTCGCCGTCTGGCTCATCGTCCTCCCGCACGAGCCGAAGTTCTACGCCACCGACGCCTCCCTCGCTGGATTCAACTACACCGGTGACAAGCTCTCGTACGATTTCAAGGTCAATCTCACCATCCGAAACCCTAACCGAAGGATGGGGATCTACTACGACGTCTTCGAGGCGAACGCGTTCTACGGGGGCCAGCGATTCGACACCAAATTTGTAGATCCGTTCTTCCAGGAGACGAAGAATACGACGGAGGTCGGCCCCGTCGCGTACAATGGAGAGAAGGTGATTGCGCTCGGATCGGATGAGAGCTCCGATTACCAGAACCAGAAGGAAGCCGGTAAGTTCAACATTGTTGTCAGAATGCATCTGAAAGTGAGGTTTAAGATCGGTCTGTTCAAGACTGGTAAGTGGAAGCCTAAGGTCAAGTGCGATCTGTCTGTGCCGTTGAGCTCTTCTTCCTCTGCGAGTAAATTCGAGACCACCAAGTGCGACTACTATTTCTGAGCGCCGGCGCCGGCGCCCCGTATCGAGCCGTTGGATTATTTTTTATTTTATTATCTTTTTATATTTTTGATTACGCGTTTGGAATTATTGTTTGGCCGATCTGATGTATACCTTGTGAGTTTGTTAGGATTGCATTTTTATGTACATAAAAATAAGTATATGAATTAATTTTACTTCCATTATTTATTAATCTGCTATTATTTTTATATAATAATAACATTTACAAATTTCGGCTTTTTTTACTGTCCTTTTTAAATTATAATTGATCGATTAAGCCGCTATATATTGTGCGTTGTTTAACTGTAGCTCTATAAGTCATTCCAAAGTATAAAGCTATGGGCAATGGGCACAACTACATATTAAAATCAAATCAAACATTCCAAAGCATTAAGACTATATAAAACAAGGACACTCAGTATATTAAAATGTAGTTTGCCTACTGTTCCTGAATCACACATCATCGATTATGAATATTCCCTTTTTATTTGATAAAGTATGGCATCACAGAGTTACGTCACTTTTACTATACAACAAACTAAACTATAAATTTGTATAAAATACTATTTTAAGGTAAGAGATTATACATATACAATTTTTTCTTTATCTGTGAAGTATAAAAATAATATTAGTATAACCCAAAGTGACATATCTAATTCAGTGCTACGAACTATGACGGAGTAACAAGTCTTTTTTTCTTGTAATCTTATAAGACTAAGTTGGCAAGAAAAAAATTGAATTATGTAATTTAAATTATTAATTTCATCTTTTATAAGCTAAGCGGCAAAGCTTCATATTATTTTATCCAAATAACACTGTTGTCGTCGGTGGTGATCTTTTTTAATCAGTATTCAACATATGGCCAAGTCATTAAAATAGAAAGAAATCAAATACACTAACTAATAATTAGTTTCATAATCTTCCATGATTGTGAGACAAATAGCAAGATTATTCTACAATTTTTTTCATAATCTAATATTCCATGATTGATTCAATTCAATCGGACGAACAACTCAAACAAAAAACGACCGCTCCTCTGCCACGTTCCACGTGGATAAGACGGCAGATTCAGAAAATTCGTTTTCATTGTTTCATATTTTCGGAGAATATTATTAAAATAATAATTAACACTTTGTCTTTATCTAAAATTGACCTGCTTATGTAAAAAATTCAGTAAGAAAACAGAAGGAAGTCAGTCGTCTAGGAGGATATACTGGGCCTTGTAGCATATTTAGGATCAATCAATCTTTCGATGCAAAAATTGAGTCCATAAGATATGGACTAAAAAAGACCGGGCCTGTTTGAGCGTCGCCCCTGTCATTTACGTGCTTAACGGGCCTAGATAATGGGCCATCGATGATAATAAGCTGAAGCCGTGAAGCCACCTCCCCATTTTCTTCTCTATTCCTTCAATTTTCTCATATACTATATCTGCCATGACTCGGTGGTTTTGTGTCACCATCATCATCAATCGATCAATTCCCAATTATGCTAATTAGATCCCTCTTTAATGATGTAGTGAGCAGTTACAGTAATATATAGGCTAGCAGAAGCCCATCATCACTTTCCAGTTTCCACCTCTCATAGAATTGCTTGAGCATCTGGTTCACCGACGATCTTGACGGCGTCGTCGAACAGTGGTGGGAGTGGGGGAAGAAGAGAACTCGATATCCCGCCTGCAGATCTTGATAAGATGGAGTTAACTCAGATTCGGCGTTCAGCGAGGTACACTCTTGAAATCCCTAATTAATATGTTTCGCAAAGGCTTCTTTTCGGATTTCATGTCAAGATGTTCCGATATTGTGATTGATTTGCCTCGCATTCGAACAAATGAAGTTAATTTGTAGATCATGTGAAGAACAAATTAAATTTAACCGGATTTGTTTATCTTTGTGATCTGTCGTATAGATGCAAGTGTAGCAAGTACCTTCTTTGTGATGGTTGCTGTAAGATTCTTAGCCGGGAAAAAGTTAGGCAAATTCGGGTGAGTACTCTGATTGACGATGATGGAATTTATTCGAGTTATCAAATCCAAAGTGAAATTAGCTTGCTCACTGAGTAGCTGTCTATGAAGCTTGCAGCTTATCAGGCCAAGCTCTTATTTTGCTTGAATTGAATATTCCAGGAGGTATAAAAATGTTGAAAACTGGAGGAATTGATCAATTGAATGCTATCCCGCTTATCAACTGAATTGATTTCAATTCAGGATTCGTTATCTGCAATTTGCTGCAAATTGGACAAACATGTTGAAAACTGGAGGAATTGAGTTGAATTTCATGGGGATTCATCTGTTCAACATGCAAAGAGACCAGGACAGGGATGAGGTATGCTCTAATTTATTCATTGCTCCACAATGTTAAAGTCTGTTCCTTTTTCCTCCCAAATGATCAAGATTTAACCAATGTGTATTGCATTGCTCTTTTACATGGATGAGTATTATCACGCCGATAAGACTTTTTCTTATTTAAGTCAACGGGTCATATTGATCCTAGTAGTCAACTGATCAATATTTACATTCTCCTCCTCCTCAAGCAATGTTCTTTGGAGTTGAATACAGGTTTGACACTGAAAATAAGAGAACTGATAATCCTAATTAAGATGAGATTGCATCTCAATTCTCAGAATTCCTCCTTGCACGACAACTCCTTATGCCACAACCTCATCAGGATTCACACCCTAGTTAGGCTCCATCCCTTCCCATCAAAGAAATCCTTCAACAATTGTTGAATCTTAGGAATTCTTTAACCATCTCAAACATTTGATATCAATGGCGCAAGACTTTCTCAATATGCATTGAAGGGAATAGAAAGGTTAAGTAGTCATCAACCTAGGGATAGCCAGGCCTCTTGCATTGTCTTGGAGGATTTTTCAAATATCAAAAAAGGGATCATGGGGAATACAAATGCCAATCGGGAAGTCAAATGCATGAGAGATTGAGAGGCAAGTCGGTTAGCGACACGGTTTGCTTCTTTGTAGGTGTGGCGGAACCGAATGAGCCAGTCCTAACAAAGGTAGCCTTGGCATCAAAATCCTAGATTGGAGAATGGGTGGGAGGGGGGAGAGACGACTAGCAAGGAGAGATATTGCTAGTTGAGAGTCAGATTCGAGGATAACCCTTTGGTAGCCATGGTCCCCAAACGATTTGGAGTCCATAGAAAATGACCCAAAGCTCAGTGGCTGGCGCAATACAAGTCCCAAGGCTAGATGAGAATCAAACAATCCAATTTTCATTGTCATCGCGGATGACTCCCCTCCAATTTTCGTGGTCAGGCTTGGACCAAACAATGAGGACATGCTCTTTCTTAGGTGGTGGATTCAGGATTATGTCATAATCATAAATAATTTTGTATTGAGTTGCTTACTGAAGGAGGAAATTATTGCGGTTGACAGAGGGGAGTGTCGTCTCAAAGGTGCGGGCATTATCATCCACTCCATGGCCAAGGTTGAAGCTTCCTTTGATGTTGTTTGGCACCCAGTTGATGGGTGAGCAGTTGAAGAAATCCAAGTGTGTAGTGATTGTCACCATGGATTTCTAAATCTCCGAGTCTGACATTCTATCTTTGAAGAGGTGAATAAGGGTCTCATCAAGGGAATTGCTACCGGCGCAAATGAGATTTCTTGAGAGATGTCTCCGATAGCGTTTAGATTGGTTAGGATCTTGCCTTTGAGAGCAATCCAAAGGGAATACAAATTCTTTTAGGGATTTGAAATTGCCATATCTTTTGAACAGTGATTGGATGTTCTCATTAGGAGAGACGGCCAGTTTGAGCAACTGGTAAGAGGAAGAGACTTTTGTAATTGTTTGATCAGAAGGGGACTAGCTTCAGGTATCCTCAAAATCAGGCTCGTCGAGAACACTCGTGTTAGCGAGTTAGAGGAAGTTGGTGTTTGGCAGCATGGGACTTAGCAAATATCAATTTCAACCTTGTTTAGGAATCCAAAAAGTGTGGACAGATTTATCATGAATGTTTAGGTCGATGGCCACGTTGCATACTTGATCGAGGGGTTGCGAGTCGATACAAGTATCCTTTTAGACGCAAATTTCTTTTGTTGTCATCCAGGTTCCATTTGATGCCTTCGATAACCATGCTACAATATGGAGGATGTTTTTTTGGGGAAATATAGTTTGGGCCCATTCATTGTCATTAACTAGTTCAATTCGGAATCCATAGACTCAACCCTCTACCTCGTCCTTTTACATCGTGGTTGTTGTGGTCCGAGTCAGTTGCGATTCTACCTAGTTAAGACTTGCCATATTGTGCATCGGAAAGCATACATCGATGAGGTTGATCCAAAACATTGCCTTTCTCGCCAATTTGTTTCACCCATATCTTCGAGTATGAGTCAATCCCGACTACAACTTATTGGTTCAACCCAATTTGAATATGAACGCGAGCTACTTTCAGACCTCACAACTATTGTCGACAAGTATTGGAAGATGTTGGTGGGTGGGAGGGCAAACCATGGATGGGGTATGGCGTACCTTTATAGAAGTCGAGACTTCAAGACTTGGAAAAAGGTAAAGAACCCTATGCACTCTGCCTCTAATATAGGCATTTGGGAGTGCCCTAATTTCTATGTGGTTTCAGTCTCCGACATGACTAAGAAGGTGCTCAAGGTTAGCCTTGACGACAAGCGTTTTGAATATTATATAGTGGGGAGGTATGGTAAGAGGATGGATAGATTCTTCCCCAACAAATCTTCCATAGATGGTTTGAATGGTATGAGGTAAGATTATGTTAATTTTTACGATTCCAAGACAATCTTTAACCCTAAGAAGAATTACAGAATCTTGTGGGGTTGGGTCAATGATTCGACACCCAATACATGGATAAGAAGAAAGAATCTAGGGGCATGTGTACTCGATCCATCTGAACATGCACCTAATTCTTTCTTTTTATCCATGTCTTAGGTGTCGGATCATTGACCCAACCCCACAAGATTTTGTGGTTATTCTTAAGGTCGAAGAATGTCTTGGAGTCGTAAAAATTGTCATAGTCGTTCCTTGGACCAATCCACCCATTCAGGGAAGGCTATCGAGGAAGAATATGCCCATCCTCTTATTGTACCTCCTAATATTCAAAACGCATGTCGTCAAGCCTAGCCTTGAGCACGTGCTTAGTCATGTCGGAGATCGAAACCGCATTGAAGTCAGGGCACTCCCACATGCTTAGATTAAGGGTGGAGTATAGAGGGCACTTCGCTTTAGTCCATTTCTTGATGTACCGATTTTTGTAGAGGTGCGCCATCCCCGTTCGCCGGCCTTTCCTCCTACTCACCATCTTTCAATGCTCGTCTTCCCCGTACCAAGAAGGTGTGGGTCCTGAAAGTAGTTTGCGTTGATATTCGGCGTGGGTTGCACCACTAGGTTGTAGATGGGCTTGATCCATACCTGCAAATATGGGTCGGACAAGTTGGCGGGAAGGGCGATGTTTTGGACCTGCCTCATCTACGTGTCCTTCTCAGTGTACAATATAACATGCCTCGTTATAGGTAGGATCGTGGACTAACAACCCTCGACGCACTGTTCTAAAAATCCCTTTTAGGCCCCGTCTAGGCACCGCCTAGGCGCTGGAAGGTCCTAGCCCGCCTAGCCGTCCAGACCGCCTAGGCATCAGTCTAGGACCGCCTAGGCAACCGATCAGACCGTCTAGGCGCTAGGCGGTCCCTCTCCGTCCAGGGTCCGCCTAGCATTTTTTAGAACATTGCCTCGACGTCAAAGGGAACTACAAAAAAATGCTTAATAGCCACACAAATTTTGTCACGACACACCTTGGTAACTAAATAGTCACAAAATTAGCTACAAATGTGGGCACAAAAGCTTGGCCACAACAATCAACCATGTTTTAGTCGCGGCTAGATTTTGGCTATGGATTTATTGATAACATAAATATATATTTATATTAGTCACAAAACATAGTCATAGATGATTTATGGCTAGTTTTACAGTTAAGAGTAGTCACAAACACAACCACATCAAAACTTGCGTTTAAAGTAGACACAAACATGAAAAATCAACTTACATGGATTCCAGCCCATCCCTTGACTTTGTCAGCTTGTACAAAATCAGACTCGTTCGCCCACCCCAACAAAATCCTTCGGTATTTCTTGTTGTCGAAGAAGCCCTTGGATGCGTAGAAGTTGTCGTAGTCACATCTTAGTCCATCTAAGCAACTCAATACGGAAATACGGACTAAGATGTGACAACAACTACTTCTACACATCTAAGGGCTTCTTCGACAACAAGAAGAATCAGAGGATTTTTTTAGGGTGGGCGAACGAGTCTGATTTTGTACAAGCTTACAAAGTCAAGGGATGGACTGGAATTCATGTAAGTTGATTTCCCATGTTTGTGTATACAAAAATGTGAGTCCATAGATATGGACTAATAAGACCGGGCCTGTTTGAGCGTCACCCATGTCATTTACGTGCTTAACGGGCCTAGAATAATGGCTCATTGATGATAATAAGCTGAAGCCACCTATCATTTTCTTCCCTTTTCCTTCAATTTTCTAATATCTAACATATCTACTATCTCTACCACCTTAATTAAGGTTGTAAATGAATCGAAGTATTCGAGCAATTTGGTGTTCGATTGAGTTTCATTCGTGTTCGACTTGATTTGTAAATGAGCTAAACTTGAGTACAAAAAAAACTTGGCTTATTTGTTCACGAACAAGCTCAATTATGCATACCTTCATTAACAAGGTCCGATATATATTTATTTATTGTAATGTATAGTTGAAGTGAAAATATGTAGTTTTGGTGTTTTCTCAAAATGGATAGCTTCATATGTATGATTTGGTAAAAGAGGTGTTCACGAACTTGTCTTACAAACAAACTTAATGAGCGGCTCACGAGTTAAGCTTGAGTTCGGTGAGCAATTAATTGAGCCAATCTCAAATAAGATTTTGTGATTGTGCTAAGCAATTCAAAGCTAGGTCGATTCGATCACAAGTTCACAATTCTAATTAAACCGAGTAATATTTTAATATGTATAAAACCTTATCATGTGGATGAAAATTCGTGAAATATATGATTTTTTTTTTAATATTAGAAATTTTGGATAAGGGGATGGTGTCCATTCCAAAAACAGGAAAAATCCAAAAGTTTAAAAAACATTTAGAAAGAGATTTACATTTGTTAAAAATATTTAACCGTGAAAATGGATCCAATGGGCTCCATCCAAGCATCTAGCACCCAATCCTCGAACTTGAATATTACAAAGGCATCGAGTAGGTAAATGTTGGACTCGTGAAGTGCAACATCCAACCCCATTAGACAAAGACGTGAGAGTGTGTGATGTACGTTTTATAATTAGTAAACGGGTGCAAAGTGTAGAAGTAACTGAGGTCCCCTTTCTGTCTCCCCATAAATTATAATCAAGAAAGAACCTACACGTTTTGTAATGGACGACTATAGTAACTACTAAACTATATATTATATTCTACGCTGATAAATGAAGTTAGTAAGTGATGCTTAAATAAAGCATATTATACGACTTCTATTTCTCTTGTAGTTGGAAAATAGAGTACCAAAGTGGCCTATATTGTCAATTTCTCATAGATTCATAATTATTATTACAATATAGTATATATGCGCGTAACTAATAAGTATTCTTGAACACTAATGACACGGCTCGCATGGGTCCCCCGCTAGGCGCTAGCTGTTATTTAATTGGATCGTTGCATCATCTTGCCATCCTTCCTTCCATTAGCTTTCACTCACTTCACACGTACGTTATTCTTCCCTTTGTGGGTTGGTTGGTGCCTTGTATAAAAAAAGAATAATAACTAATAAAATTCACAGAAAGCGTCATGGTTGGATCACGTCAAATTCCATCATCAAATTTCAACAGAAAAAAATTCACATCAAACAAAACCCTCAAGTCAAGAAAGAATCAATACCCATAGAACCCGTCCGCGTGCTTAATCAATTTTAATCCGTTAAACTTCCAATCGAAGGGTATTCGTGTAATTTCACGCCCCATCCTTTCTGAACTTCATTTTCTTAGAAACCCACTAAAATTCCAAAAAAATGTCCCTATAAATTGATGCAAACATAGGCCAACATCTCAAATCATATACCTAAGCCAAAGAAAACATATAAAAAAAATGACCGTTACAACGAGCCACGTGGCCAGCACGGCGGCAGCCGCCACCAGTACCACCACCACCGCAGGAGGCGGAGTAGGGTCGTGGAGCACGCCGATGCCGTATCTATTTGGGGCCATAGCACTGATGCTAGGTCTCATCTCCATAGCCCTTCTCATTCTGGCTTGCACCGAGAAGAGGCGGAGCCACCACGACGAGCCCAAAGAGAAGGCCGCTGGAGAGGCGGCTTCCGTGGTGGATGAGGGGCCGAAGGTGGTGGTTATTATGGCCGGAGATGAAAACCCCACCTTCTTGGCCAAGCCTGTGGCGTTGCCTCCGGTGGCTTCTCCGCCAAGGCCCCTTGTTGGAGATGAACATGTCTAGGGAAATCTTATGATTCAAATGTAATCATAATCATATATATGGCTTGAAAGTAATTTTGAAAGGTAATGTATTGTGTAATTTTAGGGTTAGAAAGGGTATTATTGATTGACTCCATTGTTAGCATGAGTGATTTAAATTTTGTAGTAAGTGGAAAACGTGTAAATGGATGATGAGCTTAATTTAATGTCATATAGCTAATGAAGGATATTTTTGCATTCGTTGAGTAGTTACAATTTAATTGATTTGCTTGTAATTTTCACATTGTTCATTTGTGGCGCGCACAAGCTAATATATACTATATACAAGTTATGAAGTGGCTTGCATATTGCAATTGCCAAAGTGCATTGTTCATTTGCGTGTCCCATTTCATGTGTCATAAATTAAGGTATGGTGTGTTAGTTGGTCGATGGCATGGACACGCAATGCAAAGGTCACGAGTTCCAAGTATTGAATTTTTTTGTTTGTTGAGTCACTCAACAGAAATGCAATGAGTGGAATAATTTGCATTTCTTTTCCTAGTGATGCCTTGATTATTACAAGAATGTTTTTTGTTCTTTGTTTTTGGTAAAAAAAA
Organism: Fallopia convolvulus; assembly: GCA_964016875.1. Classification (NCBI taxonomy): domain Eukaryota; kingdom Viridiplantae; phylum Streptophyta; class Magnoliopsida; order Caryophyllales; family Polygonaceae; genus Fallopia; species Fallopia convolvulus. The sequence continues at coordinate 52,426,770 of OZ024727.1, read as the reverse complement.
ATGTTATTTTTTGCTTTGTTAGTATACAAGCAATCCAGGTGGCTACAACAGCAATCCCTTTACATGAGCAGAGCAAGGTCATAGCTGATTATTATAGTTCCAATGGTTGGCTTTGGCATGTGTTATCAGCTTTCTTACCCCCACATATTTTGCAATGCTTGAACCATGGCACCATTTATGCTGAAACTGATGCGGCTGACACAATCTACTGGAGGCCGTCAAATTCAGGGATCTTTAGTACCAAGACAGCCTATGAGCTCATTCGAAATAATGAGCACCAGATGGATCACCCGATTTGGTGTAAAATCTGGAAAATTGATGCTCAACAAAGGGATCGTCACTTCATTTATCTCGTTGCACACAACTCCATCATGTGTAATGAAAATCGGGTCAAACGCCACATTGCAACATCAGACGCTTGCCCAAGGTGTGGTTCGGCTGAATCGCTGATTCATTTACTCAGGGACTATTAGGAATATTGTTATTTACATTTATTTATTTTAACGCTTATCTCTTTGTTAGGATATTTGTTAGAATCAATTATGTAAATCAAATCAATTAGTTCCTTATTTCTAGCTATCCTAGTTACTTAGTTACGTAAGCCTATCTAGGGTTTCTAGTGGTTTGTTTACCTCTATAAAGTCTTTACTCATTCATTAATAAAATCACACATCTCTTTCACAAACTTATATTCTCTCTTTATGGTATCGGAGCTTTTTGTCTAGCGGCATTTCGATCCTCGATTTTTTTTTTCTCATGGCTGCCGATGTCTATAATCGGTAACCAACAATCAGCACAAAATACTTCCACTGCTTACAAAAAAAAAACCTACCTTTGAGCATCTCAAACAAAACAGAAATCGCCTCATGGCGGTTTTGATAAAACAAGGATCGCCACCCGGCGTCTTCGACGAAATCAGGATAGCCTCCCGGCGTCTCCGACAAAATCAGGATCGCCTCCCGGCGTCTCCTACGAAACAAGGATCGCCTCCTGGCATCTCCGACAAAAGAAGATCGCCTCCCGGCATCTCCAACGAAACCTGAATGGCCTCGTCCGACTCTTACAAACTCAAGATCGACGTCGTCTTCAAGAAATCTATCTTCAAGCTCGGACTTTCCCAAAAGGTCGTCCATCTTGAGGGGGACTATTAGGAATATTGTTATTTACATTTATTTATTTTAACGCTTATCTCTTTGTTAGGATATTTGTTAGAATCAATTATGTAAATCAAATCAATTAGTTCCTTATTTCTAGCTATCCTAGTTACTTAGTTACGTAAGCCTATCTAGGGTTTCTAGTGGTTTGTTCTCCTCTATAAAGTCTTTACTCATTCATCAATAAAATTACACATCTCTTTCACAAACTTATATTCTCTCTTTAGGGACTGCCAACAGATTCAACAAGTATGGTTGGCACTTGCAGGGAACACTCTTCCTCCCAATTTCTTTACTGAGATGAACTGCCGTGAATGGTTATTATTGAACATCCAACGTTTGGATAATTGGAGCTCCATTTTTGTCACAATGTGCTGGTACACATGGAAGGCTAGGAACTCTCTGCTTTTTGAGGCAAAAGATGAAGTTAATAGACTCAGTTTGCGGGTTGTTGCCACAGTTGATGCCTACACTGCAACTAAAACCAGTGGAAGACGCATGCAACCAATCGCTAACCCACCTGCAAATGTGTTACAATGGGAGTCACCACCTTTGAACTGGATTGCTTTAAACACGGACGCAATCTCGAAGGGGAATCCGGGCTTGGCTGGTGGAGGTGGAATTTTTAGAGATCATATGGGCCAATTCATTCAAGCCTATTCCTTCAAGTATGGAGTGATTGATGCTTTAGGTGCTGAGCTGGGAGCAATTCACAAGGGTCTTGTCATTGCTAGGAGAATGGGGTTTAATAGGGTGATCGTCCAGTCCGATTCCATTCAAGCCATAACACTCCTCACCCAGCAGAAATTACAGCCTCACAAGCATTTTCGTTTGATTGCTAAATGTCGAAAATTCATCCAAGATGGCTCATGGAGTCTACAACTGGTCAAGATTTCTAGGCATGCGAATAAAGTAGCTAATGCTCTTGCAAATCAGTCTTTAACTTTAAATGTTCCCTTAGTTGAATTCTTTTATGTTCACAATTGTTTTACTAGCCTTTTGGCTACTGATGTACTCCCTATCAGGGAGAGAACTAGTTCCTTTTAAGCAATAATATAACCCGCAGGAGCCTATAGCTCCGTCTCCAAACCAAAAAAAAAAGTACTAAATCCGGACTGGTTGATTAAAATGTATTTTTCACGGACGGGGATTAAATAACTGGTACTTGGGCCGTTATCTACTAAATGGGCCAGGCCCACATGCTTTAGCTTCCATCGCAGGAATAACCCACCATGAAAACACTGTTCCGTGAACCCATAAAAATACACCACGTTCCACATATACGTACAGTTTTCCAATTTGGCTCTTTTTGATAGAGTATACCTGCTTATATTATTACATATCTAACTCCGTTAAAACAAGAATGCCCGGTGAGGATCCAAGCCAAACACTTTGTTTACGATCTGAGTCATTCGGCTCAGGCCACAAATGAGCAAGAGTGAGCAAGTATTGCCATTTTGACTTGCATGAAAAAAACTTAGAAAAATAAAAAGACGCTTATAAAGATCTAATGTCATTTCAAAATATCATCCAAATAAGAGAGACTAGAGAGATGAGTTTGAGATTTGTGTAACTTAGCTCTGATGTTGTGAACTCTTTTTAGTTAAAATATATAAATTCTATACAAAAATCTTATGCAATCCTAGAATAATAAATTCTAATGAAACATTTACAAATGAAGCTTCTTGACCTTGGATATAATTGATTAATTGTTAAAGCAACTATGAATGATAGCATGTAGAATTCTCGAATTGCATTTAAATCCTAGACTGGAGTTTTGTTAGAGAAATAAAGACTACTTAATCCGCTTCAATCATTTATACCATCACTAAATTATTCACCAATTTACTAACAACAACAAAATGCTACTGTAATAGACAACGACCATTCCAAGAACAAAAGTGGAAGGGTAAAACATGAAAAACATTAGTATTGTTTTGACTTGGAGTCTTACACTTGAAACTAACTAAAGGCAAAGATCAGGCGCTACTTGCAAAAAAAGAAGAACATTCAAAACAAAAGCACACATGAAAGCACTTTTCTTGTTTGCAAGGCTTTGGAAACTTCAAAATGACTATTATTACTTACAATTGATAAATTCATCAAATGCTCACGAAAAAGAACAAAATCCAATACTAACAAAAAAAAATAGTACATGATTTCATCAATAAGAAAGAAAATTTGCTTGAAATATGCAACATAAGGAAATATGAAGAAAACGCTCCCTTTTCACCGAAAACTCTCGCCCCCTTCCCCTCAAACCCTAGCCCCAAACAATGCACTTATCCCCAATCCAAGAACCCTAGATCGAGAATTTGGATCCTAAACCAAGCCTTTCTCTTTGAATTTGTGGCAAGAATCTACTGTAATGAAGAAGCTAGATCTAATGAAGGTCAAAACTGGTCGCCGTTGTCTAGGTCTCGCCCGACAGTACAAAGGAGCGCCACTACAACTCCGTTCTTCCGGTCATCCGATGGGGCCTTCCGGGCTGCTCGTTTGATGGTCCTTCTCCCTGTTATTCTATGTTGGCGGCGTGGGCTGAGAAGGGGGATTGTCTTCGCAGAACAACGTGAAAATTGGAGGCTAGGGCTGGTGAGAATCCTTTCTGATGCGGGACTGTTCACCGCTGGTTTTGGGGGCAAAACACGGTGGTTCTCGGGGAGGCGCTTTCACGAGAGATGGAGACAGAAGGCTACTCTAAAGAAATGGCTTTGTTGGAATGGTGCAGAGCAGATTGGAGACTTCAAATATTCCAGGTCGAATCTCTCTTCGCATAAACCTGATTGCTCTATTACTATGAAGTCGAGCTTTGCTATATGCTATGATTTATATGCCTACATAAAGAGATGCTGGTGTTTTTCTACCCTCACATTCTCTCCTTTCTTGATCATCAATCCTATTACTAATCTCTCTGAATACTATTATATCTTGATTTGGGTTTGGGGGTTGGTGTATGCAACAATGAGGAAACAAGATGATGATAGGAAGAACCACAGAAAAGCTTTCCAAAAGGTTTTAGCGTCTGAACACCTCTTCTCTAAAGAACAAGATGGGAGTGAGCTTACTCATTCCCATAATGACCCAATGCCCACCATGGTCATTGAGACCTTAAAGGGTGGCAGAATGAACAAGCCTGTTGAGGCAGGATCCTCGGGATCCATGAAAGGAAAAAATAAAAGAAAGACCTTCCTTGATAAGCTATCAGGTGTTAAAGAAAATGTCCTCCATTTGACAAGCTATCGAATTGTTATGTGTCTTGACATCAGTAAACATAACCAACTAAGGAAAGGAATTTTTGACCTTAGTAAAGTGCCTGGGATTTATGATTATAGGCATGTAAAGCTGACCGAGATTCAAATCTTATCACAAATTCTCTGTTTGTGCTTAGTCTATAATAGAACCTATCATATATATAGACCTGATGGACTCCAATTTCCTGTTGTGAAAGTGCATACGCAACAGGGCATTGCTGAATCCAATTCCATATGTCAAAGAAGAATCTTGTTGAATAGAATCAGGATTAAAGATAGGAAACCTCATGACCACAGAGGAATTGGGGATAAAGATGATTTAGTAATGACCCTTGTCTTAAAGAAACTAAGGCTGGTTTGCTGCAGTTTAACTGAATATATATGTATGCTTATATATGGTCACTGCACCAACATTTTCTCTTCCTGTTATTGGGAAGTGGAGGATTGTGGCTTTAGGATAGAAGGCATCTCAAGAAAGACCGATAATACACATAAGACCTATGGTTTGCATAATTTCAAGAATACTCATTCTAAGGATGATTACACTCACCCTAGATGGGAGATTAATCTGAGGAGCCCTAGTAACTGGAATATTAATAAAGATACACGAGTCATACACCTCCATGAATCTAGCCTGGATTATATTGAAAGCTGGATAATTGGGGAAAAAAAGAGATATCTGATCATTCTATCTAATTGCAGGAAGTTTGTCCTCCTTATTGTTAAAAGAGGAATGTCATTGCAGGTGTGTGGTAAAGAAAAGAGGAATGTATTAAATTATAGAATCTGGTTAGTATATAAAGTGAATTTTTACGAATTGAAAGTACAATTTGACTGTTGTATAGTTTTGGCGTGCATTTACAGACACATGAAAGCTAGCTTGATGGAGAAACAGAAAAGAAAAAGATGGAGAGATTACTGGTATGTACAGATTGAGAATTACATGATAAAATTGGAAACTTGTTGGCTTTGGAAGATTCAAGCTCCTATCTATAAGAATAAATTCAAAACCTTGTCTTGGCTTCATCCTAAAATTAAGAAGCATAATAATTCTAGAAGCACTTATGCTACTAATGAAACTAGAATCGAGAAATGCATTGTTGGTTGTTCTTACTATAGAGATATTCTGAATATGACTTTACTAACCCTTATGTGATTATAATTAAGTGCCTAAGATGCTGTTGTTTCAGGTATAGACAAATAGATTGAGAGCACAGAGGGTTATATAGTTCAGAACAGGCAAGAACTCAACAACACCAACAGAGAAGGAAAAAGAATAAAGACAAAAAGATGAGACAATTAAAGAAAAATAAAGAACCTAGACAAATGGAAAACATGCACTTAAGGAATGTTATGGGTGTCAATATCCATATTAAAGAAAGGACGTATAAAGCAAAACAACAGGAGCAAGTTGAATATTCTGGCTTTGGTGGTGCGACTATAAAGATTGTGAATGTTACTTGGAAATGGTGCAAGAACACTTGCTATCTTAGCTCACAGGATAGAAAGCTATGTAATACTATTCCTTTGAGGAACACTTATCACCAAAAACAAGAAGCTGTTAGGTTTGGCATAATGATGAGTTCATTTGAAGACCAGGCTTGCATCTGTCGCTGGTTTCTTATAGATTGTATGAACAAGTTTGTAAAAAGAAGCAGTTATTATATCAACTATGTAATGGATCCTACATTATTGTTGATTGTCACAAACACCAGGAAAATGGAACAGTATAGGAACCAATATGTAATTGGTAAAGGAATTGGGCTTCTTGAGCATGTTAGAGTCACACAAAATCTCCTTCTCTGCTACGCTAGAGGGGATAGAGAAAATTGTAAGCAATTGAAAATGCTTTCTAAGACAATTAAGGAGATAAATATGCATGTTTGTAATTTAGAGCACCTGAATTGTTGTATATGGATATGTAGGATGAGTGCGAATCGCTCTTTTTGTTTATATGCCTATGTTCAGGTGAGTCTAATGAGCATGTGTGATACTAATTTGGTGAATAAAAATTATACGACAATCTTAGGTAACGCGATCATCATGCGAATTCCCCTTAATTTGAGGAACAAAATGGAACCTATTTTGCAATTTTTTGAACTAGGGGTGAAACGGGTCAAATTTAAATCAAGTAAACATGAAAATTGGATTTTGGAATTGTAGAGGGATAGGTAGAAAATCGTTTTGGCCAGAGCTTGACTCCTTCTGTAAAATTCAAAGAGTGAAAATTATGGCAATAGCTGAAACTAAAACAAACAAACTGCCATGTGACCAGGTTTGGAGACGAGCAGGGTTTGATAATGTTGTATGGTCTCCTGCCTCGGGCCGAGTGGGAGGTATTGCCGTCCTATGGAAGTCTCATCAACTCATTAACGAGGAAGTCATGATTCTCGTCCAAGAACCAAGGTATGTGATATTAAAATACCACCACTTAGTTACTAAATACATGATAGCCATCTGTTTTACCTATGCCCCCCCCGAATGTTGGGGACAAAGAGGAGTTTTGGAACCAATTAACGATAACGATACAAAACCTAAACCTCCCTACCCTTATGATTGGAGATCTCAACAAAATACAAGAGCCTAGCGACAAAAAAGGAGGTGTGTACCCAGAACCTAGCAGATTTGAAAGATTACTAAACTTTAGAAACGACTGTCTTCTAGAGGACATTCCAACTTCAGGTAATGTCTTCACTTGGAGGAAAAATAAAACCGAAGTTGATAATATCTATGAAAAGCTAGATAGAGTCTTAGTAAGTAGTAGCATCATACAAAATTTCCCTCATATTAGCACCTAAAACCACGCCTTCACTAGTTCAGATCATTGCAAAGTGACGGTAGAGTTAAGTAATGAGGAAACAATCAAAGCACAACCGTTCAAAGTGGAAAAAATGTGGATGTACCGGAAAGACTTTAGAAATGTGGTTAAGCAAGCTTGGAGAGTGCAATTCCAAGGTTCGAATATGTTCAAATTAGTTAAGAAAACACAACTCTTTAAACAACATGCCAAAAGATGGAATAAGCATACTTTAGGCAACACCTTCGAGCAATTAAGAGAAATAGAAGGTCAACTGGTCGAGCTCCAAAAAGATATTCTAATCTCTCCGCAACCAAGTACCATCCAAAAGCAAATCAGACTGTTGAACAAGAAAGAATGCATCTTAAAGTTCCATAAAACATACTGGAAACAAAGAGCTAAAACAAAACACATCAAAATGTCGGATGCTAACACAGGATACTTTCATAAGATTGCAAGTGCAAAACGCAACCGAAAAATAATTAAGGAAATCACCACAACCGAAGGTACTCAAATTCTAGGTATAGATAATATTAGAGAAGAAATAAGAAATGACTTTAAGAAGAGATATACTAAGCAACTAACCCATCTAAACAATACAAATGAATATCTTAACCTGATAACGAAAGAAATAACGGAACAAGACAACAACATGTTAACAAGTGCCGTTACTAATGAAGAAATTAAGAAAATAGTAATGAAGCTAGGCTCTGATAAATCGTCGGGCCCGGATGGTATGACTGCGGAATTCTACAAGAGATATTGGAATATTGTAGGACCATCAGTAACCAAAGATGTAAAAAGTTTTTTCCACTCAGGGAAGATATTACGACAAACTAACCATACTTTTATAACTCTCATACCTAAGGTAGAGAACCCAAAATTGACTAATCATTACCGACCAATAAGTCTATGCTCAACTATCTATAAAATCATTTCAAAAATCATAACAGAAAGGATTAAAAAAGTAATAACCAAAATTATCCACCCGCTCCAAGGAGCTTTTATAGCAAACCGAGCCATTCAAGATAATATCCTTATAGCCCATGAAATATTTCACTCATTTAGAAACACAAAAAACAAAGATGGATGGATTGCCATTAAACTAGATATGGAAAAGGCGTATGACCGAGTAGATTGGGAATATCTGTTGAATGTATTGCATAGATTTGGGTTTGATAAAAAAGTTATAGGTTGGATAAGGGAGTGCATTTGCACGGTATCATTGTCTATACTTGTAAATAATGGACCCACAGAACCTTTAACCCGGAACGAGGGCTCAGGAAGGGTGACCCTTTATCACCTTTCTTATTTGTTATCGCATTGGAAATCCTTGCAAGAAAACTACAATTAACTAGCGAACTGGACAAAAACACGATAGGATTTCCAATCGCTCGAGGCGGGACTCGGATCCACTTCTTATCCTTTGAGGATGACATCATAGTTTTCGCCAAAGCATCTCAAAGATCAAGTGAACAAGTAAAGACCATTATTGATGAATTTTGCAAAATTTTGGGTCAAAAAGTTAACTATAACAAGTCAGCATTTCAAGCCTCTAAAAATATGACTACCCATCAAAAAAATATAGCACAACAGGCCCTAGGGATTGCAACAATGACGAATCTAGAAAAGTATTTAGGTTGCCCAATTATTAATGGCAAAGTCAACAAAGACACCTTCAAAGACACGATTGGAAATGCACAAAAACAGCTTACAAAATGGAAGGCAAACTCGCTATCTCAAGAAGGTAGGACGACTTTGATTAGAGCCAACTTAGCCACAAAACCAAACTATGTAATGCAGAGCTTTATGCAGCCAGCTCATGCTCATTTAGAGATGGATAGGATAAACAGGGGGTTCTTCTGGAACAAGGATAGAAATTACAAACCTTTGGTGGGATGGGATAAGATATGCAAACCTAAAGAGGTAGGAGGACTAGGAATTAGGAAAACAGAACATATGAACAAAGCACTCCAAATGAAACTACTTTGGAAAATTCTTGCAGAACCAAACAATATGCGGGTAAAGATAATCTCACAAAAATACCTTAGAAATGATAATTTATTCTCGTACAAACTAAAAACGAACACCTCATGGCAATGGAAAAAACTAATGCATCTAAGAGAAGAATTCTATAAAGGTCTCATTTGGCAAATTGGAGACGGGAAAACGGTCAAGTTTTGGAAAGATAATTGGCTACCAGGAGGCCCTCTTCGATCTCATGCAAAGAATCCAACAAATATAGACGAAACAACAACGGTAGATGCATGGATTACTAATGACCATAGATGGAAAATAGATGAACTAAAACAAATCCTCCCAGATAACATGGTTGAACAAATTCAAAATACTCCAATCCCGGATAACTACATCCAAGATCGACTGTACTGGGCCCCGAGCAAAAATGGTTGGTTTTCCACCTCGTCTGCCGTAGACCTAATCACAAATTTAGAAAGACAAACACCGCATATAAATAACTGGTTGTGGAAATTGGATACATATCCAAAAGTTAAAAACTTCCTTTGGAAAATTGCCAATAATGGGCTGCCCACGAAAGCTAGACTTAGAGATAAGCAAATCATGACTCCAGGAGGTTGTGTCTTGTGTGATTGTAGCAATGAAGACATAAATCACTTACTAACAAAGTGTCCGTATATAATCTATATAACTAATAAAGTAAACCCAAATATTGCTACTTATATCCAGGGTTATGACTCCCAAAACAAAATGCCCAGAACAATTCTAAGTGAATTATACCAACTCCTAGGGAAAAAAGATTTCACGTGTCTAGCAGTTGTTTGGTGGAGCATCTGACATCAATGCAACAAATTAATATTTTAACAAGACCAAAGCGAAGGAATATCAGACCTAACAACATACATAAGAAACTTAATAGTTAATTGGGAGAAAGCGTCGAAATGGACAGAGGATGAAGAAACCATTCTAACATCCCAATCGAAAAATAGAAATAAAAGTATAAGAAACCAAAGCAATTGGAAAAAACCCAAACCGGGATACACTAAAGTTAACTTCGTCGATGCCTCCAAAATGTCCAATGGAAACACTACTGGTGGAATTGTTTTTCGAAACCACTTTGGCCAGGTAACGAATATTATAACGGCTAGCTTTGGAAAAGTGTCGGTATTAAAGGCTGAAGCGTTAGCCCTCCGGGAAGCAATTAGGCAAATAAAAAACAGAACGATAGAAAAAGTGGAAATTGAAGGGGATAATCTCCAGGTCATTAATTCGGTTAAAGGGAAAATCCATAGCCCTTGGGAGATTGAACTCATTATCACTGACATCCGTGTTTCTATTTATGGAAACCAGGATATAGTGATTAACCATGTCTTTAGGGAATGTATTGTTGTGGCCGACAAAATCGCTAATTTGGACCACAATCTCCCAGTTGAGTGCATCAAGACTCATCCAGAACTACTAGTTCTCATCCGAAAGGATGCTCTAGGACACCCTCCTTAAAGGAGAGCACCCTAATCCTTACCTAATCAAAAAAAGGAAAATTTGCTTGCTTCCGTACAAAAGTAGCTATAGAGACAGTCGCAAAGATTATTGCGACTTTTCATATATTTTGTTTGAATAGTTATTGTGACTTCATATGATCAAAAGTTGGCCATTACTCTTTAAAAAAACAGGAGGTCAATATTAGATTTTGAATTTTTCAAAAATTTGTAATTACCATTTTTTTTCTCCCTTGCCAATCTTGAACCATATATTACAAGTTTGTAACTAAGTTGAGTATTTTTTTTTAAAACTACTTAAGATATGCAACAGACTAAAGTGTGAGTGGACACTATGTCTCGATTGATGCTTAAATTTCTTCTGTTTTCATGGTACGTAGATGCTAACAAGATACATGTTTTTGGTGAAAATGCTAACAAGATTACCTTGTTGGTTTAGGAAGAAAAGAAGAATATTTTGTGACTTTGACCACATTAGAAGCCCACTATTACATATAGGCTAAGCCTAATTAGGTTTAAGTTAGCCCATCTTTTATTTTTGTACCTTGATCAGGATATTGAAGTGGAAAAGATAGCCAGAGATAAACCCTACATGAAAAAACAAGATTTGGTTTGAAAATAAAATTCTATTATTTTTTGGGTTGGGGAAGAAGAGACTTTTGTAACATTGTTGATGTTGCTTCAATACATTGGGTTTATCAACTTTATTTTACCCCTTTTCTTTTGAAGTAAGTTTCTTCTTTTGAAAGGTTATATATATATATATATATATATATATATATATATATATATATATATATATATATATATATATATATATATATATATATATATATATATATTAGAGGGGATTCGATAATTTACAAGACTAGAAGGGTCCATTTTTGTTGTACATTCCAAAAATAAGCCCAAAGATGTAAGCTATCAGATAAAAAACCCAAGAGAAATCTAACAAAAAGATCAAGTAGAGCCAATACGAAGGGCATAGAACCATGAGGTGTTGCAGGTATCATGTTTGGTCCACTTGGTTTCTATACAAAGCTTGGTCATCTTGATAATCACAATTGCACAAACTTCACTCGTAGAGGTAGAATTGTCAAAAAGTCTCTGATTTCTTTCTTGCCAAGTGTAATAGACAAGGTGGCAACCGTTGCACATGTGGCTTGGTAGATGAAGCTAGACTTTCGTGGGCAGGCACTTAGATTGTAGCGCCAATCGACGAGGTTAGTGGCATTAACGAAGCGGCCAGGCCAATTCAACACAATGGAAAGTGAGCGGGCAGTGAAGGTACACGATCCCCAAAGGTGGATTTCATCTTCCCCATTTCTCAAACAGAGAGGACATCGATCATTATCAATGAGGCCCTAGGTCTTAAGCTTGGATCGAGTTGGTAAAAGCTTGTGAGTAGCCAACCAAAGGATGAATTTAGCTCTTAGAAGGGCGATTTTACCCCACACAACAAGCCACCACTCCGCGGTAGAGGATCGACCTCGTATGAGCTCATTGACATTTCTAGTGGAAAGTTTATTTGAATGCATGGTTGCACGTGATTTTGAGGATGTCATTGCTGATGCCAAGAAGAAGGAGGTTCTCCTTGATAACAAGAATGGCATTCCAATGAGTGTTGTGATTTGTGTTGATAGTAGCCTCCCAAATGTTGTGCCCTTTGAGTATATAAGTAGTGATCCAGCGAGCCCATATATTCCCATCATTTGTGGCAAGTTCAAAGATAGAGCAAGGTAGGTTTGCCTTAATCCAAGAGAGAGGCCCTTTGATGCCAATTCCACCCACATCCCTTGGTGTGCAACAAGTTTTGCTGATGTGGCTAGGATCCTTTTAGTCTTTTCCATGATTGTCCTTTTATATGTATCTGTTGTGTCCGATTTTGTAATGCAAGAGAGTAAGGAATGCACAATCGGTTATTAGAGCATTTCCAGATCCCCTTTCTCCAATGATTTAGTTTCTAGTGATTGCAACTTAGATTGTGTGCTAACATCCACATGGTATTAGAGCAAGGGATTTAGCAAAGAAAATTGTTGAAGGTCATGAAGCGAATCAATTGAAGAAGAAGCCATGACAAACAAAACAAGTGAAGATGCGATTGCCATCAGCACAACGACTCAAGGATATCCCTTCTTCTTAACGAATTCCGATCATCCAAGTATGAACCTTACCACTGTTCCATTTGATGGGTCAAATTTCTTACCATGGGGTTGTCAGGTCAGACTTTCTCTTAGGGCTAAGATGAAACTAGGCTTTATCAATGTGACATGTAAGAAATCGGAGGAGAATTTTGTTGATGGTGCACGATGGAATAGATGTAATACGATGATAACTTGTTGCTTATTGAACTCCATGATGCTAGAGATTTCCGGGAGTTTCATTTTCACTGATTCAACTAGAGAGTTGTGGGTTGAAATTAGTGAAAGGTACAAGCAGAGTAGTGGGTCGTTAATATACCAACTTAGACATGAGCTCTCACAAATTACACAAGGAAATCTAATAGTCACGGCTTATTACAACAAATTAAAAAAATTTTGGGATGAGCTACAAAACCAGATTAGGATGCCCATATGCAACTGTGGTGCTATAGGAAATGTGTTTTTGGAGTTATGGATAAGATAGATGAGATGGAAAATGAAGGAAGGCTCATGCAATTTTTTCATAAGTTAAACCTAGAGTATGATTTAGTGAAGAGTCAGCTGATGTCACTTGATCCCTTTCCCAAAATCAACCGAGCATTTGCAAGTACAAAAGCAGAAGCAACTGTCCAACTTGGTGGTGGATCCAACAACTTTTGTAATGAACATGAATGAGAGCAACAAAGGTGAATCGAATGGTCTTGTGGCAGAAAAGAGGGAGTATAGAAAAACAGGAGCAATGAAAGAAAGTTGCATTGCAGTCATTATGATGGGGATGAACATACCAAGGAACAATGCTTTGAAATTATTAGGTATCCCGATTGGTTTAGAGGAAGGAAGAATAGAAAAAGCTCAAGGCTAGAAACTCAAACCGAGGTTGAAAGCACTGATCAAGGTGATACTCCTTTGGAGCCAAGTGGCAGTTCACAAAGTCAAGACAATGCTCAGATTGATCAACAGATGGTACAAGCTACGTTCCAAAAAGTGATGAAAGCATTAATGGGAAAAATGGTGATGAATGCACATTTAGGTATAAAACCACCTAATTTTTTTTTATGCTTCTCCATCAGTAATGAGTCTGACATGACATAAGGTTGATAAACAAGAATGGATAATTGACAATGGTGCATCAGATCACATGTCACCTCACAAAGACTTGTTTATCAATCTTATAAAGCTCTCATGACCAGTGTTAGTGGGTCTCCAAGATGGATCAATCAAAGAAGTGGAACTAATGGGAGACATATGAATTAGTCCCATTCCGACTTTGCAAAGTGTTTTATATGTATCTAGTTTCAAGTACAATCTGTTGTCAGTGAGTAAGCTTTTTAGGAGACAGAAACTTAGGGCTTATTTTTATTGGGATTATTGCTATTTGCATGACCCTATGACTAAGAGGATGATAGGAAAGGGAAAAGAAACATGGGGGTTGTACACATTGAAGGGAGATAAGACACAATAGGTTGTCAACGATGGGTTTTTTGTTCAAACATTTAGAGTGATAAAAGTAGTTGGTTTGCAACTGAGAGACCTAATATAAACTTGTTTCATAGAAGGCTAGATCATCCTTCCATATCAAAGATGGAACACTTGGACTTTTGTAAGCAGTTATTTGCAAAACATTTTGCTTGTGGTATTTGCTTTGTTTCGAAAAGCCACATGCTAAGTTTTCCTTTAAGTGAGAATGTTTCAGTAGCTTGTTTTGACCTTGTTCACATGGATGTTTGGGTGCCATAAAAGGTTCCTTCATTAAATGAGGTCACCTATTTTTTGGTAATGATTGATCACAAAAATATGGTCACATATACCTATTAATGCATAATAAAGAACAAGTTTGGTGCAATATTGAGGCTTTTGTGGGGAGTTTGTCAACCATAGATGCCAAGAGTTTGGGAGTTTGTCAACCATATATTCCAAGAGTTCTTCTCAAAGAAGGGCATAATACATCAAAGAACAATGGTACACACACCACAACAGAATGACATTGCTGAGAGAAAACATTGTCATTTGCTTGACACAACAAGATCCCTTAGGATACAAGCAAGTTTGCTAAAAGAATTTTGGGGTGATTGTGTATTGACAACCACCTATGTCATCAATAAGAGGCCAATGAAGAAGCTAGACTGGAAAACACCGTATGAAGTGTTGTATGTGAAGCAACCAAACTATGATAATATGAGTGTCTTGGGATGCTTGTGTTATGCAAAAGACACAACTCCAAAGAAAGATAAAATGGATGCTTGGGGGAAAAGATGTGTTTTCATGGGATAACCAACAAACCAAAAGGGATATCGACAGTTTGATTTAGAGACAAAAAATGTCTTTACAACAGGGATGTGGTGTTTTTGAAGACAATGTTTCTTTTAAGAAGACAAGCCCGAAGAATGATGTACCAGGTGATTATGAACGCATTGCATTGACTAGAGAGGATTTTATGATGGGTCAAATTGATGACAAAGCTAACTCACCTTTATTTGTGGAAGATGAAATGGTTCAAGTGAGATAATCTCAAACGATCATCTAACAGAGGTTGTAGCTCCAGATGCTCCAATTCCCGCCCCAAGTAGAATAGGGAGAACAAGGCATGAACCATCATGGATGAAGGATTATGCAATGGTTGCTGCAGACTTGTAAGGGAATGACCAATAAAGACAATACTTTGCAAGTTTAGTATAAACCATGAATGTGAAAGATCCATCTACCTAATCTCAAGCTAGAGATAATTCGAATTGGATCTCAAATATGAATCAAGAGTTCTAAGCTCTAGAGGGGAACCACACATGGGACCTCATGAAGTTACCATTTGGATATAAAGTCATTGACTCCAAATGGGTATACAAAATTAAATTTAGACATGATGGCACAATTGAGAGGTTCAAGCTAGGATCAATTGGCAATAAACGGATATAGCCAAAAGGTAAGAAAGGACTACAAGCACACTTTTTTGCTTGTGGCAAAGCTAGCAATTATGAGGATCATCTTGTCCATGAGCATTGCAAGAGGATGGCTTGCATATCAAATGGACATAAATAATGCCTTCTTACACGGATTCCTAGATAAGGAAATTTATATGGATCCACCAGAAGGTTATGAAAGAGCCATGGAAGGGCATGTATGCAGATTGAGGAGATCTTTGTATGGGTTAAAACAAGCTTCACGTCAATGGAACTTGGAGCTAACTCAATTTTTGTACTAGATTGGGCTATAAACAATCCAAGAATGATTATTCATTTTTTGTGAAAGAAGATGAGGCTCAGAACACAATAATGTTAGTGTATGTGGATGACATTCAAAATTATAAGCAACAATTTAAATGAAATCTAGTTGGTCAATGAATCCTTGGACAAACAGTTCACCATCAAGGACCTTGGGGTTGCAAGGTATTTTCTTGGGATGGAAATTTTTTGTAGTGAGGAAGGCATGCATATCAGTCAAAGCAAATACATTACAAACATTCTCCAAAACATGAAGATGAGCATTGCAAGGCTGCTAAATTTCCATTGCCAACAAATCTGAAGCTAGACTCAACAACTATTGCCATTTTCCATATGATGTAGAGTTGTATAGAAGGATTGTGGGGAAAATGCTCTACTTATCCTTGACAAGACCGGACATATATTACTAAGTACAACATCACAATTAGTTTGTTTCAAGTCCAAGGCAACCCCATTATTATGCCATACAACATGTCCTAAAGTAATTGGCTAAGACAATCAACCTAGGGCTGTTTTACCCAATGCAAACGCACATGAAGATTGTGAGTTTTTCAGATGCAGATTGGGGCAGTTGCTTGACTATCGAGAGATCTCTGATCGGATGTTGTGTATTTTTAGGACACTCTCTCATTTATTGGAAGACCAAGAAGCAAAAAACTATGTCTCAATCATCAGCCGAGGCAGAATATCAAAGCATAGCAAGTACAATGACAAAGCTGGTTTAGGTTAGTGATAATTTGTAGAATTTGTACTTGCTAGTAGAGAAGCCAATCACTTTGTTTTGTGACAATTATGCTACATAGAAAATTGCTGCTAACCCATACTTCCATGAGAAGACGAATCATCTAGAGATCGATCTACATTTCATAAGGGACAAGGTGCTTGAAGGATTCATGTAGACCTCTTACATTCCCAACTGGCTTCAACTGGTTGATTTGATGACTAAGGCTTTTCCTCAACAACAACAACAACATTTGTTTATATCTTCCAAGTTGGGTTAAAAAAATTCCAACTTGAGAGGGGGATATAGAATTGTTGATGTTGCTTATCTATTTTTTTCCGTCGTTGTTAGGGGATGTTATTGCTACATCGGGTTTACCCCTTTGTTTTACCCCCTTTCTTTTGCAGCAAGTTTTATTGATGTGGCTAGGGTCCTTTTATTCTTTTCCCTACTTGTCCTTTTATACATATATATATATATATCTGTTCTATTTGATTTTTTAATGCAAGAGAGTAAGGAATGAAAAATCAATTCTTGGAACATTTCCAGATCCCCTTTCTTCAATGATTCAGTTTTTGGTGATTGCAACTTAGATTGTGTGCTAAAATCCACAACTTTTTCATATTCAATATTGATGGCCTTGAGCTCGATGATAAGTTAATCCTCTACTCGGTAGTATTCGATCATGCTATAAGCGTCCTGGTAAGGGAATCCTTTGGGGATCCATAGACCTATATACTATGCCAACAAGATCATATTAGAATCATAGTCTAGATATGTGCCATTAAAAAAGCTCTTGTTGATCTTAGGGGAGACTACAAGGAAACCTAATTATTGCTTTCAAGCTTATTTGATAGACTCGGTGACGACATTCTCACTTTAGGCACTATTGGAAAGTTTAGATCTAGCGATAGGGTGGCAAAATTGGGTATTAGAATTAGGAAAATATTCGGTTGATTCATTCCATCCCATAAATGGTGATCCAAGTACAAGTACCTATCAATTTCAAGGTCGAGTTTGTCTACATAGATCCATTTGTAGAACCATGTCTGCCAAGTAAAGTTACAATCTTAAAGCTTATAGGAGTTCCAAGTCAATGGATCTAGGACATGAAGGGGGTCAAGTGCTGGAATAGTTTAAAATGATCCAAACTACAATGAGATTGGGCTTTTCCTTGACTAACAATAAAGCAATTTATGACGTGTCGAATCTTGATCTCAAGGAAACTCTACAAGAAGAGCCACCTCAAGATCGCTCTAATAGAGGATCCTCTAAGGTGGTAATCTCATTCAATTTGCCATTAATCGTTAATTAGGTATCTAGAGAACATTAAAGGGCCAAAATCAAGTCGAATGCTCGCATAGATGGAGAAGGCAAGAGGAGTAGAGGACTACTAGCAAACTTTCAAGACTATCGAATTGACTCGTCTAAAGAGAAGATAATGAGTTGGTTAATGCATTGGCTATCTTGACATCATCAAGCTTGGGAAAACATGGATGTGTAGTGACCATCAACATGGTAGAAAGGCCAAGTATAGGATCTAGTGATGTGTCATGCATTGAGGAGGAACCAATTAAGTTTGACATATCTAATAGTAACATTTCTGAGTCAAGGAACATTGTCAAAAAACAAAAAGGAAGTGTGGCATGTCAAATTGTAGGTTGCTATGATTTGGTTGTCACCCACTTGGGATCGTTACAAAAGATCTTTTACAAGTCCTTATTTGAAGTGTGTCCACTCGACCATGGTGGAAAATCTCTTATATGAGATCCATGAGGGTGTTTATAAAGTCCACACAAGTGAACATAATTCGATAATGAGGGAAACGACCCAAGGATACTATTGGCCATACTTGCTGAAGGATGATGAGTGCTACACTGCTACATAAAGTAGTGTGAGGAGTGCCAGAAGTTACCAAGGTTATCATTCATCAACTAACAAGAGACTTAAATCCACTTACAAGTTTGTAGAGACCTGTGTAATGGGGTTTTGACCTAGTGGGGCCATTCCCCAATGCACCAAGCAAGAAGATGTGGTTAATTACAACATCAAACTATTTCATCAAGTTATTTGAGGAAAATACCCTAGCAAAGATCTAAAACAATGACACTTATAAATTTGTTTGGGGTCACATCTTGACCTATTTCGGAATTCCATATGCACTGATATCAGACAATGAGACCTCACTTAACAATTCATCTTTTAAATCTTGTTGTGCAAGTTTTGGAATTAGAAGTTTTTACTCTTTCATGGCTTATTCATGGACAAACAAACAAGTAGAAGCTATGAACAAAGTTGATGCGTTCCGCCTTTCGGGTGGATCGCACGGGTGCCCGATCTAGACTCGGAAGTGCCTCGGATCTTCTCTAACTAATTGTAACCGGGATAAGCGCGAACCACAGGGTGGCTCGTGAGGGAAAACTCGACGGATCGAGTTCGGGTGGCCTAGGGCCGAGACGAGGGCGTTGAGAAAAAGGATAGAAAAGGGTCGGTTCAAAAACCGGGTTTGACGCCTAGGCCTTAGGGAAGAGAAACTCGATTCACAAAAGGCAATCTGTACATAGAAAGGAGTAAATAAAACTGAGTACAATGAAGAGTTTAAATAGAAAATACAAAACCTAACTAGGTCTAGCTAATGGGCCTAGTCTAACTATAGGGCCAGTCTCTCAAGCATAAGTAGACACACACCAAAAAATAGTAATATCGGAAATATAAATAGAAACTAACTATAAATAGAAACATGCCAAAATAGGAAATATAATAAATAATAATAAATATAACAATAACGAGCTAGGTCGGAATCCAAGGCGGACGCCAAGGTCTCGGTAGACTCGCGCTCGTCATGATCGTTCTCGGTCTAGGACCGGAACGCATCATCCTCCCTCCCTTAGAATCGAAGCGTCCTCACTTCGAGCTCGGGGGGTCCGGGGAGAGGCGGAGATCAGTAGGCAACATAAAGACATCGTCAGGCTCGGTGTCATCAGTCGGAACATCTAGAATAGGCAAAACAAACTCGAATTTCGAAGATGGCACAAGGTCAAGTACGGGCGCGACAATGATAGGCGGTGGCTCTGCAGCAGCGAAAAGTAATGACATTGGACAAGACTCCAAAATTGGCAAACTCGGCTCATCCAAGACGGGCTCGCTATCCAAGACGGGCTCACTATCTAAGACGGGTGCGGCCTGGACGCTCGCGGGTGCGGGAGGAAGTCGTTGCGATAAAGCTAACTCATGGGCATCCAAACGAGTGAGTATCTTGTCGATCGCTATAGTCGAACGGGCAATTGGGACTAGACTCAACCAAAGGCGTTGGCACTGAACGGCGCGGGCTGGCGCTAGGGTGCGCGGCCGCGTCATGGTGGTCTTGGCCCGCGCTCTGAAAACAAAGGCTACTGTCGGAACTACGCGAGCTAGGGAGGGGGTGGCGCGGTCGCAACAGGGGGGGGGGGTGCGGCCGCGGCTCGACATGGCACGGGCGCGTTCCAACTAAACAAGATCGCGTCGGCGGTTGCGCAAACGACATCTCTGAGGGTTCGACATGATAGTAAACCGGCCTGGACGGGCACCGATACTCATAAAACTTGTCATCATAGTAGGAACAACGACGAGTCGGTGCTGGGGAGTAATCATGCTGGTCATGTGGCAGGCTCGGCGGCAAAATCCAATCAGGGTGCCCAAACGGTACTTGTCGGGGCGGTGCAATCCAATCGGGGTGCCCATACGGTACTTGTCAGGGTGGCAAATTGTGGAATCTTCGGGGCGGTGGATCCCAAGGGAGGTCCGAACATGGGGGCCAATTCATGACTGTTACAAAATTGCATAAAATTCCGGCCAACTAACAATAATTCCTGAGGTTGATTCTGGTGGAAATAGGGGTTAAAATGAAAAATGAAAATAAATATGGGGCGTTAGATCTATGAGATGGACGAACAAGATTAAAAATGGACAAATTTAAAAAATCTGACACACGCGTCCCAAGATTCATTTTTAAAGGCAATTTTGTAAATATGTTAAAAAGCTCTAATTTGTCTCAAAAATAACCTCATGCCTCTTCTCCTTCCTTCATTCAAAACCCCAAACACGTAAAACCTAAAAGTTCTTCCTAAACGCTTCAAACCTCCATTGAAGACAAAAATCTCAGTGACTCGGCTAAAATCGTTGTTGCCAAGATCAAAAATAAATAACCCTAAACTACTAACTAGTATAGTAAGCAAGCAAGGGGTCGAACCCAAGAGAATCGGAATTCTGATTAATCTGCAAAGAGCAAAGACAGGGGTTTTGCTAGTTCAGGCAAACAAACAAACAAACAAATATTATTGGGGATTAAATCAATGGAAGGAAAGCAGAGTTCATTCAATCAATTCCACCTTTTTTTAATCATTCGATCATTGATTCATCCACTTTTCTATTAATTCCCTAGTTAATTCCAATCCTTATAAAAGATTTCCGCTTGTCCAGGGTCCAAGCGGAATTATGATATGAACAAGAACGCTTAATTCAAATCATGCAAAGTATTAAGGATAGAAGGATATTAAATCATGTAATCAAGGTACGAGTCTCATGCATAAAATAATAATCAAATACTCTTCTCAATTCTAGTCCACGGTCCTAGAAAAGAGTTGTTTCAAGGATAAATAAGATTGCACAAACAACAATCAAACTAATCCAAACAATAGAATATCAATCAAATTCAACAAGTTGCGCACCAAGAGAAATCAATTGATAATCATGAAATTAAGCACAAGAGTTTTGATATTAACCAAGGGATAGAAAAGTTACCAGAATCTCACAAATTACATAAAAAAGCTTCCTTGATCAAACAAACTCCAAAGGGAAATTAGTTCTCCATAATAAAACTAAAAACTGGAATAATCTCTGAAAAGTATGCTAGAATGTTGTCTCCAAAGTGAAAACGAAACTAAGCTTAAATAGTAGAAATAAATCCGAAACCTAAAGATATAAAATAAGATATAAGATAGAATAATGGAAAGGAAAGTCGACTCTCTGATTTTTGCTGACGTGGACTTCCGCAGGCGCGGTGAACACTCTCCGCGATCGCGGACCTGATCGTGACAAAATTCCAGCGGTGTTTTCAGAAGATGTTTTTACCACCTTAGAGTTGGAATTTCGACCCGGAGTAAAAATATGAATTGTAGCTCTTCGAGTCATCTTTCCAATGATACCAAATTCAGCTTCATCTGACCACCGTATCTCCCAAAATAAGCGTTACAAGAAAGTGGTGTCGAAACAACAACTCCAATTCAACACTTGTCTTCAAAACTCTTGCAATTTTCCAAATCGTGTCTTCGGTCTTCATATGACAATTATGCTCAAAACTAATCTAAACACACTCAAATCATGCCTAAAATACAAGAGTTAACCTATACTAAAGAGAGCATATCACTCAGCCTAAAATCTCTATTGAAGACACAATCTCCCTCACAACTTCAAATCTTCATTGAAAACAACAAACTCCTTGCTTGGGTGCATACAATTCCTCCGTGAATCACACAGATTCGTTCAAGGTATGAAGTAGTTCTTTTTAAAATGCATAGTCTCTCTCTCTCTCTCTCTCTCTCTCTCTCTCTCTCTCTCTCACACACACACACACACACACACACACACACACACACACACACACACACACCATGTTCAAAGATGAAGACCGATCTATCAATGAAGCATATGAAAAAGGTAATTTCTTAACCTCTCTTTCGAGAATTTGTATGGTGCATATCCTTGTTGAAAAAGATGAAATTTGGGGATTTTGGTTGATTTTTCTTTCTAATTTCTAGGACAAATGATATGAAGTTCAAACTTTTTGGAGGAATGAGGTTTCTTGGTTCAAAATACGATTCATACGATGTTTAGTAGATTATGGACGACAAGGTTCATGTATTACATTGTAATGTTCATATATATTTATCTAAGGTTCATATTTTGTAGGTTGAATAAAAATCATTATTTTGCATTTGCTGCCCCCTTGATACTACTTTTTTGTTGCTTTTCTTTGCTAATTGCTATTGTATTTTTTGCTAGCCACTACTGATTTTGGTTGTTGATATGTAATGGTTGCTAGTTCTTCACATTGGTTAGGAAGTTTAGTTGGCTCAATAGAAAAGGATAGGATTCATGTGTCACATGTCCAAATATTTGATTTTGTCCTAGCCTATTAGCTCAAATGGTAGATCAATGTGTTTATACACATGAATGTGGGTTCGAATCCCTTATAAGCTACATATTATGTGTGTGATGTTTCGATTCAAATTTGTGTTCTCTTGTATCATGTTCAAGTTCATATATATTACCCTAACGTTCACATATTGATTTTGTATGTTCACATATTGACTATGCATGTTCACATATTTCCGAACAAAGTCCTTATATTTTGCGAAGTCATTTACTAGCATTCAAGCCATAAATTGCAACTTCTCTTCCATGACTTTAATAGTGGCCTCCAATGATACATTAACATCATTTTAAAATCTCATTGATAATGTCGCTTAGCTTTTTTTTTGTTTCCTCCATTGCTATAGTTTAAATACTTAGTACAAGATTAAAATGGTGGATTTTGTGTCAAATTTATGATGTTTCACAACCATTTTTCATGTTATAATACATATTACATTCGTATTCACATATTGAATTTATATGTTTGTTTATTTTTAAAAAAGGTGAAGGTCTTCAAAAGACAACTAATTCATGTTCGTATATATTTCTTGAAAGTTCACATATTGACCGTGTATGTTCACATTTTGAACATGTATGTTCACATACTTTCAAAACAAATTCCTTTTGTTTTACGAAGCCATACTAGCATTCAAGCCTTAAGTTGTAAATTCTCACCCTTGGTTTTCATAGTGGCCTTCCTTACTACATTAACCTAGTTCAAAGTCTCATTGAGAACATCACTCTTATCTTGTGTGTTTTCCTCTCTCAACTTGCCACTCTTATTTCCTAGTCAAGTAAATGCTTTAAAAAGCTTGTTCTCCTCCAACAAGCTTTCCTTCTCATCTTTCACACATCAACTTATGAATTGTAGCACAACAATAATATTCGAAAACTCAAGTCCTTTGTTTGCTGAAATCACCAAAAAAATACCAAATACTTCAAACAAAAGCCATCAAAGTATAACTCTCTTTAGAACTTAACACAACTTATTACATAGTGCAAATACATAAACCATAAAATATTTGATTCAATAATCACTAACAACCATGCAACACACTCCTACTTCACTGATGCACACACAAAACAACATAACATTATTGCAACAACAATTAATTAACTTAATTACTCCATCAATACTACAAGCATGTGACATTTTTCTACTCACATTAACTGATATTGATGAACAACTAGCAACAAAGTATGAATGTGGATTTTTTTTTTAACAAAAACGACATGTTCACAAAGTAATACTGTAAGGTTCATACAAAAGCTCATGGGATTCATACAAAATACATCCAAGTTCATATTAAGACCTACGTGATTATATAGGGTGACCTCTTAGGCATTTCATCGAACAACTTGCAAGCATATCTCAAAGCATATTTACGACTTCATCAAATTCCAATAACGATCATGGAAGACTCGAATATGACTGAACAAGAGCAAGATGAGGCTGAATTCAATATTTTTTTACCAGATCTGTACATGTCGCAAATTTTACTTGAGTTAATTTCTGATATGAGATTTCTAATTCATCCATGAACAATAAGATCTATTCAAGTTCTAAGCCACTAATAACATACCCAAAGATGAATCTTTGTAGATGAATCACACACAATTTGAAACTTAGGATCAAATCACACCAATTGAGATTCAAAAAGGAGAAATCCAAACCAAAATTAAGAAAATTGAAAAATAAAAACAGAAATAGAATGAAACCACTTACCTGTAATTGAATCCATAGCAAGGGATTCCCATGTCAAAGATCAAAACTCAATCGAACAGGATCGGCAAACGTAAATGGATTCCCATGTCTACCAAGCTGTAGAAGAGAGATAGGGATAATAAAATAAGAATAGGCTAAATGCCAAGTTTACCCTTATAGCTTAAAAATTAAAAGAATGCGTGTGTCAATCATATTCGTCCATGTTATTTGATCTAACGAATGTGAATGAATTCCAATTTTCACAATAAACATAATTTTCATATGATTCAATCTCATAATTCCTAGGCCGATAAAAATATACCGAACACTTTTTTGTTTCCGAATCTCTCTGTTTTTTTAACTGCTCGACTCTCTCTCTTTTTTAAATAGCCAAAAGTGATAAAAAAATTTGGTGATCGGCTACAAACTAACAAGGAAGTTCACATACGTACAAAGATATTGTGATCTACTAATTAAAGATAACAATCTCAACCAAAAATAAAATGTATCTTCTGCAATTCCAATTCAAGATATATGCATGCAGAGATAAGTTCTATTGAATTATTTGGGCAAAAATATTACACGAATCAATTTGGCAAGGATCTCGTGGAATTTTTTTCGAGCAGATCAACAATCCTTTTTTTTTTCTCGAACCAATAGATTTTTTTTATAATAAGAACACCGAACTTACTAGGATTTGACGGATGAACACAGGTGCAAAACGGTGGTGTTGAAGAAGGATGCCTTTGTCAAGCCGCCTGGGCTCTGATACTAGTTGATGCATTCCGCCTTTCGGATGGATCGCACGGGTGCCCGATCTAGGCTCGGAAGGGCCTCAGATCTTCTCCAATGAATCGTAACTGGGATAAGCGCGAACCACAAGGTGGATCATGAGCGAAAACTTGACGGATCGAGTTCGGGTGGCCTAGGTCCGAGATGAGGGCGTTGAGAAAAAAGATAGAAAAGGGTCGGTTCAAGAACCGGGTTTGATGCCTAGGCCTTAGCAAGGCGTAAATAAAACTGAGTACAACGAAGCGTTTAAATAGAAAATACAAAACCTAACTAGGTCTAGCTAATGGGCCTAGTCTAACTATTGGGCCAGTCTCTTAAGCATAAGTAGACACACACCTAAAAATAGTAACATTGGAAATATAAATAGAAACTAACTATAAATAGAAACATGCCAAAATAGGAAATATAATAAATAATAATAAATATAACAATAACGAGTTAGGTCGGAATCCAAGGCGGACGTCAAGGTCTCGGTAGACTCTGGCTCGTCATGATTGTTCTCGGTCTAGGACCGGAACGCATCAAAAGTGATTAGAATGGAATCAATAAAGGGATAGAGAAGGTGAATGGAAAGTGGGTGAACAAGCTATAATGGTCATGTGGGCATATAGGACTTGGTGGGTGCACAACTGAAAGATTAATTTAAAAAGCTTTGGCCTAGGGATTTCATGTTTTGAAAAGTGATGTCCATTGCCACATAATTGGTTGACAACAAGCTAGGCCCAACTTGAGAAGCACCATATAAAATCACGGGGGATTTATGAAAAGAAGCTTACGAGCTAGAAGACACAAGTGGGAAACAAGTTCCAAGTACATGGACCATCTATAATTTAAAGAAATATTATATGTAACAAAGGCATAAGTGGGGATACTCTTTTTCCTCCCCATGCATTTTTCCCCATTAGGTTTGCATGTGGGTAGGTTTTAATGAGGCCCCCATTCTTTTTCACCTTATTAGTTAATTTCCATTTTACATGCATAAGCATGCTTTTTACTAATGATTTGTTGAGATTGAGGCATATTATTTCATGTATGGTTCATCACAAAGGGGTAACATTGCAATGACATAAGAGTTCAAGTGACACAATGTCATCTTTAATGACATGAGATCCCAAGCAGATTAAGCTCGTTTCAATGATGTGAGAGCCCAACTTACAAGCTCATATTAATGATGTGAGAGACCAAGAAACACAAGCTCATCCCAATGATATGAGAGTCTTAGCAACAGTAGCTTATGCTCATAATGTGAGAGCCCAAGTGACACATACTAAGATTGTCTTCATCACAAGAGAGCCCACGTAACACACATTTTGGCCTCATTTAGACGACGAGAGAGTCTAAGCGGCATACACCTTTAAGCTCATTTAGACTACGATAGAGCCCAAGCGACACAAAACTTAGGATCGTTTAGATGATATAAGAGGAAAAAGTACAACACTAGTAGCACTAAGAACATAAGGCCAAAAATTAAATTATGTTTGCAAACATAATAGCGAAAGGCTAATGCTCAAGCATAATGTTAGGAACAAAAGAATGGATATATATATATAGGGCATGGTTCCGGTGAGGACCACGCTTATGGTGAGGATTGGGCTTAAAATGCGGACTAATAAGAACCATTGATTAGGCTCAAATTAACGGATAATATTTTATAATGCAAGGCGCGCGTATTTGAAATTACTTGATTTTACGGACACAAACGAAATTTTACTACTACTCTCTCACAGAAGAAGGGGAAACGACGAGCAAACTCTCTAGAGATTCTTCCGTCCGTCTACAACTCCAAAATCGATCTACAACTCCAGAGATTTCTTCCCACCATTGGTTCGTCTCTCCTCCCCGACCACTGAAGAGCAACATTCCGCTCCTCTCCGGTAACTGGTTCGTCTCTCTCTCTCTCTCTCTCTCTCTCACACACACATTTCAAGGGACATTAGAATCTAGACTTAGAAGCAGGACGAAAAATCGAAAAATTGGGGCAATGATTTTGCAAATTTGTATATGAGGACTTATAAATGGGACCAGAAAATGAAATTGGGACATTGAACCTGTTCATGGTTGTTGGATTTGGAAATTTGTTCATGGCTGTTGAATTTTTGGGGTTTTTTGGTGCCCCAACTGTTAGTTAGGGTTTCTCCAATTTTACTTGAATGCTTGGTTCCGTTATTTTTGTTCTTTGTTCTCTAATTTTAATTTTATTTTATATTCATAATTTTCTGGAATTTTATTAGGTCTATGTATCTATGTGTTGGAAATTTTCAGTTCATAAGGCGGTTGTTTTCTCCATCTTGTGATTGCTTTGCTCTGTAGCAAACAAAAGAACAAACCCATAAGTAGCACAACATATTAACAAACCAAACCAATTACTATGACTCAAAAATTCAGATTCACACACAAATATAAGGAACCAAAGCAAAACAAAGGCCAAAGTACACTTAGTTACCTAGTCAGATGAACTCTCTCTAGAAGTTCCATCATGTTAATCCTCTTATTTTATAGCAAATCACTTCTTAAGAGTATTGTTCTTGCACTTCAAAAGACCCTTTTCCAAGCCCCTAGACTGAATTATTAGTACATTTGAAAATTACATGAGAAAGTGTGTTTGTGTGGCAGTGGATTAGTAGAGAACTGAGAGAAGTGCCACTAGATCAATAAAAAAGGAATAGGGCTATCGTGATTACATTTTAGTTTGTTGGTTCATTTTTTATGCTAAAAGTTCAATATTTTATAGTAGTTCATTTTATTTGCATGTATACTTTTTTTTTATCGTGGTTGAACTTGTTGGTTAATTTCTTTATGCTAAAAGTTCAAATTTTTATATAAGTAGTTCAATTTTTTTCCTTGTATATTTTATCATCATTCTTAATCTTTTATTATCTATTTCTTTTTTATCCATATAAATCATTTATTTTGAATTATTTGAACAGGAATCCGATAAGATAATGCCTCTAAAGAAGAAAGCTCATGTTAATGAAGGTAACTATTTCAAATTTATTGTAAACTTGAATAGTTCAGAAAATATCTTAAAATGTTCAATATGTTGTTCTAATAGTTCAAATTTTAAACAAATGCAGATGACATCCCTCTTAAAATTTTAATTATCAACAAGAGAAAGAGATATGTTGAAAAAATAGACAAGGGAAGACGCAACATAAGAAAAAGTGGCTTGTAGTGATGTTGAAGAAGTAATAGAAGATGAGAAAGAATCTAGTTTATAAGGTGATGAAGATGATACAACTGATGAAGATAATACAGAGGATGAAGATGACACCACCTTTCATGGGGATGATAAAAGCAACTCTGATGATGTTGGTTTGTGTTTTCTTGCATCTTAACATGTAAAATGAAAATTGTAATGAAATTTTCTATGACTTCAACTTATGAATTCTTGATGAAGTATCAACACTTGTTTAGATTTAGAACATGCCAATGTGCTTGATTTTGGTGATTCATGGACTAGTTTCTGAGGTGTTAATATCAAGCGTGCTATGTTGTGTGTTTCAAGTAGGCTTTAGCTTGGATGGAAGGTATGTTGGTTATTTTGAGTCATCCAGATCAATGGAAGTTAACAAGAAATGTTTGATCGATTTGATTAGAATTCTAGAAAGGGTAATGGAGTTCAATACATCAAAAAAATATAGTATGAGTAATAAAATTTCAATACATAAAAAAAATATAGCATGAGTAATGCCTAACAAAATAGTGAATCATATATGAAATGAAGAAAAAAAATGAAGTTCAATTTTCCTGTATATGGAGTTCAATATTTGTATGAAGTATGTTCATTTCTATTTAGACTTTTTCTTCATTTGCTGCATTTTCTCAGAATTTCTACTATCATGATCAACATATTCTTTACATTTGTTACACTTCCTTTTAGGACGCTCCCTTTTTTCAATTGTTGCAATCTTCATTGAAGGATCTTGATCAATCAAAAAAATCTTAGATTCATGCACCATTGTTTTCTTGAATTCTTCAAACAATCACACATATGAATTCACATCCTCTTTGACAATAAGCCTTGCCCCAAATATGACACACTTATTATTGCTATCCCAACCAGTAAAGGGTGCAAAAACTATATTGTACCTGGAAAAGATTTGGAAAAAAACATGAAATTAGAAAACTATACACCTATGTTCAAATTTATAGGAAACAAGTTCAAAAATATAAAACCAATAGTTCAAATAATGAAAATTACCTGTTAGTTCTATATGTTGCATCAAATGAGACAGCATCTCCAAAAGCAACGTAGTTTCTCCTTGAAAAAGAATCAACCCAAAAAATCCGTGTCAAACGATCATACTCATCAACATCATAACTGAAGTAATAAACACTACAACTCTCCTTTTTTCTAAAAAACTTATCCAAAACCATCTAAGCATCAACATCATTTATATATTCCATCAATTCTCGTTTGAAAATTTTGAAATCAACAACCGTTGCACCAACATTGTTATAACTCCCCACAAATTCTTTGAATATCCTATAAGACTTCACTGGACCAATACCGGATTTAGCACAATTGATCACAAAATTTTGATGGCCAACATCAAAATTTCTAATTGATTTTTTTAGAAAATTTCTTTGAACTAGTGTCCATAAGCTCATGAGTATGACGTTCTTCAAACAACTTGACCTCACATTTCCCTTCTCCACAAGGGGTAAATGCAACTATAGCAATGCATTCAACTCTATTTGACTTAGTATTCTGTTGCTCGAAACTATTTCCTATATTCTTCTTTCCCTCTCCAGAGCATACACAATACCTCATCGTAGTAGCCCCTTTCTTTTTACGAAGTGTACTACGACGAATCTTAAATCCACAAGCGTTTGCATACTCACTGTACAAAGCAACACCTTCATCTATAGTGGAATACAACCTACCAACAAATGGCTTCAAAGCCTCATCACACATAAGAAGCTAAAATTTCGGTTTAGTTGGTGACAATTTTAAAATAGATTGTTGGTTATCACGTAAAGCATCACCACTAACCCCTGATGGGCATCCACTACTTGACGTCTCAATATCTATAAAGTCGGTTCCCAAATAATTAACCAATAGTTCAAAAAAACAGTACTATGAGTTCAAAATAAAAATTGCACCTGTAGATCGTGTCATGTGAAAACCATATAAACAACACACACATCAAACACAATGTCTAACATGAATTTCAACACACCATACGAAGCAATTAACATTCAAATTGAAAAGCACAAGGCAACTACCATATATAGTTCACGCTTTATCTACAAAAACAAAACCTAAACTTAGCTAGGCATTTTGTCGAACAGATTGTAGGCTATATTCAATAAAAGTGTGAAACATGATTAAAATATCACAAAAATCTGCCAAAATTAGGGATTTAATCTAAGCTTGAATAGAATATATCAAATCCTCTAACCTTTGAAAGAAGACATGAGATTGGGGCCTTGTATGAGCAACGTGATGCAAAAACTAGGATCAAGTTGAAGATTATCAAAAGCCAATAAAATTTCAATGGAAGAGAGAACAACACTAACCTACAACCATAATTAGTTGAGAGTGAAATCTTTCTCAATATGAATGAGCAAGAGCGAGAGCGAGATTGAAAGAGGAAGAGTGAGGAACTTAGTACGTAATAGAAATCAAAATTCTGAGGGTGAGAACGAGATTGAAAGAGGAAGAGCAAGGACGGGGAGAGATCTCTGGAGAGCGTCGAATCTGAAGAGCGTGAATGATGCCTCACGCACAATTAGAAGATGGAATTACGTATTTTTTTAGCTTTAGTTTTGACCCTAGATTTAAGAAAATCAATGGTCCTGATTAGTCCTCATTTTAAGAAAAATCCTCACCATAAGAGTAGGTCTCACCCGAACCAAAACCTATATATATATATATATTCATATCCCTCAATAACATAAACATTAAAGATGAATCTAAGGCCCCGTTAGGCGTAGTATGTGAATGTTTTAAATGTTTTTACTACTTAAAACATACTTAAATGAGTGTTCGATAAAACAAGATCTTGTTAGGCGTAGGTTTGTGAAGTTTTTTACCATTTAAAATATACATAAATGGGTGTTTTTTAAAAAAATATTTTTTAGAAGGTGGATATATTTGGAGGTTTTTAAGGAGGTTTAAAATCACATAATAGAAACCTTGAGATAGATATATTTCAGAAGGTTTGAGAAATCCAAGCCACAATTTTGTATTATTTTCTTAAATAAATATCCAATTGATAATTATAAAGGTAAAACCTACCTAAAAACTTATAGTGTCAATCACCAAATTAGGTTTTTGAAGGTTTCAAATAATAAAATCTCCACCGACACAAAAACTTTCACCTACTCAAAAATCTTTTTTCACCAAACAGAGCCAAAAATATTTGAATGAATGGTTGATTTATTCATAGAAGAAAAACTTAAGTAGAAAAGGTTCTAGGTGTTCCTAGAGATTACATACTTCCTCCAATCCAATTCTCACTAGGTATTTCCTAGTTTTCCTATTTCTCCTTCTCCAACTAGCAATAATGAAATTTCTAAGAAGATTGATGCAAATACTCACACAATCTTTAATTGAGCTTTTTTCTTCCGTAATGACAATTCTATTTCTATTGGACCATATATAGTACATGGCCACGAGAAAGAGTCATGTGCGAATGGGCGCCCAGGTGAGAATTAAGAATAAATCTCGCTCGTCCATTCCAAAAAATCAACACCCCTGATTAAACATTCATTAAAAAGGATAAAATACGGGACGGGCGAATTTTTCCCGTATTATTCACATATTTTTCAATAAAATACGGAACGGACGAATTTTTCCCGTATTATTCACGTATTTTTCAAAAAATATGTTTTTATGAGACGCGCCTAGTTTGTTCATCAGAAATAGCGATTTGTTAAGCAATATTCACCATTTGTTCATCAATACTAACTCATTGTGCATCGAGTTTTAGATAACATTGTTCATCGATTTCGAACTTTTTTAATTTTTAGTTTTAATTTTTAACCTTATTTATGTGTATGAATACAATATTATCTAGTTTTTGATTCACATATAATTAGTTTCTATATACCAATATTTGTTCATTGATATAACCTTGTTTGTTCATTGATATACCATTATTTGTTCATCGGTATACCATTATTTGTTCTTTGATATACTCATCTTTGTTCATTGGTATACCATTGTTTGTTCATTAATATACCCTATTTGTTCATTGATATAACCTTTTTTGTTCATTGATCTAACCTTTGTTTGTCCATTGAAGTGCTTTAAGGCTAACTTGTCAATACGAATGAAGTGCTCAATATAGTACCAAAATATGATAAGTTTGATGTAGAAACTTGAATGCAAAGGATAATAGATAAAGAATTTGACTTTGCAATAATATGGTGTATGCTAAGAGAACGAGATAGCAACAAATCGAAGAGGAGTGCTTGTGCCTTATTTAGCTATGAACAAATTGATGTTATTAATGAACATATATGCATATAGCAATGAACAAATTCAGGTTACTAGTGAACAAATATGCATCTAGCAATGGACAATTATATGAAAAATGCAATGAACAAATTGATGTTACTAATGAACAAATATGCACAAACCGATGAACAAATATGTCAAAACCAATGAATAAATATTTTCGGTTTTTATGAACAAAATCACAATGTTGATGAACATATTGCATGCAATTTTGATACACATTTGTTCATTTTTTATGTACAAACAATAGATTTTTGATGCACAAACAATAGTTTATTTATTCACAAAATCACAGTTTTGATGAACAAAATCATAGTATTGATGAACAAATCCACATTATTGATGAACAAATCCACAATATTGATGAACAATCTGGGCGCGCGTCCTATTTCCGTTTTTTTCAAAAAAACGCGAATAATTCGCCAATAATTCGCCTGTGTCGTTTTTTCCCCTTTTTAAGTGAAATGATCAACGCCTTTGATTTTTCTTCATCCAACGGCTCTTGTTCTTTCTTATTTCGCACATGGGCGCCCATTCACACCTGAACCGGACTCCATGGCCACACAGTGGCAATAATTCCATAGATTAAGAACTAGTGTTCTCTTACCAACAAATCTACTTGATGCTTTCATCCATGCTTCAATGTTTTGAGTTTGTCTTCCAATCTTGGCCCATTGCAAATCTCTTTTAAATGGAAAAATCACACTCACACCAGAGGTGTTCCCATGTTTCTTGGCAGCATCTCATGCACAACACACAATTATCTTATTGTATATGATTCCTAGTTGCCTCAATTAGCCTTTGTGAGACCCCTCTATTCAGGATTATCCAAGAGGAAACAACGATCCTAGGAGTGTTAAGCCTCCCCCATATCCAACTCTTCTATTCTACAATTTGTCCCTTGGTTTTGGTGTAGTCATAAAATGCCCTCCAATCAAATCTGCCATTTCTAGACAATAGACTGTTATGCCTTGCACTATCCTTCAACGATTGTACTACATCATCTCTACATTATAGAACTGCTCTCCATATTGCACTTGCAGTTGACTTGCAGCTAGTGCTCCAAAAGTCTTGTCCTCTTACCATAACTTTATTAGCCTATACATTCCAAATGAAGTTAGAATCATGCAACACTGCATACATCAATTTAGAAAACTGGACTTATTCTTGGACAAAATTTTCTTCAAGCTTAAACCACCCTCTTCTTTAGGCCTTGTTACTCTCTCCCAAACAATTGAAGCCTTTCTCCCTTCATTGCTTCCAAACCACAAGAAGTTTTTTAGCAGACTTGTGATATTATTAATCACCTTTTTAGGCAATAGAAAGATCTTGCACCAATATTGAAAAATTTCATAGTGAACAACTCTAACAAGATCTAATCTTCCAGCATATGAAAGGCTTCTCTAGCTACCCATGCATTGATCTTGCCCATGATTTTTTTGGATGAGGGGATTATAGTCATTGCAAGTGGCATTAGCACAACACAATGGGACATCGAGATATGTAACTGGAAGTGTTGATATGCCTTGAATACAATATTAATTATGTTTGGGCCTCTCATAATCTGTTTGGGCCTAGGGCCCATAATCTGTACTAGGGTTTCCTGAGTCACTATATAAACTCTTGAGATCCTAATATTTTGTACACTCTAAAATCAGCCTCCATAATAATATACACTTTCTCCGCCCGTTGACGTAGGTAACACACCGTTACCGAACTACGTAAATCTCTATGTTGATCTCATTTATTGTTCTCGTTCGATCTCTTGTTACAACAAACTGATATCAGAGCCAGGTTTCGAATTCCGCCGAGAACGATGTCTGGATCCATGATGAAGATCGACAAGTTTACTGGAAGAAACAGTTTCAGTCTGTGGCAGATAAAGATGTGGGCTTTGTTGAAACAACAAGGTCTCTGGTTGCCGTTGGCATCTGATAAGAAGGGAGCAGATACAACTACCACTGAATATGCTACTTTGGAGGAGAAGGCTCACTCAACGATTATGTTGTGTCTCGCTGATGTTGTCATCACAACAGTTTCAGATCAGGAAAAGGCTGCTGGTTTGTGGTTGAAGTTGGAAAGCCTCTACATGACGAAGTCACTAACCAACAAGTTGATGCTAAAGCAACACCTTTTCAGCCTGCACATGTTTGAAGGTACACCTCTTAGAGACCATCTAGATCAATTGAATACTATTCTGTTGGAATTACGTAATATTGATACAGAGGAGGATGATGAGGATGTTGCCTTGTTATTGCTGGTGTCTCTGCCTCCGTCGTATGATAATTTTGTAGTCTTTTATGGGTGGAAAAGAGACTGTAACGTTGGAAGAGGTTAGATCTGCTCTTCACACCAAAGAGATGCACCATAAGGCTGCTGGAATAGGTACATAAAATCAGGCTTCTGGGTTGATGGCCAAAGGAAGCAAGGATGGTAAGAAGGGCAAGAAAAAGACAAATCAGAGCGAGCAGAAATCAGGTCCTAAATTACCAAATGACGTATGTGCCTATTGTAAGGAGAAGGATCACTAGAAGAGTGACTATCCTAAGAAGAAGAAGCAACATGGGCAGAACTCAGGATCTGCAGCAGTAGCAGAATGTGGAAATACTTCTAAGGAAGATATTGTTTTGCTAGCAAATGATTACACACATCAAGCTGATGTGTGGTTTCTTGACTCAAGGGCATCCTATCATATATGTCCTAAAAGAGAGTTGTTTACAACGTATAGCTGTGTAGATGGGGGTAGTGTCTCTATGGCAAACGGGTCTGTCTGCAAGGTTGTTGGGATCGGCTCAATCAGGTTTAGGACACATGATGGGAGGTTTTGCATATTGAAAGAAGTCAGACATGTTCCACTTATGACAAAGAATCTGATATCATTGAGTCTGCTAGACAGTAAGGGTTTCAATTTCAAAGGTGAAGGTGGAGGTCTACATGTTTGTAAAGGTTCTGATGTGATTCTGAAGGGAGTCAAGTAGGGAACTTTGTATGTTTTACAAGGTTCAACAGTAATAGGTTCTGTAGTTGTTGCATCAGTTGAAGTTCATGGATCTGATCTGACCAGGCTATGGCATATGAGGCTTGCTCATATGAGTGAACGTGGAATGCAAATTCTCTCAAAAGAAGATCTTCTCGGAGGCCATAAGGCCAAAAGTCTTGAGTTTTGTGAGCACTATGTTTTTGGGAAACTACATCGCATCAAGTTTCCTAAGGCAGTTCATCGAGCAAAGGGCACTTTGGATTACATCCATTCAGACAGCTGGGGTCCTTCTCGTGTTGAGTCTTTGGGCGGTCACAGATATTTTCTGTCTCTTATTGATGATTACTCTAGGATGACATGGGTATGCATGATGAGGCATAAAAGTGAGGCGTTCATTAAATTCAAGGAGTGGAAGACGCTGGTTGAAAATCAGACTGGGAAGAAGGTCAAGAGGCTGCGAACTGGTAATGGCCTGGAATTCTGTTCATTTGAGTTTGATGATTTCTGCAAAGATCAAGCTATTACTCGCCATCACACAGTCAGACATACACCACATCATAATGGTGTAGCAGAAAGAATGAATTAGACACTATTAGCGAAAGCAAGATGTAAGCTTTCCAACGTAGGTCTTGCTAGACGGTTCTGGGCAGAAGCTGTTTCAACAGCTTGTTATCTCATCAATCGGAGCCCACACACAAGTATTGACTGCAAGATACCTTATGAGGTGTGGACTGGAAAAGCTGCTGATTATTCAAATCTGAGATTTTTTGGCTGCACTGCTTATTATCATGTAGATGAGGGCAAGTTAGAGCCAAGAGCTAAGAAGGGGGTTTTCATGGGCTATGGTACAGATGTGAAAGGGTACAGGATCTGGTCTGACAACAAGATTATACTGACCAAAAGTGTAGTTTTTAATGAGAGTTCTATGCTGAAATCTAGAGAGAAGGTCAGTGATAAACCAGAAAAAGAGGTTGTAGTTGAGGAGGTGGAGGTACAATTCAGTCCAGATGAAAATTAGGCACTTAAGTTGGTTGATAACCAACTACCCCCACCAGTTACCGATGAGCAAGATATAGATGAGTCTGAGAATATACCACCAGAGACAAGTTCAGAGCAAGTTGAACATCGGAGCATTGCTGAAGACCGACCTAGAAGGGTTGGAATTAGACCTCCAGCTAGGTACAAGTTTGATTATCTGGTGGTATATGCATTATAGGTGGCCGAGGAGGTGGATGATAGTGAGCCGTCCACCTACAAGGCTGCAATATTTGGAAACCCTAGTACAGATTATGGGCCCTAGGCCCAAACAGATTATGAGAGGCCCAAACATAATTAATATTGTATTCAAGGTATATCAACAAATCTCCACCTTGACTTGAATCCTCTCATAAACAGAATCAGATGCACCATGACAGTGCCAAAATTTCTCTGCCTCAGATTGTCCCTAAACAAGGGCTCCGATTGCCCCTAAGGGCTCAGATTACTGACTTGTGATATTAAGCAAGTCCAAACAATATTGAAACTTGCTCTCTGGAACTGGCTTGGTGAACATGTCAGGAGGGTTATCAGATGTCCTTACCTTCTTCACCTAGATTCTCTTCTCATTCCTCAGAAAATGGTACCTCACATCAATGTGCTTTGTCTTCTCATGATGGACCTGATCCTTGGTTAAGCATATTGCACTCAAGCTGTCACAATACACTAAAGCCTGATCCTGATGTAGGCTTAAATCATTAACTAGTCCTTTCAGCCATATTCCATCCTTAGCAGCTTCTGTCAAAGCCATATACTCTACCTCAGTGGTAGACAAAGTAACTGTAGGCTGTAGAGTCGCCTTCCAACTCACCACAGAACCTCCAAGAGTGAACACATAACCAGTCATAGATCTCCTACTGTCCACATCTCCGACATAATCAGAATCTGAAAACCCAGCAACCAAACACCTTGTATCATTCCCATAGCACAAACCAACATCTGAAGTGCCTCTGAGGTACCTGAAAATCCTCTTGACAGCTTGCCAATGTTCCTTTCCAGGCTGAACCATATACTAACTTACCACACTAACAACAAATGCTAGATCTGGTAGAGTGCAGACCATAGCATACATCAGACTCCCAACTGCGCTAGCATATGGGACACGAGACATGTACTCTTTCTCCTCATCGGTCTGAATTGTGTACATTCCCAACTTACTGTTACATTCCATTGGAGTATCTATAGGCTTGGATGAAGACATTCCAAACTTGCTCAATATTTTCTTGATGTACCCTTCATGTGATAAGAAGAGTTTTCTCTTCTTCCTGTCCCTATAGATTTCAACTCCCAGAATCTTTTGAGCAGCACCTAGATCTTTCATCTCAAACTCTGCACTACGAGAACCCTTCAACTTTTGAATGTGACTTATTCTGAGCAACAATCAACATATCATCAACATACAGAAACAGATAAATGCGTGAACCACTCTACAAATCACTCTAGTACATACAACAATCATAAAGACTCCTGTGATAGCCAAGCTGCAGCATATAACTGTCAAATCGCTTATACCACTGCTTGGGGGGACTGCTTTAGCCCATATAAGGACTTCTTTAACTTGCAAACATAGTTTTCTTTCCCTGAAACCTGGAATCCATCTGGCTGGCTCATGTATGTTTCCTCTTCTAACTCTCCATGTAAGAAAGCCGTCTTCACATCTAGTTGCTCAAGTTCCAAATTCTGATCTGCAACTATAGCTTTAGTAACACCCTGATGGAAGTATGTCTGACCACTGGCGATAAAATCTCATTGTAGTCTACTCCTTCTCTCTGATTGAACCCTCTTGCAACCACTCGTGCTTTATACTTGAAACCCTCTGCAGTTGACATTCCTTCCTTCTTTTTGAAAACCCACTTGCAAGTAATTATCTTTCTATCAGCAGACAATTTAACAAGCTACCAAGTCTGATTTTTATGAAGGGACTCCATCTCTTCTCCCATTGCAGCAAGCCACTGTGATGACTCATTCATTGTAGTCTACTCCTCTCTGATTGAACCCTCTTGCAACCACTCGTGCTTTATACTTGAAACCCTCTACAGCTGACATTCCTTCCTTCTTTTTGAAAACCCACTTGCAAGTAATTATCTTTCTATTAGCAGGCAATTTAACAAGCTCCCAAGTCTGATTTTTATGAAGGGACTCCATCTCTTCTCCCATTGCAGCAAGCCAGGTGAAGAAGGTAGGGACAGCTGATAACCCTGCTGACATGTTCACCAAGCCAGTTCCAGAGAGCATGTTTCAACATTGTTTGGACTTGCTTAATATCACAAGTTAGTAATCTCAGCTCTTAGGGGCAATCGGAGCCCTTGTTTAGGGGCAATCTAAGGTAGAGAACCCTATTGACATCTCTTCTCCCATTGCAGCAAGCCAGGTGAAGAAGGTAGGGACAGCTGATAACCCTGCTGACATGTTCACCAAGCCAGTTCCAGAGAGCAAGTTTCAACATTGTTTGGACTTGCTTAATATCACAAGTCAATAATCTGAGCTCTTAGGGGCAATCTGAGGCAGAGAAATTCTGGCACTAGCATGGGGCATCTGATTCTTTTTATGAGAGGATTCAAGTCAAGGTGGAGATTTGTTGATATGCCTTGAATACAATATTAATTATGTTTGGGCCTCTCATAATTTGTTTGGGCCTAGGGCCCATAATCTGTACTAGGGTTTCCTGAGTCACTATATAAACTCTTCAATACCTAATATTTTGTACACTCTGAAATCAGCCTCCATAATAATATACACTTTCTCTGCCCGTGGACGTAGATAACATACCGTTACCGAACCACGTAAATTTTTGTGTTGATCTCGTTTATTGTTCTCGTTCGATCTCTTATTACAACAGGAAGCCCCTCAATTTCCATGCCCACAGTGTTGGTGAACATGATTTTTGTAGCTTCGTTAACCCCCGCGATGAAAAGCTTGAATTTGTTGTGATTGATACTTGAGCCCGGCATTGCAAAAAATGTAGAACACCTCTTTGACAACTTGAACAAATTCTAGATTGCCATGGGGAAAAACAAATAGATCATTAGGAAAAAAATGTTAAAAGGCCCGTGAAAGAGAAAAGGCCCAAAATGGGGCATATTGGCCCAACATGTAAACAAAAACCTTAGTCATAGCACTAAGATGTTGATCGTTGTTGATTTGAATGATTTGAGTGGGGTTCATAAAAGATCTGACTTGTCTTCAAACATGAATCATACCCGCCTTATTCGGATCTAGCCAGTCTAAGCCCACACTTGACTACCATCAAACCTCGTGTGTATAGATCTGGCCATCAAAGGATTGCTACGTTGAGATTTGGCATCTACCTTTGACCGCAACAACCTCACCCTTTGCTCTCTTGTGCGCGACCTTGCTCGTCTTTCTCCC
This sequence comes from Fallopia convolvulus, assembly GCA_964016875.1. Taxonomy (NCBI): domain Eukaryota; kingdom Viridiplantae; phylum Streptophyta; class Magnoliopsida; order Caryophyllales; family Polygonaceae; genus Fallopia; species Fallopia convolvulus. The sequence goes on along the minus strand of OZ024727.1, from coordinate 52,386,495 downwards.
GCCTCATATCTTGGCCTATGAAGCCTCGTTAGAGCTCCCTCATACTAGAACTGACCCGCTGCCAGTTGTTTTTTTTGCTTTAGGTATGAATGAGGTTTAGGCCTATAAAGATTAGATAGATAGAATATTTTGATGAAAATCTCCCTTGGTTAATTATTCACATAAGAAGATACATATATAGTTTAGAAGATAGCTCGGAGCTTAAGCTAATACATAGGATCACATAAATATCCCTCAATAATATGTATAATATCTAATATTCTTCCTCAAGTTGGAACATAGAGATAAAAAATGTCGAGCTTTCAGAGTAAAAATTGAAATTGTTAGTGCCCAAGAAGTTTAGTAAACGTATTAGCAGGTTGATCTTATTAGAAGATTGACATATGAAGGAAACATGTTGTCAATCTCTAACCAACAACAAATGCGATTTTACACTCCACATCGGAGAAGAGATTTAGTTAAGGTGGAGTTACTCTAGGTAGAGTTTGAAAAATCTTAACCATTAATTAACAAATAAAGGGCTGAGATTCATTCTCTCTCCAATTTTTTTTTATATATGTTTAAAAAAATTTATTAGTTTTTTGAGAGAGTTTTGTACTCTATGTATAGAGTTTTTAACACAACTTCACCATAGTAAGACTGGAATAATGGAAGGGAAAAAAGACACTTCACGTAAAGTTAGAACTTTAGACACCATCAGGTTCCGATTTCATATATGTTGGCTTATTTTCAAATATTCGTCTTTTTACAAAACTATAGTTAATTATGTTTACAAGAAAGTGTGCGTTTAGAGTTAAGAAACTTGCACCCATATCCATTTGTGAGCTGATAATAATAGTTTTCGAAATAATGGATTTCAAAGTGTATAGGACTGAGGAGGGGTGCCATTATCGAGCCCGAATCATGAAAAGTATGGATGCTTTTTGCCCCTTACAAATTGTTAATATAAGCACAAAATGCTCTTCACACGTGTCTCAGATTAGGAATCATAAGTATCCTAATCTTTTTGTAAATAAATTATTCCCCCGCATACATACATCGTTATGGTTTTATGGGACTAAAATGGATCATTATTTGCACAAAAAAAAGGTCATTGAAATTCGAAGATATCTTTATTTTCCATAATACCTATGATGAATAATGGAATGGAAGGGCTTATTAGAGTAAGGTTCAAACAAAACAACTTCTTATCCTATAAAATATGGAGTATTTAGAGCCCTTGGATATCTAAGAGCTAATGTTCTATCCCTTTTAGGGATGAGGTGACATTTTTGTAATTTTTCGAAAATTATAAAAGTGCATCGCTATCATGAAAAGTGCATTACGAAGTCCAAAAAGTGTATTACGAAACAGAAAAAGTGCAAACAAAAATGAAGCCAGCAAGGCACGCACTCCATGTTCGTTTCATTGTAAAAGTGCTTCATTATCGTGAAAAAGTGCTATAAAAAAGTGCATTACTAACCCAAATATTTTTGTTCAGCTTGTACACGTTCTTCAGCGCAGTGCTATTATCAATAGCAGGTAAACGTGCTCGATTGTCCCCACAATGCTCACACTAGGATCTTCATAAACAGAAGACATCGAGCTTAGTTCAATCCCATTGACAAAGGCGAAAGTGTTGGAGTAGTTCGAAGACGGAGTAAAGGTGAGATTTAGGGTTTCGGTTTCGACATAGATTGAGTACTCCTTGATCAAATAATCGAAATTGATAGCTTGCACTGTCTAGTAAGCGCTGAAATTGACGAGAAGAGTGTACAGACCAATGGTTACGGCAAAGATGGAATCAGAGGTGTTGAATTGATCATAAGAGTTTGGATAGAAGTAGAGACAAACGAATTTGCGGCCGGGGACGATGGGGAAGGAGTAGGTGAACTTCGATTGGAAGATTCGAGCAGTCATGTACTGTACTTGTGTGACATCGGTGGCTTGGCTAGAGGCGGTAGTGATGGAGGATTTGGACCGTCGGAGTTGGAGCCATCGGAAGAAGCTCCACAATGGACGTCGATGATATACCAAAAAAGTGAAAATATTTGAGTTAGTAATGCACTTTTTGGTAAATCATAATGCATTCTTTAACCATAACGATGCACTTTTGTAATTTCCAAGAAATTACGAAAATGCCACCGCGTCCCTAATTTCCGAGAATATGCAACACTGTTTTATTTAAACCAAACTTGGGCTTATTCTCACTTAAGCGCCCATTTTAACCATAACGATGCAATTACACTTATCCTTATTTTATAGGATAAAGAGTTGTTTTATTTGAACCAAACTCGGGCTTATTAATATAATACTACCTCCTATCACTCTCACATGTAAGAGAAAGCTTTTTTAAGTTATTTTTTAAGAAAGAAAAAGTTTTGTTATGAAAAGAGACTTCTCCCATTCTGCAATTAAAGTGGCAAGTTGATTAATTATAGTTTTTTTGCATTTAAGTTTAATAATACTAATTCACCAAAAACATGTATACCTATCTTTTTTCTCTCATCCTTTTCTTCATGCTTTTGAGGAAAACTTAGATTCCCATAATTTTGCCTTCAAAAAGGAGAGAAGAAGATTCCCATGAAATATTTTCACAGAAATAAAATATTTTCCTTTTATACTCTTTTTTCTAGTGGGAATTAAAATATAGAGTAGGGTTCCGGTGTATATATTTATTAGGATGAAAATTAAGAACAAATTAAGAGCGTTGGATGAGCAGAATCGACGGATAAGATTAGACTAGGCAAAAAAGTAAGAAAAAAGGTTGATTCAATAGATAATGACACGGAGTGTAATTTTAAAAAAAATATCATTGCATTTCCAAAAATACCCTCCTTCTCCAAAACCCTTCCCCCTTGTAAACAGAGAGAAGTTCAGGACGAAGCGAAAAATTCAGGGAGAACAATGAATTCTTCAACGCCGGCACATCTTTCATGCCTCTTCAAAGGCTGCAAATTCATCTCCAAAATTGATCAAGGTGAACTTGCCGTCTCAATTGAATTTTGTCCTGATGTCTTTATTTCAAATTTTCAACCGTGGTTCTTATTTCTCAATTGAGAAAGATCCAAATTAATTTTCACTTGTTTTGTGCCGCTGGCGCCAGCCGCAGGTGGGGGCGGCCCCATCTACCTTCGCCACTTAACTTAGGCTTGATAATTGTAATGTAAAATTGCAAACTGGTTTTGTGACTTACTGATTTTAGGTCTAAATTTGATATGGAGGAGTGTCTAATTGAGAATGATGTTTGACGGTGGTTTTGGTTTTATGTTGATTACCACTTTATGTTATTATTTTGCTTGTCTTAGCCTTACGCTGGTGTATTGGCCATTTTGCTTGTCTTCTTCACTTTATTCTCGTTTCCGTTCACGTCGTGCTACATAGCTGATCACTTTCAGACATTTACATGATTTTGGAAACTAGATTTTAAATCAAAGGGGAGTTTCATATTAGGATTGAGTATAAGATATAAATATTGTATTCAGAACTTATCACGTTCTTGTTGAGCTTTTCACATTTTAACAATACAGTAGTTGCATGATTTTGATGGTTGTCGAAATTTAGTCTAGGAAGATAGTTGTTCTCAAGATCCCACTTCGTTTGCCACGATCTAATGTTGATGAAGATAGTTGAGCACTAGGAAAAATCAGTTATTTGATGGTCTGTGATGATGAAATTGCAAAGCACCTCGATTTTTTATTAAATTTTAGCCAAGCTTCTTCTTTTGAGCTAATATTAATTCCACCAGTTGGCATTTGTCTAGCTTCTTCTTTGGTATAACTCATTCATATTGATAGAAAATTTGTGTTTGATGCATTATTTGGTTGTGGCATTGAACGATGAAATTGAGCTTTGTGTTTGTGATTGGATAGCCTATTAGCTCAAATGGTAGAGCAATGTGCATGTGCACATAGATGTGGGTTCAAATCCCACATAGGCTAATACTTCATACGTTGGTTCATTATAGCTCTTCTTTTGGTTCATGTTTTTGTAAGCTCGGGTTCATAGTAGTTTTTCTTATAGTTCATGTGCTTAAAGTATACTAGTTATTTTGGTTCATGTCTTTTGGTTCATGACATTTGTTCTTTCGATTCATATATTTATAAGTATAGGTTCATAATATTTCATCTTATGGTTCATAACCATATCGTTTTAAAGTTCATGCGTGTCATGTATTATAGTTCATAAATAGCATTATGTTGGTTCGTGTTTTTATACGATTAGGTTCATAACATTTGTCAATACGGTTCATGAAATTTAATTCAAAATACTCGTTGTTTGTGTCATGTATCGTATTTCATAAATGGTATTTTATGGGTTCATGTCTTGATACACGTACGAGTCAGCCGAGCAGGCCGAGGTCTAGGCCGGTCCGCGAGCGTCGGGCTCCGAATAGATTTGGAGACCAATATTAGTTTATTTTATTGTTGTTTTGAATTAATGTAATTTTTTGAAACTAGAGTTTTACTCTCTTCTCAGGTTTTCTTTCTGGTTCTTTCCTGAGTCGCTTTTATTGAACCGGTAGGGCTAGCTTATATACTCTTCTGCAAGTTATTGTTGAGATTATGCAAAAAATATCTCTTCTGTCCTAATTCTCCCTCCTCCTTCTCGTCTCCCTCTCACCTTAGGCCTCGTGCCCTTTCCCCTCCCTCGGTTCGTTACAGTACCTTGCTAGACAAGGTTTGGGTGTTTCTACCTCAGAAGTGTACCAATTGGTGCTTTCTCTTCGAACTCGCGACTATGGGGTCTTTGGAGGAGAGCAATTCCGATCTACTCACCACCGTCATCGAGCGTATGTCGGCTTCCCAAGAACGTATGTCGGCCACAATGGAACGCTTGATGGAAGGCTTGGAATTGTGTCTCCGACAGCAGGAAACCGAGCGGCTGCGTACGGATAATGTATACGAGATCCTGAATGGCTGCCAAACGCCGGCTACCGGTGCGAATCCGTAATCGCTAGGCCACGGGCCTCCACCACACCAGGGTCCGCCGCCCGCTCCGAACCCGCCGGCCGATCCACATCAAACGGCTGGAGACAGGCTCCTGCCCCTTCCAGGGGATCGCGCGCTAGGGATGCCGCACCAGCCAAACCAAGACGCGCTTCCGCCCGCGCACCCACCCGCGCAGCAACACGAAAATTCGGGCGTCGTTATTAGGGATCCACCCGGCCACGAGAATTACCCTCGGATCCGGATTGATGCTCCACGATTTAATGGATCCGATCCGCAAGGATAGATTTTTAAGGTTCAAGCGTATTATGATTATTTTCATATTGCTGACTATGATCGCTTGCATCTCGTAGGTCTTTTGATTGATCATCCCGCGTCGGATTGGTTTCGTTACCACCGTCAGAACAATTTAGGCGCCACCTGGCAGGCGTTTCTCCGGGATGTTCGTCAGCGTTTTGATCCCCAGTATTATGAGGACTATGTGGGGTTGCTATCCAAGCTACAACAAAAGACGACAGTCTTGGCTTATCAAGCTGAATTCGAAGCATTGTTGAACAAAGTTACAGGGCTAACCGAGCCGACATTGATCTCTTTATTCAAAGATGGGCTCAAACAACCCATTCGTCGGGAAATCAATTTGTGCGGGCCCGTTTCCCTTGCGCAGGCTTTTGCTATGGCACGCGAGTTGGCCGCCTTTTACGAGGATACCGTCTCGGCGTAGTCTGCTAATCACCGTTGGGGCGCACGGGCTTTCCGATCGAACCCAGGGTTGGCCGCGGCCAGCGGGCCTACGACCCAGGTCGGTAGTCCGTCCCAATGGAGTAATTAACACATTTGATCTCAACTCTTAAAATATATTCCGTGTGTTTTCCTCTAAGAGAAATACCTTATATAGTGTTAATTACTATAACCTATATATGATATGAGAAAGACTCACGTGAGAATAGACACTCATGTAAGAAATAAAAATAAAAGGGATAAAAAAATGGCATGAGCGAAATTTTCTCATATTATTCACATTTTTTTGATAAAAAATAGCGCGAGCGAATTTGTCTTGTATTATTCACATATTTTTTTTGTAAATCCATTTCTGGGAGATGTGTGCAGTTTGTCCATCAAAATCGACCAATTATTCATCAATACTATTACTGACTAATTGTGCATCAAAAACTAATTGTTTGTGATCGAGTTGTTAATGCACATTGTTCATCGATTTCAAACTTTTTTAATTTTAATTTTTTAATCTTATTTATGTGTATGAATACAATATTTATCTAGTTTTTATGCACATATAATTAGTTTCGATATACTCCTATTTGTTTATTGATATACTCATGTTTGTTCATTGATATATCCTTGTTTATTCATTGATATATCCTTATTTGTTCATTGGTATATCATGTTTGTTCATTGATATATCCTTGTTTGTGCATTAATACTATATGTTTATGCATAACTACCAGCACTTTGTGCATAAAAAAAATAAATAACTTTTCATTATATATCAATGAATATGAAGTTTGTGCGCGCATTACAATCATCACTTTGTCCATTACTACAAACACTTTGTTCATCCCTACTAGTACTTTGTTCATTGATATATCTCTTTGTTTGTGAATTGAAATGAACTTTTACTTGTGCAATAATACCATCCATTTGTGCATTAGGACTTGTGCATAACTACAAACACTTTGCTCATCCCTACTGATACTTTGTTCATTGATATATCCCTTTGTTTGTCAATTGAAATGAACTTTTTCTTGTGCAATAATATCATTCATTTGTGCATTAGGACTGTCTTGTTTGTGCATTTTTACAATTATTTTGTGCTATAAAGCTATCTTTTTTCCTTACTCATATAATTAGTTTCGATGCACACATATATTTATCTAGTTTTTTATGCACATAAAATAATTAGTTTTGACTCACACATGGCTAATTATGATGCTCAAACATATATTAATGCACACAATTTCGATACACATTGACCATTTTTTATGCAAAAACAATATGTTTTTGAGGCACAAACAATAAGTTTTCATAACAAATAATAGATTTTTTATGAACAAATAATTAATTTTGATGCACAAAAACACATTTTTATGAACATTTGGGCGCGCGCCCTAATATCCGTTTTTTTTCAAAATTACGCGAATAATTCTAAAAAAAATGACCGTGACATATTTCACCCCCTTTAAGTGAAATGATCAATGCCCTTGATTTCTCTCCATCCAACGACTCTTATTCTTTCTTATTCTCACTTAAGCACCCATTCTCACCTAATTCGGGCCTATATGATATATCCTTTTGGTTAAAAGATATGCAACACTATTGTTGATAATAAAAATGGGGGTTAAACTGTAATTAATGAGTGTAATTGTATGCGAGCATAAAATTTATGTGTATATGAGGCTCAGTACTGGTCGTTGGATGTACTTCATCTACGGTCCTTTAAAAGTGCATCGTAAAGCAATTAGGAATGTACTTTTGATGCTTTATGATGCACTTTTGATGCTTTTAGATGCACCGTAATAATGTCGCTTAGAAATGCACTTTTGAGGTTTTATGATGCACTTTTGCTTGCTGCATATTCGCACATAACTTTTGCTCCGCACAAGATTCAAACTCGTAATTATATGAAACTAACCTTATTTCTAATATCATAAAAAGTAAACTAAAAAATCACGGAGAGTATCAAACATATATATTTGGCAAACCTTAAGGTTCTAACAAGCTTGGAGGGTGGAATTTGAGGGTTCTAATACATTTCAGCTCACCAAAAAAACCCAACTCTTTAAGAGCCATGCTAAACAATGTGACAAAAGAACCATTGGAAATACCTTTGAACAACTCTGAGTCATAGAAGAGGAATTACAACAATTGCAAAGCCAAATTCATATATACCCACAACCAAATACCATACAGAAACAATTACAACTAATTAGGAAAAAGGAATGCATTTTAAATTTCCACCGAATGTATTGGAAACACAGGGTGAAAACAAAACACATAAAATTGGTAGACAGAAACGCAGGATGCTTTCACAAAATTGCAAACAGAAGAAGGACTAGAAAAACCATTAAAGATATCACGTCAACTGATGGAACCCGTATAATTGGAGAAGCGAATGTTAGAAAGGAAATCCAAAATGATTTCAAAAAAACGATACTCCAAAGAGCCGATTAACAATGGTCCGTTGAATGAATTCCTACAACTTGTATCACCAGAAGTAACAACTGAAGATAATAGAGAATTAACCAAACCCATCTCTAATGAAGAAAAATGTAGTCATGAATATTGGAGCGGATAAGTCTCCTGGCCTTGACGGGATGTTTGCATAATTCTATAAAACGTATTGGAACATTGTGGGCCCAACGATCATCAAAGCAGTCAAGAGTTTCTTCCACTCAGGTAAAATTCTAAAGCAAATAAATCATACCTTTATTACACTAATCCCAAAAAGAGATAACCCCACTACAACAAATCACTATAGACCAATCAGTTTATGCTCTACTATTTATAAAATAATAGCAAAGATTATCACTGAGCGCCTAAAAAAGATCATGGGTAAACTTATTCGCCCCATACAAGGGGCTTTCGTAGCAAGAAGGGAAGTTCAATACAATATACTAATAGCTAATGAAATATTCCATTATTTCAAAGGAAAAAAGAATAAAGATGGATGGGTGGCTATTAAACTTGACATGGAAAAAGCCTACGATATATTATAATGAGATTTTTTATTTGAAGTAATGATTAAATTTGGGTTTGACAAGAAATTCATGGATTGGATACAAGAATGTGTTAAAACAGTCTCCTTTTCTATTCTGATTAATAATGACCCCACCGACCCTTTCTTCCCGAAAAGGGGCACTTTCCCTTTACCTATTTATCCTTGGTACCGAAATCCTAGCTCCAAAATTACAAGTAAGCATGACATCTAACAAGACCATAGGCTTTGCCCTCGCAAAGAACGAAACCAAAATTCCCTTCATATCCTTTGTTGGGGATATCATAATTTTTTCTAAAGCCACACAATCAACCTACTTATCGGTCAAACAAATCATTGAGGACTACTGCACGATTTCTAGTCAAAAGGTTAATTTCCACAAATCTGCATTTCAAACCTTGAAGATAGTATTGAACCAACAAAGACTAAGAATTCAACAGGCTTTGAACATCACCACAATGATAGACCTAGAAAAATACCTAGGTTGCCCAATCATTAGCGGAAGAATGAACAAAGACATTTTCCAAGATACAATAGGTAACACTAAAGCCTAATTGAGTAAATGGAAAGCCAACTCCCTATCCCAAGAAGGAAGAGCTACGCTAATACGTTCAAACTTTGCGACCAAACCAAACTACATAATGGAAAGCTTTATGCTCCCCACCAAAGTACACGATGAATTGAATAGAACATGTAGGGGGTTCTTTTGGAACAAACATCAAAATAATAAGCCACTCATTGGATAGGATAAAATCCGCAAACCTAAATCGTATGGCGGACTTGGTATTCAAAAAATGTAACACATGAACAAAGCCTTACAACATCTGGGTAATAATTGTGTCGGAAAAATATGTAAGATCCGAGTTTTCCGTTTGCAAACCCGATAACCTAGTTCCATTTAAACTCCTACCTCTTTAATAAATCTACCCTTTTTATTCCCTATGTTGGGCCAAAAGCCCAAAAATATAGTGTCAAAACCCGAACCCGTTCATTCTCTTTAGAACCCTTTCTTTCCCCTTTTACTCCCCCACCTTTCCACTTTCTTCTACCCTAATCTTGTGTGCCGCCCAACCAAGAGAACAGAACTGCCGCCGATGAAGCCTTTTCCCCATCTCCCTCTTTCTGCCTCACCTTCTCACCTCTCAATCCCCTCTCTTGTTGTGCGCCGCTCACCCTTTCACAACAGCCTTCAAGCTGAAACAAGGAGACTCGAGAGCGTCTTGCCATCGCCCTCTTTAGTCTGAGTCCGTGTTCGTTGGAGATTCCGGTACCGTCCTCGCTCTTTGTTTGGCGGCATCACCGCGAGGCCCGACTTCCTTCTGTTGGAGATGCTCAGCCTAGTAGATCTTATTGTCACCAGTTCGCGTCGTCTCGCTTCGAGTCGCCGTCGGGGAATTGGCTTGCTCGACACCAGTCAATTCGCCTTCACTGGTCCTCGTTCTCCACAATTCACCCCGACTCGTCTCGGTGACTCGTCGACACCGCCCAGAAACCATGCCACAAGTTGCGGTCGCGGCAGAGCGCTCAGCTGCTGTTGGAGGGCCCTTGGTCGCGCCAGGGTGGCCTGCGGCCGCTGGTTCAGGCACTGCCGAATTAATCGGTATGATTTCAAAGCACTCGGCAACAACATCAGGCGCATACAAAGACTGCAAAGCGTTAAATGAAATTAATTTTGGTGGTTGACGGTCCCCCTGTAAAGTAATCAACTGATCTTTCCACACGAATTCCATCGTCAACTGAGCATAAACATGGAAAACTTTGCCTAAAGTTTGTAGCCACTGAACGCCAAGCACAACTTGAGGACCATGAATATCTAGCACAAAGAGATCAATAAAGAACGAATGGCCCTGGAGACTAATCGGTGTTGCAGCACATTGGTGAGTATAGAGCAAAGAAGAACCGTTTCCGACATATACCCGAAAGGGGGTAATTTGAAGGAGGCAAGATTTTTCAGCAATCTAGGGATGTATAAAGTTCTGAGTGCTGCCCCCATCAATCAAAACCAGGAACTTCAGCCCATTAATGATACCCACCTATTTCAACGATTTCGGGTTAGCGAGTCCCTGCATTGACTGAAGGCTTGAAATATCACATGTGACTGCCAAATCATCATCAATAGCATCATTATTAGCTTCATCATCTCTCTCTTCAGTACCCAATAAGGCCAGAAATTTGTGTGTATAATGGTGTCCCGGCGCGTATTTATCGTCGCAGTTCCAACATAGGCCTTTTTATTTCGTTCTGCTCATTCTGCCACAAATAGGCGTCGAATTGGCAGATTAGAAAAGTTTGTTGTCTGAGGCGTAGGGTTCGGATTGGCTTGTGTTGAGGACGATGGTGATTTCCCCTGCACATTAGAAGGCCATCCCGGTTTGTTACCGGTGTTTTGCCAACCCCGACGGTTCACCGAAAAAGTGCTAACAGTGTCAACATACAAAGCCGCTAATTCTCGGGCAAGGGAAAAGGCTTGCGATAGTGTGGTTGGATTGCGCAAAATGAGTTCGTGCTTTACGGGCTGTTTCAAACCGGATTTAAACAGTGAGATCAAGGTGGGTTCAGACAGCCCTTCAATCTTATTCAACAAGCATTCAAATTCTGTTTCCTGTTTCAATTTAGCCAATAATCCCACATAATCCTCATAATGATGAGGATCAAAACGTTGTTTGACAACATCAAAAAACGCCTCCCAAGTCATGAGGCAGTTATTCCGTCGTTGATAACAAACCAATCAGAAGCCGTTTGATCAATTAACATGCCCACAAGTTGTAGGTGATCTTGTGCATTAGTATGAAAATAATCGAAATATGCTTGAACTTTATAAATCCAACCTGCGGGATTAATGTCGTTGAACCGAGGGGCGTCAACCCTAATTTTTGGGATAACGCTTGGCGTGCTGCTCCTCCGCCCTCAATTGATCGCGGCGCTGATCTGCCACCCCGAACCGGCGGTCCTGCTGCAGAGCCGGCGGTTGTTGCTGTTGGTGTTGATCGCTGGCGACAAAACGACGATCCTGCTGAATTGCCAACGGCTGAGGCGGTGATTGTTGTTCTTCGTTTAGTGGGTGCCGATTGAAGGGGTTCTCGTCAACTACGCCTCGAGCGGTGTCTTCCAGTATATTGCAACCGAGAATGTGAAATACCTGATACACGCGATGACGCTGAATCTCTTGTTCTTGATGGTGGGCATGGAAATCCGTTGTCAACTGTTCAAGTAGGGTTCGAATGTCCGATTTCGCACCGATAACCGTAGAATTATCTCCATCGTTAGACATGGTTCAAAGAATGAAAGCACCAATTGATATCAAGTGAATCAGTCAATACTAAGGAGAAGTGAAGATGCAATACGAACGTGAATGGCCGAAGCCTGGGGATAAAGAGTGAAGACTGGGTAGGGAAGAATTAGGGCAAAAGATAATTAATTTCTGATTGAATGAAAAACCTAATAAAATAAGAGTATTTATACTAAGCCCTAATGGTTCAATAAAAGCGTCCCGGGAAAGAACCGTACAAAATACCCGAGAAGGAGTTTATAACACTCTATTTAAAAAATACATTTATTTAAACTAATAATAATAATAATAATCCATGAATCGGGCCGGAGGCCGGCGTTCACGAATTGGGCGTTATTTGTGATGGTTGAACCATTTGAGGCATATCAAACAACTATCGAGAATGTGAATTGTGTTTGCAAAATGCACTTTGTGCGAAGCGAAGCTCGGATTTGTCAATGGTTCAATTCTTAAACCCGATGACCATGCTGATATGGATGACTGGTGGAGAGTCAATTCAATGCTGGTTGGTTGGATCATCCAATCCATGGAGGAATCAATATGCTCTACAATCACTTATTTCGATGCTGCCAAGGAGTTATGGGATGACCATAAAACAACGATTCTCTATGTGTAATGGTCCTCGAGTACAACAACTTCGTTCTCATTTGGCTCGTTGTACTCAAAACAGGCTGCCTATATCCGTCTATTATGCTACTTTGAAGAAGTTGTGGAATGAGTTATCTAACTACACACAATCTCGAACTTGTAAGTGCACTTGTGATTGGTCATTTCAAGACAGCAAAGATCAAAAGGATGATTTGGTTCATCAAATTTTGATGGGACTCAATGACATTTTTTAGCGGTTCATTCTAATATTTTTGCTCAAGATCCAATGATCGGAATCAATCGACCTTACTCGTTGTTAATTCAGGAAGAGCGCCTAAAATAGATTATCAAAGGCGTAAATCCAAGTCGGACAACATTGTTTTAGCTGCTTAGAATAGCCACCGAAATCTTGGTTCTGATCGGAAAGATTCCGACCGCCGTGACTCAAGTCACCGAGCAGTGGTAGTAATGATCGCCGTGATGATCGTCGTGGGCAGACTGAGCATCGTGACACTAAACGTCGTTTACCGCCTCGTGATGAAGATCGTTGCTCAGATCACACATATGTTGATCGATACCGCACCCATTATTGACGATAAGTTCATGAGACGCGAATGTGTTTCCGACTCTTAGGTTACCCCGATTGGTGGACTAGTGAACGTTCGATGGATTAGTAGCTTTCTTAGTAAGGATCCGGGGTTGCTACTAATATAGGCGACTCAAGTCATGAGCATTCGATTGGTTGCACAAACGCAGCTATCAGGACTATTGGCTCATCCTTGGCTGTTGCAATTTGAGATGGTGACAAGTCCAAGACAGGACTCTCTGAGTCTTAATGGTCCACTTTCCTTGATATTTTGAATTCTGGTAGTACTAGCCCATCTTAGGATCTGTGAAGTAACCTTGGTTTTAATTGGATTCTTGATATGGGAGCACCATTTCTTAAGATAGGCAATGCGTCTTTATTAAATGATTTGCTTGAGGTGGAGCCTTCCACTGTTTCCTAAAGGTTTGTCTACTACAACCCATACTGCGGGTTGTTTGAAACTGAGTGATCGGTTGATTTTGCATAATGGGCTTGTTGTTCCTAGCTTGACTTGCAAACTGATATCCTATGCTCTACTTTTAAAACATCAAAATTGTGTCTGTACCCTGACTGATAAGTTGTGTGCGATATAGGACCAAACTACGATGATGTTGATTAGAGCGGGTGAGGAGCGGAATGGAGTTTACTGGTTTCGTGTAGTAGTAGTCTAATTCACTTGCCTTATGGAATTCCCGAGTTGGTCATCCCTCATTATCTGTTCTTTAGCATTTACCTATTACTAAAATAAATGTTCACCTTGATCCGTGTGATAGTTGTCATAAGGCCAAACAAACTCATTCTTTGTTTCTTGTTAGTAACTCACATGCTTTAGGGATTTTTTATTTAATACATTGTGATTTGTAGGATCCTTATCAAACTCTGTCTATTGGTGCTCGTTATTTTTTGACATTAGTAGATGATTGTTCTAGGGGTACTTGGATCTTTTTAATGAAAAACAAGTCAAATGTCGCTACTTTTCTTCCTATTTTTTGCGTTATTGCTAACCGTCAGTTTGAAAAATCCATTAAGTGTTAATGGAACCTAATTTGTTTGTTTACAATCCTATTTTGACAAACAAGGCATTACTTTTGAAACATCTTGCGTAGGGATGCCCCAACAAAATGACATGGTCGAATGCAAGCATAGACATACTCTTAATGTTACTAGGGCTTTGTGGTTTCAAGCTAATCTTCCTCTCAAATATTGGTGCGAGTATATTTTAACAACTCATTACCATATTAATCGAACACCCACTCCCCTTCTTCAACATAAAACACCTTTTGAGATTTTGTATGGTCGAAAATCGAGCTATGTGCATTTGTGTGTTTATAATATCCCGCTATTTTTATAGAAGAATATTCGTAAAATATTTTTTAAGGACGTCCCTTATTCCTGTTACACTCAAAATTTAAAATTTTCATCTTTAAAACAAAAAATAAACAAAATGTACAGATAAAATTATTTTATAAATAATTTGATAAATTATTTAAATTTAATAAAATCGGGTTTTGGCAAAAATAGTTTTAACGAGCAAAGTTAGAGCCTAACTATTCGAAACTTTTAAACTTATACATACCACTCAATTTGTGCAATAAACTCAGCCCATGATACTAGTCCAAAATAGTGGCCCGTATAGAAAATTGAGTGACAAAGAGAAATGGGAGAAAAAGGAGAGCATCAAAGGGGTTAGAACCCTTAACCTTTGCACACCCACATAAGTATCCTTTAGGAACTCCGCCATCCACTTCATCTCTACTTAAAAGGCAGAAACTATGAATTTACTCCCCCTCCTTAAGTCAAAATTCAAAATTCTTACAAACATGGCTATGGTTATACCTCGAGCTACCCCTCGTTTTTCGACCTGACACCGCTGACCGGTCACGCCGCTTGCCTTGTCCCATCCCCTCTTTTACTCTTTTCACCATTCCCCTATATTAGCCTTTTTTACTTAAGGAGGGGGAATAAAACTATGAATTTATTCCCCTAATAAAAGTACATTCTCGTAATATCATACATATCTTGGAATTTCATATCCTTCTTTCTATCGATGGAAGTACTAACTGTTGGATTATCGACCAATCACTATCATTTGGAGATCGATGTCAACATGTTTAATTAGTACTTTATCCGCCATTTACTTGCTATTATTTCATTAGACTAACCCATCCACCCTCTTTTCTTTTTCCTTGCATGTTCAAACACCAGGATATGGAGGCGTGTTTCTCAACGGTCGAGGATCCGAAGACAACTGTAGTAAAGGACATACTTATGAAGGTTTCAACCTCTAAGTGAAGCATTCAAAAGGCGGTACACGATTAATGGAGTAGTTAACAATAATTGAAGATCAAGGTGGTACACGATTAAAGGAGTAGTTAACAATAATTGAAGATCAAGGCATGACACGGTCGAAGGAAGAAAGAATTTCCTAGAGCAAAGCATCCGAAAGGTGGTGCACAAGCTCGTCTATTTTGAACCAAGGAACTCATCATCTTATGAGTTATCCTTGTAGTACTATTGTATTTTTAACACATCCTTTTATAATATGGGTTTAACCCTCCCCTACTACATCTTATATAAAATAAAAACTATTGTAATGAACTACATTTCCCTTTAAAGAATAAAACTTCCACTTTTAATTCATTTTCCTTTAATTATGTGTTTTAAAGTCTTGGGTTGTTATAGGTAGGTTAATTCGGGGTCATTGGCGGTAATATCCTTTAGAATAAAAATAGAGGTGTTATAGTGTTCTTGGTTGCTTGTGTTATGCGTTTGTCATTTCACAATCCATAAACAAATTTGATGCATTTGCTCAAAAATGTGTTTTTATTAATTACCCAAAAAGGCCAAAATGGTGGCAGGTTATTAACTTAGAAACAAATGAATAGTTTGTGTTTTGTGACATAGATTTTTATGAAACATGTTTTCCATTGAAAATTAGCCAGCCCAACCCGACTCTTGAATAGGATGAATCCGACCCTATACATCCCTCTATACTTGATCATGATGCTTGTCCTTTGGCTCCAATGCAAACAAGTGACAAGGGGAGTGGGGTTTAATCTCCTTTTGTTCCTATCCAATATCTCTCCTTAAACTCTACAAATGACCATTTGCAAACAGTTAAAAGGGGTGAAGTTCAATCTCCTCCTACCACTGTTCAAGAAATTCCTTTACCTAGCACCTCAAATGACCATTTGCAGACAACTAACAGGGGGAGTGAGGTTCAATCTCCTCCTGTTACCATTCAAGACAATGTCCGTCGTTCTACCCATGGTTGAAATCCATATGTGAAATTGCGTGATTTTGTTTGCAACACTATGCAACATCTAGTGGCTTCATCATTTCTTTTAGTTGCTTCGTCAACATTGTCATGTACATCCTATCCTCTAGCTAATTATGTATCTATTATCGATTTTCATCTAGACAAGTTGCATATCTTGTTGTAGTTTCGACATGTTGCTTTTCATCTAGACATGTTCCAGATGTGAAATTGTGTGAGTTTTTTTGCAACACTATGCAACATCTGGTGGCTTCGCTGTCTCTTTTAGTTGCTTCATCAACATTTTCAGGTACATCCTATCATCTAACTAATTATGTCTCTTATATGGTCCGCAACAAGCTTTGCGAAACTGGTTTGCCAAATTGGCCACGACCTTACGCATCTTTGGTTTTGCTTAGCCCCTTTCTAACTATTATTTGTTCTCATATATTCAACCAGGGGTTTGTTTACATGTTCTATTTTATGTTGGTGATATGATTATTGTTGGTAATGATTCTGTTGCGCGCTATTTCAAAATTCAAGGATCAACTTTGGTCTTGCTTGCATATGAAGGACTTAGGGTCCTTGAAATATTTTCTTGGGATTGAGATTGCCTGGTCTACTAATGGACTCTTTTTTGTGTCAGCGAAAATAAACTCTTGATATCTTGACTAAGACAACTTTACTTTCTAGAAAGCCTTGTGATTTTCCAATGGAATAAAATCATAAGCTTGCCTTATCTACAGCTCTGCCTTATGAGGCACCTGATTATTATAGACATATGGTTGGGAGATTGATTTATTTGATGAACAATCTCCCTGAGATATGTAATGATGTTCATACATTAGCTCAATTCATGCAATCTCCTATTGTTGACCACTGGGATCCTGCTACTCGCTTTCTTCGATATCTTAAGAGTCATCATGGGCATGGAATTTTGCTTTGTCGTGATTCGGATATTTGTGTTTGTGCCTTTTGTGACTCTGATTATGCTACGTGTCCATTGGTTCGACATTCTTTGACCAATTATTTTGTGCAACTTGAGTCCTCTCTTGTGTCTTGGAAGACTAAGAAGTAGAATACATTTCTCGTTCATCTATTGAGGCTAAGTATCGGGCTATAGCTTCTTCTTGTTGTGAGCTTATTTGGCTGAAGGCCTTGCTGCGCTCTTTAGGTATTGTTCACACATTTCTTATGCCTCTCTTTTGTGACAGTCAGGTTGTGTTACATATGCTAACCCGGTTTTTCATGATTTGTCTAAGCATATTGAGGTTGATCGATTATCATTTCATTTGTAACTTGTTGGTGTCCGGATTAGTTTACATAAGTCATATTCAGACACATTCTCAGCATGCGAACATTCTCACAAGTCTCTTGGGGCTACTAAGCTTCTAAGCTTCAATTTCTCTTAGGCAAGTTAGACATTCGGAATCTTCATACTCCGACTTGAGAGAAAGTATTAGAATTTATGTATATTCTAATATATTTTATATATATTTATATTCTCCTTAGTCCTCAAATTAAATTAATATATATCTTGTACAAATATTTTTATGTAAATCAATAGAGAGCTACCCTCACAATAATATATTCGTAATAACTATTTTTCTATAAAAAAATCTGTGAATTCTTAAAATTCCACTTTTATATGCTTTATTGTTGTTTTACAAAAGTGGCTGAAGCCGACAAATTCTCTACTTAAGCTCCATTCATTTGAGCTAAAGGAGCAGCTTTAAGTTATTAAATACTTGTATACTTATGTTTTTCAAAAGTGAAAGTATGGAAGAGATAATGATCTTTGTGTGATTCTTAGGTATATATCATCTTTTTAGCTTTTTAAATGTACAAATAATCAAAAGGATGATGCGTAATTATCTCTAATTGTCCTCTCTGAGCTCCAATCGGTTGGGGTCATCAAGTTGGAACTAGTTTATCCATGAATCCATGATGCATAAAGGAATGCCACTGATCACTGCTTTATTTTCTACCAAATCATCGATCTAAATAAAAAGTGTAAGAAAATACCAAATATATAGAATGTAGGTCTTCATCATACCTACGTATGAAAGACTTGTAAAGTGTGCAGCTTATCTTGTTTGAGAAATTGAGGACGCCCTCAAGTGTAACTAGATACTTTGGTAGTTAACTAAGTAAGGTTAGATAACAGATGGGTAGCAATTCGCTAAAATCAATTTAAAAACGTTTCCTCAGGTGCAATTAGATTAGTTAATTTGGGAACGTGTCGGTACGTGCGCACATGTGTGTATGAGCATTGCACATAAGCTTATGTGATCCATCCTAAAACTAATTGGCAATAGGAGGATTAATTCAAAGGTATATATCATTATCGAAATTCCTTCAAAATTTTTGAGTACAATATGTGATTATACAATGATTAGTGATTTTCTTAATAGAAGAAAGAAGTAATTGTAACACCTCTATTTTGCAACATTGGGATTACCGTCAGTGACCTCGGACTTTACCGTCCAAAGTCACAAATATTAAAGTTAACTGAAATGTGGAAATTGAAATAAAATTACATATTATAAATGTAATTTGATCAAGCATGAGACTTAGAAACTTGTTCTTACAACCTTAACCATAATGAAAAGTGAAAGAGTTCAAACGACGGAAATAAGAAATAATGTTCGTACAAAAAGTGTTTAATCCAAAATAGTCGGTAAATGACATCTTCGAGAAATCCGACCTTCCTTCTTTCACTTACTTGATCTTTGTCTTCACACCTTAGAGGGAGTTTGCCTAGAGTCTGGTATTCGCCGCGAAGGGCGAGAAATGTTTGGCAAAAATGCGAAAATAGCGGAATTAGTCTAAGAAGACTAAGCAAGTGAGAACGGAAATTCTCAAGGATAATTTGGTAACTTTAATTTATAAGCGATATATGTTTGAGATATAAAACTTTATATGGAGCTTTTAAGGACGGAAACGAGTAAATATCAAGATGAGACAGTAATTATCCTTATAATTAGTTATAACATGCAGAAAAATACACGTACACTGATCATCATATATATTAATACTATAATAAGGTTGGAGTTGTAGTTGTATAAACAATAACTTACCTTTTTATAGTGGAAAGGTTATACTTTTTACTATTCCACTAAACTACTAAAAATATTTAAATATCGTACGTACGTGGTTTAAACTTTAATTTTGATTGAGATATTCGGAGGGTGGCAATTAGCTGTTTATATATATGTCTGACCCATCTTGAATTTGTTTTACAACTTGTTTGAAATTCCTTATAAAAATTGGCGATACGTAGATTTTCTATGAATTTTCAAAAGCTCTTCTTAATTACTCTCTCCGTTTCACAATATATGTTCTTAGATAAAATTTCACAAATATTAAGGAAAAAAATTCTCCTAAATTATTCCTATTAAATGTTTTTCCTATTCACTCAATTACCCATAATTGTTTTGGGAGAAGTGTAGTACTTAATTAATGTGGTATATACTCTAGGGTTATAAATGGATAAAAATTGTATATAAACATCTATTTTGAAATAAAAAAAAGTCTTTAAGAACATGTATTGTGAAACGGAACGAGTATTAAAAATGTAGGTATATCGTTATTTTCCTAAGCATTTTAGAAAAATGTTCACTTAGAAAAGAGAAAATTCCACCCACATAATACAATCATTAACCGTTTGTTTTATTTTTGTGTTGAATGTAATGAATCGATAAATGTTTATGTTTGGAAATAAATTAAAAGTTAAATACCAAAATACACAATTCATATGTTATCATTTCTCCATAAAATTATATGCTGTTATGTGAATATATTGAAATATACATCTTGCGTTTTTTAAATAAATCAGGGACACGACTTCTTTATAGAGGAACATTACGTTGACCAATAAGTCAAGCGGGTAAACATTACTTTGACCATTACGTTGGCCAATACACAAGTGCATTTTTTTTATCGAAGGAGAGACGGCACTCTCCGTTCCTTCTAGGGGAGTTTTATTAATAACAAAAGAAAATGGGCTAAGTATTCATCCAACGGGGGATAGCCCAATCCCTAACATCATCAAGCAGAAAGAATTTAATCCCCTCAGGCGGGACAAACAATACATGAAAACCTATCGGAAAATTAAAAGCAATAGAAGTGAGGCGATCCACAACGGAATTCGCCTCGTTGTACACATAATGGAATCTTGATAGACCAATTCCTACTAATAAAGCCTTGACATTGTTTAACCAGGATAAAAAGAGGATGACTCTTCTTCATATGCTTGTCCAACAGTTGTATAACGAGTTGAGAGTCCGCTTCGAGAATAACATGTCGGAATCCATCATTCCAAGCTATTTAGAGACCATCGAGAACGCCCCAAAGCTCCGCCATTGGAACCGAACACGACCCAACATTATGGACGAAACTCCGGATCCACTTCCCCTTGCTATCCCGGATCACGCCACCCGTTGTTGCTAGACCATCTCGGACCGCCCCGTCCGTATTGATTTTCACCCAACCAGTGTCCAGATTAACCCAACAAACATCTTGCACAATTTTATTTTGAATTGACTTAGAGGGAGAGAGCTTACCTGCCATTACATGCGCCTCCAACATCCTTTCCAAGATAAAAGCAGGCTTGTTATGCACCAAGATTTCTTCGCCAAAAATAAGCGCACATCTCCACTTCCATATCCACCATATGGCCATGGCAAACACAACACTCCAGTCTCCAACTGCTATCTTTTCCCTCGACATTATATTTATGTGAATCCAGCCAACAAACGCCTCCTAAAAGAAAGCCAACCAAACAAAGCATCGACACTCTTTCCGGGGTTCCCAGCTTCCAGAGTTTAGTATAGAAATCTGAATCCACCACTTTTCGTTTGAGATTTCCTTGTATCATATTATATCCAGATGCCACCGTAAAGTTTCCATCGTACGCAAACCTCCAAAAAAGCTCGTCCTTCATCTGCACATGATCCTGAAAGATGGACGTGGCCGAGAGTTTCATCAGACTCGTCGGCGGCAGCATCATCGACAACCGAGTCCAGTCCCAACCAACATCAGTAATCCAGTAGTCCGACACCACAACTTTGAGGGTGGTTTTGTTAATAGTTTGTAGGGCCAAGTGAGCGGGGCGTCAGTGATCCAAAGATCACACCAAAAGCGGATGGAGCGGCCATTACAAAGCAACCATTTAGATCCCTTAACAACCACTTCCGAGACACCAACCCTTATACCTTTCCAAAAATGAGAAGTTGTAGACAATCCTCCCAGCGCCGTGTCAACAAATTTGTGCTTAAGAACAGAGGTCCAAAGAGTACCATCCTCCATCACGAAACGCCATCCAAGCTTACCAAGAAGAAGGACCACATTCAACTCCTTCATCGTTTTTATGCCAAGACCCCCATTGATCTTTGGTTTAGTAATCTCGGACCAAGCCACCTTGTGCATTCTTCTCTTAGCTCTCGTACTACCCCACACAAAGCCTCTGTTAATCTTGTTGATTTTTTAACATAAGATTTCCATGATCAAAGTCGTAGACATTAAGTAAATCGGAAGGGAATATAAAACCGACTTGACCAACGGAACGCTTCCCGCTAAGCTCAAAGAGTTCATTTTCCAACCCGTAAGTTTAGCATGAAACTTGTACAACAAAGAAGCAAACATGTTCTTATCCACCCGCTTATGAAAAACGGGCATCCCAAGGTAATTCCCCAAGTTGCTAGTAATCGAGATACCAATAGCCTCTTCGAGATCCAGTTTCAAGTTTGAACTAACATTCGGGGAAACGAAGATCTTGGACTTGCTTGGGCTAACTTTTTTGCCGGAAGCAATACAAAAGATGTCAAGACATTTCTTTATGACCCAAATCTGTCCAATAGAAGCCTCCCCGAACAACATAATATCATCGGCAAAAAAGATGTGGGAAAGCAACAGACCAGTTCTTGTCACCTCCGGGAACAGGTGCATTTCTAAGTGCACGTTCTAGATGCATGTTTGAGTTGGACTTGATTATAAAGAGATGGAAATATACATCACTCAATTATTTTATAGTTGTACGTAAAGAGAGAGAAATATTAAACTTACAAAGTATTGTTTAAAGGGTTCGGTTCAGGTGCGAATGGGCGCCCAAGTGCGAAATAAGAAAGAACAAGAGCCGTTGGATTAAGAAAAATCAAAGGCGCTGATCATTTCACTTAAAAAGGGAAAAAACGGCACGAGCGAATTTTTGGCGAATTATTCGCGTATTTTTGAAAAAAAAACAGAAATAGGACACACGCCCAGATTGTTCATCAACACCGTGAAATTGTTCATCAATATTGTGAATTTGTTCATCAACACTCATAATTTGTTCATCAACACTGTGAATTTGTTCATCGACACTGTGAATTTGTTCATCAATACACTGTGAATTTGTTTATCGACACTGTGAATTTGTTCATCAACACTGTGAATTTGTTTATCAACACTGTGAATTTGTTCATCAACACTTTGAATTTGTTCATCCACACTTTGAATTTTTTTTGCATCGGAATTGTGATTTTGTTCATCAAAATTGTGATTTTGTGCATAAATAAACTATTGTTTGTTCATCAAAAATCTATTGTTTGTACACAAAAAATGGACGAATGTGTATCGAAATTGTATGCATTAATATATGTGTGTGCATCATAATTAGTCAATATGTGAGACAAAACTAATTGTTTTGATGTCAGTCTCGATTTTGTCTTGTTTGACTCCTTTGGATTTGTCATTGTTGCTTCTGTGAAACGTGTGG
Organism: Fallopia convolvulus; assembly: GCA_964016875.1. Taxonomy (NCBI): domain Eukaryota; kingdom Viridiplantae; phylum Streptophyta; class Magnoliopsida; order Caryophyllales; family Polygonaceae; genus Fallopia; species Fallopia convolvulus. The sequence continues at coordinate 52,363,361 of OZ024727.1, read as the reverse complement.
CTACTTCTTGGGCTCTGAACATAGCTAAGGCACAAACACTCCTCTTTGGTTTTCTGCTGTCTCGTCCTCTTAACATACACCATATTATTGCAAAGTCAATTTTTTATCTATTATCATTTCCATTCAAGTTTCTACATCAAACTTATCTTATTTAGGTACTATATTGAGCACTTCATTCGTATTGAGAAGTTAGCCTTAAAGCACTTCATTCGTATTATCTTTTGCATTAAAGATAGCCTTAAAGCACAAAATAAATGCAAAAATGCACAAATAGATAGTCCTAAATGTACAAGTTGATAGCATTGACACATGAACATAAGTTTATTTCAATTCACAAATAAGGGTATAATAATGAACAAATAAGGTTATATCAATGAACAAATAGGGGTATATACATGAACAAATAGTATCAATGAACAAACAATGGTATACCAATGATCAAAAAAGAGTATATCAATGAACAAATAATGGTATACCAATGAATAAATAATGGTATATCAATGAACAAACAAGGTTATATTAATGAACAAATAGTAGTATATCAATGCACAAATATTGGTATATCGAAACTAATTATATGTACTTCAAAAACTAGATAATATTGTATTCATACACATAAATAAGGTTAAAAAATAAAATTAAAAATAAAAAAGTTCAAAATCGATGAACAATGTTATCAAAAACTCGATGCACAATTAGTTAATATTGATGAACAATTGGTCAATATTGATGAACAAATCGCTAGTTTTGATGAACAAATTTGGCGCATCTCATAAAAACGTATTTTTCGAAAAATACGTGAATAATACGGGAAAAATCCGTATGTGTCGTATTTTATTGAAAAATACGCGAATAATGCAGGAAAAATTCGCCCGTGCCGTAAATGAATGTTTAATCAGGGACGATGATTTTTTGGAAGGAACGTGTGAGATTTATTCTTAATTCTCACTTGGGCGCACATTCACACGTGACTCTTTCTCTTGTTTAAATTTAAAACAAGTCAATTGTAATTGTAAAAACGTATTGAAATATAACTTTTCACACATAAATTTAAAAACTAATAAAACCTATTATTGAGCTAATATTAATATTATCGATTGATAATATTAATATTATCGATTGAAATATAACTCTTTCTCTCTTATCATAATCATGTACCGAGTTTATATACGCTCGTGCGTACATAAACTCTAATTTATCGGCTCACATATGTTAATACTTTTAGTTCCAAAATCTCTTATAAATTGCAAATAAAAATAAAATAAAAAAATAGTGACCTTGATTGATTTTACTAATTACACCTACATATTTTTTCCTCTTGGCTAATTTACTTGCACTGCCCACCAACAAGAAATTTTTTCAAGAACCGAAGACAGAATTTCCAAAGAGAATCCTAGTAGCTAGAGAAAAAGCAAGATAAAGAGGAAGTGGAATCCAAGGCTACAAATCTAAACCCCAAATCTTTCTTCACTTTTTAATTAATCTCATCATAATTGCTGGAGTTTGAACAAAATACACCTATCAACAGAACCAAGAAGCCCAAGCTCATCAACTTGTGATTGATCCCTGTGATCTTGATCATCAAATGAACAATCATCACTAATTGAGATGTTCAAATCCAGTGAAACACTAGAATTGCCATTAGATTCATCTGAGCAACAACCAACTCTTTCCTCATCTCTAGGCCCACTCTGATGGTGATGATAATGTTGATCAACTATGTTCTTAGTAGAAGGAGAGCAAGCCCTTGATCTTGAACTAAACCTTTCACAGCTCAATATGATGATTGCATCTCCAAGACTAACTTCCTCTCCATAACAACTACTTCTCATTTTCCCTCTTTCAATGGCCCTCTTAATCCCCACTTGAGAAACATAGTCCATTTGCTCTATGTCTTCAACAAAGAACACTCTATGTGGATCAACCGAAATCGCTTTCATCAATCTATCGGTGAAGGTGAAGCTTTGCTCGTCTCTCAACCTCTTGTTTCCGGAATCTTCTGTGGAGGAGAAGCTACTAAGACCAATGGAAATGTACTTGTTCTCGTACCCGAAAATTAGTCTTGCAAGCTCCCTTGCTATCTTCACCTTTCCATCTACATCATCTCCTAGGAAGAACAACCATGTTTCCTTTTTACAATGCTCAATCCTCTTTTGATCATCATCTTCTTTTCTCCTTACACTTCTTGACCTACAATTCAAGACTGTGGTTGCTACATCTCGGATTATATCCTTTTGCCACGGAACCTTTTTCTCCAACGCGGTGCAAAGATTTTCGAGGCTCCAAGCATTGTAGTCTTTAAAACTCTTTTGGGTGCATTCCATCTCCATAGCATCACTAGAAGAGGTTGAGTTTGGTGTTGAGTTCGGTTTAGATATTGAAGAGGGTACATACATTGACAATGTGGTTTGAAATGCAGCTCCGTTAGAAGTTGGAATATCGGTGCTAATCCAAAAACACTTAGGCTCAACTTCAATTCCGCGGTGATGGGTTTGTTGTGGAGGAGATGCTGAAGAGAAGCTTAAAGTCCTCTCGGAAAAGCTCCATGATTTGCAAAGATCTTTGAACGGGACGGAGTCCTATAGATTTCAAAGTAAAAAAGAAATTATGCCTCGATCATGTCTCATGATCGAGTAATTAAACACTCGCAAAATTGTTATATATATAAGATGGATAGCTAGCTCAATGGATATAAATTGTCTTCAACAATGTAAGCAAAAACACAAGATGTGTAAGATTGTTACCTCTTTAGTACTATTGTTTAGTCCTTTGTTCTCATCCTTGTACTTTTGTAGCCATGAAGGAAGACTCGGAGTAGTGGGCTCACTATTACATGTGTTGATGTCTAACTTCACCTTATCTCGGTCTTCTTGGCTTCCAGTCTTGATTAGTAACCAACTCATTGTACCGTTTGTTTTCTTGCTTGCCAAAGAATCACTAAGTGACCAAACAAAAAGAAAATTAGACAATACATAGAAAGAAAAGAACTAAATTAAACATGAAAAACCATGCATTAGTTGCAAACTTTAACATGAAATCAATCCAATTAACAAAATAAGCTATAAATTTCAATATTATACCTTTGGGGAATGAGACTTAAACCTAAGCTTCCAACTGGAATTGTGATGGCATGGAATCCCCAAATGGCTTCTAGTGAAGGATTCCCACTCCCAAATCTTGTGTAAGTATGAAAGGTGGCCGCTCCGAGTAGCCATAACCTCCCGGTCTCATTACTAGATTCGAGAACAAGGCGTCTTAGCTCCATCATCATGTGCTCAACGGGACAGTAATTGTAGCTTCTCCTTTGTTCGACATCACCACCACCACCACCTCCTTTTCTAATAGCCCATTTAAGATCACCCAAGTAAAGAACCAAGCCCTTACTCCCATAACACTTGACTAGACGCGTAATTTGAGCAACCTTTTGCTCAATCTCATCTTTTGATAAAGCTCCAAAGGAATCAAGAGAGAGCGACTCAAATCTTACGTCTCTAAGATCATCTACAACGTTATCTCCTCTTTTGATTCTCTCCATGGCGCCTTTAATTGCACATTCCAAGGTATCAAGACTCTCTCCAACCACAACACAACACTTCTTCCTCTTACCACTAACCAAAAGTCCTTCTATGACACTTGACGCGTCCTCAACCCTGCCATGATCCGACAATTCTTTAGACGAACACGATTCCTTAATATCATGACCAAGATTATGATGATAATGACCATCATCATTAGGGCTCTTGTTATGATCTATGATCTCCGTGGACATGGCTTGTTCGACCATGGATTTAACCAAGGTGCTAGAAAACCCGGCTTCCCTCATAACCCTACTCACACTAGGATCATCCAAGATTGATATTATCAACTGCTCCACCTCAATCTTAACGGCCAAGATCGGCTGTTGTTGCTGTTGATGCTGATGTTGGGGGTTCTCGATGGAGCCTCGCCGCTGGTGGGCCTGGGCCCGCTTGAAGGCAGCAACAAGGGCATTGGAGATGGAGGGGTGAGCGTGGTGGTGGTGGTGGTGGTGGGCTCCGACTAGCATGGGGGAGGATGACGTGGAGGTTTGGAGGCGGTTGAGGGCGACGTTGAAGCAGAGCTCGAGGGCTCGACACTGGAGAGGGTGGGTGTGGGATTGAAGGCAGGCTTGGCGGAGGAGGCCGGCTGAGGAGGAGGATGACAGCATGGCGTTTGCCACGTGGAGTGGGGTCACCTGAGCGTGGCCACGTCGTCTTGCTAGGCTCACCGCTTGCTTGACCACGGTTGCTGCCTCCGAGGTTAGAGCTTGCTGGATCGTGCACCCGCTTGATCTCATTCTTGACTCTTGAGTTTGCTATGACCTTAATTGATTGAACTTCAGAAAAGAAAGGAACTTAGCTTGTGTATATATTATGCATCCTTTTCCTCAGAGGAAGATTTAGTGTATGGTTTGAAGGGAAATTATAGGTGGTATGATTATATGGGGGTGTGATATGATGCTTTTCTTGAGTGGGAGGCTTTTATTTATTTTATTTTGCTTTAAAACATTTGTAGAAAGGGTAGTATTAGAAGTAGAAAGTGGATTGCATGTGGTGACAAGCAGTACAAAAATGCAGCACCAGTATAAAAGGCGCCATATATATGAATATATGATATGACCACCATTGTTGTATCTTTATAAAGAGAGAATTTTACCCCAAATTAATATAGTGTACGTTGGGGATTTTAATAATTCAACACGTCAAACATTGATTTGCTTATACTTATAAGTTAATCTTCTTAATTATTGATAATAGATTTTGGGATGACATCTTATTAAGATTATATGTTAAATTTGATAGTTGAATTTGTCTCCCATGTAAGTATGTACGGAGTAACATATATAGCGCATGTATGATCAGTTTAATCGACTATTTTGTTAGAGTGTGGTGGGTCAAATAATCAGTTGTTCGTCCATAGAGATATGTCTAATAAATATAGTATATATAAGTTCAAGTGAAATTTCAATTTAAAATAATCGACAACAGTAGAAATAGTCTATCAACCTTATATATATATTAGACTTGATTTCTCCTAACTTTTGATGAGAGATTCTTATTTTCACATGTTTCACAAAGTGGCAATTTCATAGCCAGCCTTGGTTGTTACATAACATCATGCCAAGCTAACAATTAAGCTAAAGGGGTTAGCCTATGTCATGCCATCATGACAGGCTAATCCAAACAACAAATGGATAACATGGCTAAATCCAATACGAATAACCCGAAAATTAACAGATCCATACTAAATGTGACTCTTAACTAATATCATGTTAAAGTTAGTTGGATCAATCAATAAGGGTACAATATATAAGAAGAGTAGTCCATTGACCTTATACTAGGTTAAATTTCTCCCCAACTATATAGTTAAGAGGTAGGATTCTTATTTCATTTTTAAACCTAATTCGTTCTAATTCAAAAATAAACTGCGACGTTTTAACCCAACTCCACCTGTATATTAATTTTAGAGCGAAAAACTTATTTACTATGACCGCTTACACTGCATATACTTTTTTAATGAATCAAACACTACTTTAAAAATGCTTTAACTTGTTAAAAGGCGTGATTCTCTACATGTTCCAAAATTTCAAATTATTCAACTTACCTATAAAGCTTGGTTTTACAACCCTATTCGATTTCCTTGGTATGTGTTCGATCTCCAAATCCATTAACAAGGCAAAAATACTTTCCTTTTACTGGTCATGATGGAACAAGAAATCAAGAAACCCACTTAAATGTTCAGACGATGAACATAATTTTTTCCTCAGAGGAAGATTTTTGTTTTGCCTGAAGCCTCTCTCCCAAACTAATAACCTGAGGCCATTAAAAATTCCCAAGCTAGTTGAGAGTCAGTACCAAGCATGTTTTTATAGATAATTATACATTTTCAAAGCTTATACTCAAGATGGAAAACCTTATCATCTCATTGCATTCAAGTACATGCATTATGCATTAGCTATTAGCTAGCTATGTAGATGTGAAGTATATGAGTTTTTTTTATCCTAAATAAAGCTCGACCAAATAAGCACTTGAAGCCTAGCTATGTATGAAAGTGTTAAATGTTAGTGAAGGTATAAATCCCACTTTTGTCCATCATCAGCTCCAGTGGCCTCAAAAGAGAAATTGGTGAAAGAAGAAAGGAGGTGTCTGCCTTTGAAGAAATCGGGAACGGTGCGTGATTTTTCTTCCTAACTCTGAAACACAGGGAATAAAGTGCTTTTTTTTAAAAGACTTTTTACCACACATTCCTTTCATTCAATAGAATCGGTACCACTTTCACTAATTTAAGGCTATATTTGGCAAAGAATAACTTATATTATATTACAGCTCTTGGATGAATATAACACATTATTATGTTGTAACAAGAACGATAAATAGGAAGAAAGATACAAAGATTAAACGTGATTCACTAATAATGTGTTAGCTATGTCCATGGCAAAGAAAGCGTTTAAACACTTTATATAGCGACTCAAAAAATTTAACCCTACACGGATTATGGATCGTAGGCCCAAAACAGATCACGATAGTCCTAGTAATAGAAAACATAGCATATCTATTTGGACGGGGCGGTGTCTGGGACTCTACCCCAAACCCCTAACGAGTATCGATCAACAACAGATTCAAGTCATATTAACACATTATATATGGCATGTACCTCTATATATTATCAACACCATTTAGGAAACTTGTGTATGAGTTTTAAAGTATAAGAACTAGCTAGCTAGATACTTAATTGGCATTGAACTATAACCTATTCAACTTAATCTGATCTACCAAATAATATAAATAGTAACCAAACACCGAGGATGAGGTATGAGAGATCACATGATTATATTATACCGGTACTTTGATTAAGAAACTTTCGACCAGGAATCTAAACCTAACATAAAAAGGGGACAATCCAAAAATAAAATGAAAAGAACGAGCCTCAACTTGCCAAGACTCTATTGAATGGTCTAAATCCTTCGGTCCCATATATAGTAGACGACGTCGTCTCTTAGAGATTAATTTTACGTGGAAATGCTTTGAGGGTTTGAATGCATGGGCAGGGGCGGCCCACAGCAGGTGCAACCTGTACAATTGCACAGGGCCCCAAAAACAAAAGACCCAATTTTTTTTAAAGCCCATAAACAATACTTTATATTTAAAGAGATTAAAAATGTCAAATTAAAATGTTTTCTTGGAACTCCACTTATCTACATCAATTAACGTAAAAGCTGGGCATTTACTTCCCTTTTGAAATTTGCAATTCCCAATTGCAGAGAGATAAAATGTGTATTAATAGTTGCCCAACCCTAAAATTTTGTATGAATGCCTAGTAGTATTTAATTATTATATTAAGTCTCTTTTCTTATACTATAAAATATACCTTTAAAATTGAATAATTTCTCTTTAGTAAGGCCCTTTTATATTTTAAAATAGGGCCTAATAATATCATTGACCGTCACTGTGCATGGGGATTTTAAACATGAAAAGAAAACAAACATTCTCCTCCCCCCTCCCGATTCCCTTTTGAAACCATTAATGTCATAAAGTAGATGATATTGAACTGGAAAGAAACCAACTTTATCCATCATTCATTCAATTCATTCAAAATCAATAATCCTTTAATCAACCTTCCTTGGCATTGTGTTTATGGCTCCCTTACATACATATATGTATATTTGGTACCACCATACCACCTCTCTTTCAGCTCTCAACATCTTAATTCTTATGTATATGTTTTCAAATTAAGTGTACGCATGCATGCATGAGTGCGTTCGTAAAATAGAGCTAGGTCAAAATGTCCTCATCTTGCATGCTTCTGTGAAAAAGAGGGACGGTTCATACCTGAAAAACTTAAAACGAGAGCGACGCTTTGTAATATATGCTCACTCTTCTAAAAATCTTTACCTAGGTCCGTCTAGGACGTCCCGCCTAGGCGCTGGAAGGTCCTAGTCTGTCAAGCCTTCCAGCCCGTCTAGGAGAACGTCTAAGCACCTGTTTAAACTATTAGAGCATGTTTATCAATCAAGATGCTAGAATGCTCTTTTTACCATTTTCCCCCCTTTCTCTCTCGCCACATCATTCTAGCATCTCATACCCATTTTACCATTTTATCAATCCAAAAACTAGCATCCCAAAAAGTTACTTTTTCATATCAATCAATTTACAAATATACCCCTTCATTTCATTTAAAATTATAAATATACCATTTACTATCAATTACCAAAATACTATCCATGAATATTTATAAATATAAAATATTAATTAATTCGATGATTCATAAATAAATGATTAAAAAAATACACATTTTTTGTATTTTCAAAGCAGAAAATATAAAATAATACATAATTTCATAATTAAATTTAAACCAACACATTACAAGAAATGCAAGAAACACAATTAAAACCGACAATTTAAATCACTACATGAAAAATAAAAATTAAACACAGCAAATAATTAAAGCATAATGAGAACATTAATTGAACACCCTAATCTTCTTCATTGAAAACTTGCCAAATATGCTCCCTTAAGTCTGACTTAAGTTGTCGGTGTGTAACTGGATCCCGAAGTTCAATTCTCGATTGGATGAAGTTCCTCATAATCGGTGGTCTATCGGATTGCCATGAGAAATCATCATCCTCGTTTTCATCTGCTTCATTATCACCTTCATCAAATCGAGGAATAACATTACCAAATCTACTTGCTCCTTCATAAGTATCTCGCTCATTTTCTACAATCATATTATGGAGAATGATGCAAGTTTTCATTATCTTCCCAATTTTTTCAGGATCCCAAGATAATGCTGGGTTACGGACTATTGCAAAACGAGATTGCAATACTCCAAACCCCCTTTCCACATTTTTGCGACATGCCTCTTGCTTTTGGGCAAATAGCTTAGATTTCGGGCCTTGTGGAAGCTTAATTGATTGAACAAAAGTTGGCCAAGCCGGATAGATACCATCAGTGAGATAATATCCCTTATTGTAGGTGTGTCCATTGATTGTAAATGTCACGTTTGGAGTTGTACCTTGCAAGATGTCATCAAATATTGGAGATCGATCAAGAACATTAATATCATTACACGTACCTGGAACCCCAAAGAATGCTTGCCAAAACCAAAGATCTTCTGATACGACCGCTTCGAGTATAATTGTTGGAGTTTTTTTATCTCCACGGGCGAACATGCCTTTCCATGCAGCAGGACAATTTTTCCATCCCCAATGCATACAATCAATGGAGCCCAACATCCCAGGAAATCCCCGAGCCTCTCCGATCTGCAGTAGTCGTTGTGTGTCTGCACGGGTTGGCCGCCTCAAGTACTCATCGCCGAAGAAATTAATGATTCCATCACAGTAATGTGACAAGCATTGTCTTGCAGTGCCTCCGGAAATCCGAAGATACTCATCGCAAGCATCAGCAGCATTTCCATAAGCCAACATGCGTATCGCACTAGTGCATTTTTGTAGTGCGGAAATACCAAGCCTGAAAGTCGCATCTGGCCTCTGCTGGAAGTATGTCATCCCATGCTCTAGCCGGTCTACAATGCGCAAGAACACCTCCTTTCTCATCCTGAACCTACGTCAGAAGAGATTAAGCGCGTCTGCATAACAACCAACAAACTTAGAAACACAAGCATTTATTTTTTGCCATCTAGACTTACAACTTCCAGCATCTCGTGGCGCTTGTCCTGCTGTAACCCATTGCATGTAAAAGAACTCAACTCTTTCCCAAAAATTAGCTAAGGTTTGATCGGTGTTTACAATAGGGTCAGTGGTGACATTTATGAACGAACTAATGAGGTGTTTATCCTCGTCCCTACTCCAGAAGACTTTTGAACCACCACGAGCACCGCCACCACGAGCACCACCACCACGGGCACCATGAGCACCACGACCGCGACGAGCACCAAGAGCATCACCACCATCGGTGTGTTGAGATTGCTCTTCAAATGAGTCGTTTGCATCATCTGGTTGTGTGCTAAAAGATGGGATCTCAAAAGATTGAGAGTTTTGTGCTGATGCACTTCCGGCTGTTCCTGGAGTAGAATTTGAAGACCATCCCGAATTTCCAGTGACTTGTGCTTGGTAAAATTCGAGAGTTTGGGAAAGGCTTAAATTTTGAAAGTTAGGGTACAAATGGTTATTTTGATATCCATGAAAGGGGTTATTCGGATCCATGAGAGTGTTATTAGAGACACAAAAAGAGAGAAATAGATGGTAGGCTTATTGGAAACCTTCTCATGCTAGATGTATTTATAGGCAAAAAATGACCCAACTTTGGTCTAACTTTCGGTCAAAGTGTATTCTTCCATCTAACTAACAACCAACAAACTTTCTTCCATCTAACTTTCCTCCACCTAACTTTCTTCCATCTAACTTTCCTCCATAATTAATTCATCCATCTAACTTTCACCATCTATTTCTATAAATTCGGTGTAAAATGTGTTCATTTGTCACACACTACCACACTCTTCACCATCTATATGGATCCAAACCAATTTAGTGTTGGAAAAACTTATTGGTCTAAAGAGGATGATGTACTCCTTGTTCAAGGTTTCCTAAACACCACAATAACCCTAATGCAAATGCCAATCAAACTTTTTGGGAACGAGTTGAGACCTACTACATGGACAATTCCCAACCTCACCAACATCCAAGAAGAGCTTACATGCTTAAGGCTAGATGGTACAAGGTAAGAAACAATGTTTCTAAATTTTCTTCTTATTATGCACAGGTTCTTGGAGGAAATGTCGGTGGAGATGATATGGAGATTCTTCAAATGGCACATAATGCTTATGCTACTGATACTGGAAGGCAATTTAAGGAGGAGCATGTTTGGGAAATTCTTCGTAATGAGCTCGCTTTTGGTGAAAATTAGGGTGTTTTTATATTATGTGTTACTTTTAATTAGTCGCTTATGTATTTTCATTCATGTGTTTGATTTTATTTCCGTGTACTCTCTATAAGAAGTAATTATCTTTTCTTATTCACTTATGTATTTTCATTCGTGTGTTGCATTTCATGTAATTTTTTGGTTTGAATGTATTTTAAATCTTGATTTTACCAATGTCATGAAGAATTAAATCTAATTTATAAACTAATTTCTCTTCATTAATTCAGAAAACAAATACAATTAGAAAAATATTAACAAAATTAATGTAGACACAAAAAAATGACAAAGTTCTTTTTTGAAATTATTACAAATTTGAAGCAATTAAATTTCATCAAATTACCATAACATAACAATATTTAAGTATTTTTGGAGCTAAAGATACCCAAAATACACATTTTTTTAAAAAGTATGTCAAATATAGTCAAAATGGATGTCTAAATGTAGAAAAAAAAAATCTAGACTTATGGTAAAAAAATTTTTTTTTTAAGTTTAGGGTTACCAAAATACATTTACAAATGTATTAAAAGCACCACGCTGGAGAAGGCTCAGCCTTCTCCAGCGTGTGAAACACAGCGTTTTGGCCCCCCTTTGGCCAAAACGCTGCGTTTTGGTAGCTGTTTTAAAAAAAAATATCCTGCATTTATTTTCAAGAGCATCGCTGCTCTTTTCTGGGCAAAAGAGAACCGATCCTCTTCAATTCTCTTCAACTTTCAATATTCTAATATTAAAAAGAGCATCCCAACTTTCTCTCTCCAACCGATAAACATGCTCTTAGGATAGAATAATTTGTTTATCTTTATCCTATAATATCTTATCTTATAGCATAGAATATATTATCATAATATTCTTTGTATGGTAGTTACTAGGGTTTTATGCTACTCTTGTATAAATACTCATTAAGATCAATAATACAATTCACTTGATTCTTCTACAAAATATTGCCTCTCTATATGGTATCATACGCTCTAAGATCCTAGGCCTTCCCACAAAACACGTAACCCTATTTTTCAGCCATTGCTACCGATTTTGCTACGTCCTTGGCTAATCCCCATGAACACACTAAGCCTTTTACCATTGTTCACTTTACAAACATCATAAAACTCACCCCCTCCAATTATCTTACATGGAAAACTCAAATTCAAGCTACTCTTGAAGGATATGACTTGTTCAAGTTTCTTGACGGATCTCACCCTATTCCGGTTGCTGAATCGGTAGTTCAAGACAACGCTACCATCACAAATCATGCATACCTTACGTGGAAGCGCCAAGATCGACTTCTGTATGGTGCTCTCATCGGCACGATGTCCTCTCCCGTGGCCAACCTTGTCACGCAAGCCAAAACACGTCAAGTTGTATGGGACATGCTCAAACAAACGTACGGCACGGCATCCCGCGGTCACAAACGCCAAGTCAAGCAACGTCTTCAAACACTCAAGAAAGGGTCCTCGACCGTATCGGAGTATATGCAGGCAATGAAGACATCATCTGATCTCTTGGCGTCTTTATGATCGCCCCTTGCTCATGAAGATTTCATTGACTATATTCTTAAAGGCCTCGATTCTACCTATCAATCGGTTATCGATGGTGCTAATATGCGTGACACATGCATATCGTTTGAAGAACTTCATTTGAAACTTATTCTCAAAGAGCTTGAATTGAAGACGGAGAGCACGGATAATGCCCCGGTGACGGCTTTGAATGTCAAAAAACAAAACAAAAATCGTGCGAAGGGCTCCAACTCGACTTCGTCATGGCAGTCCTCTACACCACCGCCTCCTCCTCCACAAAACTGGATTCCATTCAACCAAAATCCTCCTTCAAACTACCAACCTCGTCCACCTCGAAACCATAACTCGGCCCCTCCACAATATCACCAACCTGCCCCTTCGTCCCAAAACTCATCCAACGCCCCCAAACCCTTTCTTGGAAAATGCCAATATTGTAAAGGTCCTGGTCATGTTGTCTCCCAATGTGCCAAATTCCGTGAGGACTATCCTTACGTTCAATTCCCTCCCTCAAACCGCTTTCCGCCAACCCAACCGCAAGCCAACATGGCCTCCACGTCTAACCCTAGTTCTGGCTGGCTAGTTGACTCCAGTTCCTCAAACCATCTCACTAATGACCTTGCCATTCTTGCCCTTCACCAACCATACTCCGGTCCGGATCAAGTTTACGTCGGTAATGGTCAAGGTTTGCCTATTACGCACTCTGGCTCCTCCATTCTTTCTTCTCCTTCTCAAAACTTTAGTCTTTCTAATGTTCTCTGCGTTCCATCTATTTCCAAAAACATTCTGTCTGTGTCTAAGTTTACTTCCGATACCCGTTATGCTATGGCTTTCTTACATAATTGCTTTCTTGTGAAGGATATCCATACGGGTTCAACCATCCTTAGCGGTCCTTGCATCGATGGTGTTTATCATTGGCCGTCCTCCTCTCCAGTGTCGTTTTCCGCTCGTCGTGCTCTTTCCCCAGCGTCTTGGCATCACAAGCTAGGGCACCCGTCCTCCGTAGTTTTTCAGTTTCTTAATAAACAGTTTAGCTTAGGCAGTTCTTCCTTTTTGCAAGTTGATTGTAGTTCTTGTCATATCAATAAAAGTCATAAACTTTCGTTTAATAAATCTTCACTTGTTTCCAATTCACCTCTTGAGATTATTTTTTCCGATGTCTGGACGTCTCTTGTGCTTTCTTATGACGGTTTCAAATACTATGTCATATTTGTGGACCATTTCACAAGATATGTGTGGCTCTATCCGCTCAAATGAAAATCAGAAACCCAATGAGTCTTTATTAAATTTCGGTCTCTAGTTGAAACCTACTTCAATCACAAAATCAAAATTCTGTACTCCGAAAATGGCGGAGAATACATTGCACTTCGTCATTATCTTAGTACTCACGGCATAACGCACCTCACTTCCCCACCCCATACTCCTGAACACAACAGCATGTCTGAGCGGAGACACCGTCATCTTGTTGAAACTAGTCTCTCTTTACTCACCTTTTCTGGCCTACCACTTGATCACTGGCCTCATGCCTTGATTACGGCTACTTACCTCATCAATCGGCTTCCCAGTCCATCCTTAAATTTTCAATCTCCTTTTCATAAACTAATTGGCCAACATCCCGATTATTCTAAGCTTAAATGTTTTGGGTGTCTATGCTTTTCGTGGCTTCGTCCATACACGTCTCACAAACTTCAACCTCGTTCCATTCCATGTGTGTTCATTGGATATTCCTCTTCTCAAAGTGCGTATCAGTGTCTTGATCCGATTACCCGACGTATCTATGTTTCTAGACATGTTCAATTTGTTGAAACAGAGTATCCCTACACCAAGCTTCCGCCTAAACCTACCCCTGCCGCCAGTTTGGGAGATGAATGGGCCGAATTTCAGCTCCCCATGCAAACCATGCACGAGCCCATGCAAAAACCTAATCCAAATATTACATCCTTATCCAATTCCAATTTAGAAGATACTCAATCTTCAAATTTCGATCCAATCTCCTCTCCAAATCTTAACCAAATCTCACCACAAAATCTCCCGGGCCCTACCTCTTCTACCGCCTCCAACCCTCATTCGTCGGCCCTCTCCCACGCGCCCTCACGCGCACTACCAAACCCTAAACCTCATTTTGCTACGCCAAACCCTAACCCTAATGGCGTTCCGCCAATCCCCAACTCTACCACCCAATCTTCCACCTCGGGTTCTGCCCCACCAAATCCTAATCCTAACATGCCTAATCCAACTCCCGAGCCCACCTCCTCTACCTCTTCTCGGCTTGAGCCTGAACCTAACCATGGTATTATTACTCGCTCCAAGAACAACATTTTCAAACCCATTCAAAAACTTAACCTTCACACTCAACTAAACCCTCCCACCGAGCCCAAAACCATAACTCAAGCCCTTAAAGATCCGCTTTGGAGGGCTGCTATGCAAGCTGAGTTCGATGCTCTTGGTGCTAACAAAACGTGGTCTCTTGTTCCTCCTTCTTCTGATCAAAATATTGTCGGTTGCAAGTGGGTGTTTCGAATCAAGTATCATCCTGATGGTTCGATTGACAAGTATAAAGCTCGCCTCATTGCTAAAGGTTTTCATCAAAGACCAGGTTGGGACTATTCTGAAACATTCATTCCAATTATCAAGCCAGTCACTGTTCGCCTCGTCCTTACTCTGGCCGTGTCTCGGGGTTGGTCCCTGCACCAACTCGATGTTAACAACGCATTCCTGCAAGGCACACTACAAGAGGATGTGTTTATGAGTCAACCTCCGGGTTTTTTGGATCCGGCCGCCCCATCTCATGTTTGCAAGCTACATAAAGCCATCTATGGCCTTAAGCAGGCTCTTAGGGCTTGGTACAATGAACTCAAGACATTCTTATTCAGGCTTGGCTTTCGCTCCTCAGTTTCGGATGCTTCACTCTTTATTTATCGTCGGAATTCTCACTCAGTTTATCTTCTAGTCTACGTTGATGACATTATTGTCACCGACAGTGATTCTTCTCTTGTTACATGGCTCCTTGATACACTTGCCAAGCAATTCTCACTCAAAGACCTCGGTGAGTTGTCCTACTTTCTTGGTGTGGAAGTCTCACGCTCTGCCTCGGGTTTGTTCCTCTCCCAACGCAAGTATATTTCAGACCTTCTTGGCAAAGCTGGTATGGAATCTGCAAAGCCTGTTTCAACTCCATTGGATGGTACTGTTGCCTTGTCGCGTCATCTTGATGAACACCTGTCGGCGCCTTCAGAATACCGGCTGTTTGTAGGCAGTTTGCAATATCTTAGCCTCACTCGTCCGGATGTCGCCTTTGCGGTAAACAAGCTCTCTCAGTATATGCAATGTCCTACAACTGCTCATTGGGAAGCTCTGAAGTGTCTACTTCGCTACCTCAGTGGCACTATTGATCTTGGCATTCTTATCACTCCTCAATCGTCTCTTCAGCTGCATGGTTTCTCTGATGCCGATTGGGCTGGTGATAAAGATGATTATGTCTCTACTACTGGGTATTTTATTTATTTTGGATCCACACCAATATCTTGGAGCTCTCGGAAACAAAAATCTATCTCTCGGTCCTCCACTGAATCCGAATACAATGCGTTGGACGACGCATGCTCGGAACTGATTTGGATCACTTTTCTTCTCGCAGAATTGGGCGTCAAACTACCTCACCAACCGGTTGTTTACTGTGATACCCTTGGTGCTACCTTTTTAAGTTCTAATCCTGTGTTTCATTCTCGAATGAAGCACATTGCATTGGCTTATCATTTTGTTCGTGAACAAGTTCAAGATGGCACACTTCGGATTGCTCATGTTTCAACTAAAGATCAGTTGGCAGACATCCTAACCAAACCTCTTCTTCGACCTTAGTTTCAAGTGTTACTTCACAAGCTTGGCCTCTTTACTCGACAGTCTAGCTTGAGGGGGAATATTAGGATAGAATAATTTGTTTATATCTATCCTATAATATCTTATCTTATAGCATAGAATATAATATCATAATATTCTTTGTATGGTAGTTACTAGGGTTTTATGCTACCCTTGTATAAATACTCATTAAGATCAATAATACAATTCACTTGATTCTTCTACAAAATATTGCCTCTCTATATAAACCGTCTAGGCGCTAGACGGTCCCTCTCTGCCTAGGGTTCGCCTAGCGTTTCTTAGAACATTGTATATGTTAAATCTTTTCTTGAGCCTTGCTTCAAGCCACATATTCTAATGAAAAAAAAACTCATACTTCCTTCGTCCCCTTTTGTTTGTCCTAAATGACGGTTTTTGCGGTTATTAAGGAGGATGTAAAGTAGTATTGTTAATTGTGAAAGTAGGTAAAAGGTGAAATTGATTGGGGTTATATTTGTAATTTTATAGGGATAAAAATTGTAAAGTAGTATTGGTGATTTGAAAAATGAATAAAATATGATATTAGGTAGGAGAAGATGAATAGTTGATGGGATCTAAAGTTAAAAAGTGGGTAAAAAGTGATATTGGTTGAGGTTATTTTTGTAAGAAATGTATGGATAAAAAAGAAAATGAGGGAAAGTACGACAAATATTTCGGGACGCCCGAAATGAATTACTGGATAAACAAAAGGGGACGAGAGAGTATATGGTATTTTAATTCTATGTCAAAGTTGTACTTGCTTGTATTGCGCAATTAGTTATGCGGGTACTCATCGACTATGACATAAAGCAGATTAGGTGTTGATGAATATTTTTTATGACTATTGGTAAGATGGAAGGAGAAAATTCAAAACTACGAGTAATCCATAGGGGAACTGATTTAATTAATTAACTCTAATTTTTGGAGCATTATCATTATCTACACAAATAATTGTTTTAGTATAAATTGATACTTATTTCTTGTACATAATTAATGTAGTAGTTCATTATAACCATAATCAATCAATTAAGACATTGTGTCATGCATAAACAGGGACGAACGCATGATTATAATTTAGGGTGGGCTAATTTTCTTCAATTTTTTTGGGTGGGTTAAATTACCCTAATTTAATTAATGTATTACTAATTTTTTTTATTTTTTATTTACTCAATCTACCTTTTTTTATTTTTTATTTTTTTTATGGTGGGTTGGGACCTATATCCGTCCCTGTGCATAAACATATGTTGTAAATAAAAAAACAAAAAAGTCTATTATATGAATTTAATGGATTACTCTTTTTTACTATCAATAGGTTTTGGAAAGGAATTCCACTAGAAATTTGGGTTGGACTTATAGCACATGTGCGTTCATACGGATATGTTCTCACTCTACATATCCGTTGGTCCATCGATTTCATCATCATATTAAAGTAGGTTTGGCCGTGGTTTCAATATAACTACTTTAGTTTGAGCTTAGCAAGTTGCTACTCACCTGTTAATTATCCTTCTTACCTACCTACCTATGTATGTCAAGTGTTAAAGTGGCTAACCTGATTGCACTAGTTCGAGAGGGAGTGTCGAAAATAAAAACTCTTCAAAAGAAACAATTGAGCTTAAAAAGCTAGTATATAAGTTTAACAAGTTACTTCTAATTCTAATTGCTTTTGAAATAAAACTTTACTAGACATATATATGTATTAGAGTATATTAGTGAATATTGTATATTAGGTTAATATATGTGTAGTTTATATGTTGTCTTACTTAGCTTGTTAATATGCTTGTATATAAACTCTTTTTCCCTTAATGAGAATCTCAGACTTTCACGTCACAATAATCTTTATGGTCTCAGAGCTTTGGGAATTTTCTCCGATCAAAACCCTAGCAAGAGCCGCCAGTTGAGCCGCTTCTTTCACCGGAATTCCACCGGATTTTTTCGTCGGATTCAATTGGCTTACCCTTTTCTCTTCCTTTCTTTTTCGTGGCTTTCCAGTATGCCGGGAAAGGATGATAATCTCAAACCCAATTCCCCCTACTACCTTCATCCTTCGGACCATCCCGGAATGAAAATTTGCCCGGTGGTTCTCAAAGGAGATAACTATCAAGAATGGGAGTTGTGTATCCGTAATGCATTCCGAGCAAAGCGAAAGATCGGTTTCATTGATGGAACAATTATGAGACCGGATGATGTCACTGAGATGGAGGATTGGTGGAGCGTCAACTCCATGCTTGTCGGATGGATAATCCAAACCATCGAAGAATCGGTGCGGTCTAAAATCACTTATTTTGAACCGCCAAGGACCTATGGGAAGACTTGAGGCAGCGGTTCTCCGTTGGGAACGGTCCGAGAGTGCATCAGTTGTGCTCGGACTTGGCTCGCTGTGTTCAAGGCGGCAGGAGCGTGGCTGATTACTTTGGCTCCTTGAAAAAAATTTGGGATGAGCTTTCCAATCATCAAAGCTCTCGGAGTTGCAATTGTGGCAAGTGCAAATGTAAGTGGGCCGGAGATCTCACGAGGGAACGCGAAGAGGAGCGTATCCATCAGTTTCTCATGGGTCTTGATGATGTCTTTGCCACTGTTCGATCGCACATACTTGCTCAAGAACCCCTGCAGAAACTAAGACGGGTCTATGCGGTGGTGATCAATGATGAACGCCAACGAATTGTTACAACTGGTCGTGAAACACACACCGAGGGCGGGGCGTTTGCTGCGCAAGCCAGCAGGGGCGCACCTAGATCTGGATCTGATCGGCGTGTTGAGACGGGCAATCGTGAGGCTACTGGGCGCGAGTCAGGCGTGGGTCGTGGTGATAGCCGGCGTCAAGGAGATCGGCCGCTGTGCAGCAACTGCAATCAAATAGGGCATGAGGCCCGTACTTGCTTCATGATAGTTCGCTTCCCCAATTGGTGGTCTGACGAGAAGATCGCCCAATACAAAGCCCGCCTGACTGCTGGTGTGAACGTGACTGCAGGCAACGACCGCGGGAAAAACAGGAACAGCGGCGGTCGAGGACGTGCTAATGCCGCGCAGAACAATGAGGCGTCAAATTCAGGATTTGTTGGGAATTTAACTTTGGCTGATCGAGCAGGTACGGGGCTCTCGGAGTCCCAATTTCAGCATTTAATGCATTTAATCCAGACTTCTTCTGGTACGTCCAATAATATCCCGGGTATGTTTTCTCATTGGATTTTGGATACCGGAGCTTCGTTTCATATGACGGGTGATTCTTCATTACTTACTGATTTGAAGACGGTCGAAAATTCGACTATTTTATTGCCTAATGGAATGTCTACTACCGCTTGTCGTGCTGGCATTGTTCGCCTTAGCAATAGATTGATTCTCAATGATATGTTATTTGTGCCTCTGTTGACTTGCAACTTGATTTCTTGTGCTCAATTATTACGCCATCAAAATTGTATTGTGACAGTAACTGATAAGCTATGCATTTTATAGGATCGCACTACGATGACCAGCTTGATTGGAGCGGGTAAGGAGCGAAATGGAGTCTACTAGCTACGTGTGGCAATTACGATGCTTCACGGATTGAAGCCGAATCTGTAGCCCTTTAGCATTCCCGTATTGGTCATCCTTCCCTTTCTATACTTCAGCAGTTACATAATGTTAAAATAAATGGTCACTTAGACCCTTGTGATAGTTGTCATAGGGCTAAGCAAACTAGGTCTACTTTTCCTATTAGTCAATCGAATGCTTTGAATTGTTTTGATCTTGTTCATTGTGATGTTTGGGGTCCCTATAAAACTCCTACTGTTACAGGAGCTCGTTATTTTTTTACTTTAGTTGATGATTTTTCTAGAGGAGTTTGGATTCATCTTATGGTTAATAAAAGCGAAGTTGCTTCTTTGATTGCCAATTTTTGTGCCCTGACTGTTCGGCAATTTGGTAGACAAGTTAAGAGTTTTCGTAGTGATAATGGAACAGAATTTACTTGCATGCGTTCTTTCTTTAATCAAAATGGAATTGAGTTTCAAACTTCTTGTGTCAGAACTCCTCAACAAAATGGTCGGGTTGAAAGAAAACATAGACATATTTTGAATGTTGCTAGAGCTCTCCGTTTTCATGCTCACTTGCCTTTAGAATTTTGGGGTGATTGCATTTCAACTGCAGCTTATTTGATTAATCGTACTCCAACTCCTCTGCTTCAAAACAAAACACCTTTTGAGATTTTACATGGTCGTTCACCTTCTTATAATCGATTAAGGGTTTTTGGTTGTCTTTGTTTTGCATCAACTGTACCTCGTCAAACTGATAAATTTGCTTCTAGGGCTAGGAAATGCATTTTTGTTGGCTATCCTAAAGGTCAAAAAGGTTGGAAAGTTTACGATCTAGAAACAAATGAACGTTTTGTATCTGCTGATGTCATTTTCTATGAAACACATTTTCCTTTTCAAGCCTTTTCAGCTTCTGATGCACTTTCTAGTGTTGACCCACATCCGTCCATTTTCGACACTATCCCGGACCATGTTTCCTTATCGCAGGCGGACGATAGGGGGAGTGGGGTTCAATCTCCTTCTATTTTCGTTCAAGAACCAAACCCTATCTCTACAAATGCCCCACCGCAGATAGCTGACAGGGGGAGTGGGGTTCAATCTCTTCTTGTCTCTATTCAAGTCACTTCTGATCCAAGCTCCTCACAGGCCCCCACGCAGTCAGCTGACCAGGGGAGTGGGGTTCAATCTCCTCCGGTCGCTGTTCAAGAAATACCCCGTCGTTCTACCCGAGATCGGACTTCTTCTGTGAAGTTAAAAGGCTACATTTGTAACACTATGCGTGGCCATGTAGCTTCATCGTCTCCTTCACCTCAACCGTCTCGGTTATCAAGTACATCCTATCCTATAGCTAATTATGTTAACTGTTCACGTTTTTCGCCTGCCCATGTTGCTTTTATTACTGTTGTTCAGTTTATTCCAGAGCCTGCTACTTTTGCTGTTGCTGCTTCTGATCCTCTTTGGAAGGCTGCAATGCAAGCAGAGATTGACGCTTTAAAGCGTAATGGGACTTGGACGCTTTCTGATCTTCCTGTAGGGAAGAAAACCATTAGTTGTAAGTGGGTTTATCGGGTCAAGTACAAATCTGATGGTTCTGTTGAGAGATACAAGGCCAGATTAGTCGTACTTGGTAATAATCAGCAGGCTGGTATTGATTACAAGGAGACTTTTGCTCCTGTTGCTAAGATGGTTTCAGTTCGTGTTTTTCTTGATGTTGTGGCTGCTCGTAATTGGGAGTTACATCAGATGGATGTACATAATGCTTTCCTTCATGGCAATCTGCATGAGGAAGTATATATGCGTCCTCCTCTTGGATTTTCAAGCCCTTCTGGCAAGGTCTGTTGCTTGAATCGTTCTTTGTATGGTCTTCGTCAAGCACCTCGGAACTGGTTCGCCAAGCTAGCTTCGGCTTTACGCAGGTTCGGCTTTATTCAGTCTCGTGCCGATTATTCCTTATTTTCATACTCTCGTGCTGGGATTTGTCTACATGTTTTGGTTTATGTTGACGATCTTATTATTGCCGGAAATGATTCTGCTGCCATTGCTAAGTTTAAGGGACAGTTGAGTTCTTGCTTTCATATGAAAGATCTTGGCCTGCTCAAGTATTTTCTTGGTATTGAGATTGCTCGTTCTACTGATGGTCTGTTTCTGTCTCAGCGGAAATACACTCTTGATATCTTGTCTGAGGCTGGTCTGCTTGCCAGTAAACCGTGTGAGTTTCCGATTGAACAAAATCACAAACTTGCTTTGTCATCTGTGCCTTTATTTGAGGCCCCTGATCGATATCGACGCTTGATAGGCCGTCTGATTTATCTCACTATCACTCGTCCTGAAATCTGCTTTGTTGTTCATACTCTTGCTCAGTTCATGCAAGAGCCTACTGTTGACCATTGGGATGTTGTTGTTCGCGTTCTTCGATATCTTAAGAGTCATCCAGGGCAGGGTGTCTTCCTATCTTCCAGCAGCAGTCTAGATCTTACAGCTTATTGTGATTCTGATTATGCGACGTGTCCTCTGACTCGTCGGTCTGTTATGGGCTACTTTGTTCAGCTTGGCTCTTCTCCGGTTTCTTGGAAAACTAAGAAACAACACACAGTCTCCAGGTCACCTGCTGAAGCTGAATATCGTGCCATGGCTAGCGCTTGATGTGAGATTTTATGGTTAAAAGAGTTGCTTCGTTCTCTTGGCATCTCTCATACCACTCCTATGCGCTTGTTTTGTGACAGTCAAGCCGCTATTCATATTGCCACTAATCCGGTTTTCCATGATCGGACTAAGCACATTGAGGTTGATTGTCATTTTATTCGGGATCTTCTTCTAGCTGGTACTATTAGCACGTCTCATGTTCGCACTCATTCTCAGCCAGCTGATATCCTCACTAAAGCCCTTGGTTCACAACAGTTTCATCATCTTTTGGACAAGTTGGGCATTTGGGATCCTCATGCTCCAACTTGAGGGGGAGTATTAGAGTATATTAGTGAATATTGTATATTAGGTTAATATATGTGTAATTTATATGTTGCCTTACTTAGCTTGTTAATATGCTTGTATATAAACTCTTTTTCCCTTAATGAGAATCTCAGACTTTCACGTCACAATAATCTTTAATATATGTTAGGCCTATGGAACATGTCCTCTATGGTGTACTAAAAATTAGGGGCTCGATTTATTTTAATCACTATATATCAGACTTGCATCTCAAACGCATATATACTTAATTACCCTAACATTTTCGAATCATCATAGCTTTCATATGCAACAAAATAAACTACGGATTGATTCATTTTCTTTTCCAATACAGTAAGCAGCTTTAGAGTCTTTTAACTGTGCCCCCCATTTACTTGGTTACTGCATTACGTAATTTTTATTCCTGTCTATCTATATTTAGCCTAGTGAGTGCCTGAGTGGGTTCTTCTCATCCTTACCCAATAGTAGCAAAAAGGTTTACAAAACCCCTTGATCATTAGCCAAATCAATCAGTATTTCTCTTCCCATACATTAATGGTTTGCAAAGCATGCATTTAATTACTTGTAAATACAATTCATAAAATTATGAAAAGAAGAATTTGGCATATTATATAAGTATATCATTTAATTTGTTCATTAAAAATTATTATTTTAACATTTAACACAACTATTATAAAATTCAATAATTAAGTTAAAGAATTTTTTCAAAATATATAAATTATTAATTTCTCACATTATGTGTGTGTAACCAATTAACAAAGAGAATTTGCATAAAATAAGTCAATGTAAAACAAATTCCGAATAAAAATTTTGTAATCCACATGACCTATATTATAAAATCACAAACATGTTTTACAAAAATTTAGGCTAAAATGACAAATTTTACGGGCGATCGATGCGCCCATGTCAGATTTTCGGGGCGCCCAAGTCGGTCACCTCGACCGACTAAATGGGGCCTCGGAAAGTGGATTGTGGTCGGTCGAGGCGACCGACTACATGGGTTTTTAAAAAAAAAAAAAAAGTAGTCGGTCACCTCGACCGACTACAGCTAGTCGGTCGAGGCGACCGACTATCCACCCGTTTGGAATTATTTCCTAACGGGTGGATTTCGTTCTCTATATATACCCAAATACACCAAAATATTTTCCACATCCGAAAATACATTTCAATCTTCTCTAAAAAATCCACTTTCAGAATTTTATCGAAATGGCGAATTGGTTGATTACAAAATTTAATGTAAGTTAACTACATATTTTTAAGCAATTTATTAAGTTTTATTCGTTAAATTCATACGATTCGAAATTATTCTCTAAATATTTCGTAATTTTACGTAGTCGTTGATGGTGGGAGGGTCAAAACCACCGGCCCCATTTGATTTAAACGAGGAGTATGTTGATGACGGCGATGGAGGATATGAGGTTTCAAATGAGCACAATTACGACGTCGTTTGTAATCTAGAATCAAATCAGGTATGTAAATCTAATTTTATGAAGTTTAGAAATTAAGATAAAAAATTCTAATTAGTTTTTATTATTATCATAGGTTATTCAGTTTCCAGATTTTTCTAATTATTTTGAAAATAATTGTGAGTGGGAGGAACGAGATCATATGATACAGTGGGCCCGTAAGATAGGGAGAGGGTTAAACATTGTACTCACCATCAAAAACTCTTGGCCGGCAAAGATTAGTTTGGGATGTGTATTAGGCGGTGAGTACAAAGCGGGAAAAAAAGGCATACCGCGTAAAATGGTTAAGAATTTAGGTGTCGGTGATGAGCTTAAACCTTGTCCTCGTACTAGAAAGAAGGGTTGCCCATTCGAGTTGATAGGTTGGAGGGACAGAAAGACCCAGAAGTGGCACTTAAGGGTAGAATGTGGTAACCACAACCATGACCTTTCCACCAGTTTAGAGGGCTATCCGTTTGCGGGACGACTGACTAAGGACCAAAAGATTGATGCAAGAAATATGGCTTTGGCAGATATAGAACCTAGGAAATCCATGACATTCCTATTGGATAAGTATCCAGATATGGTCACATCAATGAAGCAGTTGTATGATTTTCGATACGATGTGTTTAAAAAGGAGATGAACGGAATGGGGGTGAGCGAATTTGCGATTCATTTCTTAGAGTCTAATCAATACTATGTCAACTACCGAACTGCGAAGGGTAGCCGTAAGGTACTAGACATCTTCTTTGCCCATCCGAAGTCGATCCAGTTGCTGAAGTTGTTCCCTTACGTCGTTGTGATGGACTCGACGTACAAAACAAACATGTAAGTCGTTTTATTACCTATGATGTAGTAGTATATTGAAGTACACGCATTAAATCTCATTGAATTGACATTGTAGGTACAACATGCCTTTGTGCGAAATGGTTGGATTTACATGCACCGGCAAGACTTTTTGTATTGCTTTTGCGTTAATGACAAGGGAGATTCAAGACCACTATGAATGGGTGTTATTCCAATTGAAAGAGGTCTATAAGCTGGTTGGAAGAGAGCCAGAAGCCATACTGACCGATCAGGATATGGCTGAGGTGAATGCTGTCGATAACTTATTTCCCAAAGCCAAACATATGCTTTGTTGGGTGCACATCCAACGCAACTGTAGAGCATACGCGTTGGCAAATGGGTTCAAGGATAATTCGGCGGACTTTTTTGCGAACAAAGCGTGGGAGCTATTCTGTTCGACGACCATGTGGGAGTACGAGACACGACTCCAAATGGTGAAAGAAGTCGTGGAGCCAATTTTATTTACATATCTCCAGAAAACTTGGCTCACCCTTTGGCGTGATCGGATTGTGAGGGCATTCACCGACCACCGCTTCAACCTTTTTACGAGGACCACAAATAGGTAAAAATAAACTAGTATCGATTGGTCCGCCTCCAAATCCATCTTGGGTGTTGGGAGGGGCTGTTGGAGGTTGGGAATATGAAGTCCCGGCATGAGACTGGGTTTGGAAATAAGGTTGGGATGGTGGAGGTTGGGAATAAGAAGTCCCCTCGGCTTGAAAATAAGGTTGGGATGGTGGAGGTTGGGAATAAGACGTCCCCGCCTGATTCTCAGCTTGGAAATAAGGACTCAAGGGAGTAAAAGAAATTGTATCTTGAATCCAAGTATCACCCTGTGGGTCAGTCCGTATGTCGGTCTGGGGAGTGAAAGCATTATCGAATTCAGTATACAAATTCCTAGTTGGGGTTAGGTTGGTGCTGTGTGGGGTGTGTTGGGAAGTGGATGACCCCCACAAATTCTGATAGTCGGGGGTTGTATATTGGGTGGACGATTGGTTAGGTGGAAACGGTGATCCAGTAAAATCGTGTGGTGGTCGGGGGTTCGTACCCCCAGACGTATACCACTCCATATATCGGGGATCGCTCGTAAGCATATCTACATAAATAATGTATGACCACTATCATATATAATGTATTAAATACTATAATTACTTATCAAATAAAATTACTATGAGATCAAATTAAAAACATTCTAATATGAATAATAAATTAAATTGAAATACTAACAAATAAAATTAAGATAATTCTAAATTATTATTATAAATAGATCCGACTAAACTTGATGATTCAAAACGTAAAATTTTAATTTACATACCTAAAAACCCTCCCCAAGTGGCGTAGCTACTTGATTTGTGATGTCGAACTCGAACGCATTTGGAGCGGTTGGTTGAACCGGTACCTCCTCTTGCTCTACATTGACTTGTATATCCGCAGCATTCGCCCCTTCATTCAAATTTATTTGCGACGATTGGCCATGTGAAGATTTAGAACGGTTTTTGCTCTTAGATTTGCTTAACCCGAAAGACCACCCTTTTCTCATTTTTTACACTTTTTTTTTCTCTCAATTGAATTTTTTTTTAACTCTCGGCTTGCTTATGTACCAAATGGAGGAGTTGAGGGCTATATATAGCCCTCAACAATTGAGCACCAACGGCTCTTTGCTTTTGCAAAGAGCCGTTGGTTTTTTTTAAAAAAAAAGCCCCAATGTAGTCGGTCACCTCGACCGACTACACTGGGCCCCACACGCTATCTGCAGATAGCGTGTGGTGTTATTTAAAAAAAAAAATATATAGTCGGTCACCTCGACCGACTACAATCTCGTCGGTCGAGGCGACCGACTTGTTCTGACATGGGCGCCCGTCATTTCTGACATGGGCGCCCCGTATTCCCCAAATTTTATTTCAAGAAAATTGAAGGCTAAATTGACAATCTTTTTTAAATTATAGTTTGCATACTTTGAGAAAACTAAATATGGGACAATTACTAGTATAATTTTGATTCTCACCTGGAAGAAGAAAAGAGAAAATGAAAGGGGGGTGACAATTACTAGTATAGTGTATAATGAAAGGGTTTTTTTTTGGAGAGTGTTTACTTGAGTAATGGTTCATTACTAAAAAAGTATAAATACTAACAGAAACAAAGTCTACCATTCATTTTCTCTTTAATTTGCCATTAGCCAAACAACCCTTGAATTCCTCTTAACAATAATTCACCATCAAGCTTTTAATTTCCTAGGAATTATATAAAAGCAATCATTCATAATCCAGGAATGATGGATGGAATTTGTGACACACTACAGCTCAGAGTTTTGCCCCTCAGATTCTGTATACTCGAAAGCAAACATGCAAAAACAGAATATATACTATTGTGGAGCTAGCTTAAACTACATTTATCAGACACCAATTAATTAATTATATAATTTCAGATTCTTCTAATCAGCTGCAGCTAAAGTAATTACCTGGAAAACTTGATTAATTACTAAGGTGTAAGGTACTTATAATTTTTAAAGATCCATTTGCCTAACACCTGGAAAGTAAAACCTGATAAACTAAGAGCTAAAAGTAGTTACCAAAGATTATTTTTCCATCCAAATGCATAATAATGGATCCTGCAGTGCTTGATGATAATAGCTTATCAATATATTATAACTAAAGTCGAATCTCTCTATCCTACGTATCATCGTCTTAACTATGTTACATAGGCGTTTTAATTTTTTAATTTACCTCTTTACCCTTCTTTTATTTAAGTATTTACAACCCTTATATTATAACAATATTACTCATATATAATTATATTTAGAAATCTTAAATTTTGGCAACTTTTATTTGGTGTGTAATCCATTATGGAATAATTTTATTGAATACACTAATGTTACTAATATTACTAATCGTATTACTAATATACAATTATATTTAAAGATTTTTAAATTTAATAAGAAACATAATTTTCATTATTAAATAATTTTTTAATTTAATAATATTACTAATATACAATTATATTTAGAGATAATTTTTTAATATAATAGTACTACTAATATACAATTATATTTAGAGTTCTTAAAATTTGGCAAGTGATAGAAACATAATCTTCATTATAAAATATTTTTTTAATATAATAATATTACTAATATATAATTTTATCTGGAGATCTTAAAATTTCGCAAGTTTAGAAACATAATCTTTATCATATAACATTTTTTAATCAAAATCCGTACAAGGTACGTGAACAAATGCTAGTATGTATACTATATGCTTATTAACTGAACCTGGATTAATTAGCAATTATGTATAAGTTTTGTTTAAACAGTGAAAATTAATTGTCGAAGGTATTTTAGCTAAGAAACAGTGTGTTGGGTACTTGGGTCAGTAACTATATGTAAGTGACACGGGCCGCGGTCCCCAGTCCACGAGGTCGCCCGAATTCATATGCCAAGACCGTGTCAAAGACCATCCGAAAGATTCTAGAGACATCGGGGATATTTCCGGAGGCATCGGGAAGGATTCGGGGCATGGAGGCAACAAGGGCGTACACCTTCTAGAGGATTCTGGAGGGATCGGGACTCCTCCGGGGCGTTCGGGAAGCCAAGGCATGAGAGAGCCCATGGGAAAGGCTACATGCCAAGGCGCGCCCCCTCTAGAGAATTCTAGAAGAGGCGCGCCCCATCCGGAGGTCTCTAGCAACGGCGCGCCCAAGGGAGAAGGCAAGGGACCAGGCGCGTCCCTTCTGGAAGGTTCCAGAAGAGGCGCGCCCCTTTTGTGCAAGGGCGGAGCACAGGCGCGCCCAGGCGCGTCCCACCAGAATGTGTTGGAAGCTTCTAGCAAGGGTGCGACCCATCTTGAGGGGCTTGCCATGGGCGCTCCTCCTTGGGATGATTCTAGATTAGTCTAGGGAGTACCTAGTCTAGAATGTTCTTGGGTTTTAAGGGAGGCCACGCCTATAAATAGGCCATGGCTCTCATTTGGCAAGGCATCCAAGTTCCACTCAAGTCCCACTTAGCATTTCTTAGGCAACCAAAGCTCTAAGCACTTAAAGACACTTGTAAAGCTCTCTTGTACAAAGCTTTTCTTGTTTAATACAAAGTCCATTCCCACAAAACCAACCATCTCCTTCTCTTGAGCATTCGGGTCAAGGCCTGACTTAGCCATTCGAAGAGGTTCGATCTAGCTAAGGGCCACACAGGTTCGAGAAGAGTCTCAGCCCGTGTCATAAGCATATTGTCGGTTAGGATATAGGGTGGGTTTGAGTGAGAATAATCGCCCAGGGAAGAACTAAGAATACCTTTGGTTGTTCGACCTCAATTCTCTCTTGCGTGATGGTTCTCGATCATTGGATATTGTTACATCATATATAGTTCATTAATTTTTCTATTGTGTGTACATGAACACATAATAATAAGTTAGTTTCGAATTGGGGCATGTAAGTGGATCTTTTGACTTTTATAAAGTGTCTTTGAGATAAATATAACCATCATATCAATTTTTGGTGCACTTTAACTAAATTAAGTTATTGTTGTTAAATATTTGAATTTTAGTTTTTTAGCCTTGCTCTTGTTATCTTTGGGTCTATCGGAGAACACCCTTCTTCTGGGTACGGGGGTGTGTACATCTGACCCCAGATTATCGTCAAATATTTGATGTTGTTGCTGAATTGCTGTTGTTGTATTCTCTAGAATAAAATAATCAAATTTTAGAAGAAAAAAATTAAAATTAACATATAAATATCATTTTTTTTTCTAAATTTAGAAAAATTAATGTATTCCCAAGGCACGTAGTAGAAAAATTCATAGTCCATTTAATAGATTTTATCACATCCTTTAAATAAATACTTACTTTAGATATAAAAAAAAAAATGGGTAGTGTTGGGTTGGACTCAATGACCTTGGATTCGTGTCATTCACAAGTTGGGTAATTCGACATCATATCTACCCTTTTCATTTCGAGTTATGATTATTTTGGATTCTAGGGTTTTTTTAAGGCTGCATTATTTCAGGTTCGAAAAGTTTCAAAATAAGCCCTAACTAGTTGAAGTCTCGTGATATTTACGGGATAATTTTATTAAAAAACTATACAAATTCTACGATATTAATTTAAAATACTAAATATATTTATACATGTAAATTTTTCTTCTTTTTTTCAAACTTTGATTTAAGAAAAAATCTTTAATATGAATGCATAAAAAGATAAAGAAAATATAATTTTATTAATTTAAATTAAAATTAAAATTTTTATTTTTATTGACATTTACATATAATCTTAGTCATCAACATAAAATTATATCTTTTTCTCAAAATAAAAATATATCAACATAACAAATACCATTATATAGATATAAAATTTATACTTGAATAGTAAGATCCTAAATCTTGTTAAGAGATAAAAATATTAAAATATTATGGAAAATATCATCTCACAGGAATTTATGTATATAAAAATTATATAAATATGTTATCTATTGTAGTAAACTAATACATAATTCATAAATAGAAAATTATATACATAAAAATTTATATAAACATTTTATCTATTTAGTATATATAGCAAGAATACTATAATTTGTTACAAAATTTGTTAAATATAATATCACATTGGTTTATTAAAAAATGCCAACATATCATCCATATTAAATTAAAAAAAACATAGAGATAAAAAAATTTATATGTAAGGTGGGGCTAGATAAAAAATATTCTATATTTACATAAACAAAATAAAAAGGATATTAAGAAAAATGCAATGTAAATTTCTATCAAAATTCAATTTAAGCAAGTATTCATCAAGATTTGTAAATTTTTCTATTTTTTTTTATCAAACTTTGATTTAAAAAAAATCTATAATATAAATGCATAAAAAGATAAAGAAAAACTAATTTTATTAATTAAAATTAAAATTCGAATTTTTATTTATTTTTTGACATTTACATATAATCTTAGTCATCAACATAAAATTATATCTTTTTCTCAAAGTAAAAATATATCAACATCACAAAATTTATTATTTAAAATTATATCATTATATAGATATAAATTTTATACTTGGAGCTCAAACCTTGTTAAAAGATAAAAAAAAATATTAAGACCTTAAATCTTGCTAAGAGATAAAAATATTAAGTTAATATGGAATTTATTATCTCATAGGAATTTATGTATATAAAAATTATTTAAATATGTTATCCATTGTAGTAAATTAATACATAATTCATAGATAGAAAATTATATACATAAAAAATTATATAAACATGTTATCTATTTAGTAGATATAGCAAGAATACTATAAGTTGTTACAAAATTTATTAAGATATAATTTCACATTAATTTATTTAAAAATGTCACATGATGCAAATTTTACAACAGACTTGAGTTCTGCTTTATAATGTATTAGAGTAGATAACTTCATACAAGTTTAGGTTAACTTAAAAAATCAAAGTAGTTGTAAAATCTATGTCTTGAAAATGTCCGAATAGAAAAATGCTTTTCTTAGAATGTGGGAATTAAGCCCTTTCACAGCTTAGAATCTAATGGCAAAGCCTATAGAGCTAGTAGTGAATATATATGTTGATAATTAATTAAGATTAATTTCATAGATGAATTATGTGGTATGGACCCAAATTGGATTTGGTGGTCATCTATTGTTGTTGTTGTCCAGCACGCCCATTTGCATGGAAAGGAGAGCTTCACCACTATCAAGTATCAAGCTTATCTAGGCATTTGGGAAATTAAAGATGAGGTAAAAAGACATGAACGTTCATAGAAAAACCTCCCAAATTACCCTCTCTACTCTACCTAGCTACCTCTTCATCGATTAATCAAATACATGCACATAAATATATTCCTTTTTTTCTTCACAGCATACGAGAGATCTTCCTTTCATTCCTCAATCATCTTCGACTTTTACCCCCTTTTTTTAACCTATTGATCCTTTTGTTAACCCCATACCAACATGCTAGCTATTTATTTAATTGGGTCCTCTTTTGTCCTCAAGGCCACTCCATCGACAATTGTCATTTTAGAATTTGACATAACTTTTACATAATTCTAGTAAAAAACTACAAGCTTTTTTCAAATTTTATACTAATTTTTAGAATTTGACATAACATTAACATGAAAAAAGCACCACTAATTAAATTAACCTTCCAACTTGAATCGTCCATCCCGCGACCACACCATAAGAGATCAATATTCACTGATGAATCATGCTTTTTGCAATATGAATCGATAAAAGGGAAATTATGAAGAAAAGCTCAGGATGTACACAATCCATCGATCGATCATCAGAAACAAAGGAAAGGAAAAAAGCTAAGTGTATACCGATTAGCTAGAGGACTTTCAAGGTCAATGTAAAAATAGATAGAGCAGTTTTTCCACAAACTACAGGACTCATTCTATCATAGACACCGTTATGTTTGACAACTTCAATAGGTGGGGTCTCAAAACATCATCCTTTTTTTTTTTTTGATTATGTTCAAAACATTATCGAGGCTAAAGTTCATGCAAAAAATTGGCAAAGGGTAATCTAAAATGAATGAAAAATTATGAAAATATTTTCTATTCAAGTCTACAAACTCATCTTGAATTTTTGCTATGTAACAACAACATGAATTATTAATTATATATATAACAGATCGATACATGTGAAGTGTGAACAGATAACACCACTCTGATTTTGAAAGACATTTATATTCATTGCAAATTATGTACCTCAGAGATCGCCATTGCCTAATACCACTTAGCTTGTAGTTAATTTCTAATGCTATATAATAGAAACCCAAAGTGTTTCATTTATCAGAGAAGAAATTATTGGTCCTCAGTCAAAAAGAGCTCCCATCTTAGATGTCCTAAAAAGACAAAAGAAAGGGGAAGCAAATAAACACTAAGCTAACAAAGCAATATGCAAAGCTATAAAAGGGGATTTGAATAGAGTATAAAGGAAATGCAATAAAAAAAAAATACATGATAAATATAATTTGGAGGGAGCAAAACCACAATAAATTTCCTTCTATAGTTAACCCACACTTAAGTGCTGTTTGATTAAATATGGGATATATGGGAAGTGTGGTTCTTAGGAAATTAATTTTTGAGAATTTTATTACATGGAATTTGCAAAAAAAGTGTTTGGTTAAAAATTTTTAGGACATAAATTTCTACATTTTGTTTAGTTTGATCTGAGAAATCGTGGTAATTTATATAAGGGAATTTGTAATGTGTGCCGCCCATGGGCACACAATAAACATACCAAGTTTGGTAAATTTGATTTTTGTTTGTTAATTGTAATTTTTTTAAAAGGGTTCATTAATTCCAATTTAGGGAATATATAGTTTGAAAATATTTTTCAAAATTAACATAGTTATTGTGTGTCCATGGGCACACATTAGCCGAACCGTTAATATAAAGCTACTATTATAACTATTGTCTATAAAACATAGTTGATTTATTTATGGGTAAATTAAAATTTTTATAATAAATAAAATTTGAAAGATATTAGAATAAAAAGCTGAAAGTAGATCTTAATCACCCCTACAAATTAATTTCTAATTTCTCAAAGTAATTGAAATTCACATAATTTAATTCACATAATTTTAATTAATATTTTTTTTAAAACACACACATATTGAAAAGTAATTCCTCCCGAGTCTTTTCAAATCTTAGATTTTATAAAGTATAAAAAAATTTCATTCAACCAAACAAGCACGTAGTAATTTAAAGTCACTCATATACTTCGATCCTTAATTATGTGCAAAAACATAAAAAAAAATAGTAGTAGTAAAATAAGTACATGATAAATATCTTTTCACTTGTTTCACCATCAAGCCATTCACAAGCCTTATCATTTACTTAAAAAACAAGTTAATTAAATAATAATCATCTCTTTTTCTCTGTTACCACTTTTCCTTAAAGGAAGCCACTCTCACATAGAAGAAGAAGAAGAAGAAGAAGAAAAAAAAAAACTAAAGAAATAATAAAAGCAAAATATGGCATTATCTACTCAAAAGGGTTGCCCTTTTTTATGCTTTTAAGCTGCAAACAAGCATCTTCGGCAAGTATGCAGCCATGTGGGGAGAAAGCAAATTCTATTAACATTGTATCACAGAGTTAAGTTAAGCAATCTGATTATACTACTACTCCGTATATATTAATTAATCTGAGAGAAAGAGAATACTTAAAACAGAATGAAGTGGACATACTTTATAGATAAACATGGAGGGAAAAAGTTGCTCTAATTTTGACAAGACAGCTTTCTTAACATAAAGTTGATGGAATTACGTACCACACACCCCTTTTCCTAAAAAGTCTCTAATTATTTTATTTGTCTTGCTTTCCATTTTTCCTATTAAACAATTCAGATATTTCAATGTGATACAAGTTTAACTTGTTAATTATTTCTCCTTGTATGGAGAATTAATAGCATATCTGGTACAAAGGAAATGTAAGTATGCGGCAAAAGAAACAAGGCCCAAATGAGAATCTAAAAATGGGTCCATCATTTTTGGCCCAGTCCAATAATAGAAGATAATGGTTAATTTTTGGGCCAGAACACTGCAAACCTTGAGTTTAGTCAAAAGTTAACTACGAGACTATTATTTGTAAAGGTAACTGAGAAAATAATGGTGAAAAGGAAGGGACAAAAAAAATGATAACATGAGATTAGTCAAAAGTTGATTAAATCACCAATGTACTACATCGTTTGGCACTCGGTTAAAAAGAGTTTGGTGAAATGCTTTCAATTATGAACTGCATTTCTTCTTCTTCTTTTTCCCCATATAATACACAACTTAGGAGCTAAGATTCTAAGAGACTCTCACCAAATCAAAGACACAAAAATCCAGTAGAATAAAGCAGAGTGGTTCAACATGTAATTAAAAAGAGAAATGATAAGCTCAAAAAAAGAATGCTAAATACGTGGGGGCACTTTGCCAACCTGAGTCCATCGAAACATATTCACAAATCGGGCATTGTCTTAATGGTGAAGTATGAAAAGACAAGTGATACACAACATAGGAGCCAAGTGTTTCTGTACAATTATGAATTCATGCTTGGTTTTTTTTTTTATTGTAAAGATATGGTATTTGTGAATGTAATCTTGTATTCAATAGAATACTCTGAAAGGGTTTATATACAAATTAAGCCTTGGAGCCCAAGCTAAAGATATAAAAAATATCTAAAGATATACAGAATATTCTATACATAAGGAATTATTATAAAAGAAAATATTATATCCTAATACCCCCACAAGCTCATGGCGGATTCTGAACATGAAGCTTGGAGCGTAATTGTAAGAAACGAGTTGTACCAACAGCCTTAGTGAAGATATCTGCAGTCTGATCACACGCTCGGACATGCCGAACAAGTGAACCATCTTCTACTTGTTCACGAACGAAGTAATAATCAATTTTGATATGCTTGGAGCGCTGATGAAAAGCTGGATTAGCAGACATATATGTGGCACTCAGATTATCGCATAAAATGATAGGTGGACGAACAACAGGGGCCTGGAGCTCGAGCAAAAGTTGCTGAATCCAAATAAGCTCAGTGGCAGTGAAAGCAATAGCACGGTATTCAGCTTCAGTGCTAGATTTGGCGACCACATGTTGTTTCTTGGATGCCCAGCTAATCAAATTACCTCCATAGTAAATAGCGAAACCATGGTGAGAGCGACAATCATCACTATCAGAAGCCCATCCAGCATCACAATAAGCGATTAATCGATTGTCGACCGATGACCGAATGTGTAATCCAGCAGACAGAGAACCCTTGAGATAGCGCAGAATCCTCTTAACAGCAGCCCAATGCATCTCAGTAGGAGAATGCATGTACTGACAGACTCTATTGACAGCATAAGAAATCTCTGGCCTAGTGATAGTGACATATTGTAAAGCCCCAACAATACTTCGATATATGAAGGATCAGAGATGGGATCACCTGAACGAGTCAAACGAGAGGCCGGTTCAGCCGGTGATGAGATTGGCTTAGCATCCTGCATTTTGCTGCGAATCAGAATATCCCGAATATACTTCTGCTGAGAGAGAAGAAAGAAGTTAGAGACACGAGAGACTTCAAGACCAAGAAAGTAATGCAGTGAACCAAGATCCCGAAGTGCAAAAGTTTTGTTCAACAGATGAACAAACCGATCAATATCAGCAGAAATGGAACCCGTAATAAGCAGGTCGTCAACATAGACAAGTATGTATAAAACGGAGGAGCCAAGTCTTCTGACAAATAAGGATGTGTCAGACCGACAAGAACGAAAACCATGGCCAAGCAGAAATTGTCGAAGCTTATTAAACCAAGCACGAGGAGCTTGCTTGAGTCCATAGAGAGCTTTCCAAAGGAGACAAACATGATTGGGCTTAGACTGATCAATAAACCCAGGCGGCTGCTGCATAAAAACTTGCTCCGACAAATCACCATTAAGAAAAGCATTATTGATGTCAACTTCTCGTATGGGCCAAGAGTGCTGCAAAGCAATAGACATAACAAGTCTGATAGTAGTAGGTTTAACCACTGGGCTAAAAGTATCAAAATAATCAACACCTTCTTCCTGATTATAGCCTTTGGAAACCAAACGAGCTTTGTAACGCTCAATGGAACCGTCTGCTTTCTGCTTTATCCTGTACACCCATTTACAACCAACAATGTTAGAATTACAAGGGCGCGGGACAAGTGTCCAAGTCCCATTACGCAAGAGGGCATCAAATTCAGATTGCATAGCATGTTGCCATTCAGGGCTTTTAGAGGCTTGGGTAAAGGTTTTGGGCTCTGTGTATGAATCAGGCAAAGACAGGTAAAGGATGTTTAGTGGATGTAAAGGTTTTGGGTTTAAGGTTATTCGTTTTTGAACGAGTAACCATTTGATGAGTGGAATTATCAACGGGACGGAAATAAGAGGGAATAGAGGAAGGGGGAGAAGAATCCGTACCTGGGTCTGCAGAGGAAACAACAACGAGTTCTCCATCAATGGAACGAGACACCGAGTTATCAACATGGCTAGGAGGGGTGATATGAGGGTTCGGTGATGTGGAATTTGATGGTGTGTCATGCCTCGGCAACGTCGGAAAAGAAGATGGGCTGGAGGTGGGCTCAACGGAAGACAAATGTAGCGATGATGGAGTGCGCGCAGCAGTGGGAAACTCGGTCTGGGACTCGGCTGAGTCCTGGGCCGAGGGATGTGCTGGTGACAAAGCGAGGCGAAGAAGGGAGACGGGATTTTCGGTTTGTGAATTTTGTGGTGGTGAATCGGCATGATTTTGAGCATGTAGGGGGTATGGGAAGATCGTCTCATAAAAAATGACATGGCGCGCGACGTAGACACGACGAGTAGGGACATGAAGACATAAGTAGCCTTTGTGTTTGGAACTATAACCAATAAAGACACATGGAGATGACCGAAATTCAAGTTTGTTGGCTACATAAGGTCGTAAGAATGGATAGCAAAGGCAACCAAAACACTTTAGAAATGAGTAATCTAGAATTTTACCATAAAGAACTTCAAACGGAGATTTATAACTCAAGATGGGAGTGATTGTTCGATTATGTAAATAAACCGAAGTGTGAAAAGCATGCTCCCAAAACAAAGAGGGTAATTTAGAATGAGATAAGAGAGCCAAACCCTTTTCAACAATGGTACGATGACGACGCTCTGCTTCCCCATTTTGAGACTGTGTATGGGGACAAGAGACCCGATGAATTATGCCTTGAGTTTGTAGGTACGAGGAGACATTACGGTATTCACCCCCCCCCCCCCCAGTCGGATTGGAATTGCTTTATTTTGGTGGAGAATTGAGTTTCAACCATCTTTGAAAATAGTTGAAAATGAGATAGAACTTGTGATTTCTGGGAGAGAAAATAAATCCATACAAACTTAGTGCAATCATCCACAAATATTAGAAAGTACGAATTACCATTGAAAGAAGAAACCGGGGAAGGCCCCCAAACATCAGAGTATACTAATTCAAAAGGAGAAGAACTAGAAACATGGTTGCTAGGGAGAGAGAGTCAATGACTCTTCCCAAGCTGACAAGACTCACATATGGATTTTAAATTGTTCAACGAAACAGGCAACTTAAACCTAGAAACTAAACGACGGAAAATAGACTCATGGGGATGACCAAAGCGCTCATGCAAAGTTTGAAGGGTAGTGCGTTCACCAAGGTAAGCTCGTGGTGATGGTTTGGACGGTTGTGGTTGAGCCAAGTGATAAAGCTTGTTGTCAACGGTTCCTTTGAGGAGGGTTCGCCCCTGTTTGTCCTTCACAAAACAACAAGTAGGATAAAATATCATGTAA
The DNA here is from genome assembly GCA_964016875.1 of Fallopia convolvulus. Lineage (NCBI taxonomy): Eukaryota > Viridiplantae > Streptophyta > Magnoliopsida > Caryophyllales > Polygonaceae > Fallopia > Fallopia convolvulus. Next base: position 52,325,059 of record OZ024727.1, on the reverse strand, counting down.
GCATTGTTGTCTTTCGTTAATTGGGAAACGCTAATAAGATTTTTCTTGATTTGAGGCACAAAGAGAACATTATGCAATTGAACAGGTTTAGGATAAGCAGGTAAAGTGGAATGGCCCAAATGCGTAATAGGAAGAGACATACCGTTGCCTACTTGCAAACCAACATTGCCAGTGTAATCAAAATACACAGAAAGATTACCGGAATCAGCGGTGACATGAGCATTGGACCCCGTATCAAAGCACCAATTGGGATCAACAAGTGTAGAAGGAGAATTTTCCATTTGATATGCATAAAGAGGCTGCTGAGCAAAGTTAGATTGAGGAACTGAATTCTGCTGCTGTTGGAACGAGAGGTGATCATCTCGAGTGTTGTTGTACGAGCCTCGATTGCCACGTCCACGTCCACCACGGCCGCGAGTTCCACCACGCCCCCTCGGTTGGCATAATTAGGGTTTGTAGGAGGAAACTCATTGAAATTCTGATGTTGCCAACAATTGATAGCTTCGTGCCCGGGTGTGGCACAGAGTTGACAGATCTTGCGGCCCGAGGATGAACTAGCATCGGATCCGACATCCTGCCGAGAATAAGTAGAGCGGGTGCGGCCACCACGACTTGCCACATTAGCGGAAAGAGTCGAATCAAGTGTAGCCGGTTGATTGGAAGCATTGATATGCTCCTCTTCTTGTAATAATAAACTGAAAAGCTCATCAGAAGAAATAGGATGTCGCTGCATATTGTAAGCGGTCAAAAACGTCGAGTAGGACGAATCTAAGCCATTAAGAAGATACTCAATAAAATCATGATCAGAAACTTCATAACCACATTCAGCCAGAGCATCAGAAAAGCTCCGCTTTTTCTCAACATATTCTAGAATAGACAAATTTCCTTTTGACAGATTCTGTAGTTGATGCTTAAGAAACATGGATCGAGCCCTAGTTTGGGCAAAAAACATGCGCTCGAGAATAGCCCAGGCCTCATGAGTGGTCTTGGTGCGAGCCACATGTGCTAGTAAAGGTGTAGATAAAGTGGAACGAATCCATAAAAGAATGAACCTGTCTTTATGCGTCCAATCAACGAAAGCCGGATTGGCAGGTGGTGGCTATGTAGATCCCGATGCAACAGGAAGGGTTGCCGGTGGTGCGCTATTGGCAAGAAGAAATCGATCAACGTTGTAGGCTTCTAGAGAAGACTTGATGGTGTGACACCAAAGAACGTAGTTCGTTCGATCCAACTTCACATTCAAAGTCGGAAAGGCCAGCGAAGGAGTTGCAACGCCCGACGCCGCTGCAAGGAGGGCACCAGCGTTGGACTTGGAATGCTGCTGGTCATCGCCGGACACATCGTCGGTGTAACGAGGCCGGTGGTGGTGGCGGCTGGTGAAACGAGATCGGTGGTAGCGGCCGATGTGTTGAGGCCAGACGACGTGTTGGTGGTGGCGTTATCATCGCCCATAGTGAATGATTATGGTTTGGAAAAAAAAATTAAGGATCCTAAATTGCTCTGATTACCATGTAAAGATATGGTATTTGTGAATGTAATCTTGTATTCAATAGAATACCCTGAAAGGGTTTATATACAAACTAAGCCTTGGAGCCCAAGTTAAAGATATACAGAATATTCTATACATAAGGAAATTATTATAAAAGAAGATATTATATCCTAATATTTATATAGTTATCTAAATAAAATAGTGTGTGGTTGTACCATATATCTTCGATTTCATTAATTTCACATATATAAAGAGGAACAAATTATCACTCTAACATACAGGTATGAAATACAAGGTAATTGGATGAATATGTACTCGTTACCTTATATTATTGTACTAATCACTGAAGTATGTATCTGTGCATAGCCAACAATATGGATCAACACGTTAATCAAAGGTCATGACTTCACTTACCCCATGACAATCTGCTACATTACCAGGATAATCATCATTAAAAAAAAAGCAATTTGAGTCGCACAACAATAATCTGGGCCTAATAATTCTTACAAGGCTTACAGGCCCAAGCCCGTTTTTTAAAATGTTCCCCAAAGATATTGAGATTTTTTTTTTTTGCTTAATGAGAAAATTACAGATGGCGGTATTAATCTTTGTTTTCTATTACAAACATAATTTTGGGATTTGGATGGCAATTTATTAAAAAAAATTATAATTTGTCCGAAATAACAAACATGATTCTCTTTAGACAAGAACAAGTCTAGTTATTCTAAATGGGTTTTAAAATGTGAAGAAAACAGAGAATCTTTGTACTGATTATACAATGAGTTCGTTAGAAAAAATAATGCAATATAAATTCAAGTTTGTTTGCTTAAAGAAATGAGATACAAGCCGCACGATTATGCGATCCACATAGATTCAGTGACAACCATCTTTATAAGAGGTTTGATTACTTCTTTTCATGGTTGGATCAGAGAGATTCAGAGGTATGAATACTATATACTACAAGATTTGTGTGTAGTGAGTGACCAAATTTGCAACCGACTTTTTGAATTGGCCCTGCAAAAAATCCCCTTTTAAAATTAACATGACATTCTAAATTTTAACCCTGTAATAGTTCGATCAAATTATATAGATAGATAGATAGATAGATAGATAGAGGTTTTATAGAGAACACTTAAATATGAGAGAATCAGAGAATTTGATCTCATTGATTACATTAATTTCCATTTTTATTTCAAAAAATTATAAAATCCCGTAATTATAGGAATTTAACAATTAAATTTAAATTCGGCGCTAAATCTAACAGAATTGTATACAAGAAATCAAATGGTTATATACATGATTCTTAATTGTTATATACAGTTGCTCATAACCTGATTCATAATTGTATATGAAACCAGTTGCTCATATACAAGATTTTAATTGTTATATACATGATATTATAATGATCATACAATCCTCTTTTATTGATTCTATTCAAATTTTTAATGTATACATAAGCACGTAAAAGTATATACAAGAACATGATTCTTATATTCATGATACTAGTGTATTGGTATTTTCACGCGAAATTATGAATTGCATTCATGACTTTAAATGTGTATACATAAGTAAATGAGAGTATATAAGTGAATTCAACTATATATACATGATTATCATTTTGAATGCCAAAAAGAACCGACCGTATAACTTCACCTCTCCCGGCGTAGGAGAGGCCTTTAGCAACCCAGATTGAGATTTTGGCCGTCATTTTGTTAATGATAGTGTCATAGTCTCGGGCGTAGAGCTTTTTTTACATGAGTGGGATGCCAAGGTAACGGATAGGGAGGGTGCCTTTGGCGAAGTTAAGGGTGTTTTGGATGTCAGTTTGGGCTGCTACAAGGATACCACAAAAGAAAATTTGTGATTTGGAAAGGTTCGGGTGGAGGCCAGAGTAGGAGGCAAATTTGTCTAGGACGGATTTAATGGCTTGGATGGAGTCGGTGGTTGCCTTACAAAAGATGATTAAATCATCAACAAAACTAAGGTGGATGATTTGGGTTCTTTTGCACTTTGGATGGAATTTGAATTTGCGATTGGTGCTCAGATTTCCCAACATTCGGCTGAGGTATTCAATGGCAAGAGTAAAGAGATAGGGAGGGAGAGAATCACCTTGTCGTAGACCCTTTTTTCCTTTGAAAAATCCCTTGAGTTTTCCATTGATGTTGATGGAATAGCTAGGTGAAGAGATGTAGTTCATGATTCAGTTAATCATGTCTTGTGGGAATTGGAAGAAGATGAGGATGTCTTCAACAAAGCTCCAGTTGATGGTGTCAAAGGCCTTTTGAAAATCGACTTTAATAGCACATCTAGGGGAGATGTTCCTGGTACCATATTTTGCCATGAGCTCTTGGTAGAGGTGGATGTTATGACAGATTGATCTTCCTTTGATGAAGGCCCCTTAAGAGTCACTTATAATGCTAGGAAGAATTGCTTTAACTCGCTCGACAATGATTTTTTGTGTGGATTTTGTAGAGGGTAGAGCATCAAGAGATTGGACGGAAGCCAATGATGGTTGTGGGGTTGATTTTTTGGGGGGACGAGGAAGATTGAGGTATGGTTAACCTCCTTGAGAAGGTGCCCGTTGTGAAAGAAACCAAGGACGGTAAGGGTGATATCACTCTCGATAACTCCCCAGGCACTTTGGAAGAATTTGGAGTTGAACCCGTCGGGACCGGGGGACTTGTTGGGGTTGATAGAGAAGACAACTTGTTTGATTTCATTTGGTGTGATGGGGCTGATGAGAGAGGTGCATTGGGTGAGGGAGAGGAGGGGGACATGGCTAAGGAGGGAGTGATCAGGAGGGGAGGTGGGAGTAGGGGTGCCCAAGAGAGCGGTGTAATGTTTGATGAAGGTATCAGAAATGGCGGGGTTAGTATCTAGAATTTGGCCATCAGAGTCGAGGATGGAGTTGATGGTATTGTGAGCTCGTCTTCCTCTTCTGTGGTTATAGAATAGTTTAGTGCAGTGGTCACCATCTTTTGCCCATGAAATTTTGGATAATCGGCGGAGGGAGCAAGCTAGGGCAATGTGAGATTGGACGATGTCCTGAATGCAAGCTTTCTCTCGCAGCATGAGCTTAGGATCGAGCGGAGAGAGGGTGAGGTTAGCTTGGAGGTCAGCCAGGTTGCCCCTCAGGCTGGCAAGGAAGATGAGTTGATTTTCCAGGAATTGGGAGTGAAGAGTTCTGAGCTTGGTCTTAAGAAGTTTGAGTTTTTGAGTGATTCGATAGAGTGGGAAACCCCTGATGTTGGAGCTCCAAGTGTCAGCAACAAGGCTAAGGAAGTTAGGGTGTGAGATCCATGTATTGATGAACCAGAAGGGGAGGGTTTTTTGGGGGGGTTTGGTGTCGAAGTGAATGACAGCTGGGGAGTGGTAAGAGAGGGAGGGAGGGCCAAAGAAGGTGGTGGTTGTGGGCCATATAGTCGCCCAATGGTTGTTAATAAGCGTCCGGTCAAAGTTTACACCAGGTATGGTCAGCCTAAACCTGTTTATTGTTCCATGTGTAACGTGCGCCAGCATATTTCATGTCAACAAGGTTGGTGTGTTATTCATCATGTCCCTTAACTCAGTGTTGTGGCTCCCATGATTACCACGGCTAGAGACTTTGTCATTCAATTCAAGAATAGCATTGAAGTCTCCAACTACCACCCAAGGTGTATTTATGAGTTGGATGAGGAGATGGAGGTCATTCCAAAGAGGGAGGTGTAAGTCAGGGTCATTATAAGCATAAAGGAAGGTGGCATGGAATTCAACACCGGTTTGGAGATCTCTGATGCTGCCATGAATTAATTGAGGAGACATTGAAGTCGAGATTGGTGGGGTTCCAAAGAATGAGAGTACGAGTGTAGGAATTGTAGATCAGCTAAGTTTTCATAATCTTAGTCATTGTTTAGATCGCAGCATTTAATACATTAAGCTGCATTAAATGCATCGAACTAAACACACCCTTAATTTCAAAAAATTTCGTTAACTTAACATGGCCTTCATGTTAAAAACATTTGTCAACTCCAATAATCTCATGCAAAATTATTCATATGAAAACCGCATCTTCCCAAAAGTGAGCGAGAGGGAAACGTGACACTAGGGCTTTAGTTCGTTCGTTCCACCTCTGGGCGGTGCACGATCCCGTGTTGTCTGACACCATGGAAAGGAACAAATCTACAGGAAGAAGGAGACCTATCAAGAGCTTCAAGCTTTCGCCAGCGGTGACATATTTATCTATTCTGTCGGAATCGCCAATAGTGGTCTCAATGGAGACCATTAAAACCGCCAACAAATGCCTGCTCAAGAAGAGAATTAGTGATGGAGCATGATTTGAGGCAATTCAGGAACAGGAGGCGTCGTCAGTAGGTACGAGGAAGGACCAATCAGAGCCCAACAAAGGGGAAAAGTCGGTTGAAACCGGGGAACTTGAGGGCACGTCTGAGGAGAGGTCTACATTTGATCTGATTAGAGAGATAGAGAAAGAAATGGAGTCGACTCAAAAAGAGGAGGAGTCGGACTCTCAGGAACATGTCACAGAAATCATGTAGGAGTCTCAAGAGTAGTTTGCTGAAGGTAGAAAAGTCGATAGGTCTGTGGAACACAAGAGCATGCTATCCTTCACAAATGATCTCATGTAACAAAGCCAATATAAATGGCAAAAGGCTCTTATTTGTGCTAGGTTACGAAGATATAGTTATTCGCTTCACTAAGAAAGAGGTAGAAAAGACTACTAGTAAATAAAAATTGAGCTTGCTAGGAATGATGGTAGGAGCCTATATCAATTTCATAGTGATGTAGGGTTTTGTTAGGCTGAAATGGAATGGAATTAGGGCTTCAAAGATAATACTCACTAATTCAGAAGTTTTTTAATTTTCAAATTCAAGGTAGAGAAAGATCCGGAATGGTTAATGCAACAAGGTCCCTGGTTAATTGGGGGAATCAATCCTCTAGAATTGAGAAAGTGGGAGTGACGGAGTCAAATTGGACCCTTCCTATTTTAAAAATGCAAGTTTGGGCTAGCCTCCCAAATCTAGATGTGTGCTTCTAGCATGACTACTTCTTTGAGAAGATAAGCAACGGTCTAGGTAGTCCCGTTTTTATGGATAAGGTGACTGAAAACGAGGAGAGATACTTGTATGCTTGAATTTTGTTTGAAGTGTCAGCAACAAAACCCTTAAAGGATGAGTTGGAGTTTCACGGATAAGATGGATAGCTCATCAAGCAGACGGTTAAGTATGAATGGGTTCCAAGTAGGTGCAAGGCTTGTCTTGCCTTTGGACATGCCAATGGAGAGTGTAACAAGAAGCCTAGTTATGTCAAAACCAGGAATTTCATGCTCAGGGCAAGTCGGAGGCCTACTTATAAGTTTTTGTGGGTGTAAAAAGGGCAAACAAAGCATGTTAAGGGGTATGCAAATCCAAGGGGAATTGAGAATGCAAGTAAGAAGAACAATGAGACTTGCTCAATTACTAACCTACCGACTACCACTAAGATAGGAAGGGATATGAGATTGGAAGTGATTGTTGTGCAAAACTCTAAGATAGATAGTGATAAAGAGGAGATTGATAAAGACATATCTATGGCTTTAGTTTCAAGCACCAAAACCAACCTAAATAAGCAACCAAATAAGTGGACTCAAGTCCCTAAAGGCAAGAATTGGGCGTCCTCTAGTGAAGCCAAGAAGAATGCGAGTCCCTCGGATCAAATCAACACTGAATCCAGATTTAAATTATGAGGAAAAGGGGAGAAGATGGTGGAGATAAGAGGTGGGAGGATGACTTAGACACTATCTCTCCAAATGAATAAGTTCAACTTGCCCAGTTGGAACATCAAAGGCCTCAATGAGGTCTCTAAGTGTGATTTTGTTAATACTTTTGCATATAATCACAGTGCAGATAAGCTAGAAATTTTTGAAACTAGAGTAAGGGAAAAAGCAACATTAGTTCTATTTCTAGTAACTTATTGAAGGGGTGGTCAAGAAATACTAAATGCCTAGGATCCAATGGGCACATTTGGGAATTTTTGAATGCCATAACAGTTTCAAGTGTGGATTTCTTGTTAGAAGAAGCTCAAATGATACATTGCTCTGTCAGCTCTCCTAAAGCTCATATGGATATGCTTGTTTCATTTAGTTATGCATCAAACTAGGCTCGAGAAAGGCCTCAGATATGGTAGAGATTGACTTGATCAGATTGCCTGTGCACTTAGTAGCAACCAAGAACCTTGTATTTTGATGGGAGACTTCAATGTTGTCAATAAACATAGAGAGAAGTCCATGGAAGCTGACATGCCTTTCCAAATTAACAATGATATGTGTAATTGCTTAGACAAAAATGGATTATTGGACCTTAGTTACTCAAGCGCTTTCTACACTTGGTCCAATAAGCATACAAATGTAACCAAAATAATGTGCAAGTTGGATAGGTTCGTTGCAAATCAAAGTTGGATTGATGACTTCCCCTCTTATTTAGTCAAATTTGGCCTACCAAAATGTTCAAATCACTCTCCTACTCTGTTGGGCATCATTAGTCTACATTTAATCAAGAATATAGCTTTCAAGTTCAACAATGTATGATGTGATCACCCTAATTTTATATGAACTATGCAAGGAGTTTGGAATAGAAGGGTCCAAGGAGTCAAATTGTTCATCTTAGTCACAAAACTAAAGGCACTGAAGAGGCTCTTGAGAAAGTTGAGATCTAATAGTGCAAATACAGAATTGATCAAGATCAAAGATCTTCATGGAAGCTACTTCTTGTGCAGAGTGAAATTTAGAACAAGTTCATAGAAGTGTCTCTCTTGAACATGGAGAAGAGTTTGCTTGAAGAGTTGAAAACATCAATAAGAAACAAAAACACAATCTTGCAACAAAGAGCTAAACTACACGGGTTGAAATTTCAAGACCAATGTAGTAGTTGTTTTTACAACTCCATCAGATCGAGAAAAGAAAGAAACTCCATTAGCTCCATCTAAGATGATCAAGGCAGGGTGATTACAAAAGACGGAGAGGTAAAAAGGTTGATTGTGGATCACTTCAGAAGCATTCTGGGAAGGGCAGATTTATGTGAGTCATGTGATGTAGGAGTTAATAAGGCTCCAGGTGCAGATGATTACAACTCCAAATTCTTTCAACAAGCTTGGTTAGTTGCGGGGAAAGAATTCAAATGTTATACAAGACTTTTTTTAGAATGGAAGGTTGCTTAAAGAGGTAGGATGTACTATCTTACCCCTGATCACAAAGAAAGATAATGTTGCCTTAGTTGAAGACTACATGCCTATCTCTTGTTGTTCAGTAATAAGCAAGGTTATCTCCAAGCTCATTTTGAAGTGACTCTTGTCTACGCTGCCCTCCATTATAAGTAGGACTCAAGGAGCTTTCATAAAAGGAAAAAACAATAAGCACAACATTTCAATCAGTCAAGAGATTATCAAGAGTTACACCAAAAAATATATTTGCTAACAAACTCTAAATCCATTTGGAAAGAAGGGCAACAATTGTCATTCTCATAGGACAACCTTTTTGGGAGACAAAAGGTAATTCCACCTCTAGTGCCCTCTAGAAATCTCTACTCCAAGTCAGAGATGAAATCAAGGAGTCTTTGGAGGGTGATAGGCCTATAATCATCTTAACTAGTGGAGGCAAGTATGATTGGAGAATTATGTATGACAAGTAGCTTAATGAGAAAAAGCCCTATTGAATCATGGTGTAAATGTATAAGGGGATGCTTGAATACACCTAGGGTGTCTTTTACTGCGTGGATGATTATCAGAAGAGGTGTTCAAACTAAGGGTATGCCGAAGTTCACGGGCATGCTATAGGAGGATGGTTGTGTCCTGTGTAATGATAATTGTCAGTTGACTTTGAACCATGTATGGTTTAAATGCAAGTTTTCAAAGGAATTGATGAGTAAAGTTTTATCCTAGGCTAGGATAGGGCAGAAATAACACAAAAAAGAAGACTGGAAAGAAGATTTGAGCAACTTGACAAGGAAGAATGGCTTCAACTTCAAATTGTGGATCGTCTGCTTCAACGCAATAATGTATTTTGTTTGGATAGTGATAAATAGGAAAATCTTCTAACTAGAAAGTTGCGAGGTAGAGGAGTGTACTAGAATGGTGATTAATCACCTTAAAAAATACCTTATGACTAGATGGAAAAAAAAAGAAACAGAGATAGACTTAAAAAGGATTTACTAGACTTGGCCTAAAAATAACTTAGTTAATTTAGGTTAACTTAAATAAGTTTTTTTAACTAGCCTTATACATGAATGAAATTACCACATTCATTAAAAAAAAATCTCATGGAAAATTTAAATGTACCTTTTTATGTATATTTTTTTATTAGGTAGGGATTAGGGCGCACTCCATTATGAAGGGCGTCCTAGAGCATCCATTCGGATGAAAACATTAAGTTTTAAGTGAGTCTTAATCAGCTCATCGGGAAGACTATGGCCCAATTTTGTAATTTTATCGGCCAAAATGTTACAATCCCTCGACACAAGCTTAATTGAAATATCATGTGATCCATAAATAGACACGAGGATATCAGAGATTATAAGTTCAATCTCTCATGGACATTTATTAATTTCTTTAACCGCATTAATTACTTGGAGACTATCTCCATCAATTTCTACATTCATCATATTTCTTTTTTTTTTCATTTCCTGTATGGCCTCCCTAAAGGCCAACACTTTAGCTTTTAGCGTAGACACATTACCGAATTTGCAAGTTTTTAGATCAGCCAGTCGACCAAGATGATCCCTAATTACAATTCCTCATGTTGCCTGCTTATTAGAAAGTCTAGATGCGTCAAAATTAATTTTAAGGTAATCTTGTTTAGGCTTTTTCGAGCTTCTACCTATTTTATTTTGGTGTTTCGTTTTACCTGTCTTATCTTTGTTAATATTTTCCTCATCTTTCGTCCACTGTTTTGCATTGTTCCAATTTGCGATTTGGGTTCGAATATATGATGTCAAATCCAAAATACCATTGGATTGGTCTTGTTGAAATGTTAGCTTGTTACGTTGATGCCAGATGCTCTACCAAATAATTGTCATTTCTGTGAACTCTTGTTTCCCAAGTATTTGTTTAAGTTCACTTGAGATTAGTCTAGGGGTTTTGTTGTTAGAGTCAAATTTCCTAATCAATCTAGTCGGGTTGTGGTTTACCTTCTTGGTCATGTGAATCATATATGGACATTTTGTTAGAATATGATTTGTGTCTTCGTTCGTCATTGTAGTCACATAATATACATCCTCTTGGTGTAACGACTTGTTTGTCTCGTAGACGCGCTTTTGTTGGGAGGCCGTTGTTGTCGATTTTCCATAGGAAGTTTTTAACTTTCAGGTAAGTATCCAGTTTTCATATCCAGTTATTTAGGCTCGTCGCTTGGTTTGTTTTATTAGTTATGAGCTCTATTGCCGAGGCTGTGGAAAACCACTCGTCGCTTGGTTTGTTTTATTTGTTCGACTATATCATTCAGTAGCTCATGCCTTAATTTGTCAATCTTCCATATTTTATTGTTTAATATCCAATCCGCCACTTTTGAAGTTTCATCAATATTTGTCGGATTCTTAGCATGGGTATGTAGAAGGTCTTCAAGTATCCATCTATCTTTCCAAAACTTGACCGTATTACCATCTTTAATTTGCCATATTGTTGGATCATAAACGAGTTAGCAAGAGCTTGGGAACTGGTTGTTAAGCTGTTCCCAAGGCAGCGGAAGAAACTATCGCAAGTTATTAAGACACTGAAGAAACACAGTTCCTTATAGAGGAACCCCACTACAACCAACTAGTTGTATGGGTAAACCTCTACCTCCGCTTGGAGGATTTTGAATGACCTACTTATATTATTGATTTGTTCCTTAGTTACAAACAGCCAGATTCAAACTTCTCTGTTCCTACGATTTCTACCTAACTCTAGCAACACTAATGAATCTTCTCAACTGAGTTCCTAAGCGAACAACAACCACTAAATAAGTAACTCAAACCTTACACCGAATCGCAGTTCCCTTGCTCCTGGGAACTCGGCTTCACCGTCGTCGAGATCAGACACTCGCCGCCGGGGACTTCTCTTCTTCTTTCTCTTTCTCTGTTGTGGGTATTTGTGAGTTCTGGGAGAAGTGCTCAATCCGAGCACTATTCATTTGGCTTTATACTCCAGTGAACTTGGGCTTCAATTGCATCTTTCATTTGTGTCCGAAATGCCCTTTGCTTGATGCCCAAGTTGTACTTTCTTCACATGTGACTTCGATTTGAACTAGGTCAACTTCTTGAGATGATCGGACCGTTGGATCAATCGTGACAGTCTGCTCCTCGGACTGTGCCTTCATCCTATCCAAGACAGGATCCCGTGATATGCGCTGATCGGTCCTTGTCCTCACATGTGAGTTCTCATATCGTGGGAACTGTCCTCTGCTGAGTTCCTTTGAGAGAAACTCTTCATTGTGTAAGCCTGTGTTCTCTGGTCATTCCTGGGAGTTCTTATTTCATGGGAACTCTTCATTGTGTGCTCATTCATGGAAGTTCTTTGCTAAACCTGTGTTCCTTAGAAATACTTGATCAAGGCACATTAGTTCCCTTATAGCGTTTGTCATTATCAAAACTCGGAGAAATGTATCGTTGATCCGATGTTTAGAACCAGAGGTCCCAACATCGTTCCAACAATTTCCCCCTTTTTGATGATGACAAACCTATCACAAAAATCAGCAAGAATTTCAAAGCATGATATGCAAATGAGTTCCTACGCGTGTTCCTAGGGAGCCACTTCTTGTGAATCACTGAGTTCGTACTTAGCTTTTTATGCAATTGTTCCCCCTTAGCTATAGCGTATTCTGTGATATCTTTTCAACTTAACTCATCTCGCATTTTTTGTCTTTCCCCCTTTTGACATCATCGAAAACAAGTAAACACATAGATAAGGAAGGAAGAGAACACGCAATCATACTAAAAACCATGTATTACTTAAGCAAAAATTTGTACATAGGAACACAAGAGACAATATTTGTGGGAACATTGAGGCTAGGAAAAAGAAGGGAAAGATCATTGGCTTGGGAACAGGGCATCACAAAGCCGTGTCAAGACTTGTACAAGCTTTTCCTGGCCTTTGGCAATTTGTTCTTGGTCCCTTGCCATCTTTTCTTGTTCCCTGGCGATCTTGTCAATAGTGTTGGCAATGTGCACCAACACTGGAGTGTTCCCATCCTGAGTGCCTTCACCAGATAGCAGCCTTTCGTGTTCCTGCACAGGCTCAGAGTGCCGCATCTTGTGGACAACAGAGATGTCCAATTCCCTACCTATGGTGACCTCTTCCTGGGATGTGTCGTAGAGGCCCTCTCTTAGCAAGAGTTTCTTGATGAGGCCAGCATAAGGAAGGGAGTGGGATTTGGAAGCCATGCACTTCTCCATGTGCCCCAAGATTATGCGAGGAAGATTGATGGGCTTTTTGAGGAGGAAGTGGTAGAGGATAATGGCATCAGGGATGTTGATAACAAGGCGCTTCTCCTGGCGAGGGATCACCATATTGATGATGAATTGATGAGCCAGCTTTGCAATGAGGGACAAGTGATGAGTAGAGGTGCCAGTGGTGGGAACACGGCCCTCGTAAATTGTGTTGTAAATCTCCTCACTGTTGAAGTCGCCCCAGCTCTTGGTGGGCAGTTCTTGTAGGCCCTGGACAGGGACTTGTAGTTGAAGGCGGATGGTGGAGGTTGTGAAGATGAAGTCATCGCCTTCGAGGGAGAGAGTTCCCTTGGTGCCGTTGTCATGGACCACAAAATGGTTGTAGAATCGGCGCACCTGAGAGGGATCAATGCTCACGGCCTCACTGCACATGTGTTCCCATCCTTGGGCCTTGATCAGGTCCCATAGTTGCCCGAGCCCTTCATCAACGAGCTGTTTTTCAGAGAGGATGAGTGGGGGAAGGAGCTTGCGATTCTCAGAGATGTGGACTTTCTTGGGCTTTGCTCCTTTCCCTTTCTTCTTGGAGTTCCCCCTAGAGACCGTAGTCTTTCCTTTTTGCTGAGGGGGGTCAGCCGCTTCGATCAGCAGTGGGCGGGTCCTTTCCTCTGGGATCTGTGCCGACACCACCATTTGTTGTTCAGTGGGGGCCTCTTCTTCCTCTTCAGCGTCATCACTGGAGGTCCCTTCATCATTGGAGGAGGTCAGCCCTGTTTCCTCCTTGTCGTCTTCCTGACGACGACTGCTTGTCTCAGCACCGTCAGTTGGTGTTGGGTTCCCTTCTTCTTGGGCATTGCCCCCTTGATTTTCGAAAGGCCCGTTGAGTGCGCCTTCGAATTCTTTTTCGAGGGCCTTTAGTTGGGCTTCCTCTTCAGCAGTTCCCATCAGAATGGGGGCATTGGCCTTCTGGCGAACAAGGATTCCGATGGGGAGATTATCCTCGTCGGAGTCGAGGTCTATTGTTTTCTGGGCCGAAGAAGATGGGGAAGGGAGTTTGAGTGTAGTGGGAGAAGAGGGAGGTAGAGGAGAGTTTTGTGGAGTTGGGACCTTGGGAGTGAAAGGAGGAGGAGTAGGGGTGCGAGCCTTGGGACTTGAGGTCCCAGAGGCAGATTTTGAAGGGATGGGAGATGTGGGAATGGGTGAGGTGGGTGGGGGAACTCTGGGGGAGGAAGAGGGTGGAGGGTTAGTAGTTCCCACAACCATGGGAACAGGTGAGGAAGTGGTTATCGTGGAGTCCCTGGGACCGGAAGTCTCAGGGATTGATTGGGGACGAGGGAGAAAGAGATTCTCGACCTCGGATGGGTGAATGACGGCATAGGCGTCAGGTTTGGATAGATTAAGGACCTCCTCCATGTTGAGGAGGGATTTTTTCTTTGGAATGGGAAGAGATGGGGATGAAGAAGTGGAGATTTGGGAGTGTTTGCGTTTGGAGCTATGTTTGGATTTTGAGGAGTGGTGTTTGGATTTTGAGGAGTCTTTGGACGAGTGTTTGTGTTTGGATTGTTTGGGTTTTTCGTATTTAGAAGGAGGTTCGGATCCGAAAGTTTCGACGATGCGAACTTCGGAGGAAGAGGGAGGTGGAAGAGTGGAGGTCGGCGGTGCTGAAGGTTGCGCCACCGAGGGAGGAGGAAGAAAGGGACTTACATAATTGTAAAGTCCCTCGATGAGAACATCGCGAAGAGCTTCATTTTGCTCCTTCTCGACGTCCGCCATCATGGTGAGGAAGAGAGCTTTAGGGTTGTTTTGGATCCATGCCTTCATCTCGGCATAAGAATGGGCCGGAGCCATTTTTAGAAAGGTTTGGGAAAGAGAGTGTTTTGGAAGTTTTCTCGAAGGAGGGAGGAGGCAAAGTTGCAGAGAAGGAGGGTGACAGGGAAGGATGAGGAAGAAGGAACCCAAAAGTGGTAAAGTAGGGTTTTATTGAGAGAGAGAGAGAGACGAGGGTAGAAAGGGAAGTTGAGAAAGGCCTCGATAACCGTTGGCCAATAAGAGCGGAGAGCCGTTTCAACTTCTCGAGCATGCCTCTAACACGCGTCATTTTCTTCCAGGGGAAGTCTTTTGAATTTTTTGAGTGCTTGGCCCAAAACGCTTCAGAGTCTGACACAATTTCCCATTTCCCTAGTGACGGTTCATCTTGTCAGATCCAGTGTTCCCTTGCTTGTTAGCACCAGTTCCCATGATCTCTAGAAAGGTCGTATTGAGTGGAGAGGTTAGGGGAACTCACACTCAATTTTCTTTGTGAGGCTGAGGAACTCAAAAGAGAACCAGACAATTGCAACTCGATTTTGGGATAAAGAGTGAGGCTCATGAGAAACGTTTGTCGGGTCCTTAGCTTAGGGTAGGTTTTATGATCAAACGTCATAGTGGCTTGTAGAGAGGGTTAAAGGGAACTCTGGTTGATCATTTTGGGTCAAAAGAAATAATGTTCCTTTATACACATCAAGCTCTAGACTAGTAATATGGCAAAATGAAAGCATTGACTCCTACAGTTCCCTATCATGCATTTCTAGTTAGACTAATCAAGCATTGAGGGAGAGACAAACAAGGACTTGTTTAGTTTAGAGTTATCATCCCTAGAAGCATTCGAAAACGCTGGTAGGGACGTCTGTCTAAAGCTTTGGTGAGAATGTCCGCAATTTGCTCTTCCGTTCTACAATGTTGCATAGAGATGTTCCCATTTTCAACATTGTCACGTAGAAAATGATGCCTAATGTCTATGTGCTTAGTCCTAGAATGATGCACAGGATTTTTGGAAATGTTAATGGCACTAGTATTATCACAGAGTATAGGAACTGGGCCAAATGACATACCGTAATCCTGAAGTTGGGACTTGAGCCATAGTACTTGGGAACAGCATGATGCGACAACCACGTATTCTACTTCAACTGTGGAGAGTGCCACTGAATTTTGTTTCTTGGATCCCCAAGAGACTAGGCATGACCCAAGGAACTGGGTCATTCCTGATGTGCTCTTTCTATCAACTAGGTGCCCAGCAAAATCTGCATCTGTATAAGCAATGAGCTCAAGGGAACTGTTCCTTGGATACTAGAGGCACAAGTTGTCGTTCCCTTTGAGGTACCTGAAAATCCTCTTCACCTCTTTCAGGTGTGATTCTTTGGGATTAGCTTGAAAACGTGCACATAAGCACACTGAGAACATAATATCAGGCCTACTAGCAGTTAAGTATAGGAGAGAGCCAATCATACCTCTAAAGTTCCTTTGATCAACACTTACCCCTGTTTCATCAGCATTGAGCCTGGAATTTGGGGAGATGGGAGTGTCAATGGGCCGTGAGTGGTCCATCCCATACTTGACTAGCATTTCTTTGATGTATTTCTGTTGATGAATCCTTGTTCCCTCCTTTGTTTGAGAAATCTGGAGTCCTAGGAAGAACGTGAGTTCCCCTATGAGACTCATATCAAACTCACTACTCATGAGGTCCTTAAACTTCTCTACAAGAGTTTCGTTAGTTGCTCCAAAAACAATGTCATCAACATAAACTTGAACAATCAAGATATCCTTAGACTCCTTTTTAAGGAAAAGAGTTTTGTCTATGGAACCTCGAAGGTATCCATGAGACAGAAGGAACTGAGCAAACCTGTCATACCATGCTCGAGGAGCTTGTTTGAGTCCGTAGAGGGCCCTCTCCAGGAAGTAGACGTGGTTGGGTAGCTTCTCATCTTCGAATCCTGGGGGTTGGGCTACGTATACTTCTTCCTTGAGGTGCCCATTGAGAAATGCCGTCTTCACATCCATCTGGTATAGCTTGAATCCTTTGTGGGCTGCATAGGCTATGAGAAGGCGAATGGCCTCGATCCTTGCAACTGGTGCGAAGGTCTCGTCATAGTCGATTCTTCTTCTTGTCTATAGCCTTGAGCAACCAGACGAGCCTTGTTCCTAGCTACGGCCCCAGTATCATCTAGTTTGTTCCGAAACACCCATCGAGTTCCTATGATGTTCTTGTTTTTGGGCCTTGGAACTAGCTTCCATACCTTGTTCCTCTCAAATTGGTGTAGTTCTTCTTGCATAGCTTGGATCCAGTCTGGGTCCTTTAGAGCTTCTTTTATGCTTTTTGGTTCCACCATTGAGACAAAGGCATTAAAAGCACAAAAATTATTGAGAGAAGAGCGAGTTAGAACACCTTTTTCATATGGAGTGATGATGTTGTCGATGGGGTGATCTCTCTTTTTTTGGTAGTTTCTTGTTGGAATGTGTGAGACGTCAACCTGTTCCCTTGAATCTTCTCCATCTGTGTCTTGAGTTTCCTCTTCCTCAGGAGAACAGTTATGTTCAGCTTCTTCGCTGGGACTTTCGTCAGGATTCTCTTCGGAGTTCCCTCGTTGTTCCCCCTGAACACTAGATTCTGGTGCATTTTCATTTTGAGGAACGAGAGAATTGGAGGCATCTTGTGGTTCTTCAGTTGAAGAGGGAACGTCAAAGGAGCTTTGATCTGTGGAGTTTTGGTCTCCTTCGTTGTTCCCTGATTGTGGGGCATTGTTCCCACTTGGATAGTCTTCATCTTTCTTTCTTGGTTCATCATCGTCGTCTTCTTCTTCTTGTCCGACCAGCTTAAACAGAGTTCCCTTTCCTTGAACCTCTGTTCCCACCTTTACAGACTTCTCGTCGAAGATGACGTGAATGCTTTCCTCTATCTTCTTGGTCCTCTTGGTATAGACCCTGTACGCCTTGCTATGGGAAGAGTATCCCAAGAATATCCCTTCATCGCTCCTGGGATCAAATTTGCCAAGGTTATCTTTCCCATTGTTGTGGACGAAGCATTTGCATCCGAAGGTCCTAAGATGAGCGATATTTGGCTTTCTCCCTTTGATGAGCTCATAGGATGTCTTCTTGATCAAGGGTCTGATCATGGCTCGATTCAGGATATAAGTAGCTGTGGAAATGGCTTCAACCCAAAAGTACTCTGGAACTCCGCTTTCAAACAACATAGTTCTAGCCATGTCTTCCAAGGGCCTGTTCTTCCTTTCGACAACTCCGTTTTGCTGAGGAGTGCGAGGGGCCGAGAAGTTATGAGAGATCCCATGTTTGTCACAGTATCTAAGGAACTGTGAGTTTTCATACTCTGTTCCATGATCAGATCTGAGAGCCTTTAGTTTGAGTCCCATGCTGACCTCCATTCTTGTGATTAGGACTTCGAATTCCTTGAAGGTATCTGATTTTGATCTCAAGAATAGCACCCATGTGAATCGTGAAAAATCATCGATTAAAACATACATGTACCTCTTTCCTCCATAGCTTTCGGTGTGCATGGGACCACAAAGATCCATATGAATTAGCTCTAAGGGCCTGGTCGTGCTCACCATCCTTTTGGGCTTGAAGGAGGTCCTTGTTTGCTTTCCTCGAGCACATGCTTCACACATCTTGACTCCTTCAGGGTTGATTCGTGGGAGACCGACGACGAGATCTTGTAGATAGAGTTTCAAGATTTGGTTCAAACCTGCGTGTCCTAACCTTCGGTGCCAGATTTCCGTTTCATCAAGGGAACTTGCCAAGCACAGTTTCCTTGGTGGTTCAAAGTTTGTATCCACCACATATATGTTGTTGGACCTTCTTCCTTTCAGGATGATTTTGTTAGTCTTCTTGTTGATCACTAGACATTCCTTTGAGTCAAAGGTGACGATGTTGTTCCCTTGATCACATATTTAAAAGACGCTCAAGAGATTGAATCCCAGATCTTTCACCAAGTTAATGTTGCTGATTTTGATTGATTTGTTGAGTAGCACTTCCCCTGTTCCTATGATCTCTCCTTTATTTTTGTTGCCAAAGGACACGTGACCTCCTTTGGCCTTTGGGTGGAGTGAGGTGAGGTTGTCTTTGTTTCCAGTCATGTGGTTGGAACATCCACTGTCAATGACCCATGTGTTGTTCCCCCTCACTGCCACCTACAAAAAAAGGTTAGTTTTTGAGGACCCAGGCAAGATGACTCTTGCCTGGTTCCTTGCAAGGGAAGGCAGTCTCAAATAGCACATAATCAGCAATGTTAATGTCACGAGAGTACTTGTTATAGGCAAGATTCCTATGGTTGTTTCTTTTAATGGGAACTCTAGCAGGCTTGTAGGTTTGTTGATTCTGCTTGTTCCAGTACTCGTGGTTTTTCTGGGCTTGGGCCTTAGCTTTGGGACAGCTTTCCTTGTAGTGCCCATGAGCACCACAGTTCCAGCAGGTCTTATAGTATTCTCCTAGGTAGTACTTAGGATGGGGTCTCTGTATCCTGTTCCTATCCATAGTTTCCTTGTTGTACACTCTAGACCTGTTTCCCTTAGCTATTTGAACATACAACTTGTGCCCAGTGTTCCCAGTGTAATAATCTACTTCTCCATTTACCCCACTCTCCAGAACACGGATTTTCTCTTCCAAGTGTGCATTTTTCTGTTTCTCACACTGAAGCTCTAGGGCCCTGCACTCGTTCATCTCTTTTTCACTCAAGGGGGACTTCCCTTTTCTAGGGCTCTCTGACTCATACCCTATTCCGTGTCTGGATGGGACAAACTTGGTTTAAGAACTAGAGGCTTCAGAGTTCCCTTTTGCTTTACTCAGATTTTGTAGAAGGGTGTTTTCATCACTTTCTAGGGTTTTAAGCTCATTTTCAAGTTCTACGATGTGAGACACATAAGACTGAAGTTTTTCTAAAAGGGACACACAATTGGGACATGGCTCTAGACCAACTAGTTCAGCATTTGTGTGTTCCGACTTTTCCAACTTCTTTTGCAATTTAATATTATCTTTGACAAGACTTGTGAAAATTTTAAGCAGTTCAGGTTTCTCATAATTTGACAAGGAAGCAAGAACGGATTCGGGGGTTACCTCACTGGGTTGTTCCCCAGTGGTTTCTCCTAAGGCAATGGCGCACATGTCAGGTTGAGCCCATGATTCAGGCTCTTCGTCTTCATCGTCACTCCATGTGGCTATGTAGGCCTTTTTTCCTTTTCCTCGGTTGTCCGCCTCCTGAGGGCACTCCTTGGCAAAGTGTCCCTTCTTGTAACACTTGTAGCACGTTACATCCGAGAGGTCCTTTTCAGCAGATTTTCTTTGGGAACTCTGTCCTTTTCCTGAGTTCCCATAATTCTTCTTGAACTTCCCTTTGTAGAAAGATCGAAGAGCTTTTGTTACAAGGACTAGCTCTTCATCCTCATCTTCTTCAGATTCTTCATGTTGCTCTTGTACTGCCTTGATTACCTTTTCAAGTTTGAGAGCTATCCCTTGATGTGCTCGATTTTGCTCCCTGTCATCTATCTTTCTCTTCTCATATCCCACCAGTTTTTCAAAAACCTGGTGGAGCATAAGAGCCCTGTTTTCGGGATTCTCCTTGAACATCGTTCTTTCATTTGTCCATTCTCCAGTCAACCCATTGAAGAGTTGTTGAACCTTCATTTTGTCGGTGACTTCCTCTTAGTGATCCCAAGGCCAGTCATCTTGGTGCAAAGTCCATCAAAACGGGATTGGTAACTATCAACGGATTCTCCTATCTCCATCTGGAAGGTGAAGAACTCCCTTCTTGCGTTCATCTGAAGATCTTCTCGGAGGTCTGAGTTCCCAATGTGCATTTTCTGAATGGCTTCCCACACTTCCTTTGTCGTGTCTAGGTTTGCCACTCTGTCGCAGTCTTGCACCGACATGGCATTCTTGAGGTACTGGATGGCTTTGAAGTTGGCCTCCATGCACTTGTACTCATTAGGTCCCCATTTTGACAGGTCATTCTCAATTGCTGGATCAATTTTGAAGTTCCCTTTCTCAATGACGCACCAAGCTTGGTAGTCCTGGCTGCGCATCCAGTTCTTCATGTCGCGTTGCCAGACTTCGAATCTCCCAGTGATGAGCCTTGGTGGCTTGCTGTTGTTGTGACCGACTTGGGTGAGTTCGTGAGCCATGTTTAAAAACCTGCGATGCTAACACAAATCTAGAGCAACCTTGCTCTGATACCAATTGTTGGATCGTAAACGAGTTAGCAAGAGCTTGGGAACTGGCTGTTAAGCTGTTCCCAAGGCAGCGGAAGAAATAATCGCAAGTAATTAAGACACTGAAGAAACACAGTTCCTTATAGAGGAACCCCACTACAACCAACTAGTTGTATGGGTAAACCTCTACCTCCGCTTGGAGGATTTTGAATGACTTACTTATATTATTGATTTGTTCCTTAGTTACAAACAGCCAGATTCAAACTTCTCTGTTCCTACGAGTTCTACCTAACTCTAGCAACACTAATGAATCTTCTCAACTGAGTTCCTAAGCGAACAACAACCACTAATTAAGTAACTCAAACCTTACACCGAATCGCAGTTCCCTTGCTTCTGGGAACTCGGCTTCACCGTCGTCGAGATCAGACACTCGCCGCCGGGGACTTCTCTTCTTCTTTGTCTTTCTCTGTTGTGGGTATTTGTGAGTTCTGGGAGAAGTGCTCAATCCGAGCACTATTCATTTGGCTTTATACTCCAGTGAACTTGGGCTTCAATCGCATCTTTCATTTGTGTCCGAAATGCCCTTTGCTTGATGCCCAAGTTGTACTTTCTTCACATGTGACTTCGATTTGAACTAGGTCAACTTCTTGAGATGATCGGACCGTTGGATCAATCGTGACAGTCTGCTCCTCAGACTGTGCCTTCATCCTGTCCAAGACAGGATCCCGTGATATGCGCTGATCGGTCCTTGTCCTCACATGTGAGTTCCCATATCGTGGGAACTGTCCTCTGCTGAGTTCCTTTGAGAGAAACTCTTCATTATGTAAGCCTGTGTTCTCTGGTCATTCCTGAGAGTTCTTATTCATGGGAACTCTTCATTGTGTGCTCATTCATGGAAGTTCTTTGCTAAACCTGTGTTCCTTAGAAATACTTTATCAAGGCACATTAGTTCCCTTATAGCGTTTGTCATTATCAAAACTCGGAGAACTGTATCGTTGATCCGATGTTTAGAACCAGAGGTCCCAACATCGTTCCAACACATATTAATCCCTTGCAAATTTCTTCTCTAAGTTGGATTAGTTTTGTTTAGGCCTATATGAATAGAACTTTTTTTATGTATATAATCGAGAGTCGAGACATGTTTATTGAAAAATCTTTCACATATATTACGTATGCAAGTGCGAAATATCGCATTAACAATTAGAGTTCTCAAAGATTTTTTTAATTCAGCTTAGACATATTCTAGATAATCTTAAGTCACATATTTTAATCTCTCTCTATCTCACAAACCTTATCTCTTCTTATAAATAATTAGAGAATCCAAGTTAGAAGCTACCCTAGATAGAATTTGTCTAACCTAGCTCGATCAATTAATCACCTTATATAATTAAGTATTTATTTTCATACATATTATATTGAAAATATCCGATACAATCGCAAAACCTAATATAATATGATTTGCCACTTTAATTTTATATATTTTTAATGAAGGAATAGATAATTCATTAATATTTGTTGATCTTGCTAAGGGTAAAGTGATAAGTCAATTAAGATCGAGGTATGTCTTACTTCGGTGTCTGTCTTATTTTTTGTGATTGGTGAAATTAGTTTTAAAAATTAAGTAATAATATTATTATTTTGATAAAAAAAATAAAAAAATAAAACTATCTATAACATATATTAAAGTTGTACCTTTTCGAGCAATCAAAACGATTTTGGTCCCACCTCATATTTACAAAATTAATTTTTATTCCTAATATTTTAACTTTTTTCTATTAAATTCTACTTTAACTATTTAAATCTATCGTTAACATCAAAAAATATCTATTTGGTATAACAATATCTTTTGAAAACTTCCTTATACAAATATTTAAAATTAAAGATAAATATTTTAAAATATTTTAAAATTATTATCTTTTAACATGATATCTATTCACGAATTTATTTATAGATATATTTTTTCTTTTATAATAAAAAAATTGATGATAAATACTTATAATGTTTAAAAATAATAAAAATAGGTAATATAATATTTAATAGATACATTGAAATATTTGATAATCTCTAAATTAAGGTACATAGAAAGTAATAAAAAATATAATATTTAATGTTATCTAATCTTTACTTTATCGAGTCACAAAATGGGTTTGGCCTCACTTTAGATGAAAATAATTTTTTTAAAATTATTTTCTATAAATAAATTATTTTTATATGGATCTTTCATATTTTATTATATCGTATTTATTAATTTAATTATTATTTTATGTAAATATTATCTCTTCCATATTCTATTTTTTTATTCATATGTTATATTTTTTAAAATTAAATATTTATGAAATATCATCAAGGAAAAGGAGAAATGTACATTATTTTACCTTAATAATTTTTTTTATTCTCAACATTAAACTTAATAATTTATATTTATTTGATTTTATTTGATTCCAAAAAAAATAAATTTGTACAATGTACAAGTAATAAATTACTTACATTAAATTTTATGTTATATTTTTTATTTTATATCTATAAAATACTGAACCATAATCGTACATGGCTGCTTGACGAATATAACTAATTATAATAAAAATGAGATAATATTTAGGATATTATATGCTTCTTACGCGTGAACGCGTGCTGTTTGATGGCCGCAGTGCAATATCAATGTACGGGGGGCTTCATCAGCTTGGTCAACAACATTGTGAAACCAAATGCAACTTATATAAATTATTATATCTTTTTTTGTACAGTCTAGAATAAGAATCAGTTTTAATATCTACTTACTCATACCATACTTACCAACTAAGTTAGCTAGGCGGATTATAATCAATGGCGGAACTCAATTTTAAAAAAATAATAATTTTTTTAATGTATAAATAAAATAGAGGCGTCATTGGTTTTTATACTCGGAATCGGGTTGGAATGATGTATCAAATTGGAATAGGAGTCACTCATATCTTGATTTTGAAATGGGTATGAAATCTAGTGTATTTTACTAAGTATGAGAATCACTCATTCACATCCCTTAAGTTAAAACAAATATTGGTATGGGTATGACTCATTCTTAATCCGATTATCTATACCAGGGGCATAGAATCAAACGGGGCCTGAGTTGAGCATATTTAGATTGGTTCGATTTGATTTCAGTTTTATTAGTTCAAGATGAATAGAATGTTATCTTTTTTGGAGAAATTCAAACCGAATCGAAATTGAAATTTGGAAAATTCAAACCGAAAACCAAAACGATATCGATTTTTGTTCGATTCAATCGATTTGGTTTAATATTTGGGTTTGAATTGATCCATGATCAAACCTTTAATAATTCATATTATTAAAATTCTATAATTTTATATTATATATAATTGACTAGGAAAAATAATAATTTATGCACTCTATCGATTCTACCTAGAAATTTTTTTCCTGTAGTTAGGAATTTGACCCAGAGAAATTTAGCCCCCTCTGGATCAAATTCCTGGCTACGCCCCTGATTATAATTATCATTACTATATAAAAAAAATAAAGGTTAAAATAGTATTTAAAACGGCCTCACATTGAATTATATCATTCATCCTTTTTAAAACAATCTGATTGATTGACAATTAAGTAAATTATTTCTAATTAGTTATATTTATATATTAAATAAAGCAATCAGTATATTAGTTTTGTTTTTGGATAGGATAGTTTTTTTAACAAGATACGTATAAAAGAGTTGATCATATATGAGACTTTAGAAGTTATTACATTAAAAGTTATTAGAAGTACTAATTAGGATAGTTTAGGCCGCGACCGCGACCGCGGTTTTCATACAATCAGGATAGTTTTTTAACAACATGCGGAATTATAAAGTTATTACAATTAAAAGAGTTGCTCATATATGAGACTTTAGAAGTACTAATTACATACCATGGTTTAGTTTAGCAAAACATAAAACCTTAAGGGTTGTTTGGCAGCGGAAATGAAATAACATTGTTTTTGCATAAGCGTAGAGTGACCTGAAAGTGAGCAAAACACCATACTTGGTTTAAAACCGACCTTCCTTCCTTCACTTGATTGATCTTCGTCCTTTACGCCTTTAGTGGAGGTTTCCTGGATTCTGGCATTTGGCACGAAGGGCGGAAAATGCCAGGCAGAAATGCGGAAAAACAGAATTAGACTAAAGAGACTAAACAAGCGAGAACGGACATCCTTAAGGTAGTTTGGTAAAGTATCGAAATTGTTACAAGGTATTCGAGATGTGTTTCGAGAAGTTTATACTTTAAGTGGAGCTATTAAGAACGGAAATGAGTGAATCTCGAGATAAAACTCTTAAACCGAAAGAGCGAACTACGAGATTGTAGGACGTCTTAGAATAGAATAAATGTTGGGAACGTTAATTACACACAAGTTTCTAGAAAACATCTCGCGCCCTTGCGGACCGAGAGCCGGATCGATCATTTGAGACCGGTCCGATTTTGGTTTCTTTTAAGGTGCATTAGCACTTACTTACTTTCGTGATCAAAACTTTCACATTAGTTAACGATTTTTAAGAGTGGGGGCCATGAATGGGCCGACGTACCACTTACGGGAACTGAGTTCCGGCACCTAGCTAGGGTGCACACGTCCCTCCTCCGAGTAGGAGCAGACAATAAATCATGATCCTTAAAGTCATAGGAAAGTAAGCATTTCACGATACGACTTAATATGTTATATAGAGGTGTCGGGCCGAGCCCGCACCCCTTATTACGCTACTTACGAACTTTAATAATGAATCTCGAAACGAGATTATTAAACAAACAAGGCCACACAACAAGTCTAGCAATAATCATATTAACAATAGTAATAGTAATAATGCTAACAAAGGTCATTATTTCTAACAGTTGATATTTCCTAAGTTGTTTTATTTAGCAAACAAGGTGTTCCCAACATTGAACAAGTTAACGGAATCGAATTTATCGAAAGGTTCAAGTAGAATGTCCACTTGCCTTGGATTTCTTTCGGAAATATTCGTAACTCGGAAATATAAGCTCTTAGAGACGTCGAGCGCTTCGACCTATTTGACCGAAAGGAAAGACGAACGATATTAAAATCCTTATTTTAAACCTAACTACACCTTTCTCTTATTTTCCTCTTCTAAGAGAACGAAAGTTAAATCTAAATTATTTTAGTTAATAATGTAATATCCGCTAAATTCTAAATAAAAATAAAAATGGGTATTTATCCCAATAAATTTTTTTCTCTAAAATAGAGAATTTAACAAACTTTATAATTTCATATTATATTATGAGAGGTTACAAAAGTTTACTACAATGACAATTAAGAATTTAATTTAAAAACATTAAGCAAGTCGGGTATTCTTGTAAATAATCCTTCTCCTCTTTAAAAAGAGAGCTTAAATATTTTATTTAAATAAAATTAAGAACATATTATGGAGGATCATTAAAGTGGTAGAAATCTTAAATAAAAATAATGCTTATTAATTTTCGGATTTTATTAAATATAAAGGGGTACAACAAGTCATTAAAAATACAATGAAAATTTAGTAAAAAGGATGCAAGAGCCGGGACTTGAACCCGAGACCTCTTGCAATCCCGTCTCACATGCCCCTCCCTCAAATCCGCTAGACTATAGTAACTCATCTATTCATAAACCCATTCTTTTAATATTAAACCATCCTTTTCTTCTTCTTCTTCAAACAAGTCAAATTGATTTGACATGGGAGCAATGCATGTCCACCACCTCCTCCCTTTGCTTGCAAGACTTCCTTTCTTGCATCATCTTTCATCATCATCAAACTAGCACAACCATGGCCAATAGTCATTGATCTTCCTCATCTCCATTGGTGAGATTCCATAGACATGGATCACTACCTTGCCCTCTCTTGCCTATATAAAGGAGCTCAATTCATCATAAAATTCACACATCCATTCTCTCTTCCTCTCTAGCATTTGTTCTTGTTTAAGCCTCCAAAAACCAGCCACAAAATCTCACTCTAATTGCTGAATTTTTTTCCACAAAACTCCATTAAAACCCCTCCAAGCTTCACCGGACCACCCTCGGGTCACCGCTGAGCCACCTCCGAGCCGCCCCTGGTCCGCCTGTGCGCCGCCACTGCCCAGCCGAGCCACCACCAGCCCGCTGCCGGTCTGTCCTGGTGCACCGCCCCCGTGTCGCTCCTACCCCGGTTCTCTATTGTTCATACGTACAAAAAATCAAGAGAAAGGTCCAATTTTAATTAATTTAATTCCCCTTTTAATTTAATTAAATTGTGCTTATAAATTATTTATCTTATGCTGATTTTTACTAGAATAAATTAATTTATTAAAAATGCTACAAGATCTTGTTAGTTGGTTAAGGTAAAAATCAAATAGGTAACTAGATAAAGTTTCTACCTTGTTTATGTGCTTAATACTTAAATAAATCCCTAGATGTTTTTTTTTAATAAATAAAAATAATACTTATGTTAAAAGTACTTTTATATAAATTATCATTGTTATAAGATATGGAGCACTTAATTGTTAAAGGCTATTTTATAAGAATATCTAAAGAGAAATATTTCTAGTAAGTATTAAATAAATTCCAATACATTGAAAGAATCATAAAAATAATTTTCTTAACATTAAATTCGGTTTTAAAAAAAAAAAATATTAGATTGGATATATTTTTCTTCTATTATAAAAGTAATAGTCCAAAATAAGGGAGATTTAATAAAACAAGACTTTAGTAATAAAAGAAAATATTCTTGCATGTTTTTAATCTTATTATAAGCTTGTAAATAATATGGATAAGGTATTCTTATCATAAGATAATTTTATATGATTAAGTTAAAGACTAAAAAGATATATTAAACAATTGCATGTGTTTTTATAAAGAAAAACGTTATAATAAGAGCATAAAATCTAGGTGGTTAGAACAAGATAAATCAAATTATTATTTTTCTTGTACATGGATAAAATTATTGTCATACATGTTATTTTAATATAACATAGATCTTATGACATGAGTTTTCTTAAATAAAATAATGGATTTTCATCATTATTTATATATACATGGATAATAAGATATTTATATATTATATATACTAGATTTAAAGATATTAATGTAAAGACCTAAGTTGTTAAAAAAGATATATGGGAAAATTATGTAAATAGATACTAAGGTAATATCACTATATCATATACATAGAAAGTTACTATGATAAATTTAGTAGATATTCCTACTTAAGGAAAATACTAGAAAAGGATATACTAACATGAATATATTTATTTATTATTGCATGTATTTTATGAAGAGCATAATAATAAAGATATTATAATGAGAATATATTATAAGATTTAAAAAGATATTATTTGATAAGGTGGATATTAAAATAATAATAAGAGAAATAAAAAAAATAGTTAATGACAAGGGTATTTTACACTTTTCACATCCTAAGAAGGATTTTATAAAAAGAATATTTCATATAGTTATGAAGACTATATCTTAATGATTATATAAAGATATTATCCTTGCTTGGTTATAATAAGAAAATAATAAGTTAAGTTAAAAAGGAATATTTTAAGAAAAATAAATAAAGTATGACTTGGTTTCAAAATAATAGTGAATGAAATTAAAATAAGATTTTTATAAAGAATAAAAGGATATTACAATATTTTAAAATAATAATAAGGAATATTATTATTTTATTCTCATCCAACTAAATTATTAATATAATAATTTAGAAAATTAATCTCTTATGAACAATAAAAGAGATTAGTCTTAACTTTAGAAGAATTCGGAAATTCTTAATAAAGTTATCGGATTATCTCGTGTCTTTAGGTCGAGTTTCCATTCCAAGTCGTGAACAACGTTTTCCGCTACCTCGCTAATCCGTTATCGTAAAGGCAAAGGCAAGTGGAATTTCTCCTTGTAGCCTTAATAAACTCGTTTCGTGAAATTTCTCGATGTTGGGAACAACTTATTTGCTAATAATAAAACGAACCTAGGAATATTGATTGCTAGAATTAATGACCCCATTGTTATCGTTATTCCGTTATTTAAATATCGATAGGACTATTATGCTAGTCTTGTTTGTGACCTTGATTGTTTACGATCTCTTTTCGAGATCGGTTTGGATGAAATAGTAAGGGGTGCGGGCCTAACCCGACACCTCTATATAACATACTAAAGTCGTATTGCCACCATGCACAAACTACGACTCGTCGATCATGATCCATTTCCGCTCCTACGCCTTGGAGGGATGTAGGCACTCTAGCTAAGTGCCGGAACTTTTTGTTCCTGTCAGTGGTTCGGGCCGGTACATAAGCCCCTCCCACGCTCTTAAAATATGTCAACATAAGTGAAAGTTTTCATCACTATACAAGATAAGTGCCCAATGCACAATTAAAAGACACCAAAACCGGACCGATCTCAAATGATCGATCCGGCTCTCGGTCCACAAGGGCGCGAGAGGTTTTCAAAAACTTGTATGAATTAATGACGTTCCCAACATACTTCCTACTCTAAAAAGAAGTCTACAATCTCGTAGTTCTTCTCTCGATTATTGAGTTATCTCCTCTCGAGATACACTCTTTTCCGTCCCGATAAGTCCCACACAAAGACCTATACCTTAAAACACATTCTGTTAATATTTCTCGAATATAATAAAATTACCGAAATACCCTTGAGAAGTTCCATTCTCGCTTGCTTAGTCTCCTTAGACTAATTCCCCTACTTCCGCATTTTTGCCTGGTATTTCTCGCCCTTCGCGACAAATGCCAGACTGTAGGTTTGGACACCGAAGTTCTGAAGATGAAGTCTAGAGGGTTCGAGAAGCGTTAGGCGAGAATCGAAGGTCAAGGCAAGACGACATTGAAGGAAGGAAGGAATTCTCATAAGAGCAAGGCATTCCGAAGATAATGCACCAGCTCTTCCTTTTTAGAACCAAGCAAATCATCATCACATGAGTTGTCTTGGGAAAATATAATTGTATTTTTAATTTGTATTTTTAATTAAGTCTTTTAAATGGGCTTTACTTTCCGCTGCTAAATTTGTAAAATGACTCTCAATGTAATGAACGAAAGTTCTCATCAATAAATAAAATTCCGTTTTTAGTCAATTTCATCTTCAATTAAAGAACAAAGTCTCTTCGAGAGCAACCTTCTTATTGTATTAATTATGTTAATTTCCGCACTTTATGAGTTCAATATCATTCTAAAAGCCTTGGGTGGCTTTGGACGGTAAAGTTTGAGGCCACTGGCGGTAATACCCAATGTTGTAAAATAGGGGTGTTACAATTATGGTATCAGAGCCGAACGTTCTGTTTTCAAAATCGAAAATTTTCAAAACGTAAGAACTTTTTAAACCCAAGTTTTTATTCCGCAAACCAAAACTTCTATTCTTAGAAACTCCCTTTTTACCTCCTAAAACTTAAGTAATAAATATTTTCCAACCCTTTAACTTAATCACCTAAGTTAGAATCCTTCTTAAACTTAAATTTTCATCTTAGGAACTTTTACAAGTTGGAAATTTCTTATAATAAGAACCTTTTAAAGAAATTCACCAACTTCTAATTTAAACATGCATCTTAGTTAAGAATCTTCCTTTAAACTTAAACTTTCATCTTAAGAATTTACTTCTAGAACTTCTTATGTTCAAAGAAATACGAGACCTTACTAAATAGGACCAAGAAAATGAAAAGTTTTACCTTAATTGACATTTCGTGTTTAAACCTTATATCCGAGAATGCCAAAACTTCCTTCAAATATCTTCGTCGCATAGAATCAAAGGATATTCTATATAGACGCCTCTCTCTTCTCTACAGAAATGATACTCGCTAGAAGTCTAACCCGAATCAGGGACAAAGCTAGAAAAGTCGCTCAAGATCTTGATGAAGTTTTTCTCAATGGCTTCTTTTGTCATATGGGAACCCGAGGAGAACCCCGAGCTAGTACTACAAGAGGAAATGCATGAAAATACACATGAGGTGAATCTCGAGGAGGAGAACCCCGAAGAGGAATACCTCGAGATAGTCTATCAAATAGGTTGTTGGGCTAATTGGACTCAAAGAGAGTCATCCCATCACCAAACAATTGGTAAAATAAGAAACCTACCTCCAATCAGCGGCCCAAACCCAACAAGGATTCGTCAACCAAAGTACGACTACCTCCCTCAACGCAAGGAAGTGTGGGTGGTACCAAAACGAGGACGCTCAACTCCACGCTTGTCTTGCAGTCAACCATGGCTATATAGCTACAACCCGCCGACTCAGCGAGCAAGCCTTTTGTAATCCATTTTCATAAGAGTCCTAATATTAAAAATTTATCTTCTTCTCTGAAAGCTTGAGCGTTAATCCCCACCTATATTATGAATTAACAAAAGAGCCAACTTACTTGAAACCTTCAGATGGTCAACACAAGAGGAAACAACCGTCGAGTTAACCCCGACAACGCTGGGGGTGATGGCAATGAAAGTCAATCCGAGGTCAGAGGTGATCCTCAAGCTAACCCTCCCCCTGCACCAGTGGCTCCAGTTGTACTCGACGAGGGTACAGTGGCAGCCTTACGAACTCTCGTACAACACTTGGTACAAGAGGCCATCCTTGCTGCGGTACCTAACCCAGCGAACATCGAGGCGCATGAGGAAGTGCAAGAAGAAGCTCAAGCAGCCGAGGTCATTCTCGAGAAACCGAAAGAAGTTAGCTTCGCCGAGGGGATCAAAACCTTTAACGCCATGAAACCCGACTCATATGATGGGACAGGCGACCCGTCGGGAATTCAATATTGGTTCTCCCACGTAGAAAGACTTCTGAGGAACGTACCCTGTTCTGAAGCCGACAAGGTGCACATGGCTGCACTAAAACTGAAAGATGAAGCTGGTGAATGGTGGGAGAGCTCTAGTCTGTCCAACCGCCCCAATTTGAGCTGGGCCATGTTCAAAGACAAGATGATGCACCGATTCTTTTCTGAATCCATGAGAGATGAGAAACTGGACGAACTCCACTCCCCGAAGAACCATGGGTTGAGTGTGCTGGAACGAGCTAAAAAGTTCAACCACCTCCTTCAATACGCTGAGGATGAGATCACCACGGAACAACAAAAGATCAAACGCTTCCACCGCTGGATGAGCGACCAAATCAAACCCTGGATGGCAAATCGCTCCTTCAAGACTTTGGAGGAGTATGTGGATCATGCTCATAGGATGGAAACCACGCTCAAGGTCCCTGAGCGCATAAAGAATGGTGGAGGGAAGCCTCATCACTCCAGCCAAAGTGGATTCAAGAGGCCTGCTTCACCGCAAGGATCCCAATGGTCAAAGAAAGGTAAGAACGATGCCATGTCAGCTGGGCCACAATCCTTCCAAAGCTCGGGATCCACAAAAGGTCCAATAGTTTGCCACAACTGTGGGGAACCCGGGCATATCAACAAAAAGTGTACTAAGGATCCTAGGAAGTGCTATAAATGTGGGAGAGACGGACATCTCCGCCAATTCTGTAGGCAACCAGCAAACAAATCAGGACCAGCTCGCTCCAACACAATCCCCCAGTTCCCTCAATCTCCCAACATGACCGCAGGAACTGCTTCAGTACAATCCACAGCTCACAACAAGGGGAAAGGACCGATGACATCCCAAAGTCAAGGTCAACGACTCTATGAGATGCACCAAAGTGACAAGCCTTGTGCCTCGGATGTTCCGGAGGAATAGATGGATCCTCCTTCCTATCCAAGTTTAATCTTCATAATCATATTAGTTTTGCCCTTAAGGCACTTTTGTAATAGTTGAAATGTCGAACCTTGTCGGTGACACTCTTCCTCGTAAGGGTGTCTCCTTTTCAAATCTATATTATGATTATGGTTATCATATTATATCCTTGCGTATCGAACAAAAACCGTATTCCATCGGTAGCTTATATAAGAGAACGTTCGAGCTAAACCCTGATTTAACTTTACGATATATACATTTTACTACTGAGTTCACCTCAAAATGTTACTTTTATACCATAATGAAATTGTAAGTTATAAAATCAAAGGTTTCGGTATAGATTCATGGTGGTGAATAAGAATGGACTTGTATCTCCCATCTTGGTCACTTGGTTGAGGTAGAACTTCAGGTCTTATTCCTATGAATGTATACACTTTAGGCGATTATGTTGGAAATCGCTCCCCGATACTGATCACATCGGTGGAATGAAACCACTTAGTCCCTCGAGTTTAACCTTGCTTACTAAAAACTACATTGTTATAAATACTGTAAAATATAATATAAAGGGACGCTCGAACCACTTCTCGGTAGTATAATATATTCGAATACGACATTGTAAAGATGGTTACTCCCTCTTGGGAGATAACCATCACCTATCCCAATAGTAACTTCTTTAGAAACCGTAACTCGAGATTCTTCTTCCAAGGCATGGTCCATACCCTTTCAAAAAATCGAGTTCATCTCGAAAGTTATCGCATATCCTTCATAAAAGAATTCTTCCGCAATGACTCTATTTTAGAAGTATAGAACGGATCAGCCATTTTCCTACTCGCTTTCTAGAAGCACTTAAGTGCTCAATCCGATCAGGATGATTATTCTATGAGCAGTCCAACTTTTTGTTTAAGAAAGTTAACCTAGAACATCCGTAGGTATGACTCAAGCTATTGGATAAAACCGCTTGACCCCCTCCTATTTCGCTAACAAGACCAATTGGATTTCCATCCCTTGATTTTCGTTAAACCACATAGTTAAAATGTGGGAATCTTTCTAAGGAATACTAGCGTAACAGTTCCTTAAGAAAAAGTTACAATAATAATTTTCTACTTGATCAGTCACCTTAACTAAAGAACGAAATGTTCTTTAAGGGGGTACTAGACCCTTTATTGTTACCTCACAGTTGTTAAGTAGCTAATTTCTGTATTAACCTTGTACCACCCTAAGCCTTTCCTAGTTTCGGGGACGAAACTAATTTTTAAGGGGGTACTATTGTAATATCCGCTAAATTCTAAATAAAAATAAAAATGGGTATTTATCCCAATAAATTTTTTTTCTCTAAAATAGAGAATTTAACAAACTTTATAATTTCATATTATATTATGAGAGGTTACAAAAGTTTACTACAATGACAATTAAGAATTTAATTTAAAAACATTAAGCAAGTCGGGTATTCTTGTAAATAATCCTTCTCCTCTTTAAAAAGAGAGCTTAAATATTTTATTTAAATAAAATTAAGAACATATTATGGAGGATCATTAAAGTGGTAGAAATCTTAAATAAAAATAATGCTTATTAATTTTCGGATTTTATTAAATATAAAGGGGTACAACAAGTCATTAAAAATACAATGAAAATTTAGTAAAAAGGATGCAAGAGCCGGGACTTGAACCCGAGACCTCTTGCAATCCCGTCTCACATGCCCCTCCCTCAAATCCGCTAGACTATAGTAACTCATCTATTCATAAACCCATTCTTTTAATATTAAACCATCCTTTTCTTCTTCTTCTTCAAACAAGTCAAATTGATTTGACATGGGAGCAATGCATGTCCACCACCTCCTCCCTTTGCTTGCAAGACTTCCTTTCTTGCATCATCTTTCATCATCATCAAACTAGCACAACCATGGCCAATAGTCATTGATCTTCCTCATCTCCATTGGTGAGATTCCATAGACATGGATCACTACCTTGCCCTCTCTTGCCTATATAAAGGGGCTCAATTCATCATAAAATTCACACATCCATTCTCTCTTCCTCTCTAGCATTTGTTCTTGTTTAAGCCTCCAAAAACCAGCCACAAAATCTCACTCTAATTGCTGAATTTTTTTCCACAAAACTCCATTAAAACCCCTCCAAGCTTCACCGGACCACCCTCGGGTCACCGCTGAGCCACCTCCGAGCCGCCCCTGGTCCGCCTGTGCGCCGCCACTGCCCAGCCGAGCCACCACCAGCCCGCTGCCGGTCTGTCCTGGTGCACCGCCCCCGTGTCGCTCCTACCCCGGTTCTCTATTGTTCATACGTACAAAAAATCAAGAGAAAGGTCCAATTTTAATTAATTTAATTCCCCTTTTAATTTAATTAAATTGTGCTTATAAATTATTTATCTTATGCTGATTTTTACTAGAATAAATTAATTTATTAAAAATGCTACAAGATCTTGTTAGTTGGTTAAGGTAAAAATCAAATAGGTAACTAGATAAAGTTTCTACCTTGTTTATGTGCTTAATACTTAAATAAATCCCTAGATGTTTTTTTTTAATAAATAAAAATAATACTTATGTTAAAAGTACTTTTATATAAATTATCATTGTTATAAGATATGGAGCACTTAATTGTTAAAGGCTATTTTATAAGAATATCTAAAGAGAAATATTTCTAGTAAGTATTAAATAAATTCCAATACATTGAAAGAATCATAAAAATAATTTTCTTAACATTAAATTCGGTTTTAAAAAAAAAAAATATTAGATTGGATATATTTTTCTTCTATTATAAAAGTAATAGTCCAAAATAAGGGAGATTTAATAAAACAAGACTTTAGTAATAAAAGAAAATATTCTTGCATGTTTTTAATCTTATTATAAGCTTGTAAATAATATGGATAAGGTATTCTTATCATAAGATAATTTTATATGATTAAGTTAAAGACTAAAAAGATATATTAAACAATTGCATGTGTTTTTATAAAGAAAAACGTTATAATAAGAGCATAAAATCTAGGTGGTTAGAACAAGATAAATCAAATTATTATTTTTCTTGTACATGGATAAAATTATTGTCATACATGTTATTTTAATATAACATAGATCTTATGACATGAGTTTTCTTAAATAAAATAATGGATTTTCATCATTATTTATATATACATGGATAATAAGATATTTATATATTATATATACTAGATTTAAAGATATTAATGTAAAGACCTAAGTTGTTAAAAAAGATATATGGGAAAATTATGTAAATAGATACTAAGGTAATATCACTATATCATATACATAGAAAGTTACTATGATAAATTTAGTAGATATTCCTACTTAAGGAAAATACTAGAAAAGGATATACTAACATGAATATATTTATTTATTATTGCATGTATTTTATGAAGAGCATAATAATAAAGATATTATAATGAGAATATATTATAAGATTTAAAAAGATATTATTTGATAAGGTGGATATTAAAATAATAATAAGAGAAATAAAAAAAATAGTTAATGACAAGGGTATTTTACACTTTTCACATCCTAAGAAGGATTTTATAAAAAGAATATTTCATATAGTTATGAAGACTATATCTTAATGATTATATAAAGATATTATCCTTGCTTGGTTATAATAAGAAAATAATAAGTTAAGTTAAAAAGGAATATTTTAAGAAAAATAAATAAAGTATGACTTGGTTTCAAAATAATAGTGAATGAAATTAAAATAAGATTTTTATAAAGAATAAAAGGATATTACAATATTTTAAAATAATAATAAGGAATATTATTATTTTATTCTCATCCAACTAAATTATTAATATAATAATTTAGAAAATTAATCTCTTATGAACAATAAAAGAGATTAGTCTTAACTTTAGAAGAATTCGGAAATTCTTAATAAAGTTATCGGATTATCTCGTGTCTTTAGGTCGAGTTTCCATTCCAAGTCGTGAACAACGTTTTCCGCTACCTCGCTAATCCGTTATCGTAAAGGCAAAGGCAAGTGGAATTTCTCCTTGTAGCCTTAATAAACTCGTTTCGTGAAATTTCTCGATGTTGGGAACAACTTATTTGCTAATAATAAAACGAACCTAGGAATATTGATTGCTAGAATTAATGACCCCATTGTTATCGTTATTCCGTTATTTAAATATCGATAGGACTATTATGCTAGTCTTGTTTGTGACCTTGATTGTTTACGATCTCTTTTCGAGATCGGTTTGGATGAAATAGTAAGGGGTGCGGGCCTAACCCGACACCTCTATATAACATACTAAAGTCGTATTGCCACCATGCACAAACTACGACTCGTCGATCATGATCCATTTCCGCTCCTACGCCTTGGAGGGATGTAGGCACTCTAGCTAAGTGCCGGAACTTTTTGTTCCTGTCAGTGGTTCGGGCCGGTACATAAGCCCCTCCCACGCTCTTAAAATATGTCAACATAAGTGAAAGTTTTCATCACTATACAAGATAAGTGCCCAATGCACAATTAAAAGACACCAAAACCGGACCGATCTCAAATGATCGATCCGGCTCTCGGTCCACAAGGGCGCGAGAGGTTTTCAAAAACTTGTATGAATTAATGACGTTCCCAACATACTTCCTACTCTAAAAAGAAGTCTACAATCTCGTAGTTCTTCTCTCGATTATTGAGTTATCTCCTCTCGAGATACACTCTTTTCCGTCCCGATAAGTCCCACACAAAGACCTATACCTTAAAACACATTCTGTTAATATTTCTCGAATATAATAAAATTACCGAAATACCCTTGAGAAGTTCCATTCTCGCTTGCTTAGTCTCCTTAGACTAATTCCCCTACTTCCGCATTTTTGCCTGGTATTTCTCGCCCTTCGCGACAAATGCCAGACTGTAGGTTTGGACACCGAAGTTCTGAAGATGAAGTCTAGAGGGTTCGAGAAGCGTTAGGCGAGAATCGAAGGTCAAGGCAAGACGACATTGAAG
This sequence comes from Fallopia convolvulus, assembly GCA_964016875.1. Taxonomy (NCBI): domain Eukaryota; kingdom Viridiplantae; phylum Streptophyta; class Magnoliopsida; order Caryophyllales; family Polygonaceae; genus Fallopia; species Fallopia convolvulus. The sequence continues at coordinate 52,287,615 of OZ024727.1, read as the reverse complement.
GAAGGAAGGAATTCTCATAAGAGCAAGGCATTCCGAAGATAATGCACCAGCTCTTCCTTTTTAGAACCAAGCAAATCATCATCACATGAGTTGTCTTGGGAAAATATAATTGTATTTTTAATTTGTATTTTTAATTAAGTCTTTTAAATGGGCTTTACTTTCCGCTGCTAAATTTGTAAAATGACTCTCAATGTAATGAACGAAAGTTCTCATCAATAAATAAAATTCCGTTTTTAGTCAATTTCATCTTCAATTAAAGAACAAAGTCTCTTCGAGAGCAACCTTCTTATTGTATTAATTATGTTAATTTCCGCACTTTATGAGTTCAATATCATTCTAAAAGCCTTGGGTGGCTTTGGACGGTAAAGTTTGAGGCCACTGGCGGTAATACCCAATGTTGTAAAATAGGGGTGTTACAAATAATTTAGATATGAGATATAAAATAATAATTAGTCATAAAAATAGCGGCTATTACAACTAAAACCTAAAGAAGCCATCCGATCAGCCACACAATTAGCTTCATGGTACATATGACGGAACTGGACTTGCAAACTCCTTTTCATAAAGCCTTGGCAATTAGAAACTAGACTAAACAGAGGGGGTGGTTATGGAGAGTCCTACTCAATTAATCAAATCTTGCACTTTTTTGTAACACTTTTATTGGTGACACCTATAATTATGGCATTATTTTAACTTTATATAGTATTTTTTTTGTCTATTATTGATGACTAGACCTGTCAATTTTTTTTTAATTAAAATCTTATTTAAATATAATATATTATTTTTATTTATTTTAATAATAAAATATATTATAATTTAAAAAATTCTATAATTATACTAAATCGGTCAACCCAACGAGTTTCGGGTTCAAATTTTCTGGTCTTGACCCTAAAATTATCAGGCGGTTCGGGCCGGGTTTGCGGGTTAGGTCAGTTTTTGACAGCTCTATTGATGACACTTTAATTATTTGTATTGTGTACACTTTACATGATGACATTTTTACAAATATCGCTTATATATAAGAAATTATTTATACATAAATATAAGATGTTAATGTATAATGTATGTGATGACATTTTTATATATGCGATGGCAGGTTTTGATTCAAGTGAGGACCACTCTTGTGGTAAGGACTTTTACTTAAAATGAGGACTAATCTCAACCATTAGATTTATCTCATCACTATATAATGGATGGTGAAGATTTTTTTTTTTTTTTTTTTTTTTTTTGTTTAAAAAAAGCTTTAAAATGCTAAATATGATAGTTCAATTTTTATATACTACGAGTTCATTTTTATACACTATAAGTTCAATTTTTTATGCTATGAGTTCAATTTTCTATATTGTATGAGTTCAATTTTTATATTCTACGAGTTCATTTTTTTTATCGATGATAAGTTCATTTTTTATGTGCTTTGAGTTCATTTTTCAAATAATTCGATTTTCACATAACTAAAAAAATTTAAAAAAATAAATAATTTTTTTCAATTTTTTATTTTAGTTTTTTACCTTTTTAAAATTATTACTTTTATTTAAAAAAAGCTTTAAAATTTTAAATATGACAGTTCAATTTTTATATACTACGAGTTTATTTTTATACACTAGAAGTTCAATTTTTTTATGTTAGGAGTTCAATTTTTATATTCTATGAGTTCATTTTTTTGTCTATGATAAGTTCAATTTTTATGTGCTTTGAGTTCATGTTTTTCATAATTGGATTTTCACATAACTAAAAAACTAATTGATTTTTCTTAATTGTTTTTTCAAAAAAAAATTTACCTTTTTAAAATTATTTTCTTATTTAAAAAAAGGTTTAAAATGTTAAATATGACAGTTCAATTTTTATATACTACGAGTTCATTTTTATACACTAGAAGTTCAATTTTTTATGTTAGGAGTTCGTATGAGTTCAATTTTCATATTCTACGAGTTCATTTTTTATCTATGATAAGTTCAATTTTTATGTGCTTTGAGTTCATTTTTTATAAAATTCGATTTTCACAAAACTAAAAAAAAACAAGAAAATAAAATTTAAAAAATAAAAAAAATAAAAATTTTTGAAAAAATCTTGACCATTCAATACATAGTAAAAGAGTAAATTCAATGGTTGAGATTATTCCTCATTTTAAGCCTAGTACTTATCACAAGAGTGCTCCTCACCGAACCATGCCCTGCGATGACATATATAAATAATTATGCTATTTCGTTGACCAGTGTTGAGTGAAAGTGATGAGTTATTAATAATATCATTATTATCCAGAATCTAATAAAAAAATTTAAACAAATCATATACTTAATATTGAATCTTATTTTAGGTCATTCATCCATAAATGATAAAAGGTACTTCGAGTACGTGGCTTTTTATAATAAAACTAGAATGTTTAATCCGTCCGTTGGACGGGACAAATTTATGTACTATGTTTATTTTTTGAAAAATAAATATATTTTTGGTTATCATAAGGTAATTATAACATTTATTGATTAAAATCTAAATATTATCATATAAAAAGATTGAAAAAATAAACCGTGAAAATTAATTTTAACTCGAACGGAATAATATTATTTTGTGTATGGTATATTGGTATGTAATATGTTTCTATTTAACTTCTACTATTTTTCCGCAATACCCTCTCGAGCAAATCTTATATTGTTCATTCTTTTCTTGCAAATTGGGTTATCTTTTTTTTGGCTTAATAGTGAATGAAATACATATGCAAAAAGTGAAAAACTTATAGTGAGAAAATAGTAGAACATAAAAAATTATACATTAAATTAGAACTTATCTTTTGTTTGTAATGTGAATGATTGGCTTATCTTTTTTTACTTTTATTTGTAATATCAAAAGTTATAATTTAATGATTTTAAATTACTTAGGCAATACCAAATGTTTGATGTTATCATTTTGTTTAATATTAATGGTTGTAAAATTAATGGTGTAATGTCAAAGGTTGATATTATGTTATGTGTATAATACCAAATGTTGATGCCATATTTTGTGTGTAATACCAAAAGTTGCAAAATTAAGATTAACTATTATTGAGCAAAACCTTTTAACTTTATAATAGATTTACAATAGCTTAAAATTAATTATTATTATTATTATTATTATTATTATTATTATTATTATTATTATTATTATTATTATTATTATTATTATTATTGTAAAAAAAATAATTTGGCAAAATAAAATGCTCTCAAGAAGATTTGAACGACCTATGGATTATTAAGAAACACCATTACCACTATGCTATAGATGATTTTTTGAATTTTTATCACCTAAATTTATATTATACATAGATTTGTAATAAATTTTATGCATTTATGTGGCCTTTGAGGATAATTTTTAAGTTGTTATAGAAGATAGATTCTAAAAGTTTTGCTATTTGTGCATTTTTTATTTTTTTTAGTAACTGGTTTTATAAAAAAAAAAAAGATCATTCGATCAATGTTAGATGTATAAGCTCTATATTTCATCTCATTTGGTTACAGCCTTCGTCATTTTTTCAAAAATCTTAATCAGTCCCCATTTCCATCACGAGAGACAGTCTTGTCGGAAAATTAATTAAGTGTATGTTTTACAACCGAAAAAGATGACCCACCAATATTATAAGAGAAATTTGCACTAAATTATAAACTGATCGATCATCTCATGTATAAAATTATAACTTAACTACAGTTGTATGTAGCCTGAACAATTCAAACTATTGGGCTATTGGAGAATAAAAAAAAAGTATACGGATTACATTTACATACATATATGGATGACAATGTGTATATCTTTTCTATCAGATTGATTGTAAAAGCGTTAAGTGCATGCTCGATATATATTTTGATAATCAATCGGATGCCAAGTGAATTACTCCGTATGGTATATATATGTTTGTGTTGGATATATCGAAGAGTGTTAGTAGAGAGTTGGGAGCTGTTGTTGAACTGCTCCCAATGCAATGGAATAAATACAAAGTAGGTATATAAATAGCTAGAAGTTTTAAAACAAGGGACACAAAAATTATAAATGTTAGAGAATTGTTCTACATCTGAAATTGAGAAGTACAAAGTTTAGTATATAACCTACTGAGCTATTTCACCAATTGCCATATGGTTTTGGGTTGGAACCTCATTGGGTTTGTATGCTAGGCCCGTTACACGCACGACTCCCAGATTGTCGGCCCACCGGACTTTATCATGGTATCAAAGCAGGTTGCGGTGTGGGTTCTTTCCCGGAGTATTTGGGCTTTGCCGGCTACATCGGCCCATTCAGGCAGTCCGCCCGATATAGGAGCGACCGAGTCCCAATAGTGGCGGTTCGCGAGCCTTGAGGGATTTATTCGGACTTGTCGGCCATGTGAGCACATTCAAGCAGCCCGCCTAATATAGGAGCGGCCGATCCAATTGTGACGGTTAGCTAATGCCTTGAGGGATTCTGTCCAAGTGTCAACTGGCCCGGGCAGTTGCACTTGAGATGGCGTGTTGAGAATTGTCCCACATCTTAAATTGGGAAGTACAAAGCCTACTATATAACCTAATGAGCTACTCCACCCATTGCCATATGGTTTTGGGTTGGAACCTCATTGGGTTTGTATGCTAGGCCCGTTACACGCACGACTCCCAGATTGTCGGCCCACCAGACTTTATCAATAAAGGAACCACATAACAACAAACTAGTTGTGTGGGTAAACATCTACCTCCGTTGGAGGATTTTGAATGAATTACTTCTTTATTGATTGTTCTTTAGTTAGAACAGATAAGACTCAAACTTCTATGTTCATAGCAGTCTACGAACACTAGGAACACTAATGAATCTTCTCAACCTACCTCCTGATCGAAAAATACAACTAAAGCAAGTAAGTCAAACCTTAGACCTGGAACCAACTACTAAGTTCCCTTGCATCTAGGAACTCCTTTTTTCCCGAGCTCACACTAGGGTTTGGTTAATTGTGCTTGGGAGAAGTAAGTTGCAAACTCAATATTCATTGATATTTATAGATATATCATCTTGGAGCCCAATCCTTATCCTTTGGTCATTTGTCATAAATGCCCTATTCTTGCTCTCCAAGGAAGTGTAACTTTCTCACATGTGACTTGATTCAAATGGATTCATGTTGGGATAAAATACTTCCCACATTGAGAATCTAGAACAAAAACCACTAGCATATAAAGGAGAGTGAAACCCAACCCAATGGCTTAAGCTTTTGGGTAAAAATGGTGGATCCTGACTTTATATGCTAAGTGGTAAAAAAACCCCGACACGTCACCCGTTCTTTCGGTCCCCGGAATTCTAACATGGTATCTGAGCAGGTTCGGTCCGGGTCCGGTTTTCTTGGTAAAAAAACGGATATATAGCTAAAATAGAATGAGATGCTAAATCCGTCAAAAAAACAAAAAAGCGGGCTAGCTATAAAGAGATTGAGACGCTAGATCCGTTAGAAAAAAAAAATTGTTCAAGTGCTAACTAGGCCAGGCTAGTTACCACTTGAGGGGGCGTGTTGGGATAAAATACTTCCCACATCGAGAATCTAGAACAAAAACACTAGCATATAAAGGAGAGTGAAACCCAACCCAATGGCTTAAGCTTTTGGGTAAAAATGGTGGATCCCGACTTTATATGCTAAGTGGTAAAAAACCCCGACACGTCACCCGTTCTTTCAGTCCCCGGAATTCTAACAAATATTATCAACTCTTTGACGCTTATCGCGTCGTTAGATGCATAGGATCAGTCTGATACATGCACATTTTGTCCCTCTGATCTGTTTGGAACAGGATTCCGCATTTCACGCTAGTTTGTCTATAGACTGACTTCCCCTTGAATATGGAACATGCGACACTTGAGTTCCCTCGATGGTAATGTATGCATATGTCTTTGTAGTTCATGTTTAGCCAGTAGTTCCTTTGAAATACTTGAATAAAACATGTTAGTTCCCTAATGGTGTTTGTCGTTATCAAAACTGAAGAGAGCGATCGTTGTTCTAGTGTTATAGAACATGAGTTTCCAACACTGTTCCAACAGTTTGCTTAAAGAAAAACATTGTTTTGATAGTGAATCGTTAACGCATGCATCTAGCTTAGGATTATTCCTCGCAAGATTTTTTAGTATTGTTATTTTTCTAGAAAGATGATGAGACTTTATAAGGAAAAGGATTCAATAAGAATTATTGTGAAATAAGAATAAGTCTTATTTGTTCCATGAAAAAAAAATTGACGTCTTATATTACACTTTTATGAAAGATGGGTAAAAAATGGCATATGCATACTTTTTTAGATATTTTCGAGCATTTTTCAAAAAAATTTGTTTCTGGGACACATATCCTATGCACGCATTGGTTTCACCTAGAACGTGCATCAAAACTAATTGTTTTTGCATCGAATTTGAACTTTTATTTTATTTTTAACATTTAGTTATGTGAATGAATACTATAGTTAGCTAAAAAAAAGTTAGCTAGTTTTTGAGGAACATACCATTAGTTTCAATGCACATGCAAAATAACATGCACTTTTTTGTTGTTTTTGATGCATATATATAGTTGGCTAAAAAAAGTTAGCTAGTTTTTGAGGAACATACCATTAGTTTCAATGCACATGCAAAATAACGTGCACTTTTTTTGTTGTTTTGATGCACATATAGTTAGTTTTAATGCATATACATAATAAAAAAAAACACTTTTGTGCATTGGTTTCGTCTTCGATGTTGCATTTAAATTAGTGAGGTTTGGAGTCAAAGCCTTGGCGGGGACACAAGTTTTAGGGGCTTGGGAATAGATTTAGCATAGCATTTAGGTCCAAACACATGCACAAAACATATAGGACATCTAGTTGGAAGACAATCATATTAAATTACTTGATTAACAATTTCTCCATGGGGGCATGAAAGCTTACCTCTCGTAGGACCTCGTCCTTTGTTGAGATTTCGACAAGGACGTGAGCAAAGATGAACCTTTCCTAGTTAGCAAAATGGTAGTTTGTTAGGATTGGAGTTCTAGTGGCGGACCCGACTCGTTCAAGCATGTGCTCAAACCAAAGTCTAACGTCGAGGTCTGGTTGAGAAGCCCACATAGGAACTTCTTTGATGCACGACAAATCAAGTGGTATTCCTTCGTGCCATCTCCGCAAGATAATGGGTCTTTTCCCACCTAGTCCGCTGATCATCCAAGGGTCGTACTCAAGGAAGGCAACAAGGTCTACTTCCTTGTCAAAGTGGAAGATGAAAAGACCATTATCCTTATGCACAATGTTGGGCAAGATTATTTATTGTCCAATTGCTTGCTACAAACTGTTCCATGGCCTCGAATGAGATTCTATCTCACATTGGGGCTCCCACGAGAGAAAGGTTCCACTTGGTGACCAGATCAACCACATCTTCTATGTTGAATTCAATTATGACATTCCTGATTCCCTTAACAAAGTTTAAGGGAATAGGTTTGGGGTCGGACTTTCAATCCCTAACAAGATTGTTGTAGGAAGGAGGTTTGTCAAGGGAAAGTTGGGCCAAGCCTGGATGGGGGAGAAAGCAACTATTGAATTTGAAGGGGGAGAGTTGGCGACCAGAGAGGGGTCAAGGCCGAAATCAATGCTAGTAGGGGGTTTTACGGTGGGAATCGGGTGGGTTTCATGGGTGGAAAAGATTTAGGCTTACAACGAAGAGAGGGAATGGTCATAAAGGGAGAGGCGGGGTTGATGGGAGTGGCAAAGGGCGGGGATGAAACGGTTGCTTGCCGAAGTCTTGGAAGAGGAGTTTTGGTTTTCTAGGGGAGTCCGGCAAGGAGGGCGCCGAAGATGGGCCTTTGAGTATCTTAGAGTTGTTGATGGAGATGAGAGAGGGCATAATTGAGTAGAAAGGGGCTTTCATCGATGTTGGTGAAGAAGGAGCTAGGGTTGGAGCTGAAGGACGTGGTGGAGTCGGTGATGATGGAGAAGATCTTCCTAGACTGCTTTTTGGCTTTCTTCTTGTTGTTTCCCATGATGCGGAGTGGAGAGGGTGGACTACGACAAGATGTGTGGCACATAGGTGTCGTTTCCGACACACAACAAAATCTCTTCTTTCTCACTTCTGGGTGTGTGTGCCCATCATTTTTAGTCAGTCTAATTCTTAGTAACCTAAGAATTTAGATCAGGCAAAACACTTTATTTCTCCTTTTTTTTATTTTCTCTTTCAAAAGACATAATCCTAGGCAAAATAAAAAATTTCTACAAAAGAAAAAGAAAACCCTTAAACACTCTCTACCCTGCCTCCTTAACCATGTCTCCTTATACCAACACTTTCATCCTCAACGCCCAGTCTTGTTTATTTTAAACAATTTGCTTTACTTCTTTAAAGATGAAAAATGAAAATATTGAGATATACTCCGTCCCACATCGGAAATATAGAAAGAACTAAGTCAGTATAAATACCCTTGGGTTACTCCTCCTATTGCCAATTGGTTTTAGGATGGAACCCTACTGGACTTGTGTACTGGGCTTATGTATGCACGTGGCCCATGAACTCCACATGGTGGCCCACGGATTTTGATAGAAAATCTTAAATTAGATGAAAAATCAAATTCAATTTAAGTTGAAATGGAGATACTTTTTTTTTGATTGAGGAGATGTGATATTGGGTGTACACTAAGTTGTGTAGGTCGTGGTTGTGCTCTAGGCTCTTTAAAATCTCTCATTTTGGTGGGACAATATCGAGGCGGTCCATTTCCCTTCCCTAAGTTGACCTTCTTTCCCAACAACACTTCTTTTTATTAGTGGGTATATTAATTTGCTTACCTTATTTAAAAAAATGACATATTCCCCCTTTTTTCTTATTATTTTTTATCCTAAATTTTGATCTATCAAACATATTTAATTGGTACATTAATTTTCTTACCTTATTAAAAAATGACATATTCCCCCTCCTCATTCCGTGATTTCTAGAAGACTAGAACGGCTGTTACAAAAGCTTTATTTCTTGTTTTTATATGTCTTCATAGCCATGTATACAAAGGTGGATCTAGGAGGTGCGGGTGGGGGCGGCCGCCCCACATCGGTCCGGAGGAGCGACGAATTTTACATAGGGAGCATGCGATTGAAAATTAATTTTCAAATTCCGCCCTCATGGTGCTACCCAACGCGATGCTAATGGTGAGGAGGAGTTCGGAGCTTGAAACTTGAAAGTGAGGGGGTGGAGCTTGAAACTTGTTGCGTCAATGGAGTTTTAGCATCAGTTTGACGAAGAAGAAGAAGGTTGAAGTGTGAAAACCCCACCTTGCTTGCATAAAATGTCGTCGTTCTCGTTCCTTCAAAAAAAAGTTTGTTGAATTTTAATTTTTTTTGAAGTTAGTGTCAAAGTTAAGACCCCACTTGGCTGGTCTCTTTCCTTTTAAATTCTTTAACAAAATTCACTGCTTCATTCCTTTAAGACAAATAAGAATTGGGAATTTGAAATTCCAACAATTTTACCCTAATTTTCCTGGTTTTTTTAATTTAGAATTAAAATAATATCGTTTTAGCCTTAAGGATAATTTTTAAAAAAGTAGGCTTCAATATATCAAAGCAAAATCATAGCGAAATATACAACGTTATTTTGTTTAATAAAACTCAATGCTTTTATTTTATTTTTTTAAGAAAAAATGACGACGTTTTAGTCCTAATTTTTTATTAAAAATATCAAAATAAGGATACAAAATTTAAATTGGCTTCAATCAAAACAAAATTAATTCAACTTTGCAATTCTCGACTAAAACACGACACACCATTGAATTGATGAACTAAGGCGGCCACTCTAATGGGTGACGACTGACGGATGACAAGCCGACAATGCTGTCTCTAACCACTAAGGTCCGCCCCCCTTTCGGAGAATCCTGGATCCGCCACACCATGTATATATCACCTCTACAGTTTATGTAATATGTCGAAACTATATTAGCGTATCTTAGATGAGCGGGAGAAACAACAGGGAATTAACAATAGTAACCAGTTATTTAATTATTATTAGAATAAGTTCTTAAGATATAGTATTATATACGTGCAAGATTCATTGCAAAAAAAAATATGACGTAAAATCTCAATTAGATATATGGGCAATGATACATCTGCACATTATGAGTTGTAGAGATCTTCATCATCTTGTTCTTTCGATTTCCAATATATGATGTGATCTGTTTCCCATCTGACAAATTTATTGTTAAATCATTTTATAAGTTTTTCCAGGATAAAATAATCATGAAAAATGTTTTAAATTCGTTTTTTTCTTGCAATTTCACTTTTGATTGGACATTCAATGAAGTGTAATCTGAATTTCGTAAAAAGCAATTAACTATTTTAAGACAATTAATTTTGCATTGCCTGTAATACGCATTTCAACTACTTAAAAAATAATTAATACTTGAACGGTATTTAACCAAGTGTTGCACATTAGATTTAATTAACGTATAAACTTATCATATTTGTGTGGATACGTAGAAGACCACCTCGTAAACTCATTTCATTTGACCACATCCTGAATAAGTAGGATTGTTGTTAACTTGAATAGTGGATTTTGGAGAAGAATCATTCCCGTAATCTTGGGTAGATTTATTGCAAGTAGTACGTGTATACTCTATTACTCTATAGGGATTTTGAAATTGTATATATTCTATAGCGATTTTGAAATTGTATATCTTAAGGGTTTATATAACATATAAAATTAAATATTTAAGTATTTATGACCAATCCACAAATAAATAAAAAAAAAAAAAATGAATGAAACGATGTTCATAGGAAAAAAAGAAGAGGAAGGCTCGTTACTTAGACAACGTGTCGATCTATAGCCAGGAAGGTAGCTATGCGAAGTGTCGTAAAAATAGCCTCGAAAATGTGTTAGCCGCAAATTTAGCTAGAAAATGACCCACGAGTATGCAGTCGTTGTTAAAACACTCGTGACAGCCAGAGTCGTTTTCGTAGTTAGCATTGAGTCCATTTAACCTCAATCGTAGCAGTGAATGAGTTTTATGGCTAAATTTGAATAAAAAACAAATTCATCATCGTCTAGATATTATGGCCATTTAGCTTTGAAATTTTCTTTAAACACATTTGGTGGTAAAATTTATGGCCTTTTAGCTTTAAAACTGGCTCTGAAATTTTAAATTTTACTCTGAATACATTTGGTAGCAAAAGATGTGACCTTTTAGCTTTAAATTTAGTTTTGAAAACATTTGATTTACAAATTTGTGGCTATATTATTGAGTATTCAGAATAATAAAATTACTAAAATTGTGATACACCATTATATTTTCAAAACTAAATATATTCTATAATAACAACTCATTTCGAGACAATAACCAACTTAAACTAACTTCCAACAAATTAAACTAACTGTTCATAACTGCATAAGTACCATCCCACAAATTAAACAAGTTGTAGTCCATCACATAGCCTAAAACCATCCAAACCATCCTAAAAACAACATAATAACGATAAGTATGTAATTACATCCGATGAAAAAGAATTGTTCTAAAACAACACCATAATCCATCTAATTAGAAAATTTCAAAAGAAACTAATTACTATCAAAGTCTTGGAGCATCTTCTCAAGCATTTCCTTTAATGTTTTGTTTTGACTTTAAATTTTTTGATTTTGAGCTTGAAGAGTTTTCATCTCCTCCCATATTTTCTTGATCTCATCCTTGAGAGGGTCAACAATTAGTTGCATGTGAAATTTGCTTGAGGATTTGGAAGAAAAATAAGCCTTAGACCCTACCAATACGAAGGAAGGCAACCCTTCTTCAGCTAACACAAAAATCTTAAAATCACTGTGGCCATATACTTTTATCCACATCTCTTTCAACCTTAAAAATAATAAAAATAATTAATAGACAAACCGCCAATTTTACAAACTAAATAAGAAATCCAAACGATATCAATAATACTCAACAACAACACCAAATCTAATTAATACTAAATCTATAACAGTCACCAAATCTACAACAATCCAGAATGCCAATTTCACAAACTTACAATTAAAAAACCAGCAACAACACCATAGTTACAATTCAATTAAGCTAAACAATATCAGATTAGCTACTTTATTGCATTACTTTCCTACTAATTTGACAATCAGGTTATTTAATACATTTCACTTAGATAATGAACTAAATCGCATACCTTGCATTTAGAACATGTTTAGGGTGCATATTAGATCATGTGTAACTATGTTTTTAGCTTGCATCTCGTCTTTCTAGGTTGTTTTTAGTTGTTTTGGTGAGACTTGTGGTTCGGTATCTACGCTTTGCATTTCTTGGAATTTCAGGTCAAAAGGAGAAGGAAAACAAGCCATTCAAGGAAGTTGGCAAGTCAAGGATCTAGAAGAGGAGTCAAGATAAGAGGTTCAAGGCCAAACAAGTCGGGATTTTTGCCCAAGAAAGAAGTTGAGTCAAAGTGCAAGTCAAATAAGAGTTACCCTATCAGAACCACCCAAGGTAGTAACCAGGGTAACAACCAAGGTAATGTCATCTAAGAGTTACCCGATCGGGTAGTTGGTGGGGTAGTTGGTAGGGTAGTACTCCCGTGTTGGATTTGGACGAGATCCTCTTGATTTATTTGTTTCCAAAAATACTTTTAGCCTAATTATTTATCTTAAGAGGTTTTTGGATTGGGTAACAAGTTGAGATTGTAACTCTCTCTCTCTCTCTCTCTCTCAGAATCAGAGTGGGAGATTTGAAGACTCTTGTTTGATTTTGAGTTTGGATTTTCTAGATATTAATCAAGTTTGCTTGTTTCTTCAATCCGATATGTTTATTCTCATTATTGAATTGATTTCTTCTCTCTCCATGTCTAGCTAAACCCTAAATTCTAAGATTGGGGTGAACCCAATGATGTGTAGGTAGACAAATCTATTAAATTACACAATCTATTGTTTGAAGCTTTGTTTGATTCAATCATAGATGCTTTATGCCTTATGAACTTTTGTGAATGAGAACTTGCCAAAGTTTAGGAGTGAAAGATAATAACTTTGATAAGTAGTAAGACAGGAAATTGAGACTGAAATGTATTTTTTCCTTTTGGAACCCTAAGATTTGAACCTGAGTTTTCTCTATTATGAAAGTATTTTGAATTCTCTTGTGGAATAACAATTGTCATAGAAACCTTAAGGTTGGGTTGAGTTAGCAAGTCGCAAAAGCGGATGTTGGTTCAATTTAATCTTAAATTCTAAGTGCTCAAAGGTCTAGATTTTAATTTGCAAGTCACGAAAGTGGATGTTTAATTGAGTCTAGGTATGTATGTTAATCGAAAGAATTTAGTGGATACATTAGACAATTGCCTTCAAACAAAATCACAATTTAGATTGTGTAATCATCCTTTATAGTCTACCAAAGCATTGTTGTGGGGATTCTTGATCTTAGAAGTCTTTCTCTCATTGATATTCTCATATATTACTTGTTTGCTTGTCATAATTAGTTTGATAGTCATAATCACACCTCAATCTTTTCTTATTTTTACGACTTGGTCTACTGATTTGACTACAATTGATACTACATAGTCCTAGAGTTCGACACCTTCCTATTACAACCGATCTCGTACAATTGCGGGTAGGGGTGTTCAACTGGTCGGGTCGCGGTTCAATTTTTTTTTATTTTGCGGGTCAGGTCGGGTCAAACCCGCGCGGGTCGACCCGCGACCCGCAATATTTTTTAAAAAATATTTTTTATAATTTTATTAATGTATTAACTATTTTTTTATAAAAAATCGTTGGATTCACAGGTCTACCCCAAACCCGACGAGTTTTTTTAAAAAAATAATTTTTTTAGGTAAAAAGTCATTTTTGACCCATTTGATTTAGTCAAACGGGTTGATCCGCGACCCGACCCGTTAGACCAGAACAGGTTGCCGGTCTAACGGGTCGGGTCGCGGGTCAAAAGTATTTTTTTGCAGGTAGCGGGTCGACCCGCAACCCGCAATTTCGGATCGCGGGTCGACCCGACCCGGCCCATGAGCACCCCTACTTGCGGGGTGGGATTTGGCCTTTCACATTAGTTTCCTATTAATTTGGAAGAAACGACAAGATAGAATCATATGGAGAGAAATAACTAAATCGCCAACCAACCAAACATTCCTGCAATTGCATTTAACTAATTAGAATTTCGTTTGATGTATATTAGCCCAGCGAGGTTCCATCCTAAAACCAATTGGCAATAGGCCGAAGGAGTAATCCGCTGAGTTATATACAAGTCCAGTTAAGTCCCAACTTTTAGATGTGAGATGGACATTCTAACACACACCCGCAAGTGCAACTGGGGGAACTGGCCCAGTTGACACTTGGACAACACAACGGGGCAGACCTAGGATCTAGAGAAGCCGTTAGGCAGATGGCTCTAATACCATATTAGCCCAGCGAGGTTCCATCCTAAAACCAATTGACAATAGGATGAGTAATCCGTTGAGTTATATACAAGTTCAGTTAAGTTCCAACTTTTAAATGTGAGATGGACATTCTAACAATGTATTGATTAAAAACTCAAACATACTATTTGCATAAACCACGAAGCATCATAATTCCAAGTGTAAATATTCAATGACATTCGAGTTAAATGTCAAACAAAGTATCCAATATTAAGAAACAATTTGGCCAGATCTAAAATCATATCAATTTCAAGTGTATCATTTGTTTTTCAAGCACATTACAAATATTAAACCATGTCAATTTCAATCATTAAATTCCAAGATAAGGTGTATTGTACAACATTCTGCATACATGTTAAGAAGCCAATTAAGGTATTCATAAAAAAAAATCTAGCCATGCACTATACAATTAAATCCAACCAATTTTTAGAAGGCACAATCACTTAACCAACCAGCATAGTAAAACATTGTAGATGCACAAGCATTCACATTTATTTAGCTTCACATACATTCATATTCTAAATTCCTAAGAGCAACTTAGCCAACCAAGCATGCATAATAATGAATTGACAGTCTATGAAAATATGTAAGCATGGTATAATTATAAGTGGTACTCTCCTCCTGAACGTCCCTGGGGGTTTTAGGCGGGTCTTTGGCCGATGGAAGGGGCATGTCTTGGGCATCGTTGGCACTCTAAAAACACGTTATTCGACGCCTCTTGGCATCGATTTGGATCGAAACACGGATCAAACTCCCTCGCTTTTTGCCCTCGGGCCTAGTCGTGCGCTCGAGCACTCGTACTAGCGGCGCATGGGCAAACATGGGGAGTCCGGGCTAGGCCAAGCTAGCGTGCTTGACGATGTCACCCGGTGTCCTCGGAAAAAATGCTCCGCGGGGAAGTCCTTTCATGTCGGCCTATTCGTGCCGGTTAGACGTCGGAAGCTATTTTACAATTCTTATCCGAACTAGAGTCAACGAGTTTATCAAAGCCCATCGGAAAAAGCATCCCGGAGACTTTTAGCGAGGGTCAAAGACCTCCACGCCTGGGGAGTACGGTCGCAAGACCGAAACTCAAAGGAATTGACGGGGGCCTCTTTCCCTAGTACGAGAGGACCGGGAAGGACGCACCTCTGGTGTACCAGTTATCGTGCCCAGAGATTCTCAACGGGGTACCAGTCCAATGGTCGGACACGTTGAGTGATCGCTCGCTATCTGGCTGAAAAAGGTGGTCCGGAAGCTTCCTCTCTCCCAGCAAGCAAGACGAGCTTATAGCAGGCTCGAGAGACCTCTCCCTTAATTCAATTCCTCGATCCGGGATTGACGGATTCAGCTTCTGCGTCTAAAAATCGGCTCGCCAGGAGCCTTCTTCTCCTATTCGCGGGAGTTTCACTTGCTTAGGCTTCCTCTTGGCTTTCTTCACTAATTAGACTGTTTGGAGCTGGGAAAGGCAAGGCATGGAAAAAATATCAATCAAGCTACAAGAAAGAGATGGACTGCGAAGCGATACTAGTTATCAGGTCAGAGAAAGGCCTGGCCCCTCAAAAAGCGTTTAAGCGGGTTATTGAACTTCTATTCTAAATCACCGAATCTCGCATCCAACTCATCAACTACACAACCGGGGCGACACCAAACCCCGATCTTGGCGTGGGTATCTTGCTTTGTCTTGATTACAGAATTTACATCGCTCCCGCGCAGTAGGAGCGGACTGAGTCGGTACTCGTCTACGAGAGGTGCACTCGTATGCCTTTCGAGGCTTCCCCCTTGGAAATATTCTCGGCGCCTTACAACTAAAAGCAAGATCGAAATCAATCTCTCTTTTTCCTGTGCTTTACTAGTAAGGCTAAAGCTATTTTTAAATCACAGTGCGAAAGAGGTGAAATCAAAGGACATTACTTGAATGCTACTGCAGGTACATGCGAAGAAATGATAAAAAGGGCTGTATTTGCCAGAGAATTGGGAGTTCCTATCGTAATGCACGGAATTCCTATTTGATCTCCTTCCATACTTCACAAGCACTCGTTCTATCATATCTCCTGGCGGAAGATCCCATCCCAGAAAGCCATGCAAGAGGACCGGCGGCTAACCGCCCCTCCTCCCCGCTGGCTGTATGGGCGGGTTGTCCCTCGCTGCTGCGTTCTGTTAGGCTATGGATTACAGGAACAAATGTAGTTGAATGGGACAGCAGGCAGCGTGAAAGAAGTAATGAAAGGGCGGGTAAAACTAAGTGAGTTCTTGCCTGTATAGTTGCGTAATAGCAGATTCGTAGGCAGGATATATAAATCGTTGGATTTGAAATCGCCGCCCGGATCTGCAAGAATGACTATGTAGATAAGGAGATCAGCGCTATGATCGCTTTGAGTTCTGCGGGGATCGTCGATCTCTTCCTTCGGCTCCGCCACTTCATTCAAAAATCGATATTGAATTAGCGAAATTGCTATTCCATTGCTTCAGCCTACCAGACGAGATATGATAGAATGGTTTCATGGTGAGTTGTATTTTTTTACTTCTTCCATGAAAGTCGCTTGAAGCTAGCATTCGTCGAATTCATTCACCTCAAGGCTGGTTCTGAACGCTGCGTAACATCATCTTCAACCCCTTCCAGCACCGGGCAGGTGTCAGACTCTATAAGAGAAAAGGTTTGGAATTCGACCTCCCCTTATACGCTCTAAAAAGAGGTCATGGCATTCCGAAAAGGCCTCATTGTGGGTCGACATTGCAGTCCAGTCCTTCTCTTTCGCCCTCGTTATCTTCTCTAGTTCGAGGCGGAATCATCACTCTTATCGGGCCGGATTTTCTTCCCATATGGTAATTCACTTAAATCCCTCATTCTGGATACGTATGGCCGGCCATATTATAGGTATGTAGTTCGGACTTTTTTTTTTACTGTCGCTTTCAGAGCAGAGGTCTTCAAAGACTGATGTGGAAAATAGATATAAATAAAGAGTTTTTCGCCTTGTTCTTCATAGTGAATCCGCAGGTGTCCCTTTACAGAGATTGTTATGAACTGACTAAATGACTAGATTCTCCCGGAACGCTAGGCTCTTTCCTTCCTTGCAAGGGGCTGCCTGTGTGCCTACTAATATTGACCTCAATGGTGCGCCGACACGAAAACTTTCATGCAGGCTGGCTTGTTAAGCCTGCCAGCAAAGAACGACGTGTATTATAAGAAATACGAGAATTCTTGCTACCTATCGTCTATCATCATGAGAATGGATTCATCGATCAAACCTTTCAGTTCGATGAGAATCAAACACTTCTCTCTTTACTTTATAAAAAAAAGTCTTACCTATTTCGCCACATCAAAGAGATTTCAGCTAGCATGGCACCTTTCGCTCATCCATTCTGCCCGGTGATTTAATTGTCTCCTATCTAGATGGGCCCAAGGCCAAAGAACTAAAAGGAAGGATCAAGAATGTCATATATTTCAGGAGCTAGATCAGTTGCCGATAAACAAGTCAAAATTGCCTCGACAAAAATGGATGGAATTGGACCCAGAACAGGCGAAAAAGATCAACGTTAGACAAGAAAAAAAGCAAAGTGAATTCTTTTCTGAAATTTTTTTCAGAGTTTTTGAAAGCTATCAATCTCCTCTTCTTCTCAATTACATCGAGCCTTCTCGCATCGGTTCTGCATTAGATGATGAGCCGTGAGGGTGGTCTACGATCAGCTCATGGAACTACTTTTTGAAGAGCTAATTTGTGCACCTGACGGTACACAGAACACCAAGGAAATCGAGATAATAACTTCTTTCACAATCGCTTTCAAATCTTCCGAATCAAACCTTTCAGTTCGATGAGAATCAAAAAGATCAAAGCCTGCAGGGTAAGAATAATGGAATTCGACTCTTTTGTCCCTCCTGACCGAACCTGCCAAAAAAATCACAATAGAAAAAGCCGGGAGAGTCGCATCGGAGACATCTTTCTCTAGGCTTCGTCGTCCGGCTCCTCATAAATGATGTTAGGATCGGCCGGCTCATCCTCGGAATCCGGCGGTAGTTCCGTAGCAGGTTTTTTCGGACGTTTTCTAGGATCAGAAGGAAGCGACGGGTCTTAGTTTCTGTTGATAGAGACCGTGAGTACGAGACTCCTAAACCTGAGAATGGAGTGGTAGCTTGCTTACCTTTCTTAGACGGGTTCATTTTGGATCAAAACAAAAGTGGTGAAAAGTTAAAGACCCGATAGAGAAAATGCTCTCTTCCCCTCAAACCCTAGCCACCCAAAAGTGCAAAACCCCCCAATCTCAGATCCCTAATTTGATAATTTGGATCCTAAATCGAATTTCTATCTTTGTTCTTGTGATTCAATTCATCATTTGTGATGAGGCTTTGCCTTTGGAAGCTCAAAATTGGTGGACATTATGCAAATCTTATGCGACCGTCCAAAGAATCATTGTGTCAAATCCATCTCCTCGGTTGTCTGATGGGGTTTTTTGGGATACTCGATTGCTGGTCCTGCTTCCCTCTGTTCTTTGCTGGCGGCAAGGGCTGAGAAGGGGGCTCTCTCTCTTTGACCAGCGGGCGAATTGGCGGCTAGGGTTTATGTGGTTCCTCTCTTGTTCGGGGCTGGTTATTGCTGGGTGTTGGGGCGGAAAAGAGTGGCTCTCAATGAGGCGCGCTCTCGAGAAGTGGAGGCTGATAGAGACTCTAAGGACAAGGCCACAATCCAGGTTATATCTTTCTTTGACTATGTCTGGAATTTATATTGCAATAGTGAATATTTCTTCGTGCTATGAAATGGATATCAGTATATGGAAGTGTTGGGGTTTATCTACCCTCACTTGCCCTTATCTCTCTGAGTTTCATACTAATTTCATTCGGATCTGGGGGTTGGTGTTTGCAACTATTGGGAAACAAGATGACAATACCAAAAACAACAGAAAATCTGTCAAAAGGAACCTAGTTTATGAACCTTGTCTCTCTAAAGAAAAAGATGGGAATGAGCTTGCTCATCTCCATCATGAACCAGAGCACACCATGGTCGATGAGACCTTAAAGGGTGGCATACAGAACAAGCATGCTGAGGCAAGATCCTTTGGGTCCAAGAAAGAAAAATGGAAAAGGAAGATCGATTTATCGACTTCCCTTGATAAGATATCAGCCATTAGAGAAAAAATTCTCCACTGGAAAGAAACCACTTTGTTTTTAGTTGTGCTAGGGGTTCCATTTGTGAATCCTAAGTTGAGGCAAAAAGGTGCCCCTTTCATGGCCTCTTTGAATCATTATGGTATCTTAGTGCAAATTGATACTGAATATGCAATGAGGCTGAATATATTTATAGCTCATGAATGGTACTTACTCTCTACGAATATTGTGACAAATTATGGTTGGAAAAGGATTAGTATGCGTCTTGACACTGGTAAACCTAACCAACTAAAACCCAATGATGAATGCCCCTATGCTTGGCTTGGAAGCAATCTGAAGAGGTTAAGTAAAAATTGGGAAAAGTTTAAGGAATATGCTAAGAAGAAAAATTATGACCATAATTGTATAATGCTACAAGATAATTATAAAGATCAGGACCCAAAATCCAGGGTTGATTACCTTTTATGTGCAGAAATGGTTAATCTGAGGAAACCAAATAATAAAAATAGTATAATGGTCAATCATAATATGCAAAGATTAAGTTATTATGTTGTTATGATTGTTAGAAGTCTGGATTATATATTTTTAGTGCACTCTGATCTCCTTTCTAAGTGTTGGAACATGATAAAGAATCAATTCTTTTCCACTACTGCTGATACTATCTACCTTCGTTTAAGGAACTATATAACCATTGCAAGCTGCTGGAATAACATAGCTGAGCTGGGCAATTTATGGTGCGCCCTCAAGGCTTGTCAATATTCAATTTGCTTTGAATTCTATTGTGTAAAATTGGGAATGGATACTACTTTATGGAAGATGGAATTTTGTGTGAAACCAGAACATAAAGAACACAAAGCAACGTGGAAAAGGAGAAGTCATAGATTGGTCCCTCATAATCCAAGTGATCTACTTCAAGATAACTGGAGAACATGCAAGCTTAGACGAAAAAAAAGATACACTAATGTTTGGAGATGGCTTTGGCAACCCAAAGATCAACATGATTCCATCTACATGCCCGATTTTTGGTCTGTAAAGAAATTTAATCAACAAAACTATTGTAAGAAAGAAATGAAAGCTACCCGACTATGGCTATATTATTTGGTGGCTCCAATTTGCGTATTCAATCACTGTCTCTCTTGGATTTATGAGAGATTTAAACTTGTATGGATTTGGCTTGACCAGCCTGCTGGCTTGTTTGGTAAATACTTAACTAAATGTATAACTGCTCCATCTGGATGGAACAGGAACAGTGAAATTATGCTTGCTTGGACTTATCATGAGTTCTCTATTGTTTTAGTTGGTAAATCCTTAAGAAAATATTGTATAAAACTACCAGGATATAACAAGAGCCTTGAACCTGACATTCAAACGAAGAATAAAATTAACAAGCCTATGCTCGATGTTGCCGTGAAATGGGAATGGTACAAACTAATACGGTTTAATCATGAAAGTCGGATTTTGGAATTGTAGGGGGATTGGTAGAAAATCTTTAAGGCCAGAAATTGACTCTTTTTGTAAGATTCAAAGAATACAAATTATGGCAATTGCGGAAACAAAAACGGATACGACCCCAAGTGACCAACTTTGGAGACGTGCTGGTTTCGATAACATGCTTTGGTCCCCAGCTTCTGGACGTGCAGGATGCATTGCGGTTCTTTGGAAGGAGCACCAACTCATCAATGAGGAAATCACTGTAATTGCGCATGAACCGAGGTACGTTATCCTAAAATACTATCATTTAATTACCAAATACACAATAGCAATTTGTTTAACCTATGCCTCACCTAATGCCGGAGACAAAGAAATTTTTTGGAAAGAAATAACTGACATGCTTCAAAACATCAATCTCCCTATCCTTATCATGGGTGACTTTAATGAAATTCAGGAGCCCAACGAAAAAAAGGATGCGCTTTCCCTGATCCGGGAAGGTTTAAAACACTGCTAAACTTTAAAAACGATTACCTCTTAGAAGACATTCAATCCACGGGAAATGTATTTACTTGGAGGAAAAATAAGATAGAAATTGACAACATTTATGAAAAGCTAGATAGAGTCGTAGTTAGCAACCGTATTATACAATGGTATCCGAATATTAGTGTGCATAACCATGCTTTTACAAGCTCAGATCATTGCAAAGTGTCAGTGGAACTAAGCAATGAAGAAACCTTTAAAGCTCAACCTTTTAAACTAGAAAAAATGTGGATGTACAGAAAATATTTTCGGAACGTAGTTAAACAAGCTTGGAGTGTTCAATATTCGGGATCGAATATGTTTCAGCTGGTTAAAAAAACACAACTCCTCAAACAACATACCAAAAGATGGAATAAACACACATTCGGAAATATCTTTGAACAATTGAAGGAGATTGAAGGAAAGTTAGTGGACCTTCAAAAAAGTATCTAAGTCTCACCCCAACCAAGTGCTATACAAAAACAAATCAGGTTAATGCAGAAAAAGCATACATACTAAAATTTCATAAGACATATTGGAAACAAAGGGCTAAAACCAAACATATTAAATTGTTGGATGCTAACTCTGGCTATTTTCACAAGATTGCGAGTGAGAGACGTAATCGAAAAGTGATCAAGGAAATCATAACTAATGAAGGAACGCAAATAATTGGAACGGATAACATTAGAGAAGAAAATAGAGAGGGTTTCAAACGAAGATTTAATAAGCAACCCAAGAACTGCAACAATGCTGATGAATTTCTTAACCTTATAACTAGAGAGATAACGGACGAAGACAATGCTCACCAGACAAGTGCCATCACAAATGAAGAAATAAAAACACCGTTATGATTTTGGGGGTAGATAAATCACCGGGACCAGATGGCATGACTGAGGAATTTTATAAAAGGTATTGGGACATTGTGGGCCCGATGGTAATCAAAGCAGTCAAAGGCTTCTTCTATTCCGGTAAGATCTTACAACAAATTAATCATACGTTCATAACACTCATACCCAAGATAGAGAATCCTAGATCAACTAACCACTATAGACCGATTAGTCTGTGCTCTACTATCTATAAAGTTATATCTAAAATAATAACGGAAAGGATAAAAAAGATAATCAATAAAACTATCCACCCTCTTCAAGGGGCTTTCATCGCAAACCGAGCAATCCAAGACAATATTCTTATCGCACACGAGATTTTTCACTCATTTAGAAATAGTAAAAACAAAGAGGGATGGGTTACAATTAAATTGGATATGGAGAAGGCATATGACCGTGTGGATTGGGATTATCTCCTTGATATTTTGCATAGGTTTGGTTTTCACCAGAAGTTTATAGGGTGGATTCGTGAGTGTGTATGTACAGCCTCACTATCAGTTCTTGTATACAACGGACCCACTGGACCTTTTATCCCAGAACGCGGACTTAGGCAAGGTGACACGTTGTCACCTTTCTTATTTGTTATAGCAGTAGAAAAGCTCCTGTACCAAAGTAAAGACGATCATAGATGATTTCTATAGTATCTCGGGCCAAAAAGTTAACTATAACAAATCGGCTTTCCAAGCCTCCAAAAATATGACTACGCATAAAAAAAACATAGTTCAACAAACTCTTGGAATCTCAACAATGACAAACCTTGAAAAGTACCTTGGTTGCCCAATCATCAGTGGAAAGGTTAACAAGGATACCTTTGAAGAAACAATTGGAAAAGCGCAAAAACAACTCACCAAATGGAAGACTAACTCCCTTTCTCAGGAGAGTCGTTCAACTCTAATTTGTTCCAACTTGGCTATAAAACCCAACTATGTAATGCAAAGTTTCATGCTACCCTCTCATGTCCACTCAGAAATGGATAGAATTGATAGGTGTTTTTTTGTGGAATAAAGATAGACAATATAAGCCACTTGTGGGGTGGGATAGAATATGTAAACCGAAATATTTGGGTGGATTAGGAATTAGGAAGATTGAACACATGAACAAAGCACTACAAATGAAACTTCTATGGAAAATCTTAGCGGAACCCAATTTGTTCTCATACAAACTAAAATATAACACCGCTTGGCAATGGAAAAAACTTATCAAATTAAGGGAAGATTTCGCTAAAGGACTTATATGGCAATTTGGGTTGATAAAACGATAAAATTCTGGAAAGATAAATGGCTCTTAGAAGGCCCATTGTGCGCTCATGCTAAAGAGTCAATGACAATAGATGAGAGTATAACGGTATATAATTGGATCTCTAATGACCATAAATGAAAAATAGAAGAACTAAGCCAACTCCTCCTTGAGGATATTGTTGATAAAATACAAGCTACACCAATTCCGGATAACCACATTCAAGGTAGACTCTATTGGGCCCCAAGCAAAAACGGATGGTTCTCCACCTCGTCTGCAGTAGAATTAATCACAAACATAGAAAGTCAAACACCGAACATTAATAACTGGATGTGGAAACTTGATACATATCCGAAAGTTAAAAACTTCCTATGGAAAGTTGACAATTATGGACTCCCCACGAAAGCTAGACTAAGAGACAAGCAGATTATAACACCTGGAGGATGTGCTTTATGTCACTACACAAATGAGGACTAGGCATGGCAATGGGTCGGGTCGGGAACGGGTGGACTACTTCCACCACCCGACCCGACTTTAACAACCGCCCACCCGACCCGAAAAAAATCCGATCGGGTCTCACCCGAAATCGAACCACCACAAACCCGTCGGTTTTCGGGGCGGGTCGGGTGTGTTTTCGGGTACTACTTACATGCTGAAAAAATTAAAAGCTACACATATTATAATAACAGTAAGAAAATCAAAAGCAGAATGTATGGATCTTCTTCTTTTTATGTTCAATTTATATAGAAAAGAAAATATCGATCGATCACTCATTCACTCGATAAAAGCGTCCATCAAAATTAAAAACAAGGCAAGGCAAGAAAGTAAAATATTGTATTAATCTGAAGAGAGAACAATTGAACAAGAAAATTAAAATCTACACCAGAACATATAGACTAATGAAGAACAAAATAGATACTTGACCAAAAAAAGAATAAGAAAGAAATGAAATCAGAAATGGAGAGGCGGGTGAACTCCGAGCAGGCACGACGTCAATTCGGCAAGCCTTTGAGTTCTTCGAGTAGGCACGACGACCTCCGAGCAGTGGACAAGGAACGCCGAGCATTGGGTGATCTCCAGCGCTCCGTACTTGAGAGGCGAGCGGGACAGACTCGGAAAGACTGTGAGTGTAAGAGGCGAGAACAGGAGAGGGATTGTGAGGGTTAGAGGTGAGAGCTTGATGAGAGGCGAGCAGCGGCGCTCAACAAACAGAGGGACAAGAGATTTCTAGGGTTAAAGTAAAATTTTACTAGTATATATACTCTAAGTTAAACAATAAAATAAATATAAATATACATAATAAAAGTTCGGGTGCTAGGGTCGGGTGAGCGGGTCGGGTCGGGTCGGGTGATATGATCACCCGCAACCGAACCCGACCCATCACCTGAAAACCCGAAACCCGTTTTTCACCCGCATTTTATCGGGTTTTCGCCCTTTTTTTAGGTCGGTTTGGTCGGGTATCCGTCGGGGGCGGGTGAAACTGCCATGCCTAATGAGGAAACAAACCACCTTCTCATCACTTGCCCATACACGATTTACATAGTAATCAAAATAAGTACAAATATGGCACATCTGATTGGAAATTACGTTTCTCAGAATAAATCGCCAAGAACAATCCTAAATGACCTTTATCAAATTCTTGGAAGAAAGGAATTCACTAGTTTAGTTGTGATCTGGTGGTGCATCTGGCACCAACGCAATAAACTTATTTTTCAACAATGCGATGGCATTGCTGATTTAACAAGCTATATTAGAAGCCAGATTGTAAATTGGGAGAGGGCCTCGCTTTGGAAGGAAGATGAAGAGATCCCACAATCCGTGCAACCAAAGAACAATCGAAATAAACAAAAAACATATAGAAAATGGAAAAAAACAAAACCGGGATACCTAAAAATAAACGTTGACGCTTCTAAGCTCTCTAACGGTAGCACGGTTGGAGCACTAGTGATTAGAAATCACCTAGGTCATGTACATTATGACTAAGAGTTTTGGAAAAGTCTATGTGATTTTGGTTGCAGCTCTAGCACTCCGGGAAGCAATTAGACACGTGAATAATATAGATCTTGGAAAGGTGGAAAATGAGGGGGATAATCTCCAATTTATTAATGCCATCAAAGGAAAATATTATCGCCCGGAGATTGAACTGATAATAGCTGATATCCTTGTTTCTATTTATGGAAATCAGGATATTTTGATTAATCATATTTCTAGGGATCGTAACGTCGTGGCTGATAAAATTGCGAAATTGGGCCACAGTTTCCCTGCAGAGAGTTTAAAGACTCATCTAGAACTTCTTGTTCTCATCCCAAAGGATGCCCTAGGGCACCCCTCGTGAAGGGGAGTCCCCTAATCATTACCTAATTAAAAAAACAAAGGTGGTGGGTGCCTTGGAGCGGCCCAACGAGCTATTAGAACACTGTTGCTATGAGAAATTTGCAATTGATCACAATTTACTGGCGATTATCCTCCTCGAGACGATCTTCCTCACTTAGAAGATACCCAAGGAGTTCCTCGGAGCTGATGCACTCATGATAAATGTTGACATTAGCAAGCAATATACCATAACTAGAATTGATCCCATGTAAAACACAAGAACAAAGTCATCGACTGAGATAATTTGAAGGTTTCTGGCAAGGGCGTCGGTCATGATGAGGCTTGTCCTTGCACTTCCTCCGCTCAACTTTATAAGTCATTTTAGAACTTAAATTTTGATCAACTTTATATGTCGATTTAGATTTTCTAGGTAATTAATAATGATTGAGGTGTGAAAAGTGTTATTTGAATTTGTTTTCATTAAATAAAAGTTTTCATTTATTGGTTAAAAAGAGTGATGAATAATTAATTAGGGATAAAATTGAGAAAAATATATACTATTTTTAAATTTAAATAATGATTTTTTTTAAAAGTGTGATAAAACCTAAAACTATTTATATTGTTGATAGGAGGGAGTATTATTTTTAATGAAATATCATAAATTTACATTAATTGCACATATCATTAGTAATATCATGTCATGGACAATTTTTAAGTGCTCCAAATTTTACCAATTGACAAAAAGGTGAACATTAGGTTATAGGAAAAAGACAAATGTATGCCTAATAAAAAAAATAGTGTCTTATGTGTAAAGGAATGTGTAGAATGCCGGGGAATTTGGAAAAAGATGCTCTGATTACTTGGGCAGTTGGGCAAAGGCAGCTTCAGCCTACAACCATAAATACCCCCACTCTCTCCTCTCATTCTCTTCAGCTCCCATTCACTCCCTAATTTCCTCTTCTCTCTTTCTTTTTCTCTCCTCTTTCAAAAGAGGAAGAAAAGTGTGTGTGCGCAAAAATACAAAAGAACAGAAAAGAGAGATGGAAGAAATGAAGTCTAAATTCAGAAGAGTGTGTGTATTCTGTGGCAGCAGCTCTGGCAAGAAATCTAGCTATCAAGAAGCTGCCATTCAGCTTGGAAAGCAACTGGTAACTAATTCATTTTCCCCTTTTCCTTCCCATCCAAAGAAAAATCAGAGCTTTTTTGCATAGATTTCCTTTCACTTTCGCTGGAAAGTTTCCGCCTTTTTTCATGCTATCCATTGATTAATCAGATAAATGAAATGGGTTTGAAAATGGAAATGGGTTTTCTGGGTTTGCTTCAGATTTCCTCTGTTTTTGTGTTTCTGAAAATTCTCATACGAGAATTACTTTCTTACCCTTGTTTGATTGTGCGACCTGTCTCGAATCTTCCCATGCTTATGATTTTTCTCCTGATTTCGTGGGTCTTCTCTTCTCCTCTTAATTGAATGGCCAAACTAGATTTTTAAGTCATCTGGGTAATCTAAATGATTAAAAGATTGCATCTTTATACAATTCATGAATCATGCCGAGTCTCTTCCGTTTATAAATGAAATAAAAACCTGTAATTTTGAATAGAAAAAATGAAAATGAAAGGGAAGTTGAGGGATTTTAGGTTGATAATGTTGCGTTTGGTTTGGTATGAGTTGCGGAAGAGCTAATGAAAGCTGGGGCCAGGCTGTCAAGAAGAGCAGCCTTCTTGCATGATCTCTCTTCCTTAATTCCTCCCTTAATTAGTTTCTGATTCTTCCTCTCTCCTTCCTTGCCATTCTTATCGGGCTGCATTAATTAGGGTTTTACTTTTAATTCATTAATTGCCTTAATTAATTGAAGTTTTGCTTCCCAAGAGAGAGGGCAAACGTGCTTAATAGGTACATGATGATGACGCATTTGCTCGCGTGGTTACCATTCTACACTTGTTTGTTCCTATTTCCTCATACAACTAACTCCCTTGAATTGCTTAATCTTTTCTTAATATGGTAGATTAATGTTTTATTAATATGGGTTTGTTGAAATAAGTGCAGGCAGAGAGAAGGATTGACTTGGTGTATGGAGGAGCAACGGTGGGACTAATGGGTCTTGTATCTCAAGCCGTGCATGATGGTGGGGGCCATGTCTTAGGGTATATCATCTCTTTATCTCAACATGTAGGCCTTTGATGACCAACAACATTATGCCTTATGTTTTTCGGTTTATTATTAGACAATGATACATTTGAACACCAAAAGTCTTAGCGGATAAAAATATTCTATCTAAATTATGTCTTTTGTTTTCGGTTCATTATTGGACAATGATACATTTACACTCAGTCTAACGGGAAATAAATGCACAAAAGAGGTCTGGACGGATAAAAATATTCTTATCTACTAGCTTTTTACCCTAGAAGGCTAGAAGTAAATGTAAATCCATCCTTTTCTATGGAGTAGTCATGTTTTAACCTTCACCATCACTAGGCCAACACCATCCATTCTCCTTGATTTGACAGTGTTTGTCTGTGTCCTTTTTTTATTCCTTGATGTGCATTTTGGGACCAACATGCCTTTGTCAAATTGCTAGTCCTCAGGATAGAAGAAAGGGAAAGGCCAACAAATTTTTTTTCATCCAAGTTTCTTCATTTGATATAACATAACTGATAGACTTTAGGCTACATGAGCATTTTTCTTAGATTCTAGTAAATGCATATACTAGAGGTCTTTTTGAGCATGTGAATAAGATAAGCTGAAAAAATGCTCTGTTTTTTATTTTTAAATCATTACAACCCTTCTTTTGTGTTATATATTCTCTTTTACTTTAGAAAACTTGGCTAATTGTTCTTCATACAAATGCAAATCTCATTCCATTTCTCCTTTGTTTGTTGTTTTGACTATGCAGGGTCATTCCTAAGAGCCTGATGCCTGTCGCGGTAAGAATTTACAACAGATTTAACCATCCTTTAGAAACAAAAGATGGAATTTCTACCTAGTCATATTCTTACAAGCCAAATCACTATTTGATTTTCAGATAACTGGTGCTAGTGTTGGAGAAGTAAAAACAGTGTCTAGCATGCATCAAAGGAAAGCAGAGATGGCGCGTCAAGCTGACGCCTTCATTGCCTTGCCCGGTACAAAAACTTTCCAGTCATCTTAAACTCAAAAGATTCTATCTTCTTTCGGTTTCTAATTTGAACTTATACTATTTGTGCGCGTTTTAGGTGGTTTTGGCACACTTGAAGAGCTTCTTGAGGTTGTTACATTTGCACAACTCGGCATACACTGCAAACCGGTATGAACATCTTTCCTTCATTCCTTAAAAATCATTTGATTTTCATCAAGGAATCTTACATGTAACGGATGATAATAGAAGCCATTATTCAAATCATACAAAAAGTTTGATCTAAGTAAGATTCTGGGTGCAGAAGAATACTATAACCAGTCAAAGATATAAATTCCTTATGTGTTGTTGCCTGTCAACTAGCAAATCCCGAACTATACGTGCTTCATCAAAGATCTAAAAATCTCAACTTTATTTTCTAGATGAGATTGTGTCGTGGAATCTAATCACAAGGACCAGAAATCCATGTGCTACTTGATAGAATTCACATGGAAACTGAAAAATATAAGAAAGACATGGTCAAAGCAAGCAAGAATCAAACTTTGATGAGCTTTGTTATTTGATTACCCAAGATACACAATGATCTTTGCTTTGCTGGTTTCTATGATTAGCTTAATACTTAAGAGAGTAGCTTCTTCTTTAAATTAACCCCCTTTTTTTTGCTTTGTTAATGGATTAATCCAGGTGGGTCTGTTGAATGTTGATGGTTACTTCAACTCTCTGTTATCTTTCATTGATAAGGCCTTTGATGAAGGCTTTATCCCGCCACCCGCTGACCGGATCATCGTATCTGCACCAACAGCCGAGGAATTAATCAGAAAGCTTGAGGTAATTAAACTCACCAAGTTGTTAGGGTCCGTTTGGATTACACTTGATAATATCAATATCTTGCATTCTAATGTATTTTTGCCTAATCTGATCATATTTTCTACTTGTGTGCTGGGATGGAACAGGAATATGTGCCGGAGTTCGATGAGGTATCATCAAAGTTGGTGTGGGAAGAAGTCGAAAGGCCGAATTACGTGCTAGAACAAACTGGGGTTGCAAGCTGAAAATGTGTGTGCCCTTGGAAGATCCTGAAGTTGGTTGTTTTTTCTGATACACTTAGCAGAAAAAGAAAAAAAAAAAGAAGATGTTTGTTATACATGAAGAAAAAAAATATACTGGACATATGGTATTAGGGTGTAGAAGAGGAAACTGATTTATTTGGGTAAAATTAGGGGCACCACATGATGGGGATTTCATGGTTGAATTGATGCAGCTCTGTGATTGGAAGGAAAAGATGAAACAAATTGAACAAAAATATGAAAAGGGATTGGTTTTGATTTGATTGTTATGAGAAGTTAAGCAGGGTTGTAGGAGGAGGATGACTGACTTTGGTTGTACACATTTCTCGTGACTGTACATGTTGCTTCAGAAATCAGATAGTATCAATCAAATGGTCATTTTGGCACTTCTGTAATTAATCTCCAATCTGGTTCACATTTCAAATGTATGGTTGTTTTCGTATATGTACATGTTAACAAAGGATTGGATCTTCCAACATCTAGTTAAGTGGTTAAGTTTTCGGAATAACACTTTGAAATTTCCGTTTTGATTCTGATAGACAGTACGTTCACACCAAAAAAAACTCTATCGTAACAAGACCCAAACAAACAAATAGATGGGCCAATCCAAAAACCTCAATTATGAAGCGGTCAAATCTAAGATATATCTGTTTGGAATAATTTAATTAGTTTATAAGGATTTAGATTCTAATTAAATACGACATATTTAGCCTATAAGTTTAGAAGAAAAAAGGGATGAAAAACTGTTAGAAAATTTTCAACAAATGCAAATCTGAAAAAAAAAAAACAATCTAATACGGATTGCATTGACTTTTAATGGAAAGATGTAACACAAATAATGGAATATTATAATGGCAGTGCTATAATAGTAGTAATCATTAATCCATAACCAAAATTAGAACTAGTGGAATGGAAAAAACATAAAATTTGATAATTAAAAAGAGAGGCTAAGACGACTACAACATAAAAAATATCGCACAAATACTAAGTTGATTTAGTGATAAAATGATGTTAAATTCCTTTAAATTGTTTAAAACAATATGTATTAAGAAACTGATACTATTGATATCGAGAGGATTACTTTCAAAATAGAACCACTTAATATCCAATCTAGACATAAAAGGGTCCTAATTCATCAAATCAAACAAGCCAAAGGAAGGGAAAAAAAAGGCCGCATTTTTCACTCACTTATATAATATTCGGGATAGTCCGAAGCATGACATAGATCGAAGAAAAAAGAAGGCTCACTTATTCGAAATATTTAATAGAGAATTGATAACCACTTAGTTTTCGATCTTGCAAATACACACAAAAACAAATATCAATAATGAGTAAAGAGATTTCCACAAAAAAGAACTTAAATCTAAATAATCAGTCTCACAACGCGAGCAAGGAGTAAATATGAGAACTTTGCTGAAGGATGATTGATTGGGTTTAGAAGAGAAGACGAGGATGATTCATATATCACATGGCAGAAAAATATCCAATCATAGACCAATCAAGTTTCATGGACTCAATTTTAAAATATTTAGTATATTAAAGGGAAGCACTTATTTTAAAACCATCCAAGTTATAGACAATATAAGGTCTAAAATTGTAAACATTTTACATATAATCAGGATTTTAATACACTGGCCAATAAAATTGTAAAATTGAGTCACTCGTTATTAGGGTGTTTAACGGGTCGATTCAACCCGACTTACAAGTCGAGAGTTTACCCTTTGGTCTGCAAAAAACATATAGATCCGCGACCCGACCCGCGAGTTACGGGTCGACATGTTTGACACACAAAAAGGCAAGTCCGAATGTCCCACAAATAGGGGTGCTTAACGGGTAGAACCCACCTGCTACCCGCAAGTAATATAATAAGTTTTTTTTTACTATTTTTTACTCTTTAATGAAATAATATAATTTTTTTTAAAAAAAAAAAGGTTATGGCTTGCGAGTCGACTTGCAACCCGACGGGTTTAACCTAAACAACCTGCAACCCGAAAATTAAAAAAAAGTGACCTGTAGCCCGACTCGTTATCTGCAGGTCGGGTCGGGTTAGTACGAGTCACTACCCATTTTAAATATTCAGAATCATCTACAACTTTAAGTCCTTATCCAAAAGAATGTTTTAGGACATCATTTATAAAAAGGATCTCTAATTCTTACTAATAAAAAAATCGATACTTGTCTAACCAAAAAACCTAAACTTGTCCGATTCAAATTCTTGTGAATTTTTACTAAAATAAAAAAGTCTTATGCGGATAAAATTGCACATGGTCTCATGAAGATATAAGAATCATTAGAAGTGTCAATTGGAGGGGAAAAAACCAACGGTGAATTAGTAAACTAGTCATTCATGTTCAATGTCATAATCAATTAGTCGCAATCAACCCTTAACAAACTTACTATTTTTTCACAAGAATGTCAAACTATCTATGAGTTCAAATATTAAATTCAAGTGAGAAATTGGAAGATAAGGGACTACCTAAGAATGACGCAATTGGTACTTGAGATTTTGATTATCGAGTGGATTTTTCCCCAATTGTCAAACCAAAACTTTTATGCTTCAATAGATTGGACCCTGCCCTTGATGAAACGCAATGAAACAGATATTGTGTGAATGAGCACACCTAGTTTGCAATCAACCAAATTAAACAAACAAAGTGCCTTTTCATACATGCTAGCTAGTTGATTTCCATAACACGAGGAAACTTTCAATTCAAAGCAACTTCATTTTGGTTGTGTTTTAAGTGGTTCGTACACATATGTTAAGTTTCAAGAACTAGTTTTTTTTATTTGAACCATCTTATTATGTGATATTTTCAATCATAGACCACAAATATATGTTTCATCAACTAGTTTTCAACTATATATACATATATATATATATAATTTGTGATCGATGACATGAGTTTTGATAATTCAAATGTACGTGTTACATTTTATAATGTATAATTGTAACTTGTAACGTACATACACTTTATTATATAGTATTGTACATAGACTAGGTAGAGGTTAGGGACCAGACTCATGACTAAGATGGCATGAACAGGACACCATGGTCGAACCATGAACTAGCAAACTCGAGCCGCTTGACCATACTTGGCTAAGTATGGCTCAAATGGATATTGATTAGGATAAATGGGCATGTGCGCTTGAGCGAATTTGGCCATGATCTTGTGTGATGTCTTATTATGCCTAGTCATGACTTTGCCAAGAGACGTAGTTGTCGGCTTGATTCTGGAGAGCGCTGGAGAGGAGCATATATATAGAACGCAACATTCATCAATAAGAGGTCATATAAACGCCTTGCTTGCAACCCTAATTAAGTATCTCGATCATTCTTGTGCCATTGTGGGAAATCTAGGGTTTGAGCTCTCTCAAAGTGCTCCTCTGGTGATTCCGTTGTAGCTATTTGAGCTTGATTCGAGATCGAAAAAGAAAAGAAAGGGGAAGAGAGAAAAAGGAATTTGGAGCCTTGGTGATTTGAGTTCTTCGTAAACTTGCTTGTTCCCTTCTCTGCTCTCACTGCTTTGTGCTACTTTATTTTCTTTGCATGCATTTCCTAAATTTTGTTGTTTGTGTGTACTTGCTTTGTAAACGATTTGTGTGTTGTTGGCCTTAGATGCCTAGTGGATTGGCAAGTCCTCTTCTTGAGGCTCCACAGAGTATGGTAAAATCGAACTGCATCAACAAATTTGCTTGTCCACTTGTTTTTTAGTTAATTTCGAATCCAAAACCAAAATGATCAAAGTAGGTCTGATTTTTAGACTTTAAAAAAATTAGGTCATGTATTCAGTATTGTATAATTTAAGGCTTGGTCATTTTAAATTTGAGCTTGACAAAAACATAGATTGTTTTGGATTATAGTTTGAAAGTATCTTGTTAGATTCGCTAATTGATACTATTAAAGACGGGATGGGTTGATAGACTAGGGGTCGTACATATACAAGCATGCATGCACATATATAAGCCCAACTGACACACAAGTTCAATGAGGTTCTGTTAGAAATACTAAAAACATGTTTCTAGGCTGACTAAAAAGTGATTGAGATGCATGCTACACTCGTTTAAAAAAAAGGTGGGATAAGTTATAAAGAGAATGAGTGTGCTCAGTCCCTTCAACATAGCTTTAGGGAGTGATCAACGTGCTTAAGTTGGCGTGGGAGAAGAGCTTCAAATATGTTATTTTTTAATCTGATTCTCAACTTGATATTGGTCTTGTATAGTCTAGAGTGAATAAATGTCACTCGTTGTATAGCTTGGTATCTCAATGTCAAGACTTTATTAGTAGGGACTGCAATATCCAATTTTCTCATGTGTATCGAGTGACAAATACGGTTGTTAATCGTCTCACGTCTATTGCTTTTGCTTTAGGTTGTCATGTTTTTCTTTCCCCACTTGAGGGGATTTCATTACTATTATTTGATGATGTTAGGGGTGAAGCTATCCTCTGTTTGATGACTACTTAGCCCTCTTTTTCTTTTATTTAATAAAATTCCCTAAAGGGGAGGCGGAGAGTGCCACCTATCTTTTGAACAAAAAAGACAAGGCTTGAAAAGTGGTAAATATATGAGGGAACGCTATACAAAAGTCCTCAACCATACAAGGGTTCGGGCGTAAGATACATAACTCAAACCGGATCAACATGATCCTACAAACCTTATCAAAGACACCCACATGACCGTCCTCACCAAGATGCAACTTGGGAGGGATATTACAAGAAAAACCAAGACAAAAAACCCTTAAAGACCATCTCTAGGCAAGGCCATAACCAAGGATCCACCTTTGACACTTCGCCCTAGACTCGTCATCCGCGTATGATCTTTCGTAGGCGCGCCTCTCTTCTTCCATGAAGCTTGCAAGAGCAAGAAATTCTAGTCTTGCATGCCTTCACAATTTTGATTACACAAGTGGTAGCATGGGACGTGTCTCCCTAGAAATGCACATCATTCCTAAGCTCCCAAACATGGTAGATTATACCAAGTAGGGTGATGAGTCTTGTCTTGAAGATGTTGTTATTTTTGCCTTGGTGATTGCAAGAATCACTCGGTCCATTCTTCAAGGCTCGACTTCCTTGTTAGGACTCCTCGCCAAGTCCACGTACACTCGGTCCATAACTTCTTTCACAAAGGCACAATCACCCCAAAGATGAGATGAATTTTCAGCCCCATTTCCACATAGAAGATAAGTGTCGGTGGTGACGAGTCCTCTCTCCTTGAGCTGACTAAGAGTGGGAAGTCTTTCAAGATAGGCGAGCCGAAACCGGAAGCTCCATTTCCTTTCCCTCACTCAGCTCGTGTCCAAATGAGCTCACTCCAAGGGAGAGTAGGGCCCTTGTTTCGGAGTAAGTCATAAAGACTTCGTGAGTCAAGGTTTCCATTCGGGAGGGTGAGTGCTTTGAGGCCGATGGGGTCTTCACTTGTGGCACCCGCTTGCACGACTTCTTTGATCGATCGGTTCCCTTAGCTTGAGGGGGCATTTCCAAGGCCAAGATTTTTGTTCCTCACCCTCAAGGTCCAAAAATCCTCCCTTTTTTGTAGATTGTGTGACACCCAAGTTGTCCACAAGTTGGATTTGCCTACAAGGCTATTTACCACTTGAAGGCTCGTAGTGAAAAGTGTCTCGCATAGACAGTATGATTGTTAAAATCAGTAAAATATGGGAGGAAAAAGTACCTACACACTAAC
Source organism: Fallopia convolvulus (assembly GCA_964016875.1). Lineage (NCBI taxonomy): Eukaryota > Viridiplantae > Streptophyta > Magnoliopsida > Caryophyllales > Polygonaceae > Fallopia > Fallopia convolvulus. The sequence goes on along the minus strand of OZ024727.1, from coordinate 52,251,958 downwards.
TTTTGTGTTAGAATGATGTAGACCTTATATATAGTTAATCTCGACATTGCACCCCGTTTCAAATTGGCCCACCGAAATTTTAACAAGTACTCTCAAATCAATTTAAGCTCTTGGTTTGGATGTCAGTTTTTTTTTTTTTTTTTATACGGAGGATGGATGTCATACTTTAATATGTTTAGCCAAATTAACAAGTAGTGAAGAGACAAATACCATATTTTCTATATAAGTTGATGAAAATATCATTCAAAGTCTTGTTTCAAGTCCATTTTATCTATATCAACGTAATATATAGTTATTTAAAACTACAATTCAAAATAATTTGTTACAATATTATTCTCACATCTAAAATTGTGACTAATATAAAGGCCACTTTTATTGCCAATTATTAGGCTTTACATGTGTGCGTGATCCCACTTTATTAACTTACGAACTTTGACATATATAAAACCAAAATACAACGTCACATTACAAAAAGATGGAACATAACATGAGCCACACGTACAACATGATTCCTCCTTGGTCCAATGCCCACATGGGGTACTGGGCCTGGTCGCACTCGATCACTATGAATTAACTATAAATCCGTGACACTCATCTTTCACATCCAAGTGGAACAGAAAAACATGAGAATTAAGTGTTTAAAAGTTGTGAATGAAATTTCCAAAGTTAGTTTTTGTCTCTATACGTGCTCTCTTTTCTTCCAACACAGTAGTTCATTCTAGTTGGCCATGGAAGAATTATCTAGTGTCACAAGAAGCTTGTATGCATTATGAATTATGGACCACTTGTTTTAATCATATGTTTGTTCATGAAGTGACTAGTTACATCGTGACAAAACTAAAGGATTGCTCATCGAAGTGACTAGTGTACGTAGCTATCTAAGTTTTTCTTTGTGATTTAACCATGCCTATTCATTGAAGAATGCAAACAGATTTCAGGGTTGGCTAATTCTGAAATCTGTTATTTACGGAAAAATATAGAGGTTAAAAGTTAGAAAAACATAACTAGATTATCTTGCTTTGATGAACTCCAAATTACAAGAACATCAACTCTCATTAAATTGATACCAAGTTAATATCCGTGGGCCACCATGTGAAACTTTATGGGCTTACGTACACAAGTCCAGTGGGGTTTCATCCTAAAATCAATTGACAATAGGAGGAGTAACCCAAGATTTTTATACTGAGTTAGTTCTCTTTATATTTCCGATGTGGAATGGAGTACTCCAATACTTTTGTATTCATATATTCATGAAAAAAGCAACAAATGATAATTGTTCTAAACACTTATCTCAAGAATTTAGTCTAGTAGAGCATGACAGGGTATCTTTCTTACAAATTACAGGTTCGACCACTCCTCTATTTTTGAACGGGGGTGTCAGCCCCTTATCTAATTTTAAAAAGGCATGCATTTGACCAATTACAATGGAGGAAGAGATTTCGAAATTGACATCTATTTAATTAAATCTCGACAATCATGCTAATCTCCTTTAATTGCATAATTAAATGGCTTTTTATAACAAAATCAATTACAATATTGTAGATTTGTAGTGAAACTCGCATTCTATTGACAAGTGTCAAAAATTACATAATTGGTGTTACTTTAATTCATAGTACTTACAGATATATTCACATACGTCGGCGTTGCTTATATAATTGGTAACGTTACTTTCATGCCATCGATTTCTAACAATTAAAATTATGTTAGAAGGTTAATTTTTTTTATCCATAGACTTACTCAACCTACACGGCTACAATATAAATATGATTGGAATAATAATGTAAGTAGAGAATTTAGTGAGAGACGTGTGAAGGGAAATAGAGGGCCCACAATTAGGAGTGAGGACGGTGGTTATAGGGGGCAGCCAGGCAACGTGTCGGACGTGTCCGGTTTGATTCCCAACCGTCGTGTACGGGGATGGACCAAGTCGGGACCAACACCCTATCGATCACGAACCACACACATCTTTTTTTTTTCTCACAAAAAAATCTTTTTTTATCATTATTATTATTGCTTATTTGTGTTTTTGGAATTTTTTTTATAAGTAAGAATCAGAAGACCCTCCAGAGAGGGCGTCTGAGCTCATTTTGACGAATGAAAACTAAAAAATCCGGGTAATTTCTGATAGGGTTAGCAGGGAGTCTAGCAATTTTATCAGTCCCAGTATTAGAACTCCTATTAACATGGGAAATCCAAACCATTTGGAATCCGCACAGGGATTCATTTCAATTTCTCATGAACAATTTCTAAACCTTTGGGATGCTTTGATGACTTGCAAGTCGTCACCCTCAATTTCTAGGTTGATGTGATTACCTTGTTTTGCTGCCATGATCCCATCTCGTAATGCCAAGGATTCCGCCTTCAGGGCCGATACTTTCCCATAATTTCGAGTCCTTATTTCCACTATATTACCATTCTGGTTTCGTAGGATGACTCCTCCACCCGCATGTCCGTTCTCTAGCCTGGATCCATCAAAGTTACATTTAATAAATTCAGGTTGTTGTTTTTTAATCCGGTAAATATCATTTTTCCCAACAAAGAAAATTGAAGTTATTTTTAGAGTTTTTTTTTTTTAACACGAGCTACCTTTGAAATTTAAGATTTCCTTGGCAAGATACATTATACAATGTGTGTGAAACGAATCTGATATCACATGGAATGTGACACTAAATTAAATTATCTGTTCTTCAAAAAAAAAAATTATCTGTTACGCTTCATCCATATGTTTAAACGCTTGAGATTTGGATGCTATGTAATTTTATATCATAATGGAGAGAGTGATAATATTGAAGAATGTTTGAAGTGGTCGACAACAATTCTATTCTAATGGCAGAAATTATTCCAGTGTGGGAAGATATAAAGGTACGTAGTTAAGAGATTAGATCTTAGCAAAGTGAAAAAATGAGAATGATAATTTATATGTTATCACTTCACTTTCGGAGAAATGGAAATGTTCTTGAGAAATAGAATCACTGTATCTATAATACATATATAATTTTGTGTATATGAGCACACTTAATACACTTGATTATGATTCACTATCCATTTTATTAAAAAATTTATTTATATATTTATTATTGTAAAATAATTTTGACCACATTTAATACACTTAATCACAAGCAAATTTCTATTTTGAAATATTAAAATAATAAATGAGTTTTGAGTCTCATTTCAACTAATTGCTATATTGAGTTCTTAAATAAAATTTTAGTTAAAATCTATAATCTATATACATATAACATTTAAAATTTATGTACAAGGTGCATTTGCTATACATATTTAATTTATGAAAATCATCTCATTTTTTATAATATCAATTGTATTAGATGATAAAATAACCTCCTTAACTCAATGGTTAAAGCCTTGAAATTGTATTTAACGGTCTAAGGTTCATGGACTCAATTAATCATTTTTAAAAATATTTTTAATAACCCAATGAACTCATGCTAAAATCTATAAAAAAAAAAATCTATCAAATGTAACAAGGATAAAATATTTTTCCAAAGTAAATTTTCTATAATAGTTTTTGCTTACTACTCTAAAAAATTCCATGATAGTGGACATTGGACACCATATAATTCAATGTTATATTTTAAAATGAAAATTTAAAAAATATTTCATTCAAAACATATAACACGTTTTTTCGGTCTAAAAATCTAATAATTATTACAAGTATTTTAATATATAATAAGGATGTACACTTATACATCTAGATTCTACTATGATGTTTATCCTCATTTGTATACTTATTACCTAGATTTACTACGCGTAATTAAACCCATATTTATGTGTATATTTGACTCATTATATATTCCATGTATTAACATATATATTTGGCCAAAACTAAATTTTTCAAACTTTTCTATTATAGATTTTATTTACAACTCTTCAAAAATTTCATGATAGTGGATATTATATTATTCAACATATATTATATTTTAAATTATAAATTTAACATATATTATTTACATATTTCCATCAAAATATCTAACAACTTTTTTTTGTCAAAAAACCTAACAATTAGTATAAATATTTTAATATATAATATGAATGTACACATAGAGATTCTCATAACATTCTTATCATATGTATATTTATTATCCACATTTACTATACATCTAATTACACTCATATTTATGTGTATTTTTGACTCATTGTATTCCATGTACGCATAGAAATTCTCCTAGGATGTTTATTCTCATATGTGGACTTATTATCCACATTTACTACATCTAATTACAACCATATTTATGTGTATATTTGACTCATTATATTCCATGTAATAGCTTATATATGTCTTATAATTGATGAAAAGGAAGAGTAAAAGAGATTCATTTGTATTCACATTCTCTCATCTATTGTTTCTATAATTCAAATCTAGATTAGTTTATAACACTTTATCAACATGAATTGTTGTAGATTGAAATATTGTTCTTTTTGGTGTTATTGTGTTACCAATTTTCTTGCTTCTTCTCAAATTTGAGTTGAGAAAAAAAAACGGTCATAATATTCTCCCATGAAATTTGTATTCTTATCTTATAGAAATGAGGGAGGACTTATTCACGATTATCAATTGGTTAGGTTAGGTGAGTTGATCACTATTGATTTTCATTTGTAATTTTACAAGGTACGAAGTGAATTTTGTTTCTTTAAATTTATCTCTTCCTTATTTTGTGTTATTTTAGTTTTATATATGTTGATTTTCATGCACCTCATGTGTATTTGGTGCAATGATAGATTTTCTTTTACACTTTCACATATAATTTTTTATATTATTTTTCTCAAACATATGAATGAATAAATAATTTTCCTCCTTTCAGGTTATAGATTATTATTTCTAAATTCATAGGTAGTAATATGCTCACATCTCTAATTGTTGTATAAAGATACTTATCGCCAATAATGTTGAATCGAAAAAATTGACAATAATAATTTATTTGATAAAAAGGGATGAATTACATTTTTGTAAATTTGTATTCAAATCATTTATCAGATAGTCTTTCCAAATCATGTATTTACATGGACGAATAAAATATATAATTATTTTAAAATTATATGTCCTTAAATTCTATTTGTATACCAAAAAATATAACATATTGAATTTATAAACTTATGTTGTTTTCTCTCATTTAAATATATGTATATATATATATATCCTAATTTTATAATAGTTTCAAGTTAACTTAAAAAATCCAAGAATCGAAATATTGTATAAATTGAGATTTCATGTGGAAAGTTAACTGGAATAAATTAAATTTAAAAATATTTTGTTAGAATTCCATTAATTTAATTTTAATCTCAATAATTTTTAAAATAAAAAGAATATATTTAACATTAATGCAATTTTACAGATCGACAAGTAGAAAATATGCCCCGTGCGTACACACGGGTATATCTACCTAGTACATATATAATTTTGTGTACATGCCCCACATTTAATGCACTTAATGATAATTTCTAATTATTTTTTTCACCTTTAATATAATTTGTACTAAATAGATAAATGTATGTACATAACCACATTCATTGCCACATTTATTACACATAATATTTATTTTTATGAATACTTATAATTTTAAATAAATAAAATAATTCTACATAGTTTAGTTGTAAAGAATTTTTTAAACCACCTATAGATCATGGTTCAAATCTTAACAACTATTTTTTTTGCTAGATAACACACTCTTAGTTTTTTAATTGTTGATATAGTATGTCGTATTACCATATACATTGTCAATTACACTATTACATAATAAGGTAGATTCTCTTATTCACATTTAGTTTTAAGGCTTAATTATAATTGGTATATACTATTATATATCATCCTTTCTTGGCAATTGTTATTTTGTTGCATGTATTTTATTTAATTGAAATACTTTTACTATTTTAATCTTTAGTATATTATATTTTAGGCACCATTATGTATAGTCAATTACAATATTGCACTATTATATAATAAAATAAATTATTTTAGATTCACCTTAATTTTTATTTTTTAAATTTACAACATTAAAATGGTATGTACTAGGTGAATGTATTAAATTTATGAAAAACATCTCAATCATATTATGTTGGTTTTATTATATGTCAATATGAAATTTTGCCTCAATGGCTGAAACTTTGACAATTATATTGGAGGTTTAAAGTTCGAGTCTTCAAATAATCACTTTGGATTACTTTTTTACCACAATCAAAAGACCCCATACAAAATACTAAATTCAATTTAGATTTGATATTAAAAGTATGTGAATGATATAAAAGAATTTTATTATGCTGATAGTTGCACATAAGTGTATGAAAAATGATATATGATTTTGATAATCAATTAATTATACATCAATTCATTTGATTAATTTAGTTATAAGGTGAGTCATATTTTTGAAACGTTTATAGAAAAAAATATAGTTTTTATTAAACATAGGAGCTAAGTGTATTGAAAAACACACAAAGCAAGGTAAATTAATGTGTTAACTAATATATAAATTTGTTTAAGTATACACCAATCTATTTGATTACATATTGTTATAAGATGATCCAAATTCTTCCAAACAATGAAAACGACTTTGCTATATTTTTTTTTAATTCAATACAGTGTTATTAGATACAAGAGTGCATTAAAAAAATTAGATGAATCTCTTTGTATTTAGCCTACACTTGCTAAAGGATCAAATTCAATTTTAGATGGGTGGATATTAAGAGAATGTCAAATGATACAATAAGGCTATATATAATAGACTAAATCATTCATAAAAAAAACTAAATAGATTTATTATACCCCTATCGTGAATCTTAATGGTAAAATTTTGAAAGCATTACTAGACTAATCAAATCACTAAAGCTATAATCTTACAACATGTAAAGTTATATATCATCAAAACCAAATAAATATTTTTTTTATTGATGTCTTGAAATATTTTAAATCCTTTTGTTTAAAGTTGGAGGATTTGTGCAATAATTGTCCTATCTTAATTTAAAAAGTTAATTTTGCAACATTTGACATCAACATTTGATATTACACATTAAATTATGAACCTTTGATATTAGATACAAAACACAACATCCAACACAACTGTTGGCATTATAGCTAGCCAAACATAATATAGAATTTAATTTCTACCTTTTTCTTTCTCACTATATACGTCTTATTAATGTATGAACGCATCACAATTTCATCCACTATGAAGCGAAAAATATAGAAGACAACCATCAGATTGCAAAAAATATTAATCGAATCGAAACACGAATTGAGATGGGGGAGAGTGAATGTGAAAATGTAAGACATGAAGGTTTTTGGTGGATGGTAATTAGGTTTGCACAAAATAATTTTTTTAAAGTTCAAATTTCAATGATTTTTATTAAATTAATTATTTTTTTATTGTGATTTGTATTATTTTTGTAAATGTGTACAAACATATATGTATTTTAAATATTAAAATATAAATTTTGCCCCGTCCAACGGACGAGCTTGATTTGGCTAGTATAACATTAAATTTGCTATCACCCGTTTTTCGAGTGTAATTACTCGTGAGTGCTTGATGTGTAAGTTTTCAGGCTTCTAGTGTAATAGCTAGAACCTCAAAATATTATCATAAGATTTCTATTTCGATCCCCCTCAAAAAATCCCCCCAAAAAAGCAAAAGTTAAATGGAGATGTATTAATAGTAGCTATGATTTCAGAATCTTTAGTTACGTTTAATAAAAACTCTATCGGTGGATTTGGTTAAATCTCGACCATCCAAATATAAATTAACGATCAGATTTAGTTTAATCTCTCTCCCAATCTACTAATGATTTTTTTCTTTTTGATTTTTTTCCCTAGGGTTCACTAATTTACAATAGGGTTTTAGAACTCTACCTATAGAGTTTCTAATGAACTCCACTGGAAAAAGACCGATTTTGTTTTAGGGTTTATTTCAAAAATTAGGAAGTTATATAGTTTGACTTAAATATTCACAATTTTGTGAAGATCGGTAAAATTTATGTCAAACGACAAGTATTATTGAATAAAAAAATTCAGGCTAAAAAAGTATTTCCAAACGGAGGGAGTATTGTTTTTTGCCAATACCCAATAATTTGCATTTGATCAATTTCCTAATATTTAAACTTAGAATACAGATTTTCATTTTGATAAGATGAATAGGTTTCTAACTAGAATAGCGGGCCTTAGGCCCATGCTTCAGTTATTTTATTCGTAGCCCAATCTAAATAATTTCCTGACCCGTCCCTCACCAACACCTCATGTGATAATGAATTAATGATCAAAGAATTATTTTCTCCCTTTTATTAATCCAATCAGAAATGCCAACCTAGTTTTTTTCAGATTAGATTCAGATTTTACCGCATTAAATGATCATATCTTCAGATGGAATTAACAAGGTACAACAATACAAGAAACATATTAAAACACCACCCAAACATCCATTTAATAATCAACAGGTTGTGAGCAAAACACTGAAGATTCAGGTGATAGGAAGACACTTGTTCATGACAACTTAGTTGAAAACTCAACAGTAATGTGAATTAACGCAATGCATTCACCATTGAAAGAACAAGAAAAAAACCTAGATCCTCAACGATCTTCTTTATGTGGTTTTCAATCTTTTACCTCAGATTGCTGCAAAATATTCCTTGCTGCCCTTGGGGTCTGGCTTCATTGACTTCTCCCCAGGCTTCCAACCAGCTGGGCACACTTCATCCGGGTTCTCCTGCACATATTGCAATGCCTGCAGAGCAAAAACAAGAATGAACATCAACTATGTAACCAGGAGATATCAAATCAGTAGCTTTTGTATGTCAAAACAAAATGAATTGATTTGAAAGATAGACATGTGGAGACAGTATAATTATACTGTCATTTCCTTTTGCCTGTTTCCTATATTTCTTGAAGCTACTGCTTCTATTTTTTGTGATTTTTTTTATAATTTTTGTGCAACATAGTGAATGATTAATGAGCAATTCAGATATATTTAGCTATGACATTAGTGATTACCTGAAGGGTCCTGAGTGTCTCATCAACACTTCGACCAATGGCAAGGTTATTGATGGTAGAGTGTTGAATAACTCCTTCCTTGTCAATGATGAAGAGTCCCCTGAGTGCAATTCCCTGATACAAAGAACAAAACTAAACATATTAGCTTGGGTAAAAAGTAGAAGCTTCAACATGAAATAAGAATGGAAAGGATCCAAGGAGGCATTCTTTTGGCAATCAGAATTTCTTTAACACAGTTGATGAGGGACTTCATTTTTCTGCTGTGTTTAAGATTAAAAAAAATTGATTTACTGACCACATACCTGATCAGGGATCAGCACATTGAAAGACTTGGAAATTGATTTGGTGACATCAGAAACTAGAGGGTAGTTGAGGTCACCCAGACCACCAGATTTTCTATCCGTTTGAACCCATGCCAGGTGCGAGAACTGAGCAGTGAGCACGCGATAAAAATCAAAGGTCCACAAAAATATAAGAATAACAGAAAACTAGCTGAGATTAGAGACATTGAAAAGAAAGGGTACGCAGCAAAAAAAACAGGGGAAAAAAGGGCTAGAGAATCAACTTATTCAATCAAGTAGACTAAAGGCACATTAACAAGGAAGCTGAGCATAATAAACAAGAGCATGCAACAAAAGAAGGATAGATCAAATATCAAACAATTCTCTTCCTCAAAGAAGCGAAGTTCAAAAAGTTTGGCAATTTTTCACTAGTCAACAACAACATTGACCCAGTGTAAGAACTGTATGATTGAGCTCAACAAACAAAAAACAAGTGGTATTTGTTACTAAGATACTTTTGGAGAAAAGTGGGAACTTTACATACAACAATTAATGTTTCAGGAGTGTCATGTTCCAATGAATAAAGAAGAGAATCTTGAAGTAGGAAGTCAAAAGAAACTGCAACAACAACAACATTGACCCAGTGCAATTCCCTCGAGGAGAATCTGGGGGTCAAGATGGAGGCACCCCTGGCTTAACGCTGAGGGGGTGCGACCGAGAGATCCAACGGGACCGATAGCACAAAAGAAACTGCATGGTGTTAAATAATTCTTTTCCTCAATTAAATTTCCAATTATTCACTCAGTTGTGAAATATGATCCTGGGTTCTTCATTGCAAGAATAGAAATGTAGTTTTTGGTTTGCAAGAGGGAAGGGTGGTTTCATGCTACGAAGAGAAGGGTGGTTCAGCATCCAATTATTATGTTTTAAGTTAGAAGAATTAAATAGAAAACATGCTCAATTTTGAGACGGGCTCAATATTGCAAAATTTTGAAGGACATGTATCTCTGAGACACTTACAACACTGTCAACGGATACCCCCAAAATCTCAGTGTTCAACTTCTCAAACTCCGCATGGCGGTCACTGAAGGCAGTAATCTCTGCAAAAAGTCAAAAGATTAAACAAGAAAACCAATACTATGGGAGGGACAAGGAGCTTGATGGAACGAGAATTAAACTAACCAGTTGGACAGACAAATGTGAAGTCAAGAGGATAGAAGAACAAGATGACGTATTTCTTTCCCCTATAATCGGATAGTTTAACCTGCAGGAAAGAAAGCAAGTTAATACCCAAGAGGTAACATATGCCCTTGAAGATACATTCACCATTTTATTTATACAGAATTAGAATTCCATTCACCCACTAGATATCCCTGACTGAATCATATTGAGATCTATATAAATCACCACATTAGCTCAAATCTTTACGTAATAAGCATTAAAAAATAACCAATGCTGTCCAAAAACTAAAACTGAACTTGAATAGGAAGAGTTGAGAAGTAAAATACATTTATAAATTCCTGGTCAAAAACGGCCTCGGCCTCAAAATCTGGAGCAACATTCCCGACCAAGGGCAATTCACTCTGCAAAAAGGGGCAAAGATGATTGTTTATGTCTGAACCACAGCTAGTCGTCACAAGAGTACTAATAGAAGAGACAAGTTAACAGATACACAATCACTGCAAGGTAACTTTGAAAATTAAGGCAGCAGGACAACCACATGAACATCAACACTAATTATCAGGTGGCATTCTTACAAAACTACAAAGCACTAGAACAAGAACCAGTAGCAAAAATTCTGTTGAAACTTTTTATGAACAAGATTACTTCTTCAGTTATTCTAGTGAATATAAATTCCATCCACTGAGACAATATGATATAGGTACACCATGTAACTCAACTCAGCAAGCAGAAAATAATATTCTTACAACACTTCTTCAATAACTCAAATTAAGTAACATTATACCAATCTCTTTCACATTAATGGCATTGAAAAGCTGCTTTCAGTAGCTAAAAAGGCAAGCAAAACAATTATTTTTAAAAGCTGCTTTCAGCAGAAATACTTAAACAATATGGAGTAGTTAATTGAAGCAGCAGCAATTTGACACTCCTGCATACTAAGAATCGCATAGATCCATAAGCATCCTCTGAATTCGATACAAAAACTGCTTATCGAGCAGCAAATCCTGAGTGAAAACTAAAAATTGTTAATATTCAAACTAAAACAACAATGTAGCAGCAATCCAGATTCTACAAATAACAAAAATCCAACGGAAACGCATACAAAGATACACAGTCAAACATTTTGCAAACAGCACAGGAAAAGGACGCAGATTCGACAATAGAGATGAGCAAAATTTTCGTCAGATGAGAAATGAGATCGGACTTACAGCCCTGACAACGAAGCTGCGACGGGATGAGCGGGAGCAGCGGGAGGAGAGAGCACGGGGGACGCGGGACGAGAGAGGCAGACGGACGCCATTGAAGGAGGTCGAGAGAGCTAGGGTTTTGGAGTATGTTCTGGAAACCGGAGAAGACGCCGACGGCGAAGACTTGGCGGCGGCGGCAAAAGCCTTGGGGTTGTTGGAGGAGAGGAGAGCGGGAGAAGTGGCGGAGCACGCCATTGTTTCTCTCGAGAGGGCTAGAAGCAGCTGTGAATGGTTGGAGAGTGATGGAGGTGACTGGTGAGAGGTGGAAAGCGGATAAGCAGAGTGGTTGTGCACCAAACACGCCTATCGGTAGAAAAATAAGAAGATCGATGTAGAGATATTGCGCATCCTATCCCTCAACTCTTACAAATCCTGCTCGGTACCCAAATTTAATTAAAAGTTCGTGTTCTACCCTCGGGTTTTGAATTATACGTGTAATCGGGCTCGATATTTTATAGATATAGTATAAAAAAGATTTTAATAAATAAAAAAATAATATAAAATTTAATGTAAGTTATTTGTTGCCCGTAATATGTATAAAAATTAGTTTGTTTTTTTAATATCAAACAAATCAAATTTAGATTATTAAGTTTAAAATTGAGAATTGTAAAATACGGGTTCCGTTTTTTTTTTTCCGTCCAGAGCAGAAAAACAAATTTTCTCGGATAGGAATAACTCGTTATAATCTTTAGTAGTATTAGTGTCTTTAATGTATAAACCAGTTAAATTATATATAAATATATATCTATTTCTATCTGAACACTATTTTTATCCCCTATTTAAATTAACTCAAGCTGAAAGCCAATTCACAAGTCCTGCAAATTTTGTAACCGAATTCACACAAAAGGAATCCTATCAAAAGCTTAAATCCTATCCTAATTGTTATCAAATCTAACCGAATTCTATCAAAACCCCTCTTATATATATTGACCTTGGATCTTCCGGGGATTATCAAACCCACTGCCTTCTATTAATTCAACAATTCAAGCGATTGAAGCTTCGTGTCTCTGTTCACCTTAAGACGACAACTTCAAAGGGAGGCCGACAGGATCGTCGGATTTCGCCGCCGGTATCGATCGAACGACCACGTACTGGTGAGTCCTCCTCCCCTGTTTCTTCTTCGATTTAGTTAATGAGTCGTCGGGGGTAGAGTTCGGGGTGTCGGGTCATTAGCCACTCGCGAGTCGCATCGGAGCGGGCCGTCGTCGGAGGGGTTGACCAGTGAAGCCGCCGGTGCCACTCGCAGCAAGAGTCGAGGTCGCGATTATCGGCGGCGAGCTCGTCCAGCGAGGGCGATTCGGAGACGGTAGGAAGTCTCGTCTCCGTTTTCCTTCGTGGCCGCCGAGTTCGGACTGGGATTCCAGTTGAAGAAGGTGGGTCGAGTGGCGAGCGCGAGTGCGGGACGAGAAGGAGGTGAACGAGGAGTGCCGTCGGTGGGATCGAAGCTGCCTGGGGACGTTGGCGAGGGTGGCGAACAGGGCCAATCGGGGCTTCCCGTCGCTGTCCTCCTCCGTTACCGCCGACGTCAATCTGCAGATCGCGAAACCGAGGAGCGGGAGAGGGCGTCGAGCAGGGGCGAGTCGAATCGGGATTAGCGGGGCCGAGCGGGGGAAGTCGCGTTTGGTGGTCGCCGTCGCCGAGGAGGTTGGGGAAGTCGGGAAACTCGATCTCGCGTGCGAAGGAGACGAAGGTGAGGAAGAAGAAGGAAGAGGTGGGGTCCACGCGGGTCAAACGCCCTGACCGGTCAAACCAGTTTGAGGAAGGGAGATGGGCCGAATCTCTTGGCCCAAAAACGGGGTGGAGTGGGTTAGAGGAATTCCGCCCAATTGGGCCGGATGGGTCTAATTTGTTTTGTAGCATTTGGGCCAAATGGGGTAATTTGGGCTGTGTTTGTGTCTTTTAAAATTAATAGTGGGTTGGGGTAGACAAGTGATTAAATGGGTTAGCTATCCATTCATTTTAGTTGGGTCGAGATTCATAAATTATTGTAGATAGCTTGATAGGATTAAAAGCTTGAATTTAGTATTTTAATTGGCAAACCTCGTTATAAAGGTTCGGTTGCTTAATCTGCCCCTTTATAATTCTTTAGGGAATCGTTCCGTTTGAGATCGTAGTTGCGTTTTCCCAAGGATTCTCCATTCGAGGTAAGTCGTTTTTCGACTTGCTCGGTTCTTTTCTCCCTTGTTAGATTGCGTATCGATATTGTAGGACGGGTTTTGGGAACTAGTCCCGAATACCTTTTAAATTGTTTTGAACTCCTTGTGTGATGTGTGCGTTAATGATTTTAAATGTGATTTATCGGAAAATATTTTGGAACGTTTTCTCTGTGTTGGTACCGTTTCCGACATGGCCCATTGTAGCTGGTGTTGAGGAAGAGTTGGCTACTTTGACCCGTGTGACTGGGAAAATCGTACCCCTTCAAATGAAAATTATTATCTGTGTGTTTTTGGCAAGCGCTCCAGTGGAGGCTTAGCCCGGAGTTAGAAGGGAGATTGGGAAGTGGAGTGGGAGGGCCTGCCTCTGCACTCGGCGCGGTGATGAGCGCCTTGGAAGACGGATTGTGGACAAAGGAAGAATTTCATTGGTGTGTGATTGTGATGGTGAATGCGTATGTGATTTGTGTGACTGATATAACTAATTTAGGTATTGGCCTTTAGAGTTATGATTGCGGTTGTGGATTTGTATGCTGACTATAGATAACCGATTTTCAAACCGTTCTACAGTTTCCATATTCTTTCTAGCTTGGTAGATTAGACGCTGACCCTTCGGGGAACATTTTTTTAGTTCCAGGTATGAATCAGGGAGCCGTGCAGGAACCGAGGCAAGATGGCGGGCCGGAGCGGTAAAGAGCGCGTGTCATAGTGGGATGGGATTATTTTTACGATAGTTTAGTTGTGTTATTTTTAGGATGTTATTTTTATTAATATGTTAGAGTTGGTATTATGACTTGTCTTCTGTTTTCGTCGAATGATTTTATTGTTGGTGATGATTCGTCAGATTCAGGATATTTATAATTAGGTTTTCGGGAATTCATGCATAATTGCGTTTTCTATATTTTTATAAAAGAAAGGTTGGATGTTTTTATTTCGTTTTCTCGTCGTGCCCGCGTTGTAAGGTCCTACAGTGTAGTTGCCAACCTAAATAATAGTACCTGGTAAGGTCTATTCCCTAGTAGCGCCTCGACGGAAGTCGGGGTGTTACAAATTGGTATCAGAGCGAGGTTGACAACAGGGCACATGGAACTGACCAACAAAGAGTACCCGAGGTCCAACTTAAAACCAAAACCGGCCGGTGTTTTCAAATGTTTTTACTGGGGTAGACATGTTGCATATAGGGGGTAGGTGACACGTCGCGACTCCGCCCCAGCAGCCGAAGAACCTCACGTAGAATAGTAAGAATTAGGTTGAAAAATAGAATGTTTAAGTATTGACTGCGGGACTTTCTATTATAGATGGCCCCACCAATCAGAGCTAGAGCTGCTGCAGCTAACGGAAGAGGCCGCGGAAGAGGCCGCGGTAGAGGCAGAGTAGGAGGTCGTGGCAGGGGTAGAGGAGAGATCCCTGTAGCTGCTGAGCCAGAGGTACAACAGGATAACCATCAGGAGGAGGTTGCTGAGAGTCAGGATGTGGCTGCTGCTGTTCATCGAGAGGACAGTGCCTCTGTCGCTGGAGGAGGTCTCCCAGCAAACGGGGCTCAGGTGGGAGGAGGAGTACCACCAACAGGATTGGCCCCAGAGGTGACTGCTGCGATTCAGCTATTATTGCAGACGTTGATGGGTGCGGGAGCTACACCGAATCTGAACGCAGCTGCAGGGCAACAAGGATCTGAGAGGAGGGCACCTGGACTAGATTCTATTTTGGCTGCCCAGCTGGGAGCAGCGCCAGCTTCTGGAGGACCAGTGATAGCTGATCAGGTGGTCGAACAGAGGAGACAGTATCGTGAGCCTCAGCCTGATAAGTGGCTCGCAGAGTTTAGGAAGACTGGAGTACCGAACTTTGCTGGAGCTCAGGGTTCTGACGTAGAGCAGTGGCTGAGGAGAGTAAAATCTGCATTGGATTCTATTAAGGCACCGGAGGAGCGGAAGATGTCTTTAGTACAGAGTCTGCTACAGGAGAGCGCTTTTGACTGGTGGGAGCTGTGTAGGGACCACCGGACTGAGGTTACTTTCGAGGAGTTTGAGAGGCAAATTCGAGATCGATATTGTCCTCCGGTGGTGAGGGCGGCACGAGAGGCTGCTTTTCCGGATGTTGGACCCGAAAATATCACAATATCTGAGACTATTCTGAAGTTTCAGCAGGAGTTGGCAGCAGTGCCAAATGCTGCCCCGACTGAGGAGTTGAAGATTGCGACCTTTCTGAAAAGGTTGCAACCGCATTTACATGCTTATGTGTCTGGTCTCCGACTTACGACATTGGCAGACGTTCAGCAGTCTGCTTTGGCTTATGCTATGGCCACGACCCGTCAGAGTCAGCTGGAGGTGCATACCACGGGAAGCAAGAGGCAGAAGTTGTCTGCCCCGGCAGAATCTAGGAGAGACAGTCGGCCCGGCTCTTCTCAGCCGCAACGATCAGGGTTTCAGCCACAGGGTCGTCAGGACCATCGTCGTCTGAGTCAGCCCATTGGGGGACAGAGAGAGTGCTTCAACTGTGGAAGTACTGCTCATTTGAGGAGTCAGTGTCCGAAGCCGGTCAGGAGTTGTTTCAGTTGTGGGAAGCCTGGTCATTTGCAGCAGTATTGTACGGTGGGGGCACCTTCACAGGGATCTTCACCGGGAACGGTGAATCAGATGCCTCGTCGTCAGCCTCAGCAGTTTCAGCAGACACCGAGTCAGGGCAGAGGACGCGGCGCAGGAGTTAGCAACACCGGGGGCAATCAGCCCCGAGTGTTTGAGATGAGGAGGGCAGATGCCCTACACGCGCCGACTGCTACAGGTACGATTTGGATTCAGTCTAGACCTGTTCACATACTGTTGGATACGGGTGCTACCCATTCTTTTATGTCTTCTGCTTGCGTGGCTAGACTAGGATTGACTTGCACTGAGGGGGTATCTTTTGTTGTGGGGCTGCCTGACGGCAGTAAAGTAAGAGGGAATAAGGAGATTTTACAGTGCCCTATTAGAATAGGGAATAGGGATTGGTATGCAGATTTCATAGTAATGCAGTTATCGCCAGATGATGATGTGATTCTGGGGATGGACTGGATGAGGCGTTACCGAGCAGTTTTGGATACACACAGAGGTACGGTTACAGTGACCGCAGATGATGGGACCAGACATGTATGTCAGGAAGTAGAGCAGGAGGGGCCCGGATCGGTGATTAGTATGGTGAAGGCCGCCAAGTTGCTCAACGACGGTTGTGTAGGATATTGGTGTTATGTTCTTCAGGGGGACAAGGCGGAACCGCACATTCAGGATATACCTGTAGTGTGCGAGTTTGAGGACGTTTTTCCTGACGAACTCCCAGGATTACCTCCTCAGAGAGAGGTGGATTTTGGGATTGAGTTGGAGCCGGGAACGAGGCCGATTTCGAGAGCCCCATATCGCATGCCCCCGATGGAGATGCAGGAGCTGAAGACACAATTGGAGGAGCTGTTGGAGAAGGGTTACGTACGACCGAGTGCGTCGCCTTGGGGAGCTCCAGTTCTGTTTGTGAAGAAGAAGGATGGTTCTCTCCGTCTGTGTATCGATTATCGGGAGTTGAACCGCGTTACCATCAAGAACAAGTATCCGCTGCCGCGTATTGATGATTTGTTGGATCAGTTGCAGGGGGCTACTGTGTTCTCCAAAGTGGATTTGAGGTCAGGTTATCACCAGCTGAGGATTCGGGAGGAAGATATACCTAAGACGGCTTTCCGAACGAGGTATGGACATTATGAGTTTGTAGTGATGCCGTTCGGACTGACGAATGCACCCGCTGTATTTATGGAGTTGATGAACCGGGTGTTTATAGACTACTTGGACAGATTCGTAGTAGTATTCATTGACGACATTCTGATCTACTCTCGGAGTAAGGAGGAGCACGCTGAGCATCTTAGGCTGGTGTTGGGAGTATTGAGGCAACATCGATTGTTTGCTAAGCTGTCCAAGTGTGAGTTCTGGTTGCCTGAAGTTACCTTTCTAGGGCATGTCGTATCAGCTCAGGGAGTCATGGTAGATCCTGCAAAGATTGAAGCTGTAAAGGCATGGGAACCTCCGAAGAATGTGAAGGAGGTGCGGAGTTTTCTAGGATTGGCAGGGTATTACAGGAGGTTTGTGGAAGGGTTTTCTCGGATAGCCCAACCACTTACCAACTTGCTTAAGAAGACTACTCGTTTCGAATGGAACGAAGCTTGCCAGCGGAGTTTTGATGAGCTGAAGAGAAGGTTAACTTCGGCTCCTATATTAGCTCTTCCTCAGGGGAATGAGGATTTTGTGATTTACAGTGACGCCTCCAAGATAGGCCTGGGTTGTGTGCTGATGCAGAGGGACAGAGTGATTGCTTATGCTTCTAGACAGTTGAAGCCGAACGAGCAGAATTACCCTACTCATGATTTGGAGTTGGCAGCTGTGGTACACGCTCTGAAGATTTGGCGTCATTACTTGTATGGGAGTACCTGCAAAGTGATGACAGATCATAAGAGCCTCAAATATATCTTCACTCAGAGGGAGTTGAATATGCGACAGAGGAGATGGCTTGAGTTACTGAAGGATTACGATCTTGAGATCCTTTATCATCCAGGGAAGGAGAATGTGGTCGTTGATGCCCTTAGCAGAAAGACGCCTCAGGAGAGTATGTTGGCTCATCTGACGACTCAACCAGAGTTACAAAGGGAGCTGATGAGATACGGCATCGAAGTGCAGATTCAGCGTTATCAGGGTAGTCTGAAAACCCTAGAATGTCGACCGTCTTTACTTGAGGAAGTAAGGCAGAAGCAGGAAGATTGTCCGATGATTCAGGATTTGAGGCAGAGATTGAGCCGTGGAGAGGCACCCGAATTTGCGGAGAGAGCAGCTGGTATTTTGTGTTTACGCGGTCGGATTTGTGTACCTCGAAATGCAGAGTTGAGGCAGAAGATTTTGCAGGAGGCTCATGCTACACCTTACTCAATCCACCCCGGGGCGAGTAAGATGTACAAGGATTTGCGACAATTTTATTGGTGGGAGGGCATGAAGCCGGATGTAGCAAGATTCGTCGCTAAATGTCAGGTCTGCCAGCAGGTGAAGATAGAGCATCAGAGACCCGGAGGAATGCTTCAGTCGCTTCCTATCCCAGAGTGAAAATGGGAGGACATCTCCATGGATTTTGTCACCGGTTTGAGACTCAGCAGAGGTCATGATGCCATTTGGGTAGTGGTGGATAGATTGACGAAGACTGCTCGCTTTTTTGCCTATCCGAGAAACGTGGCAAGTGAGCAAGTTAGTGGAGGTGTTTATTAATCAGATAGTTAGGCTGCACGGAGTGCCTAAGACGATTGTGTCGGACCGAGATGGGCGTTTCACTTCCAGATATTGGCAGCAAGTGCATGAGGCATTGGGGACGAGATTAGTTCACGACTGCTTACCATCCACAGTCAGACGGTCAGACAGAGAGGACGATTCAGACGCTAGAGGATATGCTGAGATCCTGCGTATTAGATTGGGGAGGTCAGTGGTCGGATCATTTGGCTTTGGTGGAGTTTGCCTATAATAACAGCTGGCATTCGTCGATTCAGATGGCGCCGTATGAGGCTTTATATGGTCGGAAGTGTAGGACACCGCTATGTTGGGATGATCCCTCGGATGTAGTAGGAGAGAGGCCACAGATGATTGAGGAGACGATCGGGAAAGTGGCCTTAATTAGAGAGAGAATGTTAGCTGCTCAGAGTCGCCAGAAGTCCTATGCAGACAACAGGCGTAGACCGTTGGAGTTTGAGGTCGGAGCCCATGTTTGGTTGAGAGTATCGCCTACCCGCGGGGTAAGAAGATTCGGGGTAAAAGGGAAGCTGAGTCCCCGATATATCGGTCCATTCGAGATTCTGGAGAGAGTAGGCGAGGTGGCGTACAGGCTAGCGTTGCCGCCTGCTTTGGAAGGAGTGCACCCTGTATTCCACGTCTCACAGCTGAGACAGTATGTTCCGGATCCTAGTCACAGACTGAATTATGAGGATTTGGTGGTAGAACCAGATCACACTTTCCGAGAACAACCGCTGAAGATTTTAGATCGACGAATAAAGAAGCTGCGGAATAAGGAGATTCCTCTGCTGTTGATTCAGTGGTCTCGACGGGGAGTCGAGGAGGCCACTTGGGAGACGGAATCCCGGATGAGGGAGAGCTATCCAGAGATCTACCCGGGTTTAGTAGACGCGTTTGAGGGGAAGGTTAGTAATTAGTGTGTTGTTTTCAGATTCAATGTTTGCTTCGTGATTCTTGGTTGCTTGATTTGTTTGTTTGACTGTTTAATTTTTATGGACGTGCTATATGTTTTGGATGGCTAATACTGGTTATGATTATCATTATCAATCGATTCTGGTTCGAGGACGAACCTCTTTAAGGGGGAGAGGTTTGTGAAAACCTCGAATATCTTTCTTTCGTGTAAAAGTTTCGGGACGAAACTTTCTTAAGGGGGGTAGTATGTAAAATACGGGTTCCGTTTTTTTTTTCCGTCCAGAGCAGAAAAACAAATTTTCTCGGATAGGAATAACTCGTTATAATCTTTAGTAGTATTAGTGTCTTTAATATATAAACCAGTTAAATTATATATAAATATATATCTATTTCTATCTGAACACTATTTTTATCCCCTATTTAAATTAACTCAAGCTGAAAGCCAATTCACAAGTCTTGCAAATTTTGTAACCGAATTCACACAAAAGGAATCCTATCAAAAGCTTAAATCCTATCCTAATTGTTATCAAATCTAACCGAATTCTATCAAAACCCCTCTTATATATATTGACCTTGGATCTTCCGGGGATTATCACCACTGCCTTCTATTAATTCAACAATTCAAGCGATTGAAGCTTCGTGTCTCTGTTCACCTTAAGACGACAACTTCAAAGGGAGGCCGACAGGATCGTCGGATTTCGCCGCCGGTATCGATCGAACGACCACGTACTGGTGAGTCCTCCTCCCCTGTTTCTTCTTCGATTTAGTTAATGAGTCGTCGGGGGTAGAGTTCGGGGCGTCGGGTCATTAGCCACTCGCGAGTCGCATCGGAGCGGGCCGTCGTCGGAGGGGTTGACCAGTGAAGCCGCCGGTGCCACTCGCAGCAAGAGTCGAGGTCGCGATTATCGGCGGCGAGCTCGTCCAGCGAGGGCGATTCGGAGACGGTAGGAAGTCTCGTCTCCGTTTTCCTTCGTGGCCGCCGAGTTCGGACTGGGATTCCAGTTGAAGAAGGTGGGTCGAGTGGCGAGCGCGAGTGCGGGACGAGAAGGAGGTGAACGAGGAGTGCCGTCGGTGGGATCGAAGCTGCCTGGGGACGTTGGCGAGGGTGGCGAACAGGGCCAATCGGGGCTTCCCGTCGCTGTCCTCCTCCGTTACCGCCGACGTCAATCTGCAGATCGCGAAACCGAGGAGCGGGAGAGGGCGTCGAGCAGGGGCGAGTCGAATCGGGATTAGCGGGGCCGAGCGGGGGAAGTCGCGTTTGGTGGTCGCCGTCGCCGAGGAGGTTGGGGAAGTCGGGAAACTCGATCTCGCGTGCGAAGGAGACGAAGGTGAGGAAGAAGAAGGAAGAGGTGGGGTCCACGCGGGTCAAACGCCCTGACCGGTCAAACCAGTTTGAGGAAGGGAGATGGGCCGAATCTCTTGGCCCAAAAACGGGGTGGAGTGGGTTAGAGGAATTCCGCCCAATTGGGCCGGATGGGTCTAATTTGTTTTGTAGCATTTGGGCCAAATGGGGTAATTTGGGTTGTGTTTGTGTCTTTTAAAATTAATAGTGGGTTGGGGTAGACAAGTGATTAAATGGGTTAGCTATCCATTCATTTTAGTTGGGTCGAGATTCATAAATTATTGTAGATAGCTTGATAGGATTAAAAGCTTGAATTTAGTATTTTAATTGGCAAACCTCGTTATAAAGGTTCGGTTGCTTAATCTGCCCCTTTATAATTCTTTAGGGAATCGTTCCGTTTGAGATCGTAGTTGCGTTTTCCCAAGGATTCTCCATTCGAGGTAAGTCGTTTTTCGACTTGCTCGGTTCTTTTCTCCCTTGTTAGATTGCGTATCGATATTGTAGGACGGGTTTTGGGAACTAGTCCCGAATACCTTTTAAATTGTTTTGAACTCCTTGTGTGATGTGTGCGTTAATGATTTTAAATGTGATTTATCGGAAAATATTTTGGAACGTTTTCTCTGTGTTGGTACCGTTTCCGACATGGCCCATTGTAGCTGGTGTTGAGGAAGAGTTGGCTACTTTGACCCGTGTGACTGGGAAAATCGTACCCCTTCAAATGAAAATTATTATCTGTGTGTTTTTGGCAAGCGCTCCAGTGGAGGCTTAGCCCGGAGTTAGAAGGGAGATTGGGAAGTGGAGTGGGAGGGCCTGCCTCTGCACTCGGCGCGGTGATGAGCGCCTTGGAAGACGGATTGTGGACAAAGGAAGAATTTCATTGGTGTGTGATTGTGATGGTGAATGCGTATGTGATTTGTGTGACTGATATAACTAATTTAGGTATTGGCCTTTAGAGTTATGATTGCGGTTGTGGATTTGTATGCTGACTATAGATAACCGATTTTCAAACCGTTCTACAGTTTCCATATTCTTTCTAGCTTGGTAGATTAGACGCTGACCCTTCGGGGAACATTTTTTTAGTTCCAGGTATGAATCAGGGAGCCGTGCAGGAACCGAGGCAAGATGGCGGGCCGGAGCGGTAAAGAGCGCGTGTCATAGTGGGATGGGATTATTTTTACGATAGTTTAGTTGTGTTATTTTTAGGATGTTATTTTTATTAATATGTTAGAGTTGGTATTATGACTTGTCTTCTGTTTTCGTCGAATGATTTTATTGTTGGTGATGATTCGTCAGATTCAGGATATTTATAATTAGGTTTTCGGGAATTCATGCATAACTGCGTTTTCTATATTTTTATAAAAGAAAGGTTGGATGTTTTTATTTCGTTTTCTCGTCGTGCCCGCGTTGTAAGGTCCTACAGTGTAGTTGCCAACCTAAATAATAGTACCTGGTAAGGTCTATTCCCTAGTAGCGCCTTGACGGAAGTCGGGGTGTTACAAGAATAAACATAGATTATTAAGATAAAATAATCTACATTGCGCATTTTCCTTGAAAATATTTCATAAATAGGTTTAATCTAAAAGAAGGATATAAAATATGAATAAAATAAAGCAAAAAAGATATATTTTGAAAATATGGAAGAGATGAGATTTTAAAAAATAATAATTAATTTAATAATAATATATGTAATTGAGTATATTTATCTTTTAATATAAGAGAGAGAAAGAAACAACTAAAATGTTAAAAAGATTGAGCATATATATTTTATTGACTTATAAGGAAAAAATTCAACCATTAGTTAAATTTTTTTTAAGATATTATCTCCTACCAAAAATTAAGATATTATAAAATTTGGAAAATACATAAATTTTAATTAAGTGGACAAATTTTGCCATGTGGATTATGAAGTGGAAAGAATAATTAATATATAATTTTTATGGAGTAAGGATTAATTGACATGTGGCAAAATCATATGTGGATTACTAATGGGATGTCATGTGTCAAAAGTTGAGATGACGTAATGTGGTGGCTCCAAACCTTATTGCTTTTATATATAGTAGATTTCTTTGTTGCAAATATCAAATAAAAAGATTACAATTAAATAATATAATTTAAAAAATAGTTGAAAAAAATAATGAAAGTATATAAAGTTCAATTAAATATGCTAGAAACTTCCAAAATTGCAATTTGGATTCTTTCTAAAATATTGAATGAAATCAAAATTTTCAGATCTAATATTTGAATTCATAAGATTTGTTTCCAAAACTACCAATTTATTTGTATAATTTATATGAAATAATGAGGAGATGACACGTGTCAAAATCTGATGTGACGCATTTTATAATGACATGTGGCAAAAGCTGACGTGGCTCAATGTGGAGGCTTCAAACCTTATTGCTTTTATATATATAGTAGATTATACACCACTTTTTAGTAGAAACTACAAGGGTCTAAATAATTTTAGTGTAGTCAATCTAGATATTCTTGCCCACTTTTCCCATGTCATTTGCGGTAAATCCACATACTTTGGTTTATAAGGGCATGTTTGGATCGCCAAGATAATATCATTATCTTGGCGATCCAAATAGATCCTAAATTGATATAATATAATTAAAAATGGAAGGAGGTTATTACTAGGCATGGCAATAGGTCGGGTGCGGGTGGACTACTTCCACCACCCGACCCGCGGTTGTAAATCGTCCACCCGACCCGGTATTTTCACCCGACGGGTTCCACCCGAAACCGACCCACCCAAAACCCGTCGGTTTTCGGGTCGGGTCGGGTTTTTTCGGGTGTTATAAAAAGATGTTGAAACTTAAGTTCATTTGTTCAACGAGTCAACCCGATGACTCGTAAACAAAATAAATTTAACACGTAACCCATGTTTATGGGTCGGATTACGGGTCAACCCGTTTAATCCATCTAATAAAACTTTCCGTCGGATTACGGGTCAACTCGTTTAACCCATCTAATAAAACTAATAAAACTTTAAATTTTAAACTAAAATTTAATCCTATTTATAAAGGGCCTACATAATGGATTAGGCCAAAAAATAGATTTAATTATAAAGCCTCAAAGTCCATCTCTATGGTTAGGCTTCAAACACTTAACACTCTTCTCCTCTCCTTCCCCTTTTATAAGCTCCTCCTCTCCTCTCCTTCTATCAAATTTTCGATGTGGGACAAAAAAACCGGGTGATTGGGTCGGGTTGGGTCAGGTGAGGCCATACCCGAAGTCGTACCCGCTCCATCACCCGATCACCCGAAACCCGTTTTCACCCGGATTTGATCGGTTTTTTTCGGGTTTTTTTCGGGTCGGTTTTTCGAGTACCCATCGGGTGCGGGGGAAATTGTCAAGCCTAGTTATTACTTGATAGACATAGGGCCTGTTTGGATTACACATGATAATGCATTCATTATAATGATGGATTTAATGTAAAATTGCATTAAATCTCGCATTATAATGCAAGATCCTGTGTAATCCAAATAGGCCCATAATCTTACTCTAGCAATCTTCTTTAAAGACATGAGCTAAGACAAAGCGTATCCGGGTCGAGGATGCCTAGTTAGGAGGGTGGACTCCTTTGGTTGGTTTAGGCTACAAGACTGACGGGTAGGTTGGATGTAGGGCGTTGGGGCCTAGGGTTTTGAGCTTAAGGCTTATTGTTTTCTCGTTGTGTTTTAGTGGTTGTGTTGTAGGTTATGTTGTGTGTTCTCTAGTTCCAGGACTTGCTTTTTATGTTGCGTTTGCTTTTTCTTGCTTGCTTTGATTTTTGTCATTGTTTAGTTGTTTCGTTTTTTTTCTCTTTATCTCGGTTTTGTCTCTTAAGTTTATAGGAAACATCCTCTCAACTAGTTTCTGTGTTCTCTATTTTCAGGGCTTGCCTCTTTATCTCGACCTCCCAACCTTGCCAATGCAGAATCTTGCTGGTTTGTTGTTGTATAATTATAAATGGATATGGATTCGTTTGTCCAAGTTGAGAAGTAAAGTATGTATGGGTTTTCTTCAATCTTAGAGGGATTTTTGAATGAGATTTTTCAATGCAATGTAGGTAAGAAAGACGTGCCTTGAGTTTACATTAATAGTAGCTAAACTTGCAAGTGTGTTGGTGATATAGATTAACAAGTTTTTGTAGTGTGTGCCCATGGGCACACACAACAATGATTGAGGTTTCTCTAATTAGAAATTTAAAGGTAAACATTACATAATAAATTTAAAATTAGCAATAAAGATAAATAATACTCTTCTAAAATTAAGCTAATGGTTTCCTTATTTACATTTACCTCCTTTTCAATTTATATTCACCTCCTTTTCAATTTATATTTTCCTCCTAATTAAAAAAACCCAATCATTGTTAGTGTGTGCCCATGGAAAAACCCTTGATTAACATCATTGCAATATACCTAGAAAAAAGAATGATGATATGGCTCTATGATAATTGACAAAGATTATTTTCGATTAGTTCTCCTAATGAGAGAATGCATTAGATTGACTGATCCAAATTATCAAGTCAATTTCAATTTGGACGAATAATCATCTATTTTGAAATAACTCTAGCTGAACCTTAGATTGATATTTACAAGCATTTGGCATATAAAAGATAATTTCCTTACAAGATAGATGATAAGGAATTGCTAAGAAAATGTAAAAAAAAATTTGAATTAGTCCTCTGCTGTACGCCTGTACCACATTTGTACAAAAAAAAAATCCAAGATAATGAAATAAAC
The DNA here is from genome assembly GCA_964016875.1 of Fallopia convolvulus. Lineage (NCBI taxonomy): Eukaryota > Viridiplantae > Streptophyta > Magnoliopsida > Caryophyllales > Polygonaceae > Fallopia > Fallopia convolvulus. The sequence goes on along the minus strand of OZ024727.1, from coordinate 52,225,849 downwards.
AATTTTGTATGAAAGCAAAAAAAAAATCAATTATGTATTCCCCACACTATTTTCCTTCCCAGCTTTTTCCCATTTTCCATCAAACAATGTTAAATTGTTAATCGGGCTAAACTTTTGTATCCCCACTACGCTTTATTCTTTCCAAGTCGCAGGCGGCCCAGAGTAGACTTGGGCTTTGTACTACCATTCGGAATGGACTCGGCCCACTCCTCGACATGTACATACTCTGTTTGGGCCTCATCAGGCTCAAACTGCACTGTCTCGGCCTCGGGCGTCTGCGCCACCGAACGAAACATCGTCGACTGGGGCATGGGCGGCGCCGATGGCTGTTGCCGCCACCTCCTGAAGATTCCACCCGGGGACGGCGGGGCCTCGCCTCGGGAACTAAATGACGGGAAGTACTCCATGGGCATTGGCGGCGGTGGCGGACTAGATCCTCCCTTGGACTTGCCATCCTTCTTTGTTTTCTTCTGCAATTTTACAAATAATCACCTTTTAGTTCATTAAGCAAATTTATTTGCCGTAAATCACCTATCAGTTAGACTATTGAAGTTAGACTCATATGAAATAGTAAATAATCTAAGTCAAACACAACTAAACAAACAGCCATATTATAATGTTTCAGTCATAAATCACCTATCAGTTAAGCTAGTGAGGTTATAGACTCATATGACATACTCACATACTCCAGTAAATAATCTAAGTCAAACACAACTAAACATACGGCCAAATTATAATGTTTCATATCCTATTATTATTGGGTGCTATAAGAAAAGTGGTAATTGCGTAGAAATTTCCGATAGTTTTGATTAATCTTTGTGTACAAGTGATTGAAATACTAAATCAAGGCTAGTAGGGCCACCCTAATGATTAAATAACACGCCACATATTATTAAGCATGTCAAGAAACATAAAGTTTGATTGCTACGTGTGTGGGTCCATCAACATAAAGGCAAAATATTCCTTAAAGGGTCCCAATCTTATGTGTTGGTTCAACAACTATAGTATTAACAAGGAAGACAGAAACACAACTTTGAGACCAAAAGCAAAGGAGAAGCTTTATTTCTGATTGTGACTATTAACCGATTTATAATATATACTACATTTTGGAAGTTTCTTGATAGTTTTAAACAAAGGGAGGGAGAGAGTGAGTACCTTTGAAAACTCATCAGAATTGCGACCCTTGAGCATGTACTCCATCATCTGGAAAAATGCACCTTGTCCCAATTCAGTGCAATTTTGCCAGTAGTACAAGGCCAAGTCCCAGGATCTCAATCTCAGGGTTTTTAGGTGCTTCTCGATATCGGTTTCGTGCTTCGAAACGAGCGGCCGCAATAAGCTCTCATACACATAGCTCGTTCCCTGTTAAAACAGACAGATTAATAAATTTTTAAGTTTAGGGTCACTTGGTAAAAAGAGCAATTAGCTAGGGACTTTTTTTTTTTTTTTTTACCTTAGTCTTTGGGTACCATAGATATATGATGAATGCTAGTTTCAACTCCTCATATAAGGGAACCCTGTTGCAAGAGAATTACGGATGATTTTTACCATTGTCCATGAGCGAGCAGAAGAAGAGAGAAATAATCAGTGTGTTGATATTGTTGGATCTTACTCACCATGAAATTAGAATGTCTCCAAATCTCTCACATACTGAGAGCAAGGCAACAATTATCCTACATAATCATTACAGAGTAATTTAGAAAGCTCTGGTAAGTATTCATGCCAGTTGGTAAAATAATGCGAAACTTGGACACATGGAGAACATGAAGATAGCCCACACGGCACAAGAAAATTCACATTTGCAATCATCAATTTACAATATTGTTGTTAGTCATGTGATGCATTCGTCATCAGACACGTTTCTTTTCTTGCTTGTGTAGTTGTGTGATTCAAGCCTAATTCAAGCCCACCTCTACTTGTCACGATGTCAGGAGAAACGGTGCCTTAAATTACTCATGTCTAATGGCTAAAGTTGAAATTGGAAGATAACCAACTATCAACTTCCATCTTCCAATCTAATCCAATCAAATCCGTGAGGCAAATAATGAACCAGTATCAAAAGAATGAGGACAACATATGTGATGTCTAATCCAAGGGACAGATTAGTTCAGTTGACAACTTAAATAATGACCTGTCAAATTGAATAATATCTGAGTTTGTAGCTCTAATTATTGAAATTGGTCAAAGCTCAATATGATTTCTATTATGATTAGAATATTTCAGGTAATAAAACAACAGGTAATTACAAAGAACGAACGTCACTATTAATAATAATATAGCCATTGTTTTTCCAATTTTTATTATTATAAAAAAAACATTAGTGCAATCCACATCTTTGTTTGTCTTCTTCAGTAGAGGATTGTCAATATTTAATGGAAGAAAGAAAATAGGTTTAGGTGTAAAGCTTCTATCAAGATTATTAACTAGTATCAAGATTATTAAAGTTACGTACTTTTATATAAACAGAGCAAAACAGAACCTTGAGAAAACTATTACTATTAGTCATCATTATGAATTATAAGATGAAATTATAAAATTAGTACGAATATAACATTAATACTGGCAAATTAACAGCCCAAGTTAAGAAAAAAATCATAAATTTTCGATTAAATTTCAAGGAAGAGTCGTTCTTACCAATACTGGCACCAAAATCGAAGTTCTTTCATGTCAACTTTGTTCTTCTCCAACGATTTGAAGCATTCAAGTGCCGGATACGCGTATCCAAGAATCATCCTGCAACAAATTCAACAGAGGATAAATCAATTACAACACAACACCAACAATGGCGATCGATCTGCGAATCGTTTAGAAGGAGAAAGATTTGATTTTGACTTACACAAGCACTTTGCTGATGAATTCCCCCAACATCTTCAATCCCTAAAATTTCACCAGAAGAAAATTTGCAAAGATGGCCTGAATTGATAGCGATGAAAGAGAAGTTGAGATATTGTTTTGAAGGCGGTTGCAAAAAAAACCTGTCAGGTTCTTCTAAATCACAACGAATTTATATATCCGATCAGATCTGAACTTTCTTTTGAAATTGACTGCAAAATAAGAACAAATCACAGGTTCTGAGAAGCAGCCAAACAAGGAAGAAGTCAGAATCTGCAACCAGCAGCAAAAAACAAAAACAAAAACAAAAACACCAGCAAGAGTCAGCATTCAACAATGAAAAATTCAACTCAAAAATTAAGACAGAAATAAGCTGAAATCAAAAGTTTCGAGTTTGGATATTAATTTCAATTTCGGCGCTGAATATTTCAACCGCGAAAATTCCTCTCTGTTACTAGTAATTTTTTTCCTGTACCTTTGTTTTTTGGGATGCTCAAGGACAAGAAGAATCGAGGAGGAGAAGAAAAGAGATTGCTTCTGCTTTTCCTTTTTCTGTGAAATTATGGAAGAGACTTGAAGTAGGAGGAACTTAAAGAAGAGATTGAAAGAAAGGGGAGTTTATAAATATGGATGAAAATCTTTAATTTTCTTTTTAGGATAAATTTTTTGAATTCAGTTAATATATTATTTTTATACAAATTAAATTATACAAGCGACGTGTGATTGGATTGTTTGGATAAACGTTTTTTTGGTAATGGGGGTGGTGATTGGATAAAACGTGATACAAACATAAGTTTACTTGGCAGAGACGCTTTACCAAATATTTTACACGTAATTGAAGAATTTGGGACATCTTTATTATTTGCTCTCTATTTTTCTCTCAATATTATGTGTCGGGCTATTTCTTTTGCTTTTTAATAAGATAAGAATCTATAACTATATATATTAAAGTTGTATCTTTTCGAACCATTAGAACGATTCTGACTCAACCTCATATTTAAAAAATTAATTTTTATTTTTATCTATAACTATATATTAAAGCTGTCCCTTTTCGAGCCACCAAAACGATTCTGGTCCCACCTTATATTTATAAAATTAATTTTTATTCATAATATTTTAACTTCTTATTGAATTCTTCTTTAAATATTTAAATCTATCTTTAACATCAAACAAACATCTATTTAGTATAACAATATCTTTTAAAAACTTCCTTATAAAAATATTTAAAATTAAAGATAACAAATTTAAAATATTTTAAAATAAGTATAAATATCTTTTATCTTTTAGCATGATATCTTTTCATGAATTTATTTATAGATATATAATTATATATTTTTTCTTTTATAATAAAAAAATCTATAACTATATATTAAAGTTGTACTTTTTCGAGCCACCAGAACAATTTAGGCCCCACCTCATATTTAAAAAAATTAATTTTATTTCTATTACTATAACTTCTTTCTATTAAATTCTTTTTAACTATTTAAAATTATCTCTAACACCAAAGAAATGTCTATTTAGTATAACAATATCTTTTGAAAGTTTCCTTATACAAGTATTTAAAATTAAAGATAAAATAATAAATATAAATCTTTTAGCATATATCTTTTGACGAATTTATTTATAGGTATATAGTGATTTTCTTTTATAAAAAATAATGATAAATATTTATAACTTTTAAAATTAATAAAAAATAGATAATAAAATATTAGTAGATATATTGAAATATTTGATAATCTCTAAATTTACGTACATTAAAATTAATAAAATATGAAGAATAATATTTGATTAAAAAATTATACATTATATGAGAAATAAATTACTTATATTAAATTTTATATTATTTTTTTTATTAATATCCTATTTATAATGTTTATAAATATCGAATCGTAGTCGTACATGGTACGACGGGTAAAACTAGTTATTATAACTTCTTTCTATTAAATTCTTTTTTAACTATTTAAATTTATCTCTAACATAAAAAAATATCTATTTAGTGTAACAATATCTTTTGAAAGCTTCCTTATATAAGTATTTAAAATTAAAGAAAAAATATTTTTAAATATTTTAAAATAAATATAAGTCTTTTAGCATATATCTTTTGACGATTTTATTTATAGATATATAGGAGTATTGATTTTCTTTTATAATAAAAAATTAATGATAAATATTTAAAATTAATAAAAATAAATAATAAAATATTTAATAATCTCTAAATTTACGTATATGGAAAGTAATAAAATATGAATAATGTACTATTTAATCTTATGTAAAGATTACTTTATCGAATCACAAAATGAGTTTAGTCTCATCTTAAATTAAATTACATAAATTTTAAATATTTTATATAATTAAATTATCTTTATTTTTCATATTTTATTATATCTAAAGTTAACTATTATTAAATCGAATCGTAGTCGTATTGAAAACATCTTTCTCTCCATTCCTAGCGCTCTTAGGAGAGCCGTCTGGTGCATGACCAAGTTTTGGTAGATTTTCGGCGGTTTTTTAATCTCCGATGGCAATTTTTAGACGGTGTTAATCTACCTCTATCATAATCCACCATCTCTCTCAAGTCCCACCACCGTCCTTCGATTTCAAATTCCCCCCCCCCCCCCCCCCCGTTCAATTTTATCTTCTTTTTTTTTTTCATTTTCCTCGTGTTTCCGTTTTTAGTGGTTCCATTTTCCACTCTCTCTACAATTGCATTTATAAACTTTGCAATTATTCGAGGTGATGCTACCTTTTCATTGTCCATATCAAAATTTTGCCTCGCATTTAGATGTCCAAAGACAATTCAATGTCTTTGCCCTACGAAAGATTTTCCGACCTTTTTTTGTTTTGATGTTCGTGATGATGATTTGGATTCCTATTTGTCTCTGATCTAGATTCAAAGCCATGCTCTTCTCCTTGGTTTGAGAAGTGCATCAACCTCCCGAGGAATTAGACACTATATAGGTATTTTCTTTGATTTTGATGTTTGCGGTATCCTATATCTTGTTTTTTATGATTCTAGGACTCCTTCTAAGAGCGCTAAAATTTATGTTGGCGAGTCCACTGCTGGCTTATGAGCGTCTTCCTAGGCTTTATTTTGCCTATGGACAAATTGTTCAGATATTTGAAAGTTGTTCTGTTCATGGCATTGAGAACATTAAGAAAGGCACAATACCATATGGTTTTTGGCTCCGAGATAAGGAGATTGCAAAAGACTCTTCTACAAATGAGTTTGATCATGTTTCACATCTTTTTTTTTTCTGCTAATGATAGTTTACTTTACGCTAAGTCAAACAACCAATATTGGTGGAACAACTCGCATGCCTTATATAAACGATGACACTAGCTTGTTTGTGACCATGAAATCACATAGTCGAACTCTCCTTATCTATAATAATGACCTAAGTTATAATAAACAAAAGTACATTAGAAATATCATGCATACATGTCTATAACAATTAAACTGTCACGTAAAAATTACAAAGTCTATCACAACTTATTCCTGATTGACCAAATGACAAAGAGATGCCCCCTTGTAACGGATGCACCTAAATATAGAGTATATATTGCTACTAAAGCTGCTCCAATGTAATCAAACCATATATCGCTTCTCTTTGAAGCAAAGGAAAGAAAACAAAAGGAGGATAAAAAGAAGCATATCCCAAAATCATGAGTTGCCTTGCTTAAACCAGAGTTGTTCTATTTTCCAACGGAAATAGAAACAACGTGATTCAAATGGGTATTTGGAATTCGGACTTCGGAGCATAGACGTACGGATGCTTGCGATGTCATGCTATAAAGTTGGAATGGTGTTTGTTTGGGTTTGCATTAGTAGTAGCAATTTGAAGAATTACAAGGCCGTGAATGTGATCGAGCACAACCTTAATTAGATTTGTACCGATCATTGGGGCAAGATTCGCTTCTAATGAAAATGTCACACAATTCAACATCACAACCCCATTTCCCTCCCCCGAACCCGTATTATACAACTCCCAAACACCACTCCAAATTAACCTTTTTTGGCACCGCCGAGCAATGTCAGTTGTTGTAAATGAGTTGGACGTGAAATCTTAGATGTTGGGAAGGTGTTAAATTTTATTGCATGATCTACTCTTTTCTTCTTCTTTTTTTCTTCTCTGTGTTAATTTTGATCCCTAATTTCTTTGTTTTGAGGGGGCAACTGGTTGCTCATATGATCAAATATGGTGGTACTTTCTTCATCAAAAATATATTGTGCTCCATCATCAACAAACTTTGGATATTTGAGGACTGGGTCAGTTGCCTTAGAACTTTGGATATATATACTGAGCCAAATTAAAGTTAGGGGAAGGAAGGAGGATGTGTTGGTCATTTGGCAAGGAGGCCGCCTACAGATACAATCCTTGTGAGTTGTGACTCAATAATTAAGAATTACATACCAATTCTCGGGTTTTAGTAACGGCTTAGAACTATTACAATAGGTCCAATGTCCGTTATAATTGGTCTAGTGTAACAATTTTTTTGGAATTTTTAAACAGACACTCCCGCTAGCGTTACCTTAGAGCAACGATAACGGGTGTTTTATCTAATGTAATGGTTTCATATTTTTGAATGCAACCATTATAGTTAGACTTTTCAATCGGGTCGGGCGGGTTCGGGTTCGATTATTTCAGGATCGGTTTAAATCGGGTTCGGTTTTGTTATGGGTCATGGGTCAATCGGGTCAGGTTGTAGAGGGTTTTCGGTTGGGTCGGGTTAACCGACAGGTCTAAAATATCCTTTTATTATTATTAAAATCAATTTTTAATTAAATAATAATATTTAATTATAATGTATTATTTTTATTTATTTTAATAATAAAATATATTATAATCTTCAAAAAAAATAAAAAATCTATAAATATATTAAATCGGTAAACCCAACGGGTTTTGGGTTCTTTCGGGTTTTGGGTTCAAATTTTTGGGTCTTGACCCTAAAATTATCGGGCGGATCGGGTCGGGTTAGCAGGTTAGGCCAACTTTTGACAACTCTAGTTACAATTGATACAAAAATCGGTCACAGTTGATACAACTATTACATTAGCTTGCACACTATTACCTTTGACACAACCATTACATTAGCTAGTATTGCATTACTTTTGTACAACCATTACTATTTCACATACATCCATTACCTTGCTCACAAAATGTACAACTATTACTATTTCACATACGTCCATTACTATATATATATCATACAAATTTATATATTAATTATTTATTTATATATTATTTATTTATTTATTTATATACACCTGCATTATTAATACAAATATAAATATATATATACATGTAATAAATATATTCAAGAGGATTTATCGAAAATAAACTTTCATAGTAATACTTAAAAAGAGTCTACAAAAGTGATAAATACACCCTAGCTAGTGCAAGGTTTAGCTAACCCATAAGTATTTATGCCAAACAAAAGTTATAACACTTTCAAGTGCAAAGTTATCCTATATGACAATTAAAAGTTAAAATCCTTGACATTTTTGTACCCAAAAGATAGCTCTTCCATTCCAATCATCAACGCCATAGACTAGTCAACATGATCTTCGTCATCCTCTTCCTACAATTAGAACAAAGAGGATACATAAGTATCAATTTGATTCTTTCTAACAAAGTTAACACATCGAGACAAAGATCATCAGTGTACGTAGTAAAAGACTGTTCTTTACAATTCTCAAATGTTAAAACTTTCATCTATAAGCTTAGAAAATAAAGTATTATTCCTCTAAATACTCATCACTTGAAGGCTTTTTTAGAAAATATCCATTAGAAGAGCTTTTCTTGGAATTCAGTTTGTACTACAAATATAAAACTCCTTTTTATTTAAAAACCCACTTCAAGACCTAAAAACCATGAAGTTCTCGATCACATGCAATTAACTTAATGAACTTTAAATCCTTATTTGTTCATGCATGATTCCTTGAAATTCCTTTAAAAGGTCTATAATCTTAAAAGAGGACAAAAGTTTAACCATGTATTTATGTAACAAATCTTGAATCATACACCTTATGTTCATGCATAGTTCAAGATGACTTCTTAAATTAAAAGGAAAGAATTTTAAAAAGATCTAGAATGAATAAGTCTTGCATACAACATTCCTTGAACAATCATCCCTTATAATTCATATATTGTTCAAGAGTGTTCTTAAGTGAAAGATTTGATCACAAGAAAGACATGAAGGATATGGAATCACATGCATGTATCTAAGTGAACTAAAATCACTTAGATACAACTTGATTCAAAAGAAGTTATTAAAGAATAACAAAATGAAATAGAATTAAAAAAAACCTTGCATGCATTATATGGTAAATGGATTTTAGCATATGCATGTATTATTCATTAATTGAAAACTAAAAACGAGGAGGTTTAGAACTTTGCATGCCTCATATGGTAAATGAAAAATGCCCACATGTATGCATGATTCAACACTAGTCTTAGCTTAGAAAACAAAGATTTAAGGAGCTAGACAATAAGAAAAATATGGAGCTTCTTACCAATCTTCTTTTGTATAACAAATGGTGTTTTAAGTGGACAAAAAGGGGGCAACAAGGCTGCCCAAAGGGTTGTAAAAAGGCGGAGGAGGGGGCTGAATTGGTGGCGGAAATGGGGGTGGTAGGGTGGTACAAGGTGGTCCACCAAACAACACAGGACAAGAGCTTTCTAAGAGAGATTTAAAGAGGGAGATGGGCAAAGAGGCTATCCAAAGTGGAAGAAGAAGGGGGTGGGGGGGAAGGCTCTAATTTATGGAGGATGGATCCTCTTGAATGGGAGACACATGTCATACTCCTCTTAGCAAAGTGGAAGAAGGAGGGAGAAGTGTTCATGCATTGGTTGCATTTGGGTGGTGGCCATGCATTGGTTGCATGTCGGTGGTGGACATGAGTGGCCAAAAGCATGAAAGACACATGTTTGTTACATGCCATGTGGAGGAAGGTGGAAGAAACTTCTAAAGGAGAAATAAAATAAGAGAAAAATTTTCCTTTAAGATGCAAAAATTACATGATGACATAGTGGTGTGTGAGGAGTGTTTAAGTGAAGAGGGTGCATGAGATTGGGGGTTCGAATCCCACGTTTTGCATTTTCCAATTTACTCCCTTGACCATTTTTTTAAAGAAACTTATGCTAACGGAAAATAGAGTTTCATATTTTTAATTAAAATAATTTTATTTGCTATCATGTTAAATTTTATCCATGTTCATAAAAATGAATTCCATAATAAAGAGTACTTGCTATTTTAAAGAAATAATTAAATTTGATATTTCTTTTTATTAAAAATAGCGGGTATTACAGAAATGACCTTATGGACTTCCATTACCAACCTACAAAATTTTGAAGCAAGATTGCTATCATGTTAAATTTTATCCATGTTTATAAAAATAAATTCTATAATAAAGAGTACTTGCTATTTTAAAGAAATAATTAAATTTGATATTTCTTTTTATTAAAAATAGCAGGTATTACAGAAATGATCTTGTGGACTACCATTACCATCCTACAAAATTTTGAAGTAAGGTATTCATCGAACCCCTCCGAAAATGTAGGAAATTGGCCTTGAATTTGTTGTTGATTTGATGCACTTGTCTCCCTGTGATGATTAAGAAGTTCCCCCTCGAGGGTCTCTGGTGCACTCCAAACTGGATAGGATAGATAAATGTCAAAATGCAAGTAAACCACCTAAATATGAAACAACTAAAAGACTAAATGAACTTGTACCATACTGCTAAAGGATGAAACATCATTCTTAAGCAATTTGAGGCTTATGTCACAAACTCTCACACTTAACCCGAGTTTTGGGTCTTTAGTAATTAAAACATTGTGAGGACTTAGTTGTCTATGAAAATTCCGCTTTATTCGGAAATACGCAACTCCTTCAACGAGCTCCTTTATCAATCCTAGAAGAACTGAAGCGGGATAACTATTTGCCTTCTAGAGTTACAAATCCTTTGATCCAATTTTTTTTTTGTAAAGTGTGTTTTTATTGCTCAACACATGTGGCACTGTTAGAATATGCACATATAAGCTCACCCAAAGTACCCGTGTAGTATTCCAAAGCCAGATACAAAAAGTATTGATTAGTTGCTCGTCCATAATAATGCAGAACATTTGGATGGTTATCAACCTCTTCGATGTACATGAGCTCTTCAGAAGTCAAATTGAAGCTCAATTTTTTAACGCGTTTGATTGTAGCTCGGCGTTTTCCGTAGGTTCCTTCAAACACATATGCACCTCCACTGCCTTTTCCATGTAACCTATCTTCATATACCACCATCTTATCATTGGTTGTAGCTGAATACATTTTCAACGTTGGCTTAACTGCAACCTTGGCATGAGAACACTTATATGTCCAAAACACCACTCCTCCTACTCCATCCATAATCAAACTGAGAACTATAGTTGAGAATCTAGAATAATAGCTACCAAGGTTTGGACATGCACAAGAAGTCCCATTGAAGATCATAATTTTTGGAGTCAGACTTATATTTTTGGAGTCAAAAGTCGTACACTTGGAAGATTTTGGATGACATCCTCCTCAATCTTCTTAGAGAGCTAGGACATGTAAGACTCTTCCTTAATCTTCTTGGAGAAGTGGTACATATTGACAACATGGTGCCAACCCTTTCCAAAGAATCCACTCCTCAAATGAAAAAATCCAAACAAATAAACTAACTCTTCTTTAGGTAATAAATTTGTAATTTGTTTTTATAATTCTTCTTAAAAATTGGACTTGTTGGTCATACTTCTTCCAAATCTCTTTATCCATGGTTTTATAGAGGCATGCAATCTATAACAAAGTCAAACAAATAAACTAACTAAATATAAACATAGATTAGTTAAATAAATAATTTTCTTATAAATTATATTAAGAGCTAAAAATGCTATGTACGGAGTATTATCGAATAGAGGTAATAGCTCTAATGAATGTGTACTAATTATGAGGATAAATATATAAAGGCAGATGGAAAAAAATTACAATAAAAATTACTTGAAAAGCAAAACTCATCCAATCTTTAATAGTTCTTTCTCCGTTTCTCCTTAATAGATCGTTCTTCTAGAGTTTAAATATAGAATTATCAAAATTATTTATGAGTATGATGAATATGGATGAGGAGGTAAGAGCCATATAAACCATACATTTCGCATACTAGTGAAAACTAAAAAGCTTCTTGACGGATCTTGGAAAAATTGAAAAAGTTAATGAACTCACATAAATTTATTGAATTAATTATAGCATGGTGGAGTATATTGTATTATAGAAATAGAACAATATTTAACCAACCTTTGGACGGATCATCTAGAACTATAGAAGAATTTATAAAATTACAAATAATGATTTGTAATAAAGTACAAGAAAGTGTTAATGACCATACTTATACACCAATAAAGAGGATATTTAAAAGGAAAGTTAAGAAATGGCATATACCGGAACATGGATTTGTAAAATTAAATTTTGATGGATCTAAACAACAAGATGGACTGGCAACTGCATGATATATTATTCGAGACCATAATGGGAGAAATATTTTGATAAATGCTTTTGCAAGCTAACATTAGAGTACAATTCAGGCAGAAGCAATATGGATGTATGAAGCAGTTTGTGAAGCTAAGAAAAGGAATTTGACTAAGATACAAATAGAAGAAGATAGTCTAATTGTTATACAAGCTTTACAAGGAAGTAGATCATGTACATGGCATATTAAAATGTTAATCTCAGATATACTTGCGTTACTGCAATCGTTTGAGGTAGTTAGATTCGCACATATACCTCGTGACTGTAATAGGGTTGCTGATTTGATTGCGGGACTACGTCATTCTTGTAGTGCAAATCAAATTCAGACACACTCAAGACTTCATGTCCTCATCCGAAAGGATACTGTAGGCTGACTTTAGCCATCCTAACTTTTTCCAACTCTAAAAAAAAAGCTTCTTGACGAAAAAAGAATTGACATCGAATTCTAGCTTTTGAGATCAAAGGTTGTAGACGGTCGACATGATCCATTGTTGACAAGGACATTTGGGGGTTGGGTTAGCTGCCTAAGGAATCTGGATATATATGTTGAGCCAAAAAAAGTTAGGGGAAGGAAGGAGGGTGTGTTCGACATTTGGTAATGGGCCCCTAAAGTCCCAATCTTTGTTACTCAATAATTAAGAATTTCATCAATACATGTTTCATTTAATGATGTAAAAATTAAACTTTTTTAGTACAGTATTTGTTTGGAAAATTACTTAAAATACTCTAGTCCAAATTCAATTTTTTTTAAGGAAAGAGTTTAGGGTGACTACTAACAAGATAGTAGTCGCCTTAGAGCATCCTGTCGGATGAGGGTAAGTAAACCCGGGTCAACTGAAAGCGGGACGGAAGAGACACGTCGAAAGGACCCAACGATGATTCCTCCACAGAATTGCATTCCTGAAAGACATGAGAGATACTCCAATCCTGAAACCGGGCGAGCAAGCAATGGATTTCCGAACGCAGTAGCTCAATTTCCCACGGGCAGCGCCAGTCACCAAGCACGGCATTGACCAGCTGCAAATTGTCGCCTTCGATTTGCATCCGGGGAATGCCACGTCTAATGGCCTCAAGAAGTCCCTGGCGCAAGGCGATGGTCTTGGAGATCAGAACAGACTGCCGACCAATCAGTCCTCCGTTTAAGTAGATGGGGGAGCCCTCAGAGTCCCTAAGGAGGAATCCGAATGACCCCACGCCATCTGCACACACTGCACCATCAAAATTCAATTTAATGTAGTCCCTCTTGGGTTTTGCCCATTTGTTAAGTCTCCTATCTCCCCCATCTCTCGCACAGTGAGTGCGGGAACTGGGGGAGCAGGGGCTACAACAAGTTTCCATTCTTTAGCCTAATTTCGAGTAAACTCGCTAATGTTATTGGCATTATTCAAGTTTTTTCCGTTGTTGCTATCGAACACTCTCTTATTTTTAGAATACCATAGGCTCCACCAGGTGTTAGTGAGGAGTTCCATTTCATCTTTTTTCGTCAGAGTCCTAATTTCCTCTAAGACTTAGTGCGGTTTTTTATCGTCCGGGATAACTTGGTCAATGATCCGGCGTAGTTTTGCGCTAACGGCGTTAAGGGTTTCCCTGGCAAAGGGATATGAAAGTAGAATGTGGTTGGTGTCTTCAACTTGGTTGTGGCATGCTGCGCAACCCTGTGGTACTGGTATGTGGTTGGCAGCCAGTCTCGATTTGGTTGGTAGGCCGTTGCGTGCCACTTTCCAGAGGAAGTTCTTCATTTTGGGCGGTATATTGAGTTTGTTGATCCATTCTAGTTTAATTGAGCTCTCCTTTAGATTGGTGGATCCACTAAATGGTTGAGTGGGTAGAATACAAGCCATTGTTGGACTTGGACTCGCCTTATTACTCATACTTGAGAACGTGGAGGTCAACTAAAATCAATTAATTTTCATTTATAAATATGTGCATGTTAGTGCACAAAAACTTCGTCTCCAATTCGTCTTCAATGCACTAATTAAGAACTCCTCCTCTTCCGCTCCGCCTTCAATCTCTTGACCTAGAAACCTGCAAAACAATGGATACAGGGGGCGGGGACCCCCTAATCCACCTCTGATGCCTAAGTCAGAAGAGCAATTGTCGTTTTGAGCGACAAAGTACAACAAGAGAGTGGTGAATCCCTGAACAGTCGAGCTAAGCGAGTATTAGCCTATCCAAAATTTCTGAATATGCCGAAGTGCACATGTGTCTCTCCCTACACGCCTAGGGCGTGTATTTATAAGGGAAGAAGGAGATCAGGGGGCCTTATTTAATTATTTCCTAGGGTTGCTTAAAGCCCAAGCTAGGAATATTCCCACCTTCTCCGGGTTTAATCTTATCATATTTGCAGGATAGATCTTCCATTAAGTTGCATAACCGCCATATATTTATAATATGGAAATTAACGAAAATAACTGCGCAGTAATTTAAGAAATACCTTTTTAATAGCGAAAATAAATATGGTAACTATGTTTGTTTTACCCGCTCACAAATGCCCCACCTACACCGCCTTACATGTTCTACCATGTTCGGCGATGTAGGGTACAGAGGGTTTCTAATCGAAGTGGCCATATGGATTTAGCGATTGAGGTCCCCTATTCGTACATTCGTACATTCGTACATTCGTACATTCGTATATTCGTATATTCGTATATTCGTATATTCGTAGATCCATGAGCGATTATCATGGGGCGCATGCTATCTTTTCGAGTCGTGTCCTTTGCCAAGGACTAAGGTAGAATCTCTAGAACAAACAAAACCATACTAGGGAGTACAGAACGTTTATATTGAAAAAAGTGCTTGGCCAAGCCTTCTAATTTTAAGAAAACAAAAGAAAAATACAAAAAAGATGTTCATCCTAGCGACTCCAGCCTTAGCTCAACATCCACACAAGAAGCGATTACCAGCGAACCTGCGATCGCGGCCTGGAAGCCGTGGCCGCGGTCGATGATCCGACGACCGCGGTTTTTCTCTTCAAGGGAAGAACTTTTTTAAGTGTGCGACATTCCAAGTCCGAGGCACTTCCTTTCCGTCAAGATTCTCCAACTTATATGCTCCCCACCCATATGCTGTTGTCACCCGAAATGGGCCCTCCTAATTTGGGCCAAGCTTGCCTTCTATGGGGTCACGTACACTTCCAATGACTCGTCGGAGTACGAGGTCACCAACTCGAAAGGTACGGTATCTCACACGCCAGGCGATAACCCGTTTGGCTACCCCTTGATAGGTTGCAAGACGTACGGCTGCAATATCTCTGCGTTCCTCGGCGAAGTCGAAGTGGGCGGAGAGCGCTTGATTATTTCTATCGGGGTTAGACAACGTCGTTCTCAGTGTTGGTAACCCGATCTCTAGTGGTATCACTACTTCCGTTCCATAAGCCAAGGCAAAAGGCGATTCTCTGGTCGATCTACGCGGGGTGGTTCGATAAGCCCATAAGACAGCTGACACCTCTTCGGCCCATCTTCCTTTGGCTTTTTCAAGGCGTTTCTTCAACCCTTCGACGATTACTTTATTTGTAGCCTCTGCTTGCCCATTCGCCTGTGGGTAGCCGACTGAGGAGTAAATATTCTTGATTCCCATCCCTCTGCAATATTTTTTGAATTTCTCACTATTGAATTGAGTCCCGTTGTCAGAGATAAGAGCAAAAGGGATGCCGAAACGCGTGATAATGTGTTCCCAGACAAATTTCTAGGTGTCGGAATCACGGATGTTCGCTAATGGTTTTTCCTCCACCCATTTAGTGAAGTAGTCTGTGGCAGTGATGAGATAACGCACATTCCTGGGAGCTCTGGGAAATGGGCCGACGATATCAAGACCCCACTGCCCAAATGGCCATGGACTAGTCAAAGAGTGGAGGATTTCTGCCAACATGTGTGAGATCTTGGAGAATCTTTGGCACTTGTCGCACTTCTTTACATATAGTTCAGAGTCTCTCTGCATGTAGGGCCACCAGTATCCCTGGGATCGGGCTCGAAACGCCAAACTGCGACCTCCAGCGTGTATTCCGCATATGCCTTCATGAATCTCATACAATAAAGGCTCAACTTTGCTTGGGGTACGCATCTCAAGTTTAGCCCAGAGAAATATCGACGATATAAAATCTTTTCCGGCGATAGCCAAAATCTATGAGCCCTTAAGCGAATTTTTCTTGCTTCGGCGACATCCGAAGGCAAGACGTTTTCGTCCAAGTAGCGAATCAAGGGCGTTTTCCATCTAAGATCGTCATCAACCGCAACCTCTATCGAGGAGATCTCTGCGGTCATGCTAGAGGCATCGATTGCCGAACAACCAGAGACTTCCAGCTGGATTGACGTCCTGAGCGTATTCCCTGAACAAGCAGCCAGAGTTGCCAGAGCTTCGGCGGATTTGTTTTGATTTGTGATCTTTGTTCAAGCTCGCAATGTTCGAACTCATTCATCATGGCCCTTGCTTTCTCCATGTATTTAATCATCTTTGCTCGCTTAGCTTCGTAGTGACCCAATACTTGATTGACAATAAGCTGAGAATCAGAGAGGACAGGGAGTCTGGCGATTCCAAGACTGGTCGTTGTCTCTAATCCGAGTATTAACGCTTCATGCTCAGCCTCGTTGTTAATAGCATCAAAACCGAGAAGAACGGCTAATTGCAAAACTTCTCCTGTAGGTGATGACAGCACAATTCCAACTCCAGATCCTTGGTTATTACTTGCGCCATCGATTTCGAGAATCCAGTACGGATTTTCCGTACGATGGGGAGGACCCGCGGTCGCGGTTGTGTGATCCGCGACCGCGGTTTCACTTGACTGTGAATCGAACTTCTCAGGGGAGCACGCGGCCGGCGCAGCTGCGGTCACGGTTTCGTTCGCTGGATCTCAGGCAAATTCCGCTATGAAATCCGCAAGCACTTGTGCTTTGATGGCGGTTCGAGGCATGTACTCGATATCATATTGCCCCAATTCTACAGCCCATTTAGCAACCCGTCCCGCGAGATCCGAGCTAGAAAGGAGCGCTCGAATAGGATATGCCGTAATGACTTGAATTGGATGCTCTTGGAAATAATGATTGAGTTTGCAAGATTTTGTAACCAAAGCCAAAAGCAATTGCTCCATGGGCGAATATCTCGTTTCTGCATCGAGTAGCGTCTTGCTAGTGTAGTAAACAAGCCTCTGATTTCTGCCCTCCTCTTTGATCAAGACTGCGCTAACCGCTCGAGGAGACACGGCTAAATAAAGCTTCAAGGTGTCTCCTTTATTAGGCATGGTCAAAATTGGAGGGGATTGTAAATAAGCCTTTAACCTCTGCAAATCTCCTTCGCATTCTTGTCTCCATTCAAAAGATCGGCGCTTCTTTAAGGCTTTGAAGAATGATTGGCATTTGTCGGAGGACTGGCTACTGAACCGGCTGAGGGCTGTGGCCATTCCGGTTAATCTTTGCCCTTCTTTGATATTCTTTGGGCTTGTGATGGTGTCAAGGGCTCGGATTTGATCCGGACTTGCCTCAATGCCTCGACGAGTAACGAGGTGCCCCAGAAACTTGCCTGACCCAACCGCAAATGCGCACTTTGTGGGGTTAAGCCTAAGTCTGGATGCTCTGAGGATGTCGAAAACACCCTGCAAGTCTTCAAGACGTGTTGAAGCCCTTTTACTCTTGACAACCATGTCGTCGATGTATGCTTCAATAGTTTTCCCGATCTTCTAACTAAACAACTTAGTGACTAAGCACTGAAAGGTTGCCCCAACGTTCTTCAGTCCAAAAGGCATTACTTTGTAGTAGAAAATCCCCTGCGGGGTAATAAAGGATGTCTTCTCTTGATCATCTTTATGCATCGGGATTTGATGGTATCCCCGATATGCATCTAAAAAGCTCATGTGCTCATGGCCTACAATAGCATCCACTAGTTGATCGATCTTTGGAAGTGGGAATAAATCTTTTGGACAAGTTTTATTGAGATCGGTAAATTCCACGCAAACCCTCCAATCTCCCGTCTTTTTCTTCACTACGACGGTATTTGCTAGCCAGGTTGGGTACCACACTTGACACTTCTCTTATAGCGTTAGCCTCTTGCAATTTCTTTACTTCAGCGATTACGACTTCGGTGTGCTGAATAGAGGACCGTCTTGTTGGCTGTACGATTGGCTTTGCGTCAGGGTAGACGTTCAGCCTATGGCAAGCAAGAGTCGGTTCTATTTCGGCCATATCATATGGACTCCAAGCGAAGACGTCACGATTACTTCGCAATAGATGCGTGATAGCCAAAAGTTCGTCGCCCGAGAGGTTTGCGCCTACCAAAAACTTCTTCTCGGGTTCATACTCGCTGACCGAAATCTCTTGAAGTTCGTCTACGGACTATTGGGTTGGTTTTGAGCCTATATTGGCAAAGTCGAGAGGTTCTTGCCTCTCTCGGAATTTTTCGACCTCAGGCAGGCCACGATCGCGGCGTGGCGAGCCGTAGTCGCGACTCGAAGATTCGCGAACACGGGTTGGGATCCCGTGTTCGCAACCAGTTTCCGGGCGGGTCTTCGAGATCGCGCGCGATTGATCGGGTTTCCCCTGATTGTCGCCATTTGCGCAGTCCTCTCTTTCAGCCCTAGTATCTTTCGACTTCGTTCTGCTTGGGTTTTGTCTCTTTGAAGATCGATTGACGGGTCCTTCGTGATATAGTTTTCGCTTTTGGGGGTTTAGGCACGCAACCGCCCACAGACTGTCGCCTTTTCCCATATTTTCTACTTCGGGAATTATTAGGGTTCGATCGAGAATCAAATTTCGCGAGATCGCATCGTTGGCCGCCGTGGTTTCCTGTTCCGCGATCGCGGTGTCCTAAACCGCGATCGCGGTTTTGCTCGGCTGGGGCGCTGCGATTGGTTTCGCGAGCCGAAGGTGCCCCAGGGTTTCAAAAAAACCCTAATTCTTTGTTTGGGATCGAATCCATTGATGAGATTACGTGGATTGACTACTCGTTTCCTACAGACGGCGTCAATTGTTAGTGAACAAAAACTCTGTCTTCAATTCGTCTTGAATGCACTAATTAAGAACTCCTCCTCTTCCGCTCCGCCTTCAATCTCTTGACCTAGAAACCTGCAAAATAATGGACACAGGGGGCGGGGACCCCCTAATCCACCTCCGATGCCTAAGTCAGAAGAGCAATTGTCGTTTTGAGCGACAAGGTACAACAAGAGAGCGGTGAATTCCTGAACAGTCGAGCTAAGCGAGTATTAGCCTGTCCAGAGTTTCTTAACATGCCGAAGTGCACATGTGTCTCTCCCTACACGCCTAGGGCGTGTATTTATAATGGAAGAAGGAGATTAGGGGGCCTTATTTAATTATTTCCTAGGGTTGCTTAAAGCCCAAGTTAGGAATATTCCCACCTTCTTCAGGTTTAATCTTATCATATTTGTAGGATAGATCTTCCATTAAGTAGCATAACCGCCATATATTTTATAATATGGAAACTAACGAAAATAACTGCGCAATAATTTAAGAAATACTTTTTTTAATATTAAAAATAAATATGGTAACTATGTTTGTTTTACCCGCACACAATGCAGTTTATAGTTGGAGAAAGATTGATCCTCCCGAGGCAAGCACTTTAGAACGGCAGAATATAACCTTCTATCTAACCCTAAGTGAATTGATAATCACTTAAAAAAAAGAACTTGAATTTAGGAAAATGGTTATTTATGTTATGGACCAACACATCAAGTTGAAAAGTCCTCAACTTTCGACGTGAAGTGTAGAATCCAACAATGTAGATCGATCACTTCCAATTAATCTGTAGGCCACAACGAGTGGCGCCGGGTTCTTCTTCATGGAGATCATGCATTCCTTTCAATTCCTTAGATTCTCCCACCTCAAAAAGAACGGCCCTCCATTAAGCAAAAAGGCATTATATGAAGATTAGTGAGTACTGACCCATCAATCATCATCTTTAATATAAATTTTTACCTTTTTTTAACCGACTATTCCCTTGACACATACTCCCTCTGTTCAGAAATACATGATGTTTTAGCTCGATTTTTTTTTTCAATAATAGTTAATGTTTGACATAATTTACCATATTTTTTTTCCAATATTATCCCCATTAATTAAAAAGAATAACAACCATATAAAATAGAAAAGGAAAAATCTTTACAAGATTTTGGGGTTTTAAGTCAAATCACATCATTTCTTAATTTTAGTGACAAAACCTAAAACATCATGTATTTTTGAATGGAGGGAGTATAGGTTAAGAACTAGTATGTATTCCCGTACCTTGTATGGGTTTTTCTTAAATAAAATATTAATAATAAAATATATTCAAATATATTTACTATCCGAGAAAAATAATTATGTAAATGCTTAAATATAAATTTTTGTTATGATCAACGTAAAATCAAATTGGATTATAATAATAACCAAATTGGCAAGGAGATTGTTAATAATATACGGTTAGAAAGATAACTATTCAATTAAGATATCTAGTTAAAAACAATTTTATATAAAAGTAAAATAAATATTCTAGCATTTGTGTGACATCATAAAAAATATCCTAATGATCTTCCTATCTATCATATTTAAAAATAAAAGATTGTTAATAATGGAATTTTCTATCCTATATTCTAAAAGAATGAATAAGAATTTATCATATCCAAAAATAAAAAAAAATTATTTAAAAAAAAAGGTGGTGTGGTCCAATCTAAAAGTAGAATGTGTTATTTAATAAAAATTTTAACCTCCATTTTAGGTTATAGTTATGATGACTATTTTTATTTCAAAGATATATATGTGATCATGTGTACATATTTTTTCTTATCTTTTTTTTTAATTTATCTATTACAAATATAATAAATATAATGTCCTTTTTCTATTTATATTGGTCAAATCTACTAATATTATTTTATCTTTATGTTTATTTAGGGATAAATTTCTACAAATATTATTTTATTTTTATGTTTACTTGGAGATAAATTTTATTGCATAATTAACTATTTAAAATTATTATTTTAATAAAGGGGTGATGTGGCGCAATGTGGTGGTAGAAATCGCTTCGGTTTTAGTTATTGATCAATTTTTAGATATATTATAAATATGATATAATAAAGTAAATATACAAAAATAAATAAAAAGCCAAAAATAATGTAAATTATTAAAAAAAATTAACCAAATTCAATTCTTTAACAAAATTTTTTAGTAAAAAATTAAAAAGATAATTAATAAGAAAAGATTAAAAATATAGAATTTTTTAAAGATAAAAAATTCTTCTATATTTACTTAAAAATCCAAAAAGGAAATTAAGGAAAAAATAATATAATTTTTTTATAAAAATTTAATTTAGGCAATTAATTATATACATATTTAAAATTTTTACTTTTTTATCAAAATTTTATTTAAGATAATTTATTTTAAAATAGATAAAAAAATTTAAAGATAAAATAAATTTTGGTATTTTGAATTAAAATTCGAATTGATTTTTTACACATAAATAAATAGATAGGAATTTAATTGAAAAAAATATAAATAATTTTTTAAATATAAGGTGGACACATAAATAAATAGAAAGGAATTTAATTGGAAAAATATAAATAATTTTTTAAATATAAGGTGGGTCAGAATTAATGTGGTGTCTAGAAAAGTTACAACTTTAATATATAGTTATAGATTTTATTTCAAAGATATATATTTCATATCGGGTACATATATATGGACTCTTTTTTATTTATCTTTCACCAATATAATAAATATAACGTCCCTTTCTTTATCTTTTAATGTCTATTTTGGATAACTTTTTTACATAATTATTTTTTAATGATTTTATATTTCAATTAACTATAAAAAAAACCATTATTTTAATAAGGGGGTGATGTGGCGCAACGCAGTGGCAGAAATTGCTTCGGCTTTAGTTATTAGTAATAGATTCTCTATTTAGAAACTAAAATCTCGTATGTTAAAATATAAATCCTATAAAAAAAATTAAATAAATATAAATTACACTGTTTTATAAATCATCATCATTACTATATACTAAAGTGAATGTTAAAATAATACATAAAAGTCCCACATTAATCCATATCATCAATCCTTTTTAAATTAACTAGTTGTACCCGTCGTACCATGTACGACTATGATTCGGTATTTTATAGACATTATAAATATGATATTAATAAATAAAAATATAATATAAATAATTTATTACTAGTAGAATGTATAATTTTTTTAATCAATATATATTATTAAATTTAATGTTGAGAATGGAGATATATTATTAAGATAAAATAATTATAATTCTCTCTTTCCTTAATGATATTTCATAGATATTTAATTAAAAAAAAGATAAAAAATGAATAAAAAATTTAAAAATTCAAATATGGAAGAGATAAGAATTTAAAAAATAATAGTTAACTTAATAAATAAGGTATAATAAAGTATGAAAGATAAAGAAAATTTAATTATATAAAATATTTAAAACTTAATTAATTTAATTTAAGATGGGACCAATCTCATTTTGTGGTTCGATAAAATAAAGATTAGATAAGATTAAATATTATATTATTCATATTTTATTACTTTTCATGTACGTAAATTTAGAGATAATCAAATATTTTAATATATCTATTAAATATTTGATTATCTATCTTTATTAATTTTAAACATTATAAATATTTATCACTAATTTTTTGTTATAAAAATAAATAAATATATATCTATAAATAAATTCTTCAAAAGATATGTGCTAAAAGATTTATATTTATTTTAAAATATTTTATCTTTAATATTAAATACTTGTATAAGGAAGCTTTCAAAAGATATTGTTATACTAAATAGATATTTGTTTGATGTTAGAGATAAATTTAAATAGTTGAAAAAGAATTTAATAGAAAGGAGTTATAATAATATAAATTGATATTATTTTTTTAAATATGTGGTGGGGCCAGAATCGTTTTGGTGGCGGAAAAAGATACAACTTTAATATATAGTTATAGATCTGATAGGTTGAAATATAATTGAATTTTGTTAATTAGTTATATTTATATATTAAACAAAACAATCAAACAATACATTAGTTTTATTTTTGGATGTGAGTTTTTTTGGATGTGATAAGTTGATTGGCAAGTTGAATTTCAGAACAATTTCAAGACCAGATATTTGTTTCAATGTTCAGCATCTCAGTCAGTATATGCAAAGTTGAATTTCATTACAAGGCAGCCATGCACACTCTCAGATTTTAAAGGGCACAATCTATTCCGGTTTACTTTTTTCCTCAAAAGCTGATTTTTCTTTGCAAGCTTACTGTGACAGTGGTTGGGCTTCATGTCCTTGCACCAAACGGTCTATGAGTGGACATTTTATCACATTGGGATCTTCTCCATTTCCTAGAAGTCTAAGAAACAGACTTCAATGTCTCTTTCATTGGCTGAAGTAGAGTATAGATCCATTAGAAGGCTTACTACAGAATTGGCATGGTTACCTCTCTTACATGAATTTGATGTTCCTTCAATCACACTTGTTTGTCAAATGTGATAGCCATGCAACTATTCACATAACTAAAAATCCAGTTTTTCATGAACAAACAAAGCACATCAAATTTGATTGATCACTTTGTTCGTTCCAAGCTAGCTCAAGGATTGATTACTTTGTCTCATATTCTTACAACACATCAGTTGGCATATGTTTTACTAAGTCTTTATCAAGACCTTCTCATTCTTTTATTTCTTCCAAATTGGAGTTATTGCAAATACCTCCAATTTGAAAGGGGGTGTTAATTAGGATATATGTTAGATATATGTTAGACAAGTCATAATGCTAGTCAACATTTTGTTTGTTAGAAGTGGTTACTTGTAGTTGTAACCTTGTGTAACAGATAGGAGCGTGCTTCTAGCTAGCTAAGCTGAAGCTTTATAAAGCTTGTAATCTTCTTTCTTGATATTCAATACAACAATTCTTTCTTCCTCATTTCTGTTCTTCTTCTTTCACAAACACCATCTTTAGCTTATATTTCGCATGCTTCACTAAGATTGATTTTTTTTTTTTCATTTTTCATACTTATTGAAAAAAGCTTAAAATAAAAAGAAGGAAAGTAGTTTTTTTATGGTGTGTTTGGATCGCACATGAAATTTAATACTCCATCCGTTTTGCAAAACATGTCCTTTTAACCCATTTTCTATTTTTCATAAAACATGTCCTTTTAATATATTTTTTCCACCTTTTTCCAAATTTATCCCTACTTTATAGATGTAATAATTACTCCAAACAATTTTCTAGGAGGGGTTAAGAGTACACATTTTTCCAAATATAGGGGTAATTTGGGTAAAAAACTCATTCCTTAATAATCGTGTAGTGGACTAAAAGGACATGTTTTGCGAAACCGAGGGAGTACATTATATTGCATTAAATGCAGGTTTTAATCCAAATGGACCCTTGGACTTTAAAGATTTTGTTTTTATTTTCATTTCCAAATCCATCCGTTAATCGCAAATGAGTAATAGTTTTAGATTACAAGTATCTAGAGAAACTGATTGTATAAAAGATGGCAGAGTTTGATTTAAATTAAACAAACTCTTATCATGAAATAGATTTTTATCTTGAAATGAATGCACTTTTTCTAGTTCGATCGTAGTGTACTTTTTCTATTTTAGATTGCACTTTTTCGGTTTGCACTTTTGATACATTGTAGTGTATTTTTCGTACTTTTTATAGTGTACTTTTTCGGATTGCACTTTTCGTGTTTTTTAATGCACTTTCGTATGTAAAGTAAACTATGAATTAGAAAAAGTGCATTCGTTTCACGTTGTAAAATAAGAATTTGTTTTATTTGAGCCAAACTCAACGATGGCAACCTCAACTTAATTACCGGACGGCAAATTACTTAACAAAGTGAAGCCAAATGGACGAGAATCAACGGTGCCATAGGCGGCAACCTCAACTTAATTAATTATACTCCGTATTGAAATTGTTCCCGAATTCCATTAATTCATTCTTATGCCTCTTCTCGTCGGAAGATTTTTTTCTGATATCCGTCATACTTTCAGTTTTCATTATCATCTTTTCGTATTAATTAAAAATGGTATATCTTTTTCTTAGAAGGGTGTCCCTCCGTGGAGCAAAAGGACACATTGGTGAAG
The DNA here is from genome assembly GCA_964016875.1 of Fallopia convolvulus. Taxonomy (NCBI): domain Eukaryota; kingdom Viridiplantae; phylum Streptophyta; class Magnoliopsida; order Caryophyllales; family Polygonaceae; genus Fallopia; species Fallopia convolvulus. The sequence continues at coordinate 52,200,420 of OZ024727.1, read as the reverse complement.
ATTCGTTAATGGCCCTAGCTCGTTCCCATCTTTTTGGATCTTATATAAAATTTGTGTCCATAATTGACCGAGTCTGAAAATTAAGGATAATGTATACAACATACCAAACCTGTTGATTAAACTTCTTTTGTGAGAATAAGCTTAATGAGTAGTACTGAAGTTAATTAGGAGGATATATCTAATCTAAGCTAACGAAGAGTATTTCAAGTTCTTTGGTAATTACAAATTTGAATTGTTCTTTTTGTTCGCCAGAGCTTTATCTTGATTATGTATAGCTTAACTCAAATCGCACATCTAATTTTAGCAAAAAGAATTTTTTTTACATCAATTCAAGTTGAACCAAAATAAATAGTTTAAAATTTTATGTCAGCTTGAATTAATCGGGGAGCAATGTAAGGTTACGTTACTGTGTAATTTCAAGCTAATATGTGCTAGAGGAGTGTCGAACCGACGGTTCCGGTTCCACTGAATCATGGAACTGGGACCGGAATAGGAACCCCTCCGGTTTCGGTTCGGTTTTGATTTCGAACCTTCCACGATAGCGGTTTTGCTTTTCAATCAGTATTTTTTATTTTTTAAAGGGATGAAACCGGCGGTTCCGGAACCGCCGGAGAACCCAACTACGCTTTATATCTTTTCTATCTATAAGTATATTTTTAATATTAAGTTTCTATCCATAAATGTGACAAATATAAAATAGTAATTTAATATCCCAACTACGCTTTTTTACTTTAAATCCCATAATAAATTAATTTAATATCTCCAAATAAAATAGATAACTTTTATATCAATAAGTATAAAATATGGACCCTATTTTAATTTACGGGTTTTCAATATGAAATTTTCAGATTCTTTTTTATTAACTTTTTATTAAAAATTATACTAACGTGTTTAATTAGTATGAACCATATATTTAAACATATATTTTTATATTAATTTCGGATTTTTATATTAATTTTTTTCTTTATAAGTATGTCAATGTTTTTAATGAATATTGACCATAGTTTTCATATTAATTTTGAATTTTTCAATATTAATTTTCTATGCTTAAGAATGATAGCTTTTTATAGTTTCATCCATAAATATGTCGGGTTTTATATATTAATATTCTATTTTAAATATGATATTTAAATACAATATTATCATTAAATTTTAATTTTAGTCACCATAGTTTTAGTTACGAAATTATTTATATTAATATTGCATCCATAACTATGTCCACACTTTTTAATGCTAGAATTTATATTAACTTTTAGATTTTTGTAGATTAATTTTTCATTCAAAAATACGACAATTTTTCAAATTTTCTATCCATAAGCATGATGATTTTTTATACCATTTTTATATTAATAACTATGACAATTTTTTAAATAATATCGGTATGGATATGTTATGTTTTACAATATATTAATTTTCTATTCATAAGTATGTTCATTTTTCATATTATGGATCCCTTAATAAATAAATAAATAAACTATTGATCCCTTAATGTTAAACCAGTTAACCGGGTCAATTCAGTCAGGTTTAGGCTTGGTTATTTCATGTTCGGTTAAGTACAAGTTCATGTCATTAAAATTTATGGGTTGATTGGTCAATTCACTGTGGTTTTTGTGCGGATTCGGATCAACCTAATGAGTTAAGAACATCAAATTTTGTAAGATTATTACATAAAAATTATAGATTAAATTTTTAAGAATAAGATAATATTTGTATTCATTTTAATAATACAAGATATTATTATAATTAACTTAAATATTTATAATATTAATTTATTATATAAATTATAGTACATATATCATATTTAAATAATATATTACAATTTTTATTTAAAAAAGTTCACAGACAAGGCCCAAGTCATCAACTAGTACGAATGTAAATTCACAACATCTCCCTTATCTAGAGAATGTAACCTACATTTATTACAATTCTATCTTTTTTTGGTCCAAATTTATTACGGAGTACTGTACAATTCTATCTTTGCAGTTTGCAAGCTAAGATGGATCGTCTATTCATCTCATATCGCGAGTCGTGACAATTTGACATACACCATTAACACCAAGTAAAATATTCCCTAACAAAACTCTTTCCCAAAAACAATTCGTCCGCTACGTACCTTTAATATTTTCTTAATTACCTAAATTTCATTCGGCGATTTTGCAGAAATACACCAATTAAAAGTATTTATTACAAAAATTATTTATTATAAAAATGACCATGTTATACTTAAATAGCATTTGAATACCCACGTGGGCATCTTTACTATAAAATGAACATTAATAAATCTTTTTTTAAATAAATAAAAATTCTTTTTTTGATTTATGAGTTTTAAAAGAAATATGAAAATTCTATCATGTCTTTCTATATAGTACATCCTGTCATTATGTATGCTTTATCCTGTCGCCGGAAATTTTTTTACTGGGAGTAACCGCTGAGCAGGGGGCACCGGGGCGGGGCATCTCCTTTCCCAGATATCTATCTATATACTAAAGAAGGAGTCTTTCTGACACATGTCAATCTCTGGTTGATTTCGCCTATGTGTCAACCTTATATTCAAGTCATCAAGACTCTAAAACAATTAATTCAAAACTAATATTAGTAAATATATTTATTTTTATATAAATTTGTTAAAATGCAATAACTAAATCTTTGATTTGTTCTTATCTCATTTTCCTTGGAATTAATTAATAAATATTTTCTTAATTACCTAAATTTCATTCGGCGATTTTGCAGAAATACACCAACTAAAAGTGTTTATTGCAAAAATGACCATGTTATACTTAAATAGCATTTGAATACCCACGTGGGCATCTTTGCTATAAAATGAACATTAATAAATCTTTTTTTAAATAAATAAAAATTCTTTTTTTGATTTATGAGTTTTAAAAGAAATATGAAAATTCTATCTTGTCTTTCTATATAGTACATCCTGTCATTATGTATGCTTTATCCTGTCGCCGGAAATTTTTTTACTGGGAGTAACCGCCGAGCAGGGGGCACCGGGGCGGGGCGGGGCGGGGCAGTGGGCCGAGGGGCATCACCACTAGGGAATGGCCGGGAAGGTCGGGTCTGGCCGGGGGAGCTTCGATGGGTCCGGGATCAACAAGGGGATGGCCGAGATGCGCCTAGATCTGGCGGGTTAGGGTTCCGGGGCTCGCAAGGGACGGTTGGGGGGAAGCGCGACTTTTCCGGGGTGTAGGGTACGGGGCAGGGGCCGCGCTGGGTCAGTGGTGGCGGTTGGCGTCGGATCCCGCGGGTTAGGGTTTCGGGGCTCACGTTTGGCCGCGCGCTGGGGGCGACGGGGCGAGGGGTGGGGTGCGACTGGGCCGGGGGTGGTCTAGGCGAGGTGGGTTCACCGGTGGTGACCGGAGGTCGCCGGTGGAGAAGCGACGATCAGTGGTGGCGGTTGGCGTCGGATCCATCAGATCTGATACGCGAAGTCGTCAATCCGATTACACGTAGATCTGGTTTCTCACGTCACCAGAGCGGCGAAGATCTTCTCCCTCCTGAGGCGGAATCCGGCGGCGTTCAATCGCAGCGTTATGAGCTATCTCCGCGAAATCGGCTACGATTCCGGCGTCTGCAAGACGAATTGGGAGGCCGTTCCCGTCGTCGATCTGAACTTCGGCGCGCAATTCGAGGTCGCGAGGGGGACGAAGAGGTACGGGTGCGTGATCGGTGCTCTGCCGAGAGTTTTCGTCGGGAAGTGTGGATAAACAAAATTAAACAAAAATCTTTAATTTACCTTTTTTTCTTTAATTCCTAAAAAATTACATTTGGGGGGTAAGTGGGTATTTTTGCAATAAAAATGGGTACCCACTTAATTAATTTTGGTAAAGTTGTAATTTTGAAAAAAGGTATACCTTTTTTACAATATTGACTTTATTTTGGTATATTTACTACTAATTTGTCATTTCATTCGGCCTTATCTACTCAAATCTTTAATTTCTTCTTATTACTCATACATTTACTTAATTAATTATATATTATCCTTAATTTTTAACAAGAATTATAAATAATTAATATCCTTCACATAAAAAATTTTTGTACGTTATTATGTTCACTATATTTTTTTATCAGTTTTATACTACCCTAAGTTTTTTTTTAAATTAAAGATATTAGATCTTGAATTAAAAAATCGACAAATTTTATTCATATTCCTGTAAAAATAATAAAAAATTACAATATTTATAAATAAATTTATTATTAAATTATTTAATTATATTTAACCAAATCCGTACATGATACGGATATATATGCTAGTACACCATTAACACCAAGTAAAATGTTCCCTAACAAAACTCTTTCCCAAATACAATTCGTCCGCTACGTACCTTCAATACTACGGAGTACAGTATAATTAATTAATTAATCACCAAGAGCGGCGAATCTCTCTCTCAAAAATTAAAAAAAAAATAGTTTTTAATTACCACTTTATATGGAGTATATTTTTATCACTCGTTGACTTTCACTCGCACCCGATCACACTCTTATAAATACCGAAGATCAGCATACAGATAAGAGAATATATATAGCTTATAAGTCGGAAGCAAATCCGCCATGGAAACAAACTCCCAACAGCCCATAGAGCCCGAGTCCGGGCCCCGCCACGGAAACAAAATCCTCCACAAACTTCGAGAGAATCTGACCTTCCGCTCAAAATGGGCGGAGATCAACGGCGCGATGGGCGACCTGGGCACCTACATCCCCATCATCCTGGCCCTGACGCTGGCCAAGGACCTCAACCTGGGCACCACGCTCCTCTTCACCGGCTTCTACAACATCGTCACGGGCGCCCTCTACGGCGTCCCCATGCCCGTCCAGCCCATGAAGACCATCTCCGCCGTCGCCCTCTCCACCCCCTCCTTCGGCATCCCGGAGATCATGGCCTCCGGCATCTGCACCTCCGCCATCCTCTTCCTCCTCGGCGCCACCCGCCTCATGAGCCTCGTCTACCGCCTCGTCCCCCTCCCCGTCGTCCGCGGCGTCCAGCTCTCCCAGGGCCTCTCCTTCGCCATGACCGCCGTCAAGTACGTCCAGAAGAAGCAGAATTTCGCCACCTTCAAATCCCCCGGCCCCCGCCCCTGGCTCGGCCTCGACGGCATCCTCCTCGCCCTCCTCTGCGCCTGCTTCATCATCCTCATCAACGGCGCCGGCGAAGAGGAACAACGCCCACTACTAGAGGATTGCAGGGGTAAAAGGGTAACTTCACTGCAAAGAGTCAGAAGGGTCTTGTTTTCGGTTCCGTCCGCTCTGCTGATCTTCCTCTTGGGAGTCGCGCTGGCGGTTGCGCGGGGCCCACCGAAGGAGCTCGCCAAGGGGTTCAAGTTCGGGCCGTCGCCGTTTGAGATAATCAAGATCTCGAGGGAGTCGTGGAAACAAGGGTTCATAAAGGGTACAATTCCGCAATTGCCCCTGTCGATACTCAACTCGGTGATCGCGGTGGTGAAGCTGTCCTCCGACCTCTTCCCGGAGAGGGAGGAGTTCTCGGCCACGTCGGTCGCCACCACGGTGGGGGTGATGAACCTCTTCGGGTGCTGGTTCGGGGCGATGCCGTGCTGCCACGGGGCGGGGGGGCTGGCGGGCCAGTACAAGTTCGGCGGGAGGAGCGGCGGATGCGTGGCGTTGCTAGGCGGGGCTAAAATGGTAATTGGGGTTTTGCTGGGGAGCTCCATCGTTAGGGTTTTAGAGAGGTTTCCGGTGGGAGTTTTGGGGGTTTTGTTGCTGTTTGCGGGATTGGAGCTGGCCATGGCGGCTAGAGATATGAACACCAAGAAGGAGGCGTTTGTGATGTTGGTTTGTACTGCGGTTTCGCTTGTCGGATCCGGTGCTTCTTTGGGGTTTTGTGTTGGGATTGTTGTTCATTTGTTGCTTAAGCTCAGGTATTTTGAGAGGGAGAACTGGAATCCTTTCGCCTGGCTTAGAACAAGTGATTGATTTCATAAAAAAAAAGAGTGTGTTTGCAATGTGTGACAGTTGTGGTCGATTTTATCCATCTTTTGTTTTGTAATGTAATCTACTACGGAGTATTTAATTGGGGTTTGCTGTGTGATTTTTATTCTGTGAATATACGCGTTTAATTTAATCAGTGATTATATATTTTTCGTGTTATTTAATTTCTACTATGACAGTATGATGTATGACATAATAAGAATGTCCCGTATAACTTAAGTCACGTCATGTTGAATTTCTTAATAAAACTTGATTTAAAGAAATTGAGATCTATGTGAGTTGACTTTAGTGTATAATCAAATATTGATGTACTGATTATTTTATTAATATACATCTTTTCGTGTGATATGTAGTCGAACTATATTAATCATTTACTTCGAAGAAAAGATCAGTACATGCATTTATCCAGCTTAAATTTCATCATCTATATATATTTGGCAAAATTACTTGAAATAACACCAACTTTCTACTTAGTTGCCAAAAATGACACCAACTATCAAATAATTTAAAATAAACATGAACTAAGGCTATGTTTGTTAAGTCACTAAAAAAACTAGTTGGAGTTACAAAACTAGTTGAAGTTGTAAAAATAGCTGTAAAAGTAGTTGAAGTTTTAAAAATATATATAAACATTGTTTGGTAATGTTCAACTAGTTTATTATACTAATTAGTAATTTAAAAATTTATTTTATTATAGAGCTATTCTTATTTAGGAAATAATTATTTTTTTAATTCGAAAAACTACTAAAAACTAGTGCAAAAGCTTTAAAAAGTAGCTTTGTCAAAAAACTAGTTTTACAACTAGTTACTAGTTTTTATGTGTCAAACAAACAGCGTTTATGCGAGTTTTTGCAACTAGTTGTAAAACTCCAACTAGTTTTTTGTACCTAACAAACACACCCTAAGTAAGTGATATTGAAAATCGATTTTTCTAACCTATGCCCTAAAGGCATAGGTTAAGAGACTAAAAATGGTAATTTATCTTGTTATTGTATTTATTGAGATTTAATTATTTTTTCAATAGGGTTTATTAGTTTCCTATTAGGGTTTTAGTTTCCCATATTAGTATTCTTAACCTATGCCCTTAGGGCATAGGATAGAAAAAACCGATTGAAAATAGCACAATTTCAACTTCTTACCTAATAAACCGGTTATACTCAAAATAAAAAAAAATTATTTGATGATTGGTTATTATAATGCCAACATGGATTTACACACATTATAAAAAAAGTAAAGTAAAATTAAAAAATCAAAATCTGTTATTCAGAGGAGAACTCGTTTGTTGCTTGTGTCATTCTTCTTCACCAGGTTGGATCAAAACTACTTGGGCGACTCCTAAGGATCCGAAGAACAACACAAATCACCAGGTTTGACCCTTCTTGGTCCTTTTAAACTACTCCATAAGCACTTAATCTCTTGGATCTATGGTTTGGGTGGTTTAAGAGACTTTCGAAATTTAGGGTTTTTCAAAAAATTCGTCTCAGATTTTGATTTTTTTTTATGAAATTGTGCTTGTATAGAGTGATACTAGTAAATGCTATGTTATCTAAGTGTCAATTTGAGAAAAATTATGCTTGTACAATTTAGGGTTTTGTATGCACATAAGGTGTTTGATAAAATGCTAGGAGTAGAAAATGTTCAAAATTCAGATGTGGAAAGGGCTAGGGAACCACGAGCCTTGTTCTCTATAAGCCTTATTCTCAATTTGAGGAAAAATTATCCTAGTTTTTCTTGTGCATAGGTATACTCTACTTGTTGCAATGTGGATTTATTTTAAATGCTAAAACATTACTTTTTGGTTGTATGGGTTTGTTTTTAGGGAGAATGTCAGACTCCGATGAAAGTTATCAAAGTGGAGATCCAAGGACTGTATCGTAAGAATCGGAACTTGTCAGCAAGAGTTGTCGACCTTGAGGAAGAAGCAAACAAAACCATCCTTGCACCACCTAAGACCATCTAGGACCTAGCTTTGGTTTTCTGTTTAAGTCATGAATGTTGTTGTTTAGGGAGAACAAGGCACCCTTTTATTTGTAGTGTATTTCTTTTCAAGCTCATGAAATTCTGTAATTTTCTTTTTGTTGTAGTTGTGAAGTTGTAAGATTTTTCTTGTAATATTTATGTATCAATTTTAATGCTAAAATTTTCTAATGTCTACTTCTCTGTTCAAATGCTCAATTCTTGTTTGTGTTGGTTGTTGGTGTTGTAAATGGTTGTTGTAGTTGGGTTTTGTTGGTGGTTGCTGGTGCTATTACTGGTTGATGTTGCTGTTGTGTTTTGCTGGTTTTTGGTGCTATAAATGGTTGACATTGCTGCTGTTTTTTGCTGATTTTTGGTGCTGTAATTGGTTGATGTTGCTGCTGTATTTTGCTGGTTTTTGGTGCTATAAATGGTTGACATTGCTGTTGTTTTTTGGTGCTATAAATGGTTGATATTGATGCTGTTTTTTGCTGATTTTTGGTGCTATAACTGGTTGTTTTTTGTTGCTGGTTTTTGCTGGGTTTTTGTGCTGTAAATAATTGATATTGCCACTGTTTTTTATGCTGTTTTTGCTGCTGTAAATGGTTGTTTTTTGCTGATGTAAATGGCTGTTTTTTGGTGATGTAAATAGCTGTTTTTTTCATTCTAACACAGGGACTGTTTTTTCATGCAATTGCTGATGAAATATACAAAAAAAATTAAGCAAATGACATTGAACACACACACTAATTGCTGCTGCTGGTTACACAAATAAGGAAGCACAAAAGAAGCTGCTGAGTCATATACAAAAATAGATATGTTGCTGAAACATGAAAGTTGTTTTTGTTGGTTATGCATAAGAGGTTCTCAACTCATATACAAAATAAACTTGATGATTCACCAACATCTAAAGACATCTAAAGATTGTACTTAGATACAAAATAACTTAAATAAGTCTATTGTTGCTGTTGGATGGAAATCTCAGTCAAAAAGATTTAAGTTGAATGTTGCTCATGGTTGAGAAGGCCCTGGACCCTCTTGAGATTGGGATATGACAGTTGCACCAGCAAGTCCAGGTTGTAATGATTTTCATTAGTAATTTGTTTTAAAAGAAGTTGAAGCATTAGAATAAATACTATGAACTTACATTAATAAATATACGCTGACTTGTTTCGGAAAAATAAGCACCCATTCCCCTTGGAACTCTTTCATTCACAATCGCCAAATTTGGATTAGAACCTTTCCGGGGTCTTCCTCTTGGCCTAGCTGGCCTATATTGGTCATTTGATGCAGCTTCAGTGGTCATCTTTCTAGGCCTTCCTCTTTTTCTCACCTTAAAATGCAGTAACATAAAGTTAGTATTGATTTATTAACAATTGAAAATCTGCATCAGATGGCATATAAAAATCTCTTACAGAATGTTCCACATTAGAACTTGTTGTTGTTGAACCCCTTTGAGTACATGTTCTGATGTTATGATCTTTTCCGCCACAAGCTTTGCATGTCATTTGTACTCCATGCTTGCTTAGTTTCCCTGGCCTTTCATATCTCTCGTGTGGATCCTTTTTCCTATTCTTCCTTGGTCTCCCAGATCTAGCTTTCAATCTTGGAGGGGCCAATGGGTAGTGGACCTTCTTCCAATGTTTTTCACCAGTAACTGGTGTTATACCACCAAAATATGCTGATGCATATTTTTCCTTTCCAAACCAATCAGCTACATGGTTTTCACATGGAACTTTTCTCGAATTGTAGCAAGCAATGGCATGACAACATGGCACTCCAGTCAAATCCCATACCCTACAATTACATGATTTTTTTTCTAGGCTAACATGAAGCATGTCTACTTGATGCATAACTTGAAACTCATTGGGTTGAGCACGATGTACAATGCATTGCCTAGCTAGTACCTTATTTTTTTCCAATTGCTTTCTAATCCTCGGACATATTGTATCATTACTTTTTTCCATTAACAATCTTTTTTGGAACATCCTATCTAGCAAAGACAATCTTATTTGTTCCATCATATCAATTAGAGGCAATGTTCTAGCATTGAGAATATACCCATTGAATGTTTCAACAAGATTATTGACGTGGACATCAGACTTGCATAATGTTCTCAACTTGCTTCTACAGAAGGTTTGTGGATTTTGACTAAGAAAGTCTTCAACAGCCTTGCTACTCAAAGTGCCCATCTCTTCTAATGCAACATTGTAATCTGAAGCTGTATAAGCCTTTGCAGCTTTCCAAAATGCGTACTTCAATTGCTCTCCTTTGTGCTTTTTATGCCAGTTGGCAAATATGTGCCTAGCACAATTTCTATGCTCAGCTAATGGAAAATGCAATCTCACAGCATTCACAAGTCCCTATAATACACACCAGACACACTAGTTTGTAAGTTGTAACCCTAAAGTATAAAGAAATTAAAATTAGCATAAGAAAATATATATATTACCTTTTGTTGGTCAGAAATGATAGTGCATTCCTCTCCCCCAAAACTTGATAAATCCTTTTTCAAATATTCTAAGAACCAATTCCAAGAATCATTGTTTTCTGCCTCCACTACTGCCCATGCCACAGGGAACATCTGATTGTTTCCATCTCTTCCTATTGCACACAATAGCATTCCACCTAGAAATGTTTTTAAAAAACACCCATCTAAACATATAATTGGCCTGCAACCCTTTAAGAATCCTTCCCTTAGCCCCCGAAAGCTGATGTATAATCTTTTGAATACAGGTGGCCAATAAGTGGTGTCATTCTCTTCAGTTAAGAGTAAAACTGATGTGTGAGGATCAACTCTCTGCAGCTCACCAATATAAGACCCCACCTTCATGTAATGATCCTCTAATGAGCCATATAAAAGCTTATGAGCAGCAATCTTAACTTTGTTAAACTTGTACTTGTCCATTGCTACACCGAACTTTTCCATAGCTTTTTGGGCCAAATATTTACATGTCAAGTTTGGATTGGATTTAAATTCCATCAGAAACTCTTTAGCCAACCATTTAGGTTTGGCTTGACTATTTTCATAATCTGCCCTATTGCATGTATGAGAGCTATTCAATGTCTTAACTACAAATGCCTCTCTTGGCCCATCCCAAATGCATATATCTTCCAAGTACAACCACTCTTGTATTTTGCCTCCAACTTCTTCATATTTTCACTCCTAGACCATGTGATCCTATACCCACAAGTAACTGCATACCTGTTTACAGTCTCTTTGAAAACCTCAGGTGAAGAAAATTTCATACCCACTTTCCATTCAACCTTGAAATTAGAGGAGACATCCACCGTAGCAATTGCCTTGTTTTTTGATTTCCTATGCATAATTAATTCACCATCGCTGTCTTCAGATGGAGTGTCATAGCAATCTGCTGATTCATCATCATCACTACCATAATCCATCTCCATCTTTTCTAGCATAAGATTATCGCTTTCCCTCAAAACCCTAATACTGTTGGCCAATTCTTCATCACTAGAGGTGTCATCATATTCAACATCTGTATACTCAACTCCAGATAATCTTTCTATGAGATTGGCATTGTCTACCATCTCAATGGATGCTACTAACGATTGATTATTCATGTTCCTTAATGTGAAACAAATCAAGGAAATTCAAGTTACAAACTAGGAGATGAAATTGAAAGTTACAAATCAAGAAAGAGGAGAAGATTACATCAAATAAAGAAGAGAATAGAGATACTTGTGAAGTTGATTTCGACAAGAAGGATCAGAGGAGAAAGGAATACGGGATTTAGGGTTCAGCCTGCATCTTCATAAAAGAGGGAAGAGCTTCTGTTTTTTACGTATCTCTCAAGTCGATTTAGTCTGCTTTAATTCTTTTCAATTTTATTTTCTTTTATTTTAAAAATCCATGTTGGCCTATTAAATATCTAGTCATTAATAATTTTATTTCTTTTTATTTATATTTGGGTGTAACCGGTGAAAGCAGGTAAGAAGTTGAAATTATGCTATTTTCGATATCACTTACTTAGTTCATGTTTATTTTGAATTATTTGATAGTTGGTGTTATTTTTGGCAACCAAGTAGAAAATTTGTGTTATTTCAAGCAATTTTGCCTATATATTTCAATAATTTAATTCTAATAAATATAAGAGTAATATAGGACTGCACTGATGCATGATTCGTGCAGTTTTTATACATAAGTGTTGTACTTCACACCTAAAATTCTTTTAACTTCACAATTTTTCAATTTTTTTACCATAAAGGACATGATTTAATTTTAGAAACTCTAAACTTTACACCTCATAAAAAAAATTGAAAAGGATAATTTTGCAAGAATATCTCACTAAAAGATTCTAGCATAATATACAATGAAACAAAATATTCATTCCGCCACAATCTTCACATAAAATATACTTTGTATAATATTATAATACATAATATAATACCCTGTATAATTTAATAGAGTTTTTTCCTACTTAGTTCAATAGTTTTAAAGTTTCATGAATATTGGTATGAAGTGCTTTTTTTATTTTGGTTTTATGATCAACCTAATTTAGCAACTTCTAAATTCAATATACTAGGATTTTTATTTTATTTTTCTACGCTGATTTTTGTCAATTCAATACTAGTTTTTTTTACATTTGCCCTTTCTTGTGTTAAAAGTCTCTCATTGGTTAGCTTGGCTCAATTACAATTCTTAAAAAAAAAGATGCATACTGATTTAAATTGATTTTGTTAAATAATAATCAAAATAGTGTCATTTTTTTTATTAACCTAAAAAAAGAATACCATATCTTGTGTAGAAGAAGATATATGTTAAAATGGTAGAGAATTTTTTTCAACCAAAATTAATGGTAGAGAATCTAACAAAATATCCTAATATATATAACTTTTTAATTTTTGTTATTTCACTTTAAAAGAAGGGTATTAAAGTGATTTTATAGTGTGATATTTAGGAAAAGAGTGTGAAGTATAGCATTTCCCTTTTTATATTGTAAGATCAAATTGAGTTTGTACTAACAAAATACGCTTAACGTGTAATATAACGGATAAGATCAGCTCAAAGATAAAGAAATAATTGAATAAGTTCAGTTCAATAAACAATGATTTGAAACAAAATCTGGTGCATGTTGTGAACTTGTGATGGATTAGTTTTTGTTTCAAAAAAATGTGATGGATTAGCTATTCATTTTCTTAATGTACACTATTTATTTTTCGGATTGAATAAGCGAATTTTTTTCTGAAATGGGCACTGTAGACAAATATATTCCGGATGTAGGTTCGATCGAAAAATATTTTCTGATATAGGCTGGCTTGCAAGGTGTGGCTTGCAATTGCAAGGTGTGGACCGAAGTCGCCGGGAGGTTTAACTAAACCAAAGGATCACCCAGCGACTCACTAGCGTTAATTAATTTTTTTAAATCAACGTAAAAGCAAAGAACGAAATGTAATAGCATTAACTTTTTAATTTTAACAAAACCACATACATACCCAGCGACTCACTTGTAATTTTTTTTTTTTTAAATTGAGTTTGTGAGGTAATTGACCACAAGTAAATATCAGTTGAGTTGTTGTTTAAATTGAGTTTTAATTCAATATAAGAGTTGTTTTATGACAAAAAAATATAACTGTTTGACAGGAAATAATAATCATCACAAACTATATACTAAAGTGAAGGTTAAAAAATTATTAAATCACACATGTTATTTTTAAATTGGATCACACCACCATTTTTAATAAACCAATGTGATTGGTTTAAATTTAATTGGATATTTTTATTGGTTAAAAATAATTGTAGATCTCACATATAATAAAAGTATTATTTATATCCATGTGAAATATTCTATAAGATTTGGATTCGGCAGTTTTTGACAAAATAACCATTAATTTTTTTTAAATATCTTTTATTTTTGAATATGATAAATGAGAATATTATTAAGATATTTTTTATGCTATATATTATACAAATATTAGGATATTTATTTTACTTTTAGATAGAATGCATATGCTAGGTTTAGATAATTAACTTTAATATAAAGATAGTGTAATGTACGTACAATTATTTTTTGTCTTTTTCCTATAGTAGGTGTAAAAATTAATCATCATTATTTCATCATAGCTATATACTAAAGCAGAGGTTAAAATAATACTATTTAAAACAGTCCCACATTAAATAAAATTCTCCATCTCTTTTAAATCAATCCGATTGGTTGAAATTAATTGAACTATTTTTAATTAGTTATATTCACATATTAAACAAAACAATTAATATATTAGTTTTATTTTTAGATAGAATAATTTTTTAGATAAGATATTTATTGTTTTTTTTTAATTCTTCCCTATATTAATTTTCAGTAATCATTTAAAAAAAATGATAGCTTTTTGTAAATAAGAGATGTATAATTTTTAAAGATATCCTTCCTTATATAAATTTAATCAAAATTTAACAAATATAAAAAAATTATACAATAATATTATAAAATCTCGTGTAGGGCACGAAAACTAAGACTAGTAAATATAAAAATGTTGTATAAATTCATGTATGATTTAGTTATAACATATAAAAAAAAGTGTTGTATAAATTCGTACTGGTTTAGTCAAATATTCCAAACATGTTTTGGATAGTATTATATTGATACTTAAGGCAAAGTCGCTACACCCGCAAGCGTTTTATATTTTTTGTCAGTAAATCTCCGTTACATACAACGACTTAACTTACGTGTACTAATTTAAAGCAGAAAATCGTTGCATGTCCCAGCGACTCACCTCCAAACCTCACAAAGTCAGCCTATTTTCAAAAAACTTTTTTCTTCCAGCCTAAATCTAGAATTAAAATCTTCAAAATGCACATTTCAGAAAAAAAATCTGAATAAGCTAGCATGTCACTGTCTGCATGTCACTCAAATGTCAACCTATATATATTCAGGTTGATCTATTTGATTAGAAATACAGGCACATTAAAAACTATGTTGATTTATACATATCTGACATTGCAGTTAGGTTGCGAGGTGGAATCGGAATCCTTTTCATGTGGTTTTAAAGAAGTAACTAGTTATACTCGTCATGTTACGTACGACATGACTTGAATTTTAGAATTATTGATAGATATATTATCAATAGGATATTAGGATATAATAAATAAAGAAAATTTTAATATAATTAAATATCACCATACTTTAAAAATATATAATAATACATATAAGAAATAAATTTTATACTCACATACATTAATAAATAAAGAAAAATTTAATATAAATTTAAAAAGGAAATAAGAAAGATATATATTGTTATTGTCTATATAAGAGATAAATATAAAGGAAAAATATAAATTAATTCAATGTAAAAGATAAAATAATTTATTTATTGAAAAATTTGACATATATTTTATCCAAATTTAATTTAGGCAAGTAATCATGAATAGATAAGATAAGTTTTATCATTTTTAATCAAAATTCAATCTATAACTATATATTAAAGCTATACCTTTTCGAGCCACCAGAACGATTCTGGCCCTACTTCATATTTAAAAAATTGAATTTTATTTCTATTATTATAAATTCATTAAATTCCACTGGGTAATTGTTGTTGTTATAAATTCTTTATATTAAATTCTTTTTTAACTATTTAAATTTATCTCTAACATCAAACAAATATCTATTTAGTATAACAATATCTTTTGAAAGCTTCTTTATACAAGTATTTAAAATTAAAGATAAAATATTTTAAATATTTAATAGATATATTGAAATATTTGAAAAACTCTAAATTTAAGTACATGAAAAGTAATAAAATATGAAGAATATGATATTTGATTAAAAAATTATACATTCTACGAGCAAAAAATTACTTATATTAAAGTTTATATTATATTATTATTTATTTATTAATATCCTATTTATAATGTCTATAAAATATCAAATCGCAATCGTACATGGTATGACGGGTAAAACTAGTTAAAAAAATATTTTACATAATAAATGGATAAAAATACATAGGTAATGAAAATTTTATCATCTCGTAACTTTTAATTTTTTTTTATCAAAATTTAATTTAATAATTTTTATATAAATAGATATATACATAAAGATATTGTAATTTTTATTTTTGTTAAATAAATTTCGAATCCCTAATTTTTTTATAAATAAATAGATAGAAAAAAGCTTAATTGGAAAAGATAAAGTAATATGAATAAAAGTTGATTTTTTAAATTATATAGTTATAGGTCCTATAATTAATTGTAGTTGAAAAAATCTTATCATAAATATTCTCTAAGATAGTTGAGTAAAAGATAGATATTAGAAAAAAATAAAAAAAATAAATAATAGAAAAGTTGAAATAATATGACTATTTTTTTTTTAAATATGAGGTGGGCCAGAATCAACGTGGTGACTCGAAATCGGTCAGTTTTTATAATATATATTGATTGATTGATTAAGAAATAAGCTAATTTTGCACTCTTGTATTGAAAATTACGGGTGCATTACTCATCCGGATTTTCTCTCTTTTGTCAAATAGTCTTGGCGAGAGAAAGTTGATACTCCAATTGCTTTGAATGATTTGAAGAATAAGCTATTGGTGGTGTACTGGTGTGGAACAAGCGTGTTTTTGAAAATATCCATACCATGAAATATCCAAAAGCTAATTAGCTCCACTCCTACTCAAAGGCTTTTGTCGTTGGAGGCAGAATTGCAAGTGAAATGTCTATTATCTTAAAGTGGGAGGAGTTATTATGGTTGTAGAAGTCGAGAATTCAATGGCTTCAAAAGGGAGATAAAAACACTAGGTTTTTTCTTACGACTACAATTGTTCTTCGGAAGAAGAATTGTGTGAGTTCGTTACGTGATGAGAATGGAAACTGGATTGTAGATAAGTCGGAGCTGGAGTCACATGCAGTGATTTTTTCGCTAACTTGTATACGCTTCCAATCAAAGAGGCAGTCTCGATCGAGGCCATTCAAGGGGTTTTTCCTCGTCTTCAAGATGTTGATTGGTTGAAATCTTGAATGACCAATTAATTGAGGATGATGAGATCTATAAGGCAATTAAGAAGATGGGTCTTCTTAAGGCTCCAAACAGTGATGGATTTCAGCCGGTTTTTTTATGAGAAATGTTGGTCTTCAGTTGGTACTTCAGTTCTTGGTTTTGTTAAGAATTTTTTGTGACTTACAAGTTGCCGGAGGGCTTGAATGATACCCTGATTGCTAAAGAAGGGAAGCTAGAGCGCATTAATCAGTTTCGATCGATTACTTTATGTAATGTGCTTTATAAAATCATTACGAAGATTTTGGTTGAAAGAATGCAGGGTTACTTACCGAAACTAGTTCGTACCGAGCAGGAAAGTTATATGCCTGAAAGAATGATTATTGATAACATAGCACTTGCTCAGGAAGTGGTCCATTCTATGCGGCACAAAAAAGGTGTTACAAGGTGGATGCTTATTAAGCTTGATTTAGAATAGGCGTATGATCGCCTTATATGGGATTTTGTAGTGGATTCTCTTTAAGAAACACTTTTCTCCAAATTGGGTCAACTAGATTCACGAGTGCTTGGCTTCAACCTCTTTTCGCCTTTTGTGGAATGGCAAGATGACTCAGTCTTTTCTTAAGTAGAGGCATTAGGCAAGGAGACCCAATGTCTCCTTATCTTCTTATCCTATGTATTGAGAGATTAAGTCAAATGATCTTCCATTAAGTTGCTTTGAAAAAATGGAAGCCCATTAAAATTTCTCGTGGTGGATCGACCCTTTGTCATATTTTATTTGCGGACGACATTACGTTATTTAATTTGCTGAAGCTTTTGTTGAGCAGATTAGAATTGTTAAGGGTTGTGTGGATCAGTTCTATAGGGCTTCTGGCCAATGAATTAATCCTAGCAAGTTCTGCATTTCTGTGTCTCATAATGTTAGTAATCAGCTTTGAGACACTTTGAAGCGAGAGTGGGTTTGCTTTGACGACGAATTTAGGTTTGTATCTTAAAATGCCTATGTTTCATCAGCATGCTACTTCTGAGACGTTTGATCCCAGTTAGAGAAGATTTATTCTAATTTGAGAGATTGTTAAAACTTCTAAACCTATGTATATAGTTCTAGAGTGACACAACAATTGGTAAGGCACATGAACAATAGACCTAAGATCAAAGGCAACAAGAGGAACCGGGTTTAGACCTTAAAACCGAGTTGATGCTTGTGGCCTCCCCGATTTGAAACGGTTTGCTAAGGTAGCTTGCTAAATTCAGCTCGGATTAATTGGGCCTATTCTCCGAAGACAAACGAAGCCCAATAACGAAGCCCAGTCTAGTATGCTACTAAGCCGACTTGCTCGTTAGTGAAACGCAGCGTTTGGTTGGAGCGTCTTGTGACCTAGCTATAAATACTTTTGAACTCCTCTTCGAGCTCATTCACCAGAAACCCTAATGGCACTTCTAGAGAGGAAAAGAGAGAGCAAGGTGGTGCGACGGTGGAGAAGCTTGACGACGATTACTCCGTCGAGCTATTCTCAGCGAGATCCGACGACATCATCCTCGAAGCTTCATCTCAAAGCTTCGACAACCTTTATAGGGGGTCGAAACCCTATTAGATTTCTCCCTTCCTTCTTCCTTGATTGTTCCTTTCTCTATTTCATTTCTCTGCGCTTAGATCTAGAGATCTGTTATTGAAGTGTAACCTTGTTGTTGTACTATCTTGAAAACTTAGTGGATCTTGGGTTGGTCTCTTCGAACTTAGACTCCCGGACGTATGATTTCCATCCAAACCGGGTCACCAACTTGTGTGTTCTGCTGCTTTACGTTTTCATGCTTTACTTTGTAGATCTCGATAGTTTCTAGGACTCGTTTTTTCGACATGGTATCAGAGCCAGGTTCTGATATCGCTTGATTCTTGTTTGCTTCCGCTGTTATAGTCCTAGTTTCACTGATTAGGTCGTTTTCGGTCTTGATTGCTATCTGTGTAAGCCTTTGAGCAGGATTTCGTGTCAACTAGGGTAACAGATTCTTCCGGTGCAACCCTTGGTAGGTCCTACAGTAGCTTGTTTAGGAACTCTGTGTGTTTTGTTTTCTACTACTGTTTGTGCAATCCTTAGAAGAATCAACTAACTTCAGTTTTCTTCTTGACAGGTACTAAAGGATGATGGATCTATACAGGGTAAAACCTTTTGATGGAGTCATCGACTTTGCAATGTGGAAAGTTAAAATGCAAGCAATTTTAACTAAGGAAAAGTGTTGGGTGGCCGTCACTGGAGCATGGCCTGTGGAGTTTTCTCATGCTAGGAGGCAGGAACTCCAAGATCAAGCACATGCTGAGATAATGCTTAGGCTTACTGATGAAGTAGCCAGGCAAGTTGTAAGTCACACTAAACCTAAACAAATCTGGGATGCTCTTGATGAGATCTACTTGACTAAATCTTTACCTAGTAGGATCACCCTCCTATCTAATTTCTTTAGATTCGGAATGGACATGAACCTCACTCTGAATGAAAATCTTGATAAGTTCTTAAAATTAACTCAAGAACTTGCTAGGTGTAAAGATGATATGGAGGAGGATTATAAAGTTGTTGTCATGCTAAATTCCCTACCTGCTCAGTTTGATGTTCTCAAGGATGTAGTTCAGTTCAGTAGGGATGACCTAACTGTTAAAAGATTAACTGAAGCCGTGATTCAAAAGAATGACACCTTGAAAATTTGTAAGGTTAAAAATGGCTCCAAAACTGAGAGCAAAAGTGAAGTTATGTTTGCTAAAGGTAAAAATAAGAACAATAAAGGGAAAAAGAAGCCTGAGAAAACTGAGAAAAAGAATGATACCTCCTCTGATAAGAAAGAAGTCAAGTGCTACTACTGTGGAAAAGGGAATCACTATTCTAATGACTGTAGAAAGAAGAAAAGAGATGAAAAAATTAAGAATCAAGAAAATCCTGAAGGTTACTCTAATGTGTTTGAAAGTACTTGCCAATACTCTGATGAGCTTCTTGTTGTGTCCCACACTCATGATGATAATGCTTGGATCTTAGACTCAGGATGTACCATGCATGCTACCCCTAATAAAGCTTACTTTAAATCTCTAACTTTGAGTGATTCTGGTGTAGTTATGCTTGCTGATCATACATCCTTGTCTATTAAAGGCACAGGAAGTGTACCACTCAGAATGTATGATGGTAACGTTAGAATAATACAAAATATCAGGTGGGTTCCTGACCTGAGAAGAAATCTTCTCTCAGAGTCTGTTTTTGATGATTTAGGATACCAGATTATCACTTCTAAAGGAATTAGGGATGTTGTTAGAAATAATAATGTTCTTATTAGAAGTATTAAGAAAGGAGGACTCTATCACCTCATAGGTTCTCCTAAACTTAATATTTCTAAAGAAGTTGAAAATCCTGACAACTTGAATTATACAAAACTCTTGCATGCTAGACTAGGCCATATAGGTAACACAGGTATGCTTCACTTGTTTAAAAATGGCATGATTAATAAAAAAACCTGTGATCTTACCTTTTGTGAAACTTGTGTCCTAGGGAAGAAAACTTCCCACCCTTTTAACAAATCCAATTACACTGTAGACAGACCCCTTGAGTATGTTCATGTAGATCTCTGAGGGCCTGCTCAGGTAGAGACAGTTGGGGGAAGAAGATACTTTCTTTCTTTAATTGATCACTACTCTAGGAAGGTGTGGGTGTGTTTGTTAAAAACCAAAGATGAAACCTTTGAACAGTTTAAAAACTGGAAATCAATGGTTGAAAGCCAATCTGGACACAAGTTAAAATGCTTCAAAACTGATAATGGTCTAGAATTTTGCAATAGCATGTTTAATGAATTCTGCATTCAAAATGGCATTAAAAGAAATCTTACCGTACCTGGCACTCCTCAGCAGAATGGTACTACTGAGAGAATGAACAAAACCTTGCTTGAAAAAGCAAGGTGTATGCTCATAAGTGCAGGTTTAAAAAACTCCTTATGGGGTGAGGCTGTTATAACAGCCACATACCTAATAAATAGGTCTCCATCTTCTGTGATAGATTTCAAAACCCCACGGGAAATGTGGACAGGAAAGAAACCCAACATATCTTATCTAAAACCTTTTGGATGTACTGCCTATGCACAAATTTCACAAGGCAAGTTACAACCAAGAGCACAAAAGTACATAATGTTGGGTTATCCTGAGGGAGTCAAAGGTTATAAACTATTACTTATACAACCAAGAGGTTATAAAGTAATAGTTTCAAGGTCTGTTACTTTTAATGAACAAGACTTCCATTTTAAAATAAACTAACTGCCATAAATGAGAATTCAGGTACCCAAGATATCTCATCTCTCTACAAGGAAAGTGATCAATTCTATGAAGATGATGGCACAAATCAAGATGAGGAACCAGAATTTGATATTGGGCACTTCTAGATGTCGAGTTCAACCTCTACTGTCACACCTCAAAGTAGTGAAGAGCCACAAGAGGATGAATCCTCAAACTCTCCAATTCTGCATACCCACCAATTAGGTGGGGGAGTAAGTAATTCTATCTCTGCAAATATAGATGAAGTTTATGTTGATAATAGTGAGTCTAGTACTTCTTCTACCTCTGTCTTTGTCTCTACCTCTGAGTCTGATCATGTTCATGTTAATGCCCCACACCCTCTGGCTGACTATCAACTCACTAGGGACAGAGAACCAAGACTTAGGATACCTAATACTAGGTTCATAAACTATGTCAACTTGCATGAGCTAAATGAAAAATATTTGCATGAGAATTACAACAGAATTGTTGAGTATGCTTTAACTATGGTTGAGGTTATTAGGAATTACACCCCTGAAACCTTTGAGCAAGCTATAAAATGTAAGGATTCAAATGAATGGTTGAAAGCTATGCATGAAGAAATACAATCCATGAATGTAAACAACACCTGGACCCTTGTTCCTAAACCTGCAAATGTTAGATTAATAGGATGTAAGTGGATCTTTAAAATAAAAGAGGGAACTAGTCCCTCTGACCCACCTAGATATAAAGCTAGGTTAGTTTCTAAGGGTTTTACCCAAAAAGAAGGTGTTGACTATAATGACATCTTTGCCCCAGTTGTAAAATACAAAGCCATGCGCCTCTTGATTGCCATGGCTACTGTTTATGACTGGGAGCTTGAACAAATGGATGTAAAAACAGCTTTCTTGCATGGAAACCTGATTGAAACCATCTATATGCAACAACCAAAAGGCTTTGTTGATAAAAAAGAATCCTGATCATGCTTGTCTCTTGAAAAAGTCCATCTATGGACTAAAACAATCCCCTAGACAATGGAACAAAAAATTTGATTCCTGCATGCAATCTCTTGGCTTTACAAGGAGCAACTATGATACATGTCTTTATTTTAAAATTTCTAAGTCTAGTCCCTTACTCTATGTGTTACTTTATGTTGATGACATTTTGTTAATAAGCAATTCTAAGGTTGCTATCACATGAGTAAAAGCAGACTTGAAGAAACATTTTGACATGAAAGATCTTGGACCTGCTCAGAAAATACTTGGGGTAAAAATTATAAGGGATAGAGCCAAGAGAAGAACCTACCTGTCTGAAACTGACTACCTGTTCAAGGTATTGGACAGGTTTTCCATGCTAGAAGCCAAGCCTGCTCCCATACCAATTGGAGGGCACTTGGAACTCACCAAAAAGGACTGCCCTATAACTATTGAAGACAAGAGGAAAATGGAAGACATACGTTATGATGTAGCAGTAGGCAGTATCATGTATGCCATGTTGTGTACTCATCCTGATTTAGCTTTTGCAATTTCTGTACTAAGTAGGTTCATGTCTAACCCAGGTGAAAAACACTGGGTAGCCATGAAATATCTGATGAAATATGTAAAAGGCACAGAGAATGTAGGACTTGTATATGCTGAGCATAGTTCGAGGACACACTTACATGGATATGTGGACTCGGACTATGCCAGTAACATGGATAGTAGAAAGTCTACCACTGCATACTTTTATTGTTGGGCAGGGAATTGCATTTCCTGGAAGTCCCAACAACAATCCATAGTTGCACTCTCCTCCACTGAGGAAGAGTACATAGAAGCTACTGAAGCCTCAAAAGAGGCTACCTGGCTTCGTGGCATATTACATGAAATAGAGATCAAAACATACTTGCCCAATCTCTTTATGGATAGCCAGAGTGCTTTGTACTTGTGCAAAGACCATGTGCACCATGAGAGATCAAAACACATTGATGTGAGACACCACTATATACGACAACAAGTGGAAAACCAGGAGATATCCGTGAAGAAAATACCTGGAGATGTGTATCCTGCTGACTTTGGGACTAAAATAGTCCCTACTAACAAGTTTGTCTTTTGCAGGAACCAGCTCCACATCAATGATGTTACTTGAGATGTGGCACATAGTCAATGATGTTGGATAAACCTTCTCAAGATCCCTAAAACTGTTTTTCAAGATAAATACTTCTCTAGAACCATAAACAAGATTTAGGAGGGCAATTGTTAAAACTTCTAAACCTATGTATATAGTTCTAGAGTGACACAACAATTGGTAAGGCACATGAAAAATAGACCTAAGATCAAAGGCAACAAGAGGAACCGGGTTTAGACCTTAAAACCGAGTTGATGCTTATGGCCTCCCCGGTTTGAACCGGTTCGCTGAGGTAGCTTGCTAAATTCAGCTCGGATTAATTGGGCCTATTCTCCGAAGACAAACGAAGCCCAGTCCAGTATGCTACTAAGCCGACTTGCTCGTTAGTGAAACACAGCGTTTGGTTGGAGCGTCTTGTGACCTAGCTATAAATACTTTTGAACTCCTCTTCGAGCTCATTCACCAGAAACCCTCATGGCACTTCTAGAGAGGAAAAGAGAGAGCAAGGTGGTGCGACGGTGGAGAAGCTTGACGACGATTACTCCGACGAGCTATTCTCAGCGAGATCCGACGACATCATCCTCGAAGCTTCATCTCAAAGCTTCGACAACCTTTATAGGGGGCCGAAACCCTATTAGATTTCTCCCTTCCTTCTTCCTTGATTGATCCTTTCTGTATTTTATTTCTCTGCGCTTAGATCTAGAGATCTGTTATTGAAGTGTAACCTTGTTGTTGTACTATCTTGAAAACTTAGTGGATCTTGGGTTGGTCTCTCCGAACTGAGACTCCCGGACGTAGGATTTCCATCCGAACCGGGTCACCAACTTGTGTGTTCTGCTGCTTTACGTTTTCATGATTTACTTTGTAGATCTCGATAGTTTCTAGGACTCGTTTTTTCGACAGTTGGCAAGGCCGTTTTTAAAGTATGGTGGGAAGAGTTACTCTTACCAAAACATTCTTATCGTCTATACCTGTGTATACCTTGGCTACGATTGTTCTTCCTCAAAAAGTTTGCGCTAAGATTGAACTTTGTGTGGGGTGGAACTCCAAATTAGGAACGTGTTCACCTTGTTAGTTGGCATGAGATTTGTAAGCCTAAATGTGATGGAGGTTTGGTCATTAGGATTATGATGGAGTTGAATTTGGTTCTTATTGGTAAGCTTGGATGGCGGTTTTTGACAAAGAGCTAGCTAGTGATAAATTCTAGATTGATGTCATCCGCTCCAAGTACGTTCGAGCAATGCTTTGCGATAGGGCGGAGCCATCCTATGTCTGGAGAAGTTTAAGAAAAGGGGTGAATGATGTAGGCTAGCTAGTTGTTCCTTGTTGGACTTGGTGCGTTGGAAATAGGACTTCTACTCGTTTTTGGCTGGATAGTTGGATTGTGGGAGGTTGTTTAGCAAACACTATTTCGGGCCATGTTTCCCATACTTATCTACATCGAATGGTAAAGGACTATTAGGTGCCACAGTGGGGTTGGAATTGGGATGCTATTAATCACGTCCAGCCATCGTCAGTGTTACTTAAGCTGTCGTCGATTGTGCTTCAAGAAGAAAATGGGAATGTCAATGTCTTGAGTTGGCATCCTTCCACTTGTGGTGCCTATACGGTTTCGTCTGCTTACAAACTAATGATCATGCACAAGATTGGCGTGTGTGTTGACTGAACCATTTATACACATGTTTGGAAGTTGCATGTTACAGAGAGTGCTTGTATGTTTCTCTGGCTTGTTGTTAAGGGTGTTTTCTTATCTACTAAATTTCAAATTCAATTTACTATTAAAAATTTATAAAATTATTTTATTCTAGCTCATTTTAATCTTTTTTCTATTAATTTTTTAAATTTAATTGTCATACATTTTATTTAATTCTTTCTATTAAATTTCTCTTTATCTATTTATATAAAAAATAGTTTATAACATCGAATTTACTATTTAAAATTTATAAAATTATTTTTTTTCTAATTTTTTCTTTTTTTTATCAATCAACTTATTTTTGAGTATAAACTTTATATCTTCTAAGTATTATTGTGGTAATACCGATCCCAATACCAAAAACAATATCATTTTTTTGGAAAAAAATAACATATTCATAAATATTCTATTTGTAATAAAAACTAATTTTAAATTTGAGTCGTGAGATGACAGTTTAACTAGTAGTAAACACTATATATATGTGCTTTAAAACTAAATGTAAAAATGCATAGCTTTGGTAATTCAAGAAAAACCAATAATTTAACAATTTCGACCTTCCCACACAAGAGCACAATTTCCCAAAATGAAAAACAAAAGAGCATTTGTTCGTCGGCCTACAATAACCATTAGTTGGGCCATAAATGGAAGTAATGGGCCACTGGCCCAAAACTAATGTAAACAAGCAATAGAAAAGTCCGTAAACTCTGAAGTAGTATTTGTCCCTAAAACTATACAGCTTATCTACCTGATACATTATAAAGCAGAAATCATATCTGTTAAAAAATTACGCCACATGGTATTATTTGAATAAAATAATGTCAAACTCTTAAATAATAACTTGTATTATTCTTTCTATGCATTTAATTTTTTATATTATAATAACTTGGTTTATCTATATGTGATATTTTCTATGTTAGGTTTTTGTATATCTTTTAACAAAATTGATCTTTATGCAAATATTTTTTATATTAATTTTATAGATAATAAATTTTCTTTTATCTTTTGACAAATCTTGCGCTCCAAGTATATAACTTTTTTTTATTTATATGTTGATATTTTGCAATATAATAAATTATTTATAGAATATATGATATATTTTAGTAAACATTGATATTTCTACCTAAATTTTAATAAATTACCGTTAATTTAATAAATATTTTAATAAGTTATGTTATCCTTGTAGATATCCTACCGTAATTATCTTTAAGTTATAGCATTATATTATTTTTATTTTTTTTTCTCTATGTTATGTTCTATACTAATCTTTATATTAATGTTCTTTATATTTAAAAATATTATTATATTCATTACAAAGTAAAAGATAAGAACTCAAATACATATTCTTAATAAATATTTTATAAAAACTAATTATTTTATGCATATTAATATCTTAACAAAAAAATAAAAAAAAATATTTTAAAATATTCAATTCAAGTGAAAAAATATTTTAAAATTTTTAATCTAAATATGGGGCAAGATTTCAACAAATAATGAAAATAATTTTTAAATATATTCAATCGAAATATGAGGAACGATCTTAAAGTTTTTTTTTTACAAATTATATAATTTTATTACGATATTATATACAAGTATTTTAAATGTTATATTAATCTTAGATTATTGTATAATCTTTAGTAAAATCTCTCACGGGGATTCGACTAGTTTTATTTGAGTCCCTAAACTCTGAAGTAGTTCATGTAAGGCTAAACTTAAAAGCTATTGAAATGTTTACCTTCACATGGTTCTTTTGTCAAAAATACTCCGTGATGTCGATTGGATCAATGATGATAATTGAGAATACTTGGAAATGATAGTAAAGAAGGGAGTAATTAGAAAGAGTATGACTTAAAGCTTATGTTTGTATAACGACCACACACATGTGCAAATATTTCAATAGCATATAGACTTTGTATTTAAACAAGATACAAATTTCAAAGGGTTGACATAGAGTCATCAGTCATGTAAGGCTACATTGCGTTCACGGTTCAGGCGACTGATACAAGTTTTGTGTTAGTATAATTCGTACTTCAAATTATAACTGGATTCATGGGGCTAGATTATGGTCCATTTTGGAAGCAACGTAATTAAGATAAATGGGTTGAGTAAAAGTTGGCCCAAATGAGGAGAGATACATGGAAGTAGCTAATTAATAAGCACAAGAAACTCCCAGAATTAATTATTTGAAGAATGGAGTGTGGAAAAAAAAATTCTAGTTTTGGTTTTATAAACCGTCCTTGCGATCCTATAAATGGGCAAGTGTAGTAAGGTTTAGGCATCACTCAAGTGTGGAGTGATCAAGTGTGGTTGAGTAGTGGATCGACCACATGAGCTAGCTCGAGTGTGAGGTGTAGTGTGTTGTATATGTAAGTTAGTGTGTGAGGTATCCCATATATAAGAGTATCTACCTACTCGATATATAGTATCGCATGTATTATAATGTAAAATCACTTTTGTAAAACTGTGTTTTTGTGTCGATGAGATTTGGTAAGAGCACATAATCTTTGGAAGGTCGATTTCTCAACAAGGTCAAATTCCTCTCCTTTTGTGTGGCTTTGTGCTAAATTGATGGGGGCATGCACAAGTGGTGGAGTAGGGCGTCTGGCTAAACACCGACTTTGTCCACTTCGGATCGAAGCACTAAAAGAAAAGGCTGATGCTGGAGCCAGGGCTGTCCATTGATTTTCAGGGGCCCGTGCAAAAATGGATGAATTTCCAAAATCAATTAAAAATAAATTTGATCACTAATTTTGACTAATAAAGTTTTATGATTAATAAATTTGTCGAACCATTAATTTATAATTGTTTAATTAAAATAATTTAGCTTTATAGGTAACGAATTTAATTATAGAAATAAAAATTAAATATTAAAAATAAAAATAGATTACAATTATATATGCATTTTATTAATAAAAAAGAAGATACCCTAAAAATATCAAAATTATACTATTAAGTCACTAATTAGAAAATAATTTGAACAATCAATTCACAAATAACATTCTAATTATATTTATTATTATCAAACATAAAAAATTATAAATTTTCAAATACAAAAAATACTATTAAATAAGCTTTGAGGTTGAAATAAATTAAATCGTTGATCCTAAACAATTCATTTATTAAAAAGGTTGTAAAATGAAAAATAAACATTAAATATTGACCGGGCCCATGAGTCACATTTAGTTATAGAAGCCCATGAGTTATTAAAAACGAAAATAAATATCAAAATAGGAAATTACTAGACCTTGCTATAGTTGCTTAATAAATAGTAATTTTTTAAAAAAAGAATACTCTCTCCGATCCAAAATAATTATTGTTTTAGCTTTCGACAAAAGAATTAAGAAAAACAATAACTAAACTCAAAAAGGTAATTATTTTATAAATTTTACCACTCATCACATTTTTTCAACCAATGAATGAATAACATTAATTAATAAAAACACATTCCAATAACAATTCTCATAACTCACTCCTAATCAATTGCCTAGAAAACCTAAAACGACATATAAAATGGATCAAATTTGAAGTGCTAAAACGACAATTAATTTGAATCGGAGGGAGTATGTTTTTGCATTGAAATATGTGAATTGTAGTTATATTATTGCATTGCAAAATGTGAAAAGTTTGTTTTTTTCTTCCAAAAATTACTTTTTATTAAGCAAACTATAGCAAGGCCAATAAATACGTGGGGCACTAATTAAAAATTCGAGCATAAAAAATTGAATCCTATCTACCAGATTCGAACTCCAGATCATTGTGTTACCCAGTAGACTTCACCGCCTACATTAATAGATAATTGCGTCCATGTATCCACGCATTTTTAATATATTACGTTTCTAGAATCTGGGGCCCTTAGAATTTGAGTCCCTTATTCTGTTGGGCTATTTGCACATGTTCATCGACAAGCCTGACTGGAGCCTTGGTTACACCCTTTTTTTGTTGAGCTGTCATGTTACAATCTGCTAGATAATAGCTAGCTTGTTGAGTGCACTTCTTCATTATTATTCTCGTGTGTTCAACATATAATCATTATATTTGCAGATGCACGCTTGTGCAAATTTCTTTCATTCATTTCCTTGCCTATTGTAAATAGTGTGCATTTTCTAGCATTTCGCATACTTGACACTTTGCTTGGAATTGAATGTGTTTGGAGTTTGGACGTTATTTAGCTACATACAATTGCATTATCTTGTTTCCAGACTAAGCATGATCAAGACAGAATATGTGGAGTTTAATTTCGGGCAAGGTGCAGTTTCCAATGATCAAGTGCATTTAGGAAGGGAAGTTGTGATGAGGAAGGAGAGTTTTAGGTATTTGGGGTTAGTCTTGCAGAGCATTGGAGGCATCAACGGGGACATTACGCATCGAATTCAAAGAGGTTGGCAAAAGTGGAGGGCGGCAATGAGGGTTCTGTATGATAAGAAGATATTGCTTAAGCTTAAGGGAAAGTTCTACAAAACAGATATTAAACCCACCATCTTTTATGGGACAGAGCGTTGACCCACCACGAGGGCACATGAATAGAGGTTGATGGTAGCTGAGATGAGGATGCTAAGGTGGATGAGCGGGCACACGTTGTTGGACAAGATCGGAAATGAAGCGATAAGAAGCAGGGTGGGGGTGACCAGTATAGGGGATAAGTTGCAAGAGTTGAGATTGTGCTGGTTTGGACATGTGTAGAGGCAGGTGCAAGGGAGCCAGTTCGTAGATGTGAGAGCCTGATCCTTGGGGACGTGCGTAGAGGTAAGGGACGACCGAAGAAATGTTGGAAGAATAGTATATGGCATAATATCGGCCAGTTGGGGATTTCTAAAGATCTGGCGACATGCAGAGATAGTTGGAGGGAGAAGATTCGAGTGGAGGACAGTTAGTCACCTGGACAGAAGGTTTCACTGGGGCTTCGGCGCTATGTTTGCTTTTGTTTTAGTTGCTTTTTGTTGTTTTATGGTTGTGCCTTGTTTCTTTTGTTTAGTTTCATTTTTCCGTGGCGCACCCCCTATTATGTTAAGTCAGGGATGCCCCCATCTTGACCCTTCATATTCTCCTGTAGGGAAATTGTATTGGTTCAATGTTGTTGTTGCATACATCCTTGCTTTCTTTTCATTTAACGCCTTAAATTCATTTCCATTTCACATATAAGTGTTCATTCTCACTCAATCATCGGTCCTAAAGTCCAATGCTAGCATAGTGCGAAACAGTAATACGAATAACAAAGTCGTTGTTTCTAAGTAATAAATAAACCTAAGTTTATTTATTTGAACAAACAAGTCGTTATCAATCATGCATAAATATTAAACGGGGCATGAATTCACATTTAATAAGAAGGGTAAGAGGTTCATCCACTTGCCTTTTCTTTTTCGAGTAAACGGTCGAACTAAGGATGAATGGTGAGGTTGGAAGTCCGAAGTACTTGCTTAAGTCGAATTTGACATCGGGGTACGCGGTACCGGAAAGATGGTATGCAAGAGTTAGATTTCCTATACTCAATACTAAGATTAGAAAATGAAGAATTATTCCTCTAAATACTCATCACTTAAAGGCATTTTTAGAAAATATCCATTAGAAAAGCTTTTCTTGGAATTCGGTTTGTACTTTAAATATAAAACTCCTTTTTATTTTAAAACCCACTTCAAGACTTGAACCATCATACTTTATAGTTCATATATGGTTCAAGGGAGTTCTTAAGTGAAAGATTTGATCAAAAGAAAAGACATAAAGGATATGGAATCACATGCATGCATCTAAGTGAAATAAAATCACTTAGATACAACTTGATTCAAAAGAAGTTCTTAAAGAATAAAAAAATAAAATAGAATTTAAAAAAACCTTGCATGCATCATATGGTAAATGGATTTTACCATATGCATGCATTATTCATTCATTGAAAACTAAAAGCGAGGAGGTTTAGAACTTTGCATGCCTCATATGGTAAATGAAAAACACTCACATGTATGCACGATTCAATACTAGTCTTAGCTTAGAAAACAAAGATTTAAGATGCTAGACAATAAGAAAAATATGGAGCTTCTTACCAATCTTCTTAGGTAGAACAAAGGGTGTTTTAAGTGGACAAAAATGGGGCAACAAGGCTGCCCAAGTGGCTGTAAAAAGGCGGAGGAGGGGGTTGAATTGGTGGAGGAAATGGAGGTGGTAGGGTGACACAAGGTGGTCCACCAAACAACACAAGACAAGAGCTTTCTAAGAGAGATTTAGAGATGGAGCTAGACAAAGAGGCTATCCAAAGTGGAAGAAGGAGGGAGAAAGGCTCCAATTTATGGAGGATGGATCATCTTGAATGGGAGACACGTGGCATACTAAGATTAGAAAATGATGTATTATTCCTCTAAATACTCATCACTTAAAGGCATTTTTAGAAAATATCCATTAGAAAAGCTTTTCTTGGAATTCGGTTTGTACTTTAAATATAAACTCCTTTTTATTTAAAAACTCACTTCAAGACTTGAACCATCATACTTTATAGTTCATATATGGTTCAAGGGAGTTCTTAAGTGAAAGATTTGATCAAAAGAAAAGACATAAAGGATATGGAATCACATGCATGCATCTAAGTGAACCAAAATCACTTAGATACAACTTGATTTAAAAGAAGTTCTTAAAGAATAAAAAAATGAAATAGAATTTAAAAAAACCTTGCATGCATCATATGGTAAATGGATTTTACCATATGCATGCATTATTCATTCATTGAAAACTAAAAACGAGGAGGTTTAGAACTTTGCATGCCTCATATGGTAAATGAAAAACACTCACATGTATGCACGATTCAATACTAGTCTTAGCTTAGAAAACAAAGATTTAAGATGCTAGACAATAAGAAAAATATGGAGCTTCTTACCAATCTTCTTAGGTAGAACAAAGGGTGTTTTAAGTGGACAAAAATGGGGCAACAAGGCTGCCCAAGTGGCTGTAAAAAGGCGGAGGAGGGGGTTGAATTGGTGGAAGAAATGGAGGTGGTAGGGTGACACAAGGTGGTCCACCAAACAACACCAGACAAGAGCTTTCTAAGAGAGATTTAGAGATGGAGCTAGGCAAAGAGGCTATCCAAAGTGGAAGAAGGAGGGAGGAAGGCTCCAATTTATGGAGGATGGATCATCTTGAATGGGAGACACGTGGCATACTCCTCCTAGCCAAGTGGAAAAAGGAGGGAGAAGTGCCCATGCATTGGTTGCATTTGGGCGGTGGCCATGCATTTGTTGCATGCATGTGGGTGGTGGACATGAGTGGCCAAATGAGAGGTGGCTAGCATGAAAGACACATGTACAAACTTACATGCCATGTGGAGGAAGGGAAGAAGGTGGAAGAAACTTCTAAAGGAGAAATAAAATAAAAGAAATAATTTCCTTTAAGATGCAAGAATTACATGATGGCAGGCACGAACTCAATGGTGGGCTGGGGTAGGTCCCAGCCCACCCTAAAAAAATTAAAATAGTGTAAATTTAATGATAAAAAATAAAAAATAAGGTAAATTTAGTGATAAATTAGTTAAATTAAGGTAATTTAGCCCACCCAAAAAAAATTATGGTAATTAGCCCACCCTAATTTGAAATCCTGGATCCGTCCCTGTATGATGACATAGTGGTGTTGGAGCAGTGTTTAAGTGGGGAGGGTGCATGAGGTTGGGGGTTCAAATCCCACCTTTTGCATTTTCCACTTTTCCCCCCTTGACTATTTTTTAAAGAAATTTATGTTAACGAAAAATAGAGTTTTATATTTTTCATTAAAATAATTTTATTTTCCATCATGTCAAATTTTATTCATGTTTATAAATATAAATTCCATAATAAAGAGTACTTGCTATTATAAAGAAATAATTGGTTATTAAATTAATATTTTTTTATTAAAAATAGCGGGTATTACATAGATGAGCTTGTGGACCTCCATTACCAACCTACAAAATTTTGAAGTAAGGTATTCATCTAACCCCTCCAAAAATGTAGGAAATTGGTCTTGAATTTGTTGTTGATTTGCTGCACTCATCTCCCTGTGGTGAATAAGCTTGTTCCTAATGAGACGGATCAAATCTCTAATTGTGTCCTTGTTACAGTATCCCGAGCTTCCATCTAAAAGCGCTCTTGTTATTCCAAATGATGTTGGGTTGAATCAGTAAAGGATCATCACCAAAGGGGTGATGTCCTTTACTGATACAATAAAAGATTAAACATTCTAGAGTAAAACAGTCACTAGATACAGTTTGAAGGTCCTCATCGAGGGTCTCTAGTGCACTCCAAACTAGATAGGATAGATAAATGTCAAAATGCAAGTAAACAACCTAAATTTGAAACAACTGAAAGACTAAACGAACATGTAACATACTGCTGAAAGGATGAATCATCATTCTCTGGCAATTTGAGGCTTATGTCACAAAATCTCATACTTAACCCAAGTTTTGGGTCTTTAGTAATTAAAACATTATGAGGACTTAGTTGTCTATGAAAATTCCGCTTTTTGCGGATATATGCAACTCCTTCAACGAGCTCCTTTAGCAATCCTAGAAGAACTGAAGTGTGATAACTATTTGCCTTCAAGAGTTGCAAATCCTTTGATCTAAACTTTTTCCATAAAGTGTGTCTTTGTCCTCAACACATGTGTCATTGTTAGAATATGCACATATAAGCTCACCCAAAGTACTCGTGCAGTATTTCAAGGCCAGATACAAAAAGTATTGATTAGTTGCTCGACTATAATAACACAGAACATTTGGATGGTTATCAACCTCTTCGACGTGCATGAGCTCTTCAGAAGTCAAATTGAAGCTCAATTTTTGAACACGTTTGATTGTAGCTCGGCGTTTTCCATAGGTTCCTTCAAACACTACATATGCACCTCCACTGCCTTTTCCAAGTAATCTATCTTCATATACCACCATCTTATCATTGGTTGTAGCTGAATACATTTTCAACGTTGGCTCAACTCCAACCTTGGCATTATATATCCAAAACCCCACTCCTCCTACTCCAGCCATAATCAAAATGAGAACTATAGTTGAGAATCTAGAATAATATATACCAGGGTTTGGACATGCACAAGAAGTCTCATTGGATATCATAATTTTTGGAGCCAGACTTATATTCTTGGAGTCAAAGTCGTACACTTGGAAGAATTGAATGACATCCTCCTCAATCTTCTTGGAGAGCTGGGACATGGAAGACTCTTCCTCAATCTTCTTGGATAAGTGGTACACAGTGGTAGCATAGTGCCAACCCTTTCGAGAAAATCTACTCCTCAAATGAAAAAATCCTGCAAAATCCAGTACACATTGGCCAACCATAAGTATCTAGATGAGCAAACTTCAGACGGGTTTAGAATGTAAAATTCCTTCAAGATATGCTTTTAATTAGGCACATAGGATCAACCCACATGTAAAATCAATAATGGGTAAAATCCAAATTAGTAATATAAAAACAATGAGGAGGTTAAAACCACATGTAAAATTACACCTATTTTTATGGCAACAGAATAGAAGGTTGCATAAATAAAAAATTTACACCTATTTTTTTTTGGCAAATATGCAACTATTTCCTCATTTTAAAATTTAAATTGGTACTATACAACTATGAAGCGCTTCAGGGTTTAAACTAAGAAACTCCTCCAGACTATGATCTTTATGGCTGTTAAACCCGAATATAATAGCGCTAAATACGGAATTTATTAAATACTAACTCTCGGGTTTCGTATAACCAAACGGTTTTTGTACGTAGATTATTCCTCCTCCCCACCCTATACTCCTCTTTACAAATAAAGCTTTTTGGACTTTATAATGTAAATAGCACGATCTCACTCGGAGATTAAACACGCCGAACTTTAACAAGCAAGATAGTTCTTGAGTTAGAGATGTTTTTCGACCCTTTCTTCGGTATTACCTTCTTCCTATTTATATGATCGGTCACCTGGTAGCTTGTTTGTCCATGGTCGATGTGGGACATGAATAAGATTGTATTTGTATGAAAGTGATGATATGCTTACATGGACATGCATCAGAGAATCATGTCGGCAAAATACATCAAGAGACACCTAAACTTGTACGTTTTTTTCAACCAGGCCCTTGTACTTTGAAATGTTCAAATGAACACCTCAACTTGATAGATTTTGTTCAACTTGACACACCTAATTTTCGTGAAATTGACGCGCGTCTATGTGGACGACATCTAAGCGCCACATAATCCTTTTTTGTTACACATAAGCGCCAAATAAGCCAATTTTGCCACATAAGCCCCAAATAGATATTTTTATTATTTTTATTAAATTTTAATAAAAAAATATAAATCCTTTTTCTTTTTGGGTCGTTCTTCAGATCTGAAGTTCAGATTCTTCGTTGTCGGCATATCAGGACGGAACGGCGGACTCAGAGAGAATCTGATCGAAACAGCGGACTCGGAGAGAATATGAACGGAACGACGGACTCGGAATTCTCTGCACTGGAGAGAATCAGGACGGAACGGCGGACATTCTATGCCCTGTTCAAATTCCCCAACATCCTTGAATACCAGTATACCAATGATCAAATTACTACTTCCTCTTCTTGATTTTGACTTCTTCGGTTCTTCTTATGTCTACCATATCAACGGACACCGTTCTGGTATCCCTTTCCTCGCATCGTGCTACATGTTATCCATCTGAGGCCAAGGTGCAATGCCTTCTCTTTACACCCTACCTCTCGCTTTCTGTTTGCAAAGGGATTTCTTGTTCATGTGCTCTAATCAAGTTTTTCTTTGATTTGAAGTTTAAGTGACAGTTTGGATTTGGATTCTGTCGAGGTTGTTGTGCCTGAAGAAGACGCGTTCAAGGTGTTCGATAAAATTCCTCACAAAGGTCTGGTGTAATTGAAACTCTTATCACATCTGTTGCTCTTGCTTGGGCTAAAACCCAATGTTTTTCCCCAAGGGAAACCTAATCATGGATTTGTGTGGAGACGGACACAAATGGGGGGAAATCAAGGTTGTTAATCTTGGAGTCGGAGATCAACATCTCATTTTCCGCACCATGGAAGAACGAGACTGTGTGCTTTAATTTTGGCATATCTTCTCTGCCTCATCGAAGTCTACAAATTCGTTCAACTGATAAACCAGAGTGTGAAAGAACCAGAGTGAGAAAGAAAGAGAGATAGGGACAATCAACTTACCCAATTTCCCCAGCCAAATTCTACAAATTCATTCTCTGCCTCGTCGAAGTCTAC
Organism: Fallopia convolvulus; assembly: GCA_964016875.1. Taxonomy (NCBI): domain Eukaryota; kingdom Viridiplantae; phylum Streptophyta; class Magnoliopsida; order Caryophyllales; family Polygonaceae; genus Fallopia; species Fallopia convolvulus. The sequence goes on along the minus strand of OZ024727.1, from coordinate 52,164,328 downwards.
AAATTATTCACCATCGGCATATTCACTGTCGAAGTCTACAAATTCGTTCACATGCTATGCCAATTTCCCAATTTCCTCTTTCCCAATTTCCACGCTTGAGGGTAGGAGATCTGGGCTCCTTCCTATGTCGCTGGTGAAGAACCGAAGCATTCGAGTTCTTTCCTCGTAGTCCGCCGTTCCAAATCTGGGCTTTCTCTCCCGTCTTGACGATCTCTGGTTCTGGTTCCTTGCATAGCCGACAATGAAGCATTCGAATTTCTCCGATTTCGTCGTTTCGTCCGTACTCTCTGGTTCTGGTTGTGATATGCCGGCGGTGAAGAAGTGAAATCTTTTCGGTCTTCCAGATCCAAATAAAGATAAAGAAGGAAAAAAAAGAAAAGAAGATACAAGAAAAAAAGGAAAAAAACTATTAAAAAAATTCCATGTCAGCATCTAAACCACTTAAACTCGCCAAATTGTCGTTTGATATTCACTCGCCACGCCATGTCAGGCTAAAGTGTTTATTTGTACAAAAATAGTTAAGTTTAGATGTTTTTTTGAACATTTCATATTATAGGGGGTTGGTTGAAAAAAAGTTACAAGTTCGAGTGTCTGTTGATGTATTCTGCCGAATCATGTCAAGCCCATCATTTACGTGGATGACCACCACCAAATTAAATTTCATGCAAGCCTCTGAGTGAGCCGCATATTGTGGTATTTGGGTCGATCATTTGCAATTCCGCTAATGGGCCAAGCCATAAATTATTTTACATAAAGATTATAGGCCCATTTGGACTATACGCACACTCTCTTATGAACTTGTACGCTACGCATACCTATACATGTATACATACATATTGTTGTTCTTGTTCAATTCGGTTTTAGTACTTGCTCTGCTCTAATATTTATGTTTTTACCATTGGTTAGTTAGCGGATATTTTGCACACCATCAATGACAGCATAGCAGAAGACAACAAAGATCATTATGAGTTCCTATGTTATAGGGTACACTCTAAAGCAATACTTTTGTTGAAAAATTAGCAAAATATGATGGGAGCTTACCATATACCCTTGGTTTGGAAATGATCTCCATGATCCCCTCATAAGCATCAAAGTAAAGAAGATGAGCGGCAGGCAAGTTTTCTTCACTCACTTTGCTGTACTCCACAGCCAATTGATTAATCCATATGCCCATGAATTTTCCTTTGCCAAAAGAGAGGCAGAATTGGATATCATGAGTGGCAATTGCTGAGCTTGAATGAAGAGATAGAAGCTGAATGGTCACAGACACTATGCAGAGTAATTTCTTGTTGAGGGATTGGAAACTATGGTTGGTGGATCAAAGAGGATGGTCACTTTGGCGGATCTAAAATTGACCCCATTCATCAGGTCTTGGATGAAGTCGTTCTGTGAGTAGAAGGATGGGATTTTGGGTAAGCCCATATTTAGGGTTGCATGTCATAATTCATCAAAACAATTGAACATCGGTTTTTATTTTTTATTTTACTTAATCATAATACCACTTCCGATATGATTTTATTCTATCTAATTGAAGATCAACCAAATTGAGGACTCCAAGAATCAAGCAGAGGTATAACTCCTACTAAGTAGGGAATGAGAGAACAGTGGGAGACATTGCATAGAAATAGGTTGAAGTTGAAGTTTGCATGATCTCGCAAGTTGTTAAGAATGCCTAGCATATATGTCCTTGGATTACTCCTCCTATTATCAATTGGTTTTAGTTGGGCCACAAATGGAAGTACTGGGCCACTGGCCCAAAACTAATGTAAACAAGCAATAGAAAAGTCTATAAACTCTCAAGTAGTGTTTGCCCCTAAAACTATACAACTTATTTTATCTGAGTCCCTAAACTCTGAAGTAGTTCATGTAAGGCTAAACTTAAAAGCTATTGAAATGTTTACCTTCACATGGTTCTTTTGTCAAAAATACTCCGTGATGTCGATTGGATCAATGATGATAATTGAGAATACTTGGAAATGATAGTAAAGAAGGGAGTAATTAGAAAGAGTATGACTTAAAGCTTATGTTTGTATAACGACCACACACATGTGCAAATATTTCAATAGCATATAGACTTTGTATTTAAACAAGATACAAATTTCAAAGGGTTGACATAGAGTCATCAGTCATGTAAGGCTACATTGCGTTCACGGTTCAGGCGACTGATACAAGTTTTGTGTTAGTATAATTCGTACTTCAAATTATAACTGGATTCATGGGGCTAGATTATGGTCCATTTTGGAAGCAACGTAATTAAGATAAATGGGTTGAGTAAAAGTTGTTGGCCCAAATAAGGAGAGATAAATGGAAGTAGCTAATTAATAAGCACAAGAAACTCCCAGAGTTAATTATTTGAAGAATGAAGTGTGAAAAGAAATTCTAGTTGGGAAATCGGTTAAATGACAAACATTGTATAATAAAAAATTAGGGGTAAAATGACAAACATTTTGTAACGGAGGGAGTAGTTAGCTTATTAAGTGCACTTATTAATTATCCCCGCGTGTTCAAGTTATAATCATCATTTATATCATCATTATATTCGCAAATGCATGCTTGTACAAATTGATTTCATTCATTTACTTGCCTATTGGTAAACACTCCCTCAGTTACAAAATATTTGTCATTCTACTCCTATTTGCTTGTTACACAAATGTTTGTTATTTAAGACTTTTTGTCATCTACTTTACAATTATATCCTAGTATTTATTGGTACTTTTTAATTAATTAGAGAAGATTTGTCCGTAGTAGTATTGGAAAATAAAACAAAATAGAATAATAAGTAGGGTTATATATATCTATTTACCACTTTTCTTAAAAAGTGTAAAATTATCTACAATGACAAATATTTTGTAACGGATGCAGTACTGTGCATTTTCTAGCATTTCACATACTTGACACTTTGCTTGGAATTTGGAGTGTGGACATTATTTTGCTGCATACAAGAGCATATTATTTGGTTGCATACACCCTTGCTTCCTTTTCATTTAATGCCTTCAATTTATTTTTATTTCGCATATAAGTGTCCGTTCTCACCCAATCTCTACCCTTATATATTATATAGTATAAAATATTAAACAATAATAATATAATTTTAAATTTTTTATAAATGTATTTATGTTCAAATATAAAATATATATTTGTAGATGTATACCATCTGCTGTAAATTGAAAGATCAATTTTGTGCATTTTTTGTTCTTTTAGGCATTCGTTTCACAAACATATTTGTATACACGGCAAGTCTGCAACCATATCATGGAAGAGGTACGTGTTGAACTAACATATGATCATATATGAATGGTCATTTACGATGTAACGCTCGTCATCCCGAATCTGACAAGTAATTGTCAAAAGAAAGCTCTTCTACATATCTTCGTCATTAATCTTCTGTTTCTCCTGGGGCCATGCCTCTATCTTACTATTTATCTACAATAATATTTTTCTGTTTCCCCATTTTTGACAATAAAAACGATAAAGTCTGAGGCCAACCACATTTGCGAATGAATTAATGACCTTCGTACACCTCATTCATATATGGGCCAACACATATAGTCTGGGTCAAGTGTATAACAGTAATAATTTATTTCCTAAATATCTTGTGTACACTGTAAAGGAATTGCACCAGGAAATTGGAATGTGAAAATAGGACTTTTCTTTGGAGATGTAGAAAATCAATAACTGAAATTGCTGTTTGATCGATTTAACAGTTTATCAAATTGGCCGGACTGATACTATTATTGAACCTACTAGAAAATCGGCTCCTTTTAAATTGTGATGAGAGACCATATATTCATTCGTGTATTAATTATAAGCCAAAGTTTCTTGTGACCTTTTTATACATACCTGGTCCAGCTTTTCCTTATGTAATAAGGTGCATTAAAAAACGGAAAATTTTGCCTAGTAACCTTCGGGTTAAGGCAAATTTATATGGTGACCATCAAATTTTTATATATTTAAAAAAAATTGCCTCATGCCCAATCATTATCTTTATACAACAAACGTTAAAATTATGAGTAAAAATGTTAAATTGCAAATTTTGTCTTTGCGGTTCTCCTCTTCTTCATGTCATTAGTGGTGTTTGGCGCTTCTCTTCGGCTTGTTCGCTTAGTTTTGTTCGATGGTGTCTAAAAGTTGTTATCGGATTGGTTCGCGTGGGGTAACTTCAATGCTAGCTTGGGAGGATGAGTAGTCCATCGACGGTGGCTAAGACAGCTACGACAAATAAGGTGGCCTAGAAGCCCGATCGCGTTTAATAGAGCTTTTAGAGTTACAGACGTTATCGTTTCAACATTTGATTTTTCGGAAATTTAAGGTTTTAAATTCTACGGTTTTAGAGATATTTTGGTAGTTTTATGGTAAGCTTTCATATTTGGATGAATGAATTGTATGGATTCAAACATGGCGTGTAACAACTAATTTGGAATGGCAGAATACATCAACAGACACTCGAACTTGTAACTTTTTTTCAACTAGCCTCCCGTACTATGAAAGTTTCAAATAAACACCTAAATTTAATTAAATTTGTTCAATTAAACACTTTACGCTGACATGGCAATACGCGTGAAGGTCAATCGACACTTTGACGAGTTAATAACTTAGATTTGATGACATTGAATTTTTTTTTAATTTCTTTTTTTCCCTTTTTTCCTTATTTATTTTTAATAGTGTAAAAGCATGAAAATTTTATTTTTTATATCTTCTTTTATTTTTTTTATTTTTTCTCTTTTTTTCTTTATTTTTTTTCTCAGATCTGAATCTGGATTTTCTTCTTCTTCTTTTTTTCTCAAATCTAATCTGAATCTTCTCCTACCCTTAGATCTAAAAGTTCACAAGTTCATTCAACTGATAAACAACCCTAAGAAGGAAGGAACGGGAGAGAGTCGGGGGGAATTTTACAAGTTCATTCAACTGATAAACAAGGGAAGATCACAAGTTCATTCAACTGATAAATCGGCGTCGGCGACGGACTAGAGATGGAACACGGACTCAGGAGAAAGAAGATATTGTCGTCGGACTCGAGATGGATCACAAGTTCCTTATTGGATCTGGTTCGAATTCTTTCTCCTTGGATCTCGATCTGGTTCGACGAGGCAGAGAAGATATTGCCGTCGAACTTGAATTTGCAGAGAAGGTATGCCGCCGTTCCGTCCTGATTCTAGATCTGGTTCCTTCGGATGTGAGGAATTCGAATTCTTTCTCCGAGTCTATGGATCTGGATCTGGTTCGACGAGGCAGAGAAGATATTGCCGTCGGACTCAAAATTTGCAGAGAAGATAGGCCTCCGTTCCGTCCTGATTCTCACTGTGGTTCTTTCATAGTGTTGTTTATCAGAACGACGGTGAAGATTGAAGAATTTGCCGACGGTGAAATGGTCGATATCGAAATTTGCAGATCTGGGCAAGGCAAAAAGAATTTTTTAGAATAAAAAACGATGCCAAGAAATTTTTAGATGTCTAATTTAATTCATCTTAATAATATTAACAAAGTAGAGCATTTGTATTTTTTTTCTCTCTATAACTTTTTTCTTTTTTTTTGAGCGAACTGTAACTTTTTTTCTTATATTAAAATAATTAAAACAACACCATGTCAAGGTGTCAAAGGCAAACTAGTAATTTAATTTTATTTCATAAATAATTAAAATAAAAATAAAAGTTATCTATGTGGCATTGAGTTGGCATATATGTGGCATAAAAATCTGACACGTGATCGCGTTTGATTTTCACGCAGAAGAGATTCTGGTCGCATGTGTTTAATAGACCAAATTTAGTTGAGTTTAGGGGTTTAATTGAACATTTCAAAGTACGGGGTGCTGGTTGATAAAAGTGTACAAGTTCAGGGGTCTATTAATATATTCTGTCAATTTGGAATTCATCTCTTAGCATTTGCATTAAAATAAACAGTACTAGTGATGCTGTCGCTCGAAATCAAAATGGCCACTCATCGCCCCACTCTATGTCGATCGGATCAAGTGTGTCGTTGGGAAACCAGTTGAAAAGAGCGCCATCGGAATTGGAGAAGAGTGTCATTGAGAAATTAGACGAAAAAGGGAAGAGAGTGAATTTTTTCCTAAACGTGTTTGTAATTCCCATTTTTACCCCCATACTTAAATGTGATCACACTTTAATCAAACGGAAGGTCATGTGGGGTGTGTTTGGATCTCAAGTTTATAAACTCATTTTGCATTATAGTTTATTTTATTTTATGATGTGTTTGGATGGATTTTAATTTGAATTCTTTTTATATTTTAATATTTGATGTGATGTTTGATGTGATATTTATGTTGTTGTGGGAGGGAGGAAAAAGTAACTAGAAACTTCTTTATTTAAAATAAATGCTTTTTACATGTTCAAAATTAAAGTAATCCAAACAAATCTTATAATTTTGAATTATTAAATTAAGTTAAACTAAGTAGAATGCATTATAATGCATAAACTAATGTAATCCAAATGGACCCGTGGTGGTTTCTTTTAAAATGCTAGGGGTACCACGTGAAATATGAAAAATAGTTGGGTATTAAGTGATTTACTTTAATGTTAGGGTTACCTGGTGAAATTTCTGTTAAAAAAAAAAGGTTATGGAAGATAGCTAGAAAGAAATTGATAATCACACCAGACTTCATTCATGTTGCGGCCGGTGATACTATACTGCTAGTTTGAGCTCAAACGTCGGTCAACCTTTTTTTTTGTGTAATAAAGTTGTCTTATATTGACACCTTTATTTCATAAAAAACATCAGGATGAACAAATTTAGACATTATAATGAATAATAACAAGAGAAAAATATTTAAAATCCAAATCCAAGAACATGCACATATGCATAATGCATTACATTAAAGCTTTATGAAAAGCGTACGTATGCGCATTACATTACAACACCCATTCAGGGGCTTGTTCGGCACATGAAATATTATGCATTATAATATATTATTGTTAAAAAGAGATTATTCAAATCAAACACGGTACATAAAAACATGCAATATATAGAGAGAATGTGGGCCTCTTGTTTATCTAATTTATTGGGTGGTGTTTGGTCTAGATTCTTCTTTTCAAAAATAATGTATTATTATACATAATATGTATTGTAACGAACGGACCCCAGAGTTCAGATACAATAACTAACTTTTTTTGTAAATTACGTACGATAAAAACAATATAACTTAGAAATTAAGATAATGACATGATACTACTTTAACTCTTTTTTCCCATAAAAGACTTATAAAGTTAAATACTACTATATATACTCCCTCCGTTTCACAATACTTGTTCTTAAAGCCTTTTATTTTTGTTTCAAAATAGTTGTTCATACAAAATTTTTACCCATATATACCCCTAATAATTATACTACCCCACATTAATTATACATACACTTCTCCCAAAAAGTGAAAAAAAGTACAAAAAGAAGAGCATTTAATAGGGGTATTTTGGGCAAAAAAAAATTCCCTTAATATGTGTGAAACTTTGTCTATGAACAAGTATTTTGAAACGGAGGTAGTATTATATAGGGAGAAGACATTTAATTTAACCCTGACACAGAGTACATATCTCCTTACCAACTAATCTATCTAATTAACAATGTTTTTGGCTTAACATCAAAATATCACGACCATAAAGTACGTAACATAGCAAGTCGTGGTATGTGAACTTCTTTAACATACTAGACTAGAAATCTTGTATAAGTAATTTAAGATGTAAACAAGGTCATCAACTCCTTGTTAAAGGCCAGGTTCGTGGTGCTATATCCTCCATCCACCACAATATTCTGACCACTTATACACTTTGCCTTATCACTAGCCAAGTACAAGGCGGCCTCGGCCACATCCTCCTCTTTAGCCGCAACCCCTTTGAGCACGGTGCTTGCTTCATAGGCCGACTCCACATCACTCTTTCCAATCCCCAAAGAACTTGTCAACATCGGAGTTCCCACAGCACCGGGCGACACAGAATTAACCCTAATTCCATATTCCCCAAGTTCCACACACAGATTCCTCATTAACCCTAAAATTGCCACTTTTGACACGCTATAAGCGTGAGTACAAACCCCCGAGACCACTGCTGAAATGCTCGACGTGAACAGAATGACCCCAGTTCGAGCCGGGATCATAACCCTAGCGGCTTCCTTTGCACCCAAGAAACCTCCCAAGAGGTTTACTTCCAACACACGCTTAAAGTCGTCGTACTCGGTTCCTAGGATTTTCGGTTCCTTGCACTCCCCAGAAATTCCAGCGTTGTTGTACATTATGTCTAGTTTTCCGTATTTTAATATTGCAAGGTCGACGACTTTTTTGAGATCAGATTCACAAGTGACATCACAGTGGACGTATGAGACGTCTTGGGAGGAGAGACTTTTGCAAACCGAGAGGCCGAGGGAGTCTTGAACGTCGGCCACTATGACCTTGGCACCGTGTTGGAGAAAGAGCCTCGCCGTGCATGCGCCAATGCCGCTTGCTCCTCCGGTGATGATTGCTACTTTCCCTTCCAACCTTGAAATAGTTAAAAGTTTATTGTAAGGTAAAATGTATAACGGGAGATATTATCTACCTAATTACATGCACATATAAGAACGTATAGTAAGAATATAAGAGTGAATATTGTAATATAGTAATGAATGCAAGAATTAAGTGTGAATTATTTTAGGCCTCAGGGAAGTTCGTGCATTACCTCTTGCCGGTGGAAACTGAGGCAGCAAAGCCATTCATTTTTATGTGGTAAAACTATAATTGCAGGGAAAAAGAAAAGCTTTGAACCCTTGAAGACTGCCGATGGATATTTAGGGGCTTCCATTTGGCTACTTTATATAGTCGTTCTCTAGCTGAGCGAGCTGCTTCTTGTTCTCGTTTTATTTGTTGGGTAGTTGAGTCAGACGCCGGAAAATTTAACTCTTAAAATTTTCGGAAAAAAAATAATTTAAAACTTAAAAATTTCAAGTCTAGTCAGGCTGTGGCTATAGGTGGATCATACATTTATAAGGGCTAGATATTCCGTGAAAATGAGTCCTTGTTTGTTGGTGTGTTGGTGTATTTCACATGTTTATTGAAATGTCAATTTTTTTAACAATTTTTTCCATGATTCACCGTTACAGTTTTCAAAGTTGGCGCATTTTACATGTTACAAAATTCCGTCTTTTAATGCACTAATTGAATTGTGAGCTCCTTCCTCTTTCGTTCCAAACCGAATCTTTCGACCTAAAACCTGCAAAACAATGGACACAGGGGGCGGGGACCCCCTAATCCACCTCCAATGCCTAAGTCAAAAGAGCAGTCTGTCGATTCGAACGTCGAGGTACAACGAGAGAACAGTGAATCCCTGAACAGTAGAGCTAAGCGAGTATTAGCCTGTTCAAGTTTTCGGAATGTGCCGATATGCAACATGTGGCTCTCCCTACACGCCTAGGGCGTGTATTTATAATGGAAAAAGGAGATCAGGGGGTCGACTTTACACACATCCTAGAGCTAGTCAGATTGTTTAGAGCCCAAGCTAGGAATATTCTCCCTTCTCCAAGTTTAATTTCATCATATTTGAAGGATAGAATCTTCCATTAAGTTGCACAACTACCATATTTTTAATAATAGGAAAATAAATAAAAATAATAATAAATACGCGGTAATTTAAGAAATACCTTTAATGTTGATAACGAAAATAATTATGGTAGCTATGTTTGTTTAACCGCTCACAAATGCCCCACCTACATCGTTATATACGTTTTGTCATATATGGCAATGTAGGATCCAGAGGTGTAATAATTATGGTAGCTATGAATGTTTAATCAGGGGCGTTGATTTTTGGAATGGACGAGCGAGATTTATTCTTAATTCTTACCTGGGCGCCCATTCGCACATGACTCTTTCTCAACACTTGGTGTGCAAGAATTGAATAGTAAACCAAAACTCATTCAACCAAAGAGAAATCTTCACCAATACATCGCATAATCACCATTAGGCTACCCCCAATCCCAACACAAGCAACTACTCATTCATAATTGGCAAAAACATGGCATAAGAAATCAATCCAATCATCACACACATGAAAATAATGAAAGGCAAAGCAAGAAATAAGATAAATAGATAAGAGACACTTATCATTCAAATCAAGTCTTGATTCTTCATTCATCCATGGGAAACAAGTTGGAGTTGAGTTTCTCTTCCAATTTCTCCAAGTACAAGAGAGCTCAAATAACTAAAAGTGGGAATTTGAATCTAGATATAAGTTCTAAGCTAACTAAAAGTCTAATTAGAAATGTTTATCTAGAAAAATTAGAAGGTGAAATGAAAGAGAAAAAGTCCTCTAAAACCCTAGAAAGATGGACTAAAATGAGGCATAAGTCTTGCAAAATCCTCTACAAAAGCTATTTATATGAGCCACCAAAAAGAAGTAGGATTTTAGTTGCTTTCTAGAAAATGGATTGTTTCACCACGACCACGTTGGTCACCGCGACCCTCCCGTGGTGAAGACTATGTAGGTCACCACGTTTTGACCATGGTGAAGACAATGAAGTGTAGGTGTGTTGTTGGACACCAATGACTTGTAAAGCTTCTTAAAGTTGATTTTTATTCACCAAAACATTAACAAAATGCCCTTCAAATCTTATCTAAGCTTGAGCCAAATCCAAATCGCTTACTTTATGCTCCCAAAAGCGCTCCTACAAGACAAAAGACGACAAGAGGGTAAAGTTCCGCACAAAGCAACAAAACTCAAACAAAATACCTAAAGATTATGTCCTTTATGTATAAAAATGGGAAAAATATGAGTTAAGATATTACCCAAAATCATGTTATCACCAGGTTTGTCTAGTTACGGAATTTTTACCTCATAAAAAAATGAGCAGTAACGTGTAGCCTAGAGAAGGTCAAAAGTCCGCACCCCAACTGATCTTTCTACGATACTACTACGTATTTAATAAGTGATCAGTGAATTTAAAACTGGCATAAGAAACAACCCCACTAACGGCTTACACTTTAAGCCCACGTACCATGAATTTTCTTGGCTGAAATGGTTACACAAATATCTCATCATACCCACAAAAATAAGTGCAAGTATTCTCCAATGCAAACTTATGGAGCAAAAGCTCAAAAACAGCCCACCCAAAATCATGTTTTCAATTGAAAAATACCCACTAAATTATTGTCATGTCATATATGTTTATATCGTTCATCTTTGTTGACCCTTACTTGATTATTATTCTACGGTTAATGTTAACACATTGCAATGAATGTTTACTTGAATATCCTATATATGTTGATTAGATCGAAAATATTATATATTTAGGTTTTATTGCCTCTTGCAGGGTTGGGCAACATTATAGCACTAAGTTATTGAACGTTTTTTATGTATACAATATGTTTTTCCGTGTTGTTGTGTAATTTCGTACACATGTAACATGCATATCTTTTTTACAATTAATGCATTTTACATATTTTAATTACTTGCACAAAAAGTATTATATATTTACTTTATTAAACTCAGTTAAACTGATTAGAAAGGAGATGCTAGCAAATGTATAAAGTTGAAATGGCTCAAAACTAATGAGAATGTGACTACATGAGATTACATATTATTCAACGGAAAATTGTTTGTGCGCGCAAATGCACATTTTACTGTACTGAGTGAATACTGAAATTGGTTTTCATTGTTTTCCTGGAAATCAGAAAAACATAAAACCAAAAAAGTCGGTGCCTCCTATTCTTCAATGCCCTGAGAATACTGAGTCAGGATTTGTTTGTGATGACTGATGATGATCAAGTAGGAGCTCTTTATGTTACTGCAAATCCCACATATCTCACTATCAGATGCTCAAGATAGGCCACATTAAGAGTCTGTCACAATTTCTGAGGTTTTTAGCCTCATTTTTGTCATAGAAATGCAATCTCCTGAATCCTGATGAAATGCGATCTAGCTATTTCAACTAACAAAATCAAACTTGTACTCTTAGTCGTCCAAAAACACTACATATATAGAAGCATAACATGGCAATATAAGTATTCTAACTTTCTAAGAACCCAAAATCTCTTCAATAAAGTTGTTGTCATATCTGCATTCTAACTTTCTAAGTGCTACCTTAAAAACTAAAAATTCAAGAACCCAAAATTTCATTTTTAACTTATAAGTTAAGATTAATTCTAATGACGTCAAATTATGTATTATAATAAAGATATTTCTAAGGGCAAAGGATAAGAATTCAATTTGAAAAAAATTATGATTTTTTTTATTTAGGACATAAGATAGAAAAACTATTATTAAAATTGAAACATTTACTTTTAGTAATATCCTGTTGCACCTCCTTGTATAGTTGTATTTGTCCAACTTTACAACAAGTCAAATCTTAACCGGAATTTATTACAAGTCCAATAACTAATATAACGCACATCCAAGCTCTATAATATCATTTCGAAAGGGGAAGAAACTATTCTTATTTGATGACCAGGGTAAATCAAATTTCCATCACCTTCATCAAGCAATATCAAAAATTGGAAGTGAATTTACTGGCCATCTACTTATAAGATTAACACTGTCGTTAGTCGATAATTCTAAGGATGTTGAGAAAGAGTATGTTACCACTAGTCGAACAGTAGTTGTTAAAGTCAGGTGAGCTAATATAACTTAAGGGTCCACACATTTGTTGGAACGCTCATTCAAATTGGGCCCAACATACAAGTCGAGTAATTTCCATTTAGAGTAGTTGATAATGGGCTAGTTTGGATGACATGCTTTATAAGGTAAGTATGCATTATTCTAATTAGTTGTACAAATCACTCAAAGCTTCACATATCAATTTGTTAAAGCCTAGTTTTGTCAAGATTTGGGCCCAGATACTCGTCCTTTTCTTGGCCCATTTGTATTTAATCTTGGGTCTTTCACTTTTGACAAAAGGCCTATATAGTATGTATAGTCCAAACACCCAATCTACGGTATCCAGTCCAAGCTCTAATTTTGTCAAAGGCGCTTTCATTTCATTATACAGATAATACAATTATACATAATTCTAAATTATATTTTTGTAAAAAAATTATGGGTTTATACAATATATTATTTTAAAGTAAGATGAAATGATAATCACAATATTTTTTTTATATAATTTCACTTTTAGAATTAATGATATTTAATTAAATAATGATTTCATCAATTTAAAAAATTTCATGGTACATGTCATGTACAATGACATTTTATATTGAATATAAATTTAATTAAAAGTTAAAATATAAAATTTATAAATAGAAAAAAATTATAATAGGATGGAAATCTATTTGATGAAACATGAATTATAGTGAAACATGAATTATGGTAAAAAAAAAAATTAATAAAAAAAAAGTAAGGACATATGTCAAATCGATTTGATGTCAAGTGGTTAAAATTTTTGTGAAAACACTGCACCAAATTAACTTGAAATAATTACTTATAGTCACTGCTTATCTTTAATTAATTTTATGCAAAATTTTGCGTAACTCATCCAACTTTTTATATAGCACATTAATTTCATTTGATTTTCTAGATTTGTGTTTTTTTGGTCGAAATTTTATAGATCTGTGTATGCAATAATTTCAACGTGACACGCAATATACAAATATACAATATTCCGGGTCATGTACTCATGTGCCTCTAACTTTCCAATAATTTCAACGTCCCCATTTCATCACTAAAGCTTGAGATATAATCAAGTAGTGAAATTATTGGCGGAAAATGAAAGGAATGCATGCTCAAAAAGATGTTGATAAGTTGGGAGGTATGCTTGCATTCACGAGGTAAACACGTACAAAAAAGTGTTTTTTGTGGTCTTCTTTTTAATCTTTTCCTCCCCTCTTTCTTTCTCACTAGATATACCTTTTTCTTAAAGTTAGGCTTGGAATATAGTAGTATGTGACAGGTATACACGAGTAGCTCATTAAATCATGCATACATAATTGTAACAAGTGCATTCTCTTAGCCAGAATGATTGAATTCAAACTTTGGAGCTTACAAGCTTGTTCCATGAGAAACAAATATCAGTTGAGACTCATGTGCTTACAATTATTCTCCTTTTGCCTTTTTGAGGGTATACGGAGTAAATTAATTTCCCATTATTGTGGAATTGAAGGAAAAGTAGATTATTTTTGGTACCCATATACATGTTTTACTAGCTATATAGATATCCCGAAGGCCAACTTGCGAATTGCGTCATACACTTACAATAATGGAGATTCAAATTCACGGAATGCCTAACCAAACAAAGAGAGGAGGCATCATGCATGGTACGGTCCCATTTTTAGTATTGCATGTGTACGTATATATATTGTGACATCGATCGATCACATGATAAGAAATCTATATTAAAATTAGGGTGACCAATCGATTCGTACCCATTCATGCACGGAGACAGTGAGACGTAAAACTCCCAACTTCTACGTACCTACGTGCGTGCTGCAAAAATTAATGTGGATTCCGAAAGCTAGCCAGCTAGCTTCGGATTGATGATGAATGCAACTGAATTCTGGGATCGATCGATTTAGCACAGAATCGAATGTCGACCATTAGACAACTCCAGATTTCCCATGTATTATGTACCCCAGATCGATATACACCTTCAAAGTTGGTTATTTAATTAATTCTGGAGTAAGTTTTTTATTTTCTAGGCTGACGGTTTGTGTACATCTGCTGACCAAGTAAATTGCATGTTATAATACTATATGCGAATGCATAGGCGTATCTGCAGTAAATCTTATTGAGATCGGGATACATTGCCTTTAGCCCAGCCCATAGGGCCATCTTTGCACAACAATCCCTTTTTCATTGAACTGATAATTGGAATCTAATTCCTATTAACAAATCTCGGATATAGTAATTTATTGTACAGCATAAATATGCATATTAAAACAAATTTATACTAACAATCACGATGATAATGATTGTGATGATGATAATAATAAAATAATAAACAATTTTAACTTATGCAATTAATCTATATTCTACTGTTCAAGTTTGTAGGTCGGTCTATACGTAGACCGAGAACATGTCTATACAAGTACGCATGTGCAATAAACTCACCATATAGGTTTTATCTTAAAAACCATTAACAATATATAGGACAAAATTCCTAACATCATTCCCTATACCAGCGATATAGTCATATAGAAACAAATGGTTCATTAAAAAATTATGGTTTTATACCAAAATGTCCTAAAGTAATTTCTTTTCACATTTGTTAGTAAAGAAAAAGGAAACATTAATTAGTTCATATTGAAAAAATCACTAAATTGAATTAATAATTAATTAAGGATAAATTTGACAATTAATATGCAAAATACCCAAAATGATGTCTTTTCGTAACTAAAGAAAATTTGGTCCTAAAAGGACATCCTTTTCTTAATGGATGGAGTATTGAATATTACTCCCTCCGTCTCATATTATATGGGGTTTTAGGACAAAACTCTTGTCCCATAATACTTAATACATGTCCTTATTAGTTTCTCAATGCTATACATTTATTTTTTATTTATGGTTTTCAAATTTCAAAGTCTTATAATCTTGGTAAAAGAAATTATCTAGTTACTCTTTATAGTCATTGGGTACACTAAAATAATTTTTTAAAAAGTAATTAAAAACATTTATTAGATTGATAGAAAAAGAGGTAAAGTTATGGATAGATAGAAAAAATTAATTTTTTTTAATAACTGCGCATAGAGCTAAAACCCATATAATATGGGACAGTCCCTCCGTATAAGTCTACATGTCTTTTTAGACTTAAAATCTTGTTCAAAAGAACTTGCATTTTTACATATTTTGGACTCAACTTTACCACTTTAACCCTTTTAATGAAAAAGTGAACTAAATTTGCTCCATTTTCATTTTCAATGTATAAAGTAAACATTTAATTAAGGACATTTTTGTCTAATTCAAAATTTTCTTAATATATGTGTCCAACTCTAAAAAGACAAGTAGACTTATACGGAGGGAGTACTTGGAGTATCAAATATAGATTTTTGAAAATTGGTCCAACATGGTTGAATATAATTAGCATGAAATTCATACAACCTAATAATCTAGTAGTATTTTGACTATAACTCAATAATACGCACAATTCTTTATTCATTTTCAAAAAGAGACGACTGTAGAACCATATCAAGATAGAATTGATATGAATTAAAGTTTATGAGATTCAAAATCCAAAATATCCAATACTTAAGGAGAAATCAATCAAAATTCAATTCAGCATACGTATATGCGGGTGCCATTTTGCCACCAACTCATAGTATCATTGTCATTTAATATACAAGAATGCGAAACTAGTGGCTCAAAGCACATCTCTCAAATCTGAGGAAATTCACCAGCACTCTCTCCGCTTGAATTTTGCAATGGTGTACGTGAGATTTAAAAAAAAAAAAGCTGCAATTTGTTCATATAAATAATAACTTTTGCTATTTGTTCTAATTAATGTTGTGAAACAAAGAAGTTAATGATATATATTAATGGTTATAGAATTCAATTTAGATGCTAGTGACGGTAATATATAAGTTCAAACTGTATGAGGGTACGGTGCATGTGTTTATAGACGATATTTTTTTGTGGGATAAGAAGACATTGCACTATTTTAAGCAAAGTCTATATAAAAAGTTGATCTATTTATATAATGTGTTATGTCTAGATCGATCAGTACATATTAAGCTTGCTTTGAACTGCTACATATTAAGCTTGCTTGTCATCAAATCTCATGTATTTGAGAGGTGGATTAAGAAGACATTGCACTATTTTGAGCAAAGTGTATATAAAAATATCCTCCAAATACCGTATCAATCACCTAATCACTTGGGAGCTTTCTTTCTCTTTAATAGGCCTTAGTACTGGGAAAACTAGATTAAGTGTCCAATATAACATCACAAGCAAAGCATTCGTCTTTAAATTATGACATCAACAACTTAATTTCAAGAAACCGCACCAAGTTATCTAAAGGAACAAGAAAAAAACCTGAACAACACCCGGCAAACTGCACGAGGTGATAGAGTTGAGTCAAAACAAACATCTCATCAGTCTGCATCTTGACTTATTTAGGAAAGACACCTCAAGTTTTGATCTTGGCAGCCACAACTTTTCTAGAGGCTGTCTCCAGCTTTCTTTTCCCACCACTCCATGAACTTGGTTTGTGCAGTTAGGGTATCCAGCCTGTATAGTTGAAACCAGTGATTTGCCACTTCATGTCCAAATGTCCAGCCAAAAACAGCACCAGCCCCCAATGCGAGCACGGCACCTACAAATGGAGCAGGTTACTTGCATAACCCTTTGTGTATGTAAATAATCATGTCAAGTATGCAATCACGTTGTCGTTTCAACTTATAGCATGAGAAACATGATAAAGTACCAGGAGAGTGTTTGGATCTATGCTTATTTCATGCATTCAAGCAAGTAGGTTTTCTCAATAGAGGGTCTAAAAGGAGAAAAGCAATTTACAAAGGGCTTGAATCAGCTCCAAAAAATAATTTATGTTCCATGTATCAGATGTAAAACAAAATCCATGTCCTTATTCTGTCTCTCTAGACTTCAGTTAAAATCCAACTCCACATCTTAAGTTTCACTGCACACCAGCACCAGGCAATATCAAGTAACTAACTATATGCTCCTCACCTTTTCTCTCTCCAAATGGGAGTCTTGAAAGTATATTAAGAGAGAGGAAAAGGTTTGAACCATAATTACATCAGGAAAGACTGCAGAAGTAATGCTTATTCTCTCACTGGATGAGAGTCTTGAAAGTAAATTGAGAGCGAGGAAACAGATTTGAACCATAATTACCTCAGGAAAGAGTGCAGAAGTAAAGCTCATATGGTGAGCGTAGATTAAAAAATATAAGGTGTTTTTGCATTTAATACAATCTCAAAATCTAGTGAAAACAAGGAGGGGATTAAAAATAATTGATAACTCTTAATAAAACAAATCTATATCTCTTATTTAATACATAATATAGATTTTCAAATAAAAAACCATCTTCCAAAGTGGCTTTGTAGAGGAAGTGTTTTGGCCAAGTAAACATGCCCTACACTTTCATATTAGGTGTGCTTGACACCAAGAAATGTCAGTATGCATATAAAAAATGACCCAGAATTGGATTAGAGAAAACACAGGCACATGATTACTCTGAAAAGCATTGCAACACAACTGCACAAGTGAATTTAGGTGCTGCAGACAAGAGAATGCTTTCTCAACTGAAGAAGTAACATTATCACTGTGCACATCACACAGCCTAGTAATAATTTAGCAAAAATAAGAAATATTGTTGGCATAAGCCAATAAGTTAAATGTGGCATTGGTGAAAACTTTGAACTTCAAATTGGCCAATGCATAACATAAGATCATATAATGCCTACAGTCAGACTTACCATGTGGACTCCTTGAGTACTTCCAAGAGAAAGCTGCAGTAGATACTGCTCCAATAGCACTACCGCTGAGAGCAAACTTGGCAGCTTCTCTAGTAGTTCTCAGCTGTTGGATGCAAATAACAAGGTTAGCCATTTCATCAAAGGAACATATGACCACACCTCAATTACAACCTCAAACCAAAAGGAACATATACCAGCTTCTAAACTAGCACTTAAAAAACATTAAGAACCAGAGTTTTACTAAGAATTAAGAAAGGGAAAATACATAAAAGGGAAGTCGAAAACAACAATCGATCAAAAACGCGGAGTAAAAATCAGATTCAAATCAGATAATATTGAAAACGTAGAGACGAAATCACCTATCGTATATGAAGTCGAAAAATCCATAACCTAAAATCAAACAAAATACATAAAATGGAATAAATCGAACAGAAAGTAAAATAAAAAACTCAGCCGGATGACAATGGAGCAACAAACGTAGAGCAACAATCGATCAAATGGGATTGAAACTGAAATACAGATGAAGAAAGAGAGGCAGCGGCGCTTACAGTGGGACCGTACACAGGATCAGACGACATGAATTCCTCGACATCGGAATCGGACCAAGGGGGCAATGGTTTTGGGCGGTGGGTGAACCTGGTATAGTGTTCAAGGAAAGCGAATCGGTCGCACCAGTAGCCACTCCAACCTTCCCAATGTCGCCTGAAGAAGTCAGCCGGTGAATCAGAGCTCTGTGCCATCTCTTTCCCCTCTCTCTAAAAATCTTCCAATCTGAGACTTCTCGCTCCTCAAGAGTATCACACTACCAAATTACATGCATTACTCAAGAGTATTACATTTTACTAACTAGCATTACATACCAAAGATAAGTTTTAATCCTAGCAATAAGAATGAATAGTGCATAAAACTTATTACCAAACTAGCATAATGATTACAAGGATAAATGTATACCAATGGACATATAGAGGAACCCCATTACAAGGATAAATGTATACCACCAAAGTTTATTTTAAAGACAATTATAACAGCTAAAAGAAATTACTACAAGAGTAACCTATGCAAGCAAAGTGAGAAAAAGAAGAAAAGTAAAGTCAGAAAGTAGTAGTAACACTAATCTCTAACTAATAGCATCAATCAGGATTCGAGGCAGAGATATTTCAAAATACCAACTAAAAATAACAAAAAAGGCCACAAACAATAAAGCGATTTGTCTAATACCGCAAATCATTCACCAATTAACAACATAGATCACAATTTAGGTTATTCCTGGAGAGTAGCATATTTCAAGTGTCACATTAGCCTCTTTTCCAAGGGTTACTGCATCTTAATAGGCTCTCTTCTGCCTTATGCAGACTTTGATGACAGATTTAGGCAGAGAATAAGCTCACAACCATTATCATAAAAATTGAGACTAATGTTTAATATACATAAGGGGACCCAAGTTCTAGATCAAGGAAATAAACGTTAGGTGTGCATAATGACATGACAAATTGACAATGAGTGTTGTCGTTCTCTCTATCTCGTTGCCAACGGACACTTACAAATTGTATTCATTGACCATTTGTCAATTTGATCAGAGGGTAGCCGTTATAACTTCACTCTCCCCACTATTTGTTTGCCATTATTACTTTTCTCATGTTAAATGATGTTTTCTTTTGAGTTTTGATTATCTTATCGACTCAGATTTATCTCTATGGCTCTCATTTTGTATAAAATGTGAAAAAAGGAGAGAAAAATGATGATTTAAGTTCACAAAAATTGATGATCTATCTCTATGGCTCTCATACCTTACACGAATAATTTTCAGAATCCATGGCCAAAATTTAAAGCACATCAGATATTCAGATGAACACACCGAAGAAGATAACGGACTAATTTCGCCTCCTCTTGGGTTAATTTCCCCAGAAAACCCTAAAAATAAATCAAACACCTCAAATCTTCACCCTAAATCAAAATTTCACCCAAAAAAACCTAAAAATTGTAATGGGAATCAAACAGAAAAGAGAGAGCTTAGACTTGCTTACAGATTTAGATGGTAGGCGACGAGGTGACAAGAGCTTAAGTGGAGAAAGCAGCCGGCACTGGAACTTGCAGTCCTATCTCGTTCCTGCGCACCGATCGTCGGAGACGACGCCGTCAGATCATAAAGGGAACAAGAAGACGAAACATAAGAAGGAGCGAGGAAGAAGGAGGCGACTCCTTACCGTCGACGAACAGGAACGGAATCGCACACGACAGAAACGGTCAGGGGTGGCTCCCGGCTGACTGATAAGTGAGTTCCAAAATTGGGCTTTTCGGCCCATTTTCAAAAATAAGGCAATGAGTTGTTTGACTTTTAGGCCCATAGCATAAATACCCGTACCTTATACGCGTTTATTCAAATATAAATTATTTATTTTAAAAATAAATTAATTTAATTTTTTTTAGTCAATATGAATAAAATTTACGTATTATTTTAATATAAGACTAATATTTTTTTCTTTAATATAGAGTGTTTGGTGAAAAATACTTTATAATGGGTTTGGTGAAAAATAAGGAAAAACAAACGGTTCATTAACGATGGAAACACGGGTAAGTAAATTAGTTATTTGTTTCAAAAGTAAAAAATACCCTTTGATTTAAATCTTTCTCAAAACACCAAAACCCACGATCTCCAAACGGCACTTTGCTTCTTACGACCTAAGCCACTTTCTCCCCTCAAAAATCCCAAATCACCACCTCTCGAACTCGCTTGATTACGCCAAATTTCGCCCAATATTGTCATCCTCTACTCTAAGCTCTCAATCTAATCGGTTTTAAATCAACAATGGTGAAGGGAAGGTATACTTGTATTTTACTTTTCTAGGTTTAGTGTTTTAGGCTCTAGCTCAATCTTTCTCTTCTGAATAATTTTATTTGAGAAGGTTAATGCGAAAGTGATATTGATTCTTTGACATGCTTTTGGTATAGAACTCATAATTGATTATATGTTGCCACCGTTGAAGTTGTCTACTATAGTCTTCTTGGGAGAAATCTCAATATAATTTAGTCTAGATCTTGTTGTATCAGTGGGAAAGGTGCATTTGACACTTGAAAAATAGTATATTTTGTAGTTTATTACCTCAAATCGTAGAGTAATGTGCATGTACACATAGATGTGGGTTCAAATCCCACATAGGCTAATTCTTGGTATACGCTGAATTGTGAGGGCTTTGTGATGGCTTAATTAGAAATGGCTTGGAATAGAGATTTTCTAACAAGGTATGGATCAAGTTAAACTCTCCATTAGTGGTGAATTTGATTTGTTGCTAGATTTTCTTGATTCATCCCCCTTTTAGCTTGGTATCACAATGCCAAGGTTTACTCCGTACCTAAGATTGAACCATCCAGCTCCGCCATTTCTTTAGGGAAGTAAACTATGTATGCCTAGCTCCTTGATTAATCTTGCTTTTACTTTTCCTATTAGCCTTCATGTTTTGTTCGATTGCTTATGGGTATTTAGTTTTTACTGGACAAAGTCTTTAGAGGTCGAGTACCCCTGTTTCTATCCTTAAGAATGCATAATCTAATTGTGTTGATTAATGTATAATCAAATATACTTATAATCATATAATCGAATTTGCTCATAAACACATGAACCAAATTATTTGGTACTCAAACTTAATACATTTATCTTTTATTTTTTAAAATTATACTCAAACTCGGCCAATTTTCAAATCGAATACAAATAACGCAATCAAACCAATCAAACACCAAGATACTCACAAAAAAAAATATTCTGCTCATTTACAACCCTACAACTACTCTACAAATTCATTAATTAACCACGGCCATTGCTTATATCAACTTATTACATACATTTGATGCCAAAAATATCCCAAAGAGCAAAAGGGAAATACGAACAAAAAAGTGAAAAAACAAAGAGCAGAAGAGAAAAATCAGTAAAAATTCTGCTGAAAAGTAATGATTACTAAATTTCTCCCTCACGCAAAAACCTTAAAGTAGCTGTAGCCCCACTTCTCTGTACTTGCATTCCCTGCAATTTTCACTTCTCCCCTCTCCTCTTCCTCCATATATTCATTCCTCTCCATTTCTTCCATCTCAATCCAACCCTCCCAACTCCCAAATCAATTTCAATTCTCTTCCAATTAATCTCAAAAATCCACAAACACAATGAGCCTCCAGGAATACCCTCCCTGGTTCACCACGAACCCGGTTCGAAACCCCTTCTCCCGAACCGGCGAGCTCGACGACCCGCTCCACGTGGCGCCGGATCATCCGTACGACAAGGAGCCGATGTTCGAGAAGCCGCTGACGCCGAGCGACGTCGGGAAGCTGAACCGCCTCGTGATCCCCAAGCTCCAAGCCGAGAAGTACTTCCCCCTGGGCGGCGGCGGCGCGTCGGCAGCGGCTGGCACGCTCCTCGGCTTCGAGGACGAGGACGGCAAGGAGTGGCGCTTCCGCTACTCCTACTGGAACAGCAGTCAAAGCTACGTCTTGACTAAAGGCTGGAGCCGCTACGTCAAGGAGAAGCGGCTCGAGACTGGCGACGTCGTTGTCTTCGAGCGCCACCGCGCCGATCGTCAGCGGATGTTCATCGGCTGGCGCCGCCCTGGATCGGCTCCTCATCAGCCGGCTGGGAATTTCGGCTTCAGTTCCCACGGCTTTATGCCTCCTTACCAATATGACTCTGTACATGCACCTGCAGGTAAACATTATATATACGCAAAAAAATAAAAATATTTATATTTATACCGGTTTTCCCCATCCTTATCTCGCTTTGATTTTCTTACTGTTTTCTTTTCCAATCAATTAGATAAGGTCGGTTTGTAATAAAAAAAAATATTTGAAAAATAATGGTCTATTTTTTCTATAATTTTTATGCGTAATCTGTTCTTCCGACTACTTGGGAAAGAAAATGGGATTAACGAATAATTATAATGTGGCTTAAGTTTTTCTTTTATTGGGTAAATGTTTGATAAATGATAAATTGGTACAATATTTAATAAATTAAAGTGTGCGCAGGGGCGGAGGAGCAGGAGGAGACAGGAGGGAGTTCAAACAGCAGGAGACAAGTGAGGCTGTTCGGGGTGAACTTGGAGTGCCAGCTGGACAATTCACCCTCCTCCCAAACGACGTCGTCGGGGAGTTCTTTCTTTGCAATTCAACAACAACAACCGTCCTACCACTATTACTTTGACCCCCATCACATGGTACGTTGTTACGTATCATATTTTGCTACTAATTCCTACTACTATTTCTTTTCTATCATTTCACGTTTTATTTATTTATTAATCATTATTAGTTATATTCATATATGTAATGTCAGTCACGGACTCACGGTCACCTCTTAATTAATTTGCATGTGCTTTTTTTTTCCTTGTAGTTTCATGGTAACTTTAGGTCAAGATTATGTTTCTGATTACTGTTTTGTTCAACTTAATTTAGTTAGTTAAAGGGTAAAATGTTGGGACTTTTAACTTTCGAATGGTAGGCTTGTAGGTAAATGGTGAAAAGGATAGCCACTTTGGGGATTTGGTGGTCACAAAATAGGATTCTGATAGGCTTTTGGGGACTATCAAAACGTCCCCAAACTAGACTAGTCCCAAGTGGAGACTTCAACTAAATGTACCTAATTTTAGTTTGGTTTTGACAGAATCATGAGAAGATGATCATAAAACAACTACATCTAATGTATGATCATACCAATAATAGATTAGTTCTAATACTCCATTTTTATGTTTATTGCCATTATATTATGTGCATTCGAATTTCAGGTATTAAATACTACGGAGTAGTATATTTTTATATTATTAAGTGTCTTTTCATTGATTTTTGCTTGGTGATAATGAACAGTAAATTGCCAACCCGATTGGAACTGTGGATGGAACAAAACAGAAAATCTCCGCAATGTGTCAAACTGATCGCTCTGGATGAAATCCATGGATGTCACCTCTTTTGTATTTGACCCGATTATTGTATGAAATTGGAGGAGAAAAAAAAAACATATTTTTCTCCTCTCTATCTAATTGTATATTATTATTATTTTCAAAGTTTTAGCCTTTTAGGGTATCAGAAAAATCCCTGAATCTCAGGAATATTTTCCAAAAAATAAAATAAAAATAAAAGGAATGGAGAAGAAATAGACAGCACAAGGGGAAGAGAAGTAGAGAACTAGTAGTGAAGAGGGCCCAAAACAAGTGCATTGGGTGTGGTCGTGGATACAAGTACAAGAACAAACAGTGCCCAATTTCCAAGTTAGGTCAGAATGCAACCAAAAAAATTAGACTTTACGATTGGTAATTGTGGTGTGTGGCAGTGAGTGGAGGTGAAGATTGTTTTTCTTCCCTTGATTGAGATGGTGGTGGGGCTTCAAATGGTTAACTTTGTGTTTGACCCAATTTGTCATTGATCAAGCTTCATTTGGCCAAGAATTTGATCTTGTTTAATTAGTATATTGACGAATGAATATTAGTAAAAACTGAAATAAACTTCACTCCTGCTTATGATCATCAAATGAATATATTTGATCCGATTTGTATCCAATCTCATTAATACGAACTATCTAATTTAATACTAAAATAAGTTTAGATTTGTTCCTTTGTACGTACTATAAAGACACTTTTATCATATGAAGTCCTTAATTTGTATGAAATTAATTTATTTTATCATTTGAAAGACTTTATAAATCAAAATGTTATCATGTAAAAGCATATTTCAGACGAATATTTAAGCTATCCAGTTATCAAAATAAATATTTGTTAAAATGTTTTAGTTATACATCAACAATACTGGATTATTAAACATATATATAAATATTTAACAATATTTTTTCAATTACAGATAGACCCATAAAAACAATAAATAAATAAATAAAGTATACAAGTGAAAATTGAAAAGCATAGAGAGAACAATGCTTTTCACTTGTATAATTGTTTTTTTTCCTGTTTTCAAACTCTATTGGAAACACCCTCTCGACGTATTCGAGGTAGGTAGGGGTATGTAAATCTTAACTCCTTAGCCCTATAACAAGGACGATGTTTTTAACTTGTTCAAAATAACAATATCTGCTTTAGTAATTGGCACTAGCAATAACCTCAACACTTGACTGGTTGGCTCAGTTACATACTAAGGTGCCTAGTTAGGGATACTCAAACTTGCCCATGTTGAAGAATTAGTCCAATCCGAGTTTAAAACTCCATCTCTTAAGCTAGATCACTCCTCCAAGCACACCTAAAAAGGCCCATGAATGATGATCTTGGAGTAATCTACTTCACACACGAAACACGTTTGCATGGCAGAAGAACACTCTTGAACAAGAAGCACCAATCTCAAGATATAGCCAGCCATGGCAGACTAAGCAAATTGCATATTCAAAAAGAACCAACTCTCAGTACACTTCACGTTAGCTGTCTGTCTTAATGAGTGTGTGCATATGTATCTATCTAGGCAGAGACACACCAATTCGCTTTGTACAAATATAAACCCCCAGAATTAAATTTGCATCACGTCAACTTAATTACGGTTGTGTCATTGCTTTAATTTATTGCTCCAAGTACTTAAATAATTCAAAAATTAGCACAAAGACAGCTTTGAGCTTTGATAAATTCCATGAACCAAATAGCTTATGAGAAAATGACAGATCAGGTGAGTTAATTTTGATATAGACTAATGTTGCAAATGATTACAAAAGTAATTGTACGATTTTACTTGGGCAATACCTGGAAGAGTACTTTATAGACCAGCCAGCCAATGATAACTAATGGTGCATGTGATTAGTGGGAAACACTTGAAACTATTAGATCAGAGAAAAGACAAAATCATTGACTTTGGGGATAGAAAATAGACTAGAGTAACCCCTTTGTCTATTTGTCATTGTGCAAATTAGAGTAAACATATGTTACCGGGAACATCTACGAGGACAGCATTTTTTGTTTCTATTTCAAATAACTTGAGAAGCTAGAAACCGAAAACTCGTTTCCTAGTGTAAAATTATGGTAACTAGATGTATCTCCGTTTCCCTTTTCAATGTAACATAGTTTAGATGTAAAACGGTTAAACTCAGATTTTTTTAAAAGAACACTCCCATGTTAATTTGTATCCATAGAATGAATGAACCCAAAACAAAAATAAATGTTTACTTCTATAGCTCTATGTAAATGGGTCACGTGAGAATAATGCAATCATTCCTGCACCAAAAAAATACTATCCCCAGGAAACAGTAAAAAGGAAGAAAGTGAGACTTAAACCTACTTCACTATTTCGCTTTCCTTTTACCCTCTGGGCCAGATCTCACCTCCTTTCAAATCTTACCTTTTCTACCTGACAAGTGAAAAGTATTTTTTTTATACAAAAACAAAGAGAAAAATGAAATGTAGGTACAAGTGCAAGAGTATGAGGTCTTGTCCCATGCAAATCATACCAGGAAGAATGAAGTTTCTTACCTATTTACCTAAACAGTTCAAAGATAAGAAAACAGAGGGAAAAGATATGAATAGAAGAGCAGAAAGTGGTACCTGGTGCCTTGTGAACAAGGATCCACCAATAATAATTTGTGGGTAGTAGGATCTGAGTCACTGTTGAAGAGGAATCTCAACATCAATATCATGGTTTTTGAAGCAACACCCATGTGGCCTGAAAAGACTTTGGGGGTAAAATGCCAAATCATGAAAAGGGAAATAGGGGCGGCAGAGGCAGAGAAAAAAATGTACCAGCATCAAGATAAAGAAGACCCACTAATTCACCACTCTTTCAAAACATTTAAGTGTATAAAACTTGTTCTTATAACTTGTGTGCCATTCACATAACTCAAACTTGATACCTACCTTATAGTTAAAACTTAATAGAGAGTTTCTAAACAACAAAAAAAAAAAAATCAAGTTAATCATTCTTCAAACATAGCTGCAAAATATAAATTCTACAATTCAAACATATATTGCAGAACAGAAAACTGAATGTTTGCTAATAAGCATCATTTCCATGTTCTAGAACCATTTATCTTCCTTACCCGGCTTTCCTGTCAAGTGTCAACTCCTCTGAGCTGAATCAGGGAGCTTCATCTCCTGTCCAAAGAGGAAAAGTCAACTAAGAAAAGACTAAACCTTGTTAGTGAGGTCTATCCTTTCCTTAATTGTAATCATGGCTTTTCATTTACATCTCCTTTTCAGACACAAGATAGAAGACGTAAACAATGACTCAAGAACCATCAAGTCATAAGCCACCAAAACTTTGGCAATTAGCAAACCATATCACTTTCTCCATAGTGTGCTTGTACAGTTAGAGAGGAATGTAAAATCAGTTCCGAATTATATAAATAAAGTAGCATTTTCATAATAGTAAAGTATAAACTTAATATCCATAGTGTTATAAAAAATCTCAATCCACATACTCCTTGGACTATAATAACCAGGACACTGGCTTTTTGCTAGTTTAGCATGTGTATGCCTGGGCATTCACACAGGAAGACAAATATACTGACAATAGACCATTTGCAGTACATCAAGCACAAGAAAGCCAAATAAATATATAATTGGAGGATCAAGAAACAATAGTTTCATCTCGTACTAACTTGTAAGTATATAAACCATTGGAAACTGCTTAAAAGTTAAAGGCAAGGCTTTACAAAGTAAGGTTAAGAGGCAATGTGAGAAATAAATTCCCCAAAGTATCAATCTTTGAATCAAGTGGACTTTTTTGAGTCATCATCATTCCCTTTAGATGGAGATTCTTCCTTCTTCTCCATGGTTTGTTGTATGCCTTCTTGGTAGCCATCTATAAAACTTTTCAAGGCATCTTTGTATGCTGAAGCTCGTGTCATGTACAATCGCTGTAAAACAGGCCTCAGAGTCTCCATCCCACCTTTAGCAGCAACAGCTATGTCCCCATTTCCAGACATCACATACACAATTCATTATGCATAAGACAAACCAAAAACATATTAAAAGTGTTCTCTCATAATCATAATTAATTTAGAGCAAACTAAACACCAGTTGAATCATCTATGGCTGCTAGGCCATCCACTGTTAGCCAAGAAAATAATGAAACAGAGCAATCCATACAGGCTGTTAAAATTTTTTGTAAAGTCGTATCTTCAACATAATACTTGCACACTGGATAAAATCTTGTGTATGGATTCATAGTTTAATTTGGTAGCCAAAAATTCCCCAAATTTAAAGTCACTTTTTTTTTTGGCTGAATTTGCTTGAAGTGCTGATGTTCAAATTGTTGAGACCAAGTTAATTATCAGACAAACTAAATAATGAAAAATACCCACAGATTCAAATTCAATCTTCACTCTTAATTGACTCTACTATTTAGTCCATCCTTTAAAGTTTAAATATTAGGCACCATTTCACTTCCATCTAATACTATCTTCTGCATGGAACAGGTTCAAATTGATTATTCAATATAGCACTTTTAAAACAGTCAAGGTGCATTTTGATGGACAAAATCAATTCTTATCAGATGAAACCTGTTATAGATATCCTAATGGGCAAGTTGACTATTTTTAGTTTATTCCGTATCCAATAAAAGTAAATAGCACGGGTAAATCAAAGCAAGAGTAATGCATTTGTCATTTTGCGTTGAAATTATTGTAAATAACCACGGTTTCTTATAGAAACTAATAGCACTGATTGACAATAGGAATCCTCACCAAGATCTTCCAAAGTTGATGGCTCTTTTTCTTTGCTCTTGTCATTAAGTCCACCAGATTTACTATCAACATCTCCCTTCTTGTAATCATTTGGCCGAAGATCAGGACCAATATCACGCACCCAACTTGCAGAATAAAGTCTAGAAGCCTCCTTTAACACCTAAGTAACAATTAACAAACAAATGCCATTACATTAGCCAAAAAAACAGATTCATTACTGCTATTATTGAAGATATGTGCTCCTTATTCAAAGTACTAGCAAATAATACTTATGTACTAAGAGGTGTCACATGTCAAACCTTATGTCCTACAAGAAACAGCCTGATTATGGACAACAAAATTTAGGTAAACATCCATAATATACACTCACTTTATTCTGGATAAGGGTAGA
Source organism: Fallopia convolvulus (assembly GCA_964016875.1). Taxonomy (NCBI): domain Eukaryota; kingdom Viridiplantae; phylum Streptophyta; class Magnoliopsida; order Caryophyllales; family Polygonaceae; genus Fallopia; species Fallopia convolvulus. The sequence continues at coordinate 52,134,976 of OZ024727.1, read as the reverse complement.
AATTCTTTTTACATAAAGTTTAAAATTTTACAACTCTATCAAAGCATCAGTCAGAGGCAAAACAAGGTCCACAAATTTGTTTAGTGGCAAAGCACAATAAACCACTACTGAACAGCAAGTGACTATATTTGACTGTAAGAATTTGAAGCTGAGCATCTTCTTGTAAGTAAAATAAAAGAAGAAGAAACTTACTAAATACCGCTCCTTCCAAGTTAGCTTTCGCCGCGTTTTGATGTGTGGAGGATTCGGTAATGAAGATGGAAAAGCTATTTCTTTCAGATCATATCTAACATAATCGTACACTTTCATACATACTACCTTCAACTTCATTTCCCTCTACAAATGATCACCTCCTTGACCTAAATTTAAAATAAATCATTTAACAATTGGCGCATAATGGGAGAAAAAATCTGCCATAATGACACGAGCAACATCCTCACATGAACCTAGAGCTTACAACCCCTATCTTATGCAGTTGAAGTGCGCAAAAATAGCTACTCATGTAACTAATTATTCATCAAACTACCTACATAATCCCAATTTAAGTGCAAAAAAAAACTCCTTGTGAGAAACCAGACAAGTTTGAAATAGATGACATGTCGAGCAGCTTCATTAAAAATGGTAAGGAGTGTTCATTCCAACTTCATACCCGAGTAGCTTAACAAATAAGGTATGAATTAACAGACTGGATAAAAGGTCACCCACTTTTAACTGTAACTAAAATTGATGTTATCATTTTGATCTCATGGAATACAATATCAATTAACGAAGCAAGAATTGAGCAGTTACATAGTTCAAACTTTTCACAAGCATTTCTACAAACAGTTGGTGGTCATATGAAATGGAGCATAACAACCATAACCTAGAAAAGGGTAAAACGAAAGCTACTAAAAGCTATAGATATGTACGCTGTAGAGAGAAAGAGGAGAGGGGCTAACTTGTAAATCGGAAATGGAGACGAGGTGTGGACCCACTAGCGTGGGTGGGGGCAGCCGCGGGGGTTCGCCGAAATTAGTAGCGGTAGCGGCGAAGAGCTGTAGGCGAGCAGCGGCGCGGATGCGGGGCGGAATAGGGCGGGTCAACTGTTGACGCGGGCTGAAGAGCCGACGAGTTGATCAGGCGTCGTTGGGCGGACTGGCGGGACGTCGGAAAATTGGAGAAGCTGGCAGCGGGAGTGCGGGACTGAGCGAGCGCTGCCTCTGCCTGACCTAGTCTCTAAACGACGCCGTTCGTGTAAAAAATGCACAACTTTTTCTTTTTCTTTAAAAAAATAGGTCTCCAACTTCGGTTTTTTGGGAATTTTTTTAGAGGAATTGACTGAAAACCACCCGTATAATATGACATATTTCATTTAACCACTCATATTTTCAATAATTATTGAAAATCACCCGTATTACATGCTCCGTTAATTTTTCACCACCTAAATTCCAGATCTGTTAGGTTCCGTCAAGTAAGAGTGACATGACATTTAAATTTTAATTTACTTTTTTAAAAACCTTGCCATATCACCCATTTTTACCCATTTCCATCCAAATCACCATGTTTACCTATTTCACAATTAAAACATTACAAAGATAAGGTCAAATGAAATTCATATATCTACAAACTGGGGAAATTTCAAGGCTTGAAGCAATTGCATACCTTCCATAGTCCCCAGAAACTCACTGCAATTTGTATCATGAAAAATCAAATTCAAGTTGGTCCCCGAAAGAATGCTCGAATCGGAGTTGACGTCGTCAATGGCGGCTTGGATTGTCGGCTTCACTGCTCTCCCAATCACTGAAATGAAAGTGAACAGTGCTCCAATTTTGACTGCTTTCGGCCTTGAAGATGATGGTGAGGTCCCATTTTGGGCCCCGCAAATTACTCCTCAGATTGGCAAATTCCCATTACGATAAATGCTCAAATTAGAAGAGCTCTCATGGTGAAAGAATCAAATTTTGCAGAAAGAAATGCCCAAAACCCCTAATCAGAAAAGAAAGAAAGACTATGAAGTAAAACATTAAAGATAAACTAATCGAACTTCTTTCTACTCAAATTCATCTCAGATAAGCCCAATATTTACATTCAATTTCACACTTTTGTGCTCAATGGGAGACAAATCTCGTTTACCAAATTTAGGGTTTGTAGTTGCAACCACAAAAATTCCCCTATTTTTTTCAGATGAATCGAGGGCTTTGAACAAATCAATGGATTTGATGAGATTTTCAAGGCTTTCGCCATCGATTCAGGCCTGGATTTGGGGCTTGAGGTCGCCGACGACTCGGGCGAGATCACGAATGGAGTCGCTGCGGCATATGAAGGAGGGAGTGGAGGTGCCGCCAAGGCACGAGGAACAGAGGAGAAGATATGCCGCCATTCCGTCTTGATTGTCACTCTAGTTCTTTTCTAGGGTTGTTTACAGTAGAACGACGGTGAAGAACTTGCGGACGGTGAAGAATTTGTAGACTTTGTCGTCAGACTCGGAAGTTGCAGAGACAAGTCAATATATGATGATTTGAATGGAAATGGGTGATGTGGCAAGATTCTAAAAAAAATAAATTAAAAATTGAGTGCCATGTCATTCTTATTTGACGGAATCTAACGGATCTGAAATTTGGGTGGTGAAAAATTAACGGAGCATGTAATATGGATGGTTTACAATAATTATTGAAAATACGGGTGGTTAAGTGAAATAAGTCATATTATACGGGTGGTTTTCAGCCAATTCATCATTTTTTTATTGGTGCTCATAATTTTTGTTTTATTATTTTGATAGGTTAACTATTGAATTAAAATATTAATAATGTTAAAATTGAAATAGATAAGAGTCCATTAATAATGTTAAAAGTTTTTTTTTGAGGAAAAATAATGTTATAAATAATCTACCATAATACATTATAAAGCAGAACCCAAGTCTGTTGTAAAATTTGCGCCGCGTGACATTTTTGAATAAATTAATATGAAATTATATTTTAATAAATTTTGTAACAACTTATAGTATTCTTGCTATATATACTAAATAGATAACATGTTTATATAATTTTTTATGTATATAATTTTCTATCTATGGATTATGTATTAGTTTACTACAATGGATAACATATTTATATAATTTTTATATACGTAAATTCATATGAGATGATATTTTCTATATTAATATAATATTTTTATCTCCTAACAAGATTTAGGGTCTTAATATATTTTTTTTATCCTTTAACAAGGCTTGAGCTCCAAGTATAAAATTTATATCCATGAAATGATATAATTCAAAATAATAAATTTTGTTACGTTGATATATTTTTATTTTGAGAAAAATATATAATTTTATGTTGATGACTAAGATTATATGTAAATGTCAAAAAATAAATAAAAATTCGCATTTTAATTTTAATTAATAAAATTAGTTTTTCCTTATCTTTTTATGTTTATATTAAAGATTTTTTCTTAAATCAAAGTTTGATGAAAAAAATAGAAAAATTTACAAATCTTGATGAATACTTGCTTAAATTGAATTTTGATAAAAAAATTACATTGCATTTTTCTTAATTTCCTTTTTATTTTATTTATGTAAATATTGAATATTTTCTTATCTAGCCCCACCTTACATTTAAATTTTTTTTATCTCTATGTTTTTTTGTAATTTAATATGGATGATAGGTTTATTAATACATTGAATTTTGTAAAAAAATTCATATATATTAATTTCCTTTATATTTTGTTTCTTCATTATGTAAATTTAGTATGGAAAACAACTTTAGAGATGGATTGAATTTTGCAAAATAATACATATATAATTTTATCTATATTTTATCTCTTAAATCAAGGACAATGTTCTCTTCTATACTAATCTTTATATTGTATTTTTCATATTTACAAACATTCTTATTATTATAGAGTAAAAGATAAGAACCCTAATATATAATTTTAATAAATTAAATTTAAAAAATATTTTAAAAAGTTATATTATGCTTTGTAGATAAGATAACCTATCCTAATTATTATTATCTTTATAAAAAAATAAAGTATTTTATACATATTAGTGTCTAAAAAATAAGAAAATATTTTTTAAAAATATTCAATAAAACATAAAATTAATATTTTAATAATTTCAATCTAAATTTGGACAAGATCTCCACAAATATTGGAAAAATATTTAAAAATATATTCAATTAAAATATGGAGTACAATCTAAAAAAAAAATTATCTATTGCATAATTTATTATGATATTATATAAATATATTTAGTATTATTAAATTAATATCGTAGAATTGTATAGTTTTTTAGTAAAATTATCCCGTGAATATCACAAGAATTCAACTAGTTATTGATTAATTTTGAAAGTGATAATAGTTGTAAGTTGCTATTTGTTGAAATTAATACGTGTTGTGTGTTAAATTAAAATGGAAAGTTATTTTTGAAAAGGTCAAAAATCTCAATTGATTCGCATTGTGTTGAGCCGCCACCGCAAACTTCCAATCAGGGTTGTCAATTGACCCGACCCGAGAAAGCCGCCCGACTCCGAATCCGACCCGACACTCGAAAAGAAGAAAAAAGTGTATATTCGAAATTTTTTTGACCCAAAATGATTTGGCTCGAACCCAAGATTAGCCTGAATCAGGGTTGTCAATTGACCCGACCTGAGAAACCCGCCCGACTCCAAATCCGACCCGACACTCGAAAAGAAGAAAAAAGTGTATATCCGAAACTTTTTTGACCCAAAATGATTTGGCCCGAACCCAAGATTAGCCCGAAATCGATTATACCTGAATGGACTAGCCCGATGCAACCCGATACCCGATGCTACTCGACCCGAAACCATCCGAAGTTACCCAATTCGAAACTATCCGAAAATCCGAAGTTACCCAATTCGAAACTATCCGAAAATTCGAAGTTGTCCGACCCGAAACAATCCGAAACTCCAAAGTTATCCGACCCGAAATCATTTGAAAGTTGTATTATGTTTTAAAATATTAATAATAGTGGATATTTATTATAATTATGCTTTGTAATTTAAATGTTACAGTAACTATTTACATCATAGTATAATTAAACTACAAAAATCATCATTCGATATATGATCTCAATCAAAATTCGGTTCACCCGAAATTCGGCCAAACTCGAAATCCAACTCATTCGAAATCCGACCAACCCTAATGGGAAATTTAGAATCCCAACAGTTCCTACAACTCATTCGAAGACAATTAGTTTGTTATGTATGCGCACCTAAGTTTGAACCTAGCTATACGTGTATCGTCCCATACATCATCTAATCTTACATCATTCATAAAACAAAACAAACTAAAATTAAATTCAAAGTCAAACGATCGAGGTTTAATATTGTAGTATAGTTGTTGACAAACGTTACAAAAACTTTAGAATCCCAACAGTTCCTACAACTCCAACCATCCCACAATTCTGCATATAAATATATCTCAAAGTAAAAAAGACCACTTTATATAACTAACCACTCCACTCTACTCCCTACATACATAACCTACATTAATCCCGAATATACACAAACCAAACCACAAAATCCCTCACACTATATATAACAATTCACATCATCCCAAACCCTTCATCACAATCTCTCACAACCTTCTCCTATCTCCTTCGCGCATTCACCTTTCAAACACCAAAACTCGAAAAAGAATCAACCAATGGAAGACGGTCACTCAGGCAACATCGAGCTCGGCGAGGCGGGCAGCAGGAGCCATTCCCGACGCACTGACAAGGGGAAGACGCCCGTGATGGAGGCTCCCCTCATCGGAAATGGGAAGACGAGATCGTACGAGGCGAGGCCCATGGAAAGGGCAGTTGTGGGCGCAAGCGGCGTGAAGAGAGGCCTTTCGGTGTTGGACTTGGTCGTGAGGATCGCAGCCCTTGTCGCTGCCTTAGCCGCCACTATTACCATGGGCACCACCGATCAAACTCTCCCTTTCTTCACTCAGTTCTTCCAATTCCAAGCCCAATACAATGATCTTCCTACTTTCACGTACGTTTTTTTCATAGGCCAAAAGTTCTTACCATAGTGTTACACTTACCTTAATTCATAACTTTCTTGAAATAATCTGAATTAGATTTGTGGTTTGTAATACACCATATGTAGGTACTTTGTTGTGGCGAACGCCATAATCTGTGCATACTTGGTACTCTCCCTGCCATTCTCCATAGTCACCATAGTTCGCCCACTCGCCAAGGCACCCAGGCTCTTCCTCGTTACCTTTGACGCGGTAAGCTCTCAATACATCTCTTTACTTTCTTATAACTAGTTGAATTCTCGTGTCATTATTACCCGATTAAGTCAGACTTGAAGTAATAAAATTTGTGGTTGTAGGTAGCGTTGGCATTGACCATGTCAGCTGCGGGGGCAGCTGCAGCCATAGTGTACTTGGCTCACAAGGGGAACCAGAACGCGAACTGGGTCGCGATTTGTCAGCAATTCGACAGCTTCTGCCAGAGGACGAGTGGAGCCGTGGTGGCCTCCTTCATTGCCGTGGTTCTGTTGATGATCTTGGTTATACTCTCCGCCGTTGCTCTCAAGAGCTAGCCTATCAAAAATGTATCAAACAGAGCTTTTTATATTAATTAATGTTTGTAATTAGTGATTAATCATCCCTTGATGAGGAGTTGCTGGTTAATTTGTGTCATTGTGTGCGTCTACTGTAAGAGTGAAGTGCAGAAATTGAAGGTGCAACTAGTGTTGATGATTGAGTAGCTTTAATTTGTTGTGTGGTTGAGTTGGACCCAAATTGTAACTCGAAACCCAATTTGCAATGGAAAAATGTTGATATCTTTTGTTTTCTAATTGTGCTATCTTGTCGATTCATTCGCACTGATCGGTCGATTTCAACCAGCGACTCTGCACTCCTGCGATCCCAAATATTCTAGGTTCAGTGTGAAATTGGATCAGTTGATCGTTGAATTTGGAAATTTAAGGGATTAGGGTTAAGGTTTAGGCAATAGCTCTCGCGAACTTCTAATTTCCAATTCTTTGGTACAAACAATTGCGTAGTGGATTGATCACTTGAAATTCCAATCATAAGGCGGAGGCAGGTGGTTGGTGGTTGGTGGTTGGTGGTTGGTGGTTGGGGGGGGGGGGGGGCGCCCCCACCGGTGGCCGGGAGTTCTCAGCCAGGCGCCAGCGGCACAAAAACAATGAAAATTTGGATCTTTCTCAATTGAGAAATAAGAGCCACAGTTGACATAACAACATTAAAAATAACGGTTTTTCTATCCTATGCCCTTAGGGTATAGGTTAAGAGTACTAATTTAAGGAACTAAAACCCTAATAGGAAACTAATAAACCCTATTGAAAGAATAATTAAATCTAAATAAATATAAATTCCAAATATATTACCATTTTTAGTCCCTTAACCTATGCCCTTGGGGCATAGGTTAGAAAAATCGTAAAAACAAAATGCAATTGAGAAAGACACGTTCAAACCGTTCTTGGAGACGAATTTGTAGACTTTGACGAGGCAGAGAAGATACGCCGGCGGTGAAGGATTCTTTCTCCCGAGTCCGTCGTTCCTCCCTGAATCTCAGATGAATGAACTTTCCTAAAACAAATAAACAAATCAGTTCAATGCACTTGGGCCTGTCTGTAGACAGGCCCGGGGGGGGCGCCCCCACCGGTGGCCGGGAGTTCTCAGCCAGGCGCCAGCGGCACAAAAACAATGAAAATTTGGATCTTTCTCAATTGAGAAATAAGAGCCACAGTTGACATAACAACATTAAAAACAACGGTTTTTCTATCCTATGCCCTTAGGGTATAGGTTAAGAGTACTAATTTAAGGAACTAAAACCCTAATAGGAAACTAATAAACCCTATTGAAAGAATAATTAAATCTAAATAAATATAAATTCCAAATATATTACCATTTTTAGTCCCTTAACCTATGCCCTTGGGGCATAGGTTAGAAAAATCGTAAAAACAAAATGCAATTGAGAAAGACACGTTCAAACCGTTCTTGGAGACGAATTTGTAGACTTTGACGAGGCAGAGAAGATACGCCGGCGGTGAAGGATTCTTTCTCCCGAGTCCGTCGTTCCTCCCTGAATCTCAGATGAATGAACTTTCCTAAAACAAATAAACAAATCAGTTCAATGCACTTGGGCCTGTCTGTAGACAGGCCCGCTGGACAAATAAAAAGAAAATGGACAGGCTCGTTTGTTTTCCGAGTCCGTCTTCAATTTTTGAATTTGGTGCTGTTTTCATTGCAAGACCTTCAGAATTGAATTCTGTTGTTGACTAGTATTCAGACAACACTTTCATCATAACCACGAAAATGCTTTCTTGCTTTGCTTTGGTAAATTGTGAATGATAACTTGTGATGCAGACAACACTTTCATCATGATGATGTGGATAATGATGTTCATATATTACATTAGTGGTTAATGCAAGTATAAATACTGATACCATCTTCTAATATATTATGAAAGTCAGGCTTTTACATAATGGGAAGGGATGATAAACAGAAGAGAAAAGTGGATGGAGATGAAGGTGAAGGCCAATCTCAGTTTAAAAAGCAAAAGATGAAGTCAGAAATGTCGAAGGGTGAAGATGAGAAAGGAAAGGTAATCACTTCTCATAGCAATATTATAGTTTCTTTTTTCTTTTCTATGTAGTATAAAAAAAATGTCATGCTTTTGGTGGATTTTATTTTCTATATAGTATATGTACACTTGATTTGGCATTTTATTTTCAAAAACTTTTCTCTATAGTATATAATGAAGGTATCAAACTACTTAGCCACACAATGAAAATATGGGAGAAACTATCGAGATGAGATTGAGGAGGCTAGTCAGAGTGTCAGAGAATCAGTTTGGATTTATGCCCGGGAGGTCTTCTATGGAGGCGATTCACCTGTTGAGGAGGTTATCAGAGGCGTATAGAGAGAGGAAGAAGAATCTGCACATGGTTTTCATCGACTTGGAGAAAGCATATGACAGAGTACCAAGAGAACTAATTTGGGACTGTTTGGCAACTAAGGAGGTATCTGGCACGTTTATCAGGGTAGTCCGGGACATGTACGAGGGCTCAATGACCAGCGTCAGTGGCGGTCAATGGCGCTCTTGGGCCTTGTTAAAAATTATGAAGGCCCCTAATAAAGAGAAATCATTTAATTATAAAGGCCCCTAATAAAGATACTTAATATCATAATTAAATGCTAGCTAGGGAAATGAACGGACAACTGTTGTGTTAATACTGTTATTGGTGTATTAATACTGTTATTGGTGTTGAGGAGTTCCAAAAAATTAATTTAATTAGACCTTTTTATTTTGTAGAAGGCATTAATATCTATTTTGTATATGGGCTTCAAAACAAATTGGGCCCTTTGTTTTTGGGGGCCCTGTGCAGGTGCACAACTTGCACCTGCTATGGGCCGCCCCTGACCAGCGTATGCACCTCAGGCGGGGATACATAATTTTTTAAGGTGGATGCAAGTTTACATCAAGGATCCGCCTTAAGCCCCTTCCTTTTTACACTTGTGATGGACGTTCTGACGAGGGAGATTCAGGGGGAGATCCCGTGGTGCATGTTGTTCGCAGATGACATTGTGCTGGTGGACGAGTCTAGAGCCGGGGTCAACAGCAGGCTCGAAACTTGGAGAGAGAGGCTAGAATCAAAAGGCTTTAGACTGAGCAGGACAAAGACAGAATACGTGGAGTTCAAGTTCGGGCAAAGCGAGGCCCACAATGAGGAGGTACTTTTAGGAGGGGAAGTCGTGACGAAGAAGGAGAGTTTTAGGTACTTGGGATCAGTTTTACAAAGTGATGGAGGCATCGATGAGGACATTTCACATCGTATCCAGAGGGGTTGGCAAAAGTGGAGATCGGCGTCGGGGGTCCTGTGCGACAAGAAGGTGCCGCTCAAGCTTAAGGGAAAGTTCTACAGAACAGTGATCAGACTGGCCATCCTCTATGGGGCAGAGTGTTGGCCCACCACGAAAGCACAAGAACAGAGACTGCTGGTAGCCGAGATGAGGATGCTAAGGTGGATGAGTGGGCACAAGATAATGGACAAAATCAGGAATGATGTGATCAGAAGCAGAGTAGGAGTGGCTAGTATAGGGGATAAGCTGCGAGAATCAAGATTGCGATGGTTTGGACATGTTCAGAGGCGGGGCCCGGAGGAGCCAGTTCGCAGATGTGAGAGCCTGGCCATGGGAGAAGTTCGTAGAGGGAGGGGACGACCGAAGAAATGTTGGAAGGATAGTATAAGACATGATGTCAGTCAGTTGGGGATTTCGACAGAGTTGGCAGTGTGCAGGGATAGTTGGAGGGAGAAGATACGAGTAGTGGATTGCTAATCACCTGAACAGACCGGCCCTCGGAGCCTTGATGATCCGACGTTTTAGCTTCGTTTTATGCTTTGCTTTGTTTTGCTTTATGCCTTTTCTTCTTCCAGTTTCGTTTGAGTTTTCGGCTTTTGGTTGCTTTGTTTGTTCACCTGTGTTATGTGGTCTTGTCGGGTCTTTTGGTCGCTCCCCATTGCGTATGCCAGGGGCGCCCCCATCCTGACCCCCCAGATTTCCCGTAAGGGAAGTTTCACTAGGTTGTTGTTGTTGTTGTTGTTGTTGTTGTTGTTGTTGTTTTCTTTATAGTATATAAAACAGAAGGACATGATTTTGTTTTATCTATTGATTTGATTATTGTTTGACATTAATTGTTAATATAATTACTCATTTTACGACTCATTTTGTTTTGTTGATGCAATATAAATATTAACAAAATGATTCCTTTTATGGTCGGATTAACAACAATTCGAGGCAAGCTTTTGTTCGCGAGATTGAGAACAGGCTCACTCCTACAGATTGGCAAAGGATTGTAGACGACCCATTTGGGAAAATAGTTAAGATGGTACAACAAGTTCAATTTTCATCTCAGCTTGTGCATGAAATTTTGTTCAAACAACTTGAGACAAAGAAGAAATGGAAGACATGGTACGGAGTTGGAGGTAAAGAACTCCGTTTTCAATGAAAGAATACAATATCATTTGCGGTCTGGATTGCAATATACCTCCAAAAGTCGACACTAAAGGAGACATGATGGTTATGAAAAGGCTTTTTGGTGCTCCGGTTCCACAGTCATAGATGTTTTTGAGAGATTCAAAGATTGGAGGGGTGATAATAATTTCAAATTCAAGTTGGCTCTTTTGTTGATTGTGGAGGGCTTCATCTTAGGAGGTGATAAGAATAGGAGGGTGAAAGTTAAACATGTGAAGCTCTTGGAGATGATGGATCGATTTTATGCATACCCAAGGGGCAGGCTTGGATACGAGGAGCTTCATGAAAGTTTATGAAAAGTCGTGGGTAGAAGAATAGAGACAGCAAAGGCGACAAAATCACTTCCAAAGCAAACTAGAGTACCATATCCCATATGTGGATTGCCCATTGTTTTCCAGGTAATATAATATGTTTTATTATTATTGATGTCGGTTTTAATTTGTTTGATTTTTGGATTAGTATAGTATAAGAGTCAAACTATATAAATAGAAGAACTTTCTTAGCCCTTTCTTAAAACTCGTATATTAAGCTTTTTTCAAGGAATCAATACATGATGCATGCAACAACAAAAAATGAAAGTAAAATATATCAATTGCCAAAAATTATCGGCAACAAGGGACTTTTGCTGTGTTATTCTGTCCACAAGATGTTCTTTATTGCTTAAAAAAACTACTAGGAATTGATGAGTACTCGAGTAGTAATGCGAACATCTTTTTTCTCTCATCTCTTGTGTCTTTGTGAGAGACTTGTTCTCTTTTAGGGAATCCTGTTAAGTGAACTATTTTGGCTTGGTTTTTTCCCATCAAATCTGCAATTTATAATCATTTAAATTTGGTATGTGAAAGAAACTCAATTATTTGCTAATCATTTACAACTGTTTTGTGAGTAAATTATTTATGTTGTAATCATTATTTAGATTTAATAACATGTTCTATTTATGTTAACATATTTGAATATATGAAGCTGTTTGATACACTCTATTTAGTATAGGTTAACTCTTGTATTTTAGGCATGATTTGAGTGTGTTTAGGTTAGTTTTGAGCATAATTGTCATATGAAAGACCGAAGACACGATTTGAAGAATTGCAAGAGTTTTGAATACCAGTGTTGATTTGGAGTTGTTTCGACACCACTTTCTTGTAACGCTTATTCCTGGAGCTACGGTAATCGGATCAAGCTGAATTTGGTATCATTGGAAAGCTAACTCGAAGAGCTACAATTAAGGTTTGTACGGCGAGTTCAAATTCCCACTCTAAGGTGGTCAAAACATCTTCCGAAAACACCGTTGGAATTTTTTCACGATCAGGTCCGCGATCGCGGAGAGTGTTCACCGCGCCCGCGGAAGTCCACGTCAGCAAAAATTCGAGAGCCGACTTTCCTTTCGTTTATTCTATCTTATATCTATTATTATATCTTTTAGGTTTCGGTTGTTATTTCGATTACTTAAGCTTAGTTTCGTTTTCAGTTTTAAGAACAACACATAATTCTAGCATACTTTCAGAGATTATTCTAGTTTTTAGTTTTATTATGGAGAACTAATTTCCCTTTGAAGTTTGTTTGATCAAGGAAACCTTTTTATGTAATTCGTGAGATTCTGGTAACTTTTCTATCCCTTGGTTAATATCAAAACTCTTGTTTTTATTTATATGATCTATGTTTGATTTTATGAGCCTGGTCAACTTGTTTGATTGACTTAGATCTACTGTTTGGATTAGGTTTGATTGTTGTCTGTGCAATCTTATTTATCCTTGAAACAACTCTTTTCTAGGACCGTGGACTAGAATTGAGAAAGAGTATTTGATTATTATTTTATGCATGAGACTCGTAGCTTGATTGCATGATTTAATATCCTTCTATCCTTAATACCTTGCATGATTTGAATTAAGCGTTCTTCTTCATATCATAATTCTGCTTGGACTGTGGACAAGCGGATATCTTTTATAAGGATTGGAATTAACTAGAGAATAAATAGAAAAGTGGATGAATCAATGATCGGATGAGTAAAAAGGTGGAATTGATTGAACGAACTCTACTTTCCTTCAATTGATTTCAACCCAACAATATTTGCTTATTTGTTTGTTTGCCTGAATTTCCAAAAACCCCTGTCTTTGCTTTTGCTGATTGATCAGAAATCCGATTCCCTTGGGTTCGACCTCTTGCTTACTTGCTATACTAGTTAGTAGTTTAGGGTTATTTATTTTTGATCTTGGCAACAACGATTTTAGCCGAGTCACTGTTCAAACAATCGGGGTGAATTTTGTTGTAAGGATGAGTGAGTCTACTAGTCCACGTGGTTTAAGGTGGCTTGCACAAGAAACCCCTGAACACGGAATCGTGGAGAAGATGGTTAATGAGTGTAACATCACCGACCAAAGTGCATACATCATTTTGCATTCATATAATAGTAATAGCATATGCATAGCATATTGACATAATATATAATGCATTTTTAAAAGTAATATTTATTTTCGAATTAAGTTTATTATATTTTAAAAAGTTTTTAACTTAAAGTTAATTAATAATTATTTCCGGGTAAAATTTATAGTAAAGAAGCTTTGAGGGTGAAAATTGTAATTTTGAAAAATTTTGGCGGACTTTTACAGAGATTGCCGACTTCCACTTTCACATGTATATATATGTGATATTGTTATTTCTTACACATGAAGAAACATTGCAAATAGAAAAGAAACAGAGAGGAGGAAAGAAAGATGTGAGAGAAAAGATGAAGATTTAGATGATTTTTGTTGTTTTGATCTGGTTTTGGTACAAGATCTCTTCTATCGGATTTTAATCTTGAAGTACAAGCGTGGTTTGGTAAGTTTTTAATTAGTAAATGGTTTATCTGGATTTTTTTCTAATTTTTCCAGATCTAGATCTACAGTTGCTTTTGATTCGAAAATCAGTCGATTTATAGTTATCAGAGGGTATTTTCGATATCAGATTTATATTCGGTAAAAATTTGAGAGTATTTTTAGGGTTTAGTTTTGTAAGGATATTAGGGAGCCCTTTGATCAAGTTTTTCAGAAAGGTTTGAACTAAAAAAATGTTCTTCTCTATATATAGTTTATTGTTGTCAAGTTTAAAAGGATTTGGAATTATGCACAAGAAGTTATAATGCATACTGACATTTCATTGCATTTGGGGTTAGAGTTTAGAAGAGTAAATAACCTAATTTGCATTGGATTATATATAGGAGCACAAGTCATAGATCGTGGTCAAAGACAAGGGGAAAAGAAATAGTATATATCTTGAACAGGTGAGTATAAACCGGAGATTCAACCCTATGTGCTATATGGATATATGTGTTATATGAATTATATGGATATATGTGTTATATGTGATAGCTCTGAAAATTTCCAGAGTTGTTTGCACATAAAGTATGCTAGCAGATGACATATGATATATGAACACATGATGCATTTGATTGCATAGCATATTGCAATGAGATTAAAAGGACTTGTGACTGTCTTGCCCTGAATTTGTATTACAGGACTTACGGGTCATACAGGATCTTCGGATGATACAGGATCTTCAGATCAATACAGGATCTATGGATCATACAAGACCTACGGGTCATAATTAAAGGGACCATAAGAGTCCATATACAGTAAACCTAGGGCAGATTCAGGTTTGAACAGTTCACAGAATAAAGAATCGGAAACATCAACATTTGCATTTGCATAGTAAATTCATATATGACATATATAGTATGTATGAATATGTATAGTGACCAATTTTTTGGCTTTGTGTGAAATAATTGATGATGGTTTACATTCAATGAGTATGTGACTCACGTAAATCGCAAAATAATTTTTTTCAGGTTCAGCTAGTTCTTACTGATGTGTGTCCGTTTAGAGGTCACATTCATACAGGACGGCCGGCTGAAACTCAATGCAACCTTCTCCTCCTCATTTTGCATCATAGACATATGGCTTGTAATAAAGTTAGAGTAATAGATGTTTTAGTATAAAAAGTGAATGCATATGTGTGTGCAACCTTTTATGGTTGTTAATGTCTGCTATATGCTTACATGGATAGTTGTTATATGTGAATTATCTCCTTATATAAGAGATAAGTTTTACAAAGTATACGTCATAGGGTATAAGGGTGTCACAATGAGGATAACATCCAAGACATTCATCTGAAGACAATTTTGTCTCCCGAAGAAAATGAGATAGACATGTCATTCAAATGCTACTTCTCTGATGAAGACAATGATGAGTATTATGATGGTATAGTACGAAACTTGGAGAAAAAAAGAAAGAAAAAAGGGAATAATGTGAGAAAACAAAAGAAGTCTGAAGATGGTATTGGCCAGAAGAAAGATTCCCTTGATTCTAGTCAAGTAATGTGTGCCATGATACGGACCCGATGTGGATTCATTTCGGAACCTTGTTGGTCAAGGCTTTGAGACGCACCTGAGGTGGGCTTGACTCGATAAACGCGATTGGTAGACGCGAAGGTAGAACCAGAGATAAGTTTTGGGTAAAGAAGAATTTCTTAATTCATTGATTTATTGATTGATTTCATAACAACTTAAAAAGAGTATTTATAATAATACCCCAAAATCTAGGAAAACCTAATTGCTGAAATCTTGAAAAGATAAGCTTACTAAAAGATAAAATCAAATCCCTAATTAAAAGGAAAGACAATATTCTAAAATAAATAATTATCCCTAATTAATTATAGCGTATCATGCCATCACTAAGCTAGCTGAATCAATGGAAATGATTGAAAATTTGCTAATTCAAAGGATATCAAAGTTGGAAGATGGATTCGAAAAGCATGTTTTGTCTAAGAGAGAAGGTGCAACAGTAGCTGAGAATGATGTCAGTGTGTTATCATTTGATGACAACATGGATGAGGTCTTTTTTGTTGAATTTTTTTTTTAATATAATAAGATTTATTTGTTGATGGTCTAATTATTTTCTGTTTCAGGGGAAAAGCAATCTGCCAAAAGATAACAAGGATGGTGATGTTTCATTGAGGAATAAAGATGTTGTAAATACTAATGAGGTCTGAAAAAAACGTGCCTCGAATTTCAGATTTATTTACATATCATTGATGCTTGCTCACGAATTTTCAGATTATGACAAGGACGGCACATCTTATTTTCAGATTCAAAATGAAACAGGGGAGAAGGTAGATGGATTATTAATGGCACAATAATTCAGTCCAAATGTAGTTTTTCACTGTGAAACTAACAAAGAGGTTTGTTTTAGTTGAATCTTTGTGAAACTGAGATGATGTTTCATATTAATTTGTATGTGTTTGTGGTGTCGTACTAAATGAGATTCAACAAGTAGATTCTTGAAATGTATACCCAGTTTCAGAATTTGATTTAGCTTAAGCCTTCATCTAAGACAAGAAAATTGGTTTATGGGTTTTTAACATGTGTAAACATAAGCTCTCATGTTCTTTGTCAAGGATTTATATCATGAAGCTATAAGCTTTTCTTTTTTATAATTTGTTATGTTGTGAGCATGTGTTTTGTAAGAAAGTCATACAAGTGATGTTGCAATTGCTAATTATTTTACGATTGTATTTTACTATTTTTTTATTAGGAGGTGGCTGGAATATTGCCAAAAGAAACCAAGACAAAAGTTGTGGAGGATGAGGGACCACTAGAAACTGCCAAGGAGGATAACGAGGGCCAAAAACAGGAAAAGAAAAACAACTAGGTCGAAGAAAGTGTATGACTTGCCGAAGAAGGTCCTTCTAGCTCGCAAAAAAGAGAAGTCCAAGCACACGTCAGAGCCTTATACAGAAGATGGAGTGACAAAAACTAAAAAGAAGGATGTCAAAGGAAAAAATGTGTAAAAGGTGGCTGAGAAGACCACGACTGTTGGAAACCCGAAGAAAACAATTGAATTATTCAATTGGCTTGAGTCTGACATGTTAGTTAAATCATAAAGCAGCTTCAATTTCTTTCTACCAAAAAAATAGCTTGAATTTCAATATAGATTTATACCTTATGCTTATCCTGCATTCATGCCACAATGCGGAGGGACATGTGCTACCGAATACTCGTACACTATATAAGGACTTTTTTATGGACATAATTAGACCAAAAATTTGGTTATCGTCTGAGGTACGTTGATGAATAATATTTTGTAAATTTAGGGCTGAATTTGGAGGTAAAATTGGTTATATTCTAGGGTTAAAATTTTCAACTTCTTTAATTGATTTACTACTTATAAATATTACAATTGCAGCATCTGGAGCAATCTTTAAGGTTGTTTCGTGAAGTTGTACAAGAAAACCCCGATAAGTACAATAATGTGGTCATTGTGGACACCTTTTGATATCCTCATATGATTAGATTGTGGAATTTGTACAACAAGGATGAGAGTTCAATAAGTCTGAATGGAGTTATTTTGAAATACTGCTTGCGGTCATTGCCTACTGCCAGTGGGCTGGCCTGGGAAGATGGAAGATTTGTATATGTGTCATTTAATGTGAATGAAAAACATTGGATTGCATTACAAATTGACTTCATAAGTTGGGTTGTTAATGTGTTTAATTCAAATGTGGACTTCATAAGTTAGTGATGGACAATAGTGCGGGCCGGCCCTGGTGCATTTCTGGGCCGAAATGGCCCGGCCCGGCCAGCCCGCGGGCCAACCTGGCCAAACCAACCCGGGCCTTGGGCCGGGCCCGGGTTGGGGGATTGTCTCCAGGCCCGGTCCAGCCCGGACCAGCCCGACCCGCATTTCTTACATGTAAGAAAATAAAAAAATAGCGGCCTTAATGTACCAGCTTGGCCCGGCCCGTTCCCAGCCCGCCTCCCCATGTGCGGGCCCGGTTCCCGTTTTCGCAGCTCGACCCGGTGGTGGCTCGGCCCGTATCCATGACTACCTGGTGTTGAAGCAATATGGGCCAATGGCCAAATAGTTGGAAATATGGGATGAGAAACCATTAAGTGTCAACCGTGTCAATGGTTTGTAGCAAAACAAGCGAGGGTAAGTACATTGAGTTTCTAAATCAATTTATAATTCAATGTCTCACAGTTTGAATCAAATGTTGTTATTTTTAAATGAAGCTATACTTAAATCTATTTTTGTTTGTAGGGGTGTTTGCGAGATGTACACCATCAAGTACATTGAGTTACTAACCACTAAGAATCTTAAATATGCAAACTCTCAAAATAATTATATAATATGTTTATTTTAAGTCTTATTGAATAAAATAGAATCTTAAATATTCTTTTTAATAAAAATATCTTTTATCCTATTAAAAGATCTTCATCTTCACATTAGATATGATGTTGATTTTAAAATGAATGAATTATGAATGTGCACTTGAATTATTAATGTGTATACATAGATACAACCATAAAGGTCCTCTTCAATTGAAAGAATGTCTTGCTTTACCATACGTTATTTTCTCATTTATTCTTCCTAAGTGTCAATTTGTAATGTTTTAAAACCTATTATTCTCAAAATTTTGGATATCAACTTAGTTATCAACCGGAGGGCCCACCTCCGGTTGACATAGATGTGTCTTCTATGACATTAATCTTTACATTATCTTTAATGGATTATGCGACCTCCCTTTCAAATAATCCTTGCTCTGCCACTAGGTGATGAGATTGCCTCGATAGAGTCTTTTTTCAATGGAACTATAGTCATCAGTGTCCTTCCTCGCTCTAAAGGTTATTATCATTACCTTTTCTATATTTTTAGCCTAGCTGTGGTTGTCATAGTTATGGTGATTGTATAAAAGCTATGATACTGGTTCAAGAAAAATACTCCAGCTAGAGAAGAGACTACTACTATATTTAAAATTAAGGTTTTTGAAGAGCCTACGACTGTATTTGGAATTAAGATTTTTGAAGATAAGTTGATTGGAATCAAGAGAGGGAGGAAACACTCATCTTTGAAGGAGAATTTAGTGCAATTGAAGTTGCACTGAAGCGGATCCAAATACATATATATATATATAGTATTGAAAAAGATGAAAATGAGGATATGAAAAGTTTTGAAGGACATGCCAATATAATGCGAAACCACTCGTGACTTTTATTACATAACATTTGAAAAATGCATATGCAATTTAAGGGAGTTTATCCTTGCATTTTCTTGTAAGGTGTATAATTTGGACACATGGAAAAGAATTAAGCTGCAGGAGAAAATTGGTTGTAATGATTTTATGCTATCTACGCAGAATTAGTACCCATCTCCAACGATTCTTGATTTGATCAGAGGTCTTATAGCTGGAATTCGTCATATCCATGCAACGAGGAAGCTACAAAGAGACTTAATACCCCTGAAAACATCATGCTCATTAGAGTAGATACCACATTTCATGTTAAGTTGAATGACATGAGACTTACAAAATTGCATCAAGGGGCCTCCTCATATCATCCTTCAAGTTTGAATTACATAATTAAATTCAACTATTATTTTATTTGTTTTTTTAAACTTCTCTTATAAGAAAATAATTAAGCTTTGTTTGGCGATGTTTGTAGATACGCTAGGATGGAGTGCGCGTGAGGTCTTGACAAAAGCTTCATCAACTCATTCCGTTGATCTGGTCACGCTTGGTTGCATAATATGCTATTTTGTTAGCAAGGGTCAACACCCTTTTGGTGTTGATGAGCTCAGAGTCAACGAGAGAATTGTTTGTAACATTAAAGACTTGTCTTGTATCGAGAACGTGTCCAAGGCATTTGACATTATTGAGTCTCTAATTGATCTAAATCTTGGGTCAAGGTATGCTAAAGTTAATGGTGCGCGAAATAATCGCTAAATAACTAAGGGTAAAACCGCAAATATAATCGAACACGACCTAGTACGTGTGCATAATTTCAAACGCATTGCATGAGAATAAATACCATGTAGCTATCACAAAGCCATGGAAATATATATATATATATATATATATATATCTTTAAACTTAAACAAATGTTCTTAGCCTATGGGCAAATTATATTAATCTAGTTAAGACAATTTGTTCATCATCACACGTATGGCTCATGTGGCCCTTTTAAGGGTTGGTCCACTCAAACATTCCCACATCAGCACTCTACAAATTGATGGGCTTGAAATATGAGGCATCCCACTCCGAAAAATCAAGGGATGAATTAAGTAGCTTATGCAATAAATAGGAGGGACACGTTATTGAGAAAGAGGTCAAAAAACCTCTCTAGTTCAAGATCTTTTCTTGTTACCTAAATTCGATATGTTTGATCTCCGAGAGAGATCCCGCTCTTTATAGTATAAAGCCTGAACGCTTTATTTGTAAAGAGGAAAAAGTACAAAACAATTAGCTGGAGGGTGGGGAGGAGGAATAATCTATGTATAAAAATCATTTTGTTGTACAAACCCGAGAGTTAGTATTAATAAAATCACGTACTTAGCGCGCATTATTTTTGTGTTTTAAAAAAATATTTTCCTCTTTTTTTCTTTTAGTTTATGATTAGCCATTTTTCTGAAGTTTGTATTGGAATAGATATACAATCATGTATGAATTTGTTTTTCAAGCCGAGCTATGATGAAGTGCTCGCACATCCTTTTTTTTGGACTTTTGATACAAGGATTGAGTTCCTACGAGAAGTTGGTGAGCGACTTAACCAAAAAAAAGTTGTTATTGCTACACCGCTACTAATTGATTTGGAACAGACTTGGAAGGAAGTTCTAGGTGCAAATTCTAACTGGAAAGTTCTCGCAACAACTCTCCTGGACAGGCAGCACAAGAAGTACAAGGAGGTGAAATGAAAGAGCTTTCACGTTTTATAAGAAATAGGGCATCTCATGTTTGTGGGATGGTGACTACGCATAATGAGAAGATCATCCAAGGAAATTTTGAGATCTTCTTTGAAGGTTTAGATGATTATATCATCCAGAAGTTCTTAAAACTTCTGATAGAGACTTACAAGTGTATTCAGAAGCATTGCGCCACTAATAGTGCCTTTAAACAGCTCTTTTGAGGGTATGCATTGTAGTTTTTTATTCTCTCTCTTATATTTGTGAACTTCTGTCTAACATATAAGTGGATTATAGTATGTTTCAGATAGAATTTAATGTCAGGAAGTGATGTACTTACGAGGACTTCAATTGTGGTTCATCGATCATTATAGGTCATGTTGTAGACTTAACCTTTGAATTTTTTTGGGGTAAGAGTACGAACATGTTAGCCACCACACACAGCCTAAGGCTTCTCGGAGTAGTGTGGTTTTGATCAGTGCTTCAGTCCTAATAAGCTTAAACTAAGAATAATTACTTGATTAGTGAAACATGTAGGCATCTGAAGATGTTGCTATAAGATATTTGTAAGCTAAGAAAGGTCTTCTACAGTTTCGGCCTCTCAAGATACTTTAGAAAAACTCAACTGTTTTTCAATCTAACCAAACGGTATTAGAGCTAGAAGTTTTATGATTGGAAGAACATGCTATATGAAAACATTTTAAGCAAAATTGGGGAAGGATTGAGTTGTGCAAAAATAGGACAAGATTACGGATTGTGGAGTTCAAATTTTGAAGTCTACCGTTCATATTGGTATTCTTCATATAGACTAGCAATTTTGTGTTTCTTTCATGTAAGTAACCAAGTCCCTGAATGGACCATAGACTTCATTGGACCCTTTTTCAGAGATATTTTAGAAGTTTCATATCTTCCCCTCCTTTGTATTAGTTTTTTTCTCTAAATAGCCAGTATGAAATTTTTACAATTTTCAGCTAAAATGCTTTTTGTATAGATTGAAAAACTACCACTATCCAATTCAATCAGTAATCTGATAATATACATAAGCTATCGAATTTGTCCATACAACATTTTGTTTCCCTAATGAATTGAGTTGGACAATGTCATAAAAAATTGCTAAGCAGACATGTTTTGTGTTTTAGTATTTTGCCTTCTATAATTTGGGTTCAATCTTCTTTAATGGATAAGATTATTTTGGGTATTTTTAATTTGTTGAAATTTTGTTTGGGGCCTAATCCAATTTAAATTGTTAGAGCAATTGTCATTATAACAGTTCTATAGTCATCAGACTTTCAATTTGATGGGTTGAGAATAGGACTGAAATACAACTTCATATTTTTCTAACTTGAGATCCTCCACTCTAATCGTTTCCCATTTTTGTGCTATTGGAATGAACTCAAACGGGAGATCAAATGAAAAGTGAACTCATACAAATATACAATATGAAAAGTGACATCATATAATATACAAAAATGAACTCATAGTATATAAAAAATGAACTCTTAGTTTGTAAAAAATAAACTCTCTTCCTTTCTTCTAATGCTCTAAAGTTTTGTTCTAAGTGAATTTCTTAAGCAAAGTTCAAGTAATCTTTTTCTAATACTTATTTTATAATACATTATCAACATGAGTCTCTAATTATCAATTGAGTTTTGTTAATCTTTAATGTACAATTTAAGCTCTTCTAAATTTTATTCACGCAAAAGGTTTATTAGAATTGTTTTGAGGAGTATGATGTATATTTGTCTCATTCGAGATCTTCTACATCAGAAACACATTTTGTCTTCATAATTTTTAAATGCATTTAACTAAAAATGAAAACATGTCTGTGGATCTATATAATATAGAAACAAAGCATTAGATTTTCTTACATCTTTCGGTGTTTATACTTGAATCCTCTTCGATATCTTACTTATGGAGTATGATACTGAGAATTACAATAAAAAACAAGAGATATGAAAAGCTCGTTTAAAAACCAACCGTTACCAGCCTTAAGACGACACATTATCGGCCATGAAAAAATGGTAAGGGAGAAGGAGGGTGTAGAGGCGAAGATAAGGCCGGGTGGTGAAAAGTAGGGGTGACAATTCAGTAATTCGGTCGGGTTATTTGGATTTCAGGTCATTCGAGTTTCAATCAATTCGGGTATGTCGTTGTTCTTTTGATGATCTTGGTCATACTCTCCGTTGTTGCTCTCAAGAGCTAGTTTATCAAATATACCAAACAGAGCTTTTTATATGAGGAGTTGCTTGTTAATTTGTGTCATTGTGTGCGTCTACTCTAAGAGTGAAGTGCAGAATTTGAAGGTGCAACTAATGTTGATGATCGAGTAGCTTTAATTTGTTGTGTGGTTGAGTTGGCCATGTTTGTTTCTATTACCAAGAATCGGGTTGGAATAGGAATCACTCATACCCTAATTTTGGGATGTGTATGAACTTCAGTGTATTTTGTTGGTATGATAATCACTTATTCTCATCTCCTTAGTTAAAATAAACATTGATATGAATTTGACTCATTCCTAACCCCATTCTCTATACCATGAATATAGAAACAAACAAGGCCTTATTGTTTTGAGTAATGGACTATTATTTTTGCAAAAATCAGCTAATATATCATTTAAAAATCATATAAAATAACTTAAACAAGACCAAAAAATAAAATAAAATATCTTAAAATGGTTCAACAAGTTTACATTTTGAAGTGCTGCAAATTAACAGTGAATTGGAAAAAAATTCTATAGGATTTCCCATAGCTACCTAGAGGTGGAATTCGTATCCCCTTCCTAGCCTTTGCAGATGATATTATCATCTTTTCTAAAGCATCACAAAGCTCCTGTATTAAAGTAAAGACAATTATTAATGAATTTTGCAACATCTCTGGACAAAAAGTAAACTCTAACAAATCAACTTTTCAAGCCTCCAAAAATACGACTACCCAACAGAAAAACATAGCTCAACAAGCGCTTGGAATCTCAGCAATGACAAACCTTGAAAAATACTTAGGATGTCCGATAATTAGTGGAAAAGTTAATAAAGATACCTTTAAAGACTCCATTGGAAATGCTCAAAAACAACTTACCAAATGAAAGACAAACTCACTATCCTAGTAAGTCGGTCGACTCTTATTAGATCTAACCTTGCTACAAAGCCCAATTACGTAATGCAAAGTTGTATGCTACCTTCTTATGTCCATTCAGAGATGGATCAAATTAATAGGTGATGTTTCTGGAACAAAGACAGACAATGTAAACCTCCTGTAGGATGGGATAGGATTTGTAAGCCGAAAGAGGTAGGCGGGCTAGGAATTAGGAAAACTGAACATATGAACAAAGCTCTGCAAATGAAACTCCTTTGGAAAATCATAGCAGAACCAAATAATATCTGGGTTAAGATAATTTTGCAAAAATATCTTAGAAATGACAACTTATTTGCGTATAAACTAAAATCAAATACCACATGGCAATGGAAAAAACTCATTCAATTGCGAGAAGACTTCTATAAAGGTCTTATATGGCAAGTGGGAGACGGAAAAACGATCAAATTCTGGATTGATAAGTGACTGGCTGAAAGTCGTCGTGCCAAATCAAAATATAAATCCCTAGTTACACAACTAGTATAGCTGGTAAGTCGGGGTCGTACCCAAGAGACACTTGTAATTCAGAGTAATATTGTTATCAACTTAATAGTAAAAAGGGGGATTTTTGGATTTATTAATCTAACACTAAGGAATTTAAAGCAAAATAATTAAACAAACAAGGCAAAGATTGAGTTTTTTAACAATTTAAGGAAAACAATCCTATTCAAAAATCCACTTTCATCATCAAGTTACTGATCATAGATTCAAACAAGATATTTTCTTTGGTTATTCCTATCCTGATCATATATAATAAACAAGCCAACGGGTCATGTAAATACTTAATATCAAAACAAACATGAAACACTCATGAATAATAATGATATTAGCAATAAGAGCAAGGATATGCATGATACATGCAAATTGAGTTCCAACGAGTCAAACAATAAGCATGCAATCAAATCTCTTTCTCAATGGTTTTAGTCCAACGAGTCCTAAAACATTGAGTTGCTACAAAGATTAGGTTTTGCTACGAGAAAACCTAGATCTAGCAATAGAGAGTATTAAACTCCAACAAGTTAGCTAGACCTGAAGGAATCAATACAATCAATATAAATTATGCACAAGAGAATTGAAATAACATGTAGAAATAAACCTGGATTGTAGAATCTCACAATAAACTTGAATCAGAAAGCTTCAACTTGAATAGAATTAAGGGAGTTTAGTTCTCCATAGGGAGAATACAAACTAGAATAATAGAAATTAGGTCTAAGAGATGTGTTTCAAACAAAGTCTGTCAACTAGGCTTAAAAAGACAACTAAAAATACGATAGAAAAGATATAATTAAAAACAAGTAAATATAAGCTCGAAAGATATTCGTGCGCGAGCAGCTCAGATGGGCCGCGATCGCCCTTTTGGATGGCCGCGATCACGACCTAGATTAATTCGACCAGGCGAGTCGATGAAAAGCCGCGATCGCCGATTTGGATGGCCGCGATCGCGGTTCTTGTCCTTACAACATTCTGACGGTACTTTCGGAGGCAGTTTTGACCCGCTTAGAGTTAGAATTTGAACTCGGAGTAAACACTAATTGTAGCTCTTCGAGTTAGCTTTCCAATGATACAAAATTCAGCTTCATCCGACTATAGTAGCTCCCGAAATAAGCGTCACAAGAAAATGGTGTCGAAACGACAACTCCAATGCATGGCCCTATTTTAAGCGTTCTTT
Organism: Fallopia convolvulus; assembly: GCA_964016875.1. NCBI lineage: Eukaryota > Viridiplantae > Streptophyta > Magnoliopsida > Caryophyllales > Polygonaceae > Fallopia > Fallopia convolvulus. The sequence goes on along the minus strand of OZ024727.1, from coordinate 52,109,479 downwards.
TCCACAACCTCTTGGGCTTTAATGATCATCATTAGTGGCTTGAATATCCTTGGAAAAGACACTTGAATACTTCCAATCTTGAATCCTTCAACTTAACCAATCCTTGCTCCTCAAACCGACCTAAAAACACGAAAGCACAAGAGTAGACACCGAAATGCAAAAACTACGAAAACTAAGCAAAACACATGCAACTACCTAAGATTTAAACATAAATATGCCCTTAAACTAACACCTAAATGCATGCTATCAATAAGTGGTGGCTAGGAGGTCTGCTTCGCCCTCATGCCAAGAATCCAACGATGGTTGATGAAAATGCAACAGTTGATAAATGGATAACTAGCGACCATAAATGGAAAATAGATGAATTAAAACAAATCCTCCTGGAAGACACCGATCCCGGATAATTATACCCAAGATAGGCTATATTGGGCTCTAAGTAAAAATGGATGGTTTTCTACCTCCTCTGCAGTTGATTTAATTACAAACGTAGAGAGACAAACACCGAATATAAATCATTGGATGTGGAAACTAGATACGTATCCGAAAGTTAAAAATTTTCTCTGGAAAATTGACAATAATGGACTCCCTACGAAAGCAAGACTAAGAGACAAACAAATCATAACACCAAGAGGTTGCACATTGTGTCAATGTACCCATGAAGATACAACTCACCTACTTACAACCTGTCCATATATGATTTACATAGTAAATAAAGTGAACACAAATATTACAAATATCATTAAAGGATATGATTCCCAAAATAAAACGACAAGAATAATTCTAAATGACCTTTATCAAATTCTTAGAAAAAAGGAATTCACATGTTTGGCTGTTATATGGTGGAGCATTTGACATCAAAGTAATAAATTAATTTTTCAACATGACCAATGTGATGGCATTACAGATTTGACAAGCTATATTCAAAATCAAATTAAAAATTGGGAAAAGGCAGCGCATTAGACTGAAGATGAAGAAACCACAAGAAATCTGCAATCAAGGAAGAGAAGAAATGAATCAATTATACATAGAAAATGGCAAAACCCCAAACCAGGCTACATAAAAATTAATGTTGATGCTTCTAAGCTGTCTAATGGTAATACGTTAGGAGCAATCGTTATAAGGAATCATCTTGGTCATGTAATAAACATCATGACAACGTCCTTTGGTAAAATCTCCGTCCTCAAGGCTGAAGCTCTCGCTCTTCGGGAAGCAATCCGACATATGAAGAATACAAATCTCAAGAATGTGAAAATTGAGGGAGATAATCTCCAAGTCATTAATGTCATTCAAGGGAAAAATCACTGCCCTTGGGAGATTGAGCTTATAATTGTTGATATCCTTGTCTCCATTTATAGAAAGTTGGAAACTAGGATGTCACGATTAACCATATTTCTAGGGATCGAAATGTTGTGGCCGATAGAATCGCAAAATTGGGCCCTGTTGTGAGTTTAAAGACTCACCCAGAACTCTTAGTTCTCATCCGCAAGATGCTCTAGGGCGACCCTTTCGAAGTGTGCTCCCTAGACCTGTCAATCGGGTCGGACGGGTCGGGTTCGGGTTTCGGTATGTCGGGTTCGGGTCAATTTCAGGTCGGGTCATTTCGGGTCACAAATTTATCGGGTTCAAACAGGTCGGGTCACTACGGGTTTGTTGCGGGTTCGGGTCGGTCAACGGGTTAAATAACTTGGGTTTTCCTATTTATTTTAACAGTTTATTTGTTATTTTTTAGTTAATTTTTTTTCATTCTCGCTTATTTACCTAAAAAGTTATAGTATAATCTAACTTGAGCCTAAATATAAGGATTTGGATTTTGGACACAAGACGCTCAAATTTTATATTCATTAATATTAATATTTAATCATAAAGTGGTATCTCACTATTTTAGGAACATTTTTGTATTGGCTCAAAAAAAAGGAACATTTTTGTAACCAATCATGTGTTAGACTAAGGGGGTGAATCAGCACAATGACAAGTCCCAATTTCACATTCATGGTGCTTGGTGGCAGAAGAATTTCAACAAGAAATGATTGACCTCAAAGTTCAAATCGTAAGAGATTCAAAATTGATTATGAAGAAAAAATAACACATGACCTCATAGAGTTCTTGTATGCATATACTAGGAAACATATATCAATTCAGAATAGGAAAACATACAATCCACGTATTATTAAAAAGTATGGTATTCCCCCATTTTTTTTATATATTTCAGCTTTGATAAAGTCATAATCATTTATGTAACCTAGAGCATCTTTAATCCATTGACTATTAATAATTTTAATTGGTTACTACTAATCGTTTGCCAAAACCTTGAGAAATATATATACATCTTTTTCGGAGATATTAACTTATAACATCTTCAACTAATTGGTTTGTTTAATGTTAATAATCTAGAAAATTAGTTTTTCAAGCAATCGATTGGAGTCAAGTCCAACTATTGATTAGAGGAAGGAACGAGACTGCAACCAAACTTGACTTAGTGTGAATTTTTTTCACCATTCTCGCTTTTTAGTTTGACCCAACGGGTTGAACCAAACCCGGTCGGGTTTGACCCAGAAATTTCTCGGGTCATCGGGTTCGGTTAAAATCGGGTTTCGGGTTAATTTTTTCGGATTATGACCCAAAAATTTTCGGACGGGTCGGGTCGGTTTTTCGGTTCGGGTCATATTTTGACAGGTCTAGTGCTCCCTAATTCTTACCTAATTAAAAAAAAAACATTTTGAAGTGCCGTGTATTTTCCTTGTCAAATAAAGTACAGTGGTTTACAGTTTGGTGCGCCGAAACGCGTCGTTTAGACTGGGACAGAAATATGCGAGTGCTACCGTCGACGGACTTCCGTCGTTTTGGCTCTACTTTCCCTTGATTTGCACGTTCTACTTTCGCTTCTACAGTATATTGTTCAATTGGGAACCATAGCCATGGCGATGACTGTTGAAGGTATGCCTCTTTAAAGATTCATCCGCACTGATCGGTTGATTTCAACCAGCGACTCTCCACACCTGCGATCCCAAATATTCTAGGTTCAGTGTGAAATTGGATCAGTTGATCGTTGAATTTGGAAATTTAAGGGATTAGGGTTAAGGTTTAGGCAATAGCTCTCGCGAACTTCTAATTTCCAATTCTTTGGTACAAACAATTGCGTAGTGGATTGATCACTTGAAATTCCAATCATTAGATCAGTAAAACGAAGTTGTTTATCGGATTTTTTCATTTTTACTTATCCAAAATCATCATACAAGTCTTCGTTACCTCAGCGAGAAAAAAAATTGGTATCTATACATATAACCTGCTGCTTCAATTGCAAAGCCTTGTCATGTTGACGGCATAATCTGTTTCTTGGATTCATTCGTCTCATTTGAAATCTCCAAGAGTATGCTTTCTGAAACTGGAATAATTGTCATGATTTTTTTGATGAAAATGACACCTGTCTCAGATTCCTTACACTCAAAATATATCTGCCGTTTTTTTTCCTGCCAACTACAACCGGCTCAAGATTTGTATCTGCATTTTTTTATTGGTTATTTTCTGTTGTGAATTTACGCTCTATGATTGCATATTGTGCTAACTGTTGGTTCTACCTTGTTGCTGTGCTGGCCTTGGACTTTGCCATGGTGATGTATTTTGGCAGTGTAAGTTGGCCGATCGCGAGAATTGCTTTTCTGTATTTGTTAATTGTAGGAGAACAGAATTGCTCTAACACAAAGTGCAACAATTTGCAGGCTTGCTGGGCTTGCTTTTATGTTCTCCTCCAGCATCTTGCTTCAAATAGTGGTACGCTTTTATTAGAGAGTTCATAATATTTACTTGATTACTTCTGAATGTAGACCCAGAGTTGTTCTAATCACATAGAATTATTTGGGTATTTGCTTACTAGCTAGTGCTGAGAGCTCAGAAGTGAGATTATGTAAAGCTGTGTGAATGCTGATTTTTGTTTTCCAAGCATAAGTAGCACAACATTCAAAATGTAGAATGGCTATATGAGATTTAGTTGTATATCTCAATGAAATATGATGAAGTTTGTTTTATGATGTTGGCTTCACGAGCATATGTAAATGTGGTGTCACATAGAATTATTTGGGTATTTGCTTACTAGCTAGTGCTGAGAGCTCAGAAGTGAGATTATGTAAAGCTGTGTGAATGCTGATTTTTGTTTTCCAAGCATAAGTAGCACAACATTCAAAATGTAGAATGGCTATATGAGATTTAGTTGTATATCTCAATGAAATATGATGAAGTTTGTTTTATGATGTTGGCTTCACGAGCATATCTTTTCTGTTGTAAATGTGGTGTCTTGCCTCATGTGGCAAAGGAGCATATAAGTGTTCTGAATGACAAGAGCTTGTTTGATAAGAGAGTGGTCTATAGGGGTTGAAACTAGAATTCACTTGTCCACAAGCTTATGTTACACAACTGATGTGGGGAAAATTGTGTTCAATAATGGAATGAATTAGTCTACATTCTCTACTGTCAATTTTGAATTATTGTGTGCCTTCTGTTAGTAGTAGTTTCATTGGCATGAAGATTGGGATGTTTCTTTCCTTTGCTTCAACATATTGGGTGCTTGTATTTTTTGATTTAGTTGCACGAAGTTACATGTGCTATGATATTAACTAATGAGAAGAAAAAGAAACTTTTTAAGGCCAATTAACATCCAATACTCCAGTAGCGATCCAACAAATTTAGTTGATAGATTCAAATTTGGAGAAATGAATAGACATGATGGAAGCACAACTTTGTGGGACTTTGCTCAAGTGTTGGAAGCTTCTACATGGTTTTTTTAAAATAATAATGATATAAGCTGGGCAAGGAAATTTGCTCTTGTATTAAGCATTCTTTTGCAGGAAGCTGTGTTTTTCTTCTATGTATAACAATATACCTGTTGAGATGTCATGTCCAAGAATCCCTAGATCATCGTTTTTCTTTTTGGTGTTGCGTATAACTATATAAGTATATTTTGTGAACTAGAAACAGTATTTAATTATACAAATATATGACCACCTCTGTTATTTTTTCTCAATGATAAATCCTGAACAAAATGGTTGGATGTCCTACTTTGGTGTTTTTAGGGAGAATAATGGCTGAAAGAGACCCACTGATTTTCACCTTGTATTATACTCTGTTTGGTCTATAGAGCCGTGCACTTATCTCCTGCCCTTTAAGTGTTGAATGTCAATTCCATGCGTATCCTGATGAGTGTGAGTTGAAGGCTTGGATTTAGAACTTGGAACTCAGATCTTTGGATATTGTGGGGAATATTCGAGCTACTCTAGATTCACTGCAATTTATTGTTATGTTTTTCTAACTCTAATTTGGTGTTATGGCAGGCATGTGCAATATATAGTAACTGGTGGCCACTGTTATCAGGTGTCTTCATTTATCCTAAAACACAACTCTTAAGGATTTCCCTTGACTTTACACTGATTATTGCTGTTATCTTTTCAGCTCTCATGTATGTGCTGGTTCCGATGCCGTGTTTGTTCTTTGGTGGCGGGTCCACTCAGTTCTTACTAAGTCGTGATGGTGGGGGGTAAGCATATTGTCTTCATGAAACTAATACCCCTTACTAGTAATGATTCATGCTCTTTAATGGGGGAGTACACTATGCTTAGTGTTTGACTCATCGGGGTTGAGTTGGAATTTTCTCATCCCGTCTGTGTTTGCTTGGTTGTGTTGTTTTGCTTCGTAGACTTGTACTTTTTGGGTCTATCTGAAGCATACTCCTATGTTTTCTTGGGGGTATAGGTGCGTACATCTTAACCCCCAAACCACGCGCTTGCGGGATATTACTGGGGACTTTCTGTTTTTGTAAGCTCGGCTCATGCTGCAATATTTTTGGTTGGGTAGGCATGCATTAAGTCAGATAATGCTTTTCCAGGAATAATATGAGTGAGTAAACTAGGTGATTCTTCCTACAAGGAAAACACCTTTCCTCAGGCGTTTTTGTACAACATCACCTGAATCCATTTTATTTGTTCTTTGGGCATTTACAAACCTACTAGTTTTGTTCAAAAGTATGGAAATCAAAAGGGAATATTGATAGTATAATCTGAATGAGCATTGATAGACTCTTGTTCAAGTGCAAAATTGTGTGGAAACTAGAGCATGAGTTGAGAAAAAAAAAATGTGACACTGGACAAAATATATTTCCTTTATGTTTTTTTCATTTCCATGGTTACCTTTAGGATCTGGATGTGTTTGCATTACATAGCTTAGGAGAATAGTCTTTCTGTTAAATTTTAGCATTAAATCACTGAGTGATTTTAGGTAGATAAGTTGATTATTTTTTGAACTCAAGTCTTGTTGTATACTTGTCCAAACTATGATTTTGAATTTCTTATGACATTATTTCTGGTGTGGTCAATTGTTAATCTGCTTCACTTTTCAAGCCTACTATTTCTTCCTAGACCATCTTCCTTGATTGAGGGTTCAGCCTCTGAGGGGCATAAAATTACAATCTGCTTATTAACAATTACTACCAGTTTTGCTCAAAAGAATGAAAATCAAAAGGGAATTTTGATAGTATAATCTGAATGAGCATTGATAGACTCTTGTTCAAGTGCAAAATTGTGTGGAAACTGGAGCATGAGTTGAGGAAAAAAAAAATGACACTGGACAAAATATATTTCCTTTTATTTTTTATTTCTGTGGTTTTGAACCTTTAGGATCTGGATGTATTTGCATTACATAGCTTAGGAGAATAGTCTTTCTGTTAAATTTTAGCGTTAAATCACTTAGTGATTTTAGGTAGTTAAGTTGATTATTTTTGAACTCGAGTCTTGTTGTATACTTGTGCAAATTATGATTTTGAATTTCTTATGACATTATTTCTGGTGTGGTCAATTGTGAACTTGCTCCACTTTTCTTGCAATCTATACCTCAATTTCTAAAGTATTTGATATTTGTATGGGTTCCAAACAAAACAATACATCATTTCATGATACATAGTTTGTTGTAGAGTGGAGAAAACATACTTTGTGGAAGTAGCTGTATGTGAGGCTCCTACCTTGTGGATGAGTTATAGAACAACTGCTGCCTTTGGCACCTTGTGCTTTTTTATTTCATTGGTTGTAAGGATTACAATATTGACATTTACTTGTAGCTTTCCTGGAGGAATAATCTTTTATAGCTGCCACTATGTTTTTCCCTACCATGGATAAGTCGTTTTATATATTAATCTGTTATAACCTTCTTTCACTAAGGCCTATTGACATTCACGGAGTGAAAAGAACTGCTTTATCCCCCACCCCCTACCTTGTGGATAAGTTGTTCTAATGATGTGTCTCTGATGCATAAATTAAGCTGAAAAGGTGTTTTCTTTTCAAAGTTTGTCCTAGAAACTGTCCCCGACGAATGAATTTGTGAATACAAGTGCAGAGGTACAAAGTTAATAGTTTGCAAACTCCTATGGATAGTGGTGACTTAGTCTCCTTATATTAACTTTAGATTGTCGAGATCGTAAGTATAATGAAACGAATTAATTAGCTAAGCCATCACAAGTGTAATGGTAAGCCCTTGTATTGATTTACCTCGGTGAGAAGGATCCCTTCTATCTGTTTGTAAATGGTCATGCATAGCTTCCTCCAAAGCGCTCCCTCCACCCCCAAAACAGGAAAGAATAGGGAAAGAAAAAATTGTGCTCCGAAAAGTGCGACTTGGATCTTGTGCTTGCTTTGGAGACTGGACACATTAGAAAGCTTAACAAGAGTATTTAGTACACAATATCTCTAACCCAATAATGTTATATGACTAATATATATGATAACTTTTTTCGTGTTTCTAATCATCTTCTCATATCCGACCACATTACTTTGTTTCATCTCTACTTTGCCTCCTCTCTTGCAGATGGGTTGATGCTGCAAAGTTCTTAACAGGAGCATCAGCAGTAGGGAGCTTTGCAATCCCTGCTATCCTTCGGCATGCCAATATGATTGAGACTGGGGCCATGTTCATTGACTTCACCGCTTTCTTCATCTTCATATGCACTGTCCTCTGCTTCCACCGTGCTAGCCTTGATGACGATTGGTGATTAATCATAACTGAAGAGCCTAAGAATCGCGTATTGTGACAAATGGGTGTAGATTCATAAAGCGAGATCCCTCTTTTTTATTACTGATGTATATTCAAGAGCAAATGCTTATATATTTATGTTCCTAATTCGTTACAAGAACGTTTCGGTAGCGTGGTCCATGGGGACCTCTTCTGTAACCTAATTTCTTCATGCAACTTACCTTCAAAAGAGACAGAATTTATGTAACTAGTTTTATTTGTGGAAAAGATGTTTCCATGTGATATCTTTGTCACAGGAATACAGGATAAATGTATCTATGAGCTGGTGTGTGCATTGTTGACTGGTCTCTTCACACTTCTTCTGCAGGGCTCCTATTTCGCATGCGGGAATGAAATAGACATCGATTATGGCCTTTTGCCCAAAAGCAGAGGCCCCCATTAAACAAGAGACTTTTCTTAAGGGGACAAAGGTGAACGTCTTTCCAATATCCCTATTCTTTCACTGTTTGCCCGTACAAAAATTCTATGCAAAGATCCGCTGAATCTGAGCTGTGTCATATATCTTTGGTCTAGAGATTGAAAAAAAAACCTACTACGTAGTTATGGTAGTGTCTATTTAATCCTCCATTGTTGGCAAAATTGATAGAATTGGAAAGAACAAGGAAGGTTGGATATGGTTCCAATTCCAATTAGCAGAAGAAATTGTCCTTTGTAGGGTGTGATGGGCAGTTTGATGTGTTATTTTCTTTATTGCCAGTCAAAATTCAATTGTAGTTGGGCTTTAAGCATCCCTTGTAGTCTGTGATGGGAACTTTGATGTGTCATTTATCAACAAAAATGAAATTAGCCACCCCTTGTAACACCCACATCCATTTCACTCATCAAAATATCAAGGCAATGTATAAAAGTTTGAATATGCCTTCACTGAATTGAATCTAAACACTAAACATGCATCAGCAGCAAGGCCTATTTATAGAGTAGAAATTTTACACCTTTTTTGTAATGTTTGATAAAGTTTTTTTTTTTTAATCAGAAAACGGATTTTTTTTTTTTTATAAAGGATTAATTATTGTGGCCTTGTGGGCATGGGCGGACACATGGAGGAGGGGGTCCTGCAGGGTCCGATGCCCCTCCCTCTTTGGATAATATTTATATTATAAATGTTTAGGAGATATATGCTACAAGTATTGCATGTATGTTTTGTGTGAATGTTAATCTTAGCTTTTTGGGCATTAATTTTATATTTTTGTTTACATAATTGTATTAATTATAAGATGGAAGCTAATTTATGCAAAGTGTATCATAATTTTATATTTTTGGCCATTAATTTTATAATTTTCAGTATATATAATTGTATTATAAGTTGGAAGCTAATTTATGCAAAGTGTATCATAATTTTCAATGCAAAGTATTGAAATTTAATTGTAAAGATTAACAAAAAATAACAATGTTAGTTGTATAAGATATATCATGGTCATTTTTGTATTATATCATGGTCATTTTTGTATTATATCATGGTCATTTTTGTATATGTTATACTTATAAACATATATTAATGTTAGTTGTATAAGATTAACAAAAAATAACAATGATTGATGAAATTTTGAGTCTAAATTAATGACATCATTTTAGTCAGCAATCATTAAAAAATAACTTACAAGTTTGACCAACACAATAGTTACACTCAAATAATGATCATCCTTGGTCGGCAATCAATAGTTATACTCGTTTAATTCAACTGAGTTTCCAGGCGACGACAATGACGAATACATGCAATGATCATCCTTGGTCGCTAATAATGCTTGTGAGTTGTGACTTATGTCACTTGTCAAGTTGTCATTGTGTTTGACTGCTGTAAAATGTTCAAGTTTTTTGAATTTTCAAGCCTGATTAGGATTGGGTGGACTCCTTGACTATTTTAAATTTACATTAAAAAATAATTTCATTTTCTCAAAAAAGTTCGTTTTATGAACTTAATTGGCACTCCTAGCAAAATCTTTGTTGTTCCCTCACCCCTCCTCTCTTTATGGGGCGATGTTGACATTGAAGCTTTAATTTCACTCTCCTTTTTGTGAATTGAAAATTTTGTTCTTATAACCTCTTTATTATCTAGATCTTTTTTTTTGTGAAGGGCACTGCCCACGAGAGTCGAACCGATGACCTCTGGATACTATTTTTGGAGGCTTAATCGATTGACTAGATGCCCGAAGCACTGTAAATTAATTCTCTACTAGATTGTAAACTCTCATTTCACCACAATAAAATTGATTATATATATATATATCAATTCGATTCGACAAGTCTCTCTTCATTGAAAGAGGAAGAGCGGAAAAGGAAACTAAAATATATATATATATATTGTGTGTGTGTGCGCGCATTATTGTTATTGAAAATGCATGTACAATTCTTTGTATTATGTAAGTTTTTTTTTTTATACTCTATGTGCATCGTTTCCCGATATTAGTATACGTATTTTGTATCACCAGAGCCAGGGGCGGAACCAGGAATTTAGTTTTGAGGGGGTCAAAATTTTCCCATGTAGTAAAATATTTTATTTAAAAAAAATTACAGAATGCTGAAAAACATTAAAAAAGCCTCAAGATTACAATGCATAACTAAAACTTTTTAAATCAAGGAGACTGTTTGTGGGAGTCGAAACATAGACTTAATGATACTACATCTTATCTCATTAACTAGTTGTTCGAAGATACTACAATAACTATTTAAAATATGCATTCAATCTTTATTATACGATACTCAAATATTTTAATTAATATAACCTATTCTGTTAAAGGCCTCGGGTTCAATTACAATATGAAGATATGAAATTTAACAAAACATAGAAGTATTTTGACTATGTAAATGACATGTAAAAGTAGTTTGCATATATCTAATTTTCAAACGCTCATAACTTTTTGCTCGAATATCGGATCAGGGCGTATAATATATCAAATCGAAGCTCTCAAAGAAAGGAATACATATACTAAAAAAAATTTGGATTGGGGGGGCCATAGCCACCTCCCGCCCCCATATAGTTCCGCCAATGACCAGAGCACTCGTTCTCACTCAACCAGACTCGAAATCAACGTTGTGTTATTTCACATACCCTAAGCATAGCATTCGACATTATAGACATCTGAACAAAAACATGATTGATACGCACAAACCTAATTGCAATAATTCAAAACTACATATACGTATACGTATATATCCTCGTATCAATAATAACGTACTCCATGACATTAATGAAAGCAACTTTGAGTTATAATCCCTCAGTTAATCTGAAAATCACGCAATAACTTAAAAAAAAGATAGATAGATTTGGGATTCAGATTTTCAGATGATCAATTGGTGTGAGTGGAAGAATTGATCATCCCATTCCCACAAGGGCATGTCATTCACATTATCCTCCTCATGGACAATGCTTAACCAGCTACCATCATGTTGAGTTGTTTGGTTCATATGATCTTCCCTAGTAGTGTTTTGATCGTGACCATCGTCTGATGAGGACAGATTGTCTCTTGTGCACCCACTCGTATCTTTTGTCATCATAGCCGTTGGAGGGTTTTGTAACTTTTGTTGATGAGAATGAGATGATGTTATAATTGGTGGCGTTGGCGATCTCTGTCTTATTGCTCTGGCCACGGACGATGAAGATGATGGTCGCCTGTCGAAAGAGCGTATACATTTGGATCGTATGTACACTCGACATAGACTGAATTCAAATCGTAGCTGCAAAATCATCATATGTGCGCGCGGTACGTGTTAGCTAGATCAAGTATAGTCAAGTGGCATGGTCGTTATAGGTACTTTACACTGAACAGTCTAAACTAGGAATGTTAGTTCAACATAATATATGACTAGCGAGAAATGGAAAGGCTTTTTGAATATAGAAGTGAATGATTGAGTCTCTCATATATGTTAGACTTGAATGCTTATAGACGTGCAACTAGCTAGAATTGAATGTTTGTACTTACATTCAAAAAGGATTTTAGAGTGCGACATGAGAAATGCAAATATGACCGACATTAAGAACATTCATAAATGAAATTGAGAAGAATTGAAGAAAATTATGTATATCTTCTAATCCATTGAGTTTAGAACATGGCCGGTAAACAATACTTTTATATTAAAGTGGCAGGTTTGGACAACACATGTAACTTGACGCCTGACCCAATTGGGTATGTGGGTTCAGAACATGGACTCAGTTCTGGAGTGAGGAGCCGAGTAGCCCGTCCAACAAACCCTATTTATATTTTTATTTATATCTATATACCCTCAATATAAATCTCAAGGGGTTGGTCTAGTGGAGCAAGACATGAATCGTGTCCTTGGATTGGGGCCCTAAATTTTTTCTGACAAAAAAAAAATGTACCCTCAATATGTATTTATATTTTAATAATTTTATATTTTCATTTGTTGTAATATAATATCTAGTATGTTTTGCCAAATAATATATAATTTTTTATACATTATTAGCTAAACAAGATTTCTTTTGAAAAAAGAAAAAAAATACGGGCGGCTCAGCCCCTAAATAGGTATGTGCAAGGTATTGGACCCGGTCTGACCCGAACGAGTGGACCAAAAAATGGTATTGAGCCCGGCCTATATCCGATCTGAGCCCTATTTGATAGGTCTATTTTGTACATAGTGCACGAGAACTGACTTTGACAAGGGAATTTGCCATGAAAATGTTTTGATGTCAATTTCAAAATCTGCCATTCAAAATCTTGATATATCGGATGACCAAAAAAAATCTTGATATCAACCAGTCAACCAACTAATTAAAGTACTAAACGCTTAATTTTACAACTTGGAGCAACCTAAAACTGCTAACGTTACCGGCCATCACTTAACTAGATAGGTTAAAATGCCTAGAATATGTAGGTTAAAAGGGCATTTACTTGACAACAAATAGTTTTTAAAAATGGTGATTGCATGCATAAGACAATACCTAATGCACTAATGCTTGATTATGAGTCTTTTAAGATCTTAAAGCCGATGTCTATCTGATCGTACAGTACGTAGGAAATGAATCAATTCCCATATATATACTCTGTATAACCTAGCTAAATAAACCCTTCATAGCAGTGCAAATCCACCATTCCACTTTCGATATGCCATTAACACGGTATCTAGAATCAAGTTGGCTAGACATATATAATATAATATGCCATATTAGTAAAACGATTTTTTTCTTAGGGCATAAGTTAAACTCCTCAACATGGTAAGATTTTTATAAATTTGTAATTATTTAGGATTAATTAGATTTTATAAAAGGGTTTATTAATTTCTTAATATGGTTTTAGTTTCCTATATTATTATGCTTAACCTATGCCCTTAGGACATAGGTTAAAAAAACGTTAATAAAATAATAATGAGCATATATATAACCTCGATTCTATTTCCCTTATAATATATATGATCGATCAAGTAATGCAACTATATCTATATCACTTATAAATAGCCAAGAAAAAAACAAATTTACTATAGTGTGCCTCCTAGGGGTACATTCATTGAGAAAATTTTGATTATATTTAATATTTTTCTAGATTAATATAATTGTTTTATAAAATTTATTATTTTCTTTGTAGAGTGCAGTTTCAAAATCGATCATGTATAGGGCCGGCACACCATAGAAAAACCGCTAAAAAGTTATAAGAGTTGGTAATTAACACATAAAGAATTAATGACATAAATACGTACGTACCAAAGGTTGTGTATCTCCATGTTGAATGGCTCGATACTCGTTCATCTTCCAATTGGTTTTGGAGCCCGGAGCTCGACCTTTGTAGAACACCAATGTTCTCTTTTCTCCTATGACAACTCGTTTCTCAGACGAGTAGACATATCCAGATGTTCCGGCCGCCTTCCAATATCCCATATCCGTGAGTCGATTGGGTCTTCCTCCTAGCGCTTCCTTCTCCGGTCTCCGTACGAAGAAGAACCATTGTTGTAGCTGAGGATCCTGTTGACACTGTACTCCTGATAGCTCTGTACGTAAACAGTACGTAAATTTTGTTTTTAGGGCAAAAAAACAAGATTCTATGTAACACGATTACAACAACATCATCGTCCAGTAAAATCCCGCTCCAGTAGGATTTAGGGGTTAAGATATAACACAAAAGTATTTTTTAAACTATATATATCATCGTAGAAGCCAGTTTTATCGAATTGTTTGTCATTAATATATGTATAAATCCCTCGTATATTTCGCCTTAGAAGACAATATGATACCAAATGAATTGATCCTATACAATAACAATTATACTAGAAACAGCTAGATGCATCAACCTTCATTTTGATTTAAAAAATAGTTGGCTCGATCATTTGAGTTCAATTGTATGTACGTACACATTTCATGTAAAATAACAATATCCATAGACAAATTCATAATTTTATATCATAATGTGCGGATCTTGTTATTATACATGAAACGTACATGTATATGGCTTGGCTTCGACTGCTTTTGTTTCCAACAAGCGTCCTGGTATTTAATACGGGTCGATCAACTCAAACGAGCCAACTATTTTTTAAATTAAATCATTCTAGGGTTAACATGCAGATTGATGATCAAGTTTCAAGACTACCTAATTCATATGTATAATAAGAAAACTAGTCTCACATATAAAATATATCCATTTGCATTAATCATGTAAGCTAAATATCTATAAATGAATACATACGAGGTAGATCCCATGGATCGTGGTTATAGATATCTAGATCGGGGATGAGATGTTGGAGTTGGTTGTTCCTCCTCCCTTGAAGCTTCTCGCTTAAGTAAAACCCGACGAGCTCTTCCTCCGTCGGGTAGAACCGAAACCCTGGTGGAATCATCCTTCTTGCTCTCGAATCTCGATCGATTGGCCAATTAGTGCCTTGATCAATCAAGTTTAGGTTGGAGTAGAATATACAAAAGCAAGTGGAATAATTTCTTTGGATTATTGTGCGTTGGAGTATCTCTTTGTGGTTTGTGGGAGGATTTTTAACCACAAGGTCATGTATGGAAGAGGGTTTTGTGTTTGCATATAGAGAGAAGAATATTATGAATGTGGAAAATGGAGAGATTTATACTAATTAATAATTGTACATTTCTTTTTTTTTTGGTAAACAGAGTGGTAATCCATTCATGGGAAAAGCGGGCTACACAAGGATTAAGCGGGGGTAGCCCTCCCCCTAATATCGTCTAAAAGAAGGGTATAAATGCCCGTAGGGGGTTCATTCAACACATGTAAGCCCAGCGGAAAGGAAAAGGTTAAGCTAGTCAGGGAGTCGGCGATGGAGTTCGCTTCCCTAAAGACATGTTGTTGAGCCGGGTATTCCAGCTCTTGTTGAGCAAGTCATGGCATTGTGACGCCAGACTAAAGTGGGGATGGCACGGTGCGAGTCTTCTGCTAATGAGGTTGATGGCGAGGCACAAGTCAGACTCAAGGTGGATAGATTGGAACCCCATGGCTTAAATCTGTACTTGGGTATATATGAATGAGTTGGGCCTTCAGGCAACTTTATAGTCAAACGATTAAGTCTTTAAGAGAAGTACCCAGAGGTCCCAGTTCGACTCTCATGTGCATGTAGTATCCTTAAAAAAAATATGAATGAGTTGGACAACTGTAACTCCATAGGTGAAATAGTCTCTCTCAAACTCAGCAAATCATTAACTTGTAGTATTTAATTAACAGTGACACACGAGAAATTAAGAGAATTTTACACGTCTTAATGAAAAATTGCAAGGTCTTACCATGTCGCAAATATCACTTTTATACGGCTAGATTACAACAGAAAAAAAAAATACACTTAAATTAGAGCGATTTTCACAATTTCATCCATAAATTTAAGACACAATATCGATTAGAGGATGAATCATGATTAGTTTTTCCCCAAAGAATCACCCACAACCTTTTTGTGCTTAAAATTTATCTTTTTTAATAAAAAATACTATCAATTTATTCCTAAAATGTTAATGTAATTAATTAAATTGAGTTTGATGAATTGAATTGGTGGTTTCGGATAGTTAATATTTTGCAAGGGAAGCAATAAAGTTTAGTTAAATCTAATTTGTTGGTGATTAACTATTTGTTTTATGAAAAAATTGCATTTAACCACCCTTTATTTTACACTTGTTGTAATTAACTACCCTTTATATTTTTTTCTATACTTAACCACCCCTTATTTGTAAATATGTGTATTTAACCACCCATTTTGATGAAAAACGTTATTTTCTTCGTGAAATTAAAGTAAATCACATTTTTTCCTTTCTTTTTTAGTTTTATTTACAATAAATAAAAGAATTTAGCAATAAATTGAGCTTGAAATGTCATTATCATTGGATTTCGGCCTACATCTCAATCTTTTGAATCTCGAGTCGTCGCCCATCAACTTAGACACAACCGACTCCAAGGGACGCTCAAAGTCGTCAAAATAAGATCCAAAACCCAAGGTCTTTGCATCAGCGAAGTGGTGGTTCTTCTTCGCCATTGGAGATGGAGTGAAGAAATTATTACTGAGGAAATTAGGCCAGAGTTGCAAAAATCGATTGGCGTATTGGAACTTAAAAAGTGTCAATTATGATATTTTCTTTATTTATTTATTGTAAATAAAATTTAAAATGAAAGGAAAAAATATAATTTACTTTACTTAACGGAAAAAATGATATTTTTTGTTAAAATAAGTGATTAAATGCACGTAATTATAAATAATGGGTGGTTAAGCTTAGAAAAAAAATATAAAAGATAATTAATTGTAATAAATGTAAAATAAAAGATGATTAAATGGCAATTTTCCCTTGTTTTATCCTTATAGTTATGGATCAGCTCCCTAATAGACCTGTCATGTCAGTCACGTTGTAATCGCCCAACTTTTTTTCATGCTTTTTAGTTTTTTTTCTTTCTTTTAACTGAGATTTTATTGTTGTTGAATAGTCGTAAATCGTAATCCATATGCGACCAATTATGCAGCTACATTAGCACTCCTTGACCTATAGTGTCTAACACAAAAATAACTTTTATTTTTTTCCAAAACAATTTCCCACGCTCGCGGTGCATGATTGTTATTTGATCATTTGATCGTATGATATTATTATACGTATTTCTCCTAAATAGATCGTTTCCCTCGTACAAGAATCTATGTATATATATAAAAGACGCAAGGAATAAGACCAGCACGTTGCGTCACCTAGAATTTTTCTACGTATCGTTCCCACATTAAGCTATCTAGGATTTCGTCACATAGGATTTTTTATTTTGAGAATTTATATATATTTATATTATTTTAGAATAATATAGAAATATGATAAATTAATCTAGGAAAGATTCTATCTATAATAAAGATGTTATCTAATGTTAAATCTTAAGTATTAATGTTAATTATTTGATACGATAACTTATTTAACTTAAAAAGATTATATCTAAAATAAAATAAACAATAAAAGCATTAAATATTTGATAAAATATTATTGATGAATATTATTTATAATAATTTATTTAAGTTATTTTTTCTATCACAATATAAACTATTTGCCACATAGGAATTTACCATGTGCCACCTAGGATTTTTCGTACATGTCATTCTCACAATTTATATATATTAAAAAGATTCTATCTAGCATAAAATAAACTATATTATATATTAGGATAGATTCTGAGCATATAATTGATTATTAGTTGATTACATTATCTTTATCCATATATCTATTTCTATAAAAACTTCCTTAAATCAAATTATGATAAAACAAATCAAAAAAATTACAAGATGATATAAAATTACATTATCTATGTCTTTTTATCCATTTATGATATAAAAGATTTTTTAAAAATTAAATTTTGGTTAAAAAAATCTGTCTATAATTATATATTAAAGACATAGATAATGTAATTTTCTCACCATCGATCGGAAATCTCACCACCACCGAACTTCGGAGCCCCACCCTATGTTAACGAGTTTGCCGCCCTTGCTTTGCTTACCGACAAGATCCGAGCTCGTTAACCACCCAAATTTTCGATCTTTGTTCTTCAAATTCTCGTCCTAACGGTATGATTTCTAAACCCTAAATCTCTATTTGCATGATTCATGGTTTATAGGGTCGAAATTTCATATCTCGTAGCTAGTTCATATAGAAGATCGAATGGCATGTTACTTGTTGCTCAACAATGTTATTGCTTGATATATTGGTAGTTGGTATTTATTTCTATGGGTTTGTTCTTGCTTGATTTTCCATTGAAATTTGATTAAGAAAAGCATGAACTACTTTGTTTAGGAATTTTTTGATCTTCACCATTAGTTTCTTGGGCAATTTTAGCATGTTCAGGATGGGTAATTGAGCAAGTATGGGGTGTATATACCCGATTGTGTGTCTTACGTAGGATTATGACCGATGCATACTTGATTCATGGCTTAATTTTGGAGTAATTTACACTCGGAAATTCGTTACTGGTTCTCGTACAGGCTCGTTAACGACCTGCCCAGGTTTGTTAACGACCATGCGTATTATCAAAGCCTAAAAATCAGTCTAGATCCGTTACCGACCCTAGTTGGGTCGTTAATAAGGCATTCCGAGAGCTACTTCGAGACCAAGTATGGGGTCTCTTGTTTATTGATTTGAGTGGATCTTATCTTGGAAAATTCATTTTTTTTTGTAGGTCCACATGGCAAGTTCTAACCGAGCTGCAACCCGCGCCCAAAAGAAGAAAAGGAATCAACGGTCCCCATCTCCACCCCGCATGGACAACGTGATCTTGTGCACTCAAGGACAAGCGGACCGCTACAATGCCATACTAGACAAGGACTACTATACTAGGTGGTTCTCAAGGTCGAGTGCTAAGAAAATGAGGATCTATGATGATGTCAAGGAGGCCTTTGCTATTCTCGGTGTGCCTCACTTGTTGAAGCAGGAGAATGTACCACACTTCCCGACTCTCACATCCGAGTTCCTAGCCACTCTAGAGACAAGATTCCCGACGAAGACTTCGGAAGGACGAATCAGATTCCGGCTCGGTAACGTGAACCGTGAGTTTACTTTGGCGGAGTTCAATGCTATTCTTGAGCTCCCAAATCCTTCCCGAGAGTACAGCCTAAAGGACTACAAGGTGACAAGAAATTGGAGCTACATTACGGGGGAAGTAGAGCCTTCCAATGCAGCATTATCCGGGGCAAGCATCATCAACCCCATTTTTCGGATCATCCTCCGAGTCTTAGCCGCTACATTCTGGCCAAGGAGAGAGTTGAACGGCCAACAAGGACAGAAGTTGCATGCCTCTGCACCATCCTATTCGAGGTGCCCGCCCCATTGAACTTGGGGTATGAATGACTATATTATGTTGAGAAGTCGATCAAGTCGAAGGAAGTATGGTGCGGAAACTTGGTTAGTCTCTTAGCGACCAATCTTGGAGTTGATCTCACCCTCTACACACCGGCCCATGCACAATTACTCAACCGGAACTATTGGTTTAGCTCTGGTATTTTCACTCAGAGTCGGGATGGGTACACTACAAAAGTTCTTGGCCGAGATGTTGCACCCACTCTGGATAAGCTGGAGCTGCTGTATGTACCAAATTGGTACGAAGCATGGACGGGGCATGCATTCCCGTTGGAGCCCAAGCCACAAGATGTGTTAACACTTCGGCCATGTGAGTCCCGGTTTGAAAGAGAGGGAGACGAGATGGAAGTAGAAGATGGGACTGAAGAAGAAGCTACCGAGGGAGGTACAGAAGAGCTCAACATTGAGGAAGAGGACCTCGATACAGAAATTCTGGGCAACAATATCTTCGTTAACGAGCCTGTCTCATGACCACTATCAACGACCTCCTCAGCCCGAGTACACTGGATCGAGTATCCCACCTCCATGGGCCGAAGATCTTTCTTCTCAGATGCAGCAGCTTAATCTTCAGCAGACACATATTCATCGGAGGCTGGATAGATGGGAGAGTGTCTATTCTGCTCGCATGGCGATGGAGGATATGAGGCATCAACAGAGAGAGGCGGAGGATGCAGAGCGTTAGAGGACGATGTATGCCTTCATGGGGAACTTCGAGCATTATTTTCCACCACCTGGGCGCTGATTTAGTTTGAAGAGTGTTTTCTTTTCTGCTTTCAGGATCTTGTAAGTTTTTCTTTAGTTTTCATTTTTTTTGTTTTCGTTCTTTTGTTTTCTTATTATTATTTTCATTACAGTGGGGACACTGTAATTTTAAGTATGGGGTGGGAAAGGATAGAAAAGTTAGTGTCTTGTTTGTTTAGTGTCTTATGTGTTTTAAGTAGTTCTTTATTTCTTAAAAATCAAAAATCAAAAAAATTGAAAATTGAAAATTCCATAAAAAAATAGAGTTTTAGAATTGATAGATATCCTTTTTCTTATGGTTCTATGATAGTAGTTGCTAGCATGATCATATAATTCCTTGCAAGCATGTCTTTGAAAAGTATAGCCTGATTCTTGTTTTGAAATAGTTTTTATGAAGGAATAGCATATGATGAAATTGAGCATGTATACTTTTTAGTATAAGTGATGCAATCCAACAAAAATTGCTACCTTGTGAGTTATTTTTGGCCTTATAGGGAGAACATTCCCTCTTCTTTTATTGTGTGATTTACTCTCTATATGCATATTATCTCTTGGAATTGTGATGGTTATCTATTTCTTGAGACCTATATAAGATTTATAGTTCATTGCATGTGAAAATCATATGATAGAGAACTTATTTTTTATAAGCCTTACTAATCCATATCTACCTTATCATTATTCTTCTTTTGAAGCCAACTTTTAGCCTTTTAAGCCCTTTTATTTTTAGCTTCACAAAATTGTTCCCTAGCCGAGATAAGCTTGATCCTATTCGGGGATTAGGACTTAGATTGGAGAGGTTTGTTTTGTTGAGTAAAAAGATATGATTGGTTTTGAATTTAGGGATTTTTGTGAAGGGTAGATTGGAAGTCTTTTGGTTTATTTTGTAAAAAGAAAGATCTCTTGGTAGTAAAGGATGCACAAATGAAGAAGAGGAGTTGAAAAAAGTGCAGAAAACGAGTAGGAGTTAGCTGGTTAACGACCCTGCTAGTTCGTTAACGAGGCTGCGCAAGCATGAAAAAAAGAGTTGTAAGAAATGAAAAAGAAAAAGAAAAGGGAGAAGTAAGATGTGTATTGGTGTTTAAAGCGAAACCAGAGATTCTTTTGAGTTATTTTATGAGACTTTCTAGGATATGTTGGGTGAGTGAAGAGAAAAAGTGCATAATGAAAAGTGAGTTTGGTTGTTTTTATGAGAGTTTTGGTATTATATGTGAGTTTTTAGGAGTCTTTGATTCCCGGATATTATTAGCACCACATAGCCAAAATATTGTCATGCCTTATTGTCATTACCAAGCCCCATTACAACCCGGCCGAATGGAAGCTTCTATGAAGTTTTTCATTGAGCCTAAGTTCTCTTGATGATTTTTATGTGTTTTGACAAATCTTAGGTGGAGAGTTTGGTGATATAAGTTCCAATTTTTATGAGTTTTTATATATAAGATGAGTTGAGAGATTGAATTGATAAGCCCAAACACTTGAGAGTTGAGTGAAACACATATATCCCTTGTGAGGTTGGATTGTATTTTCTTATGTCTATTTGGTGTATATACATGTGATGACATTAATAGTCATTTGTTATTTTCTTCTATGTGTTGAAGTTGCTTTTTAGATGATGGCTATTTGCTTGATGAGTATGTTTGTTTGGTGTTGATTTTTGTTTAGTGATTGCTTGAGGACAAGCAAGTCTAAGTATGGGGTATTTTGATATTCATGTTTTTAGTGTAGTTTTTAGTATGTTTTCTTAGTTTGTTTAGATTAGTTTTAGTAGTTTTAGAGTTAGTTTTGTATGTTTTTGGATGAGTTTGCATATTTTGTGAAAAGTATGGAAGCTACTCCGTTTTGTGTCTTTTTGTAGGTTTTAAGAGAGAAAGAGCGCTTTTTGGAGCTGAATGGAGTACTATGGTGGAGGATGGAAGAATACGAAGATAAGAAGTCGAAGTCAAAGTTTTTAGAGTTGAAGAATTGAAGAAAACCAAATCCAGACTCGTTAACGAGGCTGTGAAGGGTCGTTAACGAGGCTTATAGATAGAATTCTTCGAGAGATCTTAAACACTACCGATCCTGTGCGGAAATCTATCTTGTTAATTCCGTGTCGGTAGGATTTTTTTATGAGTTTTAGCGTTATTATATTTTATGTTTTATGTCTTGTTATCTTTCTAGATTACCTTTCTATCTTTTTTAGGTTAGTTTCTATCTTTTAAGAAAGTTTTTATCTTCTTAGCCTTTTTTTTAGATAGCTTTATTAGTATAAATACCCTTCTTTTCTAGCTTAGAGGGGGGTTGTTTTTTGGAAGAGAGAAGGACGATTTTCTAGGAGAGTCGAACACGAGAGAAGTCGAGTGGAGACTACCGAGCCAAGATCGATCGAGAGAGAGAGAGAATTGGGTCGTTAATCGGTTTGTTACTCGATATTGTTTGTTTGTTTTCGGTTTCCTTGGGATATTGTAAGACGATAATTTTCTTATTAATTTGAAGTAGTTTATGTTTTCAATGTGTTCTCTTATTGAAGTTGTTTGTTCTATAGTTATGATTAGTGAGTAGTTTTCCTATCTAGGGTCGGGGTTGAAACCCGACATAGTTATGTATGTTAGATGAGTAAGTTGATGTGTTGAAAGCCTTTTATCTATTTTTAGATTGTTTGTTGTGTTTATGCCTAGATGAGAATCGAGGTAATTTGAGTTCTTAACTTGATTGAGAAAGAAAGTTATAGACTTGAATGTTGATATTGTTCGATTTACGAAAGTTTCGAGCTTTGGATCCAAACAAGTAATTGAGTGAATTAGTTTATGAGAATAGATTGATTTGCTTGCTAGTCAGCGAAAGTTGATGAATTTATCTATTTAAAGGCATGATCTTTATCTTCTTAGGAGTTTATATGCATGGCTATGTTGTGGTAACCCTTGTCCTAGATTTTTATTCCTATTTGAGTTTTCCTTGTTACATTCGTTACTGAGTTCGTTGCCTCGGTACCGACCCTGTGTTTGAAGTCGTTAGTAGAGTTATCCAGGTTCGTTAACGATCCTGACAAAGTCGTTAACGAGGTTGGTCGTAGGTATTTTGTGTTGTTTTGCTTTGTTTTTATTTGTTTGTAGTTGGTAAACAAACAACCGTGCTTCCCGTGGAACGATCCTGACTCCCCTATACTCAGCGGGGTCTTGACTATAAATTTATTTGTTGTCAAATCACCCTCCCAACAACAGTAAACACACAGCACACACACACACACATATATATATATAGATCAAGCTTATAACTAACATTCACCTCCTTACGCTTGATTAACCAACTTCATTCCAACTTTGTCCCTTAATTCAGCAAATCTCTAACGTGCTAATGGTTTAGTGAACAAATCTGTCAGTTGATTGTTGGTGTGAACATAGTCAATTATGATCTTCTCCTTCTCCGCACAATCTCTTATGAAATGGAATCTAGTGTCAATGTGCTTACTCCTATCATGGAAAACAAGATTTTTTGCCAAACCAATTGCTGACTTGTTATCTACCAATAAGGTTGGAACATTGCTTTTCTTTCCTTCCAATGTCTCCATATATAATCTTTCCAAGCCATATTCTTTGACAAGTTCCAGCAGTTGCAGCCATGTACCCGGCTTCACAACTTGACAATGCTACTACTTTCTGTTTCTTGGATGTCCAAGTGATTGGATTCTTGCCAAGAAAGAAGATAACTCCAGTAGTACTTTTTCTATCATCAAGGTCTCCAGCATGTCACTATCACTATAACCATTTAATTCTGTATAGGAAGGATTCTTCTTATAAATGCAGCCATAATTCACTGTCCCCTTGACATACCTCACAATCTTCTTTAGTGCATCCATATGCGATGTGCTTGGGGATTCCATGAATCGACTCAACACCCCAACAGAATAGCTTAAATCAGGCCTTGAGTTTACCAAGTACCTTAAACTGCCAATAATGCTCCTGTACACAGAATCATCAACCAATTCCTCATCCCCTGAACTCTTTCTTAACATAATTCCTGGCTCCATGGGAATGGCACTAGGATTGCATTCAGTCAGCCCCAACTTTTCCACTATCTTCTTTGCCAAACCAGTTTGACAAATAGTAATGGATTTCTCCGTCTATTTGATCTCAACGCCTAAGTAGTAACTTAATAGGCCAAGATCACTCATCTCAAAGGTTTTCATCATGTCTGATTTGAAAGAGGCTATACCATCAATGCTTGATCCTATAATAATCAGGTCATCTACATACACCCCTAGGATCATGCATTCTCCTTCAAGAAAATCCCTTTTTTGTTTGTTTTTTTAATTATTTTTAATATATTTCACACCACAAATAAAATTAACAATAAATAAAACCTAAATCTATATTTAACACCCCATTTTTATTTTATTTTAAATTATGTTGTCTCTTTCTTTTATTCGGATGATTATTTGGATCATGATTTTTAGGTGAAATTTACCGACTGAATAAATTATTTGGAACTTAAATACAAAAAATATAAAAATATGAATATTTGAATATCTGCCACAAATATCCGATCTGATCCGAGCTATACGGATCGGATATTCGGGTATACCCGGATCGAATATGGATATGGTTTTAGAGAAGACTTTATTGCGGATATCCGATCCGATTAGCCGGATCGGATCGGATATCCGGTTATGAACACCCCTACTAGCAGGGGCTATGATTTTAGCAATGCTAAGTATTTTTAGGTTTTTGTGTTTGCAACATTTTTTGTATTTTTAATTTATAACAACTTTTTTTTTGAAAAAGTAAAAGTTTTATGCAACAAGCTAATAAAAAGTACAACCATATAATTCATTAAGAACATTAATATTGGTTGCCCATATTGTTTGGTCATCATAATATAAAATTATTTCTTTTTGATCAATAAAAATTAACTTTTTCCTTTATTCTTTCTTAAGTGACACATTATGCCCAACCACCCCTTTTGGTCATCACAATGACCGACCTTCATTTTCTTTCCTCCATATTCACCCTGATCTCCTCTTTTAATATTTTTTATTGCTTCTCTCTTCATGACCAAAGTTTTAGTCGACCGTTGGTGTTGGGCCTCGTTAAAACCCAACCCAGAAGACATGTTACAAGCCCAAAAAAGATTGGTCCAAGTAATTCGTTGGAAGGAGAGGCCGATAGAATAGTCAAGGCGAGGCTGAAATCTCGGACCTCGTAATCGCCATCAACGGCTACCTCATTAACACCGGGGGCGAGATCTCCGGGATTTTCCAAGCGTTTCAGCCAACGGTCGAAGTGGGTAAGGAAGTTATAAATAGAGACGAGGTAAGGATGGGGAGGACACGAACACTCATACTCGAAATTACTTACGAAAGCTCAAGTCTTTTTCCTAGTTCTCCTACTTCGCTCAAAGCATCCCTTTGTATTTACAGAAGATTCATGATCTCAATCATAATATCAATCTTATCATTCTATTGCCATTACTTTTCTTGCCTTTTATCTTGTTTTACTACTTGCTTGTAATTTATAACGTGTTACAAATTCTGTTTGGTTAGGACTTCCCACATTATAGCAGGTAACGCGTTAGTGCGATTATCCTGCCCAAAACAATTGGCGCCCACCGTGGGGCCCTAGCCAAAAAGAAGTCACGCTAAACCAGCTACAGTATCTATCAACGAGATGGAGGGAATCCAAACTAATTACAGCCACGTAGGAGATCTCGACAATCACGAGGGCAATGAGGAAACCAACAACCAAGGCGTCGAGAATGTAGACGGTGCCGGGAACGTGGACAGAGTCGGGAATGTGGACGGAGTCGGGAATGTGGACGGAGTTGAGCAAGGTTCCGGAAACACCAATGGCAACCCTGGTACTTTCGAACAACAAGGAGTTAAAGGAGGCGATGCCGATGTCATCATGGAGCTCCGAGCAACAATGATCGCTCTCCAAAAGGACTTGGAAAGCCAAAAAGAGGCCAATGCCAAATTCACCGAGGTATACGAGAAGCAAATTAAAACTTTAACTAATGAGCGTAATTTGCTTCGATCTCAGGTACAATCAGCTCCAACTCGACCCCGCGGAACCGATGTGGTAGAAGGAGTCGCTAGACGATTAGACATGGACAACCCAAGTCTCGTAACACCTGATGTCGTCAGGCCAGTAACCGGGTATCAGGTAAATGGTAATTCCTTAAGGGCGATACGGGAAGATACTGGGGTTTCCCAATTACGGGAACGCCTTAAAGCCTTGGAAGATCGAATTACTCAGGTCCCAGGGGAACCTCAACCGATAGCGATGGAAAGGAGAGATGGTTACACCGATTCTCCCTTCGTGCATTCTATCGCAAGAGTTGACATCTCCCGAAAGTATCACGTTCCTGACGTACCTAAGTACGAAGGAGTAACGGATCCCGATCAACATATAGCCGCATTTAAACAGGCTATGAATATCAGTACAATCCCTTTTGACATGAAGGAGATTGTTATGTGTCGTTGGTTCGGGAACACGTTATCCGGACCCGCACTCAACTGGCATTCGCACTTACCCCTTGGAAGTATTTCATCTTTTGCTGAGTTAATTGACAAGTTCAGGATAAGATTTGCAAGCAGTCGACACGCTAAGAAATGATCAAGTGATTTATACCGCATGGTCCAGAGACCGGGTGAATCTTTGAAGACCTTCCTCAACCGCTATAACGAGGAATTTGTGACCATTGAGGGATGCGATGCCGCTACAGCTATGGAGGCATTCCGAAGGGGCATATCGGTTTGTAATCCTGAGTTATATCGTGAATTAACTAAATATCCTTGTTCGAATTTCGATGAAGTGCAGGTGAAAGCGTTAGCACATGTTCGATTGGAGGAAGACGACCTCTTTGTCGAAAAAGCAATCAGCCCTCACCGGCCAGACTGGAGACAAGGAAGGCGAGAACCAAGATACGCTCCATACCCCACCGCACCTCTTACCAAAACAACCATCAATACAACATTCGCCAGGCCAGGTGAAAGATATGAAAGTCTCAAATTGCCTCCCAGACTTTCCCATTACAACTTCTGTGTGGATGCAACAAAGGTAGTCCGAACTCTCAACAACATGGGGGATACTGTCAAATGGCCTCGAAAGAGTAATGTGCCCTCACACGAGAAAGACAAGTCTAGATGGTGTGACTTCCACTTTGATCAAGGGCACCGGACCGATGAATGCATCGCATTGCGAAAGGAGGTGAGCGAGTTATTACGAAGGGGGCACGTCAAAGAATTAATATCAGAAAGAGCGAAGGAGCAGCTAGAGCGCAACAAAGAAAAAGCTAGTCCGCCACCACCCCCGAAGCACACTGGAGTAATCAACATTATCACCGGGGGATCAGAGATTTGTGGCATAACATACTCCGCAGCAAAAAGAATCGCGAGGGATACTAGAAGAGAATGCCCCAGAGCTCCTTCACGAACAAGTCTTGACGTGATGCCAATCACCTTCGATGATGTCGAAGAAGAGGAAGTTCACCATGATTTTTTAATAATTTCTTTGACGATAGCCAATTTCCTGGCCAAAAGAATATTAGTTGATAACGGAAGCTCCACTAATTTGCTCATGTTGGATGCCTTGTACAACTTAGGTCTCGGGATGGATGACATTGTAAAAAAATCTACGACTTTAGTAGGCTTCAGTGGTGAATCACGCAACACGTTGGGAGAAATATCCTTACCCACTGTTACAGGAGGAATAAACTACCAGGTAAAATTCCAAGTACTTGATTGCCTTTCACCCTTTAATGTCATTTTGGGCAGGCCATGGATACACGGGATGAGGGCTATCCCTTCTACTTATCATCAATGTGTGAAGTTCCCGACGCCATTGGGAGTTCAAGAAATTAAGGGGGAACAAAAATTAGCAAGGGAATGCTACTCCGTAACGATGAAAGCAACGACTTCCAAGAACTTACAACTTGAAACAGGGAAGAAGTCGTCAGATTAGCAATTAAAGGACTGTAGAACAACCACTTACTACGTAAAGCCGGAAACGCCAGAGCTTGAAGAGGTGGCTCTTGATCCACTAGATCCGTCTAAGAAAATTAAAATAGGAGCAGACCTGGAGCCAACTTTACGTAAACAATTGGTGGAGTTTCTACGGTCCTACAGTGATTGTTTTGCATGGTCGAATGCGGATATGGTGGGGATTGATCCTGATGTGATTACGCACGCCCTTAATTTAAATAAGAAGGTGCCACCAGTGAAGCAGAAAAGGCGCAAGTTCGCACCCGAACGAAATCAGGTAATCAACGATGAGTAAAATCCTTGCTTGAATCTGGAAAAAATAGAGAAGTTAAATATCCTGATTGGCTTGCGAATGTGGTAGTCGTAAAAAAGAAAAATGGTAAGTGGCGCGTTTGCGTAGACTTTACCGATTTAAACAAAGCATGCCCTAAAGACTCATTCCCTTTGCCTCATATTGATGCAACAGCAGGGCATGAGCTCTCAACTTTCATCGATGCATTTAGTGGATATCATCAGATAATGATGCATCCCGATGATCAAGAAAAAACCGCATTCGTAACCAATCAGGGAACCTATTGTTACAAAGTTATGCCCTTCGGGTTAAAAAACACAGATGCTACTTATCAGAGATTGGTTAATAAGATGTTTCAGGAAAAACTGGGGGATACAATGGAGGTGTACATCGACGACATGTTAGTCAAATCGTTGAAGGCGAAGGACCACATTACCCACTTGAAAGACGCGTTCCTGGTCCTACGAAGCTACAAAATGAAATTGAATCCAACCAAGTGCTCTTTCGGAGTTACATCAGGGAAATTCCTTGGATACATAGTGACGCAGAGAGGAATCGAGGCAAGTCCAGACCAGATCAAGGCCATAATGGAGTTGCAATCACCGAAGTGTGTCAAAGACGTCCAGAAGTTAACAAGACGAGTAGTTGCACTGAACCGGTTCATATCGCGATCCTCGGACATAAACAAGTTGTTCTACGACGTCTTGAAGAAGAACAAGTCATTTGAATGGACGGAAGCACATGAAAAGGCCTTTAGAGAGTTGAAAAATTATTTATCTTACCCGCAGGTACTTTCCAAGCCCAAGCCAGATGAGAAGTTATACGTGTACTTGGCCGTGACCGAAGTACCAGTGAGCGTCGTCTTGATCCGGGAAGAGAATGGAGACCAATTACCCATTTATTACGTAAGTAAAACCTTGCTGGATGCGGAAACCAAGTATTCCCCCATGGAAAAACTAGTATTATCTTTGGTAATGGCTTCAATAAAATTACGTCCTTATTTTGAAAGTCATTCTATCATCGTGAGGACTAATTATCCAATGAAGAGTATCATGTCAAAGCCAGAATTGTCAGGTCGGCTAACAAGATGGTTGATCCACTTAAATGGTTACGACATCACTTACGAGCCAAGAACAGCAATGAAGTCTCAAGCGTTGGCAGATTTTGTGGTTGACTTCACTCCTACCAGTTTAGAACAAGAAGGCCAAGATGTGTTACATGTGACAGGGAGCGGCAAGTGGTTGATGCATACAGACGGAGCGTCAAATCAGGTTGGCGTAGGATTAGGGGTAGTCCTGAAGTCACCACAGGGGGATAGGATAGCCCAAGCTATTCGATGTACGTTCAAAACTACTAATAATGAAGCAGAATATGAGGCGCTTATAGCAGGGTTACTCGTTGCCAAAGACTTGAACGTGCAAGAAATTGAGGTAATTTGTGATTCATTACTTATTGTAAATCAAGTTTCGAACTCATATGTTGCCAGGGATTCAAAGATGAAGGCGTACTTAGAGAAAGTCCAAGAGATCATTAAACATTTCAAACATTTTGAGATAAAGCAAGTTCCTCGGGATGCTAACACGCAAGCAGACGCCTTAGCCAACCTCGGATCCGCTATCGACCCAAGAGAGTATGACAAAATACCTTTTGTGTACCTTGATGCCCCATCCATAATTAAATAAGCAGATATGTTTGAGATTCGGGATTCCGATGAAGACACCTCCTAGGTAACACCTTACTTAAGGTGGCTACGAGATGGAGTCCTACCAAATGATAAAGAAGAAGCTCAACGACTTAAGGTAAAAGCTTCTACCTTCGCTATTAAGAATAACATTTTGTTCAAGTGGATGTCGTCAGGAATGTACGCTCGATGCGTAAAGGAGGAAGAGGTACAGAAGGTGTTACAAGACATACACGATGGAGAATGTGGAAATCATACAGGGGGTCGCAACTTGGCAAAGAAGGCAAGCAGGATGAGTTATTACTGGCCCACCATGAACAAAGACGCAGTGGAGTTCGCCCGCAAATGTGACGCGTGCCAGCGTCATGGACCTATACCACATCAACCTTCGGAGTTGCTACATCCCATAACTTCCCCTTGGCCATTCATGAAATGAGGAATGGACATCGTGGGAAAGCTTCCTCCAGCTTCAGGACAACGCGTCTACATCTTAGCAATGGCCGACTACTTCTCCAAGTGGATTGAAGCCGAAGCCTTTACAGAAGTCAAAGACACTCAGGTTATTTCTTTCATAAAAAGAAATATCTTGAGTAGGTTCGGAATACCTGCCACCATAGTGTGTGACAACGGATCCCAGTTTATCAGTGACAAGACAAGATCATTTTGCCAGCAATACAACATCCAATTGGTGACGTCAACACCACGTTATCCTCAAGCCAATGGTCAGGCGGAAGCGAGCAACAAGGTAATGATCAATAACTTGAAGAAGCGTCTTAAAGAGGCAAAGGGAAGATGGGCAGACGAGTTACCCCTTATTCTATGGTCCGATCGAATGACTCCTAAGACTGCTACAGGGCATACGCCTTTTTCCTTGGTTTATGGATGCGAAGCCGTGTTACCGGTAGAAGGGACTTTGCCCACAGTCCGATATGAACTTACTACGGAAGAGTCAAATTTACCTAACTTGTTACATCATTTGGACACGGTTGACGAGTTACGAGATGAAGCGTTAGTTCGCTTGGCAGCATACAAACAGGAAGTGGCTCGGAGTTACAACAAACGTGTTAATGCGAAAGCGTTTCAAGTGGGAGATTGGGTATTAAGGAAGGTCTTTCAAAACACACAAGAGTTAAATGCTGGCAAGTTAGGAGCCAATTAGGAAGGACCTTATCAAATCACGAAGATCGTGGGACAAGGAGCCTACGAGTTGATATCTTGTGATGGGAAGACGGTCCCCAGAAGCTAGAACGCGATGAACCTGAAGCTGTACCATTTCTAGAACATGTAGCGCAAAAACAAGGTACACATCACATATTACTTTCTTTTTACATTATATTGTTACATCATCATACACGCGTTTCTTTTTACATTATATTGTTACATCATCATACACGCGTGAAAACAACGATGACTTTACAAAAACTAACAAGGGATGCCTTGTGACGTTACAGGCCAAAACATAGGCCCTCGCCTTGAGATCAGGCAACGCTGTGCACACAACGACTAGTCAAGAGATGCAAGAGATGAGGATGCGTAACACAAACTCTAGAGCAAGAGGAGTTTCCCAAAATTTTTGTAACTCGATTCACAATTTTATAAATTGCAAGTATTTACATTCAGACAAATACATTATTCTCTCTCTCTGCATCTTACATAAAAAGCGCTATTACAACGGGAAGCTTATCATTAAACTACGAGTAAACATTTTTACAACGAGTCGATCTATCACAACCTGTTGATCTTCATTCCTCGGCAGTAAACTTGTTCTACCTGCAAAAAAGACAAAAATAGATCCAAGACCATAACAAATACTAAAACATTACTAAATAAACATAAACCCCTAAAAACCAACAAGAGATAGAAGTTGTCCACATCAAGGCCCTAAAACGAGCGGCCATACAAAACAAAGAGTTTTAACCCCAACATACTGGGGGTAGAAAAAAGTTTAAGAGATAAAAGAAACAAAAGGAAATTATTCCTTGGAAACTTCCTCAATTGGCTTATGGTTTTCCATCTCCACATGGGCCACTTCTTTGGCAACTTGTGAAATCTCGTCGACAAGAGAGGATTTCTTGGATGCATTGGCCTCATCAGGGAATAAGTTCTCGAACTGCTCCCTTTCCTTCACAACGTCCCAAGAAGAATGCTTCCCAGCGGCAAACTCCTCTATTGTCTCAACACGTGCTCTGAGCGACCAATAGTCAGCCGTGTCCTCAATCTCTTGAGCAAGAGCAACGCCTTTATTCGATGCCGCATTGAACTTGTCCTCCCACGCCTTAGACTCTCCAATAGCTTTCTCGAGGGCACTCTGCAGATCTACAACCTTCCTCTCCAGAGCCTTCTTCTCTTGCCCCAAGATGACCGTCATGTCCTTCTCAAGCTGTGTACTGATCTTACTCTGGGCCAATTGCTCGGGGTAGTCCTTGAAGGTGTCAAAAGCCGCAAGAGCAAGTTGAAGACCTTGAACAACAAGTATAGAACTATCAAGAACCAAGACGATTAGCAATAAAGATGAAGAGAGTTGTTAAATACCTGCCACTAGTATCTCGCCGAAGAACTCAGGCAAAGAAGACCGGTGGCCTGAACCATGAAGACAATCCACTTGAAGAGGCATCAGAGACCTCAAACACTTCTCGGCATCCATATTTAGGGACATCATGGTGCTAGGAAGGTTCGTCATTCGAGAAGATACACCTTTCTTTGATAAAGAGACCTTAGGAGAGTCACTTGCAACCTTTGGAGGTAGGGCTACCACTAAAGATGTATCCGTAGTAGAAGTTGTTTCCGCCTTCCTCTTTTTCCTGGCTTCGACTCTCTCCAAGGTTGATAACGCCGTAGTTGATCTGGTAGTTCTTGAGCCTGAAAGCATGAGAGTAACATGATTAGTGGAAGATAAAGGCGTTGAAACGAGGAATGAGGAAAAAAGAAAGTTTACTTGACATCTCGGTATCCTCGGGGTCCGCGGAACACGCTCTTACTAATTCGGGGTAAGATCTATCCTCCAATGGAAGGGCCTCGATGTGGGAGATAACCTGGGATGACACCTTGCGGGGTTGAGGAGTTGCAAGATTCTCTGCACAAAAGACGACCAGTGATTAGACTTGAATGAAGAATAACGAGTACAAGAGGGAAACACTACCTGTTAGCCGCCATCGATTTTTCAGAAAAGACGTATCAACTCCCAAAGAAGATAGCCTTACGAAAAAGAACTTATCAGCCCAACCCCGGTCAGATTTCGACATGTTGAAGACTAGGTCAGTTTTATTTGTGAAGGTTTTCAAAGTCAAACGGCCAGGACCACCTTTCGAAAGGCGATAATTCAAGAAAAAGTCGACAGCTTTGAAGGGAAGACCTTGAGAGGAGCACAATTGATCGACAGATAACAGAAGCCTCCAAACTTGGGGAAGTAGTTGCTCAGGAGACACATTGAGAGTTGACAGGAAATCGACGACTAAAGGGGAAAACGGGAAACGGTGGCCAATACAAAAAGGGTACTCGTACAAGCACACCCAATCGTCGGCGTAAGAATCTGCGTAGACACCAGGAGGAGGAAGGAACATTTCTGTATAAACCCGCAGAGAAGGCGAAGATGTGAGGGTCTTCTGAAGTATTGTCCCTCCGATGTTAGGGAGTGAGGATTCCGGATGAGGTTAGGGAAGGAGGAATGGCGGTTTTGAGACAGTAAAGAGAGGATTTGGGGGAAGAACTAGAAGTTGCCATAATTGAAAAGGGAGAAGATGGAAGATGAGGAAGAAGCAGACGTACCTGGACACCGGAAGACACAATTGAAGTCTCGGAGGGTCATCATAACTGCTATAAATAAGGGTTGATTAGACGTGACATAACTCGCCACAACTTCCAAGACACAAAATCAAAAACCCTAGGAAAGTGGTGGAGGGAATTTTCCCGGGTTTTGATGGGGGTATTGTTGGGCCTCGTTAAAACCCAGCCCAGAAGACATGTTACAAGCCCAAAAAAGATTGGTCCAAGTAATTAGCTGGAAGGAGAGGCCGGTAGAATAGTCAAGGCGAGGCTGAAATCTCGGACCTCATAATCGCCATCAACGGCTACCTCATTAACGACGGGGGCGAGATCTCCGGGATTTGCCAAGCGTTTCAGCCAACGATCGAAGTGGGTAAGGAAGTTATAAATAGAGACGAGGCAAGGATGGGGAGGACACGAACACTCATACTCAAAATTACTTACGAAAGCTCAAGTCTTTTTCCTAGTTCTCCTACTTCGCTCAAAGCATCCCTTTGTATTTACAGAAGATTCACGATCTCAATCATAATATCAATCTTATCATTCTATTGCTATTACTTTTCTTGCCTTTTATCTTGTTTTACTACTTGCTTGTAATTTATAACGTGTTACAAATTCTGTTTGGTTAGGACTTCCCACATTATAGCAGGTAACGCGTTAGTGCGATTATCCTGCCCAAAACAGTTGGCTTGCTCTAAGGGTCATATTTTCTGTAGACCCAGTCAAAACCAAGATAGAATATACTTTTTACAACAAATAAAAAGAATATTTGCTCAGTAATAAATAGGAGGTAGCAAACACGTTCTGCAACAAAGCTTCAAAATAGAAAAAGACCAGGCTATAAGGAAATGTGGAAGAAAGAAGAAATGAGGCCAAGAATTTATAAAATTAGCAATTATATGGTGGTGCGTGTGGCATCATAGGAATAGAACAATATTTCAGAATGACCTATCATACGATGGAAGAAATTTTAATGAATATGTAAAATTACAAGTTACTAACTGGAAGACCGCAAAACAAGAGATAAAAAAGGGATATAGATAAAGATCACGCAACCAAGTTTCCAAGGAAAAGCAAGAAGACAAAAAATGGGAAAAACCACCAGAGGGAACAGTAAAGATTAACTTTGATCAATACAAATATTTGATCAAATAAGATTAACCACCAGAGGGAACAGTAAAGATTAACTTTGCAATTTAAAGAAGTCAATACAACAATATTTGATCAATACAAATAGTGACTTCTTTAAATTGCAAATCCCAAAAAAAAGTAACCAAATTTAGAGCACTCATAACACTTGCTCTTAAATAGAAGCATTCTAAAAAAAGTATGGATCCAGTTTATCAAATAAAAAGAGAATAAGCTTTGACAATGACTTAGAAAAAAAAATCATCTTTGGACCAAAAACAAGCAAGGGGTGGAATACTAGAAAGAGGTCCAAATGAATTGGCCTTTTCGAAAAAAGTACCCCAAAAATAGTGAAAGAGTCCATCATGAAGAATTAGAGCAAGCCCAAACAAATTCCCCGTAACTTATGGAATTCAGCAACCGGTTATTGCACAATTATAGACCAATTTGATTCTCATAAGCCTGTAATTGATATGCTTTGCTTACCAAGGAATAGGCAGTACCAGAATGACAGATGCCCTATTTGTAAACAACACCAAGAAACTATGTAATTACAGAAACAAATTGTAACACATCAAGCCAAAGAAACACAATAATATCCATTGCTTGAATTTGTTTAATCATACCAAGAAACCTAAAGACCGCTTGTTTTAATCATCACAATCCATGTTCTACCAAAAAAAATCATCGCAATCCATGTTCAATAGAAACGCTGTCTCAGGATAAGTTAGATACACTAAGGCATTAGATGCGCATCACACATATCAAGGCAAGCATGCACAAAGAGGTATTTAATGCAGACTTGACAGTCCAGCTAACGTTCAAAGGAAGCAATTACCAACTAACTATATATAATACATACACATACTGCTTGTGTTGACGACGAAGGAAGCACTCAAGGCTAAGCTAGTGGGAAATTGTAAGATGAAGAAGCTCTTGATAGTCTTGGTAAGCTATCTTGTGATGTCATCATGGGTAGCCACCATCCAACCAGCACTCGCCTGTCCCTCGGAGGAGGAGGGTGGTGATTGCAGGAAATGCATAGTGAATAGGATCAAGTACGACTGCCCATCGTGTGGGAGGATGCTGAGGTGCATGGCCAAGTGCCTATGGAGTGGAAAGCTCAAGTCCGTGTGCCAGAAGAGGTGCAATTGCAATACAAGCAATGGCGCCTACCCAAACCTTTCTGATTGCAAAAAGTGTGTGCTCAACTGCAGGTGCACTTGTATTTCCTAATCATGCATTAATTAATGCACGAGTGTCAATTGTCATGGATGTGAACCAGCCGGTGCATGCTGAATGCACATCGTAAATAAAAGCCTGGATCTTAATTGGTACTTGAGTGCAAGAATCTACTCTGTTATTTTGTTTCCTTATGTATGCATGAATCCATCGTAATCTGGCTGTGTAATCAATTTACTACACTAAGCTCGATAATAGAGCCGATGTACTTCTTTTGCATAATAACAGTGCCCCAAACCTGTGAAAATAAGGAAAAAGAGTTGGGTTAGTTCTCTGTTCAAATCTCTTTTCTCATATCTTTGTATTTCTTGTAAGGGAATCATCTACCTGGTATTTTCTCTCGTTCTTTCTTTTTAAAATCTTTTGGCAAGTTATTTCTTAAGGATGTAACACGTATAATGATAAAAAAAAAATAGTTGAATATAAGTAAATCCAATCTTGATTACAAATCAGAAATAGCATATAAAAGTCATATTGGATTATAATTACATAGGAAAACTATCAAGCAAATTAGTGCAAAAAAGATGAAAAAGGATGTTATAAGAGACAATGCTGAGCAAATGGGAATAATGGGTATCGCCAGCAATTCAATGATGTCTACATAAGTGAACTTGTTTTGCTGCTTTGTTTTCTAAGCTCTACAAGAAGGTTCTTGATGTTTAAGATGTGTTAAGGGTGGCCGGGTGGGAGCCAACATACATTACAGACTCAGAGGTAATTGTTAAGTTTTTGAAAGAACCATCATTTAAAGCAAGAAAACAAGATTTGGGAAGTTGACTGACTTGATGTAATGTAGATATGTTAAGAGAATGACCACCATAAACAGTAAATATCATCATTACTATAACCTAAAGCGGAGGTTAAAAAAATTATTAAATGACAAGTGCCACTTTTAGATTGGACCACACCACCCCTTTTTTTAAAAACAATATTTTATTTTTAGATATGATAAATTCTTATCTATATTTTTAGAATGTAGGATAGAAAATCTCATTATTAAACAAAATTTTATTTTTGGATATGATAGATAGGAAGATCATTAGGATATTTTTTTTTCTATCATACAAATTTTGAAATATTTATTTTATTTTATCTTGCTTGAATAGCAG
The DNA here is from genome assembly GCA_964016875.1 of Fallopia convolvulus. Taxonomy (NCBI): domain Eukaryota; kingdom Viridiplantae; phylum Streptophyta; class Magnoliopsida; order Caryophyllales; family Polygonaceae; genus Fallopia; species Fallopia convolvulus. The sequence continues at coordinate 52,072,255 of OZ024727.1, read as the reverse complement.
CTTCAATTTAAAAAAAAAACTTCGGTTCAATACAAAATATATACACAAAAAAAAGCTTGATCTAAAAAAAGTTCAGTTCAATATAAAAGTTTGCGGATTTAATGATATTTTTTAGCAGTGTACAAATTTCTATCTATAAGGTAAGGCATGATAGGATTTTTATTATATTTTTAATAAGCTATATGTAAATTTTTAAGCTTGACACATAAGATTAGAATATTAGCCATATTTATATGTTAAATAAACAATCAATATATTATTTTTTTTAAAATATCTTTACATAAATTAATTTTTATTCATTATTTTTAGATAAGATACTATTTTAAAGATAAGATGTGTATAGTCTTTTTTAAAAATATTCTCGCCTATATTAATTTATAATTATAATTTTTGTAAATAATAATTTTTTGTAGATAAAATATGTATAGTTTATTAAAATATCCTATATAAAAAAGCACATGTCAGCCACACATTGAACCACATCATCCATCTTTTTCATATCCTATATAATTGGGCTATTTTTGATTGGTTGAAATCTAATTGTACACCAATGTATAAATATTTTATTTATATCTTAAAAAATAAATTATTTATATGTATTTATTGATTTGTTAAACAAAAGAAAAAAAACCGATTCACATAATTTATTTAAGATAACTTGATTTAATTTAATTTTTAAGTATTATTCAATTTGAATATTAATAATAGTAAAAAGTTCTAAATTCTAGAAACTCTTAAAAGATGATTTTATTAAAATAATTTATTTGAGATAACTTAATTTATTATTAAATTGGGATATTACTAATAAAAAAGAGTTTTAGATTCTAAAAAACCTTTAAGTTTATTTTAGTTATATACAAATTAAAAAATAATTTACGTTTGAAGATCATGATTATTTGTTCCTATATAATTCATGTATTTGAAAAATATATTATTAATATTTTGTTTAAGTAAAACCCGTACAGGGTACGGAAATACATACTAGTTTTTATTCTATATCAAAAATGGCAAACTGTAAAAGATCCAGGACAAATGCATGCAAAACATAATGCATGATATAAAGTAGATGAGTTAACAATCAATTGTTGCATATAATGAAGCACCAGCTAATGCATGCAGAAGATGAGAGTGGATATGAAATCCTTTATAAACATTACCATCTGATTGAATTTTGCTTGGGAAGTTCTGGTAAGTTAAAAAAGAAACTACAGATCTATAATAAATAATTCCAATGATTACCATAACTGATTGCAACGCTTTTAAAGTTCCATAGAAACTTCACCTGAAGAGGCGGTGTGAGACAGAGTCAGAGTAGACGGACTCTCTTGAAGAACTTGCAGGTCATGGCCACGCTAGAGATGTCTCAAAGATTAAGTAAGCGGTGCATCGTCATTGGGTGTTTCCGTCATAAAACTAAAAGCAAACTTTAAAGTTGCCTCAGCATCATGGACACCAACGGTCTCCGTGCTGTTGTTGAAGCTGGTGAGGATCCAAATCGCACTCAGATTGTAGAGAGGTGGTGGGCTGCAGAAAAGATATACGAAAATAAGTACAAAGTTAATAACATCCAACAGATGTCAGCTAGGTCAAACTGAATGAAACAATAACACAAAATATCTGCCATCATTCAGTATGCCCCTTCGGCCTTCAACTGCAATGCATCCTACCCATAATTTAAGTAAAAAAAAAACCATCTAAGTAATACCATGATTCCCTTTACCACAATCACAGGAACCAAATAAGGGACACTATATAATTGGTAAATGTATATAGATTGCACTTCATTAATGGATACACAATAAAGGGGAAAAAAATTATCAAGGAACATCAGCTTGTTAATGATGAATTGAACAAAAGTACCTGGTTCATTGCACGTCGCAGGTGAAGAATGGTGTATGGAGTGGGGTATATCCTTTCTGTGAGAGAAATGCCAGACCAAAATTGATCAATGCTTGATTTAGAAGGGCTCCATCACCTTTTAGGTAGAAGCCTCTACCTCTTGCTACATTTGTACCTATTCAAATTAAGTATATCCTCAAATTAGCCACTACATGACATTAGAAGGTTGAAGGAATAAGTAAGCCAAAAAAATTCTAGAGTCAAAAAGCAAGTTCTCCATACGACCATACCCTTTTTTGGTGTCTGCAATCCCAAGGAGTTCCACAAGGTCAACGTGATTCTTCAATTTTGGCTTTCACCGCTTACAAACCTCGACTTGCCTCAATTGGATCAAAATATCAAGATTGGTAATCAGGTGACTGATTACCAATTTCAACAGAACAATTTCTGCACAAGAGACGAGAGCCATAGCACATAATCAATCAAGCACCCCAATTCACACAAATTCATTAGAATCACAGCCAAAAGGGAAATATCATTCAATCAAATTGACAAAGAGAATCAATACTCTATCTTAGGTTATAAACGAACTCAATTCAGCCAAGCTAAAACAGAGAAAGAGTACAGAACTTGATACCGAATGACAAGAGTCATAACCGTTCGATCCTTGGCTCTCACACTTATAATCGATGTACGCCAAAGAGAGAGAGGGAGAGGAAGAGAAACCGCTCTTCGCCCATCAACTGCTGGAGGCGGTCCTTGAGCTCGGGGCCATGGCGGCTACCGCTTCGCGAATTGACGAAGACGACCATGGGGCAATCGGCGGGCTCGACGCCGTCGTGAGTGGATTTGTCGAGATAAGGTATCGATCATTCTACACGCACCAGTGCACCACCAAATAATTACTAGTTGTGTAAAGTGTAAATTCTTATTTGTTGATTTTAGTTTTTATCTTTTCTAAAATAGCAAAAGGTTTTTTTTTGAGAGGGGGTAAAAATTCGATTGACTAAACAGTGTAATCAAAAGAGTGACGGGGTGACCGGATAAGTCGGTGCAAGACGAAAATGGAAAGTGAAAGGTAATATTAGGAGAAAACTCCACATCACCACGAATCAGTTCGAAAGAGGGTTGAGACCCCAAAGTAAATTTCATACAAATACGAGTGCCATTCGACTTGATTACAGCCCTTTTTCTCTGACATCTTTGCCCTAATTTTTTACCGTTCTTCTTTACTGCCGTCTTTCTCCTGCGGGATCTCATGGGGGATCCTCCGCCGGTTACTGTAAGCCAGCCAAATGGTGACGGAATGGTTTAGGACAATAATGAACCTCTGAAGGGAAAGCCTACAAACACGCCGACTCCGTCGCCGAGAACTTGGAAAGATATGGTGGTTGGAGACAATGGTGAGAAAAGATTGGTGCTTGAGGATGAATTTCTGAACGGAAAGATAGCCATGACGTTTCCGGAAGGGGATAATGGTGATCCGGTGTTTAATATCGACACGGAAGTCTTGCAATTTTTGGCCTCGGTTTGGAGTTCATCGCTTATTGTCAAACCACTAGGAAGCATGGTTCCCCACACTGTCATGGAACGGAAGCTTAAAGAGATGTGGCAACCGGGAGGGAAGTTGATGGTTGCGGATCTCCCTAATGGATACTACGTAGTCAAATTTGATGTTGAAGGCGATTATGTAAAAGCTCTCATGGGTGGCCCTTGGATGATCTTCGGGCATTACTTGATCATTCGTCAATGGAACCCGGAATTCAACCCTTTTACGGATGTAATCACTACTACGCCTACTTGGGTTCGGATTTCTGGACTCCCTATGATCCTTTATGAAGAGAAGGTTCTCCTTCGGTTAGCAGCGGGTATTGGGAGACCTTTAAAGGTGGATCAAAAAACGATGTTTTCCAATAGATGTCGTTTCGCAAGAGTGTGTGTTGAAGTGGACATAACGAAACCTCTCAAAGGATCCGTTACAGTGAATGGAAGCCGTTTTCATGTTGAGTATGAGGGTCTTCATCTGATCTGTGTGAATTGCGGTAGGTATGGTCATCTTGCTAATAGATGTCCTCCTATTCAAGATGGCAAAACGACTGATGGTGACAATAACAAAGGAACTCCTCCATCTAACATGGAAATTGCTAAACGGAAGAGTGGACCGGCCGACGGAGCGCGAGGTATGGCGAGTGGACGATTGTGAATCGCCGTCGGCCAAATCAAAAAGGAAAGACTAAGGTGGACCAAAGCAGCAATCAATCAACTAAGGAAGGAAATCGGTTTGCAGCGTTGACCATCGGTGATTTGGGGAAAGAAGTGGTAATTGACGATTCTTCCGCTCCAAAAACTGATGAGAAAGGAAAGTATGTTGTTCAGCAATCGGTTATGAAGATGGAAAAGGATAATAAAAAGGTTAAGGAAAAGATCATGAAGGAAAGCACTAACGGTCAGAAGTGGATACAGGGATCTTTTAGTTTTGAAAAAGGTTCATCCTCTAATAAGAGGAATGGCCCAAATAGAAAGCCCAATAAGAAAGGTGGTGCGAGTCATGATGGAAACAAGAAAATGAATGGAGCTGAGGCCCAAAAGGCGACCAAACGGGCTAGGGCCAGTGATGAGATTCTGACTTTTAATCCTAAAGGGATTGTTGGGAAGAGTAAAGAAGGGACGGGCCCAAACAATGTTGAGAACTCTTCTCTAGACCCACCAAAACCTTCAGAAAAGATAGCTATGAATATTTCGTCTACTGAAATCAATCCCATGGACGTAATGACTGAAGATAAGACTAATTCCAGTACCATTAATGGTGTTGAGAATTAGTAGCCAGGTTCGATTTAATTTTGTTCGTGTCTTTCATTTTTCTTATATATTGGTTTATTATGAATAGCTTATTTTGGAATTGTTTCGGAGTCGGTAAGCCCGGTTTCCGAAGGGCCATAAGATATATGGTCCGTGATTTTGCTATTGACATTTTAGCTGTCTTTGAGCCCAGGATTTCAGATGATCAATCAAAAGAAGTGTGCGAGAGGTTGCGTTTTACTGGTTGTGTTAGAATTGAAGCTGTTAGACGGTCGGGGGGGGGGGGGGGGGGGGGGGCTGCTATGGAGAAAGGAAAAGTTCGACTTACAGGTTGTCAAGATGGGGACTAATTTTATTCACGCAACTATAAGAGACGGTTCTTCTAATATGCATCTTGTGGTTGTCTATGCTCCGCCTAAGCCGAATCGTCGGAAGAATTTCTGGAAAGATATTAGTAAGGAGTTAGAGAACATTGTGGATCCGCTTATTATTGGTGGTGACTTCAATTGCATTATCAATTCCTTAGAAAGAACCGGGGGTTCGGGCAGGCTTTCTGAGGATACTAACACTTTTAAGCAGATGGTGGATAATCTAGGACTCATCGATTTGGGGTTCTCGGGCCAGCCCCATACTTGGTCGTCTGGAAATTCTGCCAGGGCTTTTGTTGCTAAGAGATTGGATCGGGTTTTCGCTAATATTGCGGGCTGGTTACTTTGGCCCGATGCTAGAGTCACTCACCTTCCTAAGCTCTCTTCTGATCATACACCGCTTCTACTATCTTTTGAACCAAAGATTAGTTTTGACAAATCTCGCCGCCCGTTCAGGTTTGAGGCTGCGTGGATTACTCATCCAGATTTCTTAAAGTTTGTTCAGGAGTCTTGGGTTAATAGTATGGATACTTCCGCTGCTCTAGGAGACTTGCGCAACAAACTCCTTGAATGGAATAAACATGTTTTCGGCAATATCCAAGTGAGGAAGAGAAGTCTGATCTCTCAGATTAATAACATTCAAAATCAGATTAGTGTGAATCCTCTTGATCAGTTGTTATAGATTGAGCGGAAGCCTCAGGAGGAGTTAGCGGTGATTAGGGAAAGAGAAGAACTCCTTTGGATGCAAATGTCTAGAGTCCAATGGCTCAAAGAAGGGGATCGCAACACAAAGTTCTTCCACGGCTCTACGATTGTCCGTCGAAAACGCAGCCGAATTGATATGTTGTAGGACGAAGACGGGAACTGGATTACGGAGAAGAGAGAGTTGGAAAATCACGCTGTTAGTTTCTTCGAAGGGCTGTATGAATTTCCGGACGGTCTTTCCTCGCCTTCCAGCTTTCTTCATGGGGGATACCCGACTCTTGAGCGTAGTTACTAGCAAGAGATAGAGAGGCATGTGGAAGATTCTGAGATTTATTATGTTGTCAGTAAGATGGGAAGTCTTAAATCGCCAGGGATCGACGGTTTTCAGCCTATTTTCTACCAAAAATGCTGGTCTATAGTGAGCAGCTCCGTAATTAGATCGGTGTTGAATTTCTTCTCTAGTTCGGTGTTACCGGATGGCCTTAATGACACTCTTATTGCTCTCATTGCCAAGGTGGAAGATCCGAGCAGAATCAATCAATTCCGCCCTATTAGTCTTTGCAACGTCCTTTACAAGATTATCTCGAAAGTTTTGGCTAACAGAATGCAGTGGGTTCTCCCTCATCTTATTGGCCCAACTCAAGGTAGCTTTCTCCCGCGCGCTATATTACGGATAATGTGGTTCTTGTCCAAGAAGTTGTGCACTCCATGAAGCGGAAAAAGGGTAGGAAAGGTTGGATGTTGCTTAAGTTAGACCTTGAGAAAGCTTACGATCGCCTCCGTTGGGATTTTATTACGGATTCTTTATCGGAGGCGGGTTTTGCCAACTCTTGGATCAATTGGATAAAAGAGTGTGTGTCTTCTACTTCGTTTCGCCTACTTTGGAATGGAGAAGCTACAAATAGTTTTTCTCCGTCTAGAGGAGTTCGTCAAGGAGACCCGATTTCTCCCTATCTTTTTGTTCTTTGTGTTGATCGCCTTAGCCATCTTATTAATCACTTGGTGGGGTTAAAGACTTGGAAACCCATTCAGCTCTCTAGAAATGATCCGGATTATCCCATGTGTTTTTCGCGGATGACATTATCCTCTTTGCGGAAGCATCGGTGGATCAAATGAAGGTGATTATGAAGTGCTTAGATGATTTCTGCCTTGCCTCGGGTCAGAAGATAAATCCGAGCAAATCCAAGCTCTTCTTCTCCGAGAATGTCTCATCGTCTTTGGCTGATGATATCCAGAAAGAGAGTGGTTTTCGCGCAACAACCAATCTTGGCGCCTACCTTGGTATGCCTATTCTCCACGATCAAGTCAAGAATGAAACTTTTGAGCCCCTCTTAGAGAAAATCTCAGCCAAGCTTAACGGGTGGAAGGGGAGGTTTCTTAGCCTTGCGGTTCGGGTTACGCTCGCTAAGTCAGTCATCTCTTCTTTGTCGGTGTATTCCATGGCGTCTATGATCCTTCATCAAGAGGTGTGTAAGAGGATTGATGGCATTACTCGGAGCTTCATTTGGGGGGCCTGGATAATAGAAGAGCAATACATCTCGTTAGTTGGGAGGAGTTATGCAAGCCTAAAGATTGTGGAGGGCTCAGATTTCGACCTATGAGTGATGTTAACTTAGCAATGGTCGGAAAGTTAAGTTGGCGTTTTCTTACAGGCCGTAATAGCCTTTGGATCGAGGTGATCCGATCGAAGTACGTTCGTGAGTCTCTTTATGATCGGGCAAATCCATCTCATATCTGAAGAAGCCTAAAAAAAGGGGCTGTTCCAGGCTCGAGGTGGATTGTTGGTTCGGGTCGGCTTGTTAGGTTTTGGCTTGATCCTTGGCTTATGCAGGGCTGCTTGGCTGATTTGTCGGTGATCTCTGTTTCTGGTGTGGAACGTCTAGCAGTGGTTCGTGATTATTGGGTTGATTCTGGAGGTTGGAGATGGGATCTTCTTTCGCACCGTCTCCCCTCTTCTTGTCTGCTTAAGCTGGCATCGATTGCGCTTTGTGATGAGGAGGAGTTGGTTGATACACTTAGCTGGAAGTTTTCCTCGTGTGGGGATTATACTGTGGGATCAGCTTTTAGAATGCTGAATAATGGGGATTGTTATCAACTTGTTGACCGGACTATTTACAAGTGTATTTGGGCTATCAAGGCTACTGATAGAGTGAAGATTTTCTTGTGGCAAGTAATCAAGGGAGCTGTCATGACCAATGGAGAGCGGTATAGGAGACATTTTGTCCTTCAACAACTTGCCCGGTTTGTGGAATTGAAGACGAGTCTATGGACCACTTGTTTCGACAGTGTGCTACCTCCAGGAGCTTTTGGAGAGCGCTGAATAGTCCTCTTGAAAGGGAAGTTTTTGAAAACTCTAGCTTTGCGGTTTGGATTCGTATAAATTTACTTTGCAATGTTAATTTTTATGATGACATTCCTTGGGCTAGTGTTTTTGCTACTTCTATATGGTGGATATGGAAATGGAGAAATAATTTGGTGTTTGGAAATGGTGACTTTGCAGGAAATCGTATGGATTTTGTTCGTCGGCAAGTGAAGAAGTACAACATGGCATGCCGGCCCCTTTCTGTCAGAAGGAACCGAGTAGAGGATTACATTGCTTGGGAGCGGCCTCAAGAGAGTTGGATAAAAATTAACACAGATGGTTCAGTTAAAGATGGTGGCCTGGCAACTGTTGGAGGAGTCATTCGAGATAGTGATGGTCGTTGGCAGGTAGGCTTTGTCCATAATATTGGTATTTGCACTGTTCCTATGGCAGAGCTGTGGGGCGTTTTGCAGGGATTGCGTCTCGCTTGGAATAGGGGATACATGAGGGTCTCCCTAGAAGTGGACTCTGAATTGGTTGATCTACTTCTTGGAAGACCTATGGATCGTTATCACCCCCTCTTCAACCTGGTATCCCAATGCCAAGGCTACATAAGAAGGAACTGGTCCGTCCAGATCCGCCATATTTTTAGAGAAGCTAACGCGGTAGCGGATTTCCTAGCTTCGTATGCTTTTTCGTTTAGTTTAGGCTTTTTTGTATTGAGTGACCCGCCGGAGGGTGTTTTATCTTTTCTGTCTAATGATGTAAGGGGTCGGGCTATCCCCCGTTTGATGACTACTTAGCCTTTTTTTATTATTAATAAAATGCCCTCTTGAAGGGTCGGAGAGTACCGCCTCTCCTTCTACCAAAAAAAACAAATACGAGTGCCAAACTATAGAGCTTGGCTCACACCTACCAGGTTGCCACAAACAAACCCGACCAACAGAAAAAGACTGAACAAGCATGATCAACTCAGACATGAAAACTCGACCCAAAGGCCCAACACAAGACAACAAAAGACTAACAAAAACATAAAAGGAGCTAATATATAAAATGGGCTAAGCCCAACAAAATGAAGCTCAAGAGGATAACAAAATAAAGATAAGGCAAATAACCGTCCACGTAAGCAACCATCGTCAAGCCACAAAAGGCAAATTTAAGAGTAATCGCACACGCCAAAATGGAGAGGCAGTCGCCGGCAACCAAGGTACTATCTAGACGGCGTTGCCGAGAACTAGGAAAAAGACAAAGCCGCAATCGGCATTCCAAGAATGGACAGAAGATTGTCAGATCAACAATCAGCCGAGACAACCTCAACAAGGACCCAACAACGGCTACATAATTCGGGCAAATGGATGCCGATCTGAACGAAGTGATCCAAAATAGAAAGACATGGGCCGATCAAAACTACACAAGTCACATCCGATTAGGAAGAAAATGGCAAAAGAAAACGGAACCACCACCAAAACCAACAGTCCGGCGAGCCGACAACCGAAAGTAAATGATGGTGAGCTAAAAGCCATGTAAAATTGATGGTACCAGAAAGAAGTGGGAGAAATCTCACAAATAAGGGATATGAAACAACGACGACAACGACAATAACGAGATTAGTCTAGAGATTCATCGAGAATACTTAAAATTATTATTTTATACTTCACCCATAATTAAACCATGAACAAAGGAACAAGATTCATCCAATTTCTCTAAAAAAGAGTTTCAAACCAAAGATCCATTTTGGATCTTCTCAACCTTTGAAGATGACTAAAACAATCAATCTTCGGCTTATAAAATTATTAAAGATTGAAAGATAGAAATGAATTGAATATAGCATTAACTTAGATCTTATTTCCTCTTAAAACTTGAATTTGAAAATTTTAGAGGGGTAGTTTGTCATATCGGACATCGGTTTGCATATTTGATTCTAGCCTTCAATATAATAACCTCCTAAATAACATACTGGCTTCTCCAAACAAAAGCTTCATCAGCAAATGGTTTGTTGTTTGTAAATAGGTAGTATTATTTATGTCGGTTTTTCTATCCTATGTTTTAAGAGCATAGGTTAAGAATACTAATAATGGGAACTAAAACCCTAAAAGAAAATTAATAAACCCTATTGAAAAAATAATTAAACTTAAATAAATACAATTTTAAGATATATTGCTATTTTTAGTCTCTTAACCTATGCCCTTAGGACATAGGTTAGAAAAAACGTATTTGTGTAGTTATCTCTCGTCCATTCTCCTAGACACTTAAGCAATTATTTAATTATTATTTTTGTCGAAACAAATAAACTCAAATCTCTGTTCTATCCAATTGGATAACTCTTTATTTACGAGACTGCCACCGAAAGTCATCGTTCTTCTTGTTCCCAATTTGCCCGTGTCTCATTCCAGTTGCATCAATTGGATGAAGCATATGATCGTGAATAATACTGAATTTGGTGCAACTTCTTTAATTTTGATCCAATTTTCTCTAGGGTTCCAGTGATTGAGCTGATAATATGCAGCAATTTCCGATTCCGAGTAGTGGATCAGGGTCTTCATCGCAAAGCCCTAGATCACCGCAGTCGCAACAGCCTTTCCTCTCCATTTCAGTGACCGATCCGGTGAAATTGGGCAATGGCGTCCAAGCTTACATCTCTTACAAGGTCATCACTAAGGTAAAAATTTCCACCTTTCACGAGCTCTATCTCTTTCCCTCGCTTATGTCGAATTTTCCGTTTCAAGATTACTCTTCTTTCTGATTTCTGATGTTTGTTTCATGTTCTTGTTCAACTGGTTGCTCATTTATCGAACTATTTTGACAATGACTTTGTTCTCTTCAATTAGTAGCAATACACATCTTGGCCTTATTTGTATGACCAGATATCTGCTGGAAATATCAACTATGTATTTCCGATTTTCATGTGTGTATGTGTGTGCGAATTGTATCTTTATGGGGTTATGATTTTTTGGGAATCGAGTGTGGAACTGAAACAAAGGATTTTCAGTGATCCTGCAAACCTGGTTATTAGGTCATTAAAATTGGATTTTCAAAAGTGGGATTTGGTTAAGGGGAATACACAAACCCTCCTAGAGTTTAAATTATCCAAAATGCTCCTTTGTTTTGCTTAAATAGGTGTATTTTGGACATTCTACATTTTAAATAACTGATTGTTAGATGTAATTTTGCTTACGAAGGGAGGTTTGGTGCAAAGTGGGTTAAATAAAGGTGGTTTTATGCAGGTTGCCCTTTTCATATGTTGAAAACTTTTCTAGTTAGAAAGGAGTTACATTTAGTCGCCTTTTTTCACAGTGGAAAGAAGGCGAAGGAAGAATTAGCTTTTATGTGGATTTTTGACATTTCCTTATATACATTACGGATGTTAATGTTTAAGCAGTGGGGAAAGCGGTAAACATACCTTAACATATCAGGGATGAACAAACTGATCCTCCCAACTATGCTTGGCATGCTTTGTGGATTTCCAATTCAGAATTGCAGCTATTGCTACATAATTCTTAGAGCAATTCGATGATAGTGGATTTGGTGTCAAATGAAATCTATGTAATTGAATTAGTCCTTATGCTAATGCATTCCTGAATAAATTGTGCTCAGCATATAAAAAAAAATTCTATGTATACCTTTTTTGCTCTATCATGCTTCTAGAGGCGTTGCTGATAATTACGTAAAACATATTCTGGTATATCACGCATTTTAATGAATGGTTTTAATGATAAAGTTGGCATCTTTTATGGAAGCTCATTGGACTGTCTTGATATTCATATTTATTGTTGGGCAGACAAACTTTCCTGACTATCAAGGAGCAGAAAAGATTGTCATTCGACGATATAGTGATTTTGTTTGGTTGCGAGACCGTCTCTTTGAGAGATACAAGGGCATTTTCATACCACCTGTCCCGGAGAAGAATGCTGTAGGTATGGGAACCAAAGCCATTGTTGTTTTACTATTGAACATCATATTTTCAAGAAGTATATTCTAGAACATGCCATGATTTCATGATTCTTGTTCAGTTTAGTGTTATATTTGCATCATGATCTTTACTCAGAAGATACGGTCAAGAAAAATAGGGGCTTTATGTTTGACATTCTATGGTATATTATATTTGCTCTAATGTTACATCTGGGGGTGGATTATATGGATTTAAAGTGATTAATTCTGCATGCTCATGTTCAAGCGGGCAACATATTTTGCTAAATAAGTTCCTATAACTTGCTCATTGTGAAACTTCTTACCACTTGTTAACAAAACAAGAATTCATTGATTTTTGGCTTCCCACTGACATGATCTATAAGGAAAAAAATACTTTATTTTCCTTACTGATACAGTGATACTTAATGTCAGTGATTCTGGACAAACATATGCTTACTAATTGCTCTGTCTAATTTCTCGTGGTGGAAAATCTATATGTATGAATGTAAAATGGAATTATTTATCTTGGAGAATGAGCAAGTAGAAGCCATTAACTATAATGTTTCCTGCACAGATTACATTTTCTAAATAATATATGTTTGGTTTGTTTGTACATTTTTGTAAACCTATATCAAGTGATTTAACTGTATCATCCTAAATGCAGAAAAGTTCCGTTTCACTGCTGAATTCATTGAGATGAGACGTCAGGCATTAGATAAATTTGTCAACCGGATAGCATCACACCCTGAGCTCCGGCTGAGTGATGATCTAAGATTGTTCTTGCAAGCTGATGAAGAGGTGAACTCTTTTACTTTGGCTATGCATTTGCTGCAACTTCTTATAGCTTCTTTAGCCCACTCCTTTCATTTTCTTACGGGGATAGGTTTGTTCCTATGATTGAATTTGAAATTATGTATTTAGTTTGATAATAAGAGAAGCTGGTAATTTGGAATCTTAGAATCATTTTATACCAACATTTTTATCCAGACATCATATATTTATGAAGTAATTGGAAGTTCGAATTCTCAGACATGTAATAGGCAATATTGTTGTTAAGCCAGGAGTGCCCTCATCTTAACCCCCCAGATTTCCTGAAAGGGGAACTGCACTGGGTCAATGTTGTTGTTGTAATAGGCAATATTGACATTATTTCTCAGTAGTATCATATATATATGATTCATAATGAAATATGAAAACTAGTGTATATATGTGCTTGCTTATAAAGTCATTTATGTGCTGGAAGCTGTTACATGCATGTGCCAGAAAGAGGGATTTTACTGAAGTTTTGGATGGTACCTCACTACCTCTATACAAATCATAATGTGGGCTCTGCTTGTAAATATTTACAGCGCTAAGCCAGGGGTGCCCCCATCTTGACCCCCCAGATACTCCTTAAGGGGTACTAAACTGGGTCAATGTTGTTGTTGTTGTAATGGATTTCATGGTTATTTCTCAATGATAATAAATCACATTAATCAGACTAGGCCATTTTTTTAGCTGGCCAAATGATTTAAAAAAATAGATCGATGAAGGTAGCATTAGTATTATTTTGTATGGTGATTACTGATTAGGGACAAGTGATTTTAACTTTATTTATTGGGTTGGCTTTATGGAATAGGTGTTGTTTTAGGTGCTCAGATCTATCATTTGGGAACCATGTTTAAAGGAGCTTTATGAATTTTAGATAAGCTAGGAGTTTTGCCTTAGCTTTGTAAATATTTACAAGCATTCACAAATCACTACAGCTAACGTATATATTTTGCAATCGGTGGTCATCAGACAATGGAGAGAGCAAGGTTTCAAGAGACGGGTATCTTTAATAAAAAGCCGTCTGACTTTTTGCAAATGTTCAAGGTAATCTTGCTTTGGGGTTATTTATGATTAACCTGTACTAGAAAACTTGACCTTCACAGTAATTAATTTGTTAGATATAAGAATGTCTTTCATCGTTTTTTCCGAAAAAGGGACCTTGTCATTTGTTTATTAAGTCTGGCCTGACAAAATAATGAGCTTGCAATAACCAATTTAATGTCTAATATAATTCCCAGTGTGAAATTCTGATTGGATCTAGCTAACATACCTTTATACACCTGCAGGATGTACAATCTAAAGTTACTGATGTTGTATTTGGGAAGGAAACACCAATGGAAGAGGCTACTCCTGAGTACGAGAAAATGAAGCATTATGTTTATGAACTTGAAAACCACTTGGCTGAGGCTCAGAAGTATGCCTATCGTCTTGTCAAGAGGCACAGAGGTACCTAGGACCCTTAAAAAGGGTTTATTTAGTTGCCAGGTTGATGATTATTGTCATAGTGCAAATGCAGAGGAGGAAGTAAGCTTTTATCATCTCTTGTCCACAGAATTGGGTCAATCTCTGTCAAATTTTGGCAAGGCAGTCAATCTTTTGGGTGTTTGCGAAGGAGATGACCTTGGGAAAGCATTTTCTGATCTGGGTACAAGGTCAGAGGTGGTATCGATCAAACTGGAGAAGGAGGTAGGGTGACTGAAAATTGAAAGACAAATCTGTGATATTTAGTCGAAGTTCTTTCCTGCTATTGCACTCTGTGTCAGAGATGGCTAAATATTTGAACTTGGCAAATTGCAGGCCCAAAATTTGCTAATGAACTTTGAAGAACCATTGAAAGATTATGTTCTTGCAATTCAATCTATTAAGGTAATATTGTTTTTTCATTTATGTATATGGCAATGATGTGTTATATGGTGTGATTCTGCCTTTATCTTTATCTTTAATATTTAATATAATTTTCTACTTGCTATCTCTTAAACAGGCTACAATAACAGAGAGAGCAAGTGCGTTCAGGCAACACTGTGAACTTGCTGAAACAGTAAAGCTGAAAGAAATCAATCTGTAAGGATTTGTTTCTATCGTTCTTTTTCTCTTCCTCTCTTCTTCATGAAGTGGAAGTTATACCAAAACTTATCTTATGGTATGTTAATAAACAATGATTTTTACCAATTCATCCTTCCCTATTGCATGCATGCACAAAAGAAACTGTTAAAAGTTATAATGCCATTTGTGCTTTATGTTTGATGATCAATGTTGCAGGTCAATGAGATTTACTTATTATTTGGCTTGTTGTAAGTTGTAACCAGAGGATGGAAGTTCTATAAGCTTATTTGTAATAAGAGCATAGTAATGTTGGATAAAAATCTTTGCCAGTTTATGTGAATGAGTTTAATATATATGATCTTCTGTCTTCAGGGACAAGCTTATGTTAACCCGATCTGAGAAGGTGAGAGAAGCTGAGGCTGAATACAGAGAGGTGAGTCAGTTTCATATAACATTATCAATATCCCCAGAGTTCTGACCCAAAAAGAAAAGAATCAATATCCCCAGTAACACATTAAAAGTTAATATTGCCTAACAAGTACGTCCTTCACAATTTACAGTTGAAAGCGGAGAGTGAAGAAGCTACTAGAAGATTTGAGGCGATTGTCCGGCTAATGAATGAAGAGATGATAAATTTCCAAGAGCAGAAAACTGCAGATATGGGACTTGCTTTCCATGAGTTTGCCAAGGGCCAGGCTTGTCTCGCCAGTGAAATTGCAAAGGCTTGGAGGAGTCTCCTCCCAAAACTTGAGGCTTGCTCATCCTCTTAGGAGTTAGGACTTGGCTCTAGCTCTGTTTGCCCTTGTTCATACTAAACATGAACTCAAAAGGCTCCTTTGCTCTGTAAAGGATTTTCATTTTTCTTTTGTTTTGTGAAGTGGCTTTTTTTTTGTTGTGTATGTTTCTTACCCTTTTAATTTTTAATGTTAGAATTATATGGTGTTGGTGGGATTCTTGAAATTCTCTCTAGAACTTGTTAATAAGTTTCCTTTGTTCTCTTCTCCCACTTCTGATAATAGGCTTTACAATTTGTGCATTGAATTTTTGGGAAGCCCAACTCTTGATATATTTGTGCTTCTTGATACCTGATAGTTGTATTAGCAAATCCAAAACTGGATCTAATGCAATTTAGTGTATTAAATGTGGAGATCCAAACACACCCTCAATCTCTAATAATCAAGTTTACTAAAAAATATTTAAATTTTATTTGTTCTAATAGAAATTATAAATTTTACAGTCACTTGTGTATTTTTGTTTTTTGTGAACATTTTTAATTTACCGCCAAATTGCAACATCTAACTGCATCCAATTTTTTATTTTTAAATTTTACAGTCACTTGTGTAGTTGTGTGAACATTTTCTTCTGTTCTCCCAAAGCTTATATTCTTCAGTGCTTCCCATATGCGCTCGCTGGTGGTTATCACTTCTATCTGTCATGAGCAAGAGACCTCAAAAGCCATGACTTCTTTTTCCCTCTTTTCTCCCACTATCTCTCCAACCATAACCACCTCCACTTCTCCTTCGTATTCCCATGGCAATCCTCAAAGGCCGTTCTGCTCTTTCAAATTCGCTTGTCGCCTTCGCCGCGTACACGTAATTTGCTGTTCTTCGATGGATTCATCCAATTCCATTCCGTCTGCAGGAGACTCTTCTTCTCAGAGGTATTTTCCCCTTTTGAAAGCCCTTGCTAGCTCAATTTCATTGTTGCTTTCTATATTTAGTTGCAATTGCCTACTAGTGCGTGTTTTTTGATGATGCAACTAGCAATTGGTCGCGTGTTGAATAATTACTTCTTCTTATGGAGACGATAGCTTTATTAGGAACTTAGGATCAACTATTGAGCTGAATTGGTGGACTAATTCTGACGGATGAAGAAATTCAAAGACACTCTTCTCATAATTTCGCCCTTCGTGATATTTTTAGGGGCCGAGTCCGTGAACGAGCGAGTTCCTTGTTTTTTATTTGTTTGTTTTATCTTATTGAAATTCTTTTATCAGGATCTTTAGACGGTCGCTTACTTTTAAATGTGTGCATACAGCAATTTTTGCATCATTGAAGGACCAGATACAGCTCAGGATTTTGTTCAGATGGAGGCACAGGAGATCCGGGACAATATCAGGAGCAGGCGTAATAGAATATTTCTTCTCATGGAGGAGGTTGAATTCCCCTTCCCTTGAAATTCATGGAACAGAATCATCAACTCAAATAGACCGTTTCTAAATTGATAAAGAATTTCTTTCTGCGTTTCTTGCTAATTTGCTACAGTGTTCTAGGTGAGGCGATTACGAGTTCAGCAACGGATGAATGGGTTGGAATTTGATGGAGGAGGAAGAGAGGCAGTGGATGAAATGCCGGATATTCCATCATCTATTCCCTTCCTACCAAATCTGGTAATTCAAAGATAGACTCATGAGATATGCTACAATCTAGAATCCAGTTCACTCCTTTCTAATCAGATGACTAGAGAATAAGTGGCTTCTCACACTAGCCAAAATAACTACATATGATGTCACTGTACGTGGTCTGAGAAGATTATTTTAATGACTTATTAGTGAACCTCTAATGCTATTTTAACTTTACTCATGAGAGTATACAGTATAAATCCATGAACATTTGATGTCTTTAACTTCTGTAGGGAATTGGTTGATTCACACATAATTGTAACTTTTTGGGGTCATGAATGTTCTTAATAATAGTCAAAGTTGTCTTATGCTTGTGTTCTTTTTTTTTTCTCTTGTAGACACCAAAGACATTAAAGCAGTTGTACTTAACAAGCTTTTCTTTCATATCTGGGATCATTCTCTTCGGAGGCCTTATTGCTCCAGTTGTAAGTTATTGAAACGTGAGATGAATCTTTATTCCTTCAGTTTATTACTTGAGAGCTCAATCATTTTCCCTTTGGAAAGAGATCATCGACATTACTTCGCATTTTTATTTAGGTATATTTTATCAACTTGAATATAACTTGATAACTATAATGCTAATTAATAAAAGGAAGAAAAATTGTTTATGGTGATGCTGATACCTAAATGCAAAGCTGCACTGACGGTAATGTGATCCACTGGATTTCCCACCATTCATTTAGGTTCTCCTTTGTGTGGTTCATATGAGGTTAATATCTATACATTATATTCGTTCATCGGCTGCAGACTTGTAGGTATACCTATCAATTGGGTCAGGCTGGTGAGATTTGTGTTGGGTAGCTTGGATTTGAGCTATTTACAAATTAGGTAGGTTCAGGCTACAGGTCGAAAGGTCTCAACCCGAACACCTAAAATGCTTAGGCTGGTTTGGTCAGGTTTGTATGGTTTTGGGATAGGCCATGGGTTTGAATTTGGGTTTTTAATCATTTGCAGTTAATTCATTTATGAGTCAAGTAGTATTGGGTCATGGGTTGTTAAATTGATCTCTGGGTATGCTTGTCAGGCTCGGACTCAGTTATACTTTGACATGTCTAGTTATTGATAGTTTATGATCATAAGAGAACTAAAAACCATGGGGTTAGGTTTTCTTGTTTTGGAGATTGGAACTTGTAATTAAGCACTAATAGAGTAAAAGGTAGTGATTTTAAGGTCGATTTCTTATATATATTGCCCTGATAAATGAGTCAAGTAGTATTGGGTCACGGGTTGTTAAATTGATCTCTGGGTATGCTTTTCAGGCTCGGACTCAGTTATACTTTGACATATCTAGTTATTGATAGTTTATGATCATAAGAGACCTAAAAACCATGGGGTTAGGGTTTCTTATTTTGGAGATATGAACTTGTAATTAAGCACTAATAGAGTAAAAGGTAGTGATTTTAAGGTCGATTTCTTCTATCTATTGCCTGATAAATGATCGGGATTCATTTGGCAGCTTGAGGTGAAACTGGGCATTGGTGGCACCTCCTATCCAGATTTCATCAGAAGCTTGCACTTGCCTTTGCAACTAAGGTATAGATTGAGAATATTTGTCTCTTTTTTCAGCATTAAGTGGAAGATAAATTGCTTTGCAAATTTTATGCTCCTATAATTGATTTCTCCATCATGACACATCTCAAATGACCCCTTATATTAGTATATCACATAAATTCCCATTTGTATAACTGAAGTACTGAGATATGTTGCTTTCAGCTCCCTTACTGATTTATCTTAACTTTCATGGTTTATCTGTTAAATTCAAGCCAAGTTGATCCTATTGTAGCATCCTTCTCTGGTGGAGCAGTCGGGGTTATTTCATGCTTGATGTTAATTGAGGCTAACAATGTCCGCCAACAAGAGAAGAAAAGATGCTCATATTGCCTTGGAACTGGTACTTACCTATTTTATATTCAAACTAATGAAAAATATGCCTTAATTTATTTTTTATTTTTTTTGAGCTCAAATATGCCTTAATTATTGTGAAAGATAAAACTCAAATACATTCAAGAACTGCATTATATTAGCCCAACTTACAATAAGTTGTTTTGAAGTTGAAAAATATTACTTTCATTGCAGTCTTTCTTTCCCGATCCTCAGTTACATGTCATGAAATTCTGCCTTCCCGTTTATTATATTGAATCCTAAATATGGATCTCTATTAAATCATCTCAAATCAAACTCTCTGGCATTTGGATAGGATATTTGGCATGTGCTAGATGTTCTGCGAGCGGCGTTGTATTAAGTGCCAGGCCAATTTCACTAGTATCTGCGGATTCTGATCAGCCTCTGAGACTTCCCACAAGTGAGAGATGCACAAACTGCTCTGGGGCTGGAAAGGTACTATAATGAAAAAGGCCTTTGGTGACAATTCTTCCTATTTACAGTACTATTTGGTGCTCCTTTTTAGAGCGTACAAATTTGTTAACTGTAGTGGTAGACTAAAATGTATGAGATTTTTACTTGTAGTCTATTTTGCTACCTCATTCCTTCCATTCATCGAATTTTTAGTCTGTTTTGATGGATTCATGGCTGATTCTGTGCAGGTAATGTGCCCCGCATGCTTGTGCACCGGGATGATTATGGCTAGTGAACACGACCCACGGATTGATCCTTTTGACTAAATCTGTCAAGGGTGGAATGTCAGTAAGAGCAACTCATCTAAGCATCATAGAAGCACAACGCCAGGCATATAAAGCATTCCATTTATCATCATCAACCTGAGGACTTGCAATATAGGTTTCCTTAGAGATATGTATTTGATACTTTTCTATAATGTGGTATTTTTAGATGAACATCATGGCTCTTCTCCATCTCTTTTTCTTGCTTTCTTTTTCCCCCCCTAGCTCTTATATCATTTTGAACATAAAAGCCACCTTCTGAAAAACTGAAGTTAATTATTGTTTCTAGTAGCCTAGTCTCTCCTCTCCTTGCACACTTGGTGATGGACAAGGTGTCTTTGGAAGAGAATGATCTGTTTAGCAAGTAGAATTTTAAATGGAATAACAGTGAGTGAAGCAATTACATTTTAGCCTTTCCAAATGAACAGATTTTGTTGGCGTTCTATAAATTAGGCTTTTGAATAATTTGGCCTTAATATATGATGCCTTTTCAGTATTCAATGCAATTGTCACGTCAGATAGTAAGTACCACAGTAAAAGTCGTAGTTTTCAAGTACAAGAAAATTTTATTACAAGACTCCTTTTTACCCCTTTTACCCCCATTTCTCATCTGCTCAACAGCGAGTGAAACCCTAGCGATAACGGCGGGCGGCGGGTGAACGGTGGCTTCTGATAGATCAACCACTCGAACTCTTTCCAGGTTTTTAATTTCAGTCTAGTTTCATCCCTCCTCTCATGCCGGTTGCTGATAAGTTTTTCCTTCAATCTTTTGCTATACATAGCTCCTATTTCCTATACTGCTTGCTTTCATTTGCAAACCTTCTTAGCTTTGTGTTGATTTTTCACACTGCACTCTGTAGCATTGGAATGGGTTTGATTTCTATTGATGTAAATGCATCAACCTTGCAATCTTGATATTTCTCACCCTTGTAAACGTTAAGACTTGAGATTTCGGATCCAAGGCTCACGCCTTTTCGGATCTGAGGCTCACATTCCTGCAAAATATGCTTTTCACTATATAAATTAATGGAGTATTAAGCTATATAATTGATTTTGAAAGTGGAAAAGGAAATCTCAAAAGTTACAAAAGGTAACGGATAGAAAAGTCATAGAAAAAACTGTTGTTAAGAAGTGGGGTTAAAAAAACTGTCTTTCTAACCTATACCTAAGGTCTAAGGGCATAGGATAAGATAAATCAATTGCCTTCTAAACATATACCCAAACGCCCTAATACAAGAGGCCGCCTTGGGCCTTTCGGAATGGATCCGCCTGAGGTGCTCAAAGCCGTCATGGCTTAGGCCTCATTGTCTAAGCGAACACCTTTTTTGAGCACTAAATAATGAGCATGATGAAATGAGAAACGATTTCATGACAATTTACTCTAGAGACTTTAATCAATCATATACTTTAATCTATTAATAGATGAATTGGCCGGAGTTGCATTTGCTTCATGCTAAAACATGAATTGAGTTGCATTTTTACTTTAATCTTCTATGTATTATGTAATCAATTAGCTCAATCTATAATCATTCGTTTTCAGATTAACAGGT
Source organism: Fallopia convolvulus (assembly GCA_964016875.1). Classification (NCBI taxonomy): domain Eukaryota; kingdom Viridiplantae; phylum Streptophyta; class Magnoliopsida; order Caryophyllales; family Polygonaceae; genus Fallopia; species Fallopia convolvulus. The sequence continues at coordinate 52,050,911 of OZ024727.1, read as the reverse complement.
GTCCTTAAAGAAGTGAAAGACCTGTGGTAAATCATCAATTAATGGCATTGGCAACAGGAGAGTATCTAGCTATGCCTGGTATGGGCAGGCGACACGTTGAGGACGTTGAAGAGACTGACGAAAGTACCTTAGATCAAGATGAATTTGCGGGCACTCCAAACTCAGACCCTGCTCATGGTTATCTATTTCAAGATGAGATCCGAAGGAGGCAGTATTCCTCGAGGCAAGAAATTGCACTTGACCACATTGGTGCAATGAGAGAACTAATGACTGAATACCTGAATTTGGTGAAAACATGTATGCCTACTCCTAGTCCTGCGCCTTCGGAGAAGGAAGCCCTTGAAATTCTGTATTGCATGGCTAATGCTGGGATAATAGAACGTCGAAGTAAACTGTTCGGTTACAGTTTGACGTTTCTGATGGATGGAAAGATCCGAACAATGTTCATGGCTGTTGAAGACGATGAAGACGGGAAGTTTTTCCTCGAATGCCAGTATGAAGTGAAAGCTCTTCAGAAGTGATTGGTTCACGCCAACTTTAGAAATCCGCCCTCTTTTGTACTGGTCCTAGTAGAGATTAATGTTGTGGTTTCAAACTTTTAGTGTTACGCTTTTATTTAGTATGCAGTTCCAAGGAGTCGTTATGTTTGATGTTATTTCGGGTCATGCATGGATGGATGTTTATCGTTGTTGCATTATGTTTTAATGTTAGTAGTCAAAAGCGTTGCTTTGTAATCTGACATATGTAATGTAACATGTAAGGCTTTTGTATCGTATGTAATCTTGTGGTTATATGACTACTGGGGTAGTGGGGTTAGAAAATGTGCTGATATTGAAAACTATTGACATATGTCAATATAATAGCCAAAAACCTTCAACACGAACAAAAATATATAGTTACATAATGTTTCATAGCTGGTTCAACACGAATCTCTGTCCGTAGCAAGAGCCAAACTGAATCAACTGATAGTCCAGCATGAACCACTAAAGGGAAAAATGGTAGAAAAGAGCTACAAAACGTGCTCTGCTCATTCATCCAGCATAGTGCACAATTACATGATATATATAGGCCTAGAGAAGGCTCTAGAATATGCCACCTATTGTACTATTGTTGTAGCCGTTATATAGGATAATTACAAGATATTTATGTAATATATATTTATCCTAATATGCCCCCTCGATCCAAGCTTAGTTGAGGCAGAGCTTGGAGCGTAGCAACTGAAACCTAGCTGAAGGCAACGGCTTGGTTAGAAGATCAGCAATTTGTTCTTTGGATGTGATGAATGCAACTTTGAGTGATTTTCTTTGCACCATTTCGCGAACAAAGTGATAATCCAGGGATAGATGCTTGATCTTGTGATGCAACACTGGGTTAACAACAATGTAGGTAGCGCCAAGGTTGTCACACCAAAGGACCGGAGCTTGATCAAGATATATGCGTAAGTCACGAAGAAGAGATTGAACCCACACCAGTTCGGCAGCAGCATAAGCAAGGCTGCGATACTCAGCTTCAGTCGAAGATCTCGAGACTGTGGAGTGTTTTTTGGAGCACCATGAGATCAGATTTGAACCCAGGTAAATGCAATAAGCACCAGTGGATTGTCGATCAAGAGTATCACTTGCCCAATCAGCATCAGCAAATGCAGACAGCAGGGAGTTGGAGGTGGTTGAGATATGAAACTTGAGTTGTGCTGTGCAATTTATGTAGCGGAGAATGCGTTTTACGGCTTGCCAGTGCTCTTGAGATGGGGCATGCATGAATTGACACACGCGATTAACAGCATGTGAAATGTCCGGCCGGGTAAAAGCTAAATACTGCAGACCACCAACTATACTCCTGTAATGTTGCGCATCATCAAATGCTGGAGAATTGCCAGTGAGAGGGGTTGTTGCCATGGGGGTGTTGACAGCCTTGGATTGATGCATATTGGCTCGTTTGCATAAATCAAGGATATATTGGGTTTGAGAAAGGAAGAAGCCAGCAGAAGTGCGCTTAGCCTCAATGCCTAAGAAAAAATGGAGGTCACCAAGGTCTTTGACGGGGAAGAGTTTGGAGAGGGCAAGGGTGAATTTTGTGGCAAGGGCAGGCTCGGAGGTGACAACAAGAATGTCATCCACATAAACTAGGACAAAGGCAAGAAGGTTGTGTTGTCGAAAAGTGAAGAGGGAGGAGTCGGCAGTTGAGGGGGTAAAACCGATGGTGATGAGGGCGTCACTGAGTTTTTGAAACCAGGCACGGGGTGCTTGTTTCAAACCGTATAAGGATTTTTTTAATTTGCAAACATGAGAGGGAAAGAGAGGATGGATAAAACCAGTGGGTTGGGTAATGAAGACGTCTTCATTCAAGTCACCGTGGAGGAAGGCATTTTGGATGTCCAATTGGCGCACCGACCACCGCTTCATGGCAGCAAGGGAGAGAAGAAGACGAATTGTGGTTGGTTTGGCTACTGGGGAAAATGTCTCAGAGAAATCCACTCCTTCCATTTGATTATATCCTTTGGCTACAAGGCGGGCTTTCCGTCGTTCAATGGTGCCATTGGCATGACGTTTTGTGCGAAATACCCATTTAACGCCCAGAGTATTGGAGGCAGAGGAAGGAGGGACAAGGGTCCAGGTGTTTGTACTGAGGAGGGCATTGAATTCGGCTTCCATGGCTTTTCGCCATTCGGGATAGCGCGCGGCCTCAGTATAAGAGGTTGGTTCATCGGGCACAACACTGGTGTGGTCACAAGAAGGTGGTGGAGGCCAGGGTATGGTGCCATCTTGACGGATTTTAGGTTGGTGGATGTTATTTTTCCGGCGTGTGATCATGGGGTGCGGAGTGGTTGGCGGCGGTGAAGGAGCTTGATTTTGGGGAAGTGAGAAATCCGAAGTGGTGTTGGGTGAGTCTGGTGGGGAGGAGATTGATGGCCCATTTGATGAAGTTGGATTGGATGGCCCATTTGAGGGATTTGAGGAGGTGGGTGAAGCTGGTGTGGAATTGGGCCTAAGGGAATTGGACTCTTGTATGGAGTCGGATGTTGGGCTGAAAGGAGAGGTGAGTGAGGGTGGGGAATGAGGGGAAATGGGCCCAGTTGTAGAAACGGGTGCAGGCAAGATATTTGGGAGAGAAACATAGGAAGTTGATTCTTGATTTTGAAGGGGAGTATTGTTGGAGAAGGGAAATTCATCCTCATGAAAGATAACATCACGGGATATATAATATTTCGAATTAATCCAATCGAAACAAATATATCCTTTGTGATTGCCACTATAGCCAAGAAAGATGGTGGGTGTTGAGCGGAAAGAAAGTTTGTGTTTATTATATGGGCGGAGATTAGGGAAAGCAAGGCAACCAAAGATTTTTAGAAAATTGTAGTCGGGGTGTTCGTGGAAGAGGAGCTCAAAAGGCGTTTTGTGAGAAAGAATGGGGGTTGGAAGGCGATTTTGTAGGTAGGCGGCCGTTTCAAAGGCAAAATCCCAATAAGGAAGCGGAAGAGAGGCTTGTTTGAGGAGTGTAAGGCCCATGTCAACAATACGACGGTGTCGGGTTTCAACACTCCCGTTTTGTTGATGGGAGTATGGGCAAGTGAGGCGATGGGTAATGCCATGATGAGTGAGAAATGGTTTTAAGGGCAAGAATTCCGTGCCATTGTCGGTTTGAATACTTATAATATTTGCGGAGAAGCGATTTTGGACAAGTTTAATAAAGTTGGTCATGATGGAGGTAACCAAAGATTTTGTAGACATAGTGAAAAGCCAAATGAACTTAGAAAAGTCATCAACAATTGCTAAGTAAAATCGATTCCCTTTAATAGAGATATCGTGGGCCGGGCCCCATACATCAACAAAAAGTAATTCAAAGGCCTTAGTGGAGCGGGATGAAGTGGGCGGATGGGGGAGCGCATGATTGGCAGCGGTGAAAATGACTGGGGCCAGATTGGGTAGAGTTTGGGCTGAGTTGAGGCGAGCTTGGGCCGTCTTGAGAAGACGATCGTGGGCCGCGTTTATTTGCAAAAACTGGATAGCGAGAAACAACAGAGAGGACTGAATCACAAGGATGACCTAGGCGACAGTGCCAAAGGCGACTTTTATTTTTGACGGTGAGAGAAAGGTGGGGAGCGTTTGAAGGCGGTGGTGCGGTGGTGGCCTGGAACTGATAAATGCCGTCCTTAGCGGTACCTTGAAGAAGAAGCGCCCCCGTCTTGGTTTCCTTCACATAGAAAACATTCGAGTGAAATTCAAAATAACAGTTATTGTCTTTGCAAAATTGGTGAACGGAAAGCAGGTTTTTAGAAATATCAGGGGTATGGAGAATATTGGATAGAGAGAAAATATGGTGATTAGAGAAAAGTTTTGAAGAACCGTAGTTGTGGATTGGGATTTGCGAGCCATCTCCAAGACTGACTTGATCGGAGCCCCCGTACGGCAAGTTGTCGATGCGCAGGTTGCTTATGTCAGGGGTGTAGTGGTGGGTTGCAGCAGTGTCGGGATACCAGGGCATTTGAGTAGAGGTGTGGTGCGCCTGAAAAGTTGCTGGTGGCTGGGGCTGATAGTTGTGATTGAAGCGGTGCCAACACTCCAGGGCAGTGTGGCTGGGCTTGTGACACACCTGGCAGATGGGTCGTGTATCTGGGTGGCCGGAAAAATTGGTGGGAGGGCGAGAACCACCAGCGTTATTGTTGGTGTTGGGAGGATGAGTTGACCCATTGTTCTGCCCCCTGGATTGGTTGTTTCGGCCACGATTTGACCGACCTCGTCCTCTTCCGCGGTTAAAGCTGGTGTGGTTAACCTCAGGGGTGGTTGTGGTAGTGTTATTGGCGGAGGTTGGTGTGGAGAGGAGAGCATTGGAGTGGTGGCTGAGTCTAGACTCATGAACAAGCATGTGTGAAAGTATTTGAGTTGGGGAAGGCAAAATAGGTTGAGTAGATAAAGAAGTTACCAGGGACTCATAGTCAGCAGGTAAACCAGCAAGGAGAAAAACCGAGAACTCGTCGTCCGGTATGTGATAGCCGGCTGCAGCAAGTGTGGTTGTGAGGCCTTTTGCTCGGTTGAAAAATTCAGTGACCGTTTCCGAGCCCTTCTTCAGGGATGCCAGCTGGAGCCGAGTGTGGACTACTTGGGCGCTGGAGCGGGCCGAGAAAAGAGCATGAAGATTGGACCAGATTGCAGCAGCAGTTGTGCAGTCCATGATTTGGACTAGAACAACCTCGGTTAGGCTCGATGTGAGAACCGCCATGACCAGTTGGTCTCGTGTGACCCAAGTGGTGTAGGCTGGGTTAGCAGCACCATCATTGAGGAACGCCGGTGGGCAGGGGAGCGTGCCATCAACATGTTGATAGAGGCCTTGGGCTCTTAGGTATGGGACGACTTGAGTTTTCCAGATTGGAAAATTATGTTGGGTGAGTTTCACTGTGATAAAACTAGAGAAAGAGGGTAAAGGGTGATTGGCGGCTGGGAAATTCATGGCTGGAGGGTGAGGAATTAGGGTTCCAATTGGATTTGGAGGAGGGAGCTCTTCAGGCATGTTTGTGGTGGAGCTAGGACGTTTGTCCTTTTACAGCTCTGATACCATAAAGGGAAAAATGGTAGAAAAGAGCTACAGAACGTGCTCTGCTCATTCATCCAGCATAGTGCACAATTACATGATATATATAGGCCTAGAGAAGGCTCTAGAATATGCCACCTATTGTACTATTGTTGTAGCCGTTATATAGGATAATTACAAGATATTTATGTAATATATATTTATCCTAATAACCACATATAAAATCTCTATCCCAAATTCTGATAAAAAAAAAAAAGAGAGAAAAGAATCTCTATCCCAAATTAACATAATTTCAACCCAGAGTTAACAAATCTTCGATCCCTTCGCAATTCCAATCGGAGAGCAGAAGTTCGTATGCAAAAATGGAGTTTCGCGGGAGAAATGCAAAATTTTGGAGCTATTTAGTGTTCCATTGTATGGTTAGATTTGTAGTTTTAAACGCTTACAAACAACATCCAAGACAGTTTGGCCGAGTGGTCTAAGGCGCCAGATTTAGGCTCTGGTCCGAAAGGGCGTGGGTTCAAATCCCACAGCTGTCAATTTTTTTTCCAACTTTTTCCTTCCCCCCACAAAAGTACAAAACCTCAAAATGACGCGTTTACAGAAACACAACAGCTGGCGAGCATCAAATTCCAAACGACATCGTTTCACTCTTCCAAGTTTCTTCACCCCAGACCCCAAATCGACCGGTCCCGCCCCCGCCTCCTCGTTTGTAACGCCACCTGAATCTCGACTTCACGTTATATTCTTCTTCTTCTTCGTCTGTTACGCTTCTCTAAGGCTAATGGCAGTGAGGTTGATCCGACAGAAACTCGGATCAAGCCAAATGCTCCGGTTGCTGACCCCCTCTCCTTACACCATCCCAGCTCCTGGGTTCATCTCTACCAGATCTCTTCCAACCCTAGCCTTCGAGGAGATCAGAACTTCAAATGATAACCCTAATTGCTCAACCGCTCTTGTTCTTCACGGTCTCCTGGGCTCTGGAAGAAATTGGAGATCCTTCTCCCGCAATCTCACCTCTCATCTCTCTTCCAATTCCTCCTCTCATAAAGGTACTTCCGCATTTCCTCCCAATTTGCTCTTTTGTTTACGATATCTGATGTTACGTTTCGATCACCGTGGTACTGAATGTTTGTTTGATGAGAAAGTTTCCTGAAATGCAATAATTGTTGAATGGGATGGAATGTGTTGCAAATCCGCTTCAAAGAATGGGTCTTTGAATTCTGATACAGTGATATGTATTTTTCATTGTGTGTTAATGAAGCTTTTGACAGGATATGCCTATGGATTTATTTGTTAAAGTCTAATAATTTGAGACGATAAAATGCAAAATTGGGGTATTTTTGGAAAAATACCTGAATTATAATGGGTGTTTTCTATTAATCCTCATTTGTTTTTATTCATTTGGTACTTTGGTAGACTGGAGAATGGTGCTTGTGGACTTGAGAAACCATGGAAATTCTGCAGAGGTGGAGGGTCTTGATCCTCCACATGATATGGAGAATGCTGCCAAGGATTTGGCTAATTTGGTCCTTTCCCAAGGTTGGGATTGGCCTTCTGTTGTTATTGGCCACTCCATGGGCGGTAAAGTCGCAATGCAGTTTGCTCAGAGTTGTGCTCTAGGCGATTATGGAGACTCAGTTGCCTTGCCTAAACAGGTAAAATAGTTTTCCAAAATCATTATGCTTGTTGATATTTGTCTTTTTCTTGCTATTTTCTGATTGCAACCTTTTGGGTTTTTGTGATATACATGAATGTTGTTGAATGGTTGTCTGTGTTTTTTCTTACACTGAGGCCTGAGCTATTGAGCTGTATGGATTTTGATGGTGAATTTGTCTGAAATTGTGAAGCCTTGGATTAGATGGATTTTGATGGTAAAACCTTGGATTAGATGTTGTTGTTGTTGTTGTTGTTGTTGTTGTTGTTGTTGTTGTGAGCTATTGAGCTGTATGGATTTTGATGGTGAATTTGATCTGAAATTGTGAAGCATGGAGTTTTTAGATGCTTCTATGTGCTTGTGTTATTTGATTCATCCCCAAACAATCATATTATTGCTTTTATATCCATTTACAGGAAATGATGGTTGTTGCCTGAAATTGCTACTTCGTATTAAATTGTTGTTGTTGAATGAAAAATGCTATTCAAATGCATTCTAGCCTTGGATTAGAAGCATTTAAATAGTTATGTTAGAGTTTAGGATTGCCATTTTAAATGTAGGAAACTTTGGGAAATATGTGCTCGGTTATCCAGAACTTGATCTCATAGAATTATTTTTTGTATTGTTATTCACAATTTCTTCTATAAGTCGAAGTAAGGGCTAAGCTTCCATAATTTCTCTCTCAATTGAGAACCTGAAACAATAGGCTATTTCTAAGCCTTTCCCTGTGAAATTTGATTCTGGTATACTTGTTTTATTAACTTTTTGAGCCTGACTGGGCAAATAGACCGTAGGGGTTATCAAATTGACATAAACGCCTGTTGGGCACTGATGAGGACAAGATATCTTAATTTCGACATTACTGGTGCAGAACAGCTCTGGGTGTTGGACTCAGTACCTGGAGTTGTGAATTCTGAAGATAGTAATGGAGAAGTCGAACAGGTCTTACAGACTTTGCAAAGCTTACCGCGATCAATATCATCAAGAAAGTGAGTCGTTTAAAATTGTCATCAAGCTTTAGTTGTCTGGCTGTATAGAATCTCTCTCATAAACTTATGCTTATTGAAAATTTAAAATGTGTAATTTTTTTAAGAGGGGAGAAAATTGAAACACCTCTTTTTTCCTTTTTGATCTAGATGGCTTGTGGAGTACTTGATAGGCCTTGGCTTTTCCCAGTCCTTGTCACAATGGATTGCAAGTAACCTCAAGAAATCAGGTGATAAGGAGACTTGGGCATTTAATCTTGATGGTGCTATTGAGATGTTCAACTCTTACAGGTGATTTTTTTTTTCCCTCAAAACATTTAATGATCCTCCACCCCAATAGTAAAGGAACACTTTCTACATGGTGTAATATTCATGAAAATGCAACCAACTATCTATAATTCAGTAGTGCAGTCATTCTGTTTCAAACCCCTTTTAGCAGTGCAACACTTGGGCGTGATGACTGATGAGTTTGAAACAATTAAGCATGGATGGAATGTAGTTTGAGAAATATTATTTAATCAGGCATGAGGTTTGGAATTTTGACTCACTGAATTTGACACCTGAAAATGAAATCTTGTGAAGGCACTCTAAGCATCAAATTTATTTTGATTTTACTTTATCATTCAATTGAAATGAAAAAGTTTGAACTTCAAAGCATTAGTCTTTATCATTCAATTGAAACAAAAGTCTAAACTTCATGTGACATCTGTCAGACAAAGAAGTAATAAAACCATTTACCTTGTATTAAAATTCCACTGAAATGAAGCTCCTGCTAATTTAAACCATTTTCCTTGCTCGCCATCCACTTTCCCTCAGGGAAACAGATTACTGGCCTCTACTCGAATGCCCTCCAAAAGGAATGGAGATCTCCGTAGTGCGTGCAGAAAACAGTGATAGATGGGATCCAGGAGTCATACAAAGGCTTGAAAGACTGTCATCAAGGCCAAGAGATGAATCAAAAGGAAAGCTTTCTGTCCGTGTTTTGCCTAAAGCAGGGCATTGGGTTCATGTTGACAATCCAAAGGGTCTTCTGGAGATGATGGCTCCGAAAATCGCCTCCTTACCTATGAAAGAAGAGTCTGGTGTTCTGGTTTAATTAAGATTTGATGTGCAACTGAATTGCTATCCCTTTTGCTGTATAATTTCAGTTAATTGAGTATACAATTCTTTTTGCTGATGGAGACAGTATTTCCTCGCAGTATAGAGTTCGTTGAAAGTGCTAGTGCTATGTACTATTATGATTAGAATAAATTCTTTTGTAATACTCGTAAACCAGTGCTCTATTTTACTTCCAATGACTTGATCAATCATTTCTGATCAACTATTTATCATTTGGAGCTTCTCTTTTGGATATAAGTTGCACGTGCGTGATTGTGTTCGGATTTGGATCCACTCATTTTTTTATATCGATCAAAGAAATCAACCCGTGTGTCACTCTCTTAAAACTTTTTCCTTTTGATAAGGAGAGAGATTAGGGCCCAAACTAACGGAATGTGGGCTGTCTTAGGACATCTTTTCAAATAAAGTCTAAAATCCTAAAAGGAAACTAATAAACCCTTTTGAAAAATCAATTAATTCTAAGTAAATATAAATCAATTAATTATTTCCATTTTAAGGAGCTTAACCTATGCCCTAAGGGCATAGGTTAGAAAAATCGTATAAACTATGAAGTGCGTGGATCTTACATCGTGGTAAGTGCAATTCATGTGATTTGGATGAAGTTCAAATTTCTAAGAAGTAACTTCCTCAATTTATTTTTCGAACCAAACACAAAAAATACAATGACTTTCTTGGCTAATTATACTTTCTGGGAAATGACGCTTGAATAAAAAGAGGTCTTTGATTCATCTCAAAACATGCAATTTGCTTAACTCATAATCTTAATTTTATAAACAATTTCTAGCCTATGCTCTAAGAACAGAGGTTAAGAATCTATATATTAGGCTACATTATGTTCTGTTTAGATTTTTATAGGATTTATGTTGTTGTTATTAGGAGATACATGTCCTTTAGAAATATTGCCAATATATGTGAACTAATAATCTAAAAGTTATACAAATGGTAAACCCAAAATGGTTCAACTTAAAATCTTAAGCCTAATCCGCTCTAGGGATAGCAATCTCGCCCGCACCATATTCATCCGAACCAAAAAACAAGTGAAACCCGAACAAGTAAAGTGATGGACGGGCATGGATAAGAGTTATTTATCCGTCAATCCGTCACCCAACCCAATACTCTCGATATATATGCATAATAGCATATTTAAGTATAAAAAATCACAGAATTGTATAAACCTTACTATCTTGATATTGTTCTTATTTTGTATTTAAATACTATTTATGTTTCTTTTTAATATCTTATTTAATCAAATTTATTTGATATAAACAACAATTTTGTGCAACGTGTGTGAAAATGTATAAAACATGCATTATAGGTATATCAAATCATAACTTTTAATTACTCACTGATGACCCGATGACCACTTAGTTTACCTGGCGAATTAAGATGGATGCACCCAAATAAAACTAATGGAAGTGGTCTATTGCCTACCACCTAACCCATTTACATCCTTATCTGCTTCATCTAAATTACATGTTTAAAATCTTTAGTTACTCTCAATTCATCAAATACCTAAAAATTAACAAAATTATATAGAATAAAGGGTTATTTCACTCCAATGCTTAAACTTGTCGTTCGATAAACCCTTCAATTGTTCTATTAATGAAAACTAATTATAAAAAGAGAAATTGGCTGAAAACCACCCATATAATATGATATATTTCACTTAACCATCCGTATTTTGAATAATTATAAAAAACCACCCATATTAAAGCCTCCGTTAAAAATCAACCACCCAAAACCTAGATCCGTTAGCCTCCGTCCAAAAACGCTGACATGGCTCCTCAATTTTGAATTTTTTATTTCTTTAGCTTGCCACATCACCACCCAATTGCCACATAAGCCTCGTCTTCCACTTATTAAATGCCCCTCTTTAAAATCGAAGCTTCATTGAAGCTCAATTCGAAACATTTCGACGCATAAGCTCCATTGAAGCTCCATTCGAAGGAATCGACATTGGTTTGCATACTTCCCTTCGCTCGCTCAACCTCTAATCGAAGCTCCATCGATAAGTTTGCTCGATCTATTTCATTCCTGTATTGTTTTGAATAGAGGGTTCATGTTGAAATCGGTAATTTAGGGTTTATCAATGGATATAGGGCTTCATTCAAGGGAGTTTTCCAAATTTCAGATTTAGGGTTTGTGATTCGCAAGGGATTAGGGATTTAAGGAATAGATTTAGGCTTTGTAATTTTTGAATGTGTATGAAGCAATGTTCAGGAAGAAAAATCAGAGGTTCAGAAAGTGGAGCACAAGCTCTGAATGGTTTGAATTGCAATTGATGCGAGGGTAGTATGTCAAGCTCAAGCTCTACGTCAACAAATCCAGAAGGAAGAGTTTGTTATTGTGGTCTTCGAGCAAAAGAATCAACTGCTCATACAGAGTTCAATTATGGTAGAAGGTTTTATGGATGTCGTCTATATGGCTTGCCTAACAGATGCAACTTCTTTATGGAGGGATGAAGAACATAATACTAGAGCATTGTGTGTGATCAAGAAGTTGGTAAATGAGAAGGAAAGATTGGAAGCAGATAAGAGAACACTCGAGGATTCAGCTAGAGTCCATGAAACTGTGATTATGAAGTTAATAAATGAGCTTGCAATGACCAGGAAAAGGAAGGCTTCTGATTGTTGTTCAACTATAATGGTTGGGTTTATGCTTGCAATTGTTGTTGTGTTTATTAAAAGTGTAATGTAGGAATTAATGTTGGTGTATCTTTGATTGTTGTTAATGCTGAGAACAAATGAGCTTGTATTATTGAACCTATGTTTGAATGACAAAATGTTATGCTTCCTTGTGTTGACCTAGTCTGTTGATGCTTTATGTGCAAGAAATATGCAAGAACACCTTGTTATTGCAAACTGATGATTATCCATGGGCAAGCAATATGAAAACTGATGCATATGTGTGTGTAAGAAATATGCAATAACAACTTTTATGGTTTTGCAAACTGATTCTGAAAACTGATGCATATGGTTTTGCAAACTGATTGCTTTGAAAACTGATGGCTTTGAAAACTGATGCATATATGTGTGTAAGCAATCTGAAAACTGATGCATAACAACATAATTGGAAAGTTTCATAACACTTAGAAAGTAGAGAGTGCATAACACGTGGGATGATGCATAATTACAACAAAAGCATCCATGTGCAATCCCATTAAGTACACTACAACCATGATAGATACTTGCTAGTCAGTAGTTACAGCAAAAGTGGCAAATGGCCTCAAAGTTTGAGTGTATAGCACAAAAGTACCCAACTTTGGAACAACACTAATGCCTACATATAATGTCTTACTACTGCAACATAGAGTTAGTTACATGAAAACATAGTAATCACTTCCACATCAAGATAGTCATATCCTTCCACAACAAGATAGTCATCACTTCTGCGTAGAGTGCTTCCTAGGTGACCTCCTTATCATGTGAGGGATGAAATCCTTGGTTGCAACACTCTTCTTCCTTGGCTTTGAGGCAATAGCTGGTGTGACAGATGCTTGAGATTGTTGAAAAGCTGGTGTGACAGATCCTTGAGATTGTTGAAAAGCTGGTGTAACCTACAATAAAGCAATGACATTTAAGCACTACCATTTAGACAAGGAAAAAGCTACATTTAAGCTTGAGATTGAGAAACAATACCTGCACAGAGTTGCTAGCAATAGGAGTGACAGATGTTTGTGTCCTAGTGTTGACACTATCCATGACACCTCCACTCTACACATTCAAAACATTCAAATAGCAAAAATAGAAGGGTTCATAAAGCCGACCATAAAGAACATAAGTGGATTTACCATGTCAAAACTATATTGAGAACCAATATCTGGTTGTGGGGCAAGGTTGACAGTTGAGGCACCAGAGGGATTGTTTCCAACTGGATTGTTTTTCTACAAACAAATAGAAGGGTTAAATTATGCGTTCAGATAATCTAGAAGTTACAAACAAATCTAGAAGTTACCTTTTTTCATACTTCCTCTTTTGAGCACCAATATAGACAATTTTAGGGTTTGCAGGCCTTCCTCCACGTTTGGGTTCCTTTGGTGGCTCAGGTCCTTTGGGTGGATTGCTACATTTGTTCTTGTAGTGACCAGACTGTCCACAGTTTGAAACACCTTATTTCACTCACTATCCTTATGAAACCATGAAGCTTCCATTGTGGATCATCCCTATAAAACTTCAGATATCTCTCTGCCAGCCAAACAGATGTGACCTTGCTATTCTCATGTTGCCAACCACATTCATGCTTCCCCATCCACTGTTTTAATTGAAAACTACCATCTCTCCCCATCTTCCTAGCACAAGCCTTAAAACTATAATACACTTTTTTACACACACACTTCTTCCTAGAATGTTTCATAGCACATTCACACTTGAATTTACAATAAGTTGACACTTTTGCCTTATCATTATGCAAGTAGTAGAATTCACCACCATTTTCTATTGACCACTGCCTTAATGCTTTTCTAAATATGTCATTTGAAGCAAATATCATGCCAGGCTTTAAAACAATTTTTTTCCTAAAATCTACCAGAGGATTGAATTCAGGATACTTAGTTGAATTTTGCCCATCAGAACCACTTCCACTCCTCAATTCATCAGATTCATCTAAGGATTTCTCTTCATCCACATAAGCTTCTTCAAATTGTTGTTGTATAATCACATCATCAACCCAAAATTGACCCGCACCTTCATCAACATTTTCCTCAAACAAATCATCATCCTCATCTTCACTTTGTCTGAACTCAAAATCTTCCTCATCAGATGATTCTGAACCTAAAATTCCTTCACCCTCATCACTTGAACCATCACTTGAGCCATCAATGGTATCACCTTCATTTGCAACAGCTAGATTTCAGAATATGGCTTGAGAGGTGGTTTTTGTTTGTGTAGGAGTAGAGAGAACCCTATTTGAGAGAGGCTGCAAATGTTGGCATGAGATACATGATGCTGGGCTGAAAAGATGGGTTGTTGGGCCTCAATGATGCTGGGCTGGGTTCATTACCTTGGACTACATAAAGATGGACAAGTCTATCACTACCAACCTGATTGACCATATGCACTACATCACTATCCCCTTTGATATATCTCAATCCAAAGTGAATGGTTTTTCCAGGTTCCAAATACCACATCTCTTTGACATCTAGTAGCCCAACTTCCGCTTTCAGTAGTGTCTCTAACACAATTTTTGATGTCTGATCTGGATCTACATCTTTGTAGACATGAACCTTTGCCCTTCTATAGCTTAACTGATCAACCTTAGACAAAACATGCCCTGGTACAAAATCCTGAAACTGATATTCATAGCTAGCTGTAAAGAAGAAGTTGCAGATGTCAATAGTCCATTTTTTACCACAATAAATATGCCATACTTCTTACTAATGCGCAGAGTCACATGGGCACAGGTACCCAACAAACAAAGTGGGGACAGAGACGAGTGAGATTGAATAAAAAACCCTAAACTAAACCTAAACCACTAACACCACCATAAACACCACAATAAACCCCATACTCACTAACCCTCCCTTCATCTTCTTCGACAAAACCCTAAAGTTCAGCAAAACGAGTAAAAAATTCAAAAAAAAAACTGAAAACCCTAGCTATGTAATCACCTGAATCGTCGATGGAATCTGGGGTGTTCAGCTTCTGGAATTGTCGATGAAAAGTTGAAAACCCTATCATCAATGGCGACGATGAAGCTTCAATCGCTTTCAAAATCTGCACTCTCCAGCTTTCAATCGGGCTTCAATTTCTCCACTCTCTCGTGCTTTCAATCGGGTTTGGAGCAATCAATCGACTTCGAGTGGGATATAAGTGGAAGACGAGGCTTATGTGGCAATTGGGTGGTGATGTGGCAAGCTAAAGAAATAAACAATTCAAAATTGAGGAGCCATGTCAGCGTTTTTGGACGGAGGCTAACGGATCTGGGTTTTGGGTTGTTGATTTTTTACGGAGGCTTTAATATGTGTTTTTTTTTATAATTATTTAAAATACGGGTGGTTAAGTGAAATATGACATATTATACGGGTGGTTTTCAGCCAATTTCTCTTATAAAAAATTCTAGATTTGACTAGACATCAATTTAGGCCAATTCTAGCAAACTATTTCATGTCTCTCTTTTACATTTCTTTCATCTTCCCTTTACACTGTTTCTAATGTGATTAATCACAATTTGTTCTTTAACTATGCACATGTCATGTTAGAAGATCTTTTTATTCCTAATCATCTAATCGTAATACAAAACAATAATACTATAGCAAGCAAGTGAAAGAAGCATGGTCATCCAAACCCTCGAGTTTTCTACATGACTAGTAGTCTAGTACTTTCACTCATCTCTTTTATTCCCGATTCCCGTATTATTGGGCCTGAACTATTATTGGATTGGCCCATTCCTCCAGAGGCAAGTCCGAAATTACGTATCGTTAAGCCGATATATAAGTTAAGCCGCCTTCTGAACTCCGCATTCTCCATCTTCGCCTCCTCAAACCAAACCCTAGCAGCCTCTTGTGAACCCCGTCTTCAGCAAATCAGCAATGGTAACTCGCCATGTTCCTTCTTCTCTTGGTTTTTGTTTTCGTGGCGGATTAGAATTTTTCTTCGGATAACAATTGTTATACTTTGAATTGATAACTCAGTTTGTCTCCTTTGTTTCTTTTTTCAATAGTCGTCGAAGAGGAAGGTAAGAGAACCAAAGGAGGAGAATGTTACCCTCGGACCAACTGTGAAGCCTGGGGAGCACGTATTTGGCGTCGCTCACATCTTCGCATCCTTCAATGACACATTCATTGTAAGGATTCTACCAACCTTTTTAATTTGATTGTTTTCTTCATTGTAAGGATTCTACCAACCTTTTTGGTATCTGGATTTGAGCTTTTTGTGACATTTGCACGTGCAGCACGTTACTGATCTGTCTGGGAGGGAAACAATGGTTCGCATCACTGGTACGCTTGATCTATATGACTCTTATCTTAGTTTTGATGAAATTTTTTTGATTGATGTGATCTACTGATTTGTGAACTTTAAATATTAGCGTAGCTGCTGTTGAATTTTATTTGTAGTTTAGGTTTTAAGCGTAATTAGTCCTTACCATATTGCAAGTTCTCCGAAAACAGATAATGAATTTTATATCCGTTTTAGTTCACTACTGCAACCTTGCTTCACACTATATTGCAATTTCTCTAAAAATTGAAGCCTTGAGTTCGTATTTGAATTGTACTGTTTTCCCCAGCAAGTTTAGCCTTTGAGTAGATGTTTCTTTCATTTTGCAAGCTGCTCTTACTGTCTCATAAACAGCGTTTGTGTTTTTATATACATTTCTGCATTTGTAGGACTATGGATCTCTTTGTATCAGTTCTCTTTTTTTATATACATTTCCTTGCAACAAACTAGAATGTTTTTGTTGCTCTTAGCTCAGCTCAATAGTGTCCCAGTGATCAATTCTAAGTAATCACCAAGTGGTGTATGTTTGTTAAGTATGTTTTATAGCTGTTATGAGTGTCTCCCATTCTTATTGGAAGTCTTCTGCATTTTATATGCTGATCATTTTGTAATGCATCCATGATCAGTTTAACTAATTTTTTCTCCAGTTTCACGCCCTTGTATCCTTTCTGTTGGTTTCTTTGTGTACCCTTTCCTTTCAACTGTACTGGCTCTTTTGAAATATGATGCATGTCATTTTGGAAATAGGTGGGATGAAAGTGAAAGCTGACAGAGATGAGTCTTCTCCTTATGCTGCTATGCTTGCTGCACAAGACGTTTCTCAGCGTTGCAAGGTATGTTTTCGTTTCCACTGAATGTCAATAGCGTGAACTAATTACTTGATGTCACTATAAACTCTGAATATGTTGATTGTCTGTGAGAAGTATTATGATGTATCTGATCAACAATCTTGTTTGTATGTTTCAGGAGCTGGGAATCACTGCTCTTCACATTAAGCTCCGTGCTACTGGTGGAAACAAGACCAAGACTCCTGGTCCAGGTGCTCAGTCAGCACTTAGAGCTCTTGCTCGTTCAGGAATGAAAATTGGCCGTATTGGTAAGTCCATTTCTGTACATGTTTGACATTTATATTTAGTAAATTCTGTACTCGGGTGGTATTTTGATTTTGGTTTGCTGTTTACAGAGGACGTGACCCCCATTCCAACTGACAGCACCCGTAGAAAGGGTGGTAGAAGGGGAAGGAGGCTGTGAACTTCGTCTTTCTATGCCTATGTTGTTGCTTATTCTCTTATGGAGAAAGCTTGGAATAGCTATAGTTTGATTTTAAGGTTTACCCATCAAATTTTGTGCCAAGAACTCATGTAGTTTGGAGTATGTTTTGGATTGAAATCTTGAGATGAATATTTCATTGAAGAACTTGCAGTTTGTCATTCTCCCAGGAAATTAAATTTGGTTTCTAATTTGCACGTGTTTGATCTTCTATTATGCTTATGGTCAAAATATCAATATCATGCCTACGGATGAATATAAGTTGTTGTTCTCATCCTTACGGATGACATAGGACCAGTGGTAGAGGCTAACTTAAGCTCAGATTTGTCTGCTCACAACCCAAAGGCAATATAAGTAATCACAGAACAGCACAATTCAGCACATAAGGGCAACATAGAAGTATTGAACTTGGGTTTGGCAGCATATCCCAAACACTTGTCAGCATATCTCAAAATGTGATTGAATAATAACAGAACAGCACAATTCAGCACATCAGATGCAGGGCAACATAGAAGTATTGAACTTGGGTTTGTCAGCACATCCCAACACTTGTCAGCATATCTCAAAATGTGAGGTCTTACGAGAGAGGTGGAAATGGGTTTGTGAGTGGTGCATGTAGGGCTGTCAAAACTTGACTCGACCTGAGAAATCTGCCCGAATCCAAACCCGACCCGAGACATGTTTGACTT
This sequence comes from Fallopia convolvulus, assembly GCA_964016875.1. Classification (NCBI taxonomy): domain Eukaryota; kingdom Viridiplantae; phylum Streptophyta; class Magnoliopsida; order Caryophyllales; family Polygonaceae; genus Fallopia; species Fallopia convolvulus. The sequence continues at coordinate 52,032,733 of OZ024727.1, read as the reverse complement.
GAATTGATTTGGCCCGAATCCGAAAAAACCCGAACCCGAAATTAACCCAAAACCGATTATACCCAAATAAACTTGCCGGATGCAACCCGATATCCAATGCTACCCAATCCGAAGTCATCTGAAAATCCGAAGTTACCCGATCCGAAACCATTCGAAAATCTGAAGTTATTTGACCCGAAATCATCCGAAAACTACATTATGTTTTAAAATATTAATAATTGTGAATATTTATTAAATCTATGTTTTTTAATATAAATTTTACATAAAATTTTAGACCCTAGAATCAAGGTTGGATCATTGGGGGTCTTTTGGATCGGATCGCTGAATCGTAAGATCCTACATTACAACTAAAAGTTTGCAAGAATAACCTTAGATTGTATATTTCGTTATATATGAAGTAAGAAAATTATAAACCTTATTAATTTGATTATTATAAATGTTGTAGGATGGACTAGTCAACTATTTTAATGGAAATGATACGTTAGTTGTAAAATTATTAATAATATATAGTTAAAATTGTCATTTATAGGATCGTTAGAATCGTTTGTATGATCGTTAGAATCTTTTATAAGATCGTTAAAATCGTATGTAAAATCGGGATCGGATCAAGATTGTATTCTAAATCATTTAAGATCCTACTCCAATAAGATTCTACTTGTGATCGTGGTTTCGCGTGGTATGGATCGTAGAATCACTAGAATCGGATCGGGATTCTGATAACATTGATAGTTAAACTACAAAAATCATCATTCGATATATGGTCTTAATTAAAATCCGTCTCACACGAAATCCGATTAACCCGAAATCCGGCCAAACTCGAAATTCTATTCACCCAAAATCCAAAAAATCCGAAACCCGACTCACTCGAAATCCGACTAAATCCAAAATCTAACTAACCCGAAACCCGACTTATCCGAAATCTAGTTGGACCAAAAACCGAATAATCCGACCAAAATTGACCCAAAAACCCGACTTTACCCGATTAATTGAGCACCCGACACGAAATGATCCAACCCAATTTGACCTGATTATCAAAATATCTGAATTTGACCCGAATATGAACTTACCCGAAACTGAACCGACCCGACCCGAACCCGACCCGACCCACCCGAATGACACCCCTAGGTGATGTAAATGGGTTTGGCTATGGATGGCTAGACGCCTAGACCAATTTCATTGTAGACGACAAGATCAGTTGTTCACCATACCCTCCCGTTATACTCTTAATCCGGGCTGCAAAAACACTTCTAACATAAAAAAAAACATCATAATGCACAATCTATGTATATATATAAAAGACGCAAGGAATAAAGCCACCACGTTGCGCCACCTAGGATTTTCTTATGTGTCGTTCTCACGTTAAACCACTTAGGATTTCGCCACATAGGATTTTTTATTTTGAAAAATTTTATATGTTGATATTATTTTAGGATATTATAGAAAGGATATATTAATCTAGAAAAGATTATATCTAAAATTAAAGATGTTATCTAAAGTTAAATCTTAAGTATTAATGTTAAATATTTGATAATGATAATTTATTTAACTTAAAAAAATTATATCTAAAATAAACTAAACTGTAAAAGCATTAAATAATTGATATTACACCCCGCACAGATTAAGGGTGTATTCGGAACAATCAGATGATAGGTAATAATATATTATTTTACAAAAGAGCTTTTGTAAGCCAAACGCTTTTACAGATAGCTTTTATATATTTTTTCCTTTTAATTTTTGACAGCTTTTACTCCATTTTTTTCTTCCTTGTTTGGATCTAGAACTTTCTTCTAAAAAAAATGCATTATAGTCACTAATATGGAGGCAAACGAACAGACCCTAAGAATAAAATATAATACACAATTAATGTGCTCTTATACCCGTCCATAAAATAACATAGCTGAGCAAATAGCCTTAAAGTGATCTTATAACATGTCGTTGTGAAGATTAAAGTGACCTTATATTTGAAACTTATTTTTTTTTATTAATTTAGTTTTTTCAATTAAATCCCTTTCTATCTATTCATTTGAAAAAAAATTAATTCGAATTTTAATTAAAAATAAAAAAATTAATTTATCTTTATTTTTTATCTATTAATGTAAAAGATTTACCATAAATAAAATTTTGATAAATTTTTTTTAATATCTAGATAATTATTTTCCTGGATTGAATTTTAATAAAAAAAATACAATATCCTTTCCTTAATTTTCTTTTTGACTTATTAGTGTAATATTGAAGTTTTTTTATCTTTAAATATTTAAATCTTTATTCATATTTTTTCATCTTTTCCTATTAATTATATTTTTTACTTTTTATTAAAAATATTTTTAAAGAATTGAATTTGATTAAAAAATTATAAGAATTTACATTATTTTTACCTTTTTTATCTATTTTTATAAAATATTTTTAAAATTGAATTATTCTAATTAAGATAAATTTATTTATATTTTCCATAAATACTTTAGAATTTAGCCACCAAAATCATATTGATTTTGGCTCCATCTCACATTATATCAATTGTAAAATTTTATATAAAATTAAAATTTGATTTATTAAATACATAAAAGTATTAAATCCATATAGTCGTGCATGGCATGACGGGTATGACTAGTATAAACTACAATAGAAAAGAAGGAAAAATGAAAAATAAAAGACATATTGTGGTAGTTTAAATGATTGGAAATTTCTTTTGGTATGCTCGAATTTCTGTCTTTTTCTTTTGATTTTCTAAAAAAAACTCATCTTTGTACAATGAGGTTTTTGACCTTTTGAATAGGTATCTCTTCGGTTCTTATTAATTAAATTTAAACTCATTATTGTGTTCCTCATTTTTAATTAGTAGGATTCGACTCTTAAACACACAAATTTATAACTGAGACATCCCGATTTGAATTTCTAAACAACTATCTTTAAAACCGCTTAAATTGGAGATTTGTTTAGAATTTAAATTGGGATGGTTCGATTATGAATCTAGGTGTTTTAAGAGTCGAATCTTACTAATTTAAGGGTGAGGAACACAATGATAAACTCGACAATAGAGTGGCACCGACTAGATAAGCTAAAACCGCAGGGGTACCAAGAGTGTAACACCCCTTACCAACCATGGAGGTATTACCGCCGACATCGACTCGAAAAGCTAAAACTGCAAGGATATCAAGAGTGTAACACCTCTTATCTACCATGGAGGTATTACCGCCAATAACCTTGATTAAGACTAAACCAGAGTTACCCAAGACTTTAAACTAATGAAACACTCTAGAATATGATAATTGAAATCATATAATCAGAAGTATAAAAGCGGAAGATAACAAAATCTTGTAAGAGAACTTAATATTTATTAATCAAAAATTCAAACCTTACAAAATTTCAAAAATATTGCAACATAATAAAATACAAAAGGACTTACAAAGTCCTTAGCTTTTATAACAAGATAATAGAACGATCTTTCTATTTGAACAAAAATCTTTGCTAATAGAGACTCCATAGGCTCTTACTTTACAAATGTTCCCCTAATCCTTCTACCTTCCTTCCCCAACCTCGAAATGCACCAGAGAAGCCTCCATGAGGCGCCGTTTTTGCATGCTTGGCGTTGCCGAAAAAAGAGCAATGGAGAGGAGGTGGCTCATAGGCAAGGGTGTGATGAGGACGTGCTAAGGAGTAGGTCTACCAGGTGGAAGATGTGACCATAGCATGATGTCGACGTGTCGAGAGACGACGCAACCCTCAGGACGTGAGTGAAGTCGAGCCGGAATCCAAACAAAATAGAGGAGGCAACAATGATGATAAGGGCATGGGAAGGATCCCATATAACAAACCGATTTCCTTATTAGTATTGATAACCAAGTTAGTAGAGTGGTTTTGGGTGTCTTATGAGAGGTCCCGAATTAACACACTTCTTTCTTTTTGCCACTCTTTTAAGCTTGTGATCTGGCTGTAGAGGCATTCAATTCAGTGATGGCACTGTAATCTATGATTATGATCTCTTAGGTTGCTTTTGAGTGAGCAAACTCAATAATTGAACATTGTTTAAAGCATAAAAGGGGTAGTTTATAGAAACAAATTGGATCTAGTCTATCCAAAGGTACTTGAATGTTTGACAAGAATTGAATGCTATTAATATATATATATCAACCATCCTTTTGAACTAGTTCTTCATTTATACTTTTTATGTTTTGTTACTGGGCTATATTATTTCTCAGTTTCATCTTCTAATTTCCTCTTCACCAGGTGTTCACTATTCTTGGACCCTCTGTATGTGTGGACGGTGAAAAAGGCTGCCAGTTTGCTTTCTCAGGATCACGCCTTACCCGATTCAAATCCCCTAGCAATTTCCCACTCCATTCCAGATGTAAGTTCATCTAATTTCCCCCCATGATTTTCTTCTTTTTCAATTTTGCTTTGCCATTGCATTCCCCTCATATTCGATTGGTTATAAATTTGACAGAAACAATAATGTTGTGATTGTTGTGTCCTTGGATGGATCTATGTCTTTGGCAGAACTGGATTTCAAGAGAGTACATTGGACTTACAGATTAGGAGTTCCAATCTATTCATCATATCAAGCTGACAGAATTGATGCCTATATAGATGTTGGCCTTGATTGGCAACTCTATATCCATAACAAAAAGAAAAGGATTATCAATGATACATGTTGTTTAACCAGCACACTATATTGATCAAATGAAAGTCAGCAGGGAAAGGCATGCAACCCGGGGGAGAGACAGACGAGAATGAGGAGAACGAAGGAGGAGAATTAGGGCAAACGATAATTTCTTATTAATTCAAAGAATAACAAGCCCTACCGGTTCAATAAAAGCATCATGGGAAAGAACCGGAAAGAAAACCATGAAAGAGCATAAAACTCTATTTAAAAATTAGATTAATTAATAAACTAACAGTAATCCTTAAGATGAACAGGAGGTCGACGCTCTCTAACGGGCCTCGACACCAATGAAGGAGCATAATATTTTCGGATGTCACAACTCACATTTCCACTACCCAAAGCTTTTGTAGCACACAACAAGCTTTTTTAGCAACAAATATCTTGCGAGATAAGCCTCGCCGTTTACCGTATTCGTCATGGCCATTTTGATAATCTTGTGTTGGATGGGTCTATTGATCACATGACATACTTTTTAATTGGAGATATGGAGCTTTTCTTGTAGTCTGTTCAACACTCAGACAATCATCTAGGTGTTAAGTAAGATCTGCTAGCTTTGGCATCTTTATCGGTTGCTGATCTGAATGATATAAACACTTATTCAAGACTGTATTAATGGGTAACCTTTCTATTATTCTGTCTCTTCCTCATGCTCATATCAGTTCTTGGTATACACTACTTTGTGTAAAGTGCATCAAAAAAGCAAGACTAGGACTTTAAGTCATCGGTTCCCAAGAAAAAGAAGAAGAAAATAAAAGTATCAATATGAATGACAAGCAAGTTGATACACATGAGGGAAATGAATGTAGCGCGGAAAATGAAGCATCATATAGTATAGAGGAAAAACAAAATGATGAGCTTTACATTTCCAGTACAGTAATTGCAAAGGGTAGCGATGGCACAATTGTGTTGGAAGGTGTTTATGATGGGCGTGTTGCAGTTGCTAAACGTCTTGTGAAGACTCGTTATGTTGTTGCAAAGAAGGAATTTGATAATTTTAAGGATTCAAATCAACATCCAAATTCGATGTATGGAAGGAAACAAGACATCAACTTTGTAACATCCCCGACCAAAGTGCATACGTCATTCTGCATTCATATAAGATTAAGAGCATATGCATAGCATATTGGCATGATATATAACGAGTTTTTAAAAGTAATATTTATTTTCGAATTAAATTTATTATATTTTAAAAAAGTTTTTAAGAAAAAATTAATTAATAATTAATTCAGGGTAAAGTTTATAGTAAACGAGATTTCAGGGTGAAAAGTGGAATTTAACTAAAAATTTTGCCGACTTCCGTGGCAAAGCCGACCTTGATATGTATATATATCATGTTCTTCATTTTTTTTCCAACAACTTGCGTACATATAAAAAAAATACAGAGAGTAAGAAAAAGTGAGGAGAGAAGAAGTAGAGTTTGATCTGGTTGTTTTTGTTGGATCTGGTCCAAGATCTCTTCGATCGGATTTTAATCTTGAAGTACAAGCGTGTTTTGGTAAGTTTTTAATTAGTTAATGGTTTATCTGGATTTTCTTAATTTTTCCAGATCTAGATCTATAGTTGATTTTGATTCGAAAATCAGTTGATCTATAGTTTTCAGAGGGTGTTTTCGATATCGGATTTATATTCGGTAAAAGATTTCAGAGTAATTTTAGGGTTTTTCTTGTAATGATATTAGGGAGCCCTTTGATCAAGTTTTTCATAAAGGTTTGAACTAGAAAAATATTCCTTTATATATATAGTTTATTGTTGTCAAGTTTTAAAGGATTTGGATATATATGTAAGAAGTTATAATGCATTCTGGCATTTCATTGCATTTGGGGTTAGAGTCTATAAGAGTAAATAGCCTAATTTGCATTGGGTTACATATAGGAGCCCAAGTAATAGACCGTGGTCAGAGTCAAGGGGGAGAAATATAGTATCTGCTTTAAACAGGTGAGTATAGACCGGAGATTCAACTCTATGTGATATATGTTAAATATGAATATATGAATATATGTGTTATATGAGCCATATGGATATGTGTACTATATGATTTATTTGGATATATATGATAGCTCTGAAATTTCCAGAGTTGTTTGCACAGAAAGTATGTTAACAGATAGCATATGATATATGATTACAGGATGCACTTGATTGCATAGCATATTGCATGAGATTTAAAGGACCTGTGACTGTCTTGCCCTGAACTGTAATGAGGAAATCTTCGGATTTCTTTCTTAAAGCATATAGGATCTTCGGATCATACAAGACCTACGGGTCAATGAGGAGATCTTCGGATTTCTTTCTTAAAGCGACCATGAGAGTCATAATGAGGAGATCTTCGGATTTCTTTCTTAAAGGGGACCATAAGAGTCCATATATAGTAAACCCGGGGCAGATTCAGGCTTGAACAGTTCACAGAATAATGAATCGGATACATTTGCATTTGCATAGTAAATTCATATGACATATGTATAATATGTATGTATATGTACATGGACTAAATGTTTGACCTTGAGTGAAATAATTGATGATGGTTTATATTCACTGAGTATGCGACTCACGTAAATCGCAAAACAATTTTTCAGGTTCAGCTAGTTTTTGCTGATGTGTGTCTCTGTTAGAGGTCACATTTATACAGCTCGGCCGGCTGAAGCTCAATGCAACCTTCTCCTCCTCATTTTGCATCATAGGCATATGACTTGTAATAGAAGTTAGAATAATAGATGTTTTAGTATAAGAAGTAACTACCTATATGTAAGTGTGTGTGCAACCCTTTATGGTTGTTGCTTTTGACTTTATGCTTATGTGAATTATCTGTTTATATAAGAGAGATAAGTTTTATGAAGTATACGTCATAGGGTGTAAGGGTGTCACAGTTAGTTTTGGTATTAGAGCAGGGATATGATTCTTTAAGGCCATGCATTCATAAGCATATGTAATTGACAATAGATTGCATTCATGAGCATGATGCATAAAGGAGAGAAGGTTCAGCCATGCCACGTCGGTCTATAAGAACATTTCATACATCATTACATGAACATACATTTCATATACATGAACCATAAGAAGATGAAGTGCAAAGGAAATGGTAAAGGTAAATACAGTATATCGAGAATGTATTATACGAGTGGATACAGTAGAGTTACCATCTGATTGATCTTGTTATTCCTGCATGAGTTTGATGTTATATTGGATATGATTGGTTGTCAAGACACCATGCTAAACTAGATTATTATACCAAAGAGGTAATGATAGACTCGCTTGGAAAATCTAGAGTGATTTTCTATAGTAATAGACAAATGGTACCTACTTGTTTAATATCTGCAACATAGGCTTTCTGTATGATCAGAGAAGGATGTGAGGCATATTTGACCCATGTTATAGATCATACAGTTGAATGTGATGACGTTGGAGGTATTTTAGTTGTTAAAGATTTTTCAGATGTGTTTCCTAAGGATCTCCCAGGATTGCCACCTGATAGGGAGATAGAGTTTACTATGGAGTTAATGCCAAGTACTGCACCGATTTCTATTCCTCCATATCGTATGGCTCCATTGGAGTTACAGGAACTGAAGAAACAGTTACAAGAGTTGTTAGATAAAGGGTTTATTAGGGCTAGTGTATCACCTTGGGGTGCACCAGTTTTATTTGTTAAAAAAAAAGATGGTACCTTACGGCTATGCATAGATTACAGAAAGTTGAATAAGGTGACAGTGAAGAACAAGTATCCATTGCCAAGGATAGATGATTTGTTTGATCAACTCCAGGGTGCAAAGGTATTTTCAAAGATAGACCTTCGGTCAGGATACCATTAGTTGAAGATAGCTAAAGATGACATTACCAAGACAACATTTAGGACTCGATATGGGCATTATGAGTTTCTGGTAATGCCATTTGGTTTAACTAATGCACCAACAACATTCATGGCTTTGATGAACAAGGTGTTTCAACCTTTTCTGGACAGATTTGTGATCGTCTTTATCGATGATATATTGGTATATTCACGAAGTAAAGAGGAGCATGTTGATCATCTGTGTACCGTACTACAAGTTTTGAGGGAAAAACAGTTATATGCTAAACTGAGTAAGCGTGAATTCTGGTTGGATCATGTGGTATTTTTAGGACACATAATATCTGGAAGAGGTATAGAGGTTGATCCTAAAAAGGTTGAAACAGTGGTAAATTGGAAAGCACCAACTACAGTTACAGAAGTTCGTAGTTTTCTTGGGATGGATGGATACTACAGACGATTCGTTGAAGGATTCTCTATTGTAGCTGCACCACTCACTAAATTGTTGCGGAAGAATGCTCCATTCCATTGGAATGATGCATGCCAATAGAGCTTTGATGAGTTAAAGCATCGTCTGACTACAACACCAATATTGACAATTCCTACAGGTACAGGAGGATTTGTTGTTTACACTGATGCTTCATATCAGGGTCTTGGTTGTGTTTTGATGTTGAATGGAAAAGTGATTGCTTATGCATCAAGACAATTATGACCACATGAGGTTTCTTATCCTGTACATGATTTAGAGCTGGCAGCAGTAGTTTTTGCCCTAAAGATTTGGCGTCATTATCTATATGGAGAAACATTCCAAATCTTTACAGATCATAAGAGTTTGAAGTATTTGATGAGCCAAAAGGAATTGAACATGCGGCAAAGGCGTTGGATGGAACTATTGAAAGATTATGATTGTACAATCGAGTATCATCCGGGGAAGGCAAATGTTGTAGCAGATGCTTTAAGTAGAAAGTCCAATGGTATAATGGCCAACATGCATATGACTTCATTGTCAGGTTTGATTGCTTTGCGAGGTCTAAATGCCAAACTACAGTTTGACACAAATGGAGTATTGATTGCTACGTTGGAAATTCGGCCAATGTTGAGACAGAAAATTAAAGATGCACAAGTAAGAGATGAAAAGTTGGCAGAAATTATTGAACAGGTGCAACAAGGTAAAGATACGTCGTTTGTTATTCAGGATGGCACATTGATGTTTGGCACCAGATTATGTGTACCTGATGTTGATTATCTGAGACGAGAAATTTTAGATGAGGCACATAATGCACCATATGCTATGCATCCTGGCACAACAAAGATGTATCATACTCTAAGACAACATTACTGGTGGCCAAGGATGAAGAAGGAGGTTGCTGAATTTGTTTCCAAATGTCTTACTTGTCAACAAGTTAAGGCAGAACACCAAGCACCTACAGGTATGCTGAAACCTTTATCTATTCCGGTCTGGAAATGGGAGCGAATTACGATGGATTTTGTTGTGGGATTACCACGAACACAGAAAGGGAATGATGCTATCTGGGTGATTATTGATAGATTGACTAAGTCAGCACATTTCTTGCCTATACGTTGGGGTTGTTCATTGGATCAATTGGCGGAGATATACATGAGGGAAATTGTTCGACTTCATGGAATACCAGTATCCATTGTATCAGATAGAGATCCTAGATTTACTTCTCATTTTTGAAAAAGTTTTCAAAAAGTTATGGGGACCAAATTGCATTTCAGTACAGCTTATCATCCTTAGACAGATGGGCAGTCAGAAAGAACTATACAGACCTTAGAAGAAATGCTTCGTGCTTGTGTTATTGAGTTTCAGGGTTCATGGGATAGATATATTCCACTGATGGAATTTGCTTACAATAATCAATTTCACAACAGCATTGGGATGGCACCATATGAGGCATTGTATGGAAGGAAATGTCGAAGTCCTTTATATTGGGATAAAGAGGGTGCAGAAATTTTAGAAGGGCCGGAGATTATACAAGACACGGTTGATAAGATTGATATTGTTAAGAACAAAATAAAGGCGGCACAAGACAGACAGAAGAGCTATTTTGATCAGCATCGCAAGGAAATGAAATATCAGGTTGGTGATAAAGTATTCTTACGAGTTTCTCCATGGAAAAGTGTCATGAGATTTGGTAACAAAGGAAAACTGAGTCCTCGATATATTGGGCCATATGACATCATAGAGAAGGTGGGACCATTGGCATACAGATTAGCATTGCCTTCAGAATTCGCTTAGATTCATAATGTTTTCCATGTTAGTATATTACGACAGTATCGATCTGATCCATCACATGTGCTAAAGGATTCAGAAGTACATATTGCAGAGAATTTGAGCTACATAGAGGAACCAGTCATGATAGTGGACTACAGAATCAAACAGTTATGGAATAGGGAGATTCCGATGGTTAAAGTAATTTGGAAGAATCATGGTATAGAGGAAACGACTTGGGAAACCGAGAATAAGATGAGAAAGTCATATCCGCATCTGTTTAATGGTAATTGATTCCATATCATACTGCATCATAAGAAGAGATAGTGAATTTTGAGGACAAAATTCTTATAGAGGGGGAGGATTGTAACATCCCCGACCAAAGTGCATACGTCATTCTGCATTCATATAAGATTAAGAGCATATGCATAGCATATTGGCATGATATATAGCGAGTTTTTAAAAGTAATATTTATTTTCGAATTAAATTTATTATATTTTAAAAAAGTTTTTAAAAAAAAGTTAATTAATAATTAATTCAGGGTAAAGTTTATAGTAAACGAGATTTCAGGGTGAAAAGTGAAATTTAACTAAAAATTTTGCCGACTTCCGTGGCAAAGCCGACCTTGATATGTATATTTATCATGTTCTTCATTTTTTTTTCCAACAACTTGCGTACATATAAAAAAAATACAGAGAGTAGAAAAAGTGAGGAGAGAAGAAGTAGAGTTTGATCTGGTTGTTTTTGTTGGATCTGGTCTAAAATCTCTTCAATCGGGTTTTAATCTTGAAGTACAAGCGTGTTTTGGTAAGTTTTTAATTAGTTAATGGTTTATCTGGATTTTCCTAATTTTTCCAGATCTAGATCTAGGTCTATAGTTGATTTTGATTCGAAAATCAGTTGATCTATAGTTTTCAGAGGGTGTTTTCGAAATCGGATTTATATTCGGTAAAAGATTTCAGAGTAATTTTAGAGTTTTCCTTGTAATGATATAAGGGAGCCCTTTGATCAAGTTTTTCATAAAGGTTTGAACTAGAAAAATGTTCCTTTATATATATAGTTTATTGTTGTCAAGTTTTAAAGGATTTGGATATATATGCAAGAAGTTATAATGCATTATGGCATTTCATTACATTTGGGGTTAGAGTTTATAAGAGTAAATAGCCTAATTTGCATTGGGTTACATATAGGAGCCCAAGTAATAGACCGTGGTCAGAGTCAAGGGGGAGAAATATAGTATCTGCTTTAAACAAGTGAGTATAGACCGGAGATTCAACTCTATGTGATATATGTTAAATATGAATATATGAATATATGTGTTCATTTTTACGTGGATATATGTGTTTTATATGACATTTTATATGGATATATGTGTTTTATATGGATATATGTGTTTTATATGGATATATGTGTTATATGGATTATATGGATATATGTGTTTTATATTCTACGTGTTCATTTTTTATCTATGATAAGTTCAATTTTTATGTGCTTTGAGTTCATTTTTAAAATAATTCGATTTTTGCAAAACTAAAAAAATAGAAAAAAAATAAAAAAAATGAAAAAATTTGAAAAAAAGCTTTAAAAACGATAAATATGATAGTTCAATTTTTGTATACTACGAGTTCATTTTTATACACTAGAAGTTCAATTTTTTATGTTAGGTGTTCAATTTTCAATATTGTGTGAGTTCAATTTTTATATTCTACGAGTTCATTTTTTAATTATGATAAGTTCAATTTTTATGTGCTTTGACTTCATTTTTAAAATAATTCGATTTTCACAAAACTGAAAAAATAGCAAAAAATATAAAATAAAATAAAAAAATAAAAAAATTAAAAAAATTAAAAAAAATTGATTTTTTTTTTGAAAAAAGGCTTTAAAAATGTTAAATATGACAATTCAATTTTTATATATTACGAGTTCATTTTTATACATTAGAAGTTCAATTTTTTTATGTCAGGAGTTCAATTTTCAACATTGTATGAGTTCAATTTTATATTTTACGAGTTCATTTTTAATCTATGATAAGTTCAATTTTTATGTGATTTGAGTTCATTTTTAAAATAATTCGATTTTCGTAAAACTAAAAAAAATTAAAAAAATTAAAAAAATTAAAAAAATTAAAAAAATTAAAAAAATTTAAAAAAAAATTTAAAAAAATTTAAAAAAATTTAAAAAAATTTAAAAAAATTTAAAAAAATTTAAAAAAATTTAAAAAAATTTAAAAAAATTTAAAAAAATTTAAAAAAATTTAAAAAAATTTAAAAAAATTTAAAAAAATTTAAAAAAATTTAAAAAAATTTAAAAAAATTTAAAAAAATTTAAAAAAATTTAAAAAAATTTAAAAAAATTTAAAAAAATTTAAAAAAATTTAAAAAAATTTAAAAAAATTTAAAAAAATTTAAAAAAATTTAAAAAAATTTAAAAAAATTTAAAAAAATTTAAAAAAATTTAAAAAAATTTAAAAAAATTTAAAAAAATTTAAAATTAAAAAATTTGAAAAAATCTTGACCATTGAATACATAATAGAGGGGTAAATCCAATGGTTGAGATTAGTCCTTATTTTAAGCTTTGGATATACCACAAGGGTGGTTCTCACTTGAACCATGCCCTATGAATATATGTGTTATATAAGCCATATGGATATGTGTACTATATGATTTATTTGGATATATATGATAGCTCTGAAATTTCCAGAGTTGTTTGCACAGAAAGTATGTTAACAGATAGCATATGATATATGATTACATGATGCACTTGATTGCATATCATATTGCATGAGATTTAAAGGACCTGTGACTGTCTTGCCCTGAACTGTAATGAGGAAATCTTCGGATTTCTTTCTTAAAGCATACAGGATCTTCGGATCATACAGGACCTACGGGTCAATGAGGAGATCTTCAGATTTCTTTCTTAAAGCGACCATAAGAGTCATAATGAGGAGATCTTCGGATTTCTTTCTTAAAGGGGACCATAAGAGTCCATATATAGTAAACCCGGGGCAGATTCAGGCTTGAACAGTTCACAGAATAATGAATCGGATACATTTGCATTTGCATAGTAAATTCATATGACATATGTATAATATGTATGTATATGTACATGGACTAAATGTTTGACCTTGAGTGAAATAATTGATGATGGTTTATATTCACTGAGTATGCGACTCACGTAAATCGCAAAACAATTTTTCAGGTTCAGCTAGTTTTTGCTGATGTGTGTCTCTGTTAGAGGTCACATTTATACAGCTCGGCCGGCTGAAGCTCAATGCAACCTTCTCCTCCTCATTTTGCATCATAGGCATATGACTTGTAATAGAAGTTAGAATAATAGATGTTTTAGTATAAGAAGTAACTACCTATATGTAAGTGTGTGTGCAACCCTTTATGGTTGTTGCTTTTGACTTTATGCTTATGTGAATAGTTGGTATATGTGAATTATCTGTTTATATAAGAGAGATAAGTTTTATGAAGTATACGTCATAGGGTGTAAGGGTGTCACAAACTTTTTTATATTGCTTTGGAGCGTTGTGCTTGCAATACGAGTGATTTGATATCTAACTATTCCCGACTATAGCTGAGTGTGATTCTAATAATGTATATTTTAAATTGTGGACCACCAAAGATTATCCATCACCACATTTATTGTAATTAATGAGGTTCGTTTGTTCATTATTTGATTTTGCATACCATTATGATTCTGCATATTTGTGTATGTGTGTTTATTAATGAGAAAAACATATGTGATAGTGTTTTTGATTTACTCTAGGTCATTAGGAACAAGCTCAACTATTATAGAGAGCTTCCTACATATATTCAAGTTTTATAGGCTCAAGTTTCCGGAGGCAGGAGGATTTAATTCTTATTTCACAAGTCGATTTCAAAAGTTATTGATGGAAGTATACAAGTTTATCCGCAAGTTTTGTAAGAAAAATGAATACATGAGCAAGTATTTTAGTTGATTGGACAGTTGATGTACAAACTTCTATGTTCTTTTATTCTCTTTAATGGTCAGTTGATGCAAAGGGTTTTGTGCTCTTGTAATTTTTTTGACGTACATGTTGACTATCCACATCACAACTATGGATAAAGCTATGCATTAGTGATTGTGTAGAATGTTGATGTATTTATTTCACTTAAGGCTAGACATTGCTTATTCTATGCATTATTCAAGCCAATCTCACCTTATTCAAAGCTTGATTTGCTAGATCTATATAATCTAATTCGAGAGGATTGTTAAACTGTGTAGTTTAAATATGTTTTTTGCATGTCTTGCAAGTTGTGTTACATTAAGTTCTTTCTTCTAAGCCACGTTTAAAGTTAATTATATTATTCTAGGGAAAAAAGCTGCTAGTTTGCTTTCCCAGGATCCCGCCTTATCCGATTCAAATCCCTTAGCAATTTTCCCACTCCATTCCAGATGTAAGTTCATCTAATTCCCCCATGATTTTCTTCTTTTTCAATTTTGCTTTGCCTTTGCATTCTCCTCATATTCGATTGGTTATAAATTTGACAGAAACAATAATGTTGTGATTGTTGTTTCATGGGATGGATTTATGTCTTTGGTAGAACTGGATTTCAAGAGATTACATTGGACTTACGAATTAGGAGTTCCAATCTATTCATCATATCAAGCTGACGGAATTGATGCTTATATAGATGTTGGCCTTGATTGGCAACTCTATATCTATAACAAAAAGAAAGGGATTACCAATGATACAGGTTGTTTAACCTGCACACTAAATTGATCAAATGAAAGTCAACAGGGAAAGGTCTGCGGCCAAGGGGAAGAGACAGACGAGAATGAGGAGAACGAATGAGGAGAATTAGGGCAAAAGATAATTTCTGATTAATTCAAAGAATAACAAGCTGTACCGGTTCAATAAAAGCATCATGGGAAAGAACTGAAAAGAAAACCATGAAGGAGCATAAAACTCTATTTAAAAATTACATTAATTAATTAACTAACAGTAATCCTTAAGACGAGCAGGAGGTCGGCGCTATCTAACGGGCCTCGACACCGATGAAGGAGCATAATATTTTCAGATGTCACAACTCACATTTCTACTGCCCAGAGCTTTTGTAGCACACAACAAGCTTTTTTAGCAACAAATATCTTGCGAGATAAGCCTCGCCGTTTACCGTATTCGTCATGGCCATTTTGATAATCTTGTATTGGATGGGTCTATTGATCACATGACATACTTTTTAATTGGAGATATGGATCTTTTCTTGTACTCTGTTCAACACTCAGACAATCATCTAGGTGTTAGGGAAGACCTGCTAGCTTTGGCATCTTTATCGGTTGCTGATCTGAATGACAGAAACACTTATTCAAAACTGTATTAATGGCTAACCTTTCTATTATTCTGTTTCTTGCTCATTCTCATATCAGGTCTTGGTATACGCTACTTTGTGTAAAGTGCATCAAAAAAGCAAGACTAGGACTTTAAGTCATCGGTTCCCAAAAAAAAGAAGAAGAAAATAAAAGTATCAATACGAATGACAAGCAAGTTGATACACATGAGGGAAATGAATGTAGCGCGGAAAATGAAGCATCATATAGTATAGAGGAAAAACAAAATGATGAGCTCTACATTTCCAGTACAGTAATTGCAAAGGGTAGCGATGACACAGTTGTGTTGAATGGTGCTTATGATGGGCGTGTTGCAGTTGCTAAACGTCTTGTGAAGACTCGTTATGTTGTTGCAAAGAAGGAATTTGATAATTTTAAAGATTCAGATCAACATCTAAATTGGATGTATGGAAGGAAACAAGACATCAACTTTTTTATATTGCTTTGGAGCGTTGTGCTTGCAATCTGAGTGATCTGATATCTAACTATTTCCGACCATAGCTGAGTGTAACTTCTGATGATGTAGATTTTAAATTGTGGACCACCAAAGGTTATCCATCACCACATTTATGTAAATTAATGAGATTCGTTTGTTCATTGTTTGATTTTGCATACCATTATGATTCTGCATATTTGTGCATGTGTGTGTATTAATGAGAAAAACATATGTGATAGTGTTTTTGATTTACTCCAGGTCATTAGGAACAAGCTCAACCATTATGGAGAGCTTCCTACATATATTCAAGTTTCATTAGGCTCAAGTTTCCGGAGGCCGGAGGATTTAATTCTTATTTCACAAGTCGATTTCAAAAGTTGTTGATGGAAGTATACAAGTTTATCCGCAAATTTTGTGAGAAAAATGAATACATGAGCAAGTATTTTAGTTGATTGGACAGTTGATGTACAAACTTCTATGTTCTTTTTTTCTCTTTGATGGCCAGTTGATGCAAAGAGTTTTGTGCTCTTGTAATTTTTTTGACGTACATGTTGACTATCCACATCACAACTATGAATAAAGCTATGCATTAGTGATTGTGTGGAATGTTGATGTATTTATTTCACACAAGGCTAGACATTGCTTATTCTATGCATGATTCAAGCCAATCTCACCTTATTCAAAGTTTGCTTTGATAGTAGATCTATATAATCTAATTCGAGGGGATTGTTAAACCGTGTAGTTTAAATGTGTTTTTTGCATGTCTTACAAGTTGTGTTACATTAAGTTGTATTTTCACAATCTGGTAAACTTTTAACAATATATATATATATATATATATATATATATATATGTATTTGTTGTGCATTGTATTAGTGTTTGGACATAATACACATTGCTTGTTGTTGCCTCCATGGGGGAGTCAGGTTATTTATAGCAAAACCTTTCACTGCCCCGAAATTAGTCGCTTTTTCCATTGCCTTGATATATGTCAACAACACTTCAAATTTCCAAGATGAATATAAGGTGAACATAGGTCTTCAAAGTTTAAACTTTCAAGTTGCTTCTGCACCTCTATCATAATTTAATCATTTTCCATACAAAAATAACCACATTAAGATAGGGGAAATTTACTTTTCTATTTTCTGTGTTTTAACATTAGGGGAAGAGATTGGTTTATAAAGTATGGTTTCTAAATTATTTTGCCATACCTTAATGTCAACGAGGTTAGTGTGTGTGAACTAATGAACTTTGTCAACAAACTCTCTATCAAGCTACTTTAAGTCTTTGATTAATGTGATGAACTTTTTTCAAGATGAGATCTTTACGTCATCTTTTGTTGTAGCTATGCACTTACAATCATTAGACTTCCCCAAAGATAAGAAAGTACTCCGTATGATTTGATGACCAAGCTTAATTAACTAAAGAGCTAGCTAAACCTAATATTCAATTGCCATTTGCATTTGTAAGTTTATTTCAAGGTAGTATGGTATCTTAAAAGAGCTCGAGCTTGCTCGATTTAAGTAGCTTGGTGGCCTAGTATAGTACATGAAATTATAGATTACTCAATTAAAATTATAGCATATTGATATTCTTCGCATGTACTCTTTAACTTCATCAATTACAAAACTTAAAATTCTATTGTTTCACTTGATGAACTACATTATTTGTTGATGATAATTTCTTTGTTCCATTAATTTTCATGCGGCCTAGTGATGCAAAGGATATGAGTGCCATATTCCAAGAGAAAATGGCCGCACCGGTTTTACTATGATGCAAACACAATTTATGTGAAGGTTGTGTCTCAAAATGGTTAGTTAATTCTCTTTAACCATTAAGTTCAACAAAAAATCCTTTCAAGTATTAAACACTTCTGTTTTTTTCTAGCAGATGGAAAGAAAGTTTCAATTTTACATGCTTGTAGGATTATGTAAACATGTTTTTTCGATTGCTCTGTTGAGTTTGTACTAAGAAATGTAGATTTTCCTGTTTGATTTAAGATGAGGCAAGTTTCTGATTAGTTTCTTTCTTAACTTGTTTCTCACATAAAGGAATGATTCCTTTTTTTTCGGTTCTATTTTCGCTTGCATATTTCTTATAATTGGTGCTATTATGATTGTATGTTGTCAAACATCTTCATTTAAAATGTGTTATGTTATTTCTATTGGATATTCATGATGATCTATATTTATTTTTTATTTATCTATATTCTATGATTTACTTTCATCAATCTATGCTTTGTTAAAACTCTTAGGAGGACCAACTACTAATAGATGTGTGCTTCATGCTTATCTAATTACCTTATTTTCATTATTGAATTAGGTTATTCTATAATTCCCATATGTCTATAGAATTGCTATGTAATGTAGGTCTATTGTTGTATTTGTCACATCTGAATGCGGTATAAAGATTTAGGCAGGGTTGAACAAGGCCAAAAGAATGTTTTTTACTACCTTGAGTTCCAATTTTTAGTTTAGAGCATGTGTTGTCCAACTTTATGGCTTTTGATAGGATTTACATACATTATGATCTTTCGTATGAAAACCATTTTGTCCAATCATTAGCCTGGTAATAGAAACTCAATTGTATTCCTTCAAATGAAGTTTGCTCTTGTTATCTAGGGTCCGCCTAGCGCCTAGAAGGTCAGAACGGTTTCTTAGACGGTCCTAGATAGATGGACAACTAGGCGAGCCCAGACAGGATTTGTCGAACAGTGCCAGCAAGTAGAGGAATGAGATGAAGCACAAGGTCCTAGATAGATGGTTAAACTTCCTATATCATATTACGAGATATTTCTATACTTTTAATGGTTTTGCCAAAATTATTCATATTGATTCTTTTGTTGTTGTTTTTGTTCTTGTAAGTTGACGGTTTGGTGAAATCTTGTCTGCAAGTGATCTACTGTTCTTAGAAAATGCACCGGTACTGCTTACAAGGTCATGCATACAATTATTGATGTTACAAAAGTAAGATACTCGCTTGAATCTAATGCCTACTTTTCTTCATTAGATGACTTAATTTATTCGTGTCAGGTTGCAAAGAATGAAAGTACAATAGACCCACTGATATTGTATCTAAAAGATATGGAGAAGTTCATAACATGGAATTCTCAAGAATGTAAGAAGTAAGTTTAGGAATCTCTGCCTGAGGACTTATTGCCTCTCATACTCAGATGGATAGCATAAAATAAAAGGTTATCTACATTTTTTTCGATTGTATGTTTCACATGTAACCATAGTTAACATATTATTAATCTCCCTGCCAATTACCACTAGTCATATCTAGGTGGGGCTCTTTTGTTTGCAAAATTTGGCAGCACTTAAACAAGTTTGATGGACTTAATGTTTTTTTGTTTCAAGTTGTTCTTGTTTACAAGATACATACTTCTACTATTGAATTGAATAATAGATCACTTTTGGTATAATAGTTTGTTTTTTTCTTCTATGAACTGATTGTTCTTGATAATTCTTGAGCTTAAAAGTGTGTTTTCACTTACTAGGTGTGTGGTGTCTATTTCAAGCTAACTTTGGTAGATTTCATGATAAACATAAAGATTCTTCTAAAATAATGATGCAATTGGATATTATGCAATTAGCTAGGCTCTTTCCTAGCAAAGTGATAGTGCACTTGCTTTAGGTAATGTATAACGTTGTTTACCAATTGATTAGCATTACTCCAGCTGTTATACATTTCCTTTAAAATCTTCTTATGATTGTAAGACCACCCCAACGGGGGATTGTTAAGATAAAAAATTAATAAAGTTCTTGGTAATAGTATAATTGTGCTAAGAATCCGGACTTTAGATTGCAAATAGGAATCGGAAAAAAAAGGGATTTCATGCTCAAAGAAAGCAGCAGGTCCATATGGTTGGTGGGGAGCTCTTCGATTTAATCCAACGACCAGTATTTTTTTTCGTTTTTGGTATATACATAAAAACTTTGAGACTTATTTCGAAAATAATAACATATTATCTTTTCAAAAATATTATTTTTAATATTTTGGTTTTGTTTTTATCTACTCATAGAAACCCATTTTGTATATGTTTTGATTAAAAAAGATTTAATATATATGAAAAATACAACTTAAAAAATCGTTAAAAATTAATCTTTGTTGAAATTTTTTTATGTAATTAAAATTATGAATTATATAAAATAATATAATTAATATAGTTGGTGACATAAGATATTAGTTGTATACATTTTATTAGTGAATTTAATATATTTAAAGGCATTATGAATATAAATTAACACATTTTAAGGGTTTAGACCACAAACGAGGTGCATTAAAAATAAATGTTTTTAATGTATTCCCATATTTTCAGTTTTAAGTGAAATAAATTGCGTTGTTTGTCGTTTATATTAATTTTAAACTTTATGTTTTAATTTCGTAATTGATATAAATTAGTCAAATTAACATAATTAAATATTTATATTGAATATTATAAGTGTTATTAAATAATGCCTGAAACTAAATAATATAATTGAATAAATAAAGATAAAAGTAAAATAAAGGTAGTGAATTTTAAAGAATGGAATGAGATTGTGGGTTGTAGGGATAAAGTAGAAGTGAGTTTTAAAATGAGGTGGATGAGTGAGAAAATCAATTTAGAGGAGTTAAAAATCCACTTTAGGATTGTGGGTTGCGGATGGTCTAAGTGCCATATATTCCTTTCTTATGGTAGCATATTTATCCATAACTTTTAAGAAAATATCATTTTTCCTTACTTCATTAGATTTTTTCCCCCTTTTAATAGTTGGACGAGGTTAGATTCATAGGATGGGCTCTAGCTCATTACTCCATGCACTTGTTGGAAACTTCACAAGATGAGTCAAAGATTACAATTTCTTGTGAAAGGATTTTGCTATCTATCAATCATATAATGTTAAAGGAATAAATGGTTCTTGATTGAGAATCTAACATGTCATTGGGTTCTTCTTGCATCATTCAACAAAGAAGATTGAAGAAATCACTATAGGTAGCAAATGACCATTAAATTAGGACCTCTAAACATTTTTTAAATTGGGAATTCATCAATCAAAATATGAAGATTACTATTTGAGTAAAATGTTTACATAAATCATGTGTATTAAGATTGCTTGGTTCACTAACTGGCAACTAGGCTTTCATTTGCACATTGTTATGGATTAATGTTTCAACATACAAAAACTCGAATCCGGCGAAAAATCAAGGAAAAGAGGTTGGGCATAGAACAATTCGGATCTCGTGAGAAAAAGAATCCGAGCAAGGCCAATCTTTTTGCTTAACTTGTTGTTGTTGAACTCTTGGTGACTAGTAGCTTCTTATTCCTTTAAGTTCTTGTTCAGTTTGAGTGCTTGTGTGTGCAATGGTTTATTGTTTGCCTAGCCATACCCTTCTCCTACCAAGACCCAACTACTTGCACTTGTGTAGTTCAATTATTGGTCGTTTTTAGGTGAATTGTGTGGTTGGCGATGCTTGTGTTTTGTGAAATTTGATCTTGTTTGACTAGTGTGTGAAAGGATGTCTGAAACAGGTCACAATGAGGCCGGTCATCTAGACCCTCCACTGGCAACTACGCCGCTTTCAATGGAGGCAATGATGCAATCTATGCAATAAATTATCCAAGCCGTTTAACAATCTATTATTCCACCTTTAATCGGTCAGTATGAAGCTTTCGAACTCTGGCAGAAAAGGTTGGAGGAAAGGTCTCAACAAGGAGTGAGCCTACACCCGAGCATCAACTGGGAGGAGCCTATCATCCAAGAAGAGGCGGCTAACCTTGCCTCCAAAGGAACGTGGTTTGCTTGCCAATTCGAGGAAAGCTCTACTTTGAATGTGGATGAAGCTTTGAATGTGAATGTGCTTATTGCCAATGAAAGAGCAACTTGATTCAAAGGGAAAAGTGGACGAAGTTGTGGAATTATCTCCTCTTAAAATCGATCTTCTCCCTACCATCAATCATAGCTCCATGAATTCTTTAGCTATGCCATAGTTAGATGCCTTTCCTATGGTTGCTTCAAGCTTGCGCTTCTTGCTCTATGAGGAGGCTAAGACCGTTTTGTTGACTCCAAGCGGTGATTATACTCCCTTGCTCGTGGGGGCCAAGAAGGATGTCTTTTTCATGGAAAATGTCACACAAAGGGAGCTTTTAGCACTACCTGCATTGTTGAGCTCACATGGTGATACAATCGAGTGCATCTATCAGGGAAGTTTCTTGCACTCTGTTCCCTATTTATGACTATGTGTTGGTCGTGTAACATGTATCTAATCAAAGAATTTCATTTGTCTTTCATGTATTTGTGACATCTATTTTAAGTACTCAGGCTTCCATTATAGTTCTCTTTCCCAATACATATCATCTAGGATGTATTTAGGTCATAGTGTTACATTGTTGCCTCATTATGCTCAATCTCTTCATTGTTTTATCCTGAAATGTACCCGTAAGAATAGGAAGATAAGTGGTGTAGCTAGTGCGCATTCTTTCTGGCCTATCATATTGAACTTGGAAAGGTTGTTCGTAACTTGACTTTCATATTTAAATGATTGCATTTCCCTCAAAGTTTCTTTTGTTTTGTAGGCCATCTGGATTCGAGGACACATCCCTTTCAAGGGAGGAAGGATGATGTGACCCTGACCCATCATGAGCAAGAGGACAAACTGGGAATTAACATCGACACCGAGGATGGTGTCGGGGGCACGCCAAGCATGTCGGGCACACCGGTGCTAAATGAGGATGTGCCATTTGCGTCAGGCACTTCTCCAGTTCCATCAGGACATCTTTTGGGAGGGCCTTATACGCACCAAATAGAGACCAAAGATACCAAGAATGCCTATGAAAGGTGTGTGGGGCCAGCCAAGTCCCGAGAAGCTCCTATTAATGCTACCGATGCGGCACCAAGGGCCAAGTTCGACACTCTTCCATATTTGGGTCGAATTACCGAGCCAAACCTCGTACCTTACAAGAAGATCTCAAAGGTGGCCTTTTGACCTATGTAGCACCAAGGGAAAGTCCAAGTGAAGCATGGTGCCTTTTCGGGACAATTGATCCAGTCGCGCCAGCGTTGTGATGCTCGGCGTGCTCTATCTTGAAGGCCACGTGTGTGTGGTTGTTTTTATGAGTTGTAAGGGTATTTTTTAAACTTTTGGAAACCTTGGTTCGTGTTGGAAATAACTCCTTGTTTGTGGGAGGTTTGAGGTTAGGCGTCATTTTAGGTTATATGCTTGATGGGCGCCCCTTTTTGATAGTTAGACAAGATTGATAAAAAATTCCAACTCTTTGTCTCTCTCTTTGAACACGTTTTTCAATTTCGTTTTTGAATCAAAATTCAGATTTTGGTTCCTTGAATTGTGACTCATATCAATCCAAATTTGAAGGTTTGATCTAGATGAGTTACATCCTAGGATGGTCCTTCTAGTTCGTGATTCGAAAGGTGTGTAGCATCCTTTCAAGGCACATTTATATCCAGCTTTAATCCACCAATTTCCAACAATTCCATCGCATAATTTCATCCATATCATCCATCCAAAACCAGTCACAAA
This sequence comes from Fallopia convolvulus, assembly GCA_964016875.1. NCBI lineage: Eukaryota > Viridiplantae > Streptophyta > Magnoliopsida > Caryophyllales > Polygonaceae > Fallopia > Fallopia convolvulus. Next base: position 52,008,752 of record OZ024727.1, on the reverse strand, counting down.
ACCCCATTCAAGAACGCCAACAATTGGATTCAAATCCGGCCATCAAGATTGCTTGGATTGTGTCGGAATTGCGTTGCACTGAAGCCTTGGATCCTAGTCCCGCGTCACTACCCCTGTCATGGTAATTGCAATTCCCCCATTTTAGAGGAAATACAATTCATGGGAATTTAAATTCCTATGTTTTATGTCAATTATTTTTCAACCAAACGCATATTTACTTCTACTTCTTGGGATATTTCAACTCATGGGAATTTCAATGTCAACCAAACGAGCAGCAAAGGGAATACGAAACTATATTTTTTAAATTAAGTGAAAACAAAATTTATTACTTGCTCCTTAAAACTAGATAACTCTTCTGCTCTATTTCTAGGCAAAAGTAATTTTTTTTTTGAAACGCACGTTTTTGTTTGCACTTAGGCCTCATTTGGTATTAATATAAAGGATATGAGATATCGAGTATCGATATGACTATATGAGTATTAGAGTATAGGTATGAGTGGTATGAGTGATATAAGATATCATGTATGGGCAGTGTTCTAAAACACGCTAGGCGGACCCTGAGCGGAGAGGGACCGCCTAGCGTCTAGACGACCTGAACGGTTGCCTAGGCGGTCCTAGACGGGTGCCTTGGCGGTCTGGAAGGCTAGGCGCGCAGGGACGTTCCAGCGCCTAGACGGGGCCTGACAGGGATTTTTAGAACAATGTGTATGGGTGTGAATATGAAATCCTTGACATACTAATCTTTTGAAAAGTATCAAAATAACACTCAACTGATATCAATATTTCATATACCAAACAATAGATATTAGTTTGATATCGATATCAGAATCTAAACACTCGATATTAGTATCAATCATATCTATACTCATACTTAATATCCTAATATAAATACCAAACAAGCCTTGCAAAGTAATTAATCCATTGATATATTATTTTACGTGATTTTTTTTTATCGAAATACATGATAAAAAAGAGGCCAAAGTGAGCTTACTTTTTCTGCCTCTTCTAATGTTATCAGAATCCCGATCCGATTCTACGATTCTAGCGATCCTACGCTTCATAACACGTGAAACGATCCACGATCCCAAGTAGGATCTTATTAGAGTAGGATCTTAAATGATTTAGAATATAATCTCGATCCGATCCCGATTTTACATACCATTTTAACGATCCTATAAACGATTCTAACGATCCTACAAACGATTCTAACGATCCTATAAAATGACAATTTTAACTATATATTATTCATAATTTTACGGTAAACGTATCATTTCGATTAAAATAGTTGATTAGTCCATCCTATACCATTTTTAATAATCAAATTAATAATGTTTATTATTTTCTTACATCTTATATAACAAAATATACAATCTATTCGGTTATTCTTACATACTTTTAGTTATAATGTAGGATCTTACGATTCAGCGATCCCATCCTATGATCCGATCCAAAAGACCTTCAACGATCCAACCTAGAATCCCGATTCTAATAACCTTGTTAATAGTAGAATTTTCCTTAAAGGGATATATGGACATGTCCCAAAGGATAAGAGAATCAAATTTGGCTTTGGGCATTTGGTTCAATGGTTAGGCTTTTGGATAATACCACAAAATTACCGTTTCGAATCCCAGAAGCGACGGTTTGTCCATTCTTATCTAGAATTGGTTAATAATCAGCTCTCATTCCTAGTGGATGCTCTAGGCAAACCCAAGAATTATTGCGAACCTAATCCTTATCCAATCCAAAAAAAAATTAAATTCCACCGGTAAACATGATAGAATTAACATCAAAATAGACAACAACGGAAATCAAGTTGCTACATTCAATGAGATTAGTCTAAACAAGTTGCTAACATCCAATGTCCCATTGGAGTTAACTCCTATAAACACACCTAAAAGCAGAAAGAAAACAATTAACTCCTATAAACACGCCTAAAAGCAGAAAGAAAACAATGTCATTCCCTCATTGCAAGGTAATTTGGAGTTGCTAATATCCAATGATTTTTTCAAATAGCATTCTAGAATTCTATGACCCTTTCAAGCCAAGGTTCACTTTAGGTTGAAACCAGTTAACCTAGTAATAAGACAAACTATAATTGTATAACAAAACAGCTTGAAACTAGCAAATAAACATATATCCAGAACAAAGGAGAGCAAATGATTCCATAAATCCAGCAATATAATGCTTGCATACAAGTACAAAAAAAACAGGGGGCAAAAATGTTGTATAGCTCTGTTTCAAAAGACTGCCATAAAACACAAACTAGTTTTATCATTAAACCAAAACCACATTAAAACTAAACAAGAACTCCCATTGTGAAAACGCATCTACTTGATCTTCTTCTTTGGCCTCAGCTGCAAAGTGAAAAAATCAAACATCAAACAATCACCCAACAAAACAATTACTTCTCCAATACAAATATACAATACTATCTCAATTTAATAAACATTCGCAACAATTGTTTAGAAAACTATTTCAGCTTGATGGCTCTAGGAATTAAGATGCCTATTGACCCCCAAAAAAAACACAGAAATGGCAACCCTCTTATGATATATCTTTATATCAGTTTTTCCAACAATTGTTTAGAGAACTATTTCAGAATCATTTTAAAATATAAAGTTGGTAAGCAGAATTGTAGACTGCAACAACAGGACAGTAAACTTCCAAGTCAATATAGCTATAAACTGGAAGTTCGAGAGATTTAGAGAGTTGCAAAAGCAACTTCTCTCATGTTACATCTAGCAAGACAATCAAGCCAATTGTTATAGCCGTTTCTTAATTATATACCCTAAACTTAGTCAACAACTTGCCGAGATTAAAAGATCAAACTGCACATCAATAGCATCCTTTTATATCATGAAAGATTTATAACACAAACGAACAAAATGGTGGCATGTATAATGGATGATACCTGGTTGCTGTGACCACACTTCTTCTTCCTGCAATTAACTGCTCTCGGGTGCAGACGAGCATAGCACCTATAGAACAAAAAAAAAGTGTACATAAGAAACCATTTAAATGAAAATTACAGGTTAAAGATAGGAAGTAAAATTGAAATAAGGAGTGCATTGGTAAAATTGAAATAAGGAGTGCATTGTTAACAAATGTCAATTGAAGTTGAATTGTACCGCCCATGAAAATCAATTGTTTTAACAGAAGAGAGACATATACTGTTCACAACAAACAAATTCCAACAAAGTTCAATTGTATCACCCATGAAAATCAACTGTTATAAAATACTAAATTCAGTTGAAGAATGGAGCTTCTTGTAGGGACATAGTATATCCTCTTGATAATGTCAACAGTTCAAAAGGTTAAGTTTAAAAGTCCCATCAATTCAACACAAAACCAGAATGCAATCAGATCATACCAAATTATTCAACCCACAATCAGCGTGTTTGAAGCAAACATGAATTAGAAACTAATATACAAACAATTTGCATTTACGCTACACTACAATTTGCATATATAAAAAAGGACTTACTTTCGGCAGATGGTCTTGTCTTGATTGTACTTTCTGGCCAGAGCCATCAGAGAAGGCTCAATGATTCCTCCCCTAAGCCTCAGAACAAGATGAAGAGTCGACTCTACAATCCATCAAAAGGAATCAGATCAACCACCGATTTCTCAAGCCAAAATGAACAAAGATGAATCGGAGCGATACCTTTTTGGATGTTGTAATCGGCAAGAGTTCGGCCATCTTCGAGCTGCTTTCCAGCGAAGATCAGACGCTGCTGGTCCGGAGGAATCCCTACACACAAAACGACACATACAAAACAAATCAGAATACGGTACAAAAAATGAAGATTCCAAAGGCAATTAGATTGGAAGAGAGAGAACCTTCTTTGTCCTGAATCTTAGCCTTGACATTGTCGATGGTGTCGCTGCTCTCGACCTCAAGGGTGATGGTCTTCCCAGTTAGGGTTTTCACGAAAATCTGCATCTTGCGTAGCTGATTGCTTCTCTCTCAGATGGCGACCAAGAGCGTGAGCGTAATGAAGAAAAGCAAATATATACATGGAGGGATTTCTAGGGTTTTGCTGTGATTTTGGGCGCCCAAAAGAAGTCTGCTAGTTTGGTTTTGATCCCAGCACGATGCTTCACGGGTCAGGATGGATCGGTGAATGGGCTCTGGTTTGGCCCAGCCCACACTATCTAATAAAACAAATATATAAACAGAAAGTCATCGATGGTCATTACATACAAAATTTCGAAGTCAAGTCTTACCAAACTTATCAATAACAATGGTCGTAGTGACGGTCCTATACGTCTGTGTTAGTATTCTATTAATCCGTGGAAGTGCTTTTCTCCTACTTGGTCTCAAGTCTTTCCGGCTTTTTGGCTCGTGTTTGTTGCATGTTTACCTTGTTATTTTGTTTGTTGCTTTTTTACCTTGTTTTTTTATAGCCGAGTAATTGCGACCCGGTCAGAGTTGTAGGGCGCACCGGCTTTTTAGCAGCGGTGTGCCCTACCGCTCCAAATTTAAAAAAAATTGAATAAAAGGCAGCGGCAGCGGTGGCCGCTACCGCTGCCCATTAAAAAACAAAAAAATTTTGTCGTTATTATGGCAACGGCAGCGGCCACCGCTGCCGCTGCCTTTTTAAAAAAAAAATTATTGCATAGAGCGGCAGCGGTGGCCGCTGCCGCTCCCTTGCCCTCAGTAAAAAAAAAATACCGCGGCTATTTATACCGAGCAATGAGGCGAGGTCGGAACGCGGTAACAAGAAAAAAGCTCTCAAATTCGTCCCCAAAATTACCTCTACCAAAATAATGTCGGGTTTTTGGCCATTCAACGAAGGGCAGGACTATTCTAGTTCAAATCCGGTAAATGTGAACGACGATCAATATGGCGGTTTTGAAGGAATTCCTTACGGTGGACATGGCTATTCTAGTTCAAATCCGGTGAATGTGAGCGACGATCAATATGGCGGTTTAGAAGGAATTTCTTATAGTGGACATCAAAACGATGAGGTTTTGCATCAAAACGAAGAAGCGGTATGTAATCGATTATTTATTAAATTATTATTTTTATTATAAGCAATCATTTTTTAGGGTTGTTATAACTAATCATATTTTATAGTTGTTATAATTGTTAAATTAGTTGTGTTAGTGCAAAATTTTCGTTTTAATTTCTCATATTGTGTTGAATTTGGGAGTTTATAATCGAATTAATTAATGAAGTATTTGTCATAATTGTTTCCAGTTTCCCGATTTTTCTACCTATTTTGTGACTGATAATGAGTGGTCGGAACGGAATCATATGCTAAAATGGGCTAGAGAAGTAGGACGTAATTTGAACATGGTGTTGACAATTAAGAACTCATGGGAAACGAAGGTCCTTTTAGCATGTGTGTTGGCCGGTGAGTACAAGCCAAAGAAGAAGGGCAAATCCGGTGTTAATATGCCGACCCTACAAGTTGGTGATGATCTAAAGGAAAAACCACGTAGCAGGAAGATGGGCTGCCCGTTCGAATTGGTTGGCCAACGGGACAGGAGGACCCATCATTGGCGGCTAAGCGTGAAATCCGGTCGCCACAACCACGACCTTTCCACTGGTCTGGAGGGATATCCTTTTGCCGTCCGCTTAACTGATGAGCAAAAGGAGGATGCAAGGATATTAACCCTCTCACATGGTGCCCCGAAGTTTGTTATGACATACTTGCGTGAAAAGTGGCCGGACATCACAACTTCGATGAGACAGTTGTACACTTTTCGGCACGATGTATTGAAGAAAGAGATGAGCTCAATGAATGTAACTCAATTCTCACTCCATTTCTTAAAGTCAAATGGCTATTATCTGAATTATCGAGCCGAGGAAGGAAGCAACGAGATAATAGACTTTTTCTTTGCCCATCCCAAGTCGTTGAATCTGCTGAAGTTGTTTCCGTATGTTGTGATCATGGATGCGACATACAAAACCAACATGTAAGTAATTATAATAAAAGCATTTTTACTTGAAATTTAAGTTTTGCACGTTAACTTATTCAGATTAATTAACATTTCAGGTATAACATGCCTTTGAGTGAGATGGTAGGATTTACTTGCACCGGGCACACTTTTTGTATTGGGTTTGCATTTATGGCAAGAGAGACCCAAGATCACTACGAATGGGTGTTATATCAGTTGCGGGAGGTGTTCGAAATGGTTGGGAAAATGCCAGAAGTTGTTGTCACAGATCGGGATATTGCCGAGGTTAACGCTGTTGCGGTTATGTTTCCCAACGCCAAGCACCTATTGTGTTGGGTGCATATCAAGAGGAATTGCAAGGTGTACGCTTTGGCGAACGGGTTTTCTGAGGGGACTGCGGAGTGGTTTGGAAACAAAGCATGGGAGCTATTTTGCTCAACGACAGTAGCAGAGTATGAGGCACGACTTCGTCTATTGCGGATTGGTGAGATTGGAGTACAAAATCCGCTCAATCCGTTGTTGTTAGCGTACCTCCAGAGGAACTGGCTTACTCGTTGGCGTGATCACATTGTTAGAGCCTACACTGATCATTGTCTACATTTGTTTACAAGGACCACAAACAGGTACGCTAATCAATTTTCCTTATTAGAAAACTCTTAAACACAAATATTAGCTATTGGTACTAAATTAACGAAATATTTATCAGGGTCGAGTCCCAACACTCTGTGTTGAAGGATTATTTGGAGTCTTCTGTTGGGGGGTTCAGCACGGTCTTGAGAAAGATGCACGCCATGGTGAATATTCAGGTGCACACTATTAGGGGAGAGATGGAACGAGACCGTACCAGTGAACCGTTGTCCATCAAACATATGGACGAGCCACTCAAAACTGTCTTCTCTCGTCTTCCAGGGAAGGTTTCCAACAATTGTATCGGAGAGTTGTTTGCCCATGTCCGCGCTATATTTGACCCGAACAGGCCTTTCCGTCAGATATGCGAAGATGCGTGGTGGACAACCGCCCGTGGACTACCATGCCCTCACCAAGTCCAAGCTTGTATCAATGAAAGCAGGCGTATTCAACTTTCAATGATTCATGATTTCTGGAAACAATTGGTGTGGGAAGGCCAAAGGGGAGTAGATGAACAGGTGGCCCCCACAGCCCTAAATCCAACTGACGAGATTTGGACGAGGATGATACAAGACTTCTATGAAGGCAAGATTGATTCTACTGTCAAACACGTGGTTGGTCGAAAATACTTGAACCTCAATTATCCTGAGGAGGGTGATGTGGTGGAGCCATCTCGCAATAGGAAGAAGAAGGGTAGGCCAAGGAAGAACTCAAAGGTTCAACCAAGAGACTTGACTAGGCTGGAGCATCTTCAACAACGCGGGAAAGGCACTCGTTCTATGCCTGGGGTCGCACTTAGCCATGTTCCAGAGGAGGAGGAGGAGGAGGAGGAGCAAGAGGGAGAAGATGTATATCGTCTGACGGTTGAAGAAAGAGGTCACATTGAAGTTGATCTCGGTGTCCATGTACCTCAATTCATGAGGCGATTCATTGTCAGCGCTCCTGATGTCCTAGGAGACGGTAATTGCGGGTATAGGGCACTCGCTTGTCTTGTTGGGTGGGGGAAGGAATGTTGGAGGAGGATGCGAGAGGAGTTGGATTTGGAGTTGAGGACCCATTACGAGACGTACGCATGCTTATATCCTTATATTACGCATATTGATGATTTGATCAATCAAGTCAGTACAAACTACTACTGGATGGAGACACCAACAGTCGGATTGGCGTTTGCTACTAGATTCCAGTGTGCACTTGTCGTACTATCCGAGCGTGGTCCTCATACATGCCTCCCGATGATATCTAGTGAAGCTCCAAGTACTCCTGTGTGGGACAGTGTCGCAGCGATAGCTCATCTAGGGAACCACTATGTCCCGGTATGCGTCATACACTTACATAAATTTCATAGTGGACTAAATTTTATTATATTATTTACGAATTTGTCATTGTAGGTTATGCTCGTAGATGAAGCCCCCATGCCGACCTCTGCGAAGCTTTGGACCCAATATCATCATTATAGCGTTGATGGGATGGATATTCGCTTTCATGAACGCATGGCCCGGTACGTCAGTTACCACAACGCAGAAGGGTTACCTCCTAGTTTTTATTAGAGTAGGACTAGTATTTGTATTTGTATTTCTATTGATACTTGTAGGGTACTTGTATTTGTAAGATATTATTATGGTTATTATTATTTTTAGGACTAGTATTTGTATTTGTATTTGTATTTCTATTTCTATTGGTACTTGTATTTGTATTTCTATTTCTATTTCTATTGGTACTTGTATTGGTACTTGTATTTGTATTTCGTGTTTAGGGTTTAGGGTTTCTAGGGTTTCTAGGGTATCTAGGGTTTCTAGATCCTACGGTTTAGGGTTTAGGGTTTCTAGGGTTTAGGGTCTAGGGTCTAGGGTTTCTAGGGTTTAGGGTTTCTAGGGTTTAGTGGTTTAGGGTTTATGGTCTAGGGTTTAGGGTTTAGGGTTTGGGTGAGCATACTGAAAAAACACAAATAACTAATCTCTAAAACAAATAACTAATCCCTAAAAAGTCCATAACACATCCAAATAAATAATCCATAAAACATTTAAATATCCAAACATAAGAAGTCAATAACATATCCAAACAAGTAATCCAGAAAACATCTATCGGTAATAACCGGCATCACTACGCCGTCCAGGCTGGTAACGGGAGGGCGGCGGAAACGGGCGCATGTCTGGTTCAGCTTGGGGTAACTCTCCAAAAGCTACGGTCTCAATAGCATTGACATATTCTGTGGCATATGGATTTCTCAATTGACTAGCGTATGGACGGAAACTTCGGACAATCCCTTCCAAGTGAGCCATGCGCTGCGTCAAAAAACATGATTATTTAAATAGTAATATATTGGTATAGGTAATAATGAACAACATATATGGTTCGACACCGTACCTGGACAAATTCGACCTCATGGGGAATTGGCGGTGGATGAGCACGTTGATCTCTCATAAGATACGGATGAGACCGGAGCTGAAGCCATGGTGCATAGTTTTTGTCCGCTGCATAAGGGAATATGGCAATCTCCCCCTCGGGCACCAAGGATTGATAGCGGGATTCCCAACGGTCATCCTCGTCTCTTAAAGTGACTTTATATTTGCTTGGACCCAATTTTGATTCTCTTTTTACAGTCTTTGGCCGAATGACGTCCAACACAGGAATCTTTTGCTGGTAGCCGAGCTGCCTGTAGAATCTGTCCGCATATACGGCTCCCTCACATCGAAGTAGGTGAGTACCCCACGATAACGAGATAGCACAAGCTCGCCGGTAGAAAAGTTAAGGCCTTGGCCCCACGACATCCAAATAACCTGATCAATCTTGATCTCATCTAATTGACGTCGTATGGCAAGACATTCTTCATCATTGTCGTGTCGGTTCCGATCTGAATGGTACGGCGTCGGATCATCACCCAACGATCTGCTCAACCGACCCCTAAAGGTCGGGAAGTACCTCCAAATCCAAGTTTGTGAAATATATAAATATGTTATGTTAGATGCGTGTACAAAACGTTACAAATATATTTAAAGTGTATATAAAGTTAGGTATACTCACGTGTAGGACGTACATGCACCCACTAATACCCGCAACCTCTCTGCGGCTTGCACAACCCAACTGCCTGTACAAGTAGGCCAATGTACCCGCTGCCCATGCATAATGAGATGTCGTCGTATGGTCTAGTACCAGATGCAAGAGCTGTAGCTGGGTAGCGCCGTCAGACTTGTCCAAAAACAACATGTTTCCAAGCAACATGAACAAGTACAGAGATGCGATCAAATTTGGGTCCGCTTCTTGTTCCACCAGGGCTGACAACCTTTCCTTCAACACCACCGTGTTGATGCCACCGCCTGAGGTCTGCCTGTTCACCTTCCTAACTTCAACTCCTAGCATTTCCGCCATCCTCAAGCATAAAGCGTCAGTACTCAAAAGCCCTTTCTTGACCTTAGCGCCATTCAATGGAAGATTCAATATCTTTGAGACGTCGTGGAAGGTGATGGTAATCTCTCCTCAAGGAAAGTGGAAACTATTCGTTTTCGGGTGCCATCTTTCCACGAATGCAGAAATCAGCGCTTTGTCCATTTCCCGAAACTTCCAATCCTTCAGATGACTCAAGCCGCTTTGGTTTTCAAGCGTCACCCATTCCTGGTTTGAATGATTGTCCGCCAATTCTTTCAAGAAGTCTTACGCCTCGGACCGACCTTGCACTTTTAGGTTTTTCGCCCACTGTTCACATTACAACAAAATTTAAGTTTTTAACATTATAAATAATATCATAAATTTAAAAATTATGGGCCGTTCTTACCTGTTGGTGATCCCATATGTAATGTGCCCTATAGGTATGAAAGTGGGTGAGTAAGGACGTGTCGCTTGGGCCGCCACCATAACCGCCCACCGGATGGACCGGGGCCGCTAATGCAGGGTCCTCATAAGCCGGGACCTCATCATCATGGGCCGGGATATCGGGCTCCGGAGGAGCCGAGTAGCGCATGGGAGGGGGTGGGTTTCTGTACGACGGAGGAGCCGGGTCTGTGTACAACGTCAGCTGCATGTACGGCTCTTGTGGTGGCATGCTATGGCTCGTACTACCATAATGGTGCGTCTCTGGGGGTGGCATATAGCTCGTACTACCACCATACTGCATCTCTGGGGGTGGCATATAGCTCGTACTACTACCATACTGAGTCTCTGGGGGTGGCATATAACTCGTACTACCGTAGTTATACGCCTCTTGTGTTGGATATTGCAGGGGAAATTGATAAGCCCCGTATTGCCCATGAGCAAATGATGGATCAGTTTGCCCATAACCCGTATTAGCATATGTGGGTTGGGAAGGGTCCACATAAAGGTCCGGAAAAGTATCACCACTTCTATTCAGCAATCTTTCGATTGCTGAAATATCATCTGCATGCATTTTTTACAATATTTCTCTAAAATCTAATAACGTGCATAAAACTCATTTAAACACATAATTAATATATCAAACTATTAATTCATCCGTAAATATAGTAACCATGCACATTAAGAAAAATTCATATTCACCCTCAACAACTACTTAATCGCTTATTTTTATAATTCTCATAAATTAACTTACTAACATGTATGAACCTAATTTAAACTCATAATTAATGAAAAAACTAATAATTACACCATAAATAAATTAACTATTCAAATTATGAAATTTTATAATTATTTTCTACAACTACTTAATCACTAATAATTATACATACATTAGTCTATAAATTATACATTGATTAATTAATTAATTATTTTTAGGGTGTAAATTAACATATAAATTTACTATCATGTAAACTACTTAATCGATCAAACTCTCGGTAATTAACCTATAAACTACTTAATACATAATTAATAATTAATTCATACATTAAAATTAAATTTAATATTTTGCGTACCTAAACCCTCCACGGGGGCGACGTGGGCGACGTGGGCGACGGGGGCGACGGGTTGGCTCGTCGTCGCTTCCGGAAGCGGGACTTCAACCTCCTCTCGAACTCTCGAGGTTGCCTCGCTCTCATTTAAGTTAATATTTCGCCGGGATTCATTCCGCCGTCTACGCTGGGAGCTTGAAGATGATTTCGAGCCAAACAAATTCTAATAAAAAAAATTAAGTTAGTTTTAACCTTAATAACTTAAAATAATTCAATTAAAATACAAAAAAATCATACATACCGATAGCGAAAAACACTTCATTTTTGGGACCACTTGAATCGAATTAACGGATTTTGGAATCAGATTTGAGACCACCTTCAAAAAAATTGAGGCAAAATTTGGAGAACTCGTTCGGAACTTTGGTAGATGATGAAAATGGAGAGCGAGTGAGGAAGATTTGTGTGGAACTGGTGAAATGGAATGGGCTTACTCGGTTTTAAAATAAGAAGGGAAGGGCTCATTATTGTGCCCAACGCTCCCGTCCACCCAGTCAAACTGGGATTCTGCAATTGCAGAATCCCAGGCATACAGAGGCAGATTCCGCGTGGGAATCTGCCTCGTTGACTGCTTTTTTTAAAAAAAAAAGGGCAAGCGGTAGGTTCTACCGCTGCTATGCAGCGGTAGGGCCCACCGCTTTAAATACCGGGGCGCTCTACACCTCTGAGCGGGGCGCCCCTCATTGACCTTTTTTATTTGCTTTGTTGTTTCTTTTCTACTGTTGCTTGTTGTCGGTTGATCCGACTACCGAGTTTTATCTCGGTCTCTCGAGGTTCCAGGTATGTCTAGTACCTCAAATCTCTTTCCTTATCCAAAAAAAAAACAATGGTCGTAGTGGTGAAGGAAGTCACATGTTCTAATTCTCACTTCTCAATACAGAAGGAAAACTCACTTTGCAACGTAATGTTCAACAGGTCAAGTATCTATCTTCTAATACGCAAACCAAAAAATGCCTCCATTATTAATTTATTATCCATCTAAAAATCTATTCTTTCAAAATTTTATTTCACTACTTATTTCAATGTGTTTAATCAATTAAATTGGATTTTTTATTATGTTTTCTTTGCAAAATCATAGAATGTCATTTTACGGTTTTAAATATGAGAGTTTCATAACCAGACTTTTTTTTCTTTAACTTGCATATTGTTGTATTATTGATCCATATATGTATTTGATTTGTGTTTTGGCCAAACAAATTGTGTAACTTAAAGCTTGGTAGATCTTGAAAATAGCTAGGGCTTGTTATAATTACTTATTAGAAAGTATTTTTTGAAAAAAAATTACTCTGAAATATGTGAAGAATAGTTGTAATTTTATGTTGAGAACTGTGAAAAGTATACTTTTTACTAAAAATTGCTTTCCAATTAGCAAACCAAGTTCAAATAAAGCAGGACAACTGAAGGGGTTTTGGGTTCCCCTTTCAAGGTTGCGAGGTGAAATCGACAAAGCTTCGACCACCACAAGGCACAAGATCACCAACGAACGACGACACCGAAAGAGATTCGATATTCCCCCTTCTCTCTCCCTCCCTCCCTCCCTCTCTCTCTCTCTCTCTCTCTCTCTCTCTCTCTCTCTGCGTGGCTTAAAGTTTCTAGTAGGGATGGCAATGGGGTGGGTTCGGGGCGGGAAATACCCTCTGCATCCACATCCTCGTTTAGATATATGTTCCCCATGTAGGGGTCGGGTCGGGGGTTGGGGCGGGGGTACCTATCCATGTCATCGTCTCCATATCCTAACGGGAAATTACTTTCTCCCCCATATCCGTCTCCATCCCCATTAAAAATCCCCATATCCATACCCGCAACGGATAATCTCCACGGGGAATGGGGAATCCCCACCCTATTGTCATCCCTAGTTTCTAGCTCTCGAATTTGCTCCTCAAGAGTCTAATTGTATTAAACTTTCCATCATGGGCCGATGGATCGGGGGTTGTGCGTATGTAAGCCCAACACACAAGCCCAGTGGGGTTCCATCCTAAAACTATTTGGCAATAGGAGGAGTAACCTAAGGGTATATATGCTAGACTATTTCTCTTTATATTTCAGATGTGGGATTCTCAACACCCCCCGCAAGTGCAACGGGACTGACCTAGTTGACACTTGGACAGACGGGTCTAGCATCTCAATCTCTTTATAGCTAGCCCGGTGACAGTGACGGGTGGTGGCATCTCAATCTCTTTAATAGCCAACTCAAACCCTGGGTGAGGACATCTCATTCTCTTTTTAGCCGAAAGCACCCATGCACAAGAAACAACTTTTTCTATCTTGAAAGCACCCATGCACAGGTGACGGGTGGTGGCATTCTCTTTTTAGCCGAAAGCACCCATGCACAGGAAACAAGAGGTTCAACGTCGGGAACAAGAGGTTCAACGTCGTTGGATAGATCAACTTTTTTCTATCCTGAAAATTCCTCTCGACGATGTGCACGAACCACCGCGAAACCCTACCCCCGCGGCTGTAATTCCCACGGTGAACGATCCCGCACCCGCGACGGCCATCCCCGCGCCCGCGCCCGTCGACACCACTCCTGCCTTCGGTACCGATCCAGTGAAGTTCGTTACCGACCCGGGTACCGAACCGGATGAGGTCGTTACCGATCCGACCCCGTGCCTCGTGCCTGCTGCCTGCCCGCGCCTGCTGTCGCAGCGTTCTCTAGCAATTTTGGGTTCGTGAACTTCTTTTTCGGAGTCTGATTCAACAAAGGGAGACCGGAATCGACTCGGTATCATGTCAAGGACCTCTATCGTGGAGTTCGATCTGAGTCCATGGCTTCTTCGTGACCATTGGGGTCCACAACACTTTGAGTTTTGGATGCATAATCAAGCGCTGATCCATGTGACATGGGACCCTGGCGGATTAAACTCCAAGATTCGTTTCATGAGTCTCCTCCTAATTTCCGACTTGAGGACAAGTCGATTCTCAACGGTCGAAAATTGATACGCTGATACGCTAGGATTATATTAGTTATATTTGTTATCTTTTCAATATTATCTTTCCTTTTAATTAGCGATTTGGTTTTATCCTTTAAGTAAGATTATCTTTTAATATTTCAGCAATTAGGGTTAGGATTTTATTATTATATATGCTCATGTATTGTGTTCTATGGAGGCGCGCAATGAATGAGAAATCAGAAATTAATTAGTTTAGCCCTAATTCTTCCCTACCCAGTCTTCACTTTTTATCCTCGGCTTTGGCCATTCACATTCGAAGTGCATCTGCACTATTATCCTTCTTCCCTCCACCCAGTTACTTTGTTCATTGAATTCGATACGAGATCTATAAGATTTCGTATCAAACATGTCGTGTGTTCTCTTGTATTTCTATTCAGTCCAATTCTATTACGAATTTATATAGATTAGGTTTAGATTTGCCGGATTTGTTAATGCTTGCGTGTTTTGGTCGAATCTCAATATCACATGTATATCTTTTACCTCGATTCGCCTATTATCTGAATTGATCGAACTTCCCAAATCTCCTCCCTATTATACTCAACTACTCCATAATTTTTGACCCACTCGTGTCCAAATTAAAACCAAATCAAACTTTTATTCCTAAACAATATAATAAAAAAAGGTAATCGTACCAATATAATATATCAATTAGAGAGCAATAGAAATTGCTATTATCCACTTACAAAACAATATCTCTTACCTCAACTTACCTACTATTCAGCTACAAAACAATATCTTCACCAGCTCCTCCCCTCGCATTAATAGAGCGATCTTGGACCAAGGCAAAGCAAAGCTCACGTCAATGTACAAGCACGTTTTATTATTATTGTGGTTATTCTGTTTTCACATGAATTTCGTTTTGAGTCTAGTTTCGATCAGCGTGCCATGCATACACACACATCATCACATCCACTGATCCACATCACATGGGACAGGAGCTCAATGGTCCAACATTACCCACACATACTCCTTTCTAATCTTTCTAGACTTGCATTAATTAACCTTGTACGTGTATTTCCCTAAAAACATATAATATAATTGTATATAAAGAAGGTTTGTGGCGTGAAAATTTGATTAACTCATTAATTAAAAGAGTATATATACAATTCTAATAAGTGGTCCAAAAAAATAAGTGGTCCAAAAGATTCAACTTAGATTATAAGATAATACCTAAAATACATAATATATTATATATACACTAATCGTATAGAAGACTAGACCAATGGTCATGTAGCAAATTAAAACTTGAATTTAGCCTAATTGTAAGAAAAGCCTAGATAAAAAATATATATTATCATAAGCTCAGTAAGATTACATTTTAAAAAAAAGAATAAACAATCAGGAAGACTAACTATCAACACTTGTATACTAAGTTCCGTTTGGTATAATAATGAGGAAAGGAAACAAATTTAGATGTAAAATGTATAAATTTTCTCTTTTTTACTAGAAAAATGAAGGGAGGGAGGAAATAGTTAGAGGAAAATATGTGATATGATTATCTTATGTTAAAAGGATCTGAATAATTCCAACCAAAAAAAAAGGAATAATAATTTCAAATTCTACATAAAAAATAATGAAGAAGGAGGTAATGATTATCATTTTGATTAATGAACCATAAATTAAAAATTGACTATATTCATACTCTTAATCATTTCTTTTTCCTAACAAATACCAAACAAGCCTTATTAGTTATCAATTTCAATATATAGGAACCATACTTTCCCGTCTCATACTGGCATCTTCATCGTGCAAGTCGAGTCCGGCCAATTGCATTAAAATCTTGATTGAACTATTTCAGAGGAGGAGGAATTTATTGAACGATATATACCCATGCAGTTTGTTTATCTTCATCGTGTTTCATTCTAGTCCATGCAAAAAAGAAACACCGCTTGTTTGCTTGATAATACATATATTGTTGGGATAAAAAAATGAGTACTCTTCCCACATTGAAAAAATCATAAGAAAAATACTAACATATAAGTAAGGTAAAATCCAACCCAATGGCTTAAGCTTTTGGGTTGAAAGGTGGATCCCGACTTTATATGCTATTTAGTAAAATGGTTAAAAACCCGACATGTCACCCATCTAACGTTGGCCCCCGGAAATTCATACATATATCCATGATAATGGAGACCTCGATCGCTAGCTCAAGTTTGGAAAGTTGGATTTTTTTGCTTCGGATGGCTATTCATTATTAAATTCTAAACTCCATGTTGCTTTCAATAATCTCATCCACATTCTGTACATATGTACCAGATATGAAACATCGCCATCTTCTTAATGTAGCTCGGGCTCTCCGCTTTCAAGCTTCAATGGTTTCTTAAATTTTTTTATACGGAGTACTATTAGATATTTAGTAATTTTAGATCTAGGATTCAATTTGTAGACTGCATTCATTCATTAAATCGATCAATTGGCCGGATTTTTTTTTTTTGAATGACTTATTATCAAATGAAAAAATATAGTAACCCTAAACCTTATATGGAGTACATCAGTTTAAAATTTAATCTTCAAGTCTTTCAACCACCCACACTCCTTAACTATGAGTCTATGACAAGGGACTAGCGAAAATAGGTACCATCATTAAATTAATTAGGACCATCATTACCTCATTTTTTTAGCTCAAGCTATTAATTAATCAATGAGAATCAAGGCATCCTCCACCTCAAATCATCTGGCAAATTAACTTTGTCCACTCAAACTAAGCAATCAATAATACTAAGAATTAATTGGCTGTCAAAACTTGCATTTTCATTAAGAAAAGAGTGCTTATATACAACTCTAAACTTGACCTAACTTAAGACCCAAAACAAGACTAAAAATATAAATAAATACATTAAATATATAAATTAACTCTAATAAATAATTTTAGAAAAAAGTGCAAGCTGTAGTGCTGTACATCACAGATTCATAGTTATCATTTGAAACAAGAAGATAAATAAATAGTTAATTACCATCAGTAGATGAAAGATGTTACACTATGATAGAGCTTGTAGCTCACAGAAAAGAGGGAAAAAGAGAGAGAAAAGAGGTTGTTATTACTGTGTAATCAGTTTGTGTAATCAGTTAGTTCAGTACAAGCTTATAAGAGTGTATTTATACTCTCACACATGTAGGCTTACAATATATCACTACTACTAATAATACTCAACACCCCCCTCAAGCGAAGCAGGTGTTGGTAAAAACATGCCGAGCTTGGACATCGAGATATTCTGTTGTGTAGACGGTAAGACCTTAGTCAAAATATCAGCTAGTTGTTGAGTAGTAGGTATATATGAGAGTTGCAGCAGGCCTTCAAGGACCTTATCCCTTGTGTGAACATCGATTTCAATATGCTTGATTCTCTCGTGTTGAACCGGATTCTTAGCAATCTGAAGAGCAGAGTGATTATCACATTGTAATACAATAGGTTTAGGTGCTTGTATTCCTAAATCAGCAAGCAACCTAACAAGCCAGACAACTTCTGTAGCTGCTTGAGCCATAGCACGGTATTCTGCTTCAGTTGAACTACGAGACACAACACTCTGCTTTTTGCTTTTCCAACTAATAGGTGATCTACCAAGCATAAGAATAAAACCAGTGACAGATCTTCGAGAAATAGGACATGATGCCCAATCTGAATCTGAATAAGCTGAAAGAACTGGATCATCACAGCCTCTTAACAGGATTCCACATGACAGGGTGCCTTTGACATACCTCAAAGTATGAAGAAGAGCTGAATAATGAGAATCCCTAGGCTGTTGCATAAACTGAGACAAAGTTTGAACAGCATAGCACAAGTCAGGCCTTGTATTAGTCAAAAAAGTTCAACTTTCTAATCAACATCCTATAGATAGTAGGATCAGAAAGTAAGTCTCCTTCAGTAGGAGAGAGTTTGCAATGCAAAGGTAATGGAGAACAAACAGGAGCAGCATTAACAAGATCAACTGATGCAATAAGATCCTTGGAAAACTTAGTCTGACTCAAAACAATCCCATTGTCTAGATAAGTAGCCTCAATTCCTAGAAAATAATGAAGGAGACCTAAGTCCTTGATACTGAATTCACTGTGCAGAAAAGCTTTTAAGGATGAAATTTCAAGAGCATCTGATCCAGTCACAAGTAGATCATCCACATAAACAACAACAATAGTGATCTGTGCATCTCTTTTCTTAGTGAATAAACTATAATCATTCTTGGACTGAGAAAAACCAAGAGACAAGAGAGCACTAGTGAGCCTTTGAAACCACTGTCGAGAAGCTTGTTTAAGGCCATAGAGAGATTTTTTTAATCGACACACTAGATTATGTGGATTGGGAACACCATCAGGAACCTTCATATAGACTTCTTCATTCAGAAATCCATGTAAAAAAGCATTGTTTACATCAAGTTGATGTAAATCCCATTGTTTAGAAGAGGCAATAGAAATGATGGACCTAATGGTAGGCATCTTAACAACAGGAGAGAATGTCTCTTGATAATCAATTCCTTCTTGTTGTGTAAACCCTTTAGCAACAAGTCTTGCTTTGAACCTTTCCAAAGTGCCATCAGATTTAAGTTTTACTCTGAAAACCCATTTGCACCCAACAACTTTCTTTCCTTTAGGAAGAGGAACTAAATCCCAGGTTTCATTTGCCTTAAGAGCTTGAATTTCAGAATTCATTGCTTTAACCCACCTAGGATCAGTAACTGCTTGCTTATAAGAAGTAGGCTCAGTATATGAAGTAAGAACACTATGAAAAGCAGAGGAAGAATCAAGAGTAACCATGTGTGCTTGATAGGAAGAAGAACACATATAGTTTTGAAGATAAGATGGCTTAACATGTGGCCTAGTAGATCTTCTAAGATAAGGTTCAGGGTTAGGTTCAGGATCAGGTTCAGGATTAGGGACATGTATAGGTTCAGGAATAGAAGAAGTTTCAGAATTAGAGTGTAAAGTGGAAGTGGAAGGATCCAAATCAGAAACTGGAAACTGACTGGATGAGGGGGTAGAATTAGAAGTCTGTTGTGGTAAAAAAAATGTGAGATGGATAATCCTGAACAAGGGTAGGAAGAACAGCAGTAGATTGAAGAGCTGACATATATTGAAAAGGAAAATGTTGTTCATGAAAAACAACATCCCTAGAGTGAGAAAACTTCTTGGTGGAAAGGTCCATGACTGTATAAGATTTTTTTCCATAAGAATATCCAAGGAATACACAAGGTGTAGCTCGTTCAGAAAACTTATCCCTTCCTCTCTTTAAAGTACTAACAAAAGCAAGACAACCAAACACCTTTAGGAAATGATAATCAGGTAACTTGTTAAAAAGGAGTTCATAAGGTGACTTGTTGTGAAGAGAAGGTAAAGGTGTTCGATTAATCAGGTATGTGGCTGTAAGAACACAGAAACCCCAAAAAGTAGGTGGGACATGGGACTGATAAAAAAGTGCTCTAGCAACTTCTAGCAAGTGCTTATGTTTTCTTTCAACAATGCCGTTTTGTTGAGGAGATTCAACACAAGATGTTTGATGAAAAATACCTTGTGTGGAATAAAAAGAGATAGATGAAGGATTTGAGAATTCAGGAGCATTGTCAGTTCTTATACTCTTGACAGAAGAGTGGAATTGTGTATGGACTTGATGGACAAAGGTTTGAAGGACAGTTAAGGCATTAGATTTATTGGCCATAAGAAAAGTCCAAGTACACCTAGTGAAGTCATCAACAATGGTAAGGAAATACCTAAAACCATCATGTGTGACATGTTTATAAGGTCCCCAAGTGTCAACATAAATGAGTTCAAAAGGGGCATGAGTATGACTTGGTGAGGAATAAAAAGGTTTTCTATGTTGTTTGGCACGAGGACAAATGGTACAGATATGATGAGATTTGGAAATGGTTTTAAGAAAGGGTAAATGTTGTAGTTGATCATAAGAAGTATGTCCTATTCTACAATGCCAAATATCAAGACTTGTAGAAAAAGCAACAGATTGCAAGGCATTAATTGTAGAAGAATCAGGTAAGGAAAGGTAAAGACCTTTTTCTTCTTTACCAATCAAAAGTGGCCTCCTCATCGAAGGGCCCTGAAGATAACAATGGGAAGGAGTGAAAATGACATTAGCATCATACTGTTTGGTAAGCTTGTGAATGGATAATAGGTTGAAACAGAAATTAGGTACTAATAAAACACTGTCAAGAGCAATATCAGCAGAAATCTGAGCAGAACCAGTACTAGTTATAGAGGTTTTATGTCCATCAGGCATAGTAATAGACAATGGCAAAGATGCAGGTTTAATATCATGAAGCAAACCAGAATGAGAAGCCATATGGTCAGAAGCACCACTGTCCAAAATCCATGCATTTGACTTTTTTGATGAAAGCAAGCAAGTGGCAGAATCAATACCTGCTAAGAAAGCTTTGCTATCAGTACCATCATGAAGAGATTGCTTGCTCAAAAGAGATAAAAGTTGTTTATACTGATCCTGAGTAAGCTTAGGAGACTCTTCTTTATCAGAGGAAGAGTTATGAGCAGATTTGCCATGCTTAGGATGATTTGGTGGATAGCCATGAAGCTTCCAGCATCTATCAATTGTGTGATGAGGTTGTTTACAGTTGTCACAAAAGAATCGTGGCTTAGAATCAGAATCAGTGCTTTTAGAACCAGAATCACTAGATTTGGATGATGAACTAGTGGTCTTGGAACTAGAACTGGAATTCTTGGAATAAGAAGAAGCTTGTTTGCCTCCACGATTGATAGCTAAAGCTGTATTATCAATATCGATAGAACTCGAAGTGCGAATGGAAGTTTGAGACTCTTCTTGCAAAACAATCTTGTACACAGATCCAAGAGACGGAGGAGGTTGCATCATTAAAACATTGGCTCGAATAACAGAAAATTTATCCCCGAGTCCCATCAGAAATTGAACAATCTGTTGATCTTCAAGAATTGCTTGAGCAACAGAATTAGAGCCACAAGAACAGACTTTCGTCTCAAGAAGAAGTTGATATTCATCCCATAAACACTTGCACTTAGTGAAATAGGAAGTAACATAAAGATTGCCTTGAGCTAAAGAAGCTAGGTCACGCTGAATCTGATACAAATGTGTACGATCAATTTTGCTAAAACGAGATTCTAATTCGAGCCATACCTGGCGCGCTGATCTGCAATAGAGAACTGATTCGGCTATTTCTTTAGTGACAGAGTGCAGAATCCATGAAAATACCATTTTGTCACAGCGATCCCAAAGTGCTTGTTGCGCAACATCAGAATTAGGTCGCAGACAAGCTCCGGTAACGAATCCGAGTTTGTTCTTCGCGATTAAGGAAACCTCAACCGATCGTCTCCATGGAGCATAATTGCGATCGTCAAGAAGACTCGTGGACAGAACGTAACTCGGATGGTCGCTGTGGTGAAGATAAAGTTCATCCATGGAAGCAAAATCGCGATCTCGTGCAACAGGACGCCCCCACGGATTCACAGAATCTCGATTCCCAGATGAATGCGGAGAATTGAGAGGAGGAAAGTCACGATCGAGAGCGGAAGCCATGAAGGATCGAGAATTTAGGATGATACCATGATAGAGCTTGTAGCTCACAGAAAAGAGGGAAAACGAGAGAGAAAAGAGGTTGTTATTACTGTGTAATCAGTTAGTTCAGTACAAGCTTATAAGAGTGTATTTATACTCTCACACATGAAAGCTTACAATATATCACTACTACTAATAATACTCAACACACTATTTAATCACATTTGTCAAATGCAGTAAAAGTCTGTCAATATTGACCATATCATTGGAACGAATCCTGCATTAATTTGGTCCCCCAATCTAAAATAAAAACTTCAGGATGCAATTGTAGTCACCTTTAAATCTCTTCTCATTTGTAAAGCATCATCAACAACAATAGCCTCCCACAAACTCCATTAACATTCTCAAGTACATCCCCTTTGAATTCATTAATTTTATATATTTGCTATACTGACTCCGTTACAAATTAATATATATTCAAGTGTATTTGGTCGATCAATCGATATATCGTCAATATCCACCATGGAGTCACGGTTGTTGGGAGCCACCGAGCACAGCTGGTGTCGGGCGGTGCAGGGAGGCACCGGCCTGACCGTTGCAGCCCTCCTCCTCTCTAAACAGCCCGACCTGCAAATTCTCCAAACTGCCCTCCACAAACTCCAAAATTCCCATCCTATCCTCTGCTCCAAACTGCACTTCGACCCCAGCACCCGCAAATTCTCGTTCGTCACTCCGAGCATTTCCGCTCTCGAGCTCAAATCAGTTGACCTCAAGTCAACGCAGACGATCGTCCATAACAGCACCGGAACAATTTCCCCCTTTCAGATGATCATCGAGCACGAGCTCAACCTTAATCCCTGGGAGAATAAGCTGACCAGCAAGGGCTCTGATTTGTTCGAGGCGAAGGTGTACGAAATGGAGGGAGGGAGGTGGACGGTGGCGATAAAGATGCACACGGCGGCGTGTGATCGGGCGGCGGCGGCGGTGGTGCTGTGGGAGCTGGTGGGCTGGTGAGTGGAGGGGGAGGGGCAGAGTCGGGAATTGTGGGGAAAGGTGAGGTTAAAATGGGGATTGAAGAATTTATGCCGGGCGGGAAGCAGAAGAAGTCGTTGTGGGCGCGTGGGGTGAACATGCTGGGCTACTCGTTGAATGCTTTCCGGCTGTCTAATATTGACTTCGTGAATACGCGCTCCACGCGCCGCACCCAGCTGGCGAGGCTTCGCCTGGAGCCTGATGCCACCACCAGGCTTCTTGAGGTGAACATAAAATATCCAATCTTTTAACTTAATTTAATTTAGGATTTGCTCTTCATATGTTTTTATCAAGATTATTTTGTCTAATGAAATAAGAAAAAAAAATGACACATTTCAAGACAAGAAATATCATTATAGTTAAAGATATTAAAACAATCCTTGAAGGTTGTTGTTTTATATAAAAAAGTGTTTGCTTTAAGACACATAGAAGTAAAATAAAAATAAAAATAAAAAGTTTGCTTTAAGACATAAAAAGGGTAAGGTAAGGGCCTGTTTGCGTTATGTGTAATTCCATTGGACACTTCAATTCATTTTGTCTCGGAGTCATTATGGATTTATGGGTCTAGCTGACTGTCTAGTAGATAGATCGAATACAGATGTTCTTGTCTTGTGAATTTGGTAAATTAAGACGCAATTGTTGAAACCCCCAAAAGTTGGATAGGATTTATATAATACGATTGCATTCATACGATCCGATGTCGATATATGATATATATATGTAGAGAGAGGCACTGACTTTTGTGAGACGTCACAGGGGTGTAAGAGAAGGGAAATAGAGGTGTGTGGAGCGCTGGCAGCCGCGGCATTGATGGGGGCGCGACGCAGCAAGGGCGCTCCTCAAGGCCAAAATGAGAAGTATTCCGTTGCCACTCTCGTTTACTGTCGATCTCTTCTCGATCCTCCTCTCACAACCCATGACGTTGGTAAAAAAGGCTTGATCATTCCAATCTTTAAATTGAATGAGATGTGTGTTGGTTTGTCGGATTTCGGTTCACAAAAACTTAGAAATTTGATTTTACTTCGATTTTAAACCGATGATCAACGACCCTTACAAATGATAATGTATATGGCCATTTTATGCTTAACTTGTGCCTCCTACTTATAAATTCATGACAAGGACCTACATTATAGATAATAATGAGGTTATTAGTGTTCGTGGGCTGTTAACGTGGGGTTGGCACACGACTGTCTGTCTACATATGATGTCTGTGTACATATGCGTGTTAGGTTCAAAACATAAGTCAAACAAGATTTTATTATAAAACCAATTGGCTATAAAATGAATCATTTAGTTTCAACTTTCCGATGTGGAAATGCATATTCTCAAATTTGGACGGTTAATTGTGCAGGGTTCTACCACTCGGCCATCGTGAACACGCACGACACAGATGGGAGGGAGCAACTATGGGATCTAGCAAAGAGAGCCTACAACTCCTTCAAGGCGGCCAAGAGCGCGAACAAGCACTTCTCCGACATGGCGGATCTCACCTTCCTCATGACCCGGGCCATCGAGAACCCAGGCCTAACTCCCTCCTCCTCCCTCCGCACCTCCTTCGTCACGGTTTTCGAGGATGTCACCCTCCACCACACACACGATGATCCCGACTATGAGGGCGTGGGGGTGGAGGACTATATGGTCACATCCTCCGTTCATGGGGTGGGCCCCACTCTCGCCCTGTTCGGGACAATCCGGGATGGTGGCTTGGACTGCGGGTGCTCCTACCCGGGCCCGCTCCACTCCATGGACCAGATTCAAGGGCTCCTTGATCATGTCAAGACTATATTAACGGAGGCTACCTACTCTTGAATATTCATCATATTAATTATGATGAATAGCCTATTTTTAATTATGTGTGATTGTCGTCTCTCTTGTTCTGCAATAATTGAAGGAATAAGGATTGGAGATCATATTTGATATGTTATGAAACCCATCTTCCCTTTGTAATTGATATGACTTCGTTTCGTCACAATAAAGAATAATTAATGTCTGATTTTTAAGGGACTTTTAATTATACGTCAATTAAAGAATTATGTTGGTCTCTGCATAAGGAGAGACATGATTTCTAGCTAGGAAGAGACTTCGCGCATGAGTTAGCTAGAGTTAAAGAATTGCGCCATTGAAACATGATTGGCGTCTTTAGTTCGAAAAAAAAAAACATAGGGCACTTTATTTGGTGAAAGTAGAACGAAGGATTTGCATCGGAAATAAAATCTATGGGATCTTGTAATATCTTTTATCATATTTATGGATAGAATTTCTCTAAGTCATCTATCTATAACTATATATTAAAGCTAAATTTTTTCGAGCCACCACGTTGATTCTGGCCCCACCATGTAAAAAGTTATTTTTTAAATTCAAATTTTAATTAAAAATAACGAAAATTATTCTATCTTTTTTCTTTTTTCTATTTATGTAAAAGATTTATCTTAAATCCAATTTTGATAAAAAAAAATTCAATATCTAGATAATTACTTGCCTAAAATTTTAGGCGGATTTGCAAGGATATCCCTTGCACAAAAACAGTTTGCAAAAGTACCCCACATTATAGGAAATTGCAAATCATGCATTTTTGGCATTTATGCAATTTTATTTTTCATTATTTTATTGTTTAAGTATTTGAATTTATATTTGTAATGTTTTTTAGAAATGAATTATTAAATTAAAAAAATTAAAATCATAAAACGAAAATTGTAAATAAATAAATAAATAAAAGGCATATGAAAAGATATTTTAAAGTGATTTATTGGTTATGATATTGTAATAACCCTCTCTTTTAGGAGGGGTATTATTGTAATTTTTCTTCCTTTTTTTTATATTTTAATAAAGGATAATTTTATTTTCTTAAAAGGGAAAAAAATAATAATAATAACATAATGAATTTTATGTCTTTAAAAAAATATTATTAAATTTCTTTTAATAAATTACATATGACTTGTTATAGTTTAAGCCCATATAATGACTTTACGAGTTTGAACACTTTTTGCTCTTGTCCGGAGACAACATATCCCTCAGGTTGTTTCATATATATCTCCTCTTCCAATTCCCCATTTAGGAAGGCGGTTTTCACATCCATTTGATGTATTTCGAGGTTTCTTAATGCTGCTATTGCTATTAGCATTCTAATTGAAGTTATTCTCGTGACTGGAGAATAGGTGTCAAAGAAATCCACACCTTCTTTTTGTCGGAATCCTTACACCACAAGCCTCGCCTTGTACTTCTCAATTGAGCCATCTGTTTTCAATTTTCTTTTGAAAATCCATTTTCACCCAAGTGCTTTACACCCTTGTGGCAAGTCGACTAACTCCCATGTATGATTTTGCATAATGGAGTCGATCTCACTATTGACCGCTTCCTTCCATGAGGGGCGCGTCTGGTGTAGACATGGCTTCTTTGTATGTTCTTGGCTCATTTTCTAAAAGAAAGGCCGTAACAAACTCAGATCCAAAAGATTTTCCTTACGAGCTCTCTTGCTCCGTCTAGGTTGATCCTCTTCCTCTTCCGCTTCATTTACAGAAGCGCATGCTTCTCTTTGTTCACGTGTTCGTTTCGAATATTCTTTATCCTTGCAAGGAAACACATGTTCAAAGAAAGACGCATTCCTTGATTCCATTATTGTATTAGCATGTATGTCAGGTATATATGATTTATATACCAAAAATCGATAGGCACTACTATTGTGTGCATATCCGATGAAAATACAATCAACGGTCTTAGGTCCAATTGTGACCTTTTTAGGAGGTGGCACTGCCACTTTTGCTAGGCACCCTCACACTTTAACGTATTTGTACGATGGTACTTTACCTTTCCAAAGTTCATATGGCGTCTTGCCAGTGACTTTATGTGGTATTTTGTTCAGAATATAATTGGTGGTTAGCAGCGCTTCCCCCCCCACATATTCTGGGGTAACCCAGATTCTTGCAACATTGCATTCATCATTTCTTTTAGAGTTCGGTTCTTTCGTTCCGCAACTCCATTAGATTCCGGTGAGTAGGGAGCAGTTGTTTGATGAATAATGCCATGTTCTCTACAAAACGCATTGAATGGTTCATCATACTCGCCTCCTCTATCACTTCGGACCGTTTTTATGGTTTTGCCAAGTTGGTTTTCAACTTCCAACTTATATTCTTTGAATTTTTGCAAGGCTTCGTCCTTGCTTCTTAGCAAGTATACAACAATATCTTGTGCAATCATCGATAAAGGTCACGAAATATTTTTTTACCGCCTCTAGTTTGCACAAATTTTAAATCACACAAATCTGTGTGTATTAAGCCTAGAGGTTCGGTTGTTCTCTCTACATATGGGGATGGCGTTTGTGAGTTTGGCCTGTACGCATACTTCACATTTGTCTTTACTCAATTTGCATTTCGGGATTAGGTTCATGTTCATCATTCTACGTATAGATTTGTAATTCACATGCCCCAAACGTTCATGCCAAATAATAAAAGACTCAACAACATAAGCAATAGGATTCTTTTCATCCATTGAAATATCAGAAACAACAGTTTTTGGAAGGACTGTCATTACATTCATTTTGACCAGTCCATCCTTTACATATCCCTTGCCCAAATAAATCCCATTCTTAGAGAGAACTAGTCTATCAGAAACGAGCTTCACATCAAATCCGTTCTTGCTTAGCAAAGTGCCATAGATCAAATTCTTCCTTATTTCTGGTACATGCATGACATTGTTGAGAGTTAACTCCTTCTCTGAAGTCATCTTCAACACCACTTTTCCGTGACCTTCAACCTTGGAAGTAGACGAGTTCCCTATAAATAGATGCTCGTCGTTGTTGCTCTTCTGATAGGTAGAAAACAGTCCCCTGTCAGAGCATATATGTCTGGTAGTACATGTATCATACCACCATTCCCTCGAGTTGCTCCCAACCATGTTGGCCTCAGAAACTACAGCACATAGATCCGCCTCCGAGAGGTCTTCAGTCAAATTGGCTTGAGCCTTCCCTTTTTGTTTGCGTTGGTCAACCTTGCTTCGACACTCATCTGCCTTGTGACCAATTTTTCCACATTTGTGGCATTTCCCACTGAACTTCTTAGCGGGTTGCTTCTTAAAGCTGCTAGAGCTTTGAGGTGGAGCCTTTCGCTTCCCCTTGTCTTTGTGCTCGACCAAATTGGCCTTCTGTTCAATTGATGTACCACCATCAGCCTTACGGTTGGTTGACTCAATCCGCAGTCTAACAATCAAGTCTTCAAGGGTCATAGCCTTTCGCTTGTGCTTAAGGTAGTTCTTGAAATCCCTCCAACCTGGTGGGAGTTTCTCAATAAAAGCAGCTACCTGGAACGTCTCACAAATAGACATCCCTTCCGCAATGATTTCATGTGTAAGCAATTGCAGCTCTTCAACTTGTTCCATTATGGGCTTAGAATCCACCATTTTAAAGTCCAAAAACTTTGCCACGACGAATTTCTTAGAGCCTGCATCCTCAGACTTGTATTTCTTTTCCAAAGTCAACCAGAGTTCCTTGGAAGTCTTGATCTTGCTGTGCACATTGTACAACGGATCAATCAGGCGGCTTTGAACCCAACCTTTGCACAGAAAGTCACCTTGAGTCCAGGCATCAACACTGGCTAGAGTCCTAGCATCGGTATCCTGAGACGAAAGCATAGGCTTATCCTCAAATAGATACTTTTCCAACTTCAAAGTAGTCAGAAAGAAGAACATCTTCTGTTGCCACGTCTTGAAACCAGTTCCATCAAACTTTTCTGGCATCAGCCCTACGTTTACAGCGCCAGGGATAGTGGGCATCTGAATGATGGCACTAGTCTGATAAACATCAGTTCCTACATTAGTAGGTGGCAAAGTAACTGCTGGCAGACCACTCCCAAATTGAATTTGGGTCGTCGACTCAACATTATCCTCCATAGCTCCAGTAAGAGCACCCGAATCAGCTTTCTCACTTGAGTTAGTCTAGGTTGCACTGAAACGTTATTTTTCAAGGATTATGCGTTTCTGAAACTCTTGAAAAGCTGAAACGCCCCTGAAACGCGTTTCAAGAGAGGCGAAACAGTCAACGTTTCGTTGACCACGTTTCCAAGGCCGTTTCGGATACTTTTACAGCGTTTCAAGCTTCACCAAGTCCTCTTCCATCCGAGGTTGTCCTTGTTGATCTGCTCGACGCCCACCAACTGTTCCACTTTGGTGGTAGACAGTTGAACTAGTCGGAACAAGCCACCAGATCGACGTTCCTTTGCTGAGCCTCCTCGTTTTCTCCCCCTCGTTAATTACAGACAAGGCCTCTCTTTGAAGAGATAAATGAAAGAACCGAAAAGCGGCACAATAAAATAGATCTTACAACTGTACAATCCCTAGGGTTTTTTTAATTTTTGATTTCTAGTAAAGATGACCTTTTTTCTCATGGACCTTAGTAATTATTGTAGGCCCATTAAGAGAGACTGATTATACTAATGATCTAATAGTCCAATTATATGAATTTATATTATTCTTACCTATATTTTTACAATAATAATATTTTTATATTGCCGTTTCCTTGGCGTTTTGTTTCTTATAAATTTTAGAAATGTCGTTTCGCCGTTTCGCGTTTCGCCGTTTTACGTTTCAGTGCAACCTAGGAGTTAGTCATACTTCAATACTGTTTACACATAAGTAAAGCAAAATTAGTATGATAGCGAGAAGCAAAGTTCAATGAAAATCAATGCACAATTTAATTGCTGAATATAATAGATATTTTTTTTTCACTGTTCAAACACGAACAGAATACTGTACTTAAACACCTCCTGATCTGCAACTAATTGATTAGTGCAAATAACAAAAATAAATTACTGAAGAAATAATTTACTGCACATGAAATAACTCGACTAGAACTCAAACAACAGTGCACAACAAGACAAAAACAATTGAACTGAACGATGAAATAATAAATCCACAAAGGACAAAAGCGGTGGAACAAACCACGCAACAGAGCAGAAGAATTGAAATACAATTATGCCAACACAGGCAATTGAATTATGAAAGCCACTGAACACAGAAGCAGCACTTGAAATAAAAAAAAACAAATCAAAGTCGCAGATCTATACTAATATATTAGCGTCGTACACTTAATGCAAGTTTAGAACAGCATGAATTGACCAAAGTAAATAACAAAGGTAAATAACCAAAAGCAATCAATAACTGGAATGAATGCTAGGAGGGAGATAGCATGCAGGACTAACAACAATTGCCCTTAAAAGACAAAAACACCGATCGGATATTTAAATCAGTGCACTATTCCAAGAATAGCACTGAATTGGAATCGAAGTCACAAGAAGACGGAAAAAAACCGAAATCGATTATATAACACCGATCAAATAACACGGATAAACACACGAAAATCAGTATCATAAAATACTGATTTTTCAGAATTAAGATGGTAAGAACCGAAATTTCAAATCCTAATTAAATATGAATTAAGAAAATTAAGATCATACAAATCAATAAATTATGTAAAATATAATACCAAATACCAATGATTTGTAGAGGCCCGAGATATCGATCTCTTTCCTTAATTCTGAAAACGCCCCGTAGTGTGCCGGTTCTTTAGCGTTCTGTATCCCAGGATACAACTACTACGATCTCCTGCTTTGCACAACTCAAGAACAGGAGTCTAACGAACCAACGATCAGTGTGTACTTTCAGACTCTATATTTTGAAGAAGAGAGAACAAAAGGAGGATTTTTTCAACTGACGTCTGAATGAGAGTTCAGCAATTTTATTTTATCTTTTGATAAAAACAACCACTTCTCAAAGAACGTGGTCTGTTTGTTTTAACTGATTAGAAAATTAAGGAAAATCCTTAACTTATTCTTTTCAGCCTTTTAAATAGGCCAAGCCCAACTTCAATGTCTTGCAACCTTAACAGACCAGACATTTTTCATTCACATTTTTAAATTTTATTTTAATACATAAAATAAGTTCCAACACCCCATGCTCCAGTTCTCCCCGTTCTCGGCAACTACTTTCATTTCAGTCATCAAAACCCGACTTAGTTGCGGGAAAAACAATTACTACAACTAGGAACGACATCCAAAGGTTTTTGACCAGCCAACCAACCTAGGGAATCCAGCTTCAATTCCTTATTACGAACATGATCAAGCTGACATCTGTCAATAGCCTGAAAAGCAATTGCTAGTGAAAACACTTATTAATTATAGAGTCTGAGCGAGCCACTTACTTGCCATATCTGTGCATCTGTGTACTCGTTGTTCCTTATAGTGCCCTCAAACATGGTGGGGTCCTGAGGTATAATACTTAGCCAGGACGGAAGATCATGCAAACCAATCATGGAGATATCAACTCCATCTATGACTATCCTCCCCGTTGCAGGCTCTACAATCCGAAAGAGTGCCTGAATGAGTGTGGAAGGTGCAAGTGTGGTGCATAGCGAACCTGTACATCGAAGACCCATTGTAGAAAACAAACAGGAGACATACACCATTGAGCATTGAGCATTGAGAAGATGGATCACCTGAAGATCATGAATATTGACTACACCGCGGGATGGCCAGGACGGGGATGGCTTGTTTGCCTCCAGAGATAGTTGCCCTTCGCTTGGAATGTTGGTGTACTGCAGTATTCTCTCTACCGAGGTGATTTTGTTCTCAAGCTGGCAAAGATGCCATATCACATCTGCTGCTTGTAGCATATTCAGACTCAGTCCAGATGTCACTCCCAATCCAGCAATGCCTACAACCAACAGTACACCATTCCATGAAAGTGATTCATTGAGCTACTCTCTCTCGGTATCTAATTCAATAATTGGAGCATAGTATACATGACCAGCTTACCACTGTCAATTACTCCAGCAAGAATGGAGATCAAGAATGCCAAACAACAAGCAAACATCAGGGAAGACAACAAGTCAAGGCGAAAGCATAGTCATTCCTGTGTAGCAGAGATGTGGAAATATGACCGAGAGTACCCATCTATCAGTTCCATACATCTGTCCTGGAATCTACATTGTTGGTTGAAACCCCGGATAGTTGTTGTCCCCGAGATGCTCTCAGAAAAATGTTGTATCACCGGAGCCCTACTTAATCCAACCAACCGAAACAGCTCCCGTGATGCTGGTGAGTAGTATTGCTACGAATGGGAAAGTAACATGTCAGATGAGGGATGGTATTGTATTACAATCAGATGAGGGACTCAAACTATAGAATTTGAATGCCAAATTAGAAATATTGTTTAGCCTCTCTACCTGATAATAGACACAGATACCAGCAATGGGGGTGAAAATGACGAAAATCTGCCAAGCCACTTGTGACATTATGCCAACAGTTGCCAAGAGTTGGATCGTTGAGAAAGCAACACCCCCCATTCCTTGTGGAATGACCGTATCCACATTATTTTGGTCGGTAGAAGCCTGTAAAACACGTAAAATTCACTAAGATCTCTAATGCAAGAACGCGAATAAAAAATAATCTGAACTTGGACACTGATCACCTTACCCAGCTCAGGATTCGCCCACTTGGGGTGGCATCAAAGAACGCCATAGGAGCGCAGAAAATTCAATGCAACATTTTATCAAAAAATATGGTTGCCGTCTTATATGCAACTGTTGAAAGAAGTCTCTCCCTCAAGAGAACACAGATCGAACCTCCAATGCCAAAAGCCACAAAGACGACAATGAGGGTAGTTGCATCCACAGACCACAACTGGTTTATCGTCAGCAGATACAGGAGTTGTCGATGCCATCCAGTAATTACTTCCAACTTGAAGAGTTTGGAAAGAAATGTGTGCAAGCAATATAAAGGGTACAAGAGCTCCACCATAGACTGTTGTGATGTACTTCCAGTACACCTGGAAACTAACTTTTCCTTTCTCACTCTCTTCTTTATCAACGAGTTGTGCCTTCTGCTTATTATCTGTATGTCCAGGCTAACTAGATTTAGGAGTGTCATTTTCTCCATCAAGTGAAGCTGTCGCATCTCCATTCTCCTCGATGACCGTTGAGGTAGAAGGCGTCAAGGTCTGAGCATGATCAAGTAAAGCCAGGGCTTTCTCATGTGGCCCCCCAAGTTCCATGAAGTCCGATCCAGAAGTAAGAATATCACTGTACTTTCCCGCTTGGGAAATTCGACCATCTTTCATGACCTTTGTGGGTTTTCAAGGAAATTGTTAACGTCATGTCAGTCACAACATACTTAGCTAATTAAATCCTCCAGACAGAATGAAAGCACTCGGAAAAATGTCAACCTACCAAAATAATGTCTGCAGCAGGTAAGAACTCCACTTGGTGAGTGACAAATATTACTGTCTTTGATTCCGAATGCCCAAGTAAGCACTCCTGTCATAGCGAAGAACAATTTATGAAAGAACATGTAGTTAAAATGGAATCACATAATGAAATATATGCACATGAAAAATCATAACATAACACATCAAATGGTATCACACCTTAAACAGATGAGTACCGGTGTGAGCATCAACCGCGCTGAAAGGATCGTCAAGAAGATAAATATCAGCCTCTTGGTACAAGGCATGAGCAATCTGAATTCTTTGCTTCTAGCCACCACTCAGGTTGATTCCCCTCTCGCCTATGATCGTTTGATCCCCGAATGAGAAAACTTCAAGATCTTTCTTCAACGAGCAGGCTTCAAGCACGCTTTCATATCTTTCTCGATCCATTTCCCTGCCGAACAAGATATTGTCCACTACTGTTCCACTCTGTATCCAAGCCGATTGAGCAACATATGCCACTGATCCACTGACCCTAATATTTCCAGATAGTTTAGGCATTTCACCCAACATACAAGAAAGTAAGCTTGATTTTCCGGATCCGACAGTACCACACATAGCAACCCTCATACCATGGGATATTCTGACATTGATATCTTCCAAAGTAGGATCACCACAGCGATCCTAATGGAAGGCTGCTCCAGTTATCTCAATTGCAACCTCAGAGTCAGCTCTAGGAAGTCTCTTTACAGTATCGGGCTCCAAGTCCTCAAGCCGAAGGAACGAGGCAATTATGTCTAGGGAAACTTTAGTCTGAAGAAACATGCAGATGGTTCCGGGCAAAGAATAAATCGGTTCTGATAAAATCATGAAAGTTGCGATTATAGATAGGATCTTACCAGCCTCAAGAGGGATCCCCATCAACAAACAGGCAACAAAGGTGGCCACAGACACAAAAGACAGCTGAGCTCATAGCGTTTATGTAGAGATATGTCTTCAACCTCCCTGCTTCAGATTCTCTCAGATGAGAGATCTTGGATAAGAAGTTCATTTCCCAGGCTTGGAGCTTGAGAATCCTCATATTTTTCAAGATTTCAGTTGTCGCCTTCATCCTCTTATCTTTTGGCTTCCATCAACTCTCCCTGGGCCTTTTCAAGAAGGTTTGCCAACGGATAGTTAACCAGCATCACAAGCACGGTTGCAAAAAAGGCAACAATAGTCGCCCACCCAACATTCTTATACAATATAAACAATGCCAAGATAACCTGGATGAATGCTAGTCAAGGATCATGCACAACGCAACAAGACATACTAACCGTTGGAGCATCAACAGTCATAAGGTTTATCATCTCCCCGCTGGTGGAGTGGCCTTGTTTAAGGGTCAAACTCTTGTTGTAGATCAGGGTCATAAGTGCTGAGCGAAGCCTAACGCCAGTTCGTTGCAGCCCAAACATCCAATGCCTCCTGCAAAGAAGACGGAAACTAAGACATATCCTTCGTGCTCGTATCGACATCTTCCATTTAAGAACTGAACAAGGTCGTCAATGAGGTGAGGACCGATGTAGGTAGCTAGGGTGTATACAAGTGCAAGGAAACCAGTGCATAGTATATCTCCCCAGGCTGTATAAATTAGAGATTTCAAAAGCCGTAGCGTTGTCATGTGACCATCCATATCCCCTCCACA
Organism: Fallopia convolvulus; assembly: GCA_964016875.1. Lineage (NCBI taxonomy): Eukaryota > Viridiplantae > Streptophyta > Magnoliopsida > Caryophyllales > Polygonaceae > Fallopia > Fallopia convolvulus. The sequence continues at coordinate 51,973,973 of OZ024727.1, read as the reverse complement.
AACACCATCCAGACAGCTTTTGAAAGCCGAGAAGGACCCTTAAGTTGAGGAACATCCTCAAGATCCAACACTTTGTCATAACCGGTAGAGATTAAAGGGATTATCCAAGAAAACGTCAATACGCTAAGAAAGCCAACACTTATATAACCTCCTTTACCGCTGCCGTTATTGTTATTCAAAAGGAGGGGCTCTTCCACAGAAGCCACAATTTCTTCCCCTTGCACACCAGCATAACAAAAGATCAACCCGGTAACAACGTAGAGTGAATCAGATATGAGAAACTGAGCACGCCAGGGCTGCTCTCTCCTCCTAGCTATACCAATCCACCACGTCGATCACTAGGCAATAACATGAGAAGGCGAAGTAGAGCCCCCACCAAATCCTCAACAAAACCGGAAACTTTTTGTACCTTGACTTGTGTGTGTAAACGTACATAGCCAAGCAAGCCAATGATGGAACAAAATAGTCCAAAATGATCACCAAACTGGCGTCAGACAAGCCGTTTCTTAAGCAGACGAAGCAGCAGAGGCCACAGATCAATTATAAAGAGCAAGCACCATAAAGCAGAGTCGTGCACCTCTACAGTATGAACTTATGCCTCGGTGTAAAGGCTCCATAACGTTACCCATTCTGGTTTTCCGGAGAACCCATGAAGTGAGCACACCCCAAATCAAACCCAATTGTAAAAAACCGGAGCCCCATCTCAAGGAGGAGGAGTTTATGAGGAAATCCATTATTTCATTTAATTAGGCTTATTTCATTTAATTTGTTCGCTATGGCCTATGGGTCTTGGGGCTCTTTTAATTTGACTTTAGAAATTGTAATCTATGGAGTATGTGTAAAGAGGCGTTAACAACTGAATTCAACCGATTGAATTGTCGTCTCTTCCAATTCAACTACATCTACATACAGTATAACCCGTTAGAAATTATTTGGAGAAGTGCATCTACCGACTTAATTAACACCCTAACATCAATTGCATGTACTTAGAAATTATTTTATTAAAAAGTTCTAACACAAAATTCAATAATAGATGACATGTACATACACCCGTTATTTCTCTAGCATATACCGCATATCAACAAAGAAATAATTTAAACAAACGTTTTAAATTTTATAAAATTACTAAGTTCTCGGAGAAATACATCTCTATCAACATTTGTAAAAGTAAAATAACATTCTCATTTAGTATTGATTGCATGAACTAAGTTGTATACCATCTCAATTCTTACAGAGTTTACGTACTCAGTTGCTAATTTGGATCTCACTATATTTTAATTAGTAAAATTTGAGATTTAATCATTATTTATCCAAAGTACCTTTTAATGATTTTAGTAAATTGCAAGACTATATAATTTTTAAGAATTAATATATGAATAGACCCTTACTAGTATGTATTCCCGTACCTTGTACGGTTTTGCTTAAATAAAATATTTGTAATAGTTTTTTTTCAAATACATGAATTATCTAGGAACAAATAATCATGATCTTAAGGCGCAAATTAATTTATAATTTGTATATAACTAAGATAAACTTACTGGTTTTTTAGAATCTAGAACTCCTTTTTATTAGTAATATCCCAATTTAATAATAAATCAATTTAGCTTAAATAATTTTTTTAATAAAATTATCTTTTAAGTTTTTCTAGAATTTAGAACTTTTTTATTATTATTATTAATATTCAAACTGAATAATACTTAAAAATAAATAAAATCAAGTTATCTTAAATAAATTATGTGAATCAGTTTTTTATTTTGTTTAACAAATCAATAAATAAATATAAATAATTTATTTTTAAGATATAAATAATATATTTATACATTGGTCTCGCATAAAATAAATATTCTAGAATTTGTATGATAACATAAGAAAATATCCTAATGATCTTCCTATCTATCATATCCAAAAATAAAAGATTGTTTAATAATGGGATTTTTTATCCTATATTCTAAAAATATGGATAAGAATTTATCATATCCAAAAATAAAAGATTATTTTTAAAAAATGGATGATGTGGTCCAATCTAAAAGTGACATGTGTCGTTTAATAATTTTATTAACCTCCCCTTTAGGTTATAGTTATAATAATATGTACTTGTACGCTTTGTGTTAACAAATCTTTCTACTTAAAAAATAAAAATGTTCTATTAGACCCTCCTATCAAGATAAATTTATTCTATACCAACAAGCATGGAGCGTAGTGGGAGGGGCTACGCTTCCCTTCGTTGAGGTCGAGTGTTCGATTCTCAATGGAGGAGAAATAAACTTGTTGGGAGAGCAGATCTCACCCAAAAATAATAGGGCCCTCGCGAGACTCGAACTCCAGACGTAAGCGTTTGATGGAGTAAAGCTCTCCGCTGAACTGGGGTGACAATGACCAAAAAAAATAAATTTATTCTATTCAACTCCATCACTAATCTTTTGTTACATGAAATAAACACACGCTGACTTGACTCCCCTAATTAATGAGTAATCGTCACGTTTTCCAATTTTAAGCCACATAAAACTTTATTAGCCACAATTACGACAATACGATAGGCTTACATAAAATGTACCACTTTACTTGATATATATGGTATAATACGTGGCTTATATAACTTTACTTGATCTTCATCCTCATCTGTCCACGGAAGTCTTTTTCCATACTGATTTTATTTATTGGTTGCGAGTGAATATTTCTTGCTCCTTTAAATATGTTGATGGTGTTGAGTGGGCTTCTATTTTTGTCACGTCGTTATGGTGGATTTGGAAATGGCGTAACGGATTTGTCTTTGAAAATGTCCAGCGAAGTACAGTCCCTGAGCGCCTAACTTTTATTCGACAACAGGTGGCGGAGTACCATGCTGCTCAAGCGGTGTTAGGTTGTTTACGACCAGACCGAGTTGTTGTTGAATACTTTATTAATTGGGAGCGGCCTCCTGAAGGATGGGTGAAAGTCAATACTGATGGTTCTGTAAAGGACGGTGGACTAGCGGCTTCGGCAGGAGTGATTCGGGATTCTGATGGTATGTGGCAGGTAGGCTTTGTTCATAATATTGGAATATGTAATGTCCTTATGGCAGAATTATGGGGAATAATGCAGGGTTTGAGACTTGCTTGGTGCAAGGGTTACAAGAAGATTTTCCTTGAAACCGATTCACAACTTGTTGTCTCGCTTTTGAAGAAATTTGTGGATCGTAGTCATCCGCTCTCCAGCTTGGTACTGCAGTGCCAAAGCTTTCTTAGTAGAAACTGGGATGTCCAGTTTCGTCATGTGTATCGGGAAACAAATAGTGTTGCTAACTCTCTTGCTTCTCTTGCTTTTAATTTTGGAATTGGTTTTCATGTATTGTCTACCCCCCCCCGGGGTGCCATTTCTGTTATTGTTGATGATGTTAGGGGTCGGGCTATCCCCCATTTGCTGACTACTTAGACTTTTTTTTATTAATTAATAAAATGTCCCCTTGAAGAGACGGAGAGTACCGTCTCTCCTTCGAAAAAAAAAAACTAATAAAGTTATATGTGACATAAAATTAGATATTTTAATGATTTAGTCATTAATTACAAAAGTCAAGTCAGCGTTCATTTGTTTTACTTAACGAATAGGATTAGTGACGAGGAATTCAATAGAACAAATTCATGTGAGTAGAGGGGTCTAATAGAACATTTTTAAATAGAGGAATCTGTTTGCAAAAAACGTTTGAGTAAGGGGTCTATTAATATATTAAGTCTAACTTTTAATCGACTCATGTCGTGGATTTATTCATTAAACTTTGTATTGGTCTTAACATATTTGTATCGAGTTTAAATAATTTGAGATTCGATCTCTATTTTGTTCTAGTGTGTGTTCGGCAAAAGCTTATTAGAGCTTATTGGAGCTTATGATAGCTTATGGATATAAATAAGCTTGTAAGGAGGTGTTTGGCAATAGTAGATTATGATAGCTTATTCTAGCTTATAGTAGCTTATTTTTTGTTATAAATTTAAGTTCCTCAGGTGTAGATTATCCAACTTATGATAGCTTATTCCCATTTTCTCCAAATTTAGGTGGGTCCATACCCCTCATCTTACCCCCTTATCCCTCCTCAATACCCATTTTCGTCATTTTACCCTCTACTTTTATCAATAATAAGCTTGCATTGCAGAACATCCATTAACTTACTAAAAATTGTCAACTTTTAAAATCAGGTACGAATTTCAGCTAGAAATATAAGCTTCAGTTACAAAAAACTTCAGTTACCATTTCAGCTTGATTTCAGTTAGTTTTACGGAACATAGCCTAATATTAGATATTTCATTTGTTTTGTTCTAATATTGGATTAAAGTATGTTTATGGTTATTCTTTTAGCAAACTAGTTATGAGCTATGATAATGTCTACCCGTAAACCGTCTTTTTCAAGTAGTAGTTTTTTTTTTTTTTTTTGAGGAAGAAAATTATATTATTATTATTATATATTTTCATGTCTAAAGATCCTTGTTCGAAGTAAATATTACACCAACGGGCATTTGAGCTTGAACTCGTTTGACCGCCAAATTAATAACAAAATCATAGGTGTTTTTAATAACTATCCACAAGGCTCCACCATTTGCACCAAATAAGATAGCATCTCGTTGAGCTGATACATAGCGCGTAAAACAAACTCTTAATATTGCCATATGAATCTTCCGATCAGATGCTCGTGCATATGTACTGAAATTATCAGTTATTAATGAGCATTCGTACAAGTTTGCCTTCACCATATCATCAGCGAAAAAGAGATGTGAAATCGGAGGAGTTGTACAATACCTATGCAGCTATGCTATTAGTAGGTTTAAACGCACGTAAAACTTGTACATGTTATTTGGTTTTTGTTTTTTTATAATCTGTACATGCTATTTACATCTATGTTAGAAAATAAGCTCGTGATTTTGTCGCAACTTATTGTAATGCATATATATATATATATGCAAGTCAATGATATTCATGTATTAATAACAAACAATCTTTTTAACACGATGTCCTAAGATCATAAGATAAGCTTTTCGATTTCAAAAATTAAAACCCTAAAATATCTCATCCCTCAAATAAATAACCGTTCATATCAATCAACTATCAGGAATGAAAAGGAACATGTACGTACGTATTGTGTGCCCATCACAAAAAAATTAAAAAACCCAAAATTTAAAAAATCTTATGGACCAAGAGTGAGAACCGAACCCGATTATCCATGGGTCAAGGTTCCAAGGACTTGAGGCCGTCCTAAATTTGGGGGTCGGGGCCAAACATTCTGCAATTTGTGCGGTGAATAACAAGAGGGAAGATGTTGGCAGTGAACTCCTCCTCCTCCTCCTCCTCCTCCTCCTCCTCCTTGCAATTGAGAGCGTGTCTCCCCCAACCCAGATTTCCTCTCGCCACCAAGATCCTTGTTCGAAGTACCGATCCTTGTTCGAAGCATCTGCATCTTGATGACACTTGTACTGCCTGTCTATAGGCTGAATAATCTGACCCTTTTAATTTGCAGTTAAACTAATTAAGGATGAAGCCACAAAGAAATCAAAAGGATATGCATTCATACAGTATACATCTCAGGATGATGCCATGCTAGCCTTGGAGAATATGGATCATAAGGTCCCCCGTCCATGTCCCTCTGCTTGCTTTTGCTCCTCTTATTAATTTTTAAGCCTTAACTAAACTGCTGCTGCCTTTGTCACAGTGTTTTGATGGGCGCATCATTTATGTCGACCTTGCCAAGCCTGGGAAGGAGATATATAGCCAGATTCCTATCGCATCCGGCCTTCCCCCATGTGATCAAGGATCACCCATTGAACCCGAGGACCAAGATTGAACAATCATACGCAAAGATTATACTATGTTGTAATGGAATACCCTCATGTACGTTACCTGTGTTCAAATCTCAAACTCTATTTCAAGTCGTCTCGTGACATTTACAAGATGTTTCTCTTTCTTTTTAATTTATACTATGTTGTGTGTAATCAAGTGGCAAATGGGGAGCAAAAATATAGGAAAGTTGGCTAAATGTAATGGGAATAGTATCTATATTATTAAGCATGGCAACTTCATTACACTGTTTGCATTGTGCACAAGGGAATATAGTTATATAGAGCATTGACCCTTCAAAAGCACCTGTATCAAGTAACGAGTCTTCAATGGCCACGCCAGAAAGAAATTTAGGAGCAATTCAAGTATATAGAAGCATACAATACAACACAATGTACAAGGATCAATAAATAGTATATAGAAGCACACAGTACAGTACAATACAACACAATATACAAGGATCGTTGATCGCTCATGGGATTCGTAACTCAGCTAGCCAAGGTAGAAGATTTGCATGAACTAGATCAGGTCTGTCATCATGAGGACAGTGACCCACTCCCTCCAGAACAATCAGACTGATATTCGGAAGCTCTGAAGCAGCCGACACGAAGTATTTACCAACTGGACCATCAAGAGGAGTAAATGGATCTTCATCTCCCCATAAAAGTAAGATGGGACAAGAGATTTTGGGTATCAACTGAATAGGAGTCGGCCCTGGTGGACCAGTCACTATGGACACAAATGCATCAAGTGCTCCTTCATCTTCTGCAGGCTCCCGAATGATCTACATTGACCACAAACAACGCGATAGACTCAGCTTCAAAATTTTAAATGCAGCAAACTCCTCAACTGAAACATGTTATACCTCTACTAGTGTGTCATCCACAGCTTCCTTGTTGCCATAAACTGATAGCAAAATGTTTCGGAGACTCTCTCTGCGGAACAATAATGAATTATGCTTGTAATTTAATACTAACAACATTTGATAATTGATAAGATGAATATAGGGAATACATACTTTTGCTTTACACGCCCAAAAAGCGCTGAAGCAATAAATCTTTGATTAAGGAGAAAGTCGATCAACCAGAGCAAAGGTAACAGTAGCTTGATTCTCCAATCATCAACAATAGCTTTGTTGTTCATGCCACCCGCACAGTTTAGCAAAACAAGTCCTGTAATCTTTGAAGACTCTGTTTGATCAGGGAAATATGCACCAGAACAAAAAACACAGCTTTATAAGAGATTTAATTTGTTTCCTTCATGCAAAAGACCTAACAGGAGAAAAGGCACTAAAGGCAAACCTGATGCAGCAATTACACAAGCAAGACTCCCGACAGAGTTTCCTATCAGTACTGTCGGCTTTTGAACTACCTCGTCCAAGAAATCCACAAGCAGCTGTTGAAAATTATTGCGACGAGGTCATCTGCATTTTGCAGTAACTAAAGTATTTATCTAGCATTGTTAATGTAGGCAGGGTATCAAAATCAATGAAACTTTCTACCTCTGCCCATTTTTCCATTGTATACTGGAAGCCCGTTGGTTTATCAGATGAACCAAACCCCAGAAGGTCAATTGCATACACAATGTGGTCTTTCGACAAGGTAATGATATTCCTGCAGAATTTCAGTAATTATTGGGGAACCGTTGCTTGAACTAGTTGGCTACAAACGTATTTACTTTCCTCATTGCCTCAACTCAAGTATCTGAACATGAAAAATGTACTTGCTGAGGTTCAATTGTAGAGAGATAAGTTTCGTTTTTCCAATTTGATCACATACACATCAAGTAAGGTGCAAGCCAAGTGCCTTGTTCGCCAAAGCTACAATCCAGACAAGTTCACATCGTTTGCTCTATAACAAAGCGAGCAAATCGAAATAAACCCTAGCCTAATATAAACAAGAAGCTAAGTTGAGCGAAAACGAGTGAGATTACCTACGCCAGTGAGGAATAGAAGCGCCGAATCCATGAACGAGAAGCAAAGCGGGGCGATCTAGTCCTCCAGAACCATGATGGACAAAGTAATTGATGGAATGGCCCCTCCAAGTCCATCTAGAGCACCTCTCCCTGATCTCCGCCACCTCCAATTGCGATGTGCCATGGCTCGGGGTAGTTGTTGTGGCCGCGATCCTGTATCTGCGAGTTGCACGGAGGCGCCGGAAGCTCGGGGGTGAGAGATCAGTGCAGCGCCTCGGGCTGTAGGAGGAGGAGGAGGAGGGGGGAAGCCGGGATGACGACGATGATGATGGAAATGTGGACGCTGCTGCTGCAGCTACCGCCATCATTTCGCCCGCTCTGCCGAATTCTCCGTCACACAATCCTTTTCTGCTCTTTTTAAATAAAAGGTAAATTTCTCACGGTGACCCCTTTATTTTTTGCCAATTCCACGTAGCACGCAAATCTTTTGGGAATTCCGTGTAATAAGCTTGAGGTTTTGTGTACTCTGCATGATAGCCTCCGAGATTATAAAATGTTAAAAAGTATTTAGGGGGCGTTTGATTGGTGGAAGGGAAATGTAAAGGGAAACGGAATGAAATAGAAAGGGAATGGAAACACAAACCCTTATCGTCCATGGTTTATTTGGTTTGGAATAATGAATGGAATGATTCCCTTTGTCATGATTTCTAGGTGTTTGGTTTCTAACCTTTGAATCATTCTTCATACACAATTTTCTATAAAATGAAGCATAAAGCCAAGGGATAAAAACTCAATAAACTTAACTACATTCACATGTCCATAAAACAATTCATCCAAATTCAAAACAAGCCCTAAACATATGAGATCCATGTCTCCATTTATATGAAGATTTGACCATAAGACAGTTCAACTCAATTCCTCTATATGCAAAAACTCCATAAAATGATTACTTAAGCAAATGAGATAGGTTCTCCTACAACTACCACTTGACCATGCATTTACCAAAACACTTGTTCAACCGTCTTTCTTCACTTCCTTCTCAGCAAATCAGTCACGTATTGTTTCTTTAGAGCTGTAGTCGCTTGATAAAATAATCAAAGTTTATGTTCTTCAGCCATCAGAAGGGTTGCTACCTACAAGAGCAAGCAAATAATAAGAAACGTACAAAACTCAGTAACATATAATTCATGGTTAATGAAGTTTCAACCTTCAGGACGCACCTGTGGAGCTAGTTCTACTTTCTACAAACTAGTGAAATATGCACAATTCAATCAAGATTGTAGTAATTGCACCAACTATATGATCAAGAAAAGCAACTCAATTCGAACTCAACCTACCATATGATTAAAGCTAAACATATCTCCCCCACCAAGCTCCAAATCTAGAGCCCCAAATTTCCATCTCATAACTTGACTAACACATTCTTTCTTCTAACTAGAGTGCTATAACACGTCATACTGAAGAGATGAAGCAATAGAATGTTAACTACTACAAACAGAATTGATCCTTGATGATTCTAAACACTGAAATCAGTGCAGCTAATTGCAGCTATTTGCACAAGAATCTCAGATCAATGGTATAATCAAGCTTTCAATATAGATCAAGCAGATCAGTACAAAAACCAGTACAAGAGCAAGCAAATCAGCTCAAGAATAGGACCAACAATAGTAGCACTAAACAAGAGCAATAATACGGAACGTACCTCTAGAGCATCAGAAGGAGAAAGATCTAGTTTAAGAACTTCATCCAATATCTTGTTGCTTTCATTTTCAATCTTCTTCTTTCTCTCTTCTTCACTTCTCCATACTTGAGCCATTGTACACAAATTTTCATTCATATTAGCAAAAACTTTCCCGAACTCTGTAGTAGCGGAATTTAGAGAAGAAGCCAAGTCCCCGACCTCATCCATTGACTTTGATCGAATCATTTGCTTCTTTTCACTCTTCACAGATGGTGGATCCTTCCTCTTCCTTGATCCACTAGCAGATTGCAAAGACTCACTTTCGGTTTCAGTGTGAACTTCCACATCATCATTCAAGTCATCATCACTGTCAAAATAGTATTGGATTTTCTAAATAATATGATGCCAGTACTGTCAAATAGTATTCAATAGCACACAAAATACAACAAAAGGTCAAATTCTAATATAGGAAGGAAACACCATTAATACAACAAGGAATTCTGTCAAGGTAGCATGCATTAAACATATCCAAATACACATACAGAGAACTAACTCTATAAGAATGCAATTCTAATACAACAAGGAAACACCATGAATAAATTGTTTACCTTGCCACTGAACTTCTAACACAGTAGAGTTGATGTAGAGATCCTTCAAATCACTCTTGAGGTCTGTGCTAGTGTTATGGAGCTCAAAGAAAGCCTAAAAAAGGCAATGAATACAGCTTAAGGGCCCTATTGATTCAGCAGCTACAAGGTTAAAACCATGACACGTATTAAGCAGATTTGGTGTGCTAGTGAGCCACCCACAAGAGTGATTTGCATTGATCCTGATTTGAGTACTTTTGATTGATAATTAAGTCAACAAACATGCACGAATTAAGAACTAATATTAAAAAGGGAAACCAGTATGAAGTAGCCAGATTATAATGCTGCACAAAACCATGACATAGGATATACTATATCAGTCAACTAGCATGATCAATGGATTCAACAGTAAGCTCTTCTTGTTTTGCAATAGTAAACCCCTAGCACACACAGGTTGAAAACTCAGTGTTCCTACTCATTAGATCAACTTTTTACTACAAGTTCCAAAATACATTCATAACTCTACATAAATCTCATTACCAAAGAATTAATACAACTACAATTTTTTTGCTGGTGAAATTCTTGTTCAATATCTTCATTCAACCCTCATCCATACGAAATAAAAATATCTAGTTCAAAATGTTTAATACTCGTATCCAACAAGACAGGCCAAAAACTGATGACTGTCTCAGCCAGAAAAAGTCAAATAGCAGTCATCTTAAATGGACAGCTTGTGAAGCATAATGCAGATCAGATTTGACAGGGGAATATGGAAAGCTTCAGAGATGTCATGTGTTCAAAATCTGACATGCGAGCAAGAAATTTCGATGCGTTCATACATTGTTTTCACATCATTACAATTAACCAGTAAGAACAAAGAAATCAGTATGACAAACAGGAACAAAAACCCATGTGCTGATAGTGCAGAACTAGAAGGAATTGAATCTTATGATGTTAAGTGTGTCATTGATTGGCCATCTTAATTGCTAAACAGACCATGTTACTCCTTGCAACTAGTACAAAAAACATGGTTGTCATCTACAAGCAACAGTAAATCCAAATTGGCAAAGCTAAAAACATGGTAATGATTACTTCCTCAACCACTAACAAGTAACAACTACTAAGTGCATAAACTTTCTTCCAATTTTACTTTTTATTTTTTGTCATTTGAATAACTGAGTGCATAAGCAAATTCACATCATTCAACTTTCTTCCCATCATACATACTTCCATTGTTACACATGAGATGCCAAATCTATCTATTGAACTGAGATTTACAATGCACAATTAGGACAAATTCACATCATTCAACTAGTACACCGATGTGTACTTTCACGAAACCCTATCAAAACAAATTCAAGGATTCACTATCAAATTCTCATTTATGGCCTGGGTTATGGACAAAGCTGAATATTTGAACCCTATAAAATGAACTCAAACTTAGTTACGGTCTACTTCAATAAATATCTTACAATTCCAACTTCAAAGCTTTCCATTGGACAAGTTAAACTTGGTTTACAGTATTCAACAAAGTTATGCCGATTCAACTTACTTTACGATCTTCAAGCAAAGCAAAGCACAAAAAACACAATACAAACAGATTTTACGCATAAAAGCAAAGTCATGCCAATTCAAGCAAAGCAACGCAGATTCGATCCAACAAAGATTCAACAAATTGCATCTTGAAGGCGAGAAGACGATGAAGACGATCCAACAGAGATTCAACAGAGATTCGATCCAACAGAGATTAGAAATCAAACCTATTCTTCGAGCCTCTCGAGAACAGGAGAGAAGAGGATTCGATCGAGTTTCTGGTGATGGCTTCACTGAGAACTGGATCTTCGAGCCTCTCGAGAACAGGAGAGTTTCTGGAGAGAATAGGAGGAAGACGATTCAATCGAGCCTCTCGAGAACTGGATCGATGAAGGAGACGACAGAGATCGAGCGTCGGGAGTGAGCGTCGGGGAGGTGTCGGGTGTGAAAAGAGGAAAGTAAGGGATTGTTTCTCCCCCTTTTCCGGACGGAAACAATTGTCTACTTGTTTCCCTTATTTTGCTCAATCAAAAAATCTGAAAAAATGCAACCAAACGGGCCCAAAGGGAAACAAACATTTCAATCCGTTACCACATGCCCATTTTATGACAACCAAACGGGCCCTTAATATGTAATTGGTCATAAGAAGTGGTAGAACAAAATGGAATTGTCCATAAATGGACAAATAATTGGATTCTGACAAGGTAAAGAGGCCCACTTAGAGTGAACAACCAGAAACCAAGAAGATGAAAAATAAAGTACCACAGAAGAGTCCCAAATAGTTTTAACAAAGTTGAATGTAGAAAAAAGTCCCTGCCAAATGCAAGACTAGTTTCTAAACAAAATCGATATTGTTATTACAGTTCAGAGCAGACATGTAACTATAAATGGTACAAGCAAAAGCTAAGGTCTGAAATTTGAGAAGAAGTGGTAAATTGAAATTGTATGATGTTATACATAACAAGCAATTCAACAGAAGCATAAGGTAAAGAACATTAATTAAACTAGCAGTGAAGTGTCCAAAAAATGAGTAAGACACTTGAATGTGTAAGCATGCGCCTGACAAAGTCAAAACAAGTGTCCAAACCCAATTCGTAAAGCCTGTGACATTGAAGAGCATAGTAGTGACACATGAAAATATCTTATAAATATCTTAGGTGCTAGAATATTCCATGTAAAGGACAGATGGCATTAGGAGAGCATTTGCCACTGCCTATATAAACCATGTATTACCTTTCATTGAAAGAGTGTGGAGAACCGTTAACAGCATTCTCTCTATTCCACCATGGTATCAGAGCTGTTGTGGACAAACGTCCTTTACACAGCCCACCACTCCTGACATCTTTCCTTTTTTTTTTCAAATCCCAAAAAACCCTTTTCATCAAAACCCACCAGATCCAAAACTGAGAAACACAAAAGCTAGCTCCTTTTTTTCACCAAAACCCACAAAGATCCAAACCAGAAAACCCTACAAATACTCACGCCTTTCCATGGCCTTAATCAATCTCCAAACCAATCTCCCCTCATTCTCCTCATTCATTACAGTCAAGCTTTCACAAGATAATTTCCCCCTTTGGAAGGCTCATGGGCTGTTTGCCTACGTAGAAGGCTCCATTCCCTGCCCCGCCAATGTTCCAAATGAGGAGCTCAATGCCCCTTACAGAGCATGGCAAGCCAAGGATCAACTCACCATGGCAGTTTTGACCTCGTCTCTAATTGAGGGGGTCCTAGCGCAGGTCCTGGACTGCACCACCTCGGCTCAAGTCTGGAGCAACCTTCATGACTCCTTTGCTGCTCGATCGAACGCTCAAGTTGTATACACAAGGCTTCAGCTGGCCTCACTCAAAAAGGGTGCCGAGTCTGTCACAGACTACTTCAACAAGGCTAAAAGCCTCTCCTCCACACTAGCCTCTGTCGGTCAACGCATCTCTAACACCGACTTTACCACCTATCTACTTGCTGGACTAAGCAACGATTATGACTCCATAGTCACTTCCCTCACAACCAAACCAAACCTTCCCTCCCCAAATCAAATCTTGTCTCATTAGTCCACAAATCCCGATTCGCTCACCAAACCAAAAATCTAACCACATCCATCTCAGCAAACAACACCACCACCGAGAAAAGCCACAATCCCGAAGCCAACTACTCCTCAAATTGTGGTCGTGGATCCAATCGAGGCAGAGGATCGAGTCGCGGACGAGGACGCGGAGACTCTTGCGGCCAGGGAAACAACCGTACCAACTTCTCGGGAGCGCAGGATGACAGACCCACCTGCCAGCTCTGTCAAAAGCCAAGCCACACGGCCATGATCTGTTGGAGGCGCTTCGACCACTCGCTCCAGGCTCCACCACCACCCTCCTTTCAGGCGCACAACACCAGTTCGTGGTACCCAGACACGGCGGCGACTCATCACTTCACGCTGGACATCTCCAATTTGCGCATTGACAACTATCATTATGAAGGTTCAGATTCTGTTTCCTTAGGCGACGGTTCCCAAGTTCAAATCCAACACCATGGCTCCACCTCCTTCTACACACCCCAGCGTATTTTTACCCTCAAACATCTCCTTCATACTCCTCTTTTAAAGAAAAATCTCCTTTCAGTACTTCAATTTTGTATTGATAATTGTGTGTTCTTTGAATTTCACGACTCCTTCTTTCTTGTCAAGGACTCACAAAGCAAGGTCATTCTTCTTCGGGGGGCCGTTGAAGATGGGTTGTACGTGTTGCCGACCACCGAGTTCTTGCCGTCTCCACCACCACAAATCAACTCCACCGCCGCCGCTGTTAATCCCAATCTCTGGCACTCAAGATTAGGTCACCCTTCCACTGTCGTTGATTCTGTTGTTTTTCGTTCTTTTCCTTTTCGTCCAAAGAAAGGCCCACTAGGCCCAAATATGTGTCAATCCTGCCCCTGGGCTAAGGCCCATGCCCTTCCCCATCCCCCAAGCCCAAGTAAATCAAGTAGACCACTTGAGTTATTGTTCATGGATGTATGGGGTCCGGCCCACCAACCTTCAATTAAAGGAAATTCGTACTATTTAACTATAATAGATGACTAGTTATACCCGTCGTGCCATGCACGACTACATTAATTTAATACTTAATTTATTTAATGAGTATGCTTTTAATTTTAATATAAAAAACTTATTTATTAGAAAAAAAATTATATAAAATTTTACAATTGGTGTCATGTGAAACGGGGCCAAAATTATTAAGGTGAGCCCGCTATAATTTTGATGGATTAATTATAATTTATTTGAATTAGAATAATTTATTTTAAAAATCTTTTACAAAAAAATATAAAAAGGTAAATATAATCTAAATTTTTGAAATTTTTTATCAAATTCAATTCTTAAAAAAATTGAATAAAAAATAAAAATATAATTAATCAAAAACAATGAAAAAATATAAATAATGAATGAATTTTTTAATGATAAGAAAATCATTTATATTTACATAAATAATTCAAAAAAAAATTAAGGAAAAAGCAACGTAATTTTTTTTAATCAAAAGTCACCAAGTAATTATCTAGATTGAAAGTTCTATTTTTTAATCAAAATTTTATTTAAGATAATATTTTTACATAAATAGATAAAAAATAAAGATAAAATAATTTTCTTTAATTTTAACAAAATTCCAATTTAATTTTTTCCATATAAATAGATAGAAATTTAGTTGGTAAAACTAAATTAATATATCTATCTTAATATATATATATATCTAATGTTCTATAATTTATTTTACTTTTAGATAAAATCTTTTAGATCTATCCTAATTCCTAATATATAATAGATAACATCTTTATTTTAAATAGAATCTTTTCTAGATTAATTTATCATATTTCTATATTATCCTAAAATAATATCAACATATATAAATTCCCAAAATAAAAAATCCTATGTGGCGAAATCCTAGGTGGCTTAACGTGGGAACGACACGTAGGAAAATCCTAGGTGGCGCAACGTGGTGGCCTTATTCCTTGCGTCTTTTATATATATACATAGATTTCTCCAAATTTCTATGGATCTTTCCTTTTGCCTCAAAAACAATTGTCTCAAAATTAATTATCAATTTCATATCCTTTGTAACAAAAGTCTTTTCCACTAAGATTTCCCATATCCAAACCGATGGGGGGACCGAATTTAAACCCTTACTCCCCTTTCTCCAAACCTCGGGCATCAACCATCGCCTCACATGCCCCTACTCCCATCAACAAAACGGGAGTATTGAAACCCGTCATCGCCGGATCGTAGATACCGGTCTTACCCTTTTAAAACATGCGTCTCTTCCCCTTTCTTATTGGGACTTTGCGTTTGAAGCGGCCACTTACCTAATAAACCGGCTACCCACCCCCATCCTCCAAAATATCTCCCCTTTTGAAACACTCTTCCACAAACCACCTGATTATCCATTCCTTCGAGTCTTTGGTTGCCTTGCCTTTCCCAACCTAAGACCTTATCAAAAACATAAACTCTCGTTTCGGTCCACCCCCACCCTCTTTCTCGGTTATGCCTCAAATCAACGGGGCTACATATGTTACGATTGGAAGGAACAACGCACCTACATCTCCCGGGACGTTGTCTTCCATGAGTCCACTTTTCCCCTTCAATCACCACCCTTCACTTCTCCTAATCCCACGCCACCTTTCACTGCTTTACCAACTCTCCCTCATCTCTTACCTGGCCCAAGCCCATTAAATCCAACAATTCCATAAGCCCATTACCAACCAACCCATCTTCTCCAATGAACTCCTCACAAGCCCAATCTTCCCCAGCATCCTCTCAATCTTCTCCACCCTCTTCTGGGCCCTCTACTCATCAGCCCAACTCCTCCACAAATATTCCAATCAACACCCACCCAATGCAAACTCGATCCAAACAAAATATCTTCCGCCCTTTGATCCGATCGGATGGCACAATACCTTGGCCGCCACCAAACCCAGAATGCTCGTCCTCCACCGTCGTTCTCGACGAACCCACATCCTTCACCGAAGCTTCCAAATACCCCAAGTGGCGTCATGCCATGGAACATGAATTTCATGCTCTACTCTCCACTAAAACATGGAGCCTCGTTCCACCTTCTTCCTCCCCAAATGTACTAGGGGTCAAATGGGTCTTTAAAACCAAGCGCCATTCTGATGGCTCCATTGAAAGGTGGAAAGCACGCCTCGTAGCCAAAGGCTATAACCAAGTTCATGGTCTAGATTTTGATGAGACATTTAGCCCCGTTCCCAAACCTTCCACCATCCGTACCCTACTCTCTCTTGCGGCAATGAACAAATGGTCGGTTCGGCAAATCGATGTACAAAATGCCTTCTTACACGGCCACTTGACGGAGGACGTCTACATTGCTCAACCCCCAGGTTTTGTACACTCTTCCTTTCCCTCCCACATTTGCAAATTACATAAGTCCTTGTATGGCCTTAAACAAGCCCCGAGAGCTTGATTCTCTCGCTTGAGTGATGCCCTCATAACCTTAGGTTTCACACCATCCGAAGTCGACTCCTCCCTCTTTACCTTTCGCCAAGGAAACTCGTCTGTCTTCATTTTGATTTACGTTGATGACTTATTGGTGATTTCTTCGGCTACTAATCTCTCTGATCGCTTTGTTTCTAAGTTGTCTCAACAATTCCCTATCAAAGATCTGGGATCGCTGCATTTCTTCTTAGGTATTGAAGCTCGTTGCACCTCCGATTGTTTTTTCCTCCGTCAAACCAAGTACATACGAGAGCTGGTTGCTCGTGCTAATATGAGCCAATCCAAAGCTGTCAACACCCCAATGGCGGCGAATTTTCTCGCCATCAATGACGGTTCAACTCCTTTCCCTGATGCTACTCTGTTCCGCAGCCTCGTCGGCGGCCTACAATATTTAGCATTCACCTGGCCTGACATTTCTTTTGCGGTAAACCGGATATGCCAAGCAACGCACAAACCCGATGAAAAGCATTGGCAAAGTGTGAAACGGATATTACGATATCTGAACTCCACTGCTGAATTGGAATTCCAAATCTCCTCCACTCCAAGCACCACAATCTCGGCCTTCTCGGATGCCGATTGGGCTAGCGATCCCCATGATCGACGATCCACTAGTGCGTACTGCATATTCCATGGTTCCAATCTCATATCATGGCAATCAAAGAAGCATCCCACTGTGTCAAGATCTTCCACGGAGGTCGAGTACCGCGTCATAGCCCATGCTACATGTGAAACAATTTGGGTTCAGTCAGGGGCGTAGCCAGGAATCCCATTCAGTGGGGGCTAAATATATAAAATACTATCGGGATTAGATCCAACATCAACATCAGCAGTAGACAGATTTGTCATGGCGGATCAAAACTAGACAAACTCGGAACGCTTAGGGCTTGTTTGTTTTTATACCTTTGGTATAGGGAATGGGTATAGGAATGAGTCAACCCATACAAGTGTTTGTTTTCACTAAGAGGATGGGTTTGAGTGATTCCCATACCATCAAATTACACTTGAGTTCATACCCAACTTAAAATTAGGGTATGAGTGACACCTATTCCAACCCGATTCCCAGCATAGAAACAAACGAGCCCTTAATTGACCGGGATTAGAACTAGAACCTATATTTCGTGAACCCCAATAGTTGGAAAAAACCTCTCAAGGGGCGGAGTTTCAGATTTTCAATCGTGCGCGTCTAAAGGCTCTAAACCTCATATGGGAGTGACGGAACTTGCGTCTAAACCTAAAAAAATTGAGTTTTTTTTTGTATATTAATAAAAATTAACTTTTTTTTAAATCTCAGTGGGGGCTACAGTCCCCACTGAGCACTACGTAGATACGCCTCTGGGTTCAGTCCCTGTTCGCTGAGCTCGGGATTCACCTTCCACAGGCACCAATTTTATGGTCCGACAATTTGGGCGCCACATACTTGGCCATGAATCCTGTCATGCACCACAGAATCAAACATCTAAGTCTTGATTACCACTTCGTCCGCGAACGAGTCAAAAAGAAGACCCTCCAAGTGGCGTTTATCTCCTCCAAAGATCAAATTGCCGACGCCTTAACCAAACCCCTACCTACGGCGCGGTTTCTCCAGCTACGACCCCAACTCTGCTTACGGTCGTTTGGCTCGAGGGGGGATAGTAGTTGTTGGAACGATGTTGAGACCTCTGGTTCTAAACATCGGAACAATGATACAGTTCTCCGAGTTTTGATAATGACAAACGCTATAAGGGAACTAATGTGCTTCGATCAAGTATTTCTAAGGAACACAGGTTGAGCAAAGAACTTCCACGAGTGACCAAAGATCACAGAAGCACACAATGAAGAGTTCCCATCAAGGGAACTCCCAGGAATGACCAGAGAACACAAGCTTACACGATGAAGAGTTTCTCCCAAAGGAACTCTGAAGAAGACAGTTCCCATGACATGGGAACTCACATGTGAGGACAAGGACCAATCAGCTCATATCACGGGATCCTGTCTTGAACAGGATGAAGGCACAGTCTGAGGAGCAAACTGTCACGATTGATCCAACGGTCCGATCATTTCAAGAAGTTGACCTAGTTCAAATTGAAGTCACATGTGAAGAAAGTACAACTTGGGCATCAAGCAAAGGGCATTTTGGACACAAATGAAAGATGCGATTGAAGCCCAAGTTCACTCGAGTATAAAGCCAAATGAATAGTACTCGGATTGAGTACTTCTCCCAGAACTCACAAATACCCACAACAGAGAAAGAGAAAGAAGAAGAGAAGTCCCCGACGGCGAGTGTCTGATCTCGACGATGGTGAAGCCAAGTTCCCAGGAGCAAGGGAACTGCGATTCGGTGTAAGGTTTGAGTTACTTATTTAGTGATTGTTGTTCACTTAGGAACTCAGTTGAGGAGATTCATTAGTGTTGCTAGAGTTAGGTAGAACTCGTAGGAACAGAGAAGTTTGAATCTGACTGTTTGTAACTAAGGAACAAATCAATAATATAAGTAAGTCATTCAAAATCCTCCAAGCGGAGGTAGAGGTTTACCCATACAACTAGTTGGTTGTAGTGGGGTTCCTCTATAAGGGAACTGTGTTCATTCTGTCTTTCTAATACTTGCGATAGTTTCTTCCGCTGCCTTGGGAACAGCTTAACAGCCAGTTCCCAAGCTCTAAGCTAACCGGTTACGATCCAACAATTGGTATCAGAGCAAGGTTGCTCTAGATTTGTGTTAGCATCGCAGATCTCAAACATGGCTCTCGAACTCACCCAAGTCGGTCACAACAACAGCAAGCCACCAAGGCTCATCACTGGTAGATTCGAAGTCTGGTAACGTGACATGAAGAACTGGATGTGCAGCCAGGACTACCAAGTTTGGTGCGTCATAGAGAAAGGGAACTTCAAAATTGATCCAGCGATTGAGAATGACCTTTCAAAATGGGGACCCAATGAGTACAAGTGCATGGAGGCCAACTTCAAAGCCATCTAGTACCTCAAAAATGCCATGTCGGTGCAAGACTGCGACAGAGTGGCAAACCTAGACACAGCAAAGGAAGTGTGGGAAGCCATTCAACAAATGCACATTGGAAACTCAGACCTCCGAGAAGATCTTCAGATGAACGCAAGAAGGGAGTTCTTCACCTTCCAAATGGAGATAGGAGAATCCGTTGATAGCTACCAATCCCGTTTCGAGGGACTTTGCACCAAGATGGCTGGCCTTGGGATCACTTAAGAGGAAGTCACTGATAAAATGAAGGTTCAACAACTCTTCAATGGGTTGACTGGAGAATGGACAAATGAGAGAACGATGTTCAAAGAGAATCCCGAAAACAGAGCTCTTATGCTCCACCAGGTCTTTGGAAAACTGGTGGGATATGAGAAGAGAAAGATAGATGACAAGGAGCAAACGAGGGCACACCAAGGAATTTCCCTCAAACATGAAAAAAATGCTCAAGTCAGTTCAAGAGCAACATGAAGAATCCGAAGAAGAAGAGGATGAGGAACTGGTACTTGTAACAAGGGCCCTTCGATCCTTCTACTAAGGGAAGTTCAAAAAGGGGAATGGGAACTCACAGAAAGGACAAGGTTCCCAAAGAAGACCATCTGAAAAGGACCTCTCGGATGTCACATGCTACAAGTGCTACAAAAAGGGACACTTCGCAAAGGAGTGCCCACTGGGAACTGACGATCGAAAGCAAGGGAAACAGGCCTACATCGCCACCTGGGACGATGACGAGGACGAAGATCTTGAAGCCTGGGCATCTCTCGACATGTATGCAATGGCCATAGGAGACACCACTGGGGAACAACCCAGTGAGGTAACTACTGAATCCGTTCTTGCTTCCTTGAATAATTATGAAAAACCTGAGTTGCTTAAAATTCTCTCAAGCCTTGTCAAAGATAATATTAAATTGCAAAAGAAGTTGGAAAAATCGGAACACACAAATGCTGAACTAGTTGGTCTAGAGCCATGTCCCAACTGTGTGTCCCTTCTAGAAAAACTTCAGTCTTATGTGTCTCACATCGTGGAACTTGAGAGTGAGCTTAAAACTCTAGAAAGTGATGAGAACATCCTTCTACAAAATCTGAGTAAAGCAAAAGGGAACTCTGAAGCCTCTAGTTCCCAAACCAAGTTTGTCCCTGCCAGACACGGAATAGGGTATGAGTCAGAGAGCCCTAGAAAAGGGAAGTCCCCTTTGAGTGAAAAAGAGATGAACGAGTGTAGGGCCCTAGAGCTTCAGTGTGAGAAACAGAAAAATGCACACTTGGAAGAGAAAATCCGTGTTCTGGAGAGTGGGATGAATGGAGAAGTAGATTATTACATTGGGAACACTGGACACAAGTTGTATGTTCAAATAGCTAAGGGAAACAGGTCTAGAGTGTACAACAAGGAAACTATGGATAGGAACAGGATACAGAGACCCCATCCTAAGTACTACCTAGGAGAATACTATAAGACCTGTTGGAACTGTGGTGCTCATGGGCACTACAAGGAAAGTTGTCTCAAAGCTAAGGCCCAAGCCCAGAGAAACCACGAGTACTGGAACAAGCAGAATCAACAAACCAACAAGCCTGCTAGAGTTCCCATTAAAAGAAACAACCATAGGAACTCTGCCTATAACAAGTACTCTCGTGACATTAACATTGCTGATTATGTGCTATTTGAGACTGTCTTCCCTTGCAAGGGACCAGGCAAGAGTCATCTTGCCAGGGTCCTCAAAAACTAACTTTTCTTGTAGGTGGCAGTGAGGGGGAACAACACATGGGTCATTGACAATGGATGTTCTAACCACATGACTGGAAACAAAGACAACCTCACCTCACTCCACCCAAAGGCCGAAGGAGGTCAACTGTCCTTTGGCAACAAGAATAAAGGAGAAATCATAGGATCAGGGGAAGTATTGCTCAACAAATCTATCAAAATCAGCAATGTTAACTTGGTAAAGGACCTGGGATTCAATCTCTTGAGCGTCTCTCAGATATGTGATCAAGGGAACAACGTCGTCAACTTTGACTCAAGGGAGTGTCTAGTGATCAACAAGAAGACTAACAAAATCATCCTGAAAGGAAGAAGGTCCAACAACATCTATGTGGTGGATACAGACTTTGAACCACCAACGAAACTGTGCTTGGCAAGTTCCCTGGACGAAACGGAACTCTGGCACAAGAGACTGGGCCATGCAGGTGTCAATCAAATCTTGAAGCTTTATCTACAGGATCTAGTCATTGGTCTCCCACGAATCAACCTTGAAGGAGTCAAGATGTGCGAAACATGTGTTCGTGGGAAGCAAACCAGGAGCTCGTTCAAACCCAAAAAGGTGGTTAGCACTACTAGACCATTGGAACTGATTCACATGGATCTCTGTGGTCCCATGGACACTAAAAGCTACGGAGGAAAAAGGTACATGTATGTCTTAATTGATGACTTTTCGAGATTTACATGGGTACTTTTCTTGAGATCAAAATCAGATACCTTCAAAGAGTTCGAGAGACTAATCAAGAGGATGGAAGTGAGCATGGGAATCAAGCTCAAGTCACTCAGATCTGACCACGGAACTGAATTCAAGAACTCAGAGTTCCTAAGATATTGTGACAACAATGGTGTATCTCACAATTTCTCAGCTACTCGGACTCCTCAACAGAATGGTGTGGTGGAAAGGAAAAACAGAACCTTGGAAGACATGGCAAGGACCATGATGCTAGAAAGTGGAGTTCCTCCAAGTTTCTGGGCTGAAGCGATCTCCACAGCTACTTACATCTTAAATCGAGCCATGACTAGGCCCATGATCAAAAAGACATCCTACGAGCTGATCAAAGGAAGGAAGCCCAACATCTCTCATCTAAGGACCTTTGGATGCAAATGTTTCGTTCACAACAATGGGAAGGACAACCTCGGCAAATTTGAGCCTAGAAGCGATGAAGGGATATTCCTGGGATACTCTTCCCATAGCAAGGCATACAGGGTCTATAACAAGAGGACCAAGAAGATAGAGGAAAGCATCCACGTCGTCTTCGACGAGAAATCTGTAAAGATGGGAATAGAGGCCCAAGGAAAGGGAACTCTGTTCAAGCTGGTCAGACAAGAAGAAGACGACGACGAGGATGAACCAAGAAAGAAAGATGAAGACTATCCAAGTGGGAACAATGCCCCACAATCAGGGAACAATGAAGGAAATCAAAACTCCACAGATCAAAGCTCCTTTGAAGTTCCCTCCTCAATAGAAGAACCACAAGATGCCTCCAACTCTCTTGTTCCCCAAAATGAAAATGCACCAGAATCTAGTGTTCAGGGGGAACAACGAGAGAACTCCGAAGAGAATCCTGACGAAAGTCCCAGCGAAGAAGCTGAACACAACTGTTCCCCTGAGGAAGAGGAGGCTCAAGACACAGATGAAGAAGAGTCAAGGGAACATGTTGACGTCTCACACATTCTAACAAGAAACTACCACCAAAAGAGAGATCACCCCATCGATAACATCATCACTCCATATGAAAAAGGTGTTCTAACTCGCTCTTCTCTCAATAATTTTTGTGCTTTTAATGCCTTTGTTTCGATGGTGGAACCAAAAAGCATCAAAGAAGCTCTAAAGGACCCAGACTGGATCCAAGCCATGCAAGACGAACTACACCAATTTGAGAGGAACAAGGTGTGGAAGCAAGTTCCTAGGACCAAAAACAAGAATATCATAGAAACTCGATGGGTCTTTCGGAACAAGCTAGATGATACTGGGGCCGTAGCTAGGAACAAGGCTCGTTTGGTTGCTCAAGGATATAGACAAGAAGAAGGAATCGACTATGACGAGACCTTCGCACCAGTTGCAAGGATCGAGGTCATCCGTCTTCTCATAGCCTATGCAGCCCACAAAGGATTCAAGCTATACCAGATGGATGTGAAGACGACATTTCTCAATGGGCACCTCAAAGAAGAAGTATACGTAGCTCAACCCCCAGGATTCGAAGATGAGAAGCTACCCAACCACGTCTACTTCCTGGAGAGGGCCCTCTACGGACTCAAACAAGCTCCTCGAGCATGGTATGACAGGTTTGTTCAGTTCCTTCTGTCTCATGGATACCTTCGAGGTTCCATAGACAAAACTCTTTTCCTTAAGAAAGAGTCTAAGGATATCTTGATTGTTCAAGTTTATGATGATGACATTGTTTTTGGAGCAACTAACGAAACTCTTGTAGAGAAGTTTAAGGACCTCATGAACAGTGAGTTTGAGATGAGTCTCATAGGGGAACTCACGTTCTTCCTAGGACTCCAGATATCTCAAACAAAAGAGGGAACAAGGATTCATCAACAAAAATACATCAGAGAAATGCTAGTCAAGTATGGGATGGACCACTCAAGGCCCATCGACACTCCCATCTCACCAAACTCCAGGCTAAATGCCGATGAAACAGGGGTAAGTGTCAATCAAAGGAACTTTAGAGGTATGATTGTCTCTCTCCTATACTTAACTGCTAGTAGGCTTGACATCATGTTCTCAGTGTGCTTATGTGCACGTTTTCAAGCTAACCCCAAAGAATCACACCTGAAAGAGGTGAAGAGAATTTTCAGGTACCTCAAAGGGAACGACAACTTGTGCCTCTGGTATCCAAGGAACAGTTCCCTTGAGCTCATTGCTTATACAGATGCTGATTTTGCTGGGCACCTAGTTGATAAAAAGAGCACATCAGGAATGGCCCAGTTCCTTGGGTCATGCTTAGTCTCATGGGGATCCAAGAAGCAAAATTCAGTGGCACTCTCCACAGCTGAAGTAGAATACGTGGATGTCGCATCATGCTGTTCCCAAGTACTATGGCTCAAGTTCCAACTTCAGGATTATGGTATGTCATTTGGCCCCGTTCCTATACTCTGTGATAATACTAGTGCCATTAACATTTCCAAAAATCATGTGCATCATTCTAGGACTAAGCACATAGACATTAGGCATCATTTTCTACGTGACAATGTTGAAACTGGGAACATTTCCATGCAACACTGTAGAACGGAAGAGCAAATTGCGGACATTCTCACCAAAGCTTTAGACAGACGTCCCTACCAGCGTTTTCGAATGCTTCTAGGGATGATAACTCTAAACTAAACAAGTCCCTGTTTGTCTCTCCCTCAATGCTTGACTAGTCTAACTGGAAATGCATGCTAGGGAAATGTAGGACTCATTGCTTTCATTTTGCCATATTACTAGTCTAGAGCTTGATTTGTATGGAGGAACACTATTTCTTTTGTCCCAAAATGATCAACCAGAGTTCCCTTTAACCCTCTTTACAAGCCACTATGACGGTTGATCATAAAACCCACCCTAAGCCAAGGGCCAGACAAACGCTTCTCATGAGCCAAACTCTTTGCACCTTTATCGAGTTGCAATTGTCTGGTTCTCTTTTGAGTTCCCCAGCCTCACAAAGAAAATTGAGTGTGAGTTCCCTTAACCTCTCCACTCAATATGACCTTTCCAAAGATCATGGGAACTGATAGGCAAAAGCAAGGGAACACTGGATCTGAACGGATGAAACTTCACTAGGGAAACGGGAAATTGTGTCAGACTCTGAAGCGCTTTGGGCCAAGCATTCAAAAATCAAAAGACTTCCCAAGGAAGAAAACGACGCGTGTTAGAGGCGTGCTATGGAAGTTGAAACGATCCTCCGAACTCATTGGCCAACGGTTATCGAGGTCTTCCTAACCTTCCCTTTCTACCCTCGCCTCTCTCTCTCACATAAAAACCCTACTTTGCCACTTTTGGGTTCCTTCCTTCTCATTCTTCCCTGTCATTCTCTTCCTCTGCAATTTTGCCTCCTCCCTCTTTCGAGAAAACTTCCAAAAATCTTCTCTTTCCCAAATTTCTCTCAAATGGCTCCAGCCCACTCTTATGAACAAATGAAGGAATGGATTCTCAACAACCCTAAAACTCTTTTCATCACAATGATGAACGACGTCGAAAAGGAGCAAGATCCAGCCCTTCGCGACGTCCTCATCGAGGGACTTTACAACTATGTGAGTCCTTTTCTTCCTCCTCCTTCGGCAGCGCAACCTCCAGCGCAGCCGACCTCCACCCTTCCTCCACCTCCCTCTTCCTCCGCGATTGTCATCGTCGACAGTTTCGGATCCGAACCGCCTTCCAAACATGAGAGACCCTAACAATCCAAATCCAAACATCACTCCTCCAAATCCAAACACAAATCCCCCAAACGCAAACACTCCGAGATCTCTTCCTCCTCTCTTTACTCCGAAAAGAAGAAACCTTTCTTCAAATTCGACGAGTACCTTAACTGCTCCAAACCCTCCTCCTGTGTCGAAAAACCCCCAATCAATTTTCCCCTTCCTTCCAACTCTGGGAACTCTCAATCCCAGCACCAACCTCCACCACCTCCTATTCAAACCAATTCCACAACTCCCCCTTCTTTTCTTCCCATTTCTGAGGGAACTTCCAACCTCCCTCACTCTTCACCCAAGACCACTCCTCCACCATCCTCCTCCCCCAGAGTTCCCCCACCCACTTCACCCATTCCCAAATCCCCCACCACTTCAAAATCTGCCTTTGGGACCTCAAGTCCCAAGGCTCGCACACCTACTCCTCCTCCTTCCACTCCCAAGGTCCCAACTCCACAACATTCTCCTCTCCCTCCCTCTTCTCCCACCACAATACAACTCCCTTCCCCACCTCCTTCGGCCCAGAAAACCATAGACCTCGACTCCGACGAGGATAATCTCCCCATCGGAGTCCTTGCTCGCCAGAAGGCCAAAGCACCCATCGTGATGGGAACTGAGGAAGAGGAAGCTCAACTCCGAGCCCTCGAGGAAGAATTCTGAGGCGTCCTACCTGTGCCTCCGTCTGCGCAAGGGACCGAGGCCCAAGACACTGTGTCCCCAGAATTAGAGGCCCAAGAAAAGGAGGTCCCAACCTTGCTTGCTAAAGTTGGGACAAGCTCTCGTCACCAAGACGATGACGAGGAGGAAACCGGGTTGACCTCCTCCGACGATGAAGGGACCTCCAATGACGACACTGAAGAATACGATGAGGCCACCGCACTTGCCGACATCCCAACTCCCGGACACCAAATGGTGGTGTCGGCAGAGGTCCAAGAAGAAAGGACCAGACCACTCATGATCGAAGCGGCTGACCCCCTCAGCAAAAAGGAAAGACTACGGTCTCTAGGGGGAACTCCAAGAAGAAAGGCAAAGGACCTATGCCCAAGAAATTTCACATCTCTGAGAATCGCAAGCTCCTTCCCCCCCTCATCCTCTCAGAAAAACAGCTCGTCGATGAAGGGCTAGGGCAACTATGGGACCTGATCAAGGCCCAAGGATGGGAACACATGTGCAGAGAGGCCGTGAGTATCGATCCCTCTCAGGTGCGTCGATTCTACAACCATTTTGTGGTCCACGACAACGGCACTAAGGGAACTCTCTCCCTCGAAGGCGATGACTTCATCTTCACCACATCCACAACCCGCCTTCAACTACAGGTCCCTGTCCAGGGCCTCCAGGAACTGCCCACCAAGAGCTGGGGCGACTTCAACAGCGAGGTGATTTATAACACGATCTATGAGGGTCGTGTTCCCACCACTGGCACCTCTACTCATCACCTATCCCTTATTGCCAAGCTGACCCATCAATTCATCATCAACATGGTGATCCCTCGCCAGGAGAAGCGCCTTGTCATCAACATCCCCGATGCCATTATCCTCTACCACTTCCTCCTCAAAAAGCCCATAAATCTTCCTCGCATAATTCTCGGGCACATGGAGAAGTGTATGGCTTCCAAATCCCACTCCCTCCATTATGCTGGCCTCATCAAGAAACTCTTGCTCAGAGAGGGCCTCTACGACACATCCAAGGAAGAGGTCACCATAGGTAGGGAACTGGACATCTCTGTCGTCCAGAAAATGCGCCACTCTGAGCCAGTGGAGGAACAAGAAAGGCTGCCATCTGGTGAAGGCACCCAGGATGGGAACACTCAAGTGTTGGTGCACATTGCCAACACTCTCGACAAGATAGTCAGGGAACAAGAAAATATGGCAAGGGACGAAGAACAAATTGCTAAAGGCCAGGAAAAGCTTGTACAAGTCTTGACACGGCTTTGTGATGCCCTGTTCCCACCAAGCCCATGATCTTTTCCTTCTTTTTCCTAGCCTCAATGTTCCCACAAATATTGTCTCTTGTGTTCCCATATACATTTTTTTTTGCTTAAGTAATGAATGGCTTTTAGTATGATTGTGTGTTCTTTTCCTTCCTTATCTATGTGTTTACTTGTTTTCGATGATGTCAAAAGGGGGAAAGACAAAAAATGCGAGATGAGTAAGTTGAAAAGATATCACAGAATACGCTATAGATAAGGGGGAACAATTGCATAAAAGCTAAGTACGAACTCAGTGATTCACAAGAAGTGGCTCCCTAGGAATACGCGTAGGAACTCATCTGCATATCATGCTTTGAAATACTTGCTGATTTTTGTGATAGGTTTGTCATCATCAAAAAGGGGGAAATTGTTGGAACGATGTTGGGACCTCTGGTTCTAAACATCGGAACAACGATACAGTTCTCCGAGTTTTGATAATGACAAATGCTATAAGGGAACTAATGTGCTTCGATCAAGTATTTCTAAGGAACACAGGTTGAGCAAAGAACTTCCACGAATGACCAAAGATCACAGAAGCACACAATGAAGAGTTCCCATCAAGGGAACTCCTAGGAATGACCAGAGAACACAAGCTTACACGATGAAGAGTTTCTCCCAAAGGAACTCTGAAGAAGACAGTTCCCATGACATGGGAACTCACATGTGAGGACAAGGACCGATCAGCGCGCATATCACGGGATCCTGTCTTGGACAGGATGAAGGCACAGTCTGAGGAGCAAACTGTCACGATTGATCCAACGGTCCGATCATTTCAAGAAGTTGACCTAGTTCAAATTGAAGTCACATGTGAAGAAAGTACAACTTGGGCATCAAGCAAAGGGCATTTTGGACACAAATGAAAGATGCGATTGAAGCCCAAGTTCACTCGAGTATAAAGCCAAATGAATAGTACTCGGATTGAGTACTTCTCCCAGAACTCACAAATACCCACAACAGAGAAAGAGAAAGAAGAAGAGAAGTCCCCGGCAGCGAGTGTCTGATCTCGACGACGGTGAAGCCAAGTTCCCAGGAGCAAGGGAACTGCGATTCGGTGTAAGGTTTGAGTTACTTATTTAGTGATTGTTGTTCACTTAGGAACTCAGTTGAGGAGATTCATTAGTGTTGCTAGAGTTAGGTAGAACTCGTAGGAACAGAGAAGTTTGAATCTGGTTGTTTGTAACTAAGGAACAAATCAATAATATAAGTAAGTCATTCAAAATCCTCCAAGCGGAGGTAGAGGTTTACCCATACAACTAGTTGGTTGTAGTGGGGTTCCTCTATAAGGGAACTGTGTTCATTCTGTCTTTCTAATACTTGCGATAGTTTCTTCCGCTGCCTTGGGAACAGCTTAACAGCCATTTCCCAAGTTCTAAGCTAACCGGTTACGATCCAACAATAGTGACACATGAAAATATCTTAGGTGCTAGAATATTCAATGTAAAGGACAGATGGCATTAGGAGAGCATTTGCCACTGCCTATATAAACCATGTATTACCTTTCATTGAATGAGTGTGGAGAACCGTTAACAGCATTCTCTCTATTTCACCAGAGCAGAACTGTAAATGGAAGGATAAGAAACAAGATGAGTATAGCAATCTTTAGCATTATTGGGAGTAATACTTGAAGAAGGACAAGAGATGAGCAAGGAAGATGCACATCCTTAAATAATATGATAGAGATCATACTGAGTATAGTGAAATGTTAATGGAAGCACTGAAGCAACTGAATGAACTGTTTGGTAATTGAAAATGGAAATAGCTAGCATTTGACAATATTGAGAAAGTTTATTAATCAATTTTCCCTTGGTAAACAAATAGCATAGTTGTGGTGGACATAGAAGTTGTAGCAAAATTAGGAATGGAGATAGAACAGATAGCAGTGAATCAGTATGATTGTTGTAGTTTAAAAGTCTCAGAAGGTACCCCTGAAAAGGCAAGCCGAGCTACAACCTCACAGAAGTGAAGGAGCCTAATTAAGCCAAGGACCCTTTTGATTCAAACCCAGCTGGCAAGGAGAGCAAGTGGCCCATGGAAGGTTGGTTTTATTAGAGTTCATGGGTATCAAGATCTCAACCATCAGGCAACCCCCAAAGTGTATAATAAGATTGAGGGCTATAGTTCATAGACCAATAACTCAGCATAGCAATTGTGTAGTACCAAGTTTCAGACAAGTGTTCAGTAAGTAGTAGGATAAGTTGGATACAAGTTTGAGAGAGCTTATCAAGGAAATGATCACAGTAATTAATGTTCAATCACCCTAATAAACCAAAAATACAACTCCACGTACAACTCTACTGAGATGTACAAAGACCTCCTTTCCTGAGTTGACGAGGCAGCAAAGATGCCGGACATGTACATGCCACTATGGCCGGCCACAACGTCCGTGGTCATACCACTTTGATTGATTCAAAGTGGTCGCCGTTGGATCTAGCCAACATTTTTATTTCAAAAGATCACGTTGAGATGCCACCACCAGGCGGCTTCTTGAGGTGATTTGCGCTTCATGTATTTTTATGAAGATTATTTTATGCCTTAAAGTATATGAAATAAGGAAAAAAAATAGACATGAAAATATCATTATAGCTAAAGATATTAATACAATCATTGAAGGTTTAGTTTTTTTTTTTTATATAAAAAAGCCTTTGCTTTAAGAAATACTCAAGTAGAAAAAAAAACGTTTGCTTTAAGACATATAGAAGTAATTAAATTATCCCCTTAAAATATTGGCTGCTTGTAGAATTTATTTATAAAAAATACGTTTGCGTGGATCTCAACGTGATCTTTTGAAATAAAAATGGTAAGGTTTGTGTGATCTTTTGAAAAGAGAGTTCAAAATCGGATCGTTATGTGTAATTCCATTGGACACTTCATTTTGTCTTGGAGCCACTATGGGTCTAGCTGACTGTCTAGTAGATAGAATACTAGATGCTCTTGTGTTATCAATTTGGTAAATTAAGAGGCAAATTTTGAATCCCCCAAAAGTTGAATTGGATTTATATAATATGATTGCATTCATACGATCCGATTGGCTATAATCACTGACTTTTGTGAGACGTCACAGGGGTGTAAGAGAAGGGAAATAGAGGTGTGCGGAGCGCTGGCAGCCGCGGCATTGATGGGGGCGCGACGTAGCAAGGGCGCTCCTCAAGGCCAAAGTGAGAAGTATTTCGTTGCCACTCTTGTCGACTGTCGATCTCTTCTCGATCCTCCTCTCACAACCCATGACGTTGGTAAAAGAGCTTGATCATATTCCATCTTTAAATTAAATGAGATGTGGGTTGGTTCCGTCGGTTTTCGGTTCCCGAAAACTTAGAAATTTGGTTTTGCTTTGATTTTAAACCGATGATCAACGACCCTTACAGATGATAATGTATATGACCATTTTATGCTTAACTTGTGTCTCCTACTTATAAAGTCATGTCAAGGACCTACATTATAGTAGATAATAATGAGGTTATTAGTGTTCGTGGGCCGTTAACGTGGGGGTTGGCACACGGCTGTCTGTGTACATATGTTGTCTGTGTACATATGCGTGTTGGGTTCAACACATAAGCCCAACAAGATTCTATTATAAAACCAATTGGCTATAAAATGAGTTGTTTAGTTTCAACTTTCCGATGTGGAAATGCATATTCTCAAATTTGGACGGTTATTTGTGCAGGGTTCTACCACTCGGCCATCGTGAACACGCACGACACAAACGGGAGGGAGCAACTATGGGATCTAGCAAAGAGAGCCTACAACTCCTTCAAGGCGGCCAAAAGCGCGAACAAGCACTTCTCCAACATGGCGGATCTCACCTTCCTCATGACCCGGGCCATCGAGAACCCGGGCCTAACGCCCTCCTCCTCCCTCCGCACCTCCTTCGTCACGGTTTTCGAGGATGTCACCCTCCACCGCACACATGATGATCCCGACTACGAGGGTGTGGGGGTGGAGGACTATATGGTCACATCCTCCGTTCATGGGGTGGGCCCCACTCTCGCCCTGTTCGGGATAATCCGGGATGGTGGCTTGGACTGCAGGTGTGCCTACCCGGGCCCGCTCCACTCCAGGGACCAGATTCAAGGGCTACTTGATCATGTCAAGACTATATTAACGGAAGCTGCCTATTCTTGAATATTCATCATATCAATATATCAATATATCAATATACTATAACTAAAGTCGAATCTCTCTATCCTACGTGTCATCATCTTAACTATGCCACGTCGGCGTTTTAATATTTCCATTTACCTCTTTACCCTTCCTTTATTTAAGTATTTACAGTCTTTATATTATAATAATATTCCTTATATTACTAATATACAATTATATTTAGAGATCTTTAATTTTGGCAAGTTGTTTTTGAAGTGTAATCCATTATGGAATAATTTTATTAAATATGATAATGTTATTAATATTACTAATATATAATTATCATTAAAGATCTTAAAATATAATACGAAACATACTTTTCATCATAAAATATTTTTTAATATAATAATATTACTAATATACAATTATATTTAGAGATCTTAAAATTTGTCAAGTGATAGAAACATAATCTTCATTATAAATAATCTTTTTAATAAAATAACATTACTAATATATAATTATATTTAGAGATACTAAAATTTGGCAAGTTTAAAAACATAATATTCATTATATAATATTTTTTTATCAAAACCCGTACAAGGTACGGGAATAAATGCTAGTCAATTAATTATGATGAATAGTCATGTGTGATTGTTGTCTCTTTTGTTCTGAAATAATTAAAGGAATAAGGATTTGGAGGTCAGATTTGGTATGTTATGAAACCCATCTTCTCTTTGTAATTGATATGACTTCGTTCCGTTACAATAAAGTATAATTAATGTCTGATTTAATTTTAAGAGACTTTTATACGTCGATTAAAGATTAATTCATGCTGGTCTCTGCATAAGGAGACATGATTTCTAGCTAGGAAGAGACTTCACGCATGAGTTAGCTAGAGTTGAAGAATTGCGCCATTGAAACATGATTATGTTGCTAAGATCAGCCCTATCCTTCAAATGTGAACATCTTATATTTGAATTCTGAAGCTTAAATTGTAAGTTAATTGCATACACTTGTCTGTGACTCAGCCCGTTTCGAGTTCATATATGCTAATGAAAATGTAGTATTTAGGAACTCAACTTTCAGCAAAAACTTGAGACTGATTGGTTCTATTCAAAAGAGATTTCCTGAGGTGATCGAGAACACATTCATCAAAAATCAAGACTACGTACTTGAAGCATAAAAACAACATTTAATGTCAGCAATTCTATAGGAAAAACCTAAGACAAAAACTCACATCAAATTAAGGTGAAACGCATGATCATCCATTTCCGTTCCCGCCCTACGTATACTCGTCGGCTTCCATCTGGTTGGAACATCTACCACTTCAATGATCTCATTGCTGTTGAAATTGTACCATACCAATTTGCCCGAACATACAAACAACACAACTTTTCGGCCATCTCCTGATTCATATAGTGCCGTGTATGTTAGCCTAGCGATGGATCGATCCATATTTTGCACCTTTGTCCAAGATCCATCGACACCATTTATTTGCACAAGCCATTTATTAGCCACCAGGTAAACGCAACACAGACACAGTTGTCCATCTAGTTCAGTTACTTTTGCTACCCACAAATTGTTCAGTATATCGTAATCGTCACCCCGTACCAATATTTCACCAAACCTATGGCTATGCAAATCATAGGTTACGATCGCATACTTCCCAGTAACTCGAGGAGGGTAATTACCATCAACTAATTTGTCTTTGATGACTGGATAATGAAGGACGCCATTAGAGGAGTAAGATCCAACCTCACTGAAAGATCCCCATGAATACGCGGCGTAAGGAAAGCCATCGAACGACTTCCAAATGTGATTTCTGCAGCTGTAAACCCAAAACCGACTGTTCTCCTTGTTCTGAGCTTTATCAATATCAATATCAATCGCGGACTCTTCGAAATTTCCGTTCTCACATTCATAATTACTAAACCTCTTTCGCATGAATTTGGCTGCACCTTTTGCCGCGCCATAATCGCAGACCACCATGATCTTATGATCATCATCATAACGATCATAGCCGAATCCATAATAGATCCAATTTTTCGGGCTCAGTGCAACCAGAGTGCCATCACTGAAAGGATCATAACCAAATCCATAATGCGTCCAAAATTCATGGAGTGGTTGTAGTGGAGCGTCCTCCACAGTGTGCGAAGCTCCGGTGAACAAGTTGTAGAGATGAAAGTAGCCGTTGGCCACTTTAACACAAGCTATCCCGGTGGACCATCCCGAAAGCAATTCATGCGGAAGGCGACCGCCCTTGGTCAAGAAGATCGGTAAGCGATGCACCGTGTAGGAAGGGAACCGCCTTATTAACACGCAATAAACCTTGTTTTCAACAAGTGAGAGGATCATAGATCCCTTATGGTGATAATACTTGGAAAAATTGGGATGGTTGACGAGAGTATACCATTGCCTACATACGCGTTTGCATACTAGAACCGATTCGAATGGGAGGAGTAGGAGAATCTGTAATACTATGTCTTCGGGGAGGGGAAAATTCATCCGATTCATCTTTTGTGATCCGCCTTTCTTCATGCTTGATTTAATTTGGAGAATTGAATGAAGAAGAAATGCTTCAACACAACGTTTGTTTAGCGGCGCAATTTTTTGGAACCCTAATGGACTTGTAGTTTAATTTCGTGAAATTAGTTTACTCAAGGTTAATTATATGTATCCTTTACGGTTAATAAGAGATTAGAAAGAAGATTGATTAATTTTGTACTTGTATCTTAATTTAATGACATATTTTTTTTTAATCTAAACATTTTTCTTATTATATATTATTTAAATTACACAAAGTTGGATAGGAGACTAGAAACTAACTGGGCTCCGATACCCTTATTCAAGGCAAAGCACAAGCGCGCTGAATCACCAACCAAAACCCTAAATTAATCAGAAGAAATAAGCTTTGAATTAGGGCTAGAGCTTTAGCTTCGTTTTTGCCTAAAACGTACACACACCATGGAAAACCTTGCAAACACCATGCTTCTCCCAACAGACCTAATGCTAGAGATTTTCTTACTACTCCCACTACAATCCATACTCACATGCAAACTTGTGTGCAAGCAATGGAATAATCTCGTCAAACATCCCATGCTCATCAAACTCTACCTTAACAAATCTACCACCTTCTTCCTCACCGGAAACACACTCAATTGCCTCTTCGGATGGGACGACGACGGCAACGATTCATTCAAGGTACGCCGCGTACCTATTGAACTGAATAAACACCGCCAAGTCTCGAGTAATTTTCCGGAACGACATGAGTTGCTTTCGAAGTCGTCAAACAAGATAGCTTGTGTTAAAACAGACGACGATTGCTTTCTTCTATACAACCTATTCACCGGAGATTCACATGTGGTGGCCAATGCCCCGTTTGGAGCATACCCCTCTGTGCTGTGGCTTTGCTATGGATTCGGCTACGATTGTTACGAAGACGATTATAAAATCGTGGTAGTATGTCCGTGGATATACTGCCACGATTTTATTGACGTGAACAAATACATTACAAAGTGTAGTCTAATCTTCGTTTACAGCGAGAGAAATCGCGGTTGGAAGTTGTTGGAAGGCTTTCGTCATGATGCATATTGTTGTTGGTCAAGATTACACCTTCAAAGGTGTTCTTCATTGGGTTGTATCTAAAGGAGGTACAAAACTAGATTTTGATGAGAACGAAAAAGTAGTTGGTGCTTTAGATATTCATAGTTATGGGTTTGTTGAAATTCCGTTGCCTCCTGTTTACTATGATGATACCTTTAGATGGAAGCCAGTATTCGAAACCCTAACTGAATTACATGGAAACTTATGTTGTTCGTATAATTTTTTATCTAACTTTGATGTGTGGGTGATGAAAGAATACGGCATACCAGAGTCTTGGACCAAGTTGTTCAGCATTCATAACTTGCGGATAAATTGCCCCTTGTATAACTTCAAATGCTCCATGCTTTATCAATGTAGAGATCATGCGAGAAAAGTAGTGGTGTTTTTGTATCATGATTCTAACACGGAGTTGTTTCAGTACAACATTGACAATGACGAGATATATCAATACGACATCAACAAGGACAACAAAGACCAGAGCGACATTGACAAGAACGTGATCGATCAGCAAGGTATCAATGATGATGGGAACGATATCAATGAGGATGAGATTGATGAGCATGATATCGAATTTCATCCTTGCATTGGTTGGCGTATATCATGAACATTTTGGATTGAGTTAAATTTGCTTGGTATGTGTCAATAACCTGTCCTCCCAATATTCTCAAGGTATCTTTATTAATCAAATATTATGATTGTGGTTTGTGGCCTTGTGGCCTTGTGGGTGATTTGTAACTTCTGTTTGAGTTTGGTAATTTGCATCCAATAGGTAAGATAGATTTCTGTTTTCTTTTTATGCATTCTGAAGTTGACAGATGATGGTTTGACAATGATCACTTCTTGAGTTTCTAGTTTTCCTTGGAAGATATGACAGGATAGGTTCCTTGTATAGCCTGATCTTCTCCTTGATCTTAGCAGTAGGCTTAGTCCTCTCTTGTGTATATAACTGAGGAGTGTTGAATAAGATAAACACACAGCATTCAAATCACCCTGTCTCGTTTCAATGTGAAGGAGAGAAAAATGGTAAAAATGAGTGTTTTTTTGGATTTCATGGTTAGACTCATTAATATTATAACCTGATGAGTAATGAACATGAAGACTTCGAATCATACGATGAGTGGTTTGAGGACTTTAATTTTCAAAGGTTGTGGAAATTCAACCATTGCCCACTCAGAAATTTCAGGCTAAAAAAGCCAAATCACCAAAGCTTCAACAACCATTGCCCGTATTTTCTTATATTAGAATACAGTTTTGTTTTTGTTGCATTGTGATTACCTATCTTAATTAATTTTATAGAGTATGAATGACTAAGATTTGAAAATTGGTGCGTTATCCCGATTTTATATCCCTATTGTCAATCATACATAGACCCAAATAAAATAGTAACATTTGAAAATCGATTAATGACCAAAAATATATAGGCAGTTTTCATTCAAATAGAATATTTATTGATTTGTTGAAGTCGTAAACGGATAATTTATTAAGTTTTACCTTATAAATGCCTCAATAATTCATGGACATGAAAACTAGCTTCTCAATTTTTCAGAATAATTAAAAATAAAAATGAGAATTTCAATAGCAAACATACTTAAATACCTTTTATGCCTTACCATTCTTAGTTTCTTACAAGACTGGTCAAACAACTTACACATATACAAAGCTAGCTCGATCGATCAATACCCATGGCATATATATATTGATAAACAGTTGACCCCATGAACATATATACTTCCCATCTGCAATAACTTTTATAGGGCCAAAAAGAAATCAATCAATTCGATCGACAAGCTCCACAAAGTGCACAAACTAAACTAAAACAACAAAACCCACACAACATAACTCTTCTTCTACATAGATCAATCTCCTTAATTGACCTTATAATAATCCATCTATTTAATAACAGATCTCTAATCAAACTCTTCTAAGAGCTTTCCAACATCAAACCTCCCATGGCACCCTTCCACAGCATCCACCACCTCTTGGAAAGTCGCAACCGTGCAAGGCAAAACAAGGCCATTCGACTGCTCAAACCCGAATTCATCATACGCCTTCTCGAGAAGAATCTTGAAGAGAGGGTGAGAGAGGAAGCTAGTTGGCACCACAAACCTCTCCTTCTCCTCCCCTACATAGATTGCGAAAAACCCGGATGGAGTACTCTTGTTGCTAGGCGACGAACACAAAACCCTATTAGATGATTTTGATTCATCAGCCTCAAGCAAAGCTTCTCGGGTTGAGCTTTGTTGATCATAGCTATGATCATAAGTTGCATTCATCGATTTCGCCTTCCTACCGAGTTTTCCTATCGAAATCATCTTTTTCCTCAACATTTTTTCTGTTGAGAGTTGATCTTTCAAGAGGAAAATAAGGAAGAGGAGAATAATTATTGTGTGTGTGTGGGTTTGTAAAAGAGTTTGGTGCATGATGGGAATGTGTAGGTAAGTTATATATATCATATGATATTGATATTGTAGGTCATTTGGTTCCACAATTGAAACAATGATTAGGGAGGGATCAACGGTTGTGGTGTTTGGCTGGCTTTTTTGTTTTTGTTCAGAAGATTTTCTCTTCTGATTGACTTTTTAGCATATAAAATATTTCTATTTCAATAAATAAATATGTGTAAAGGGTTTACCAAAACCAAATTCTTAAGCCCGTGATTTTTAAGTGATTGATTTAGTATATATTTATATATAAATAATTAAATCAGTGTTTGTATGTACGTGACAAACTGTATTTGAAAAGGACTTGGCACGTACACCACAACTATGCTATGCCTTTGATTTGTTTAATTAATCTTGGAACCGGAGTTGGTTGATGCACCTATATATTATCCTATTATGCAAGTGAGTTCTTGTTTCTTGTTGAATGATTTGTTAATTTACTTTGTATATAAAATTATATCGTCACAGCTTAATTTTCATGCATGTGATCTTTTAAACTTTGTTTTGATTCAATAGTCCTGAATTCATATCTCTAAGTTGATCTATGTGCTTCAAGTGCTACAAATGCACACTACTTTTAACTTTCACTATGTAGATTTAATTGCCCAATTGTTTAAAACTCCTTTTACATCGATCACCTATTCCCAAATATATATTATATAATTAGTCTAGTGGTTATGGTGTTAGGCTCTTTGCTCAAAGATTCAAGTTCAAATCTTATTGGTGACATGGTGGAGTCGTTTGTGCGTAGAAGGGATTTACTCTTTAACTGTGCCATATGATATATACTCGATTCGAAAGTAGAACGACACTAGCCTATATACAATATTATCCACATAGAGTCTTATGTAATCACACATTTATACTTTTACCCACTTCTCTCCGAATGGTAATTCTTTCATCTATAACTTTAAAAAAAAAAAAAGATTCCACCCAATTAGAATGATCCGTATTAAATTAATCATTTCAATTGAAAAAATTACCGATCATGTAATATACTCCACACAATTATGTGGATCGGAAGAACGTCAAAGAAAAATCATTGAGAATGAACTAAAAGCTTGACTATCTCTATTTATTTATTTATTTATTTATTTATAAGGAAAGGGATTAGGGAGGCCGCTAACAGGCTAGCGACCTCCCTAGAGCATCCTGACGGACGAGGTTCCGAAGAACCAGATCAACTGAAAGTGGGACAGAAGAGACACGACAAAACGATCTAGCAATGTAGTCCGCCATTGAGTTGCACTCCCGAGAGATATGGGCGATGCTCCAACCCCGGAAGTGGGCAAGCAGACAGTGGATATCAGCACGTAACATCTCGATCTCCCAAGGACAGCTTGACTATCTCTATAATACTCTGTAACTAATAAGTCAAGTAGGGGAATTGGGAAAAAAATAGTCATTTTAAATGTTTATATTAAAAAATCATTGATTTTTCATAGATAAAACAAGAAGTTAAATTTCTATAATTTAGGCTTTCTCCATGGAAGAATCGTAATTATCTAGGTGAGGGTGAGTAAGATAAACTTCCTTCATTTTTATTCTAAATGTGTGTTTTTTTCTATTTAAGTTCAAATTTTCGTTTTACCGTAAGTTATAAATTTTCTTACATAAAGGTTATAAAAATGGCTTAAAACATATACATC
Organism: Fallopia convolvulus; assembly: GCA_964016875.1. Classification (NCBI taxonomy): domain Eukaryota; kingdom Viridiplantae; phylum Streptophyta; class Magnoliopsida; order Caryophyllales; family Polygonaceae; genus Fallopia; species Fallopia convolvulus. The sequence goes on along the minus strand of OZ024727.1, from coordinate 51,934,129 downwards.
CCCCGTACTTGTGCAAATTTGTCAGATAGACACCTCACCTTTGGTTTAAACCTATTGAACACTTAAACTTAACAATTTGGACCTATTAAACACCTTGTCGCTGACAATCTCGTTGAGTGTAACACACGCATGTTGACATATTCCAATTTTTTGTCCAAATGTGTGCCACATAAGCTTATTTTGCCACATAAGATGCCACATAAGCCCAATCTTTAACACCATTATTTTAATAAAATCAGAAAATATAAAAAATACAAAAAAAAAATTGCACAAGTACAGGGTCTGTATATGTGCGTTTGACTTACACGTACTTCGCCACGTCAGCGATCAAGTGTTTAATAGGTCCAAATTGTTAAGTTTAAGTGTTCAATAGGTCCAAACCAAAGGTGGGGTGTCTATCTGACAAATTTACACAAATACAGGGGACTGTATATGTTTTAAGCCTTATAAAAATACAATTAAATAAGTTCACATAAATTTTTACATTCAACCAAACATATTTTTTAAATGCCCAAAATTTATAATATCCGTTAAATCAATTCTTATGAATCAAGTTTCTATGAATTAATGTACTTCTTGTATTTAATGAAATGAACACTTACGCATAATTAAATCTCTTAAATATAAAGAATATATTCTAATATTTTTTAGGTCCGTGTCAGAGATTCAAGATATTTTTCAAATTATATGACTTAGGCCTTGCTATATTTAATCATACAAATACTTTTTAGCAATAAGCATACTTAATTATCTTGAAATTTATGCTTTCATGAAAAATATACTTTTAAAAAAATGAAGTGTAGGAAGGCCTTAATTGAATTTCAAATCTTTTAGACAAACGCTTAAAGAACTTTAACATTTTATTTCACTAAACCAAATGGTTAAAAAACTTAATATTTTAACATCTTTTAATCTTGTTCAATTGATTGATCTGGTTGACAAGTACGTACGGTTATGCTAGGAATATTAGGAAAAGTATACAATAGTTAGTTATTATTTAGGGCTTTTAATATAAGTTTAGATCAAATAAAATAAAAGCATATCAACAACTCATGTCTTCTTGTACATGCTCCGATAAGTGATGGAAATTAGGCTCCGTTCGACAATGGGTAGTTGATGTAGTTGATTTGAGTCGATGGAGTTGATGGAGTTGATAGTAGTTGATATTTTGCAAAAAATATAAGGTTGGGGGAGGTACATTATGTAGTTGATGTAGTTAATTTGGGGGTAGTTGAAATTTTTTTGACATTGCCGAACGGAGCCTTAAGCAAGGAATCTGAACGTACGTCACCAAACAGATTGGCAACGCTCGACTTGTGTAAAAGGGAATCAAAAGGATTTTGGTAAGGAATCCCATCTATTTCATAATTCATAAAATCAATCTGCTTATAATGTTGTTTGATCTGCAATCAATCAGCTTCATAATTCATAAAATCCCATCTATTTCATGAATGTTACCTACGCTCAATTTTTACAATTCAATTTTTTCTTTAATTGAAAAAAAATTGAATTTAGAAATTTTGATACACATTATAATTGTGCTACTACGGCAAAAAAAAATGTTGTATTTAAATAGTTTAATTAAAGGTTGTTATTTATTTATTGGTCGAAATTATAAAAATTTATCTCTCTAGGTACAGTGCATTTGAATTTTGAATTGGTTTGGTAAGTGGCTAAGCGGATTCGAACGTGGGGCGGCTAGGTTGAAACAGATTAAAAAACACAATGTACTATATGCATTAGTTACTAACTCTCAAATGCAACTTTTTTTTTTGGTAGAATCTTAAATGCAACTTTACTTGTATCTTATCTTCAACTTTACTTGTGTGTAAACTTATCTATTTTTTTGGCCAAAAGTTCTTTTAACTTATCCACCGCTTTGCTTGTGCGTGCGAGGGAAGAAGTGGCGCGCCGCGCGGAAGAAGTGGCGCGCGCGCGGAACATGAAAGGCATTCACCAAAGCGAAAGAAGATTTTGTGGATTGGCATTTTGTCAAACAGGTTAGCTGCAGGAAAAACGTGTCCGTGCACCACAGGACGCCGCCTGTACCTTGTCCTTCAATTTGTGGAGACGACACTTGGCCATTTGTGAACTGTCACTTATCCGATATTCCCTTGACCCTACGTACTCTACCTTAATCCTACTATTAAATTGGGTTAACAACTGTGTAAATGTGTAATTAATTTGTATTTTGAGCAAGCCCATGTGTAGAGATCTACTACATCTTTGATTTGAGGTTTTAGTGGAACAGGAAAATTCATGTTGTGTGTTTGAGAGGCTGTCATGGATACCATCTTGTGATATTATTAAGCTCGTATTATATGCAAAGATCACACAAAATAATGAAGCAGCTCATATTAGACTAACGATAACAATACATCTTTGATGAAGAGTGTAGAAAAGAACTATTTTAAGAACAGTTGTGAAAACATAGTTCTCCATGAAATTAGTTGCAATCACTAGCATAAACATCTTCGAACATACTATTTATTCTATTCTTAAAAGTAACATGGCATTGTCATTTATAACTTGTCTAGATTAGTCATAGAAACATCAATGTTAGAGACGATGGATATTGCATGACCAGCAATTATAAAACATATATTCTTTGATGATGCTTAAGTCTAGTGATTGCAATTCACATCATAATTGAAGCTATTTTCTACAGCTCTAAAAATTCAGATTGTTTGTTTTCCACAATAACCCACAACGATGCAGTTATTCTCTGCATTTCTGCAAAGTTTCGTTTTTTTTCTTTTTGCAAATGGTAAGATCATTAGAAAAGAGGGAAAGGTACAACAAAACATATATCAAAACAAGGATATGTGTAAGATACAACCAAGCTCAACAAGGGCCCTAGACACATCCAATTACTCGGCAAGGCTCGTCATCATAGCACATCCTAATGTAAATGCAAATGCAAAAACAATGCAAAGCACCCAGTGCTATGTAAGAGCTAATCACGTCTAGAGGAAGGGTCACAACCCCTTATGCATCATCACAATTTTGCTTCAGCAGAACCACTTAGCAAGAGAGGACATGGGAGTTTTTATACAAACAAAACTACCCAAAAAACTAAGCCCCAGGCCAGACAAAAACAAAATAGAAACTGAGAGTTATCCAAAGTCTAGCAAGGATCTAAAAGCCCCTTATTCCAATGACACGCACGTAAAGAAGCTTAGGACCATCAATGCCAAAACTAAGGCCATGCTCCCTATTCTCTGCAATGTTTCTTTAATTTCAGTGTTGTCTTTTTTTTTTTTTGAGTTGCCTTTTGTTTTGTGTGAGAGTGCAGCATTTCACAATCAAGAAGACAAGAAGTTCTTCCGCAGCAGGTTGTGGCTTGAAAGGCATAAGCATAAAAAGATCAAAACTTCCAACACACAATAAGATCAAAAGTCTGGTTTATGACCGTCCGCTGTCCTAATCTCACCAATAGTCATTACAAGAGCAACATCCACCTCTAAAATGGTGAAAACGGGTCGCATCTCTAACAACGAACCGCCGATCCACAATCTTACTAACAGACTTTAAAAACAAATGACAATCTTCACATACCCTTAAATTCTTTATCACAATTATCTCAGATCCAGGCACAGTATTCAGAATCCCAAATGCAACTGCCAACCTTTCACTATGCACTCCAAAGTGATTAGAAACCTCTTCTTTCTTCTTATCCAATCCAAGTTCCTTGATCTCACCTTCTAACTTACCCAACATTCTGTATATTTCATCTGATTGAGGATGAGACATGTCACCTGCCAAGAACACATGATTCTTCCCCTTATGATCAACATAGCTATACCCAGGACCCTTCTTAAGCTTTCTGTCTCTCATCATCACTCTGACTCTGCTTATCCCTTCCAAATTCCCTGCATCAGTATATATATTTGCTAACAACACGTAATAACCGATATTTGCTGGTTCGATCTTAGTAGCGTTTTGAAAAGCCAATTCAGCCAGTTCAACATTCTTGTAAATTTTGCAAGCTCCCAAAAGGGCGCCCCACACAGCAGCATCAGGTTTCATTGGCATTGACTTTATAAGTTCATGAGCTTCCTTAAGACGACCCGCTCGGCCTAAAAGATCTGCAACACATGCATAATGCTCTCTCTCGGGTTCAAGGCCATAGTCTTTCTCCATTGAATAGAAATAAGCTAAGCCTTTATCGGTTAGACCAGCGTGGCTGCAAGCAGTCAAGACACTCACGAATACGGGCCCATCGGGACGAATTCCTGACATAATCATACCATCAAAGAGAGCTATGGCGACTTCTCCCTGCCCATGCATTCCATAGCCACCTATTATTGCCGTCCATGATACCAAGCCTTTGTCAGGCATTTCGTCAAACACTTTGCGAGCCTTCACCAAATTGCCACATCTAGCATGCATGTTAATCAATGCATTCTTCAGAAATGAGTTGGATTGAAACCCACAGTTTTCAATCTGCTTCTCCACTTCACAACCGACTGAGCGTGCACCGAGATACGCACAAGAAGATAAAACCCCAAGAAGTGTCACAGGATCAGGACGAACTCCTTGCTTTCCCATTCGATCATAAAGATCCAACACTTGGCTAGCCAGCCCGTTTTGTGCATAACCATTTATCATAGCATTCCAAGTGATCAAAGCTCTCTCAGGCATTTCATCGAACAGTTGGCTTGCGAACTCAACACACCCACATCTTATGTACATGGTGAGCAGAGCATTCGCCACAGCCACATCATGAACCAATCCACACCTCACACTACATCCATGTAGAGACATCCCAAGCCTTAGCTGAGACGGCATAGTACAAGCGGGTACCAAACCAACCATAGTCACGGCATCAAACCACACCCCCACAAGCCTCATCATACAGAACACCGAAACCGACTCATCAACCCTAGAATTCAGCGTGTAACCAGCAATCAACGCATTGAAACAAACTGTGGGCTGTAGTGGAACAGGACTTTCATCGAACACCTTGCGTGCACGCTCCACCATGAGGCATTTAGCATAGAGCGAGATCAGAGAAGTCTTGACAAACGTATCCTGGCAGTTGCCCGTTTTAACGACCTGAGAATGAAGCTGTTGGCCGGCGAATATCAAAGAGAGAGATGCGCAGGACTTGAGAACGAAGGGGAAGGTAAAGGCGTTGGGAGTTTGCCCTGATTTGATCATCTGGAGGTAGAGAAGTAGAGATTCCTTGTAACGGTTGGATTTCGAGAGCTCTTTCAACTGTTCGTTCCATTGAACGAAGCTTGGGTTTGCTAAAGTGGAGAAGAAGGGTTTGGATTTGAACTGATTTTGGCGGTAAACAATGTGTTTCCTGATCATAGCAGACACAAAAGAATCAAAAGCCAACACCAGCGGCAGCTTAACAATTGGAAATGAATTGAAGAAAGAAAACCTGAGTTGAAAATCTAGTTTTTTCCTTTATTTAAAAAAAAAGGAAAATTTAAGCAGGCGGGAAAGGAAAATTGCACGTATTATTTTGCCGCCCAATTTGCTTATTATATACCACCAATTGTGCAGTTTCCCGTATACTTACTTCCATTTGCCCTGCCTTCTAGGTTTCCGAAAACCTCTCGACTCTCCCGCTCTTCCCTTAGCTTGCAATGGACACCTCAAACCCTGCAGTTTTCGTTAATGGCGGTCTTCTCCGCCAATTCGTCGGCCGAAAGGTTCGTACTGTGCTTCAGGTTGTCCGATCAGAAGCCGGATCCATTGTTGGAAAATCCACCGACGACCAGCAGATCATCGTCAAGGGATCGTCTCCGATTCCTCCCAGTGGATTTGTTGAAGTTATCGGGATAGCGGACAGCAACCAGTCGATTCGCGCCGAGACCTGTACAAATTTTGGTGATTCCTTCGGTATGTTACAAATTTACAGTTTAATGTAACTTTCTTAGCCAATTATTATGATCAAATTCTTCTACCTGGTGTGTATTGATTTGCTCATTGAATAGTTTTTGTAAAATCTGCATGATCTGGATGATAAATTTGAGTAGCAACTGCTCCCGTGTTGATTTTTAAGATAGTGCCAAATCTAGGGTTTTTCCCCTTTCGGAATTGCAGTGGGGCATTAACTTGTGTATTGCGATTTGCTCGTCGGTAAACGAAAGCACTTTGTGAATTATATAGATCGAGATTACCAATTTTGGACTTTGGAACTTGCACATAGCGATTCCCTCGTCGGTAAACGAAAATACTTTGTCAACTATGAATTGTGATTACCAAATTTAAAATTTGTAACACTTCGAAATCCTGTAAATCATTTGTTCTAGGTAAAATTAGTAGTCAGTGGGCGAAAGAGCATGCTGAAACTTGTTATCTGCTTTCCTATAGTCAACCGATGTAATCCCTTATCCTCTTAAGATTCTTACATGTCTTTAAGTTTGTGCTCAGAGTTGTATATACTTTATTTTGTGATCTGTTGTATGTGCGTGTGTTTGTGTGGAGAGATTATTTCTCGTGTTATCATCTGAGAACTGATTTGATTTGCTTCATGGTTGGTTTCAGATGCATATGCCTACAACCAGCTCTGTCAATTGGCCAATGGGGAGTTCAAGCACTTGTTTATCTGAAGAATAGATAGTTAGTAATGGCTGAAATGGCAATCTAATCTTAGAGTGGCTTCATTATAGGATGTTTGTGATTCAGATTGCTTGTCACTTTGCTTTTCTATGCTAAATTTTCTTTTGCATAGAGCACTGAACCATGTGATGAAATTGAACTTGGTATATTAAGCTTCTACTTTCCTGCCTGATCATAAATACTCTTCATATTGGTCTTCTAGTCGATCTTGAATTGAGAATCCTTATGTAATTCATATTGCAGGTGTTCCGCCTGCATTGATATCTCGACTATTCTAATGTGATGTTTGATTTTTTATACATGGGAATATGAGATTGCTTAAATCGGTCCATGTAGTACTGAACTTATCTTTATAGTGAACCTGATGCAATACAATTCTCATATGAGTGGTTCCTCATTTTGTGGGATCAAACGTGCAAGCACAAGTCAATTTGAGCGAAAGGAGGGAGGAGCTGTGAAGTTAGAAACACAATCTTATCTTGCATTTTATTCCCTTCTTTACATAGTTGAAACAAAAACTCTAGATAAATTTGAAGAAATATAAACCATGCTATGATAAGTTTATCACTTTTGAAACTAGAAAGATCATTTCTTGGCGGTTTAAAAAGGATTTTATTTATGTTTATGGATGGAATCTCGTATCCATTCATGTATATAATAGATGTAATTAAGGTTATTTTGTACATATGTTTTTGAAGAGAAGAACTCTTAGGTGTTGTGTGCGATTAGAGAGAATGATAGAGGAGAGCACGGTAGATCAGCTATGTGAGGTATGGTTGTGCGACTAAATCTACTAAGTTGTTAGGAGCCACGTTTGATGTTGATGAGTTAAGGATCAATTCTATGTATTTTTTTATGAGGTAAGATTTCGGTTTACCGGTCAGACTGAGTAAACGGTGGCCAAAAAACTAGTATGAACAGGCTGAAACAAATAAAAAAATACATGTAAAAGTAAGTATAAATAACGAAAAAAGGAACTAGAACTAGTTGGGTATTGGGGAGAATGAAAGGGTAAAGAGAGCTATGCCTTAGCATTCGGGTGAAAGACGGACAAATTAGGTAAAAGTGGTCTATTGACATTGCTTCCACTGAGATGAAAGATCTTCAACAGCTTCAAAAACGTCCAAACAACCTCGTCAATCACAAACAGTTCACACCCAATCCTAGAACCAAAATTTGAAGTAGTACAAACTATGCTCAGTCATAACCATCAAAACACAAACAAAAGACAAACCAAACATAAGGGAGAACAAAACATAAGCCAAGCACACAAGGCCCACAAATGGACCAAAAAAACACAAAACAGCATAAAAACGAGAAAGCTAGATGGGCTTGAATCAAATGGGCTTTAGAGGCAAATGTCCAACATCCTTTCGAGGTTCACGAAGATAAGGAAAAGTCTTGTTTTTTTTGGAAAAGTAAGAATTAGGAAATCCCCCTTACGGAGGACGTCCTAGAGCATCTTTGCGGATGAGAGCTAAAAGCTCTGGATGATTCAGAATGGCGCCTAACGGCAAGTTGAGGCCCAACTTGGCAATTTTGTCGGCCACATCGTTACAATTTCTACCAACATGACTAATACGAACAGTATCAAAGCACTCAAGAGAGGTCGAGATGTCTGAAACAATGATATCAGAATCCCAAGGGCATTGACCCTGTTTTCGAACAACATTAATAATTGTCAGATTATTACCCTCAATTTTCAAGTTCTTAATTCCCATGATTCTAGCATACATTATTCCTTCTCTAAGGACAAGCGCTTCAAGCTTTTCCACCGAAACTTGGTCATACTTTGTTGTTGCTACATGAAGGATTTCTGCATTAGTTTCCCGTATTACAACACCAGATGACGCAGACCTATTTTAAAGCTTGGATCCATCAAAGTTTAGTTTACAGAAACCAATGGACGGTTTTTTCCAATTATGTTTTTTTATGTTTTCGACCACCCTCATTTCGGTTTAACGTCTTTGGTTCCTCTTGGAGCCATATATTGTTTCGTACTTTCCCATGCTAGCATTTATACTTTTATATATTGTGCCAAATCAAGAATGAAATTATTTGGTGGCTATTGAAAAATAAGTTTGTTACGTTGATGTCAAATCCCCCACCAGCATACTGCTAATTCTATGAAGTCTTTTGTACCCTACAACAATTCTATGAAGTCTTTTGGGTTTATTTTTTTGCAAATTGTGTGTGAGGGCATTTGTTCGAATTTTGGTTGTGGTTGTTTAGTTTTGCTATGTGGTCTATGGCTGAATCAGTAAAAAAAACCACCCATTTCTACAAGGAAAAGTATTTTGTTTTTTTTTTCTTTGACGAACAATGTATTTTATTGTTTTTTGCTTGAAGGCCAATGAATAGAAAAATAGTTATAATTTTAGTACAATTTATGGTCATATAAAATTCTTTGCATTATCTTTACGTATTTTATTCGTGGATAGTATTTTATATCCATGAATCTATATGTAATAAATGTTATTAGGATTATTTTGTATGTTTTTCGAAAATAAGAACTCTTAGGCATTGTATGCGATTAGAGAGAGCGGTAGATAGCACAAGAGATCACAAATTCACAAGCAACTATTTATGAGTTGTGGTTGGGGCCTATTTTTTCGTTGCCTACAAAATTGTTTCCAAAAGGATTAATTTTTTGTATTTCACTAACACATATTCAAATAATTATTTTATATGTAATTGAAAACTAATAAATGAAAACCAACATTTTATGGATAACCCTAACGAAACTTAAGTAAATTAAAAAACGGTCTTTCTAGAGTGTATACTAAGGGCACATTATAAGCAATGTAATTTGAAAACTAAAATCCTAAAATATAATTAATAAACATTAGGGGGAAATATTATACATATCTTATATAAAAGATTTACAAAATCTTTTCGAAATTACCCTTAGGGCACATTATAGAAAAATACATTAATATATGAGGTGAGTGAAAAAAATGAGGTTATTTTAAGCCAACACTAAAAGGGCTAGAAGTATTTTTTTTTGAAACACTTTGTTAGTAATTTTATTGTTGTTTTATTAAGATGAACTAGTTTTTTTTGGTCATATTAAGATGAACTAGTTAAATCCCCGTGATACTCACGGGATAATTTTACTAAGGATTATACAATATTATGATATTAATATAAAATTTAAAACACTTATATATAATATCGTAATAAAATTATCTAATTTTTAAAAAAATCTTTAACATAGTGCCCCATACTTTATCAACATATAGATAAAAAAAATTATATACTTGAAGTCCGGTTCTTGTTAACAGATAAAAAAAATTATTATGCATAAAATTAATATAACAAATATTAGATCAAGTTATTATCAAAATATAGATAAAAAAATTATATACTTGGATCTCAAATCTTGTTACAAGATAAAAAAAAAATATGCATAAAAAATATCAAAATATAGATCAAGCTATTATCTTATAAAAATTGGATATATAGAAAAATATTACAAATAATTATAATATTTATTATTAAAAGTGTATGATTATTTTATTCAAGGAATGCCATGTGGCACAATTTTTTCAACAGACATGGTTTCTGCTTTATAATGTACTAGGTAGATATAAATAATTAAAATATTTAAAACAATTGTTTCAATAATTATAATATCATGGAAAATGGTGGGTTTGTAGTAATATAAATATGATATCAAAATTCAATTTAAGCAAGTATTTATCAAGATTTGTAAATTTTTCTATATTTTTTTTATCAAACTTTGATTTAAGAAAAATCTTTAATATAAATGCATAAAAAGATAAAGAAAATCATTTAAATAAAATTCGATTTTTAAACATAAACAGGTAAAAGGAATTTTATTGGAAAAACTAAAGTACTATGAATAAAAATTATTTTTTAAAATATAAGGTGGGACCAAAATCAATGTGGTAACACAAAAAGATACAACTTTAATATATAGTAATAGATAAATCGTATATTCTATAAATAATTTAGTATATTAAAAATATCAATATATAGATAAGAAAATATATACTTGGATCCCAAATCTTTGTAAAAGAAAAAAAATATGCATAAAAATAATATAAAAAATATCAACATATACATCAAGTTATATAAAAATGATATGTATTATGTATAAAAAGAATAACACGAGTTATTATAATATTTATTATTAAAAAAATTGACATTATTTTATTGAAGTATTGTTACGTGGTGCATTTTTTTCAACATACATGGTTTCTGCTTTATAATGTATTAGGTAGATGTGGATAGGCATGGAACCGGGCCGGAACCGTGCTGGGCCACTAGTGGGTCGGGCCGGAGAATTCGGACGCAGGACCGGCCCGTTTGAATATCGGGCTGGGCCAGGCTCCTCTCATGCAACCCGTCAAGCTTTCCCTTGGTTGGATCGGACTATGGGTGGGGTCGATGATTATGCTTTAAAAAATGGGGAGGGGGGCGGGCTTGCTCGAAATTATTACAACTTTGATAAATACTTATCAAAGTTTGAATAATTAAGATGCCTACGTATCTCGAAAGAATCAAAGCCCGCGTAGTTCTTTACTTACCTTAACTTACTTTTTTGTTGCTCATTCGTCAAGGTCTTCGGGGGATTCTTCGTCAATTGCATCGTTCCCACAACTTTCGACAGTGGAAGAGTAGTTAGTGGTCATCCGGTCATCCCTTCGACATCGTCCTCGAGATGCACGCACCTCGTGCTCTTCTTGCGTCCTTTCCTCCGCACGATCCCAATCCTTCTTGCATATCAATGTCTTGACGGTTTGTGGATCTAGTCAGCATCTCTTCTCCGAAATAACTCTTCGACGTGCGCTAAAAATAAACTCGGATGCAATGGTAGACACATGTATAGCTAATACATCCCTAGCTATTCTAGCAAATATGGGATACTGGTCGCAATGGTTTCTCCACCACTGAAGGACATCACATTCATCGGGGAATTGATGTTCAGTGGTTAAAAAATCCATAACAATAGATTGTGTAGATGCAATAGAACCAGAACTAGAAGATGTTTGGGGTTTTTTGAAAATTAAAGGTGCAAGTTTCATAGTAGAAGAAGTAGAAGATGAAGGGAGTCAGAGAGTAGATGATGTAGATGGAATATTTAGTTTTTTTGCATATTTATCATATATAACTTAATTAATGTTGTAATGGCACTTTCAATATCAGCATGTCAAGTATACTGAACTTCTGAAATGTCCAAACAGATATAATAAAATTCTAACAAGTTTTCCAAACATTGCTTCTTCACAATAGGATCTAAAGAGAAATAAGACTTGAGACTTAGAATGTAATTTAGAATGAGATTAAGATACTATGTAGATTGCAGAATAAACGAGTAGAAGAATATGAGAGATTGAGAGTTGAGAAGATTGTGCGAAGAAAAAGAATGAAATGGAGTGGTATTTATAGAATAAGGAGGTGAATTTTCTTTTCATTATAACTAGCCGTTGCTAGTATTTTTTCTTTTTTATGAATATAGCGGTTGAACCAACAACTCTCTTATAACCATTGACCTTATCGGGTCGGGCCATGTTATTATTCCTCGACTTGGGCCCAGACGGGTTTGATCCGGCTGGCCGGGCCGGGCCATTTCGGCCCAGTTTTACGACGGCCCGCACATATGGCCATGCCTAGACGTGGATGGTAGAGATTGACAAAAATATGTGAAGGGTTGAGCCATTTGACCAACCTGATCCCAACAAAAAAAAATGTCAAATGCCTTAAAAGTGTCAAACCTTATGGTAAAAGAAACCCTAAACTTTGACTCATAGCTCGCTCCGACCCCATCTCTCTCGCTCTCTCTTATGCGTTCGTTCCTCAGCCTCGCGTCTCATCTCCAAACCCGCAGAGACGCAGTCTGTCCATTGTCGCCGGCGTCGTCGTACCTCTCCGGCTCTCCCGTCCGTCCATCGTCTTTGGCCATCGGCCTCGTGAGTCTCGTCGACTTGTCCATCTCTCCAGTTTCCAGCAAGGCCGCCGACCACTCGACCAGCAGAACAGCAGGTTCGTTCTTCTTCTTCGGTTCTTCTAAGTTCTAAATTCTAATTTGATTTCATATGTTTAATTTTAACATTTTGTGGTTGAAGTGTTGATCCGTATTCATACTTGGAGGATTAGACATTACTCTGGTGTACTTTTAAATACGATTCTTCGCAGTAGCCACTAGCTGAATGTTTGATTGGTTCATTTGGTTTGAATACTTCTTTCATTGTTTTGTGATTTACTATTTTGATTTCTGGCGGTAGTCATTAGCTGAATGTAGGTTTTAAATTTGATTTGATATGGCTTCATCAAGTTCACAGATTAATAGTATTAGTGAAAGTGTTAACATCTGTCTCAAAAGAGGCACGGGCTCCTCCTTGGAATGATGCTGAAAAAAAGAAGAAGGGAAAACTGTAACAAAAGGGGTAATTGTGCGTGGATATGTAGATCTTGTAAGGAAATAAAGCAAAGAATATAGCCTCCATGTTTATGTGTGGTTATGTAGCTATCTTTATTTGGTTTGTAAGACTGAAAATGTTGACTGCTATTTTGATGTTATGTTGTTATCTATTTATGTGTTAATTGTCATTACATAGACCACAACTCTATCAACTTAACCGTTAGAGATTTTATTATTCTAGTCAGTGATAAAAGTATAGTTAGTGTAGTTGTTGTAGAGCTTTATATAAGATTTCCACTTCGTCCAACTCCCCTAAGGTCCCTGTTTGTTTGATGCTAGCAAAGCTCTAACAATTATAAGCTTACGAATTAAGGAGACATTTGCTCATAGGAAAAGGTATTGATCCTCATAACATATTGGTACTTATTGGGTACAGAATAGATCTGCATCTCTTTGACCCTACAAAAAACATAACTGCTTCATTATTACCCCATAATGTTGACCTAGTAACATAGGTTTGATTAGTTTCAAATTATTGAGCTGTTTAAGCAGCTTAAAACTGAACTTGCTTTCTAATCCTTCACAGCGGTTTTGGGTGGCAGTGTATGATGCACTGTACCTTTACTCCTTCCGGTCTAGTCACATTTAGTAATTCATTTGGTTGATTGGCTATTCTTTGAGTGAATTTCTGTCTACTACTCTTGATATTCTGTACTGTCTGGTTCTACATTATTGCGTTTATTACCAAATGCTGTTAAATATGTGTTTCTATCAGTTCAATTCTCATCATTTCTTTTTACTTCTGTTTCCTCTCTGTTTCTTGAACCCTTTTCCCGAATATTCTGTTCCAGATATATAATCTTAGAAGCGTCACTACTATTTTGGCAAAATTTCTTTGTTTCATTGTTTACACCTGTTGAACATTGCCATCCTCTTCTTTTTCGTTCATAAGTCCTTCTCTTGCCTGTCTCTATTAGTTCTGCTATTCATTCTCATTGCAATTCCTTGGAGCCATAACTCATGGCATTGATTCATTTGAGATTCTTACCGTGCGACTCCTTCTGGCCTTTCCTTTGTTTCTCCACCTTTCCACCTCTTTGTTCTTGCTTCTTCGGATGCACATGGCTTCTTTATGCCCCCCACAGGCAGCTTGTAAGGTTCCCAGGTAGATAAGATGCCAAGGACAAGGTCTAGTGCTTCAGAATCCTCCATGGAAGAAATCCCTGAGAAGAATGCTGAGCCTGAAAGGTCCACTGAAGAGGAAGAAAAGGTGGACCTAGAGGAAGACAATGATCCTGAAGAGACGATAGAGGAAGAGGAAGTTGAGTATGAAGAAGTGGAAGAGGAGGTGGAGGAATCTGAAGAAGAGGAAGAGGTAGAAGAAGAAGAAGAAGTGGAAGAAGATTCTGAGGATGAGGATACTGTTGCAGGGAAAAGTGGTAAATTGGAAGGCCAGGGTGTAGACATGGAGATGAATGAAGTTTGCGAGGATGAAAAGAAAAAACATGCTGAGCTTCTTGCTTTACCTCCTCATGGATCAGAAGTATTCATAGGCGGTATTCCTAATGATGCTACTGAAGAGGAACTGAGAGCCTTTTGTGAGTCAGTAGGACAAGTTACCGAGGCAAGTATCCTTAATACTTCAATTTATGTATTTTGGGGAATGACTTTCTTGGTAACAAATCATGCTCATTACAGGTTAGGGTAATGAAAGGTTACAATGCAACTGAAAACAAGGGCTATGCTTTTGTGATGTTCAAAACGAAAGAGTTGGCCTCTAAAGCCATGGAGACATTGGATAATGCTGAAATGAAGGTAAATTCTGCATGGTCCTTGCTGCCTTTTATTTTTCTTCCTCTTATCAATTAATGACAATTTGACCTCCCGATGGTCAGATGTGGTAATCCAATTAGATAGTGCCTTCTGATTCTATTTATTATGCTCTGTTTATCACAATTATCTGTGGGCTTATGAGGATGGAAACTATAAAACATAACAAGATGGTTTAATGATTGCTGCAAGTTAGTTGAGAGTGATCTTTTTCCTGATCTATTGTGCATATTTCCAGGGTAAAAAGATAAAGTGCTCTTCATCCCAAGCAAAACACAAATTGTTCATAGGCAATCTCCCAAAAACATGGGGTGAAGAGGACCTGAGAAAAGTTGTGACAGAAGTTGGTCCTGGGGTCACCACAATTGAATTTTTGAAGGTTCTTTTAACAGCTTTCATCGTATCCATTTCAGTGTTTCTTCAGTTTCCCTTGTTTTCTTGCAACTCCCGTTTAATTATTTTCTAATTGCTAGTTGTACTTTCTATTTATTTCACTAATTTCAGGATCTACAAAATTCTCGCCGGAATCGTGGATTCGCTTTCGTTGAGTATTACAATCATGCCTGTGCTGACTACTCCAGACAGAAGATGTCAAGTCCAAACTTTAAGCTCGCTAATAATTCTCCAATTGTGAGCTGGGCAGATCGTAAAAATGCCGAGTCTTCTTCTACATCGCAGTCTCAGGTACTCTAGTTTTATACTCTCCAATGTTTGCGACTGTCAATCTACTTTTTGAATTGGCATCACTGAAGTAGTGGAAATGTGAGCAAACCAGTCTGGTTTTGCTGGTCTCTGGTTCATACTATATGATAATGGGAGGTTCAGTATTTATAACATATTCTTTTCATTGGTACTGTTACATTGTATAAATCATTTGGGTGAAAGCATGCAAGTAATATGCCCTATAACAAGAAAATCTTTCATATATGTATTTCAATTTGGGACTGCAGCAGGCATGCATATCTGAACCAATTTTGGAGTGTGTTTTCATTTGTTTGATTGAAGCCTGATAGAGAGTAAATCAAGAACACACAAAAATCACATTATCAAACACAAAGCACACAGATACTTGGGGAAAGCCTAGGGAATTCAGAAGAATTCTCTGGCCCAGAACCTTTCCACCAAGTCCTCCAGTTGAGAGAAACTCTACAACTGGCCAAAAGGCAAATGGCTTACAACAAGGGTAATTGTTTGGATAACTAACAACAAGGCCTAATGTATATACATACAATACTAGTTTGATAATCCTCTTAGATATATAATAGAGCATAGTTGCTGGCAGTGATACTATCACTTCCCTCTCACAGCCTAAAGGCATCTTTCTACCCACACGGTCCCCAACTTTCTAGAATAATCTGACTTGTCTCTTATATTCTTTTCTTGGCATATTTGGTATTGTAACAAAGGTACTACGACTGCACATCTCATAGTCTGTTTTGTAGTATATACTATATATACAAGGGGTATTTATATCCTGTAACTTATATTAACCATTTCACTGATGAATATTATATCTTTAAAAGTTAAAACTACTTTGTACTCTTTATATGAGGATGCATGTATAAATTTATTACTTTGGGGAGTAAGTGGTGAAGCAGCCACATCTCATCACATCTAATTTTTATCCTGTCTAAACTGTTTGCATAGAGATTGCATTTCTGTTTATGTTAGAATGACCTATGTTTGCTTTGTCTAAGTCCTGCTATTTGAGGTTAATGCATGAATGCTAGCTGTAAATATATGTATTTTTGTTTATGCATTTATTTTATGTATTTTAGTATTTGAAGGCATGCTGTTTGCAGGAATAATGCTTGTTTTTCGCCGTCTCTTTACTTTTGTTGCTTTATATGATACAGGTCAAGGCAATATATGTAAAAAATTTGCCCAAAAATATTACTCAAGAAAAGCTAATGGAGGTTTTTGGACGTCATGGGAAGATTTCTAAAGTTGCCCTTCCATCTGCAAAACCTGGACACGAAAATAGCAGATTCGGTTTTATACATTATGCTGATAGGTCAAGCACTGTCAAAGCTCTGAAATCAACCGAGAGATATGAGATTGATGGTAAGATTGGATTTCAACCCTGAAAGAGTTTGCAATTGTGCATATACATGTAATGTATATATATTCTACATGATCCTTACTTGATATTGTTATTATAGGTCAAGTGCTAGATTGCTCCATTGCAAAGCCTCAGACTGAGCAGAAGGCTCCTGTATCAAATCCACATAACCCAGGTCTAATTTCTAGCTACCTACCTCAAGCTGGGTATGGTTTCGGAGGAGGTTCATTTGGCGCTCTTGGTGCTGGATATGCTGCTCCCTTGACACAAGTATGCATTTTTTTTTTCTTTTTATAAGCAACTGCGTTCTGATACTCTTTGAATTTGAGTGTCTAATTTCCCCAATAAAAAACGAGGTCTGAGCACTGTTGATGATTGTCAGGTACTTAGTTCAGCTGCTTATGGTAGCTTATAATCTGGATAATAACATAATAAAATACAATTGTATAGTAAAACAGTAGGGCTAAAAGCAATGTTAAACGATGGGTATAATGTAATTTTATAGTGAAACAAGGCTTTGTTTGGCAATCCAATCTAAAGTGACATTTCAAGTTATAATGATGTAATTTTGTGGTAAAAAAATAGTTTACTTTTGAATGTATGGTGTAAGACTTTTGGTTGAAAAGGACATTATTTGTGTAATGTACTTATTATACCAAAATACTTTCTGAAAATAAGTATTTATAACTAAAAATATTATTCAAAATGTTTTAGTGTCAAACAAACGCTAAAATTTACTCCCTTCATCTGAACTAATATGCAAGCATGTCACTTTTGCAGCCATTCATTTATGCCCCTGGAGGGGCACCTCCTGCAATGATGCCAATGCTACTGCCTGATGGAAGGATTGGATATGTAGTGTAAGTAATTCCATACTAGCACACCAAAAACGCACTATTATTAATTTATGATATATATATATATATCCCTAATTTAGATATTTTTCAGTTCTAACATTCTATATGATCTATTTTACTAATCTCGTTTTTTTCCCTTTTTAATAGACAACAACCCGGGATGCAGCCACACATCCCCTTGCAACCGAGAGGTGGAAGGGATAGTTACAGCAGCAGCAGCAGCAGCTACAGAGGAGGATCCGGGTCCTCAGGAAAGCGTGGTGGCTCCAATGATAGGGGCCGTAGCAGATACAACCCGTACTAGGGTTTTTATTTTAATCGTCATTTTTGTTACCCAATGTTTTGTGCTGAGTGAAATCAAGTGCTAGGAACAGAAAAAGAAGCAATGTGCAAATGATGATTTGGATGTTGTGGCATCTGTAATGCATTTTTCTTCTTCTTGATATGAAGTCATACGATGGCTAGCAAGGATAAGCAATGCTGACCAGCAGTTGGCCATTTTTATATCACCAGCGATCTCAGCTTTGTTGCTTTTTATTGGTCTAGTGCAATGTCGTGATTGAAAGGACCAAATTGGGAAGATCCTAGTTTGCATTTTTTTGTCTCTAGAGTCCAAGGTTTGAAGGTAAAAATGTATGAAAGTATGATGATAGTTTGTGTCCAAGGTTGTAGTCTAAGTAGAGCAATGGATTAATCTGGTTGATGCCTTCAAACTTTGATATCAAGTCTTAAGACACGAGGTGTTAATAATGTGACTGTTAAGGTGATTATGTGATGATAGCAAGTCCTATAATGTAAAACGCACCTAGTTACATATAGAAAAGAGAAGTCTTGTAATGTAGATGTTTTGCCAAAGGCACCGTAGTTCATAAAACTTGATATTGAACTTTTATTTTGGGTCAATTGGAGTAGGCGCTGGATAGTTTACAATGTATAAACCTAGAATTAGCCAACAATAAAACTTATGTGGGATTTTTGCTTTAAAAATTCCAATTGAACAAGCGATACAGCCTTTCCAACAGTTGTAAAATTAAGAAGATCATAGACATTTAAGCAACCACTAGAGACTAGTTTTGAGTTTCATCTCATTACCCTACACTTAAAATTGTTGGAAAATAAAGCATCACTTCTAACAGCAAAAATCTCTGTTTTGGGAAAACATGTATCAAATACTATAACAGTATTGTGCTACAGAGATATATGCATGAAAAACAACATCCAACAATCGGATTTATCCCTCTTATAAGCTATTGGCCTTCTGATTAGAAGATCCAAAAATGCCAGGTAGTGCTACATACATGGGGATACCTGCTCCACATTATAAACTCTTAGAACCATTCTTATTCAGACCAAGAAGTGAAAGTTTAACAGCTGCATTTTATGTGAGCCTCCAAGAATGACAGCAAAAGCTACAAGTCTTCTTTATCTGCACAAATAAGATAACTATTCAAGTGGATTTGTCCCTAATTTCATGTTCTGCTCAAAATCATTAGATAGCCTTGAGTTGAAAGCACTCTATCACATTTGGCGTTGGCATCTCAGAGAAAGAACAACAACATCAACCCAGTGTTAACCCGCCTCAAGCGGGATCTGGGGGGCCATGATGTAAAAACATGGATGTAAAAACATGAATGTAAAAACATGAAAGTGAAATTTAAATCATGAAAGTGAAAACACGAAAGACAGTAGGTATCCAAAAACATGAAAGTGAAATTTAAATCATAAACTTTATTGCTTCAAGACCAAAATACACTTTTATTATCATGATGGCCAAAAGTTTCTAGCAACACATATACATAATCAGAGATAACAAGGGACATTCACTTTTGATTTCAAGGGCAGTACAACCACTAAATTATATGTACAAGTGGTAGGTCTGCTTTAAGGATAGTAGGTATCCAAACACACCCTAAGACATCATCTTATGTATATTATCTAAACTTTGAATGAATGATAAAATTATAATTATTAACTATAAAGGATTACCAACTTGAGTCAGAAGTTATTAAACTATTCCGCAACACAGCTCAATAGATTAGACGACCAAGTTCATATATTAGCGAATGATAAGCAAAATATGGAACAGAATCTGAAGCGGCAAAACTTAATGAAGGAATTCTGGCTGCAACAAAAGAACTCAGGCACACATGCAATTATATCAGAAGTATTTTACTAGTGTTAAGACAAAGGGTTGGACTCACTGAAGCACCATTTAACGCCCTTCAATGAAGGAAAGCGGATTCTCAGGTGGATCAATCCAAATGTTTTCAAACGGGTCTTGTTCTCCCCAATCATGACACTGCTTACAGGGATAGTATCTTTTGTCCCTCAGTGAATACGATATGCAATGTTTTCCATAGAAACGAACCTTGGAGAAGAATATACTATTCCTCATTGTTCCAGAAAGGTCAGTTCTTGAATGGGATGTGAGAAAGCTTGCAAAAAGTGTGACATCATCCAGTGACACCACTTCTTCCCACACCATGGCTGACTGAGTCAGCTTAAATATAATAGGGTTCTCACTGCAACAAGTGTATATCACCAAAATCTCTTTATTATGCTCAGCCAAGAATTTCCCCTTCCACCAATTTTTGGCTAAGAAGTTTTCAGGACACCGAGGTGGAGGCACCGCAAGAACGTTCCAAGTTAGTTCTTTTGGATCGAAAACCCCAAGCCAACCCGTAAGACTTAGACAATAAAATAACCCATTAGAGAAAGCCAACTTATTCCAAATGCTACTAACAAAAGGAAGGCGGTTCTGATAATTAGCTGTGAACCATTGTGTTGCCCCGGGATGACAAGTGCTGATAGCAACAACAGTAGGACTGATGTGCTTAACTGTGAAGACAACACAGGCGGAATCAGTAGGGGCACAAGAGAAAGCAACTATCTGATAAGGCATTTCAAACCTAGGCAGCTTAATCATTTCCCGAGTAAAAGGGTTGAAGAAGAATGAGCGGAAGGTTCTAGGTCTGTACAATAGTAGCCACCCGTCTTTTGTGTAACATACTCTTGAATCAGACAACTCCTTTAGTTCTACCGAGTATGTTTCGCGAGTAGAAGGGTTGTAAAACTCATAGAGGTTGCCAAATTTGGGGAAATACATTATCCATGGGGGCTGATTTGTCACTCGAACAGAAAGAGCGACTGTGTGCCACCTCTTGCAAACAGCAGACATGCGAATGTTGTCCTTTAAGGTTAAACTGGAAAAAATGGTTTCCAAAAGTTCAGTTGGAAGGTCTGACCAAGACTGCAGCTCTAATGGGTTGTCTTCCTTTTCCGGGTCATTGATGGGGCGATGTTGATCTCTAATAGTCTTGGCCAATCTGTACGTTATTAAAAATGGGAAAACATCTTAATAAGAAGCCATGACTGAATTTCTCTTTCAGTATTCAAATCGCTGTATCCGACCATAAAAGGCAAAAATGACCTTTTTAAGCAATCAATAAAAAAAAAAAAAAAAAAATAGAATACATTCTTTTATGCTAAAATCTGCAAGAATCCTCATAGAAAAATGACAAAAGTGGCAAACCAATCTCAGATCCAGGTGAATATTTGGAGAGCTAAACAACATAATATCTGGTTCAAATTTGATGAGCTCATCTGATGAATCCGCTAAAAGAACTAGGTGAAATAGTCCATTCAGTTGCGCCTTTCTGAGATGCTTTATGGCTTCTTTCAACCTAAATCCACAATACTTCAATATATATCTCCATAGAACTCAAAGAATGGCTTTCTGTTATGCTAAAAATGGCTTCTTTCAACCTAGTTTCACAATCCTCCAATATACATCTCCATATAACTCAGAACAAGTATATCTACAAAGTAAGCCCCAATTGATTACCTTAGAGTCTTAGACACTACTCAAAACACATTGAGCAATATCATGCGTCTAATTGATCAATTAAAAAAATACAAAATGAATGAGAAACCCCAGTAATTCATCAAGAATCTTCCAAAATTGAGCAAAATTCACCATGCAATCAAATCTATCAATATCAAATTAGCACTCAAAGCAAGTGAATTCCATATGATCCATAACAGATAACCCTGATTGATCTTAAGCAAAAATCCACCATGTAAGGTATTTAGGTTAGATTCCAATTGATATGATTTAAACTTGAACAACAGTCACGGCTTTGCATCTCCCAAAACCCTAATTTTGATCATTAAAAGCCCCCATACAATTTTACAATCAAGACATCGATTAGGGAAATGAGATGCAACCCAATTCAATTGAGGTCAAGAATAGAGAAAATAACTTACGATTTGACCTTCCTTTTCCTCTTCCCAGCCATGGTGAAAAAGTGGGTATTTTTTTTGGGCTTAGCTTTAGAGAGAGAAGCTCTTTGTATGGGCAGAGAGATATAAACTTAGAAAGCCAAAGAGAGTAATATACTTGTAGGAGCAGAGAGCTGAGTCAAGCAAAACCAAAATTCAACCCTGTGGGGGTTATTATTGTTGGCTCTTTGATGTTAAAAATTCTCAATCCATTTCTTCTTTGTTTTTTTTTTCTTCATTGATGCGCAACGAAATGAACGAATAATGATCACTTAATTAATTCAAGTTTTGCGTTTCATTCTTTTTTCAGATGGTCGCAATAAGAACTTTTTCCAAATGTGTAAAGATTGTCATATTGGTCTAATTTTTCGTTAAGTAGATTGGACAAATTGAAAACGACACACTGAAATTTCTTACAAGTGGCAAATTTCCACCCAAACACATCATCGTGTCTTCTTTTAGTGCATGAAAAATCTCAATTGATATTTTATTGAAATGAGATTCGGTAAAGTTAATAATTTTACTTTACTGATAGTCATTTAAATTTTGACCTTTTAATTGTAAATAAAAAAAATCGATGTGTTTTCTCTAGCTTTGACAAAAATCACACCCAGAGATTCAAAAACTCTCAACTTTTAATTCATAGAATTCAAAAAACCAAATTTTTATTATATTTTTTAAATATTATATAAAATCTATTTGTTTTAATTAAATGTTTCCAAGTCAGAATTATTAGAATAAAAGCAGACCCAAATCTTAAACTCTTCGACATCAGTAACGACTTTCCCCTCGTGTGTGAATAAAGCAGACCAAATCTTAGATTTTCGACATCCCAAATAAAGAACATATTATCCTGCAATTAATCATACATTAATC
Source organism: Fallopia convolvulus (assembly GCA_964016875.1). NCBI lineage: Eukaryota > Viridiplantae > Streptophyta > Magnoliopsida > Caryophyllales > Polygonaceae > Fallopia > Fallopia convolvulus. The sequence goes on along the minus strand of OZ024727.1, from coordinate 51,911,256 downwards.
TTCACAATCATCGCAGCTCTACACAGGTCCAAGCTTTAGCCTCAATGGCTTCATGTCACACTCATTATCAACTAAAAAAGGGACCAAATTACCCTCTATCATATATCCTTACATCGAAAAAATTGCACAATACATTGCTAATGAATCAAAAAACCTTAGTACAGTGTAAATCAAGAATTGAACTATGATTATCCTATATTAAAAAAGGGTCAAAAAGAAGGTGGGGGCAATTTCATCCCCAAACACGTCTCACCATCCAAACCACTCAGTAGACAGATCCTGAATTCTTGGTTACCTTAATCCAGCCATTGTAATAATGATGAGCTCAATTGTCTGCTTCCATGAGCAAAGGTCTGCTCAAACCACCACTCTTTCCTGTTTTATCATCACAAAATCCCTTGTTCAGGATCTCAATAATTAATTAACCAACTCCAAACAACACTCAATATGTATAAAAACTTCCCATTTTTTGTAAGAATAAAAACTAATTGTTTCCATCTAACCGGTATGTCTGGTACATCGAATCGCTTATTTTTTAGAAGAAAAAAGGTGACTGAAAATAGTTGAAGCTCAAGGACAAGTTAATAAGATAAACAGGACAAGTGAATATAAAAAAAATTGGAGAACTTCACCTCTTCCTTTCTAGTGGCGTAGCCTTTGTAGACGCTCGACATTCTCCTCGCCCAAGGGCTTTCGTTTGGTTCCCAAGAAAGCTCAGATCCCATCAAGACGCACCATCTCAAATTTAGGAGGGCAAAGCAAAATTCATCCTTATAGCTGTCCAACAGTTTTATTATCCTTACTTCTGCTTTCGAGTCCTCAGCTAGAATCAAGTCTTCCTCAAATTCCGCCTTTGTTTCTTGGAGGACGGTTTTGTCTTCTGATATCATTCTCAAGCTCAATACCTGAAGAGCTTCCAAAGCAGTGCTGAAAAATTCTGCTTCAGCATATGCATTGAATACATAGTGGCAGGTGCTTGGGTCTGGCTGAATCTTCCACTCATGCATTTGCTCAACAATGAGCTCGATGATGTCAATTCTTCCCTGCCAGAATTCATACAGGGAAGAGTCACCAGATTATTACTTAAAAAAATCATACAGTATAATCTTGAATGAAAAATCTCTTCTATTTCCATCAACGGCTACTGTAATTCTCAGCGCAAGTAAACCGTTACCTTTGTATAAGCTTTACTTAAAATGGTGTTGAACAATAGAACATCAGGTTGATTTCCATCTGTGATAGCTTGGTGAAGAAGATTAAGTGCTCCATCAAAGTCACTGTCATCCAATAAAATCTGGGGAATAAAAAACTGCATAAGCTAGCCATTCTAGCAAAGATATGTATAAGGTGGATGTTATGTGCATATAGCAATTTGACAGATATGGCAAAAATACATATAATCAGAAGTGAAATCTCTTGCTTATAAAATTACATATGCAATATGTTATGAATACAGTAGTATAAATTTAAGCATCACAAATGTATAAACCTAAACAAAATACTTCAAAGACCTTAATATATAAAATCTTTCAAATTTAGGGTTCTAAACCTATGTCATCAGGGCATAGTTAGAAAAACCGTTTTTAAAATATCAAAAAGATACAGAGGATATCAATTTTGCCTCACAATACAAGACGTGTATATTTGAAAACGTAATTTGGTAAATAGAGATTAGAGTCTGTTTGGTTGGAGAAAAGATTTATAAATGCACAAATTTAACATCAGACTTATTTAAGAATAGAAATTGAATAGAATACCTTTATTAGAACAGTGTAAGTCACATTTTGAGGCCAAAACCCACAGCGTATCATCATTGAGACCAAAGCGGATGCAGACTTAAAACATCTTATATAGGAGCAGCAATTGATCATGCTTTTGAAAATTTCTATAGCCATGTGATTCTGCAAAACATCAAAAACCCATAAACCAGGACCACGAGTAAAGATTAAATAAAGAAGTCAGGTTAGTAAACACTGTTGTTTAAATATCTTACCTGTTTAGCCTCAACAAGGGAATGCAACACATTGTTATAGATCTCAGTTGCAAGAGAGGCGTCTTGGATGATCAGCTGTTGCTCTGCTAGTCGTAAGTTTTGCATCAGCTCCTTTATCATACCCTCAGCTCCAAGTGCTTTCAACTGAAACAAAGGCCATACAATTCAGAATTAAAGCATGTTTAATCAAATTCTAGGTTGCAAGGAAAAAAAAAGAAAGGATGATGGCTTTACCAAATTCATTAGTGACTGCTGACTATGCTGGATCCCATTATCAAGCATATCCATTTCAATAGCTTTTATCCGTCTAGCAGCATCTACGTGTGACAACATATTCCCTTCTTCATATGGGGCATTGACATTTGCAAACAATGAAAAAAGTATTTCATATGTCTTAATATCCAGTTTGACTTTCCTTTCTTTCATCTTAGCCAGCATTCTAATAGCACATTCAGGCTGATCCTGAGAACAAAGCCATATGGAGTTCTTCAACAATTATTAGAAAGAGTGAACAATTTGGGAGACCAAATTTCACATGCTTTTCAATTCTAAAGTATAAAACAATACATGAAATCAAATCTGTTATTTACATTCCTATGTTATGTTCAGCCCTTAAGCTTGCCCCACGAGAAATATCTGAAATTGGATGCAAATAGCGATGTATTTATAAGTGGTAGATAACAGGGTTGTTAAAATCATACTAACTGCAACATCCATTGGGAGCCACAAATAAGGACAACAGAAAGAAAAAATATGGGAAATTCCTTTTGGCGCCCCTAAGTTTTTGCCTTTTTCTCTTGGTACCCAAGAAAAAAACTTATTCCTCTTGGTACCCCTAAGGTTTTGGCTTTCCCGTTGACGCCCCTCTCCGGTTCAAATTAGCCAATTTCAAGCTTACCATTATGTTCATCACCCTTAAATTAGTAGGATTTGACTATTAAAACATCAAAATTCATAACCAAACTACATCAATTTGAATTTTTAAACAATTTTGTAAACAACCCCTTAACATAGAGAATTGTTTAAAAATTCAAATTGATGTAGTTTGGTTATGAATTTAAGTGTTTTAAGAGTTAAATCCTACTAATTTAAGGGTGATGAACATAATGGTAAGCTTCAAATTAGCTAATTTGAACCGGAGAGGGGCGTCAACGGGAAAAGCCAAAACCTCAAGGGTACCAAGAGGAATAAGTTTTTTTCTTGGGCACCAAAAGGAAAAGGCAAAACCTCAGGGGCACCAAAAGGAATTTCCCAAAAAATATTGTCAAAAGTTTCTTGAACAATTTTATGTAGATCAAATAATGAAGGACTAATATTAATAGTTGCAAAAGGGAAAAGTTTATACCAGCATATAATAAGAAGAAAAAAAACTATTATCACTAAACCAGGACACTAGTAAACATAATTTCAACTTTTGCAATAGTCACCAGGCCAAATTTTCTGTAATGAATGGTCAGACAACAGATTCAAATGTCTCCACTAACGAGTCATTAAATCAACAAAGAAATAATGCATACCACTGTTTTACATGCTGCAAGAAAAGCATTATAAGGATAAGCATTTGTACATTCCGAAGATTCACTCAGCAGCAACTCAGCCAGATCAAGGTCCAACTCTCTGCTGCAGCCTACTGACAGAATCGTGAGAGTGGAATCAAAAGGCTTAATGTTTCTTTCTTGCATAAGTTTTAACTGGTAGAAACAAAAAATAAGATATAAATAAGGAGGTTTTTATTTTCACTATAAAAACCTAATACAACAAAATCAGACGAGAAAACTTACAACTTCTATGCTGCTGCTGCATCCTCTTTCCAATAAAACTGCTCTCAGGAAGCCATCAAATGTATGGCTTGAAGGTTCTAGACCAAGATTTTGCATCTATATCAAATTTGAGCCCTATAATTCAGTACTTTTCAATCAAATAATCTAAAAAAAAGAATACAGAATCATGAATTGAAATCTTAATGAAGTTTAATCTGAGATCAAGACCATAATGAAAAATAAAATGGATATTCAATCAAATAACTAGAATCTTAGTTTATGACCGGAACGTACACATGCCATTTTCAATTTTCCTATATTCTTAATTCCTCTGTAACACTCTTGTAGCAACCGATGACATTAGCAAATAGAAGATCTCTTAAACTTCTTATCGCATGGTATAGCAAAATCAGTTTTCAAAAGACATATTAGAAAGTCAATTAGAATGAGTTCCTTGGAAAACTAGAAGAAAAAAAAACTTGTATATAGCATAACGAAGCATTTGTGGACTAATACTCTGATTTAGTAGAATAGCAAGGAACGGAGACATACCTGCAAAACTAGTTGCTCAGCAAGTCTAGAATTTTTAGATCGAGCACAAGCTTGTATTACATCATTAAAAGACCATCTCAGAAACTTCATGATAGGGACTCTTCTATGCTCTTCGAGCATACTTATCCCAACAGTTTTACTATCCAACATTTCGTCATCATTCAAAGTACACTGGTGAGAATAAATTCTATCACTGCTCATTTCTACATCGTTCATGGAGATTGAAGGAACAGGATATTCATTATTGTACAGGCTATTTCCAATTTCTGATTGAATAGGAATGTCCAGCTGTCGGCAGGAAAACTTTCCCTCAGCAGTCTTACTCAAAAAGGCTTCTTCTTTGAAAGCCAAGGCAAGCATTTGTTCCATGGTTTTATAAGCATATTGCAAGTCATTCAAACTAGAAAAAGCTTGGATAAACTTTCGTAGAGAAATAATGTTCATATTATAATATTTGCCATACTCCTTCCAGATTTCGTGTACAGCAGAAAGATTTTTCTTCCAAACTGCAAGCTGAAACATATAAAAAAGAAAAGTCTAAGCAATGTGCATTAAGTCGGTGGATAAATATGAGATAGAATATCCCCTTGTGTTTCTTCGCTTCTACCATAAAGTCACACATGCAATGCAATGGGTAAGAAAAACCTAGATAGTGATTAGCAAAATGCTGCACAATAAATTATAACTGAATCTAACATATGCACTCTATTGATTCTGAAAGCCCTATTCACTGAAGAAATCAACTTGTAATCAGAATATCATACCTTCAGGAGTGCAAGGTATGTCACTTCATTTTTCCCAACCATTTGGGAATCCATTAGATCCAGACACTGATAGGCACGCTTTACATCCAACATTTTTATACACGCTAACAAAAGGCAATTGTACAAAGGGAGGAGAAAATTTGTCCGAAGTTCATCTCCTATGCACTTGACCAAAGCAAGTGCCTGAAAAAAAGATAGGCAACAAAATTGTTCATTTTTTAAGGTATGACACACAAAGAAGTTCATTAACAATACTCATTTATTCAACAGCCAGTTTACCATAGCATATAAAAACAAAATCATAAGCCGTTTCCGCTAACCAGACAATTTAATTACCTACAACAAACTAAAAGAGAGACAAAATTGATATACCAATTAGCTTATACCTCCTCAAGGTAACCAGCATTGCACAGAGACTTGATGATACGCAGATAGCACTTATCACTCACAATATTTCTTTCCTCCAAAATTTTCCATGTCTCCATGACAAACTGCAAGAAGAAATAAGGCGTTGTTTAGCGTATACATTGAAGGATAGTTGCCTTTGTCTATATGAATGATTACCTATAACAGATTGTTACCAGTCTTGTATAATAAAGAAACTAAGAAAGCAAATGTCATCATCACACTCTATAGAAAAAGATCCAAAAAAGACAATTAAATTAAAGCATCATTTTAATTATGGAACTTCTCACAATTAGTCTTATAGAACTCAATTTAAAAAAAAACATACATTTCCTTACCATTGGATCAGGTTTCCTTGCACAGTGTGCAAGAATATAAGCAAAATCATCGATGCATAATTCATGATGCCCAAAGCTATCATTTGAAAGGAGATCTGACGCTTTGCTTCTATCACCAAGTTGAAGAGCATGTACAATTTTAATTGCCAAAGGGTTGGCAAATGACACCCTTCTAGAAACAGCACCAGCTACAAAACAAATTTTTAAAAAAGAATGTCAACAGTCCATTTAAGCTAGTTGAGATTTAGGATGGTAAGGGATAGCAACAGGACAAATAACAAACATATTCAACTAACCACTAGGTATAATCAAAGATTACTATTATTTTAAACGAACTAGCTTCATAGGGCTATTAGCTAGAGTAACATGAGACATCAAGAAAAAGAGTGATTGTGGAAATGCCTTTTACCTTCTGAGCTACCATTATTGTGAAAAGACTCGAGTTTGTTAGCCACATTATTCAGTACCTGTAGAACAATTGAATGGCATCTTAGCTTAGAGATAATTCTAAAGTTTAACATAAGAAGAAACCAGTCTGGTGCTACAATACCTACAAATTCACCAGCAGGTACATAATTTTCTCAATATCATCCAGAGTTTAAGTCATTTGACTACTGTTTCACATAAGCATCCCAGCACAATACAAAATAGGATTATGTTGAGCAGGACCTGGGGTTTATAGAGATGTATCCTAAATTTAAAAAGGAAAAGATATGGCCCAAATTTTAACATTGCACCACACTCTTCTTCATTGGCAATAACAAAAGAATTGTTAAGAAAGGGAAGCAATACACACCCGTCCATTGTGAAGTGGTCTGAGAATTAAAGCCCCAATAGAACGACACTTGAACCTGTAGAATCAGTGGAGGCACCAACTCAGCAGCAAGAATAAACTACAAAAGCTTTTGAGTTTTTAGATATAAAAAAAAAAAGAGTGTTACAGAGATCCATTACGCATTGTAGAGCATATCAGGTTATGATCGGAAGGGAAGAGAAAGCCCCCAAGGTTGAGGGAAATTGCAAATCCACTGCACTGTTATTTTTCCAGGCTGAAGATTTCGCTCCCAAATACCAATCCAGTTGCTGAGTGGCTAAGATACCGATGCTTTAAAACAACAAATTTCCTCCCCAATTTCAGACTTAAAGATTAGGGCTTTCAAGTTGCTGGTGGCTGGTGCTCGTGAGGACGACAGAGCCGGCTATGGTTGACAAGCAATATGCAAGAGAAGTCAGTCGGGCGAAGAGAAAAAAAGAAACGGAATGTAATCTCAGAGCGTAAAAATTAATTATATTTCATGTTTTTTTTTTTGCCAAAAATAAAGCAATGCTTAAAATGTGTTATTTCAGTTGTTGACTTGTTGGGCCACAATGTATATTTTTTTACCCCTTTCTAAATGTAATGTATATTTGTGTATAACCAGCCGTTAAATAATAACACTTGTAAAAAAATCACTCGTAAAATGCTTAATTATTTAAACATATCTGTTAAATGTATTTTTGTTATAGAGGACCATCTTTTCGTCCGTTCCATTTCATTTCACATTAAATCATGTTCTTTTACGATTTTGCCTCCCTTTTATTTTAAGAAATTGCAATATTTATTAGGTGAATCCATATTCTTTTACCAGCTTCATCCTCATTTCTATTCAACCCAACCTTTATTTTCCATTTTCATAAGAGAAGACGATTCGAGCTCTATGTCATGTTCCCAAGAGATTAACAAGTAAAAGGAAGAGATTAAGGAAGAAAAGAGATTAAGGGAGAGAGATTAGGGAGAGGTTGAAGATTGAGTTCAGAGAGAGATAGATGGTAAAGAAAGTAATTTGGTTATTCATTCATGGATAACAGTATCCGAGTACAAAGCATGCCTCTTATAGGCCTTTAGTCCTAATTATACAATTAACCATATATTCCTCAATTATTACAATCATGGCATTACTCCCCCCTTTTAGAATCTTGTCCTCAAGATTCAAATGCCTAAATTTATTGAGTACAAATCTGCAGCTCCATATGACAATTTTTTTTGCCATGTGTGATCAAGGAAGCAAACCCAATATGGTCATATGGAAGCAAACCAGCACCATCAAAGAAAACCACAGATTGCATCAACTTGACATTATGTAAAAAAAAATCAACATTCTCCTTTTGAGCTTTTGGAAGGTTGAGTTTTGCTTCATTTGACCAATGAACACGCAGTTTAAATTCCCATAAAGATGCATAGAAGCTTGACTTGGCACACAGCAGCTGCAACTTTTCCACTGAACTAGCTTCTAATGATACTTCAACATCAATGACACAATTGCTTAACACTTTTGTTCCAACAATTCAGTGTATGAGCACACATCAGCAGTCAGCACAATTTTCCCAAACCTCAAAGTCTTCAACAGATTAGTTCATACGCAAATGACCCAGCAAAAACCCATTTGAGCAATTCAATTGTAATCGACCCTCCGGGATCCCATTGCATTCTTTGGTCAACAACAACACCGAAATCGAAAATCTCGATCTCATTAGTCAAGAGTGACAAACCCCTTTCACCATCACTACATACCATCAGACATAGTACATTAAGGCTATTAACAGGTTCTAGCAATCCATTCTTGATTGTTGTTTGATCCCCATTCCAAAACAAGACAGAAATTGATAAAGGAAAGATTGACAAACACTTGCTCGGAATTCCAGTATCCCATTGTTGTTTTTCAAATCTCAAACAAACAGAGCAACCATCAATGCCACAACAAGGTTTCTTCTCATCAAAAATTGAAAATCCCAGTTTGAAAGAGAAATTTGTACCTCCTTTGAATTCATGCCTCCAAGAAGAACAATTTAAGCTGGATTTCTGGCGGAATTCCTTCAGCGACGTCCCAAGAATTATGTGTTCTTGCCAATCTAAATCACCCCTCGGTTGTGAATTGGCTTTTCGATTGGAACTTGAATCTGATTTCTCCTGTGTTCCCGAAATAATTCCAAGATTCGACGTAGCTCCAAAATTCGAATCTGCCTTTTTGTTATTTGGCATTCCATCGAACACCTTATAGGCTTTTGGAATTTTCAGCCAGATTTCAATCCGATTGTCCACAAAAATGCTTCGGTTGCTCAACTCTTGTGAGGAATCCAAAGAAAAGACACTCGAACCTACTCCATTTGACTGATTTTGATCACGCTTTTGCTCCACCTTTGTCGTCGTTCCTGATTCTCGTGAATGTTGACTTTGTAACTCAACGGTGTCTTCTTGGTTCGAGTTCGCAGAAGACCCCTTAACAACGAGTTCTTGGCTTGAAGATCCGATTTGCCTCAAATTCCCATTGCACGACGGAATTCGACCCATATCTAGCGCAGTCGATGTCAACACTCCATTTTCGGGCAAACTCGATTTCTTTAATTCCATTTTGAGACTAGGTCTTTGATTGACAATTTCTGGAATTTCAAGAGAAGGTGAGGCTGGTTCACATCTCGTGTTACGATTGGCCTCCGAGAATGAAAAATCAAGAATTTCATGACTCTGGGTTCCCGCATTTGCCATTCCACTACCTGGATTTCCTGAACTCGTTTGAATTAGCGCACCTTTCCACCATTTGGTTTGAGTAATCGATCGAAGGAGGCATCCCCATTGAAACCCTCAACCAACTGATCTTCTCATCCAAGCTTAATTTGGTCCATACTTGATCGTAATTCACGATCTCTGTACCCAGTCGCTTCAAACCTTCATCTGAATCCCCTAAAGCGTTGCGGGGAAGTCTAACAAATCTCAAAGCCGCCTCTGGAGAAAAATCTGACAAAGGCATTCCCCTAGCAACTCGAATTTCGTTGAGATTTTGATAGAACTCGCGGTCGAATTCTTGCATTTGAAGCCTAAATTCCTGCCATGAATTCAATTGGGAAGCTTCTGCCATATCTAGCTCTGATACCAATTGGTCATGTTCCCAAGAGATTAACAAGTAAAAGGAAGAGATTAAGGAAGAAAAGAGATTAAGGGAGAGAGATTAGGGAGAGGTTGAAGATTGAGTTCAGAGAGATCTAACCTACTTGTAAATTTGTATCTTTTGTCATTCAATGCATTGCTTTTTAGCATTCAATTATCCTATTGCCTTTATATTATACACACTTGACCTTTGTCTTATGATCTTCCCCGCTTAATATTACTTAATTCCTATTCACCTTATTAGCATATTTAATAGGATTTTAAAGTGTATATATATAAAAAAAATAATAATATGATATTTTATTAAAATATTATATCATAGTCTTTTTGTCTTCCACCCTTAATATAATCCTTTTATTTTTATAATTTAAAGTTTAATTCATATTAATAAAATAGTATAACACTAATTGAATGTCAATTATGAGTACATGTGGTAGTTATATGTGAAAAATATATACAACTTCAAGAACTTTATTGGTGGAATATAATATTTGTAAAAACTAAGTACGAAAACACGCAAATAAAAATTTAAACATAATTATTGACCCGTGTAAACGCACGGGCATATATTTCTAGTAGATGGTAAAGAAAGTAATTTGGTTATTCATTCATGGATAACAGTATCCGAGTACAAAGCATGCCTCTTATAGGCCTTTAGTCCTAATTATACAATTAACCCTATATTCCTCAATTATTACAATCATGGCACTCTAGGCAAGAACAACAATAGAAGCGAGAGAAGACAAAAGTATTAGATCTCGATTTGATTCGGAGTAACAAAGGTAAGCTTCCATGCATTGGCAAGATGATCTCCCTTTTGACTCAAAATCCTAACTCCATTGAAGTGAAGTGGAGAAGACGGAGTTGATAGGATTTTTGGAAAACACGAAGGAAGACGAAAGTGATAGGGTTTTTGGCAAAGACGAAGGCGTTAGGGTTTTTCTGAGTTCAAAGTGGAATTTGAAGGGGAAGGTATTAGCTTTTGGGACCACAAGTCCATTTCTGGTAATCTTCTAGAACCACACAAGTCTATTTCAAGTAAGCTACATTATTAAAAAAAAAATATGTGCACACATGGATGATTCTAAACGTTACAGTTTTGTAGTCCATCTCTCTATTCCTTTTTATTTCAGGTTTTGGGACCTTAGTCCATTTCTTTCTATTAATCTTATGTTTGAAGCTTTTCAATTCAGATTATTGATTGTTGATTGATGATTGATGATTAGTGAGTAGTTCTTTTTGTGGTCTATATCTGAAGCTTTTGTGCCTTTTAGGTTATGTTTGAAGTTTTTCAATTCTTTTATGTGTTTCATAAATATATGTTTTTAAAGCTATAATGGCTCCAAGCTTATATGATCAATCAGATATCAATGATTCAGAAATAGAGAAATATGTGCTTAAGCCATACAAGAAACTTGAACAAGGGAAAATGAAGTATTGAGTTCTTAAATGGCCGAATACATGAATAGGTCCCTGAACTTTAACAATTTTGACAATCATGTACCTGTACTTTTCGGGTTTCAGATAGGTCCCTGGACTATACATTTTTTTGTCATTTAAACCCAAATCACATGAGATCCAGATGTGTGCAATTCACTCGCGCTGACATGTAAAATTATTTTGCCACCTTAGTGCCACATAGGTGCCATGTGATGCCACCTAGATAAATTTATTAAAATTATTAATGTTTTAATAAAAGAAATATATATAATTTTTTTTTCTTTTTTTCCTTTTTTTTCTTCCTCTAGTCTTCTTCCTCTAGTGAATCTAGACCGAATGACTCGGGCACGCCGGCCTCGATCGGTTTTCTTCACCGTCGTCCGTCTTTCCGTCCTGAGACTCGGGAATGACGGAATCGATCGGTCTTCTTCACCGCCGTCCGTCTTTCCATCCTGAGAATCGAGGACGACGGGCTCGATCGGTCTTCTTCACCGTCGTTCGTCTTTCCATCCTGAGAATCAGGAACGACGGACTCGGTCTTCTTCACCGCCGCCCGTCTTTCCGTCCTGAGAATTGGAAACGAAGGACTCGGTCTTCTTCACCGCCGTCCGTCTTTCCGTCCTGAGATTCTTCTCCGCCCTCTGGCAAACCGTCGGACTCGGAAGTCGGAATATGTTCTTCACCGCCGACGATTCTTCTTCGCTTTCCGCCTCAGATCTGGGATCTGGTCATCCGCCTCAGGCCAAGATCGATACCGATCGTCGATCCCTCTCCCTTGCCTGCCATTGTTGCCTGAGCTTATAGATCGAGATGAATGAGAAGGAGGAGAGGAGGAAGTCAGATTTGGAAAAAAAAATAGAAAAAAAAAGGAAAAAGTAAAAAGTCCGATCCTCTCATTTTGATTTTTTTTTACAATATCTTTTATTTTTTTTAGTGATAGATTATTAAAAGAAAAAAGAAAAAGTCAACATAAGTGGACTATTTTTTTTACGCGCAGTTACGAGTGTCACATACACGCGTTTTGCCACTTCACAATTTTGTGCTTAAATGACAAAAAAATGTATAGTATAAGGATCTATCTGAAACCCGAAAAGTACAGGGACATGGTTGTCAAAATTGTCAAAGTTCAGGGACCTATTTATGTATTCGGCCGTTCTTAAATCAAATGGAACCTTGAGGTGTCCATTTTGTCCCAGCAAGAAGTTCCAAGAGTACGAATTCAAGGATCTCGTGCAACATGCATCAAGAGTAGCAAAGGATTCTACTAAAAGAAGGGCAAAACAAAGGACTAAACATCTTATTTTGAAAAGATACATAGAGAAACATATGCTCATTGACTTTGATAGGCTCAACTTGTTGTTGAAAAAGAGTTGTATTGTTGGCCTTGAGTGGGGTTTCGGGTTTAGGTCGACCCAACATATCATAAAGAAATAATACTTATTAATAAAAATATGGGTCTGGTCAATCCAAAAAGCTTTAGGTTTAAAGCTAATCGGGTTCGAATCTTTCTATGACCCTCAATTTTTAGGTTGAATTTCAACCTACAAATTTCGGGCGATTCAAATCGGGTTGAATGTTTGACAAGTTTAACATCTAACAACTTATTAAGTATTCCACCAAAGCATATATGACAATTAAACTAATCAAAGATTTGCATAATCGGAAGGAGCATAAGGCGTAAAGAGTTCTTGGAAGAACCACTTCTTCCTTCTTGGGTTTACTCCCATATCTTTGCAAATCTCATCGTTGCAATGAATTTGCAAGGACACGCTTACGCACGACCTTTTGTAGTTGCCCTTGCCCACGTAGCTTTGCATGCATTTTTGCCATTCTAAAGTCTCCTTCTCCATCTGTGTTACACTCGGTAGCTTGAACTTGCCTGCAACGAGGCTCGCCACCCACTTGCTTCTTATCTCGGTTGTGAAGAGTATCGATGGGCTGTCGTTATATCCTAGTATCGCCAATTGTGGAATCCTTGGATGTATACATTCCCTTCGATCAATTGTACATAAATACATATATAAGGATATAAGTTAGAAAAATCGATATACTAAACATATGTCAAATGTAATACGTACCATTTACCATCAAATATATCCTATAAACCATGTGTCGGCTTATTGACATTTCGATCACATGTGTATAGTAAGGGTGTGTTTAGATTGCATCAGATAATGTATTATCATGTAGTGCATACGGAGTAATATATAGTCGATCTGATCAAATTAAAATACTAGCACTTGGATTTTGGAATACATATAATTTACTATTCTTCTCCTAGTACTATATATAATCAAAGGTAACAAATTTTGACAAGATTTAAGTCAAATTAAGGATTTATCCATTACCTGTAAAAAGGAGTAGAGGAGTGGAAGATAAGGTGTCGAATGGTAGGAGAGAGGAAGATGTTGGTAAGTTTTTGTTCACTCTTGTACCCAGTTGCAAATATCACAATGTCTGTGGTGTGCAATGCAATGCCGTCGAGCAGGAGCCCCTCTTTGCAAAATCGAAAATCGGAGGCCTGTTTTAAAATGAGGCTTCCTTCCTCCACTCTGCGGAAGAAATCGGCGGGCATGATTGTGAACATGCAAGATGAGATCTGTCTCAAGAAGTCGTGGCTTGGGACTATGTCGTACTTCTGTAATGGGTATATCCATTTTAGATATATCTCCATTATTTTCGAGAACGTCCATAGCTGAGTTCACATCCAAAATTTACATCCAATTAGTCACATTGCTGACAAATAAATTGATATCCATGCCATAGTATTTTTTTGGTGATTAAACTAAAACCAAATGGAATAATGACCAATTACAAAATAAGAATATTTACGAACTTTTTTTCATATAGCTTATAGTTAACTTGCAGTCTTGCACTGTTCATGAAAGTCGATCAAATCAGAGACTTTTAAGTACTAACTTGCGAATTTTATTTGTAAGACGATATGTAGGTTTGTTTTTCTCGGATCTATGGACTTGTACATAGGCCATTATAATTATAATAGAAAAGGAAATATTCGAACTTACAATCTAATGATCTAATGATCCTTGATAATATCATACCAGCTAAACAAGCAAGCCCTTGATAAATTTTTTTCTAATTTTGGATATACCTATTGATGACAAATAGAAGCGGTATGTGGCGCTATGCATAGACTCATTCAACCAAATTCTTCCTACCTATACTTATTGACTATTGACTATCCTTTGTATTATTCTACATATGACTACCAGGAGTACCAGCTACTACTAATATATATACCATGCATTAATGAAGTGGGTGGTAGAACCCCTTTGTAAACGTTATAGTTGAAAATGATAGTGTATCGGAACTTTCATATTCAAATCTGACGCAAATTTGAAACGTACAAAACATAATCAAATGAATTGAATCTGCATATAAGATACATTAATTAATTTCTTACTAAAAGTGTAGATACGTTTAAAATTTGTTATTGAGTGTACACGTATCTATCACTCAAGAGTAATCAAAGTGAGATACGTACCAAAAGTGAGATAAGAAGGGTTAGGAAGCGGGAGAAGAAAGATTGAGCAGGCTTGGGGATCATTAACTCCGAAAATCGATTCAGGAAACTCAAGTTCTTCGCATGCAATTCTTCAGGAACCAGCCAATGCACCTTCTTGTATATTAGCGTACATGGCTGCTCCACACCTCCTCAAATTAAATACAAACGTACAACATAACTAATACATTAATTAATTATATATATGTACTAAGCAATACTATAGAATGTGCCATCAGTATTTTCAAACTATTGAACAATCAACAATGCATGTGTACCTTAAATTTATGGGTTGTAAAGTGAATACTACCAACCTAGCTTGTATATTAAAACTAATCATTAAAATCTATATAACTTCTCGTCCCAAATAACTACGTAACGCTCCACCAAAATTTAATAAATTATATCCTTCATAAAATATATTCGGTGCATTAATTAATTAAATATTAATTGTACATATCAAATCACACTACTTGTTATATACTCCGTAATATATAAATTAAATGTGATTTACAAGAATATTGTCTTATCTAAGTTTGCTTTTGTCACTATTTCCTCTCAAACTCTTCACCCTTTCCTTACAATCATAAAACGGCAGTCAAGGAATAAAAAGATCATTGAATGAGAGTACTATACTTAATTACCATTTTGGGTCGCAATCTGAGCAGAGAGATCAACGGCCGATTTCTGAAATCCGACGACGGTGACACGCTTCCGACGAGTGACTTCACTAGCAAGGCAAGCTCCCATGGCCGCATAATCCATGGAGTGCAACACTTTCCCATCAAACACCTCCGGCCCCCCCAATTTCGGAAACTCCGGCACATTCACCACGCCACTATACTTGCCAATGCATAGTATCACAAAATCAAATTGTAACGCCTACACAATAATCATTAATTCAAATCAATTCAATACGTACCACATATCTATCATATTAGCCCAATAAAGTTCCATCCTAAAACAAATTGACAATAAAAGGAGTAATCCACTAAGTTATATACTAGTTCAATTTAATCTTAACTTTCAAATGTATGAATTAATATAAACTCCCTCTCAATATATATATATACCTCCATTTTGAGAGATAAGCTACTCGTATCTTGAACTAGAACGTGCCATTTTGCAACACGAGAAAAGGGCTCCCAAGACTCGTTTTCGAGATCTCCTTCGTAATCGATGGAAACGACTTTGGAGTGGAGCTTGATGAAGGGGAGGAGGTTGAAATGTTGAGCATAAGAGTTGATGTAGTCCAACACTTGGTCGTGGCGAGGGAAGTCGCCTTGGACCGAAGACGGCCATGGGAAATCGGAGAATTGGTAGTAGCTCTTTGGAGTTTGAAGCTTGGTGGTAGCTATGGCTTGTGAAGCCCAAACTCCACCAATGCTTCCTTTTGCCTCAAAGACCACTGGATTGAAGCCCTTCTCTACCAAGTGTTTGCATGCTAACAAGCCGCTTATTCCGCCTCCTAAGATTGCTATCTTTTTTGACATTGTAAGAATGAAATTTGGTTGATTTTAGCAAAATTAATGCACGCAAGGTAGTTTATGTAGAGTGAGTGTAGTGTGGATGTGGTCCAGAATTGATCGAGAGTTGTGACAACTGATTCGATTGACATTTAGCTGGATTCAGTTTCAAAGAGCATATATTTAATGTTTGTATGTAGTTAATGAGAATATTGGTAGGAGCTAGGCTGTTGCGTGCATGGGATGAATTTAATGAATTGGTCTAGCTGATTTCTAATCAACCATTTGAGGAAACATATATTTATTTATACTACTTTGAACTATATTACTACTATCCTTGACGTTTTTTGAAATATAATTGTCCTACCAAGTATTTTGAGTAAAAACCTTCAATTTTATGCCAACATGCAATTTGAGGGAAGAGTTGGATTCAGACTCTTCACTTTTCTGTGAGAAATGAGGCATTTAATTGTGAATTTTTGGGAATAATTTTCCCCAATTGTAAAAGAAGTATTTTCAAATGGTGCTATATACGTAAATGAAATGTATTCAATTATAAGTGCGTGGTGAGCATATATATTATCCTATCGATACACTAGACTTGGTCCCCGTTGCACCTATTCTTGCCAAAAACACTATTATATACATCATAATAAATCTACTTCTAAAATTACAAAACAACTTGCAGTTAGTAATATAAATTGGACCAGGATGATTATAAAGTAAGTGGTAGAGGTATACTACTCCATCAATAGGAAAGCATACAAATTGTGTACAGATGAAAATTCCTTGCTAATTTGTACACAAGTATTCCTTCATACAACAGATAAATTGAAATCAAATCAAGGTAGACATCAAAATCATGTCCCAAGGAATAAAAAAAAATTCTATGCTCACAAGTAACTACAAGTTTCTTTTGGGCCAATGGAATGGGCTTATTAATTCAAGCCTTTTGAGTACCCCTTAGCTTTTACGGGCTTCTTCTGATGGGCCTTGGGCCTTTTGGGCTTCATCATCAAAATGGTACTAATTCTCTCCAATTGAAGGAGCACCTCGGACATTGAAGGCCTTCTCTTAGGGTCATTCTCAAGGCATTGTTGTACTAATCGGGCCAGCTTATGGGCTCCTTCTGGAGGATACTCTGTCATCCTTTTGTCTATAATCTTCTTGAGCTTGGCCCGGTTGTGAAGAATGGGCTTGTATAAATCCACCAAGCTGTGTTGCAATGACGGCCTTTTCGGGTCAAAGGCCCGCATCCCGGTCAATATCTCGAGTAATACCACTCCAAACCCGTACACGTCACTCTTTACGTAGAGGTGACCTACTCAAATTCCAAGATGGGAAATATATAGTTGTTATTAGCAAATAACATAAAATAATAATTTTTATCGATTAATTGGTAAATCATAAAGTAAAACCATTACATTAATTTAAATTTAAAAATATTATCAAAACAAAATGAAATTTAATTTGAGAAAAATAGTACTGTAGTTGAGACCCACTAACTTGAAATAAACTAAATCCGGTTGACCTAAAACCCGAAATCCCATGGATTGACCAATTTAGTAGATAAAAATAATATTTTATTAATTAACCTGTTTGTCAATATGACCCATTTGAAAATCCGTAACGACCTAACCAAATTGACACATAACCTATAATAATTCGAACCCGAAATTGCCTAACCCGATCTGATTGACAAAACCAAAACCAACTATTTTAATTTTAAAAAAGCATAATATTGTGACATTATACATAAGGCTGCTACGAGGCTAAAACAATAGAAAGAATAGAATAAAAATATAAATTTTCAATGACGCCAACATTTTGCGATATTCTAGAAAGCTATAAGATGATTGATAATTTGTAAATATAAATCAAGTATATAAAATACGGTCTTGGTCAACATGTATATAAATCAAGTATCACTCCATATTTTAAAATAAAACAAAAAGAGAGAATAAAAATCAAAGTCAAAAGTCAACACGCAATAGTAACTCACCGGTTGCAATGTACTCGGGAGCTGCGTACCCGTACGTCCCCACAGCCTGTGTAGTCACATGCGAGCTACCATTCGAAGGACCCATTCTTGCTAACCCAAAATCCGATAGCTTTGCCCCATAATTCTGATTAATTAATCACACTACTAAACATTAGCAAATTCCACACTTAATCATGCATTATATCATTTGTTTCACTAATCGATCACAAACCTCATCCAACAAGATGTTGGAAGCCTTGAAGTCTCGGTAAATGACCGTATTCTCAGAAGTGTGCAAGAAATCAAGACCTCGCGCCGCGTCCATTGCTATCTTCATCCTTGTCCCCCATGGAAGCGGTTCACTATGCTCTACACAATCACAATCAATTATATCATCTTCTAAACCATAATTAATTTGGATTAATTATGACTATATATCCAATTATGATGCTTACTGCTGAACAATTGACTTTCCAAGCTCCCCTTCTGCAAGTACTCGTACACCAGGAACAAATCCTCCTCCTCCGCGCAATACCCAACTAACTTAACCAGATTCGGATGCATGAATTTCCCTAGGAAATTAACCTCCGTCTGTATAATTAACCACACAAACCAAATTAATCTCATCCCTAATAACAACAACAACAACAACAACATTGACCCATTGCAATTTTCGAGAAATCTAAGGGGTCAAGATGGGAAGACTCGTCGTGACTTGACGCATAGGGGAGCGTCCAACAGAACACAGAAATGATCACCTTCCATTCTTTGATCCCTTGAGAGCTATCAGGACTAGATTTCTTGACAGCAACGGCCATTCCGAAGCCATATTTTGTAGGCGCCAACGTAGTTTCATCGATCCAGCCTTTGAAAACCCGGCCGAAACCGCCTTCTCCCAGCATCGTAACCGGTTTAAAATTCTTGGTGGCGCTCTTCAGCTCCGCACGAGTGAAGACCTTGAGATTCGGAGTCACGATTTCTCCGACTCCTGATCCATTAGTGGTCTCCCTTTTTGCTGCTTCATCGCGAGCTTGACCTGGTCAAACTCACAAATTCAAATGAATATCAAGTAAACTGAAACAGCCAAAACAATTATAAGAAGAAGGATGGAACAACTATGTACCTGTGATTGTTGTTAGTTTATCACTAGTTGGTATGGTGGTGGAGGAGGAGAGATGATTAACAGACGAAGAACGTAAGCAGTTTCCCATTATGATCGATCCACACACACAAGAAAAAGCCCTCTTGTCTTTGCTTCCTTTGTTGCTATACAAGTATATATGTGTAGTGTGAAATGGTGAATTTGAGGAAACACAGAGGAAAGAGAAGAGAAAGTGTTGATATGGAAATTATTGGAAATGGTCCTGAATTGATATATGGAGGAGGAGGAGGGATGTGTTGACTCTTGACTCTGCCGATTAATCAATATGGATTTATTCTGCAGTTACGTGGAGAATTTGATTCAAGTAAACACCTACGAATCCCTAAATCGGTGTACAAGATTTTTGAATGTTTAGTCAAGTGGTTAAAGAGGTTAAGATTTTATGCTACTATTATAAATCCACCCTTTTGAATTGTTCAGCAACTTGAGCCACACAGCTAACGTATGTTTTGGGGCGTTATAAATGGAGTTCTTGACTTTTTCCTTTCACTCACCCAACTTATGTTTTATGGAGTACGGAGTACTTATTACCTTAATAAATATAGTATATCAGAACCCATATGAACTCGAGGAATCAATATTGATTTATGATGTTAATCAATACATTAGAGTATGAAATCATAGTTGTACAATGTATAATAATTTAGACTAACATTCGACCAAAAAAATAATTTAGTCTAGCAGCAAAGAAAAAAATTGTACGTGTCCGACCAAAAATAAGATCAAATAGATTTTATGCTACCACTAATTCGACTATTGCAACTACTTCTGTGATTGTTTAGTAATGAATCAGCATTTCTACCAAAAAAATTAATACAACTAGTACTCTTTTGTACTTTTTGTAATTGTTATTGGGTGGGATTGTGGAATTGTATTTTTATGTTTGTTTGAACTTTGAATGAAGCTATCAGGCATTTTGAAACCGACCAATTAGATAAATTTAAATACTTACACTTGCTACTTTTTTTTTGGTGGAAATACTTACACTTGCTACTTGCTAGGTAGTAGTTATACGTATTACGTACGTACTCGATCGTATAAATGTCATATGCGTTCATGTTATTACTTTCAATAGTGTTATTACTTACTTAACTAGCGTAGTCTTAAAATTATTAATTAGATTTTATAAGAAAAATAATCATTTTACTAACTGATTTAATACATTGATCTTTCACAAATATTTATTCAGTATTATAAATAAATTCTTTTTATCAATAGAAAAAGAGGTGACTAAATACCTAAATCTCTTATATAATAAAAAAAATAGTTTAAAAAATCGATTGAAAAGGTTTGATCAATAAAAAGATTTGATTCAAACTACATATTTTTATAGTTTGAACCATAAATTATCGCTATTGGTAATTCTAGTATAAATTATAGCTATTGGTAAAAACACATTTGCATAAAGAATCATTAAAATATGAAAGCAAAAGATTTTATAGTTTGAACCAAATCTTCACTTTTATAAAACGATTTTTCTAAGGGCATAGGTTAAGCTATAGCAAGATTTTATAAATTTGTATTTATTTTTGATTAATTAGTTTTTGCAAAAGGGTTTATTAATGTAATAACTGCGGTTTTTAAGGATATTTTTGAATTTTTCTCGGATATCCTTTTAGCCTCTTTGACCGTTTTAACGCTTAATCCAATATTTTTGTCGGAATTTAAATCCTAGAAAATTCTTGATGATATCCTAAAATCACAAAGAAATGATTTTATGGACCGGTGTGAATTCTAGGATTTTTTAGTGGAAAAAGAATATTTATTGGATAAGCCGTCTTTTTAATTATGTACTGTAAAGGATTTAAAATACGAAACGGAAGCCTTAAAAATTGAAGGTAGCAAGATAAAATCATAGAAAATTGGTTTTATTGGTCTACATAATTTACGGGACGTTTTGTATTTAGTAAATTTTTCCATCCGAGGTACATAATTTTACCGCTTTAACGTGAGTCCCGTTCCGAGACGAATTTTGGATTTTAAAACCTATCTCTTTCTTTACTTAATTAGGAAGGGATCAAAAGATAGATTGCTGAATTTGGAATTGAAAACAGAGGAGGATCGAGACAGAAGAGTTCGAGAGCTATAGAGAGCGAACGACGACGGACTCGGTGTTTCCGCCCCCGTCCACCTCTCCATCCTCCACCTTCCACCCCTTCTTCTTCCTCTATGTTGGGCTGCTGCTGTAAAACCAAACCATGAGAGAATCGGGTCGGAACGCTGGCTCGAGAAGAAGTAAAGTCCATCACGCCGGTCACTTTCTAGCCTCGCCAAGCGACGTCGCCGACGATCGGTAGCTTGTCCGACCACCATCCACCGCAAGGGCTGCCGCCGGGCAATACCCGACCACCCTCAGGCTCGGGGACCGAGCCACTATCGAGCCAAACGAGTCATGGGCTCGAGTGAAGGTATATACGATCGAAATTAATTAGCGGGTTGATTACGGAGCCACCGTAAGGGCCTTTCGGTTCCGCTTTGCAAATTAAATTTATGGTTTTTATAATCTTGACGTTGATACGGTCCCACAGGTTCAAACCGCTCGAGAAACGGACGTCAGGATCTTCAGTTATAGCGAATACAAGTTTCGGATACTGATTGGCACGTAAAGGACTTCGGTTAATTACTCGGGATTCGTTGTTAATCCGTTTGATCCGAGATTTGGTAACCTTTAAGAACTGTTGCTAATGAACAATTTTTATTTAGAAAATTGTTTCAAAAGTGAAGCGGATAATTAGTTATAATTCCGCCAAGATGGCTCCTTAAAGCATGATAACTAAGGATTTATTATATATCGATATTCGGAAATTAAATCGTTTATCGATTAGGAAGTTGTAGGAGTTGAGAATAAAACTAAGAAGTGTTTCTGTGAGCTTGTTGCTGAGAAATCCTTTTGTTATATTTGTCAGAAGGATGATAAAGATTACTGTTGGAATTGCTAAAGACGTTGAGCACGCCTTCTAAGGCAAGTGGACGATTCTCTCTTGCGTTATGGTTATTAATGAGGAATTGAATTCCATTTGATCCTCATGTTGGGAATAATTTATATGTTGAATAAAGTTTGATAGGTTGTTATTTTGTTAGAAATAACGACCATGTCGTTATTGCAGTTTTTGCGCTAGAACTAGATTTAGGTCCGTTATGTATATGTTGTCTCATACTAAGACATTGTTGTGAAGTAGAGTAGATTAAGGATAGATGATCATGGATGAAACATGCCCTCTGATCTCGGTTGTTGGCCGAATCTCAATTGTTGGTCGAGCTCATTTAAGGATCATGGATGAAATAGGCCCTCTAATCTCGGTTGTTGGCCGAACTACGCAAAAATTATTAAATGGTGCGAGTGCACAGTTTGAAAGTAATGAAAGATTGGTGCGTTAGGCACATTAATGTACCAAAATGGTTAGTCCATTTGATAACCAATCTTGCTCCTGATTAAGAATGATCCTTAATCAAACTTTGATTAAGTTAAGCACTTTAGTCGTTGAAGACGATGGTGAAGGTTGAGTGGTTAGTATAAGTTTCCATTAATCGTTTATGCTTCTTAAAGAAACCACAAGCGGTGGTGTTCTCTCTCTTGATTATGCGAATCTCCTTCTTATTCTCAATAAGACTGCTAACTTTTGGATCATAATCCGAGTCTAATCGGATTTGGATGCCAATATGTTTAGTTGCAACCATAAGAACCAAGTTAGTTTCTCCGCTTGCTTAGTCTTTCATTAGACTAACCCGTCCATCTTCTTTTCTTTTATATGGTCGGCTGGTGTCCACCGTTGGTATACGACACATCAGGTACTTCTTGGAAGTTGATTCAAGAGGCAGATTCAGAGGTTTGAAGCTCCAGAAGTTGAAGAAAGGTTTCCAATGGCTATACTTGAGTGAAGATCATGGTTGAACTACTTCAAAGCGAAGCTGAGTTTCAGAAATAAGAACTCAAGGAAGACTTGATGAAGATTTTGTTTATAAAGAAGGTTGTTCTATTTATTTACTAATTCTTTTTAAGTTTGTATAAGACCTTTTATTCTCTTTTCCGCTGTAAAGTTTTACTTAATTTTGTAGGTTTTAAATGGTTTCATTTACCTTATTTTTAGTTTGTTTAATCAGTTTAAAGCCTTAGGTAACTTCGGTTTAGTCTTAATCGGGGTTACTGGCGGTAATACCTCCAGGGTAGGAAGGAGGTGTTACAATTAATTTCCTAATAGGGTTTTAGTTTCCTCTAATAATATGCTTAACTTATGCTTTAAGAGTATATGCAGTCGTTGCCCAAATTTTGGGCTAAAGAGAGAAAATTTTTTGCTTTTCATTTTTTGATATATAAATTTACTCTTGTATGATACATGTCTTCATGTCAATGAATGCCCAAAGTTCATCTTGGTCATCACTATAACCAGGTTTTTGTTCTCTCTCCTAAAAAAGTACATTTTCTCCCTATATTTAATAATTGTTTAATGTTTTTATGGCTTGATGACCAAAACTTGAGCAACGGCTGCCAATGATCTATGGACATAGGTTAGAAAAACCGTTTATATAAAAAAAAAAATCGAAAAAAAAATCTTTAAGATTACAATTTATAAAGGTGAATGGGGACGACTTTTTCATCCGCCGAGTAGTTGCCTTGTTTTACCCAACTCCATGCCCCCCACCAACCACATTAGGGGTGTGTTTGTTGGGTACCAAAAACTAGTTGGAGTTTTCCAACCAGTTGCAGAAATTCGTATAAACGTTGTTTGTTTGACACATAAAAACTAGCAACTAGTTGTAAAACTAGTTTTTTAACAAAGCTAGTTTTAAAGCTTTTGCACTAGTTTTTAGTAGTTTTTCGAATTAAAAAATAATTATTTTCTAAATAAGAATAACTCTATAATAAAAAGAAATTTTAAATTATTAATTACTACAATAAACTAGATGAACACTACCAAACGGTGTTTATATATATTTTTAAAACTTCAACTACTTCTACAACTAGTTTTACAACTTTAGCTAGTTTTACAACTCTAACTAGTTTTTTTGATGACTTAACAAACATAGCGTATGAAAGATCAACATCAATGATACGACGAGTGTTTCGGGAAAATGAAGAAAAGACAAATGCAAAAACGTGGAAAATTTACCAAATTAATAATGCCAAAGTAAGTGCAATGCTTTAAGAAACCATCGCCTAATGATGAATTACTCAACTTGTAACTTGTTACTAAAAATTCTCACCACAAAATAGCTCGATCTAATTGAGAATAACTAAATGGCTTCTACAGTCAAATTATTCCTAACATGCATCATTAGGGATAAAAAAACATAAAACTACCAATTATACGGAGTATATTTGTAGTTGTTTGTACAAAACTAACTACCACATACATACATGGATCATACCTAACTCAAGTCATAATCCATAAGTAACTTTAAGCTATGACTAATTCGAAATCCCACGAATATTTAGCCTAATTACTATACCGAAAAAATATTAATGGCCAATCATACTCAGATTAAAATTCAACGAATATTTTTTACATTTTAATAATAAAATACTATAACATTCAAAATAAATGTTACAGTTTTTTAAAAGTAATAGTTCGGGTTAACCTAATGGGTTTCAGGTTTCAATTCAATCGGGTTCGGATTAACCTAATGGATTTCAGGTTTCAATTCAATCGGGTTCGCGTCTTTCTATAGTCCATTAATTTTCAATTCAGGTTTCAACCCTAAAATTTTCGAATGTTCGAGTCGGATTATCGGGTTGAGTTTTAACAACTATAATAACAAGTATTTGCATAGCAGATGTATTTAGGATTTGACACTCTGACTAGATCAAAATGCATAAATTCGATCGGCTGGGATATGTTCATTTTCAAATCCCCTTTTCCCTTCAAAATGTCCCTTGAGATTTTTCATAAAGACAATTGAATAAGAAGCTAATTAATCATGACATAAAATACATAATCCATCTAATCATAATAGATGGAAAATTGAAGAAAGGAACTGAGTCAAACACTTTTGTAAAGTTAACTTTGGTAGCATATCTATGCATGATATGGTGCGTACCATAGTGCTTAAGTCATGCCAAGGCATAAATCATACTCCGTAATTAATATTGTGTCTAATCGGGCGGTTTGGGATAAAAGCTGTATGTGAGATATCAATAAGGCCAGAAAGAATGGTTTTAGTACATCTTTGAGATGATCTTATAGAGCATGTTGTAGTAGGATATTAGGCGAAAGTCTTTGATATAAGTTGGGTTGTTGAGCTTAAAGGATAGAAAAAGAATAGTAGTATGGTTAAACCCAGCAGTAATCCTCTATTCCAAAATCTTGTTTCACTTTAGTGTTCCAATTAACTATATAAATATTAAAATAATGTTAAATTTTTTTTAAAAACTATATTTGTATTTAAAAAAACTATAGGTATATGTGTTCAAATTTTTAACTTAAAATTCATATTATACAATTTTAAAAAAATAAAAGGGTAATATTTTGTATGAAAATCATTCTCTTAATTATTAAAAATTTTATAATAAGATTTTTAAGATAAATTTTTTTATACATATTCATATAGACGTTTATAATAGAAATATAATTTTTAAAAAAATTTTAACATTAATTTAATATTTATATAACTAATTGTAACATGGAAGTGGAACACAATTATGAAATAGAGGATTAGCGCTGGGTTAAACCTGCTTTAATTGAGAGAGTAATTCTAAGTAACACATATGACGACTAAGCCCTAAAATTGGATAGGCTTTTTGGAAGAGGTTAGTGAGATTTGTAACCATTTGGGCACTATTTTATGAGGGTCGATGGAGAAGAAAACCGACTCAATCTCAATCCTACCCATTTTCACACAATCTCAGTCACTATAATACTTGTATTGGTTTTCTTTGCGATCTGGATTTCTTACTTTATAGGCAAGTTGATCATCGACTTCATCTTCTTCTCAAATCTCTAAACTTCGTTTCATGAACTCTTGTACTGTAACATTCGGGTTCGTTTTTCTTTTTAGGTAAAAAAAAATAAAAATAATAATAAATAAATAAATAAAATGAGTTTCTTATTTTACAAGAAAACGAGTTTTCTTGACCCGCAAGTAACCTCGAATACAAGACTTCATCCTTAGATTTGTTAGACTTATCAGTACGCTTATCTCTTATATTTATGGACAAATTAAGTTAACTCCGCGTTGAATTATCGTAACCAAATTCCAATCTTTGATCCTGCTTTTAATAATATCTTTAACTAAATATATTTTTTCTACTAAATATCTTAACTAGATTACAACTATATCTATCTTTAAACCAAACTACATATACAAAACCCTGATTTTATTCTCGCGATACCAATATGTGAACTTTCCCCGTCAAATTGATCTTCTTTCCAAACACGTCCCCGACGATCGAACATTAATCTTCCCAAGCCCACATCATCGGCGTTAGATCTGGTGCTTCCGGGCTGCAGAACGCAAGTGAGAGTGCTTCCGGTCCTCGTCCTCGTTGCCACCGTCGTCCGTTCGGCAGACGAGTTAATTATGATTCCTATCAACGTTGCCGAACCACCTTGTCAACAAGTCGTCCCGGTCGAATCTGAGGCGTGGGTAAGTGTCGATGTTCCTCTAATTGTCTCCCTCGACTTCTGGCTTGTTTTGGTTGGAAGCTCGGTCTGGTTTTCATTTGTCTGTCGGGTTTGGTCGGGCGCTAGTGTGGGTCGGAATCGGGCAGACCAGTGGAAGGTCGCCGACGGTAACCCGTTGGTGCTCGCTCGTGGCCGCTGGCGTGGACTGACCGGGGAGCGAGTCCGGCTCCGACTCCATCTTGCGGGTGAGCGTTGTCGTCGGGTTTGTATAAGCTTATAGGTGAATTTAGTAGTAACCAGTTGATCAAGTAGTAAACTTTCGGTTTATTGGGTTTAGATCAGGAAGTTGCTGTTGTGTACGCTTAGATAGTGTTGATTTAGTAGGGAATTGGGTCTCCATTGTTGGCTTGCTCTTGTTTACCGAGGGGTACAGTAGGCAGAGGAGGGAGTCGTAGTTGACTATCTTCACTTTGGTTTAAATTCAAATTTTATGTAATATTGTTTTGTTAATTAGTTTGATTAGGAGTAGTTGTACGGAAAGTGCATGCTAGTTAGTGTACTAGCACATGGGTAGTTATGAGTGATCAGGTTGTTTAATAAATTATGGGGGATAAGAGGGTTAAAATTAATCTTTTCTCTGGGATCTTGTCTAGTATTGGACTTCATTAGAAAATTTGGTTTTCGGTTTAGTATTCATACTCGTTAATTGTGATGTTTTAGGGAACCATTTTTGCTTGGATCGTTAAACCTTCCTTGTTGTGAGATGCTCTCCCCCTTTAAGGTAAGTCGTTTTTCGACTTGCTCGGTTCTTCTCTATCCTGTTAGATTGCGTACCGTTATTGTAGGGCGGGTTTTGGGAACTAGTTCCGAATACCTTTTAAATTGTTTTGAACTTCTTGATTGCTGTGTGCGTAAAATGGTTTTGAACGTATTTTATCGGAAGGATATTTATGGAACGTTTTCTCTGTGTTGGTACCGTTTCCGACACGGCCCATCGTAGCTGGCGTTGAGGAAGAGTTGGCTACGTTGACCCGTGTGACTGGGAAACCGTGCCCCTTCAAAACGAAAATTATTATCTGTGTGTTTTTGGCAAGTGCTCCAGTGGAGGCTTAGCCGGGGGTTTAGAAGGGAGATTGTGAAGTGGAGTGAGAGGGCCTGCCTCTGCACTCGGCGCGGTGATGAGCGCCTTGGAAGTCGGATTGTGGAAAAGGAGGAATTACTTTGTTATGAGATTGTGATTGTGAATGCATATGTGGTTCTGTGTGACTGATTATAACTAATTTAGGTATTGGCATGTAGAGTTATGATTGCGATTGTGGATTTGTATGCTGACTTTAGAAGTGTTTTCGAACGTTTTACAATTTCCGTATTCTCTCTAGCTTGGTAGATTAGACGTTGACCCTTCGGGGAATATTTTTTTTAGTTCCAGGAATGAACCAGGGAGCCGTGCAGGAACCGAGGCCAGATGGCGGGCCGGAGCGGTAAAGAGCGCGTGTCATAGTGGGATGGGTTTTACGCTAGTTCATTTATGATAGTTAGGTTGTTGATTTTATTATTGATTAGATGAAGTCAGTATTATGTTTCATTTATTATTTTGATTGATTAGTTCAGTATTAGTAAGCGTTGTGTCGTATTTGAATGTTTATATTTTTTGGGAATTCATGCATATCTATGTTTTCTAAGTTTTACTAAATAAAAGGTTGGATGTTTTATTTTGTTTTCTCGTCGTGCCCGCGTTGCAAGATCCTAAAGTGTAGTTGTCAACCTAATTAAATAGTACCTAGTAAGGTCTATTACTAAGTAGCGTCCCGTCGGAAGTCGGGGTGTTACATGTACGTACCTCTAAAATTCATCCATTTATTTCTCTTTATCCTAAAATAACTTAATAAATTGATCACAATGAATGTACTCCATTTATTATCTCTCAGATGTCAATGATCAATATGGCTGTAATCGAACCGAGTCGAGTCGAGCTTTGAGTTGCTTAAGCTCGACTCAGTTAAAAATAGACGAGCTCGGCTCGAACGCGAGCTTGGTTCGAGCTTAAAGTCTTGTTTGAGCTTGGTTCATTTAAATGTTTACCGAACTTTGAGTTGCTCAAGCTCAGTTTATTTATCTTTCGAGCCTTAAAATTGTGCTCAAGTTCGATTCATTTACAAACCAGGCCGAACATGATCAAGATTTAACCGAGCCGAATATCGAATTTCTACGAACAGCTATGTTCATTTACAGCCTAATGATCAAACCTACGAATTTTTGTAAGGTATGCAAACAACTTCACATAATTTTTTTTTTGTCATGTGCGCTACTTTCTTTATATAGGGGTGTAATTAGATACATATTTATGTTTCCTTATATGGGGCTGTTTCTGCTGACCCCCGGAGGTTCATAGGGTTTCTAGGATTCAGAAAATAAAGTTGGTACAGTACTTACTGAATGTACTTAAAAAGTGTCAAATGATGTCATCTTATTCTATCTTCAATATGTGTCAACAACTCGACATACAATAACAACTCAATACATATAATCTTCTTTAAGAAGGAATAAACCATAGAAACCAAACATTATATGAAAAAGTTTAACATGTTCCTTTTCTATCATTCTGCAACGAAAGAACTGATTTGGCAAAGGAAAATGCCCCATTTTTTAAAAGAAATAATCCAACATCTATAATCTATAATACATATATAATTTTGTGTACATGCCCCACATTTAATACACTTAATGATAATTTCTAATTATTTTTTTCACCTTTAATATAATTTGTACTAAATACATAAATGTATGTACATAATCACATTCATTGCCACATTTATTACACATAATATTTATTTTTATGAATACTTATTATTTTTAATAAATAAAATAATTCTACATAGTTTAGCGGTAAAGAATTTTTTAAACCACCTATAGATCATGGTTCTTGCTAGATAACACACTCTTAGTTTTTTAATTGTTGATATAGTATGTCGTATTACCATATACATTGTCAATTACACTATTACATAATAAGGTAGATCCTTTTATTCACATTTAGTTTTAAGGCTTAATTATAATTGGTATATACTATTATATATCATCCTTTCTTGGCAATTGTTATTTTGTTGCATGTATTTTATTTAATTGAAATACTTTTACTATTTTAATCTTTAGTATATTATATTTTAGGCACCATTATGTATAGTCAATTACAATATTACACTATTATATAATAAAATAAATTGTTTTAGATTCACCTTAATTTTTATTTTTTAAATTTACAACATTAAAATGATATGTACTAGGTGAATGTATTAAATTTATGAAAAACATCTCAATCATATTATGTTGGTTTTATTATATGTCAATATGAAATTTTGGCTCAATGGCTGAAGCTTTGACAATTATATTGGAGGTTTAAAGTTCGAGTCTTCAAATAATCACTTTGGATTACTTTTTTACCACAATCAAAAGACCCCATACAAAATACTAAATTCAATTTAGATTTGATATTAAAAATACGTGAATGATATAAAAGAATTTTATTATGTTGATAGTTGCACATAAGTGTATGAAAAATGATATATGATTTTGATAATTAATTAATTATACATCAATTCATTTGATTAATTTAGTTATAAGGTGAGTCATATTTTTGAAACGTTTATAGAAAAAATTATAGTTTTTATTAAACATATGAGCTAAGTTGTATTGAAAAAACACATAGAGCAAGGTAAATTAATGTGTTAACTAATATATAAATTTGTTTAAGTATACACCAATCTATTTGATTACATATTGTTATAAGATGATCCAAATTCTTTCAAACAATGAAAACGACTTTGCTATATTTTTTTAAATTCAATACAGTCTTATTAGATACAAGAGTGCATTAAAAAAATTAGATGAATCTCTTTGTATTTAGCCTACACTTGCTAAAGGATCAAATTCAATTTTAGATGGGTGGATATTAAGAGAATGTCAAATGATACAATAAGGCTATATATAATAGACTAAATCATTCATAAAAAAAAAACTAAATAGATTTATTATACCCCTATCGTGAATTTTAATGGTAAAATTTTGAAAGCATTACTAGACTAATCCAAATCACTAAAGCTATAATCTTACAACATGTAAAGTTATATAGCATCAAAACCAAATAAATATTTTTTTTATTGATGTCTTGAAATATTTTAAATCCTTTTGTTTAAAGTTGGAGGATTTGCGCAATAATTGTCCTATCTTAATTTAAAAAGTTAATTTTGCAACATTTGACATCAACATTGATAGAATGCATAATATTAGGAAACAATTATATTATTGTTAGGCCATATATTGTATATTCCTTGATTATCGTTCTGTTGATATCTTCCATGTACACTATATATATCTATCAATATAATGAAGGAACCCCAAGGGTATTGAATCCATTCTCTCACATGGTATCAGATTAATCTACGCTCCTCTCAAAAACACATAATTTCTTTCTTCTCTTCACTCAATGTCGACTACCGGCAACTCCGATCCTCCTGTTATCACCCCACCGGTCACCACTCCCACCGGTGACCAATCCGGCGCTACCCTTTCCCAAACACAACTGGCCTCAAACCATGATAGAATGCATAATATTAGGAAACAGTTATATTATTGTTAGGCCATATCTTGTATATTCCTTGATTATCGTTCTGTTGATATCTTCCATGTACACTATATATATCTATCAATATAATGAAGGAACCCCAAGGGTATTGAATCCATTCTCTCACAAACATTTGATATTACACATTAAATTATGAACCTTTGATATTAGATACAAAACACAACATCCGACAAACTGTTGGCATTACAGCTGACCAAACATAATATAGAATTTAATTTCCACCTTTTTCTTTCTCACTATATACGTCTTATTAATGTATGAACGCATCACAATTTCATCCACTATGAAGTGAAAAATATAGAAGACAAGCATGAGATTGCAAAAAATATTAATCGAATCGAAACACGAATTGAGATGGAGGAGAGTGAATGTGAAAATGTAAGACATGAAGGTTTTTGGTGGATGGTAATTAGGTTTGCACAAAATAATTTTTTTAAAGTTCAAATTTCAATGATTTTTATTAAATTAATTATTTTTCTTATTGTTATTTGTATTATTTTTGTAAATGTGTACAAACATATATGTATTTTAAATATTAAAATATAAATTTTGCCCCGTCCAACAGACGGGCTTAATTTGGCTAGTTATATGGAAAAGTTATACTCTTTTTTGTTTTAATTTAATATGATTAAAGGGTGAGATAATTATGAATCATCACCCAATCTTGCATTAAACCACTCATTAATCACAGAAAACGTCTAATGGCCAATTTTCAATGACTTTAAATTAAACGTGCGATTCAATGTAAATTAGTCCAATTTACGGGCGTTTTCTGTAATTAATAAAAACCCCGAACTCTTTTCTCTCCCATTTCTCGCCCGATCTCTGTGCTTGCATCTGAGAATTCATTCACATGTCCGCCGCAAATCGCTCAAGACTCATCTGCTAATCATCAGAAATCCACTCACTCTTCTTAGATCCTCCCTCTGTACGTGCAGACGATGAAAAAGGCACGCCGTTTGACCTCTCTCATCTTCCTCTCCATTCTCAAATTCACCACCAGTTTGATTTCCCTGGATCCTGCCTTACCCGATCCCAATCCCCTCCCAATTTCCCCACTCCCAATTCACTCGTAAGTTCTCTGCCCTAATTTTCCCCCCAATTTTGTTTCTGTTTCAATATCGCGTTGAATTCTCAAATTTGATTGATTAGTTTCAATTTTGACAGAAACAACAATAATACTGTGATTGTTGTGTCGTGGGATGGATCTATGTCTCTTGCGGAGCTGGATTCGAAGAGGATTCATTGGACTTACAAATCAGGAGTCCCAATCTATTCATCCTATCAAGCTGAGGACAATGTTGATACTTATATAGATGTTGGCCTTGATTGGCAACTCTATATCCATGACAGGACTAAAGGAATTACCAAGGTAAACAATCTCTCTTCTTTTTCAAAGTGTTGTGTGAAATAAGGGCGATTTGCAAGAATGAAAATACTGATTAGGCATTTGATAGTATGATTGTCCCCAAATTCAGTTCCAAGGATACAAGCTTATATGAATTTAGTGATATTCAGCTTAGTTTATCAGTATTTGACAATTTGCTTATAGCTTTCCTCTTGCAAGATTGCAATCTTCATTCAATCTTGTTCATTTCTTGCATGTTAAGAGGATGATTTGAAGTCAACACAAACAAACCCGACCGATTACTGATTGGTGGTACCCTTTTTGTGCATAATTAGTTAAGTATTATACAGCAAAGAAAATGCAATGGTCAAAATTTAAGTCCAGTCACTTTGAGCAAGAACTTTTGGTTGAGGCAAACTTCATAATTCATCATTGTTCTGGAGTGTGGGGATAATAAAGTGGTAGAATGGAAATAAGATTTAAAAGAGTA
This sequence comes from Fallopia convolvulus, assembly GCA_964016875.1. Lineage (NCBI taxonomy): Eukaryota > Viridiplantae > Streptophyta > Magnoliopsida > Caryophyllales > Polygonaceae > Fallopia > Fallopia convolvulus. The sequence continues at coordinate 51,877,911 of OZ024727.1, read as the reverse complement.
CCTGATGCAAAATTTAGAAACTAAAGTTTTGAAATTTTCAAGTATTACATTTACATCACATTTTGATTTTCCATCATGTTGCTCTACTCCTAAGAGGCAAGCTAAGGGGCGAAAAAAGAATGACAGGACAACACTAATAAATGTCACTCCCTGACGAACAAAAAATTCAAGAACTGTCACATATGAATTTGAGATGAAATCGGGGACATTTAGGAATTCACATACAAATTCAAGCTTCAAAATTTTTAACTAGTGTAACTGAACATTGAAAGACCGTGCAATTTGGGAGAAGGGAAGCATAGACAGATGCTCCGTAATAAATTTGTTTAATGAACTTAGGGGTAATTTCGGTAATCGGTATGGTGCTTCAGTATGTAATTTAATCGTTTTTTATTTGAATGAATACGTTGCAGTTAAAAAATATTTCAATGTCATACATTTCGATTTCCCTTTTGTTTTATTTCATGTCATTGACCCTTAAAATATGCCTTTTTTTTTCATTTCGAATGTGTTTCAGAGGCTTAAAACAAGTGTCAGAGATCTTGTGAGTAGTACTCCCATGTCTGTGAATGGTACAACGATAATAGGACAAATGACAACTACTGTAAGTGTACTTGATGCAAAGACAGGTACATTGGTTCAGACTTTTTCTCCTACACAAATAGGGTTTGATGCGAAGAACTCGATCTCATTAGGAAAATCAGTTAAAAAGTTATTGGAGCCCGGTAATTCTGTTCAAGAACCAGCTGAACTGGTTTATATCACAAGAACAGATTATGCATTCATGGCTTACTCTGAATCCAGGAGTGTATTATGGAATTTCATGTATTCTGACGTCATAGCTGAATTCTCTTATGGATCAGACATTTCTTGTTCCAAAACCTTCTTTAGCACACAACAAAGTGTTGTTTTAGAGGATAAGGCTGAAACCAGTATACCAACGTCTTGCCAGAGAAACGTCATGATTTACCGTATTCGTGACCGTGGTCATTCTGATCATCTTTCCTTGGTTGGCTCTGTTGATCGCACGTCATATTCTTTAGTAGGAGATAAGGAGCTTGTTCCATACTCTGCTGAGCATTCAGACATGCAACTAAGCATTCCTATTAGTGGGGTTAAGAACGAGCTGCAGGACTTGTCGCCTTTTGAAAGTATTGCAATGACTGCTATAGCTTTACCCGTTGCTGAACTTAACAACGGGGACGCTTATTTAAGGCAACATTCATGGCCAGCATCTTTATTGTTTGGTCTCTTCCTTATGCTCATAGTAGGTTTTGCTATATATTACTCTGTGTTCATAACATCAAAAAAGCAGGACAAAGACTTAAAGTTGAAACCTTCGGCCCCAAAGAAGAAGAGGACAAAAAAAGCAACCGTCAACAAGAACAATAGCCAGATTGATAAACATGAGGGAAGTAGCGGTGAAATTGAAGGATCATCTAGTACACTTGCATACCGAAACATGAGTGTAACTGGTTTAGGTGGTGGCTATGCGGAGGGGCGACAGATTGGAAAGTTGTACATTTCTAATAAAGAGATTGCAAAGGGAAGCAATGGGACAATTGTGCTGGAGGGTGTTTATGATAGTCGTCCTGTAGCTGTTAAACGCCTTGTGCAAACCCATCATGACGTGGCACTAAAAGAAATTCAAAATCTTATTGCTTCAGATCAGCATCCTAATATTGTGCGTTGGTATGGAATGGAATTTGATGCTGATTTTGTATATCTCTCTCTTGAGCGTTGTACTTGTAATTTGAATGATTTCATATCCCTCCATTCGCAACCACATAAGAGTTCTCTAGATACAGATTATCAGTTGTTAAATGGATATCTTGTGCACTTACAAGAAAAGATAGGCAAGAACACAGATTTTAATTTGTGGAGGGCCAATGGATATCCATCAGCACAATTATTGAAATTGATGAGGTAAAACTAATATTCATATCCATTATCGCTTTGTTTTTGTTTGCATTTAATTGTGATTTTGTATATTTGTTTGCTTAAATCTTTGAATTTGCATGTTTATAGGGATGTGGTATCTGGTCTAGCTCATCTTCATGAAATTGGAATCATACATCGGGATTTGAAGCCTCAGAATGTGTTGATAATCAAGGAGAAAACCTTTTGTGCTAAGCTTTCAGATATGGGTATCAGCAAGCGCCTTGAAGGAGATATGACCTCCTTGACCCAACATGCTACCGGTTTGTATTAGTTTGTTACACTTTTTAAGGTTTATGCTTAGTGTTTTACTGAAAATAGATCAGTCTTACCAATCAAGTATTGTTGCATATAAATAGTCACTTCATATATTCCACTAAAAATGAAATAAAATTTTATTACTAAAAAAAATGACAGTATAAAGAGTCATAGTTTCTGGAGTTTCTGTTTAAACTGAGTCATGTCTACTCTCAATTGTAACAGATTTTGGTAGTTCCTTCTATGATCTTACTTTCAATGAGTTAGTGGTTTTAAAACTAAAACTTGCAAAAACTGTTTGTGAATAACAGTTTTGGCTCTTTCTATGATCTTACTTTCAATTGAGTTTTGTTTGTATGAAATGTCCACAAATTCCTTCCTTTTAGGCTGTTTAAAACTTGCAGGAATTGGGAGTTCAGGTTGGCGTGCTCCTGAGCAACTAAAAAATGGTCGCCAAACCCGTGCGATTGATTTGTTCAGCTTAGGATGTGTTCTCTTTTTCTGCATTACGGGTGGTAGACATCCTTTTGGTGATACATACGAACGTGATGCAAACATTGTGAATAATCATAAAGACCTATTCTTGGTGGACAATATACCAGAAGCATTTGATCTAATTACCAATCTTTTAGATCCTAATCCAGATCTCAGGTAAGGACTTTGATATTAAATTATTATCTTTGTGTTTGAAAACTCCCATCGATTGATTTACTTGGTATTTGCTTAACTGGCAGGCCAAAGGCAGTGTTGGTATTTCATCATCCATTATTTTGGAGTTGTGATATGCGACTGTCATTTCTTCGAGATGCGAGTGATCGCGTTGAACTAGAAGATAGGGAAAATGAATCGGAGCTGCTAAAGGCATTGGAAAGTGTTGGATGTGATGCTTTAGGTGGGAAATGGGACGAGAAATTGGACAACTCATTCCTTGATAACATAAGTCGGTATAGAAGATACAATTATGATAGTGTTCGTGATTTACTTCGTGTTGTAAGGAACAAGCTCAACCACTATAGAGAGCTTCCTAAAGATATTCAGGAATCATTAGGCTCAGTTCCTGAAGGATTTGATCATTATTTTACTAGCCGATTTCCAAGACTTTTGATGGAAGTGTACAAGGTTATCCGTCAATATTGCGAGGGAGAAGAGCTACTTGGCAAGTATTTTAAAAATTCTTTGATGTGATATTGTAATAAGGGACGATAGGTAATGTAAATGTATATGTTTTTGTTTTTGTATACTTAACCTATACTGTAGTTAGATATAATGTCAAAAAATGCCATGTGTTATATCTATGTTGAATATACAATGCTACAAAGTTTCTTTATTATCATGTCTTCATAGGATTGAAATTTTATAAAAGACCACGTTTTACGTACATGGCACATATTTTTGCTTGTGATGGAGGGATCATGATTCACGTTTTACGTACATGTGATGCCATGGGTCATGATTCACGCCCTAATTCTGTCTCTTGATGGGCAACAAATTTGTAATACTCGTATTTTATAGGCTCAAGGATTAGCTCTTACTGAAAGAGTTAGGGGAAATGCTTCTATAAATATTTCTAAAAAATAGTCAGAAATATAATTGGATACGTCCTTGGAAAATTCAAACAGTAATACAAGATGTTAATCTGCTCTTGTTTTGGGGAATGCAAGTACGTTGTAGATCACTAAAGATGTCAATCCACAACTCTTATGTGTAGTATTAGTAATAACATAACTTTGTCAACTCACCAAGTGGAGACTACTTTGAATTTCTTAATTCTTATGAGAGATTTTCAAGAAGGATAGCCTCATAATTTGCCTTGTAATGTATGAAAAAGTAATACTATTTTGTTTGAAAAAGATGATTTTCACACAATTAAATTTATTGGAAAGCATTAGCAATATGGACTAAAATTTGTTATCCGTGTAATTTTCCTGATACTAAATAAACTCTCGTGAAAAGTAAGTGTAATAATAGGCTTCCATAATTAAATCGGAACTAAAGGGAATATATACACCTTAAACTACTTTACTAACTTAAAGTGAAATTATGTTTCAATGAGGCATTAAACCCTGTTCAGATACTTCGCCGCCTAATCCTCAACATCGTGAAGTAGGACCTTTCTTGGTGGTAGCCTCAGCTGCAGGATTTTGAAATTCACATAAAGAACAGAAAATAAAGATTCAAGAAGGCAAGCAACAAATAAATACATAAATCATATTTTATTTTACCAAAAATAGAAAAAGCATTGAGGAACACCGAACACTCAATCAAATTCAAACCTTTGATCTTGTAGTTCTCCATCCACCAGTACTTATATCAGGAACATCAGCATGTTGCAAGGAATCATCCTTCAATATGCCCTGCAGTAATCACCAAACACAATTTTTATTCACTCTTATGGTTTCCAAATAGTGACCAAAGAAGATTACTTGACAAATTTCAATGCATAGTCTATACTACATTTTTACCTCAGGAGAAAATCCGACTACTCCATTACTAGTACAGTTGGAAGAAGCTGAAATCGGTTTCTTCTCCAGAAGGGAGTTGCACAATGGTGAATTGAATGGTTTTCTACGTTTTGCTTCATGAGAGTTCACACTTGAACTGAAAGATGATTCGAATTCTGACACCGTTGTCTTTCTCCCTGTACTCTTAGGAGTATTCAGCAGTGAAGATTCCACCTTAAGAGGAGATTCTGTCCAAGCTTCCAAGGATATTGAACTGGAATTCTGATCCTTGGAAGGGGAAGCTGGACTAGATACAGTACAGCATTCTGCTGTGATTTTAGAATAACATGTGCTCTGGCCTTCTAAACGCCTGAAGGAAGAGAGACGTTTTATCAATTATCTATAATATGGAAAATTCAGATGAATTATGTCACTTCAGACTCATTATACCATCCATTCATTCACATGCACCCTAGCAAGGACAAGAAAAATGAGTATAAAATAAAATCACAAATCATAATCTTGTATCTGTAATCAAATCTGCAAAATGCACAATCAGATAAGGTGAAATACCATGGCACCAAAATGTATCCCTTATTGGGAAAAAAATCCCACAGCTCAATTCTCAGTGCACATCACACCCCACAGAGATAGACCATTCAGTAAGAAGTAGCCAGAGGGAGATTGTATAACTTGCAAAAACCAGAACACGGATAACTCAAAATAGAAAAGAGAGAATTAGTTTGGTCCCTAAAGAAGTAATGTGCAGCAGAATTTACCTCAGACCATCTGGAACATTACATTCCAGATCTATAATCTCTCTTTCTTGAACATTGTCTTCCAGATTTATGATTTTAGATGTTTCAACTTCCTCGCAAACTCTAGATTGCTCGCTATTAGACTTAAGACCGAGGGAAGGTCCTCTGTTTACCATGACAGTGTCTGGAAGGACTTTCAGTCCACCAATCTCAGATTTGGTCAATTTTGGAATTTTCTTTTCGGGACACTCCTTGTCACAACCAACGTTTTCTCGAGTCATGGCACTCTTTGGCTGAAGATTCAAAGCAGCAACCTTTGTCTATGAAAAAGAGGAATACATATTAAGGCAAGTACTATGGAAAGAAAACATAACATTTAAGGGAAAAAAAAAGGAAACACATGCAGCACCTTGACCTCACTGAAGAAGGATCTTAATTCTTCAATTGATGTCTTAAAGTTGTCATAATGCTTGATTGATTTTCTTAGCCACTTGGAAATGTACATTGTGTTTCGGCTCTCTTGAAAACGTTCATCTGCAAACAATGCGACTAACTTTATTCTCATCCAAGGGCAGGAGAAAAGAAGCCATACTGAATCAAAGCAATATTGCAAAGAGCAAAAATAGCAAACAATCCCAAAACATGAACCTTACCTAAGAAGATGATGGCTCCATGGTCAAGTTTATGTCTTATACAACGGCCTGTGACAAAAAGAATAAATCCATCAAACAATTAGCTAGCAATTAATGACAATGTCAATTGACTTGCAGGCTTAAACATATATATCAAATTCGCAATAGCTATTTTCCAAAGTAATCAATCTGAAATGAAGCAAGTTTGTTTTATTACACAAGATGCAATGTAGATTTAAAGTGTTGAACAACTTTTTTATTAAAAATCCTGAAATTGAATTAACCTCAATTTCCAGGTCAGATTTTCTCAATCACATCAGCATGCCATAATAATGGCACAGATAGATTCGTAAACTACAGGCTCCTAATAGGGTGCTGGATCGCAATGAAGATATAATTTCTTTTAACTCAAGAAATGTGATACATTGAAATCTCAATAAATAACTAACAATTGTATTGGGACCATAGGTTTAGTAGTTAATTTAAAATATAATTATCTGTAGCTTTTCTCTTTGGTAAGATAATTGATTCTTTGGATTTCACAAAATAGTTTAACCAGTGAGCATTTGGAGAACATCCACTAGATAAACCTCGTAATATATTCCATTTTGCAATGTCTACAGTTCAATTATGAGTACCTAAACTGGTGACGAGGAGAAATTTCATTTATAATGATGAAAATCAGAATAGCATACCTGCAGCTTGATTGAGTGCCCGAAAGGCTTGGTGGCAGTACCAAACATGGCCACTCTCAAGATGCTTGGATTGTTTGTACTTGTCATTATATATCTTCTTCTCAGCAACTTGAATATCATTTCTGAAAAGAAAGTATTTAAAATACTGCATCTTTGGTTCATAAAGTATGGGAAATAAGAACATGTAAACAACTCTTACATATTTGGAAAAGGAATGCCAACCAATATCTGCAATTGTCAAGGATAAAACTGAAGTGCTTCAACACGCCAAGCACAGGTGCATTTGATAAATTTTATCACTCTTCATTTCGAACAATAAAATCAAGGGACACTAGAACTGAAAACTCTTATGCAATACAACAAATACACCATAAGGATACAACAGCTCTTGCATAGTCATCTGAAAAGTCAATTCCTTCTGAAACCTGCAGGCAATTACAAAAGAATGCATCTGTATTATAACAACCATTTTGTTATTCTAAAATTTCTCATAAAACAATCTTTTAAGTAAAAATAATGTATTTTTTGTTTTTATTAAACTACGTAATATGCATCCTTGGAAAGATTATTAAGAATTTGTCTATTTTATATCATTATAATATAAAGACATTTTTATTTATCAATACCTTGAAACGTGTGAAGAAAAGTCATTTTTCACACATATCAAGGTAATTACTAATAAAAATGCCTTAATGACTCAAAAGAAAAAACCTTATGGTACCATTCATCTTAACTGGACAGAAAAGTAAAGTTAGCCCATTCTGGACACTGAAGCACACACATTTTCTACTGACAGAATAGTTGACAGCGTGAAATGATCATGGATCATACAGCAAAGTGTACAGTACACACAAGTTGAAAGAAAAATGAAAAATGAAAAAGAAATCATGTGTCATAGTACGTTAGTAACTGCTTACCTTTCCTCTGCAAACTGCAAGAAAACCAGCTCCTTTCTCTTTTGAAACCCGAAGTAGCTTTGCATTGGAGCCATGAAGGTCTGTCTTCTTACCTGTTCGCCCTCTACCAAGAGAATGTTTGCTCGGATGACACACTGCCTTGTAATACCCCTCCAATACATGCTTCAAATCATCTTGGCTTCCTCTCGGCTCTGTGCATTAATAAAACTCCAATTTACTTTGAATTTAGAAAGCTTTGCAAAATATCTTATTTTTCATGTATTACAAATAAGGAAATGTGGAAAACAGAAAAATCTTGCTAACATCACAGTATGCCAGATTGCCAGCAAACAAATAAATATATGAATAATTGTAAAAAAATCTTACCAACAAAAAGGGTTTTTTTTGCATTTAGCCTCAACCATTGACCTGTTTCATGCCAGCGACTGCAAAGCTTGTCCATAAGGTTATAGCTTGGGAAGAAAACAAGAGAGCCTCCAGGAACAACATCAAAGATTTCCTCTAGTGCCTTGCCAAGTGCATCCTTCATGAATGATCACCACAGATGACAGATCATATGTATATTAATCTTATATATTTCACAATAAATGTCACAAACCATGGCAGAGGATGAGAAAAATAAATTGGAGCCAGCAGTACCTGGAAAGCAAACACACCAGCAGTTTTATAACTTGCATTCAGTGGATAATTTCCCGGACCAGTGGAGATTGCTGCAGTCCATACCTGTAATCAGATAGCAATGATACATTTCACATAGAAATGGCAGAGTTTTCCAAAAACAAGACCTGGCAAACCTGCACTGCCAAAGTTAAATGGAAATTTTACCTGTGAGTCAATATCAATAACATGTGGAGCTTCTAGACAAGTTCCAAACTGTACTCCAAGTTTTGAAGAAAGGGAATTCATCGGTGAGAGTGTCCTAAAAACACAAGAACAGAAAGCATCATAAGAATGTATTTGAAAATTACGAATTAGCTTATGAAAATTTATATGATAGTTGGTTATAAGATCTACCAGAAAAATAAGAAGCCTTTACTAGACTTGGTAACAAAAAACAAGTACTGTAGAATCTATCTTCCCTATCTCTTTCAGAGCTTCAGTCAATGCATGCACAAAAATGAATTACAAAAAAACGTCAGATTAAATACAAAGCAGTGATTAAGATTTTAGCGAAGTACATCTTGACCCCCCAGACCCTGCTCATGCGGGGATGCACTGAGTAGTTGTTGCATTCAAACAAAGACAGATCAGTGGTACTTTTATTTAAACTTTCTTTACCCATTGAAGGTGATAAACAACATAGATATCTATAGTTTTTTACTGATATTAGTGATATACAAATATACAATGCCATATCTGCACTGAACTGTTATAGTTTATATCTTTGCTTACCCAGATGTTAAAATCACTGACAATGAAGCATCAGCTAAGTCCTTAAAAACAACTGCAGGATGCAAGCATGATAGGCTGAAAACATGTTCAAAGTGCCCAGAAGGATTCCCTGATGCACATCAATACAAGAAAAAAAAAACTCCTTAACGTCTTGCATGGATAAAAACTGAGGAAACCCAGATAATCAAGTAGTCGTATAGCAATTTGCATGCAAGGAGCAGTAGGCCTAGTAGTAGTAATGGCCTTTAATTAAGAAGAGATTTTGAGAAGTATAGACCTACGTGCATCTCTTCTGACAAACCTCTGCAGAGTAAGCTGGTAATCATTTATGTGAATCCCCTCTCTTTTGAAAAAATAGTTGAGTGAAGTATACAACCCTGTCACACCAGTAAAGCTGAGTGTAGTGTATGTTAATGTACTGTAAGATATTAAAGAGCGCATAACATTTACTACCTTCCAGGGTCATGGAAGACATGCCAGATAGATAAGCAGTTCCTTCAGCTGCTTCAGAAGCATCTTCAATGGCCTGTAGAAGTGATAATGTATATATTAGTTAAGGAAATCAAGAAAATGAGCACTTCTTTCATAAATACAAATCACTAGCCACTATACCGATTGAGCACATCTTTCGAAAAGTTGGAAGCTTTCATGGGAAAAATTGGCTTCTTGAAGCTCTTTCAAAGCCTTTTCTCCAGTCCAACTAACACATATTATCATAACAAAAAGTGATCGAGATTAACAAAAGTTTAGCTTTTCAGATGAAATGGAAGTACAAATACATATCCTAATAGTAGAAAGAAGTATGATCCACTGCAATCTATTAAATAGGTTGCCCAAACTTCAAATGATTTCAATTATGCTTATTTCTCTACATTATTCTATCAATTATTTTGAGTCTGCCTGACCCACTTTTTTTTATCTTTCTGCATTTGCTCATTAAAAGCGAAAAGAAAATGCTAGTCATAAAATGAGCAAAAAGTTCTTAAAGAAGATCATATCAACTTACGATGAGAAGTAATGTTGAGAATCACGCCTTTCTAAGGTACTTTTCCGACTTTCTATCCAGCTTAAGATATCCTGGATAATAGTCAGCAACCTAAGCACAGTTAAAAGTTGTTTATAGTTATAAATAATACAATAGAAGATGTTATATAATTACCTGAATCATTTCAGAAAGGGGCTGATACGTCTCTGTATTAGTAGAGCAGAGTTCATTCAGCTCCCTCTGCAATTCTTTCATCAAGAAAAACAAACATAAGATACAAATTACATTGTGGAAAGTATATGCCTACAGAATAATAACTTACTTAGTAGTTTATCTTCATTGGCCTCAGTGCTGCCTGCTTCACGAGCCATATCCTCTATGTTACTAATAATGAGAAACTAGTATTAAAAAAGACACTACACTACTATAACTTAATTCACATGCTATATGGAGGCCCTTAACATCAAATTAATAAAGTTAAAGACATATGAAGGCATACTGAGCTTCATCAAGAATGATAATCGATCCTCCAATAGCAAGTTTCATAGCTCTTCGAATAACAGGATCAATGATGTAACTGTATGGGCAAAAAACAAGTTGTGCATCCTTAGCCATGGAACGTGCAGCGAAATATGAGCAACCTGCAGAAAGCATAATATTTTACCATGGCTACTATAAAATACAAGGGTAAAACTTCTGGCTCGAGGTAAGATAGACAAATGCAAACATTCTTGGAGAGAGAAAAACAATTATGTTTTTGGTGGAGAAACGAAGAGAAAAAGGATTTAAAAGAAAAAAGGATAAATACCTTTTACCATTTGCCCAACTTTTACAAGATCTTCAATATCGTGAGCTTCATGGCAACCTCCTTTTTGAAGTGAGGGGTGCCATTTGACTCTATAGTCATAACTGCATATTAAACTGAAGCTGTTAATACCAACAGTTATCCTTATAGAGGCAATAAGCAAGGATAAGTATAGCATACATACCGAAACTCTGAGCATCCAATTTTCGAATTTTTAAGAAGCTTGCTGCAAAATAATGCTAAGGACATTTATTTGAACAATAAAGGGACCGTTGAAAGTGTAAAATAAAACTTCTGTTGAAGAACATATGTAAGGGCAGAGATCTTTTCAGGTGAATGAACTGTACCACTCCTCATCTATATTCTTCTTGCCACGTACCACATTGTTTGTGCAGTAATGTTTTCTAGATGCCTGGAAATACATTTTTCGGTTAAGTGCAGGATCAATGAAAAGTAAGTAGCACTATCCTACAATCATAATTTGAATAGTCAAGAAGCTTAAAAATTAGAAACGAAAGCAATTATTATCACCAAACAGGGCATCATAATGAGCAAAATCAACCATCAAAACTAACATAATAGATTGTTGTGAGTAAGACTTACTAAAAGTGCCATTGGCACCCGGTAAGCAGTCTTTCGGTATTCACGGATCACTTGAGAGATTTGTGAATGTGTCCTCCTAACACACTCAACCAGAAAATTATAGCATGTCATTTCAACAATCGAATCCAACTTAACTAACATCGATTTTCAACCAATTTGAAATGCAATAGCATTCAAACCACTTCTTTCATGTAAGGATTATAATTATGACTTCTTAGCTGTAGTGCTTGTTTGTCCATGAAAATTAGCAACATTTTAGAATACAACTACTAAAATCGATCAACTTACGAAGCATAATATATAGTAGGGACCACTTCTTCCTCCTGATCGTTTTCATCTATTGTGGAATGAATTGCCTCTGCTTCTGTAGTGCCTGAAAGAACCACAACTCTCTAATATGTGAGAAAAATAAAGGCATCGTACTACTTTTAGTTTCATCATTTCTAAACTGTATTAGCATGGAAGTTTATCAAATACTCATTCTGCGATGCCCCTCAAGGATGGCTATAGAAGTAAATGTCATAAATATATCCGAGAGATGGAGGAAGCCAACTGGAAATATGGTCCAGTTCGCTTGATAACCAATAATAAGAACTCTCAATCAGCAGCCCTAAAACACTAGACCCAAGCAAAGTGCAATCGCCATTTTCAGATTTCCTTTCCGCCAGATAGTTGTCTTAATAACCAATAAAGCACCACAATGCTAAACCCTAAACTTCCAACCAGTCTGCAAGCGCAATTTTCAGAATCAGTTGGCGATTTCTCAATCTCGAACGAAATCAACTATTCTAGGGTTTAATTCGAGGGCGGGGATTCCGGGGAAATAGAAGGGGGAGCGGAAGACTTACAAGGCTGCTGGGATTCAGGATGAAATCCACCGCCATAATTGAGTGGATCATTAGACGCACTGGGATCGGGAGTTGAGGGAGTCGGATTGGGGTTGACGCTCCTGAGACCGTAATGCCGCTGCCAAGCGAGAGCGGCGCAGAGGAGAGAGAGTGACTTGCCGGTGCCGGTGGGAGACTCGAGAAGCGCGTGGCAGTGGCCTTCCCTCTGGGCGCGGTCGAGAGTGGCGATGATTCTGCCCATGAAAGCGAGCTGTGTGCCATACGGCTGGTGGGGGAATTCCACGGGGACTCCTCCGATGTGGTACACATTTCTAGGGTTTTGAGATGCAGAATTCATCGAGTCGCCTTCCAATTCCTCTTCGTCGGAGGGGAATATAGGGGGGAGAGATTTTGAGAGAAGAAAACAGCACAGAAGTGAAATGCTTTCGTGGTTGAGAAGGAAGAAATTGGCGGGAGTTTGTGTTTATTTATTTATTTATTTTCTCGTAAATTATATGCTTCCTATAAATGACTTCACAAACAATTTTTAAAAGGAAAGAAATAAATAAAACAGAAGTCTTACTATCAAAAAAGGTTCGAGTGTATCGTATTCACATGATAAAAGTGTTAATTTAAAAAATTATTATAAAATTATTTTCTAAATTAAAATTAATAAATTTTTTAAAAAAAATAAATTAACAAACAATTATTAAATTTACCTAAATTAGGATTATTATTGTGTGCCTATAAACACACATTAGAAAAATCCTAAAAAAATATAAAAAAGCATCATATTGAAATCCAATAAGAAGAAACCAGCGCATTAAAGCTTATTTTTTGTGCACTAACAAAAATCACTAGTTAATGATGTTTCTGATCAAATCAATGAGATTGAGCCATGCAATATATGGAGTCTCGTTTTTATGAGGGTTTTATCTTTTTTGGTAGAAGATAACACTCTTAGTACCTTTAATTGAGAATTTTATTAATAATAAAAAAGGGCTAAGTAGTAGTTAAACGAGGAATAGTCCGACCCCTGCCATCATCAGCAAGTAAAACTAAAACGCTCTAAGGTGAGTCAAGCAATACAATTAAACCTAAATTATAAGAGAAAGCAAGAGAAGCAAAATAATCAACGACTACATTTGCTTTCCTATAGATATGAGGGAAATGAACACGCTAATTCCTTCTTAAGTAGCCTTGGTATTGGGGAACCAGACTAAATAGGGGTGGTAACGATCCATATGTCTTCCTAGCAACAACAAAACTAATTGCGAGTCTATTTCAAGGACGACCCTCATGTATCTTCGATTTGAAGCGACTTGTAAACCTTGAAGAACACTCCACAACTCGGCCATGGGAATAGTGCACATACCAATATTCAGTGGTGGAGCTAGGGAGGGCGAAGGGGGGCAGTCGCCCCTCCTCTCGTATGTATAGTATTGATATATATTATTGAGTTTATCATTACGAGAAGAAAAGACTATTGCCTAGTTGGCAACGCGTCCCCCAACATAAAAAATGTTCCGGGTTCGAACCTCGGGAGTAGGGATGGCAATGGGGAGGGGATTCCCGGGATATTCCTGTCATGGGGGTGGGGATGGATATGGAGAATATAAATGGGAATGAGGAATGAAACGGGTTCAAAAATAAATCTTCGCTTGGGTATGGGGACGAGGACTGGGTTACTAATCCCCAACCCGATCCCCGCCCCCGCCTCCATTGGAGAAACTCACGGGGATCCCCGGTGGAGAATTTTATGGGTATTTTTAATAGAAATTTTTATAATTTTTGACGAAATTTAAGTTTTTTAATTTAATTTTGATAGTGTTTTATTTTTTAATTATTTTATTTTATAAGAAAAGGTTAAATTTTTTTAGTTTTAACTTAAATATGTCATATATGCACACATTATTTATAACTAAATTATATAATTGCTAGAATGGAAATTTGTTGGGGAAATCTGACGGGAATTGTAAACGGGGAAGATTAGGCGGTGGAAATGGGGATTCCCCGACGGAGGTGAGGACGGAGAGAAATTTAAATCTCCGACCGGTATGAGGATGGGGATGGGGACGATAATGTTAAATGTGGATAAGGACGGGAAGGGTAGTCCCTGCCCCGAACCTGCTCTATTGCCATCCCTACTAGTGGGCATCACATGACACTCATATAGTCATACACCGTATATACTCTTCACTTTCAATTTTCTGCATTATTTTTTACACCACTTAGGATAAGTTTATTAACTTAATCGCTTAATAAAATATAATTAGTTTTATTTGATATTTAGTTTATGGGTTTACTATCTAATATAGCTTCTTCATTTTCTTTGTATTACTACTACTATTTAGTGTTGGTAAATTTATAAATCTACTCATTGGTAAAAAATACAATTAGTTAGTACATAAGAAAGAGACAAATATGATAGTTTGATAATAATTAAAACTGAATTTATTTATTTTTTTCAAATTATGTAGTCAATAACAATAATATTTTTTTCCTATATGGATTAGAAATAAAAACTCAGAATTAAAATTAATTCCCTAGAGTTATAAGTTTATCTAGTCAATAATAACTAAAATTATCCAGTTAATTTAGGCATAGTATACTAATTGTTTACCATAATAATAATAATAATAATAATAATAATAATAATGATGATAATGATGATGATGATGATAGTAATAAGAGTCCGGTTCAGGTGCGAATGAGCGCCCAGGTGCGAAATAAGATAGAACAAGAGCCGTTGGATGAAGAAAAATCAAAGGCGTTGATCATTTCACTTAAAAAGAGAAAAAAACGACACATGCGAATTATTGGCGAATTATTCGCGTATTTTTGAAAAAACGGAAATAGGACGTGCGCCCAGATTGTTCATCAATATTGTGGATTTGTTCATCAATAATGTGGATTTGTTCATCAACACTATGATTTTGTTCATCAAAAGTGTGATTTTGTACATAAATAAATTATTGCCTGTGCATCAAAAATCTATTGTTTGTACATAAAAAATGAACAAATGTGTATCAAAATTGCATGCAATATGTTCATCAACATTGCGATTTTGTTAATAAAAAACGAAAATATTTGTTCATTGGTTTTGGCATATTTGTTCATCGGTTTGTGCATATTTGTTCATTAGTAGCATCAATTTGTTCATTGCCTTTTTCATATAATTGTTCACTGCTAGATGCATATTTGTTTACTAGTAACCTCAATTTATTCATTGATATATGCATATTTGTTCATTAATAATATCAATTTGTTCATAGCTAAATAAGGCACAAACACTCCTCTTCGATTTGTTGCTATCTCATTCTCTTAGCATACACCATATTATTGCAAAGTCAGATTCTTTATCTATTATCCTTTGCATTCAAGTTTCTACATCAAACTTATCTTATTTTGGTACTATATTGAACACTTCATTCAAATTGACATGTTAGCCTTAAAGCACTTCAATGGACAAACAAAGGTTAAATCAATGAACAAAAAAGGTTATATCAATGAACAAATAGGGTATATTAATGAACAAACAATGATATACCAATGAACAAAAAAGCGTATATCAAAGAACAAATAATGGTATATCAATGAACAAACAAGGTTATATCAATGAACAAATATTGGTATATCGAAACTAATTATATGTGCATAAAAAATTAGATAATATTGTATTCATACACATAAATAAGGTTAAAAACAAAACTAAAAATTAAAAAAGTTCAAAATCGATGAACAATGTTATCAAAAACTCGATGCACAATGAGTTAGTATTGATGAACAAATAGTGAATATTGATGAACAAATCGCTATTTCTGATGAACAAACTGGGTGCGTCTCATAAAAACATATTTTTCAAAAAATACGTGAATAATACGGGAAAAATTCGTGTGTGTCATATTTTATTGAAAAATACGCGAATAATAGGGGAAAAATCTGCCCGTGCCGTATTTTATCCTTTTTAATGAATGTTTAATCAAGGGCGTTGATTTTTTTGAATGGACGAGCGATATCTGTTCTTAATTCTCACCTGGACGACCATCGCACATGACTCTTTCTCTAATAAAATAATACTAATAATAATATTAATGATGATGATGATGATGATGATGATGATGATGATGATGATGATGATGATGCTCTTTGCTTGTCTATTTTGTCACTTCGCACATTTACCTAGTTACCTTCAGTCGGAAATTACGCCCCCCTCAAGTTTTTCTAGCTCCGTCACTGTCAATATTATAGACAAAATCTACCTTCCAACGGCCATTAGAATCACGAATCACCCCTCCTATAGTCGGTAAACCTCTGTCTCAAACTGAACCATCGATATTAGTCTTCATCCTATTTTCTTGGGGTCTCTCCTGAGTGATGTATCTCTCAATTTGATCGTGCATATCAGTCAACAGGAGATTGGCATTCCTATAGTCCATCACTTGTCTATCAATAAACACCACCCAATTATATGCGAAAACATCATTTCCAAAAACAACATTATTCCGCCTTTTGCAAATCCACCAAAGAAAAGTAGCAAAAACACTAGCCAAAGGAACATGATCAAAATAAGACTCAACACAAGTCAAATTAAAACACATCCAAAAGAGTTTCTTCGGCCAACCAACATGCAAATCACACGGCTCAGAGATGGCACAAAGTGACGCCTAAAGCGTTCACTATTGGTCAACGTAACCCTTTTAAAACCTCGCCAAATGAAGATTTTAACCCTCCCTGTCACCTTGAGGGCCCATATAACTTTATAAACTTGGCGATCCACCTCATAACCAGTAGCACCATTGCAAATCATCTCACTCTTTATGGGGGTTTAGACGTGTGTTGGTAAGGTAATTCAGTTTACCAACCAAGCTTGTGGGACAATCTGATTAGTATCTTGTGGAGTTTCTGGTGAGTGGTGGTTTGGTAAGGGAGAATTTGGTTTAGAATTTTCAGGAGAGGACTCTACATATGGAGAATGGGACAAGTTTGTATGGCGATTTTGTGGGGGAAAAGCGGGGTAATTAGAGATGTCGCAAGGCATGGATGGTGAACTATTTTTGGGGACAAGTAAGGGTGATTGATTATGAAAAGTGTCTTGCAAAGAGAAGGGAAATATCAATTCATGAAAGTTGACATCTATTGTATGAAAGACTTTGTTAGTTTGGAGATTTAAGACTTCATATGTTACATCAAGTGCAAAACCTGGGAAAACGCATGCTTGACTTCTAGGATCGAATTTCTTTCGGTTCCCCTTTAGATTATTGGCAAAACAAAGGCAGTCAAAGGCCCTTAGGTGGTCATAGTCTAGTTTTCTTTTGTGGATGACTTCAAAAGGTGTCTTAAAGGGAAGAGAGGAGAGAGGGAATTTGTTAATTAGGTAAGTAGCATGTAGAATGCACTCTCCCTAGTAGGAGTGTGGCAAATGAGATTGGAAGAGGAGTGCCTTGTAGTTTCAAGGATGTGCTTGTGCTTCCTCTCCACAACACCATTTTGTTTTGGAGTCTCAACACAAGACTTTTGGTGAAGGATACTTTTCTAAGAGTAGAAATTTTAGGCATGAAGACTACAAAATTCAGATCTATTGTCACTCCTAATGGCCTTAACAATGCAGCTAAATTGTTTTCAACAAAAGTTACAAAGGCTTCAAGAATCGGGAATGAATTGCTTTTATGTGATAACAAGTGTGTCCTAGTTGTTCGGGTAAAGTCACCTACAACAATTAAGAAAAACCTATAACCATTATATGTGGTGACATGATATGGACCCCAAATATCGACATGTATTAACTGAAAAGGCAAAATTGATTTAATTGATCTGACAGTAAAGAACCCCTTTGTTGTCTTGCACGAGGGAACACATCACAAGCATGTGTTTTTAAAGTTTTTACATTCTTAAGGAAACAAAAAAGGCGCATCTATTCATGAGAGATATGTCTTATACGCAAATGCCATAGTGAAGAGAAACATTAATTGCTTGTGCAACAATTTGATGACAAAATTGAGAATCTAAAGGGTCAAGCTTGGGACATTTTACTAAGATGTCTATTGAGAGATAAAAGCCTTTGTGTTCCTCACCAAGAACCATTGAATTGGTCATTGAAAGGTCCTGGAGAAGAAAACACTACGAAGGTGTGAATAAGATGTATTTTCTTAAGTCTTTTGACGATTGAAATGCAAAGAGAAGATTGACGACGAATTGTAGGACATGTAAGACATTTTTTAGGACTGGGCCATTGTGAAACTTAATTGCTCCTACATGATCAATGATGGCTTTACTAGAGTCAGGCATGGTGATGTATTCTGGCTTAGGCAAAGGAAGATAAGTTTCAAATATGGACATATGTGGGGTTATATGATGTGTAGCCCCGCTATCTATTATCCAACATTGAGTATCGACATTATAGCAATAAGAGAGAAAGTATTACCTACCATCATGCTTGATTTGCTACTCTCAGATTCTGAAATTTCATTCTTGCTAAGTAGGGTCGAGAGTTGATTGAATTGATCTCTTGTAAAGGAGGGTGCACCATCTCATGAGTTACTTGGCATATTTGAGGTTGAATAACTCCCATTGTTCCAAAACTAAAATTTGGCCCAAACCTAAAGTTTTGATTTTTTGAATTTTGAGTTGACGTCGTTTTAAGGGATCAAATCCTAAGCACGTTGGACCCAAGAACCACCCTTACATGATTTCTACACTGGGAGAAATCACCCATCGAAATTTCCATTTCATGAGCACACTTAAATTTTGGCCCAGACCTATAGTTTTATTTTTCGAGTTCAGAGTTGATGGCGTTGTAAGGGATCAAATTCTAAGCACTTTGGAGCCCAGAACCATCCTTAAATGATTTATACACTGGGAGAAATCGCCCCTTGAAATTTCCATTTCACGAGCACGCCTAAATTTTGGCACAAATCTAAAGTTTTGATTTTTAGAATACTGAGTTGATGGCGTTGTAGGGGACCAAATTCTAATCACTTTGGACATAAGAACCACCTTTAAATGATTTATACACTGGGAGAAATCTCCCCTCGAAATTTCCATTCACGGGCACACCTAAATTTCTATGTGGCATAACTCCCACTATTCAACAACTATTAAAGTTGGGCATTTCTACAAGCATGATATACTCATCCCCAACTTCTTAAATTTTGTATAATATGAACTAATGGACATATTTTCTTGGCTAACATTGAATAACTCCTTTTGAACCTGTAAAATTCTTGTACATTTAAGAAAGCCAAACCTCAACTTCAAGTCGTTCCAAACTTTCAAAAATGAGTCACAATAGAGAAAGGTTTCAGCTATGTCTTTTTCAACTAAGTGCATCAGCCATGACATCACCATACTATTGCGTCTCTTCCATTGCCCTAGTGTTGATGAATATGGATCGGGTCTCAAGCATTTTCCAATCACAAAATCCAATTTGTTCTTTGCTCTAAGGGACATTTCCACTCACCTTTTCCAGTGGTAATAGTGTCGATCATTCAAGAGTTGGGTTGAAAGGACATAACTTGGGTGACCAGAGTGATGAAGGTAAAGTATTATTAATTTACAAATGTTTTTGAATTATCATTACTGTCAATATTGTGAATTCCACTTTTTTAACTTATCGTATTAATAACAATAAGAAAATATTTGTATAATTTTGCCCTAAATCCTAATTAACATCAAATTTCGAAGAATTATTTATTAAAATAAAAAACAGTATACATAAAATTTTTTAGTAGAAGTATTCACAAAAATTCAACCAGTATAGAACTATATACGCTCACTCAACAAACCTTAAATTATCTTTGTTTCCATGTGTTAGAAATCCTATAGATGAAGTTCTAAAATCAAATAGTAAATTAGTTTAATCCTAGACATGGGTTCCGGTTCCCACTATGGTTCCGGTTCCTCCACCCCCGGAACTGGTGAATCGACAGTTCCGGAACCGGGGAACCAACAGTTTCGGAACCGGCGATTCCAAACAGAGTGGAACCGCCGGTTCCAACAATAAAAAAATAAAAATAACCTATTCTGCGATCACATACCATTGAACCGCGATCGCAAAATACAAACCACGATCACGTCGTTCTTTAATTTTTGCCGAACCGGAACCGGACCATGTCTATTTAATCCTAGGTAAAATAATCAATATATATCTTCTAAACCTGAAGCACTTTTGGGTAGATTCGTCATAAAGAACTTACATTACAGCCAACCTATTTTTAATATTGATTTTTTAAATTAATTATATATTATTTAATTCAAACACCTTATGGAATTTTCAATTTTATGCACTCACCTTATTTAATATTTTTTTTTATCAACGTATGAGATTGGATAATTTTTTATCTCTACTCATTATTTTTATCTTGAGAAATTCCGGTTGGTACCCTCGAGTTTTTAGCTTTTCCGGATGGTGCCCTGAAAAAAAACTTATTCCGAGTGGTACCCCTGAACTTTTGCTAAAGTCCGCCAGATGCCCTTAGTAGTGAATTTTCATTAGTTTTTAATTAAATAAGTATGTTTTCTAATGAAAAATATATATTTTTATATTTAAATAAATGTAAAAAAAATAATTTAATAAAAATACAAATAGATTGTATAAAAATATTAAATTAAAATTTATATTATATATATATTGTCAAGTAGATTGTATGTTGTATAATTAAAATAATTTAATTTATAAGCAAAAATATTATAATATTTATATTAAAATAAAAATAACGCATGATTAAAAAATTTCATGTAGATTTTATATATTAATTTTAAAAATTTTAAAAACTTAATAAATATTAAAATTTTATTGTAACTTGATAGTACCATAATAAAAGTTCTATTAGTTTTTCTAAAAAATTGTCAAAATTATTACATAAAACCTACATGAAAATTTTAATTATTAATTTTAATATAAATATTGTAATATTTTTTTGTTTCAACTTAAAATTTTTTAATTATACAACGTTCAATCAACTTGACAAATATTTATAATATAATATTTTTAATTTAATATTTTATATGATTTATTTTAATTGTTATTTAAACTTAAATTTTGTTTTAATTTAATTAAATAAAAAATATTTTTTCATTTGAAAACATACTTATTTAATTAAAAACTAACGAAAATTCACTAGTAAGGGCATCCGGCGGACTTTAGCAAAAGTTCATGTAATATCCGCTAAATTCTAAATAAAATAAAATGGGTAATAATCCCAATAAATTTTTTTTTCTCTAAAGTAGAAAATTTAATAACTTTTATAACCTCATATTTTATTATAAATGATTATAAAAGTTTACTATAATGGAAATTTAGATTTTAATTAAAAACAAGTCGAGTATTCATTTAAATAATCCTTTCTCTCTTAAATAGAGAGTTTTAATATTTTTAATAAAATTATAAACATATTATAAAGGATTATTAAAGTGTAAAAGTTATTCAAATAAAATAAGATTAAAATAAATTTCGGATTTTATAATGAAGTATTACAAGGCTAAAAATAATACAAGGCAAATTAAATAAAAAGGAGTCGAGAGTCGGGACTCGGACCCGAGACCTCTCGCTCCTTTCATGCAATCGCACACTCCTCAAACCGCTAGACCATTGTAAATTGACTACCCAAATTACAACCCTTTTTATTATAAACACTCACTCTTTCTTCTTCTTCCAAAGAGAGACAATTTTTGTCTGATTGATTTGACGGTAGTCCATTCCATGGCCAAGCTTACTCCGAATCTTCTCAATTGCTTCCAAGACCATTTAAAACTTGCATCATCAAATGTCATTCCAAACTAACACACCCTCCACCAATAGACATCAACCTTCTTCCTCTTCAATGGCCAATTCTCATTGTCATGGATCAAGAGAGATTTCAAATTTCACTATAAAAGAGGTTGAATTTTTCTATGGGAGACACACACTTTCTTCTGCTCTTCTTCCTCTTGCAAAACTCATCTCTTTCAAGCAAAAAATCAGCCAAAAAATCCTTAATTTAGTTGCTGAATTTTCTTCAAAAATCCCACAAAAAACCCCTTTCTCCATCTTGTGGCCACAGGACCACTGCCGGACCACCCCTGCCTCCGGCCACCACCCGCGCGCTCCGCCACCACCCCCCGGAGCTTGCCGCCGTCGTCGCTGTGTCACGCCTGGTGCCAGTTGTCGTCCGTCTGATGCTCTGTACGTGAAAACCAGAAGGAGAAGAAAGCAAGGGGGAAGGATGGGCCAAATCCAATATTTTTAGGTAATTATAATTAAACTTGGGCCATTAACTTTAGGCCCAAAATATCAATTAAAATCAGATTTTAATCTTATTAATTTATGGAACATTAAAAATCTGATTTATATAATTTAATGGCTTGTACACAATTTTTGTTTTAAAATAACATGCTTGCATAAGATTCAAGAGAAGATAAATTTTATAAACTATAAAATACATCCTAATAAATTGTAAGGATTATAATAGTGTTTTTTAGGCATGTAAATGATGAATTTAAAAATATATTACGTGGTTGTATTTTAATTTAATAAATAAAGAAACAAGAGCAAGTTGATGGAGAAATATTATCTTAGGACCTTTTTATTAAAGAAGAGAGTTTGCATGTCATCTAAAGTTAATAATAGATTTTATAATAATAACCTAAGTTAAATAAAGATATAAGATCTTGTTAGTAAGATAAGATAAACTCAAAATATTATTTCCTTGTACATGGATAAAATTAATTTCATACATGTTATTTTTACTATAAAATAGATCTTATGACATGAGTTTTCTTAAATAAAATAATGGACTTTTCATCATTATTTATGTATACACGGATAATAAGATATTTATGTATTAAATATACTAGATTTAATGTTATCATAAGAATATACTTTGATTATAAAATAAGTAACTTGAAATAAATGAAATAAATAGAATAAGTTTTTTAATAAGAAATACCCATGCATGTTAACTTAAACCTTATTATAATTTTTGAGATAATCTATAATAGATCTCTAGAAATAATAGCACTCACAAGAATAAGAATGGGATTAAATAAATAACTTGCATGTGCCTTTATATAAAGAAACACATTATGATAGACATGGAAAAATTGTTAAATAAAAATCATGGGATTTAAAATATGAGTTTATATACTTGAAAAGTATAATATATATAATAGGTTTACTTTACTTGGAGCATAATTTAATGAATAATAGGATTTGAGCAAGATGGTAGAAATTATCATCTTAATACTTTTTATAATATATAAAGTGATTGCATTTCTTTTAAAAGGGCATATTATAAACTCAAATAAATTTTGATAAGATATTCATATGGAAAGGTATAAGATAATTTGTTTAACATAATACTTGGGAATTTATTAAATAAATAAAATACTAAAATAAGTATAATATAATACGAAATATTAATACCTTTTATATCATAAGGTGGTTACATGTCTCTAAAAAGATTTGGTGATAAGAGGAAAATATAATAATAAGAACACATGTAAAAGTATTTTTATATAAAGTTACTAGTTTAAAGTTTATAGGTTTCTATTATTAAAATGCCTAGTTAGAAGATTATAAAATAAATGGCTATTATTTTATAATATATCTCTAAGTGTAGAGAATTTAAAGACTTATGAACTACTTTATAATGATGATGGATATGATAATAAATTTATTATACAATAAATATTAGTATGACATATCTCTAAGTGTAGAGATTCTAAAAGATATAAACTTTATTAAATAACTATGGTAGTTGTGGTAATAAGTTAATATATAATATAATATTAATAGTGCTAAGTTATAATAGTTACCTTGCATGAAAAGATATTATAAGATATAGAAAAGATATTATTTTTGTGACCTAAGATATCATAATAATATACTATAAGTATAAGAATTGAGATCAGGTGGAAAATTCCGTTACGGTGTTATATGCGAGCATGGTCAAGCCGTCCGATCAAGTGCTTTAAATGGTCAAGATCAATACACGTCATTTAATGATTTTCTAAACGGAGGGGTATTTCCGTCTTTTACCCATCAAATTATAACAAAAGCTGCATCCTGCATGACTCTTCTTCAACCTTTAGACTTTAGAGCGTGTATTTTTTTCTCGGCCTTTTCGATCGAATCTTTCTCCATTCTTGTTCGCTTTTGCTTCTTCAATTTGACTCGCTTTTTTTTGTTGATTTTGGCCCCCAATTGATGTTCTCTCTTCATAAATTTTGCTAGATCTCTTTTCAATATTTTCAAGTTCACATTTGGGGGTTTTTCCAAAATTTGGATCTTGGTACTTCGATTTACACGTTTTTTGTGTCTTTGAACTGATTTTATGTTGATTTTAATCAAACATGTGTAGATTGTTTATGTTTTGCTTTACAATTTCAAGTTTTTGATTGAAAACAAAAGTTAATGGTCAACGCTCATCTAAGTGCATACCATGTGTTTGATAAAATGCCCAAATGGTTAATTTAGAGCTTAGAGCATTTTTTTTACCGGTTGTTTGAAAATTACGAACCCAACATACCGAATTATGAACAAATACTATTTATGAATTAGTATACATGATACGAGTAACATGTATTGTGAATTATATTTCATGAACCTTATTAATAATTGTTATGAACCTAATTATATAAAGACGTGAACCTACACAATAAGTTCATGTACTAGATTACGTGATAAAAATAACAAGTATTATGAATTAAATTTCATGAATTTTATTGACAGTTGTTATGAACGTAGCCGTATAAAGACATGACCCAATAGAATATCATTCATGAATACATGCATGACACAAAATAACAAGTATTGTGAATTAAATTAAATGAACCTTATCGATAATTGTTATGAACCTAACAATGTAAGAACATGAACCAATATACCAACTTTTTATGAACTAAACCATGAGATGAAATATTTATGAACCTGTGTTATAAAACATGAACCAAATGAACAAATATCAAGAACCAAAATAACAATTAGGAACCCACATCTATGTGCACTTAACTATATAATGAGTATTATGAATTAAATTTCATGAACCTTATTGACTTTTGTTATGAACTTAACTATATAGTGAAATGAACCAACAAAATATTATTTATTAATACATGACACAAAATAACAAATATTGTGAATTAAATTCTATGAACCTTATTGACATTTGTTATGAACCTAACCATGTAAGGACATGAACCAATAGACCAACTTCTATGAAATAAATGTCATGAACCGTGAGATGAAATATTATGAACATGTGCTATACAAAACATGAACCAAATGAGCAAATATTATGAACCAAAAGACGTGAACCAAAATAACTACTAGTATGACTTAAAAGATATGAACCATAATATAAACTATCATGAACGTACCTAAGCATATAAAAACATGAAACAAAAAAAGAACTACAATAAACCAAAAGACATAAATCATACAAAGAGTTAGCCTATGTGGGACTTGAACCCACATCTACATACATTGCTCTACCATTTGAGCTAATAGGCTACCAAATGACATGATCATTCAAAAAGTTTAATGTCCAAACATTTAAAAATAAAATAAAATTAATCACCAAAATATGTAATGAACATGATGTTTATTATAACGTCCTCTCCATATCAGAGGCATGAACCAAAAGAATTATTATGAACCTAGCTTACAAAAATATGAACAGAAAGAACAAGTACCATGAACAGAAAATCACGAAAGAAAATAATAACTAGCTTGAACTAAAAAGACATGAACCATAAGTTGAACTTTGATGAACTTAAGGTTATTCAAACATGAACCAAAAGAACAATTGTTATAAACAAAGAAACCTGGAACAAAATTTATGAACCATAAGAAGAAATATAGTGAACCTTACCTTAAAAAGTCATGAACCAAAAAAACAATTGATACGAACAAAAAGACATGACCATATCAAGACTTAGCCTATGTGGGATTTGAACCCACATCTATGTGCACATGCACATTGCTCTACCATTTGAGCTAATAGGCTACCAAATATATAATTTGTCAAGTGTCAAATACACATTTCTCATTCACTGATATAACAAGATCCATAGAACCTTACATTGAGATTTCTCCTAAGATGACTGAGTAGACAACTTCAACAATGAACTAAAAATCTTCTATTTACTGACCAATACATGTGAAAATCAGTAAATACTTCTTCTACTTACCAACAACAAAGGGCTAAACATTGGTAATATGGGGGTAATTGGTTTTAGTAAAAAAAATTACATGGTTGAGTTGTTTCTTTGCAATTTAGAGCTTTAATCTAGAAAATTAAACAAACTTGCTATCATAAACTAGAAGAATTTGTAGATTGAAAGCAAATTTTTACTAAACCCAAAAAAAAAACCTAGAAAAATTCAATAATGCATACCTTTCTTTATATTCTTCTTCATGGATTTGATGAATTGAAATCGACACTTTTGATTGAGTTGGAGTGCAAGAGATCTATCAAGTTCTTGGTAAATTTCCCCCACAAGTATGGTGAAGAGATCGTGGTCGCTCAAAGAAGAAGATTGAAGATGGTGAGGAGTGCGGGGGCTGTATTTTATTTTGGGTGAGGGGTACTTTTGTCTGATCAAACAAATTTTACCATAATTACACTCCGTGCCATCAAAACTGATCAACGCCTATTTTTTATATTTTTTGCTAAATTCTTTTGTTTTAATCCTGACCGTCCGTACAGGCGATCTAACGATCGAAAACTGCTCGCATTTTTCACCCTATGAAATTCACCCACCAGAGCGTGACTCATAAGTATAAAGTAAGGTATTTTAAGCTATGATCATATATCTATATAAGCTATAAGATATGGAAAGATATATGAGAATAAGATAAATAAGATTAGTTTAATATTATGCTATGTTTTGGAAAGCTTACTTTATAAAGTTAATAGAAAGTTCTATTTATGGAAATTTCTAAGAAAATGGTCTATAATTATTATATCCTTGTTTAATATGGTTTATATAATTAAATAAGATTCTATTAAGAGAATATTATCAATACAATATTCTTAGTGGGGAAATAATACTTTAAGTTCCTTAAGAAACTTTTGAAAATAAAAATTAATATAGTAATTAAGAGGAGTTTTGTAAAAAGGTTAAAACAGATTCTTTATAATTTTAAGGAGAAGATGTATATTTAAAATACCTTTTTAAGTAAAATATGTATCATACATTTTTATGAAATTATACTTGCTTAATTATATTAAGAAGTTAGCAAGTGAAATTAAAAGAAATTATTTTAATAAAATAAATAAGGATTTTTAAAGAATAAAAGGATATTACAAGATTAAAATAATAATAAAGGAATATTATTATTTTAATTATCCACCTAAATTATTATTATAATAATTTAGAATTTCATTCTCCTATATAAAGTATATATGAGAAATCCAAGCATTAAAAGAAATTCGTAATTAAAGATCGCTCGTAAATTCCGTGTCGATAGGTCGGGATTCTCGTTCGAAGTCGCGAACCACACTTTTCGTCTAATCGCAACCCTACTCATGAGAACAAGGCAAGTGGAATTTCCCCTTGTAACCTTATGTATTCATCTCCGTGAAATTCTCGATGTTGGGAACAACTTGTGTGCTAAGTAACAAAAGGAACCTAGGATATATCGATTGTTAGATATAACGACCCCACTGTTAGTATAGTTCGCTCTTTATTATTGATAGGATTATTTATGCTAGTTTGGTTGTGGCCTTGATTGTTTACGACCTCGTTAAGAGGTCAATGTCGAACAAACTAGAGAGGGGCGCGGAAGTAGCCGACGCCTCTATAAAACTTACTAAGTCGTAATGCCTACGTGTTTGAAGTACGACTTTCAGGATCTTGATCCAGTCCGCTCCGATTGCAAGGAGGGACGAGCGCACTCTAGCTAAGTGCCGGGAAACTAGGTTTCCCTTGGTGGACCGGGCCATACGAGCCCCCACCCCCTTTTAAAAAAAAATCATCATTAAAGATAATAAATGACTTTTCGTCACGATATAAGATAAGTGTCCGTGCACATTTAAAAGACATCAAAACCGGACCGGTCTCAAATGATCGATCCGGCTCTATGTCCGCTCAGGGCGCGAGAGGTTTTCTTAAACTTGTTTGACTGAATAATGTTCCCAACATACACTAATCCGTTCTAAAAGAAGTCTACAATCTAGTAGTTCTTCTCTCGATTATCGAGCTATCTCCGCTTGAGATACGCTCTCCTTAGTACCGTTAAACCTCATACAAATAAGCCTTATCTTAAACACAACCCAAGTATCTTTCTCGATATTGTTGAATTACCAAAATACCCTCGGGATGTTCTCTTGCTTAGTCTCTTAGACTAATTCTTCTTTTCCGCATGTTTGCCTGACATTCTCTCGCCCCTCGCGAATTATGTAAGATTCTAGGAATCCCAATAAGGCGTGAAGTGAAGGCGAAGGAAGGACGAGGATTTTCAAGATGTACTTCTCATATCATTTTGTTTTACTTTCGTTATGTTTCAAGGACAAGTTGGTTTTGCTTTTCATTTCCGAACAGCGTTATGTTTAAAGCACTGTAAGATGTTTTGTACAAACAAAGTCTCTTTCGAGATCACCCTTTTTATGTTATGAATTATGTTTATTTTCGCAATATTATTGTTCTATATCATTCTAAAAGCCTTGGGTGACTTTGGACAGTAAAATCTGAGGTCACTGGCGGTAATACCCAATGTTGTAAAATAGGGGTGTTACATTTCAGGGGTACTACTCGGAATAAGTTTTTTTTTCAGGACACCATCCGGAAAAGCCAAAAACTCGAGGGTACCAATCGGAATTTTCCTTTTATCTTTATACATATTCTTCCATATATTACGTTGTTTTTATCTTGAAAACCCTATTTGTAATAATTAATTTTTCTACTACTAACATATTACAAGATATTACACATATTTATTATCATATACTATATCTTCTTTATATTTTTACTAATAATTTTTACTTCATATTGCATTATTGTTGCACATGCCATACGTTAGAGGAGGGAATACAATATATCACATTAACTAGTTTTACCGTCGTACGATGTACGAGTATGATTCGATATTTTATAGATATTATAAATAGGATATCAGTAAATAAATAAAATTATAATATAAAATATAATATAAGTAATTTATTACTTGGAGAATATATAATTTTTTAATCAAATATTATATTTTTCATATTTTATTACTTTTCATGTACGTAAATTTAGATTTATCTAATATTTCAATATATCTATGAAATATTTTATTATATATTTTTAGTAATTTAAAAAAATTATAAATATTTATCATTAATTTTTTAATTAAAAAAATCACTATATATCTATAAATAAATTCGTCAAAAGATATATGTTAAAAGATTTATATTTCTTTTAAAATATTTAAAATATTTTATCTTTAAGTTTAAATAATTGTATAAGGAAGCTTTCGAAAGATATTGTTATACTAAATAGATATTTGGTTGATTTTAGAGATAAATTTAAATAATTAAAAAAGAATTTAATAGAAAGAATCTATAATAATAGAAATAAAAATTAATTTTTTAAATACGAGGTGGGGCCAGAATCGTTCTGGTTACTCGAAAAGGTACAACTTTAATATATAGTTATAGATTTTTTTTATTTCTATCTTCCATATATTGCATTATTTTTTATTTTTAACTTTCTATCTATATACTAATAATATATTAAAAGATATTACACATATTTATCATCATATACTATATCTTCCTTATATTTTTACTAATAATTTTTACTTCATATTGCATTATTTTCGCACATGTCCACGTTAGAGGAGGGGATACAATATATCACATTAATTTTTTGATCTCTTTCTTATATTGCATTATTTTTTTTAACATTATATCTATATGAAGTTCGATGCATCATGCATACATATATTTTATGCTATCAACTTTCATGATAAGATCTATAACTATATATTAAAGTTATATCTTTTCGAGCCACCAGAACGATTCTGGCCCCACCACATATTTAAAAAATAATATCAATTTTTTTATAAAATAGAGAAATTTAGGAGAAGGGGAGAGATCAGAGTCATCTTATTAGGTCACCCATAGGGGCCTTTATATATAAAGAGTACAAGATTAAATCTAGGGTTTCCATATGTACATCTAAATAATATATTATTATAACACTCCCCCTTAGATGTACATCAATAACTGCCTCGTTAAAAACCTTGTCTGGAAAACCCAATGGGACAAAACCAAGACTAAGGGAAAAAGAGTGCAGTTATGATTCTTCTCTCAACTTGAAATATATCCTCCTTGCTTGAATGAATTGAGCATTCATCATGTCTTTGAGTTGAATCTTGTAATTTGAGAACACTTGATGATATGTACTTGGTTGATCACTTCATGCTGAATTCTCTTCATATATACATCATTGTTGGCTCCTTTCAACTTGATTTGATGAATTCTATTCTTTCACATATCTCGAACTTCAGGCCGAGATTGTCTCATTTGAGACCTTATATGACGAACTGCCTCATTAAAAACCTTGTTTGGAAAAACCCAGTGGGATAAAAACCAAAACCAAGGGAAAAATAGTACAGGCATATAATAATGCTCCACCTTAGTTAAACACACAATCTTTATGCAATAAATATATGCCATCATTGAATTTTGTAGAAGATTGGTACTTCTGGACCAATAATCTTTATTTTATGTTTAGGGAGACAATAACTCATTGTCACATAAAATGACATTATTGAGGTAATGAAGTGTTGAGAGGGCTTCTTGACAACAAATAAATTTATATCAAGACCCCGCTGAGTACAGGGAGGTCAGGTTCGTCCACGGGAGATAGAAGAATCTACGTCTAGCTACTAATCCTAATAAAAGAAAACAAAACAAAGCAAAAACACACTCTAGGCGCTCGGCACCGACCCACAACAGGTCGTAACCGACCAACTACACGACACAAACACAGCAAAAATCTGGACAAACAAAGAGCTCGGCCTCGACCTAGAAGAGGGTTGTAACCGACCTAACCGGGTAACGAATAGACTTCGAAAAATCAAATTAAAAGAGATCTAGAGCAAAGGATTCACCACAACAAGCTATGCATGCAAACATGAATCAAAATCATCCCATAACAATCTCATAAATGACTTTCGTCATAAATAATCAAGTAAAAATCCCAACTTTCATGAAGATCTAAACTTGCAACCCTACTTGTTTCCTAAAAGTTTCAACCTTCGTTTTCAACCAAGTATTATCCAAATTCACAATTCAATCTTTCAATTCAATCATAAACTTGAACATGCCTCAATTTTCATCAAGGAATTGATAGCAAACAAGTGGATAAAGGATAGAGATTTAAAAGAGATTGTTTAATCAAAGATTCATGCTTTAATCATGCACAACTTGTCGGGTTTCACCCCAACCCTAGAAAAGTAGACTACTCACAATCCATGGGACAATCAATAATCATAGACAAAAGAGAAGACATAATTCAAATCCAAACAAACTTCAATTAAAAAGAAAACTTACAATCTCAAGCAAACCTCCAAGTCTCTCTTAAAATTGTCCAAGAGCTTGGAATAAGATAACCTAGAAAAACCACTTGCAACTTGTTCCGTTCTCCACAAAATAACGTCCCCTAGAATATCATGCGTCCCCCCTTTAAAATAAAACCCTAGAGATCCTTATATAGTGGTAGAAATAATCTCTATAAGGAAACTAAATTCTATCTTAAAAAGGCCCATAAATAAAACATTTACTAAACCTAACTTAAGGCGCAAGTATTAATCTCGCTACACACGGAGGTGGTCGTCACCGACCTAGTGTGGGTCATCTCCGACCATAGGCAACACTTGGTTTCTTCATTTCTTCGCTCAAAACTTGCTCCAAAGCTTGGTTCTTCTTCAATGTTCCTTCCTTCATCGTTCTTGGCCTTCTAAGACTTCCTTTAGCTCCTTCAAAAGCACCTTGATCTTGAAATCTTCATCTTGGAATCATCTATTGCACCGACTCTCACTCTTCTATCAACATCACCATAAGACCGCTTTAACACCACCTCCTAAAAAGCTTGAAAGACCGAGACATCTCCTCCTCAACGCTCCAAATACCTACAAAACATCAAACAAACTTATGTAGACTCCATATCTTAAGATAATATGAAAACCTACACAAATGACTCAAGACAACACAATAAACTTAGAAAAGACTCAATCCTAGCTAGAAAACTACCCATAAAACCCGACTAAAAAGTGCGACATCATGAAACAAGGTAGGGTAATGTACCTATTGTATTGAGATATGGTACTTCAAAACCTAATATCTCTTTCATTTTCTAATCAGAACGAAATGAGCCATTTTCCGCACTTAGTACCTTACTACCATTGGTGTACTTAATGGATGCGCCTTATCTATATTAAGTCGCTTTAGGACCTTTTTTGTATAATTTGATTGATGGATAAACATTCCATCCTTTGTATGCTCGAACTGCATGCCGAGACAATACTTGGTAGTTCTTAAGTCCTTCATTTCAAATTCTCTTTTCAAATAATCAGCTTCTATTAGGATCTCTTCTGGAGTCCCAATAATATTGAAATCATCAACATAAACAACAATGATTACATATCCCAAATTTGTTGTTTTATGAACAAACAAGGACCTATTTTGATCACTGACAAATCTTTGCCTTTGTAGATATTCTCTAAGGCGATTATACCACATTCTTCCCGATTGTTTCAATCCATATAGCGATCTTCTAAGTTTAATGGAATAAATGTAATGTGGTTTTGATTCAAATGCTTCAGGCATTTTCAATCCTTCTGGGATTTTCATGTATATGTTGGTACCTAATGACTCATATAGGTATGTTGTTACCACATCCACGAGTTGTATTTTCAAACGCTCAACAACGGTTAAAGCAACAAGGAACCTGAGTGTTGTTGCATCCATTGCTGGTGAATACATTTCCATGTAATCCACTCCAGGTTTTTGCGAGAACCCTTGTGCAACGAGCTATAACAGACTGATTTTCCACTTTATGGTGTTGGAACTACAAGCCCAAAAACATCTAGTTTGTTTAACGAAACCAATTCTGCTTTCCAGCTTTCCCAACCATTTCGATGTCGACATTCCTCCATTGTTTGGGATTATTGTCATCTTCTCCAATGAATTTTACGATAACTGAATAAGAAAAGATATCTTCTCGATACCCTATACCGATACTTACATAATTAATCGACATTTCTAAATTATCGTTCATGCCATTTTCTTCGCTTTTAGAGTCTTTAGATAGAATCTCTTCAGGAGTTCTATCTTCATGTCTATTTCCAGTCGACATATCATCCTTTTGGGATGTAATTGGCTCTTTCCTCTTTTGGAGAATGTGTCCTTAAATCCGAAAATGTCTCTCATGCTTCAAGCATGCTTATGTGTTGGTTTGGAGTTACTTCTGGAATCTCCAAATGACTGGTGTATTCTCAAATAGTATTTATGTCTTAGTCACTAAACTTCTGGTTTAGTTATACAATATGCTAAACTTCTGGTTTAGCTTTCTTTGGATAAAAAATTGCATCCCATGCAATCTCTTAACTTGTAGCCTCAATTATCTTCTCCCCCTAAAGTTGGGATTTTCACCTCGTCAAAGTGTTAATCTTAATACAGAGCAATATATTGATCACCGCTTATAAGCTCTAGGTATTTTGTAAACGATAAGGACCTAAACCCTTCGTCTAATCCCAACTTTCATTGTGTGGCATTACTTAGCAATCATTCAGGGAGGTGGAGGACATATAAAGCATTTAATCTCTTCTAGAGACAAACTTCTATTAGGAAAATTTTCTATAAGCAGTCGGTCCAAGTCGAATTTAATTATCGACATTCACATTTCATGACCCTATTTAATCAATGACTCGTCCTAGTCGTGTATTTCATGTATAGCATTTGCCTAGCTATCAATTATGACCGCATTATTGACGACTCTACTAGGTCGTTTTGTGAATGTGTGTGAGAGCTACTCAATGCTCAACCACTACACTAATTTATTTTTCATTTCCCTCCTTTTTCAATGGAACCAATGGGTTGAGGCATCTTTCAACATCATATGATTAATCCACAATGGTTCACATGGCGATGTAATATGTCCTCTTATATCACTTGAACTTAGTCAAGGAGCATATGAGACTTTGTATTTACTTGCATATTATGCTGGCTTTGCTACTAACTTGCCAAGATCACAAGCCTTTCAAGGTCACTCTTAGGAAGAGACTTCAAGTCTCAAGATCTTTCGGTCCTATACCGATCATGCGCATTATTATTTCACTTGAGTGACCAAGTTAATCATGCCACAAATATATCTTATCATTAACTAACTTCCAGTTAGTGAGATTACATTATTCAATGGGATATACTCTTCTAGAGTCATCATAACCCTCACACCAAAATTTGCGCATAACTTAGTGAAAACTTCTGGTTTTCAAATACTATATGGTGTGACACTATTGAAAAATGTCGGTGATCCATACTTATGTTTTGGAGCTCATCAACTCAAATCAAATAAATCATTATCTTGATTTTTAACATTAGATGCCTCAAAATGGGTGCATTCAGAATTTTTAATATAGACTAGACTGGTCTCCACACTTATACTCATAAGGTGTGGTTCTTGTACAACTGGTACAAGACTGATGATCAATTATATGTCATTTATGGGATATCCCTTATCTTAGATGTTCTTTTCACACCCTCTTCCAGAGGAGGCATGCTTCCGGCATGAAAGAGGTTGGTCAAACATGACCTTGAACTTCTAGTTCATGCTAGGTAGGTGGTCATTTAGGCATAGTTCTGAATATTGTAACGACTCACATTGTTTGTACTACTTCTAGAGTACATGCCATATTTCTTGTACTACATCTAGAGTACATGGTTTGGTATGAGATCTCTTAACTCTCCAAGAGTTTACAATGATCTCTTATGGAGTTGATGATATTATACTTTCATTATAACTTAGCACACATCTGTTGGAACTTCAAGTGCTTCATGATTCTCCCAAACATCTCATTTGTCAACTTCAAGTGGTAATGTAATTTCATTTCTCGAACCGTTTATCATCCACTTCGGGAGATGATATATTCATATAGTTCCACTAATGAATTCTTCTCATCATACTACAAGAAGTTATTGTATGTAAATCCACTTCTAGGGATAATACTCTTATGTATAAAAGCATCTACTTTAGGAGATGATCATTGTCACATAAATTTTATCATCTTTTTCAGGAAACGATATTTTCTATCATTACTCACACCAGGGAGTAATGAGATTTATTATTTCATCTCTTCGGGGATGATTTTAAATTTTCTCTACTGGGACATACTAGCATCCGCTTAAGGAGATGACAAGTTTTAACTTTAAGAGCAAATAAACATGTATATAAGCAATAACATAATTAATTAAATTGAAAAGTATAAATAAAGAAATAAATTATTATAAAATATTGTCAACTTCTGGTGACAAGAGATTGAATGCGAAGTCTTCTAGACTTCTTTCCATCACATACTTCAAGATGTGATATCTATGTGGGTATTATATTATCTACTTCAAGGGATAATATTTGTCGTATTAACTTTATCTTCTACTTTTGGAGATGATATTTTTCTTTTTCAATTTGCACATGAATCATGTCATTTACTTCAAGAGATGACTTTAGTATCACCACTCACTCCAAGGAGTAGGAACTTTTATTATGTTCATCCACTTCTAGGGATTGATTCAATTGTTTCATCCACTTCGGGATTATTTGATTTGTTTCATCCACTTCGGGGGATGGAAATTATCATTCCAAATATAAAAATAGAAAAATTGTTTCATTCACTTCAGGGAATGAGAATTATCACTCCAAGGATAAAATAGGTTATTTCATTCACTTCAGGGAATGATAATTATCACTCTTAGGATAAAATAAAGTTTTCATTCACTTCAAGCAATGAATATTATCACTTCAAGGATAATCTTGTTTTGTACATTCTAAACATAACTAAGTATAAGTGAGAATGATAAATAAATAAATAAATAAAATAAGAGCAGTAAAATAAATAAAATAATTCATTCACTTCAGGGAATAAAATCTATCACTTCAGGGATTACATATTAATTTTTCACTCGATCCAATGAATTTAACCGATTCTTAAACATGATAATTAACAGAGGTCATGAGACTGATCTAGAACAATTGACCGGAAACACTCAAAATTAGATTAATCTCGGGGGCGTTGATGGGTCCTAAACAATTCATATATGGAATAACATAATTCTTTTAATTAGTGGCTACTTTGATTTCTAGTCTTCTTCCATCAAGAATATATATGACGGATTGACGGCGTAGCATATATAATTGAAAAACAAAATTGCTTATGTGATAATGATGTAAAGATAGAGGTTGGAGTTCCTTACAATACAAACGTACAGGAAGAGCGAGCAGTTCGTGAGATGCACTTCGACCTTGAACAATCATACTGATAAAATTTTATAAAATAGAAAAAAATTTAAGAGAAGAGGAGAGACTAGAGTCATCTTATTAGGTCACCTATCTATAAGGACTTTTATATAGAGAGAGTACAAGATTAAATCAAGATTTCTATATGTACATCTAAATAATATATTATTATAATAAATTTCTATTATTGTGACTTCTTTCTAATTTCTATTAAATTCTTTTTAACTATTTAAATTTATCTCTAACATGAAATAAATATTTATTTAGTATAATAATATCTTTTGAAATCTTCCTTATATAACTATTTAAAATTAAAGATAAAACATTTAAAATGCTTCAAAATAAATATAAATCTTTTAGCATATATTTTTTGACAAATTTATATATATATTGATTTTCTTTTATAATAAAAAAATTAATGGTAAATATTTATAATGTTTAAAATTAATAAAAATAGATAATAAAATATTTAATAGATATATTCAAATATTTGATAATCTCTTACATGGAGAGCTGTCAAAAGCTGACCCGATCCGAAAAACTGACCCGAACCGCTCGAAAAATTTAGGGTCAAGACCCGAAAATTTGAAACCGAAACCCAAAATAAACCGAACCTGATAGACCCGAAACCCGTTGGGTTCAAACCCGAAAAAACCGTTGGGTTGACCCAATTTGTTATATTTTAAGAATATATCATATATTTTGAAAATTATAATATATTTTATTATTAAAATATATAAAAATAATAGATTTATTATTAAAAATCAATTTTCTTGACCTGTTAGGTCGACCCGCCCCGCCCGACAACTCGCAATGACCCGACCCGATTTGACCGGTGACCCGTTACGATCCGAACCCGACTCAACCCGAACCCGAAATAACCGAACCCAAACCCGACCCGACCGACCCGTTTGGCACCTCTACTAGAGAGTAATAAAATATGTAATATAATATTTAATCTTATCTAATCTTTACTTTATCGAACCACAAAATGAATTTGGTCCCATCTTAAATTAAATTAATTAAATTTAAATATTTTATATAATTAAATTATCTTTATTTTTTATAATTTATTATATCTTATTTATTAAGTTAACTATTTTTTTAAATTCTTATCTCTTCCATATTTAAATATATAAATATTTTTATTCATATTTTATCTTCTTTTTTAATTAAGCATCTATAAAATATCATCAAAGAAAAAGAGAAATAAAATTATTTTTATCTTAATAATATATCTTCATTCTCAACATTAAATTTAATCATTTATATTGATTAAAGAACTATACATTCTACGAGTAATAAATTACTTATATTATATTTTTATTTATTAATATCCTATTTATAATGTCTATAAAATATCGAATCGTAGTCGTACATGGTAGGATGGGTACAACTAATTAAAGAAGAAAAAAAAATCATAAATAAGTTTGGAGAGAAAATAACCAAATTTTAATTGTTAGATTTTTTTATTTAAGGATGAAAATTTCTCCCGCCCCACTTATAATTTTTTTTTTCCAACTCATTGAAATAAACCCGATTAGCATTATTTCAAACTTTCAATTATTATGTTACACATGTAATTTGAAATGATTGGTAGCCATTAACTAGCCAATGTTGAAAAGGTCATGTACTCCGTATAGTTTTAAACTTAAATAACGTATACTAATTACCTATTAGTCTAGTGGTAATTGACATTAGGTCGTTTAAATATTTGTTCAGAGAGTCTGGAAGTGTGTATGCAACAGAGAGATTTGTGAGGAGCAACAATTCTAACGAGGTCCAACCCAACTCCGGTCCGAACGTAGAAAAAAAGTACAGAACCGCGCGAGGCCCAACCCATAAAAAAACTTAAATAACGCATTCAACTAAATTTAACTTTCTTGCTACTTGCCAAAATTTGCCCATATACAAAATTGGTTTACGATCAGGTGGAAATTTTACTTACGGTGCAATGTGCGAGCACATTCGGACCGTTGGATCGAGCATCTTCAACGGACAGGATCAAGACACATCTTTAATAATTTTATAAACGGAGGGACATTATTGTCTTTTTACGCGTCAAATTAGAAAACAAGTTACAAGGGTCTTCTTCAACCTCTTGGACATGTAGTTTTGTTCGACTTTTTCGATTGATTTTTCTCCATACTTGTTGCAACTTTCTTCTCTTGATTTGTTGCCTTTTTTTTGTTGATTCAGACCCCAATTTATGTTATCTCTTCATCGATTTTGTTATAGATCTCTTTTTATGGTTTCATGTTCACATTTGAGATTTTTTCAAATTAGGGACCTTGGTACTTCGTTTTACATGTTTTTGTGTATTTTAGAGTGATTTTTTTTATTTTAATCAAACCTATACAGATTTGTGTATCTTTTACATTTAAAAATCTAAAGTTTTAGATCGAAAACAAAAGCAAATGGTCAATGCTCATCTAATCGCCCACCATGTGTTCGACAAAATGCCCAAATAACCAACTTGGAGCTTAGAGCATTTTTCACCAGTTGTTCTTATTATTTCATTTAGTTTTATGCCAATGTGGTTTGTTACCATGTCTATATTTAAAAAGGTCGTGGATTTTTTCATCGTATCTCACTTAGTTAATATTCAAAATTCATGAACCAACATTGTGATTTGAGGATAATTTTATGAACTTTATTGATAATATTTATGAACCTAACTATATAAATACATGAACCAACATAATACCATTTACAAATCATAACACATATTGTTGTGAGTTTCCATGAACCATATTGAGAATTATTATAAACCTAACCGCATAAAGACATGAACCTATAGTGCAACTTTTATGAACTAAAAGTCGTAAGATGAAATGTTATAAGCTATATGCTTATAAAACATGAACTAAGAGAGCAAATGTCATGAACCAAAAGAATTGAACCAAAATAACTAGTATGACTTAAAAGAGATGAACTTCAAGATTGACCGTTAAGAATTAAAGGACATGAACCATAAGAATTATTATGAACTTAGCTTTCAAAAACATGAACCGAAAGAACAAGTACCATGAACCAAAATACATGAAAGAAAATAATAACTAGCATTAACGACTAAACGACATGAACCATAAGATGAAATTTGATGAACCTAAGGTTATTCAAACATGAACCAAAAGAACAATTGTTATTAACAAAAAGGCATGGAATAAAATTTATGAACCATAAGAATTATTATGAACCTACCTTGCAAAAACATGAACCGAAAGAACGAGTACCATGAACCAAAAATCACGAAAGGAAATAATAACTAGCATGAACTAAAAGACATGAACCATAAGGTAAACTTTGATGAACCTAAGGTTATTCAAACATGAACCAAAAGAATAATTGTTATTAACAAAAAGGTATGGAATAAAATTTATGAACCATAAGAATTATTATGAACCTATCTTGCAAAAACATGAACCAAAAGAACAAGTACCATGAACCAAAAATCACGAAAGAAAATAATAACTAGCATGAACTAAAAGACATGAACCATAAGGTAAACTTTGATGAACCTAAGGTTATTCAAACATGAACCAAAAGAACAATTGTTATAAACAAAAAAGTATGTAACAAAATTTATGAATCATAAGAAGAAATATTATGAACCTTACCTTTAAAAGTCATGATAAAAAAGAACAACCGATACGAACAAAAAGACACGACCGTATCAAGAATTAGCCTATGTGGGATTTGAACCCACATCTATGTGCACATGCACATTGCTCTACCATTTGAGCTAATAGGCTGCAAAATATACTATTTCTCAAGGGTCAAATGCACATTTCTCATTTCTCACTTAGTCACTTCTCACTAATACAACTAGATCTAGACAAACTTACATTGAGATTTCTCATAAGAAGACTTGATAGACAACTTCAACAGTGGCAATATATCATCAATCATGCCTTCTATACCAAAAGCATGTCATCAAAGAATCAATTCCACTTCTAAATTAACCATTTTTTTTGATAACTTATGAACCATAATCTCAAAACATCACAATACATCAATAAACAACCATTTTTCTAGAAAAATAAACACAAAGTGAGCAATAATAGTTCACCACACCAAAACCATCAAAAATCGCTCAAAAAAACCATAAACACTTCAATTATTAGAAATCAAAACCTAGAACCCTAGAAAATCAAAATCAAATATTAGAAAATCCTATAAGTTTATGCATACCTTCTTGTATTGGTTTGTTCATACAATTAGAACAATCGACGATTTGAATGAGTTAGGGGATGGTGGGAGCGATTTGTGTAGCGATGTGTGTGAATTTGAGTCTCTGTACATCGTTCGACGTTGGCGGGGGAGAAGAGTTACGGGAAGGAGATGAGTAAAAGAAGCGTATGATTGATTTTTTGGAGTTGAGGGTATTTTTGTCATGCGTGTCTAATTTTAATATAATTACCTTCCGTGTCATTCAAACAAATCAACCCCATTTTTTCCTTTTTTTTGAATAATTATGTTCTAATCTAAGCTGTTCGTAATATTAATCGGACGCTCCAAAATTGCTCACATTTTTTACTGTAGCAGCAAATTGCACCCGAGCATAACTCATACAAAATTTACTCTCACTTTTTACCATCCTAGTCTAACTTAAAGAAGTCAAAAAACAAACAAACAAAATGCACGTTGTTATAGTCTCATCCTCTTTATACCCTTTTTAATTTCCTTCTCATTTTTTATTCATAATCGTCATAAACATTTATTATTGTTTACTAGAAGTATATAATAGATGAAGTAAAAAAAAAGAAAGAAAAGAAAATACAGCCACAAGGCCACACACAATAACCCAAGTCAACAAGTTGAAATTCCCTCCAAAAAACAATTTCACTGAAAGTCCTCTCTCTCTCATGTCATTTGATATATTGTTTCGCATATCTACTCCCACGATCCTCCCCCATACAATTCAACTCTCTCTTCTCTCTCTCTCACTCTAAATCCCTAATTTTCCTCTCTACGAAATGCCACAGGTCGATCTGGTGTCAGCTTGCAGCGGAGGAGTTAGCAGCTCCCACAACGACCGCAAGATCGCCTGCGAGACTCTCGCCGATGACGATCCTCCGCCATCCGATCAGCCTGGCCTCCCGGCGGACTCTTTCTTCCTCTCCACTGGCGCCGAGCTCGATTGGATCGACCGAAACGCTTTCATCGAGCGCAATGAATCCGCCAATGGAGGGATCTCGCTTCCCTCCGTAAACATCAATCCGAATCCGATCGAGATTCCTTCGTCTCCTCCGACCAATCCAGCCGCCTCGAACTCCGGATCACAGAGGTACTCCTTGAATGTCAAGTCGAAGCCGTCGATCATCGGCCTGATGAAGCCGCAAAAGGCCGCTAACTACGCGGAGGCCAAGAATCGCCGACCGGCTAGTATCCGCCTGTTCCCGAAGCGGTCGAACTCATCCTCGTCTAAATCAGGCAGAAAATCGGGCGTTGCGGCGGCGGAGCCTTCCTCTCCGAAGGTCTCTTGCATGGGAAGGGTGAGATCGAGAAAGGATCGGAGCCGCCGGAAGAAGATCGGCCGCCAAAAGAAGTCCGAACCGGCGATTGCTCGATCCAAGAGCCACAGAGGAGGGTTCTGGAGCAGCTTCCGGTCTATCTTCCGGTACAGAGCTCGTAAACCGCCCAAAGGCGATGAACCGGCCGTGAGTGAGCCGCCTGCAGCAGATCCGCCGCCACTAGGAGTAGTGAAGCGGTTTTCTTCGGCGAGGAGATCGGACGCCTGGGCGGCTGACTTGGATAATAGCGTTGCGAAATCTGAGCCTTCGGATCCGCCAATTAGTTTCGGAGCAGCGAAGCGGTTCCCGTCGGGAAGAAGAAGATCGGATGCATGGGCCGGTGATTTGGACGGTGGCGGAGTGAAACCTGAGCCGTCGGATCCGCCGAGTATCGGAGCAGTGAAGCGGTTTTCGTCAGCGAGAAGATCGGACGCCTGGGCGGCAGATTTGGAATGTGACGGTGGTGAGAAACCGAAGCCGTCTGATCCGCCATCTATTGGGGCGGTGAAGCGGTTTTCGTCAGGAAGAAGATCGGCCGCCTGGGCGGGTGACATGGAGGAGGAGGTTGAAGGCGCGAAATCTGAGCCGTTGGATCATATCTCGATACTGTAAACGGAAACAAGATCGATCGATCGACTCGTTGAGAGTCAGTCAGTCCGTGAAGGTGGGCCCCACCTTCTGCCAAAAACTTCGCTGGATAAAACGTGTGGGATCCACCCTTTGTGGGGGAATACGGTTAAGGCGACTGACGTTTGGATGACGTGGCACGTTAAGTAACGGCGTGCAAATTTTTCTGCTGAATATTGTACATGTAGCCAAACTTTCTACGTTGCTTCGAACAAACAAAGAACAGGGTTAGTTCTTGAGGCCCAGGGAGATAAATTTGTTCGCGTGCATTTTCTGATTTGTAAGGCTTTTGTGTTTTGTTTTTTTGTGAATAGGGGGATCGAAAAACTTTTTTGGTTTCCAACATGTCATGTAAGAATTGAACTATAATGAATAATGATGTATAATACAATGTTTTTTCACACCAAAAAAGATAAGAAAATAATCTACCCGGCCCAAAGTGAAATTTATGTCGATCAACCCTCTTAAATCTCAATTAGTGACTAATGGTTTGCATATTCAAATATTCAATGATAATGACAACTCACAAGCCGGCACCCACAGGCCACACCTAATTGCTTAATTGTATGGATCATTGAGAAATAATTTATATGCTTCATTTATACATGAATAATAATAGTCCCATCATATTCATATCATGCATTTTTGTTGTAAGTGAAGAGTTTAGGCCCAACATGTATATATTCGATTCTAACTACTGATCGAATATAAAGTTGGTATCTTACTCCGTTAAAAATAAATTTAGTGAAATCTCTATTCGATACAATATATATAATTAACTTATACATATTCTTCTTCGAGTTCAAATCTTATTAAAAGGTTAAGTCGTACTCGGCCACGAGCTTCTACCTAATTTCATCTGACGTCTAATTTTGTGACTTTGTTTTGTTATATCTCTTCATTGAGAAATACAGTACTAAACTTTGAGCACCAAATAAAATAGGGTAAAAGTTAATAAAAGGGTCATGTTAAGGAATAGTAGACTACTATATTTTCCTAAATTGAAAAATTGACATGAAAGTTGAGCTCGAAAATAAACTAAAATAAAATAATAGTGAAGTAGACTACTATAAACCCTAAAATACAATATTATGATTTTTGTCATTTTCAACTGGTGTTGGTGTTGTACACTTACGTGCTGTCTGGTGCGGACACCATTGGTGTGTACAGTCTGGATATTCAACCATTATAAGCAAGAACAAGAATCTTGCAGCAGATCTCTTGTAAAACACATAACTTTTCTGGCTTCAAGTTAAACTATATATTCAAGCAATCGCTTACTGAGTTACTACTGTTTTAGTTTATTTGTTCTCTTTTGAGTATTTTCTGTAACTCTAATAAACCAAATGTTGTTGATATATATATTCGCAAATCGATAAATACAATTTTGATTTTAAATTTCATTATTTCCGGATAAGGGTTGATTAACTATTTTTAGTCAATTAAACCAATGCTTGTTGGTCTAGCACTCTCGGTCCTGAAGTATTGGCTAAGAGATTCGAGCTCAAATTTTTATGACGATATTTATAGATAGATTGATATATAATGGAAGGATTTTCTCTATAATTAGGTCACGGATACCAAAAAAAATTTAAAAATTTTATATAATTAAATTATCTTTATCTTTCATATTTGATTATATAAATTTTCTTATTCATATTTATCTTCTTTTTTTAATTAAATATCTATGAAATATCATCAAGGAAAAAGAGAATGTAATTATTTTATATTAATAATATATCTTCATTTAATCATTATATTGATTAAAAAAATTATACATTCTATGAGCAATAAATTACATAAATTTTATGTTATATTTTTATTTATTAATATCCTATTTATAGAGTCTATAAAATATCGAATCGTAGTCGTACATGGTACGACGGGTACAACTAGTTTACATAAAATCTAGGTTGGATCTGATTCTTCTTCAGTTGAGAAAATTCGAAGAAAAGACTGCTCAGAAGCATTTTTGTGGTTATATTAGACCCTTTTGAGTGACTTTGCTC
Source organism: Fallopia convolvulus (assembly GCA_964016875.1). NCBI lineage: Eukaryota > Viridiplantae > Streptophyta > Magnoliopsida > Caryophyllales > Polygonaceae > Fallopia > Fallopia convolvulus. The sequence continues at coordinate 51,833,028 of OZ024727.1, read as the reverse complement.
AAGATTTTCAAATTTGCGTTTAATTTTCGTCCAATCGACTAATTTCATAGGTGTATTTTTCGACCGTGTAATTGGTTTCGATGAAAACGTTATTGTTTTGAACACCCATCACATAGAGAGTGTTATTTATCTTAGTTTGCTACTAGCTAAATGTCCTCAATAGTAGGGACGGAACCAAGAATTGGAGTTTAGGTAGACTGGATTTATCTTGATGAAAAAAAAATTAAAAAAAATATTCGCAAATAATAAGTATTATTATATTTAATTTCTAATCCTAACTAATTTTCCACACTAATTAATTTTATGCATAAAAAATATTAATTATTTACAAATATATAGTATTTAATATGTGAATATATGTACAAATAGCCAACTAAAAAATATACTTAAATATGTATCTGCACTATAGACTTTACTATGTAAGTTAATACCCAACAACCAAGTTCTAGCTGTCCTGGACCATGTTTTGGACTGCAGAGAAGAACGTGGGCTAGGAAGGGCAAACCGCGGCCGCGGTTTGGGGGTCCTGGACCGCGCTTTGCCCCGCGTTGGGATTGGGCCGAGATTTTCTTTATCTTGTTGCTTAAAATATATCTTAACCTAGTTTTTGAGAATTATTACGTATTATTCTCCTTAGCCTCCCTCTTGGAAGAACCCTAGATTGGAGATTTGTGGATTTTTGCAAGACTTGATTGGAGTTGAATTTAGATCTATTGAAAAGATAATCGGTATGTTTTTCTTTGATTTTGATTTCTCTTCTCTCCATATTATGTCTAGCTAATTTCTTAATTCCAAGGAAGGGTGAACCCAATGGTTTAGTAAGTAGATCTAAGGGTGATGTTTGCTTAAATTGAAATTTGGATTGTTGTTTGATTCAACCTAGGATGCTTAATGACCTAATTTAATTGAATTGGGAATCTTGTTATGATTTGAGACCGAGAGGAGATAAGAATAGCAAGAGGTTGATTGAATTGAATTTACAATTTGTTAATTCATGTTAGATCCCTAGGTTTGAACTTGTTGAATTATTTGTGCGAGAGTGACTTAATTCACTTGAGGAACTTAACCTATCCTAGAAATTATTGATTGAGTAGTCTTAACGGAGCGCAAGAGCGGATGTTATTTCTATTGATTTAATGATCTCTAAAGAACTTAAAGGACCTAAATAAGACTTGCTTTGTGCGAGAGTGACTGCTAGTCGAGTCTAGGTACATGCATTAATCGTCTGAAAAGAGTTAATGTTGATATTTGAGATAGTTAGTCCTTCAAACAACATTTGAATCGAAATCCAAATAAATTTCACCGGTAATCTACTGAAACATCATTGTGGTAATCCTAACCTTGGAAGCTTTTCTCCACTGATATTTCCTTATTATTTTCAATTACTTGTTTACATTTCAATTCAAGCATAAACTCTTTTACTTATTTATTTGGCTTGATCTACTAGTTCGAATATCAATTGGTACTACAAAGTTCCCTGTGTTCGACACCTTGATTACTACAACCGAACCGTATACATGCGGTGTAGGAAAATAGCCTATCAAGTTTTTGGCGCCGTTGCCGGGGAACTATTGATAGTATTGGTTGTGTTCCACAACCGGTAGATTAAGTCTTGTTTTTATTTTTAATTTGTTTCTTTTTGGTTTTGGTTTCAGTTTGTTCTCCTTCTTATGAGAAGATCTCTGAGCGCTAGTGCACTACACAACTATGATTCTGAACCCGAGCGTGCTTTTCATAGAAGAAGAAGAGAGTAAAGGGAAGCTATAACCCAAGCTATGGAAGGCGATCAGGCAAATGCACAACAACAATTGTTGTTACAACAACAACAACAACAACTATTGTTGCAACAACAATTGAATGCTCAACCACCTATGACATTGGGTGATTATGTGTTGCCACGCCATCAAGGACCCACAGCTGGTGTGGTCCGACCTCCAGTTCAAGCCAGAAATTTTGAGCTGAAGCCATCTCTGATTAACATGGTTCAGCAGAATCAGTTTGGAGGTCTACCTACTGAGAATCCTCACCAACACCTCAACACTTTTCTGGAGCTTATGGATACGGTGAAGATTCATGATGTTTCTAATGATGCGATTTATTTGCGCGCCTTCTCATTCTCTCTAAGAGACAGGGCTAAAGCTTGGTTCAAGGCCCTGCCTCATGGCACTATCACTACATGGGATGAGTAAGCCAAAGCTTTCCTAACCAAGTATTTCCCGCCTAAGAAGACTGCAGAGATGAGGAATCAAATCAGCTTATTTCAAATGAAGGATGGGGAATCTCTTTATGAAGGTTGGGAGAGGTTCAAGGAGCTCTTATTGTTATGTCCTCACCATGGAATAGACAAGTGGGTGCTTCTTCACACTTTTTACAATGTTGTTGACAACACCACCAGGCTGCTCATTGATGCCTCCTCTGGAGGTACTATTATGAAGATGAATGTTGATGACGCTTGGGATCAGATTGAGGATATTGCCCATCATACTCACTACTATAATGATGCTCGATCTATTCCAAGCTCTAAGAGATCAGTTGGGCTCTATGAGGTGGATAAGGATACTCTGTATCAAGCACAGTTTGAAGCCCTGAATCAGCAGATCAAGCAGTTGAATTTGCAGGTGAATGGGCCTAATAACCGGAATGAAGAAAGCTCTAATCAGGTTGTCTCAGGTGTGGTGTGTCAGTTTTGTGGAGCATGTGATCATACTATATCAGCCTACCAATTATTTGCTTCTAAGGAGGAACCACATGAGGAGGAGGTGAGATACATGAATAACTTTGACAAGGGGCCTAGGAATGATCCTTACTCTAATTCCTACAACCCTGGTTGGAGAAATCACCCCAACTTCTCTTATGGGAACAATCAGTCACAACAGCGAGTACCTCCTGCGTTTCAACCAAGAGCCCCACTACACCCAAATCAAGATGCTCAACCCTCCCAAAATCCTGCATGGGAGATTGCTATTGAGAGCCTTGCCACCTCCATGAAGACGCTAACAAAAGAAGTGAGAGCTCAGGGGAAGAATTTGAAGATCATAGAACAACAAGTGGCTCAACAAGCTTTGAATGTTCCTAGACCGTCTGGTCAATTGCCTGGGCAACCTGAAGTCAATCCTAAGGAGCAATGCCGGGCTGTCATTCTAAGGAGTGGAAAAGAGCTTGAAGAACTCCCACCGGTGAAAAATGGAATTGTAGAAAAGATAACGGAGAAGCCATCCAATAATGAAGAACCTAAATATGTTGCTCCCCCACCTTACAAACCACCTCTACCTTTCCCACAAAGGAAGATTCAGGTGGTGCAAGAGCAACTATTTGAGAAATTCATGAGTATGATAAAGAAGCTTCACATTGACATTCCTTTCATCGATGTCCTCACTCAAATGCCCACATATGCAAAATTCTTAAACGAGATTCTATGCAAAAAGAGGAGGATTGAAGACTATGAGACGGTAGCTTTGGTGATGGATCAAATTGAGAAGATTCCAAGAAAATAAAAGATCCAGGCGAGTTCTTTATCCCTGCTGGTTTTGGTTCTCTTCAATATGATTGCCTTTGTGAACTTGGTTCTAGTGTACATATCACGCCTTTGTCAATTTGCAGAAATCTAAAATTGAGTGATCCTATTCCAACCAAGATGCGTCTTATCATGGTTGATAATTCAGTCACTCATCCTGTGGGCATTATTGAGAACTTTCCAGTGAAGGTGGGCAAGTTCTTTATACCAGGAGATTTTGTGATCCTTGACATGGAGGTGATGAATGACAAGACTCCTATCATCTTTGGGAGACCCTTCTTAGCCACTGTTGGAGCTAACATTGATCTCAGGAATGACAAGATCTCACTCACTATTGGGGAAGAGAAGATAGAGTATGAATATCTCAAAGATAACTTCCTTGAAGTGCACAAGAATCCTCCACAAGAGATTGTCAAAGTAGCCTATTGTAATATTGAAGTGAAGCTGACTAATGAGGAGCTCCAATCTGAAATTGCTCAACCTTCTCAGAAAAAAATGGAAGTTAAAAGCCTCATGGATGGTGGTATTGCTGAGGATATAAAGGGCAGGGATCACAAGAAAAAGAAGAAGGTCCGATCAAAAGTTGAGATTAAAAGAGGAGACAAGGTGAAGTTATTCCATGAAAGATCCAACATGTTTCCTGGGAGCAAAGGAACAAGATGGTCAGGGCCATACATAGTGACTCGAGTTTTAAAAGGAGGAGGAACTGAGCTTTGGCATAAAAACTCGGGGAAGTTCAAAGTGCAAAGAAATAGGTTGAAGCTTGTAGATGAGCCTGATCTAGTCAGGGTGGGTACCAAAGACCCTCCTGACCCGACCACTTGAAAGAAGATGGGAGGTCGAGCTAACGACCTTAAACAAGCGTTGTTTGGGAGGCAACCCAAGGTTAGTGTTTTCTTATCTCTCTCTTTTATTTATACATTGGGGACAATGTATGGTTTAAGCATGGGGGAGGGAAACATGTTTCATGTTAGTTAGAAGCATATAGTTGCATGTTAGATTGCATTTGCATATTAAAAAAAATCTAAAAATGTCAAAAAAAATGATTTTTTTTTTGCATTTTAGGAGTTATTAATTTTCCCTAAAGCAACAAACCCCTTGTCCTTCAAAATTCTTGAATAAAATCCTATCTCCTTGACTTGCTTGAAATGCTTGAAATTTTGATGATGACTAGCTATGTTTTGAATAAGTTTGATGATTGAATGAGCTTGCATATTCTTTGAAACTTGAGTTAATATTGAAGTTCTAGACAAAAAGCCTTGTGAGGATTCTTGTTTACCTTTCTTAGGACTAAATAATGTCATGATGTTCTTTTTTTTTTTATGTGTGATGCTCACTTTGATTGCTTCCACTAGAACTTGCTTTTGACTCTTTTTCAAGACCGCTCTTATGACTCTTGCATGCGACTTTGAAGTGATTGAGACACTATTTTCTTAGCCTTTATACTCCTTATCCACCCTGCATATTATCCTATTTTTGAAGCCCCTTTTGAGCCTAAATTAGCCTTATTATTTTGAAGCTCCACAAAATTAATTCCGAGCCTTTATAAGCCTGACCCATCCGGGAATTAGGATTGTTACTTGATTGAATTTGTGGTTGCAAGGTAAGATTGGGGGAGACCTATATGTATTTGGTGATTGGGTTGTGTAATGTGCTAGTATTTTTTTTATCTTGGAAAATCAAAAGAAAAAAAAATCAAAAATCAGAAAATGCAATGAAGAACAAAAAACAAAAGAGCGAAAAGAAAAAAAGAGTACGAGAAATAAAGGAATAAAGGGTGTTGGTGTATGAGAATAAGTTGCTTGGAAAGAAAATCATGAGACATGGTGTTCAGTCGAGTTTAGTTAAATCTAGACTCCCGGATTTAGCACCACATGGCCTAAATATTTCCTCGCCTATTTCTTATCACCTTGGTCCCATTACAACCCAATAAAAGACCTCTTGATCATTGTTGAGTGCAAGGTCTCTTGCGGTGGAGATTTAGAACGCCTTTGCAAGCTTATGGTAGCTGAGCTTTCAAATGTGAGATTTGAGTGAAACACATTGATGTTCGTGTTTTTAGTATAGTTTTTAGTAGGTTTTCTTTGTTTATTAGGTTTAGTTTTGATAAAATTAGGGTTAGTTTTGTGTGTTTTTGGATAGTTTTGCATATTTTCATAGAAAGTATGGAAGCTACTCTATTTTGTGTATTTTGTAGGTTTTAGCAAGGAAAAGGTGCTATATGGAGCTGAATTTGGAGCGCTACAATGAAAGACGGAGGAATACAAGTATGGAGAAGTCAGGGTCCAGGTTTTACGAGATGAAGTGTGGAAGGAACCAAGCCCAGGCTCGTTAACGAGGCTGTGAGGGCTCGTTAACGAGGCCACGTGATAGAAATTTCGAGGGTTGATTTTGTAACTCACCGATCCTGTGCGGGAAATTATTTCCGTATCGGTAGAGTATCTTTTTATAATTTTTAGGGTTTTTATATTATGTATTTTAGGTCTTTCTATCTTTCTAGATTTTATTTCTATCTTTCTAGATTTTATTTCTATCTTTTAGGAAAGTTTTTTATCTTCTAGCCATATTAGTTTTTAGCCTTTTTAGTATAAATAGCCCTTTTGTTTAGCCTAGAAGGGGGTGGATTTTTAGAGAGAAGAGGAAGAGCCGAGAGAGTCGAGAGAGGATCAGAGTCAAGTCGGAGGTCGGTGAACGAGAGTTACCGAGTTCGTTGATCGAGATTTTGGTTCGGTGCTTTGTATTTTTTTCGGTTTCTTCTGATTTTCTGTAAGACAATATTTTGTTATTAATTTGAGTAGTGTTTTGTTTTCAAAGATTTCTTTTGTTGAATTTATTTTCTTAGTTATGATTAGTGAGTAGTCTTCTTTTCTAGGATCGGGGTTAAGCCCGGCATAGTTAAGCATGTTTGATGAGTAAGATTGTGTGTTGAATGCCTTTTATCCATTATTGAGATTGTTTGTTGAGCTTATACCAAGATGAAAGTTGAGGTAATTTGAGTTTTTAACTTGATTGAAAGAGAAAGTTAGTAACTTGAAGGTTGATATTGTTTGAATACGAAAGTTTCAAGCTTTAGATCCAAAACAAGCAATCAAGTGAATTGGGTTACGAAAGTAGGTTAATTTACTTGATAGTCAACGAAAGTTGATGACTCTATCTATTTAAAGGCATGATCTATTCTTCTTACAAGTTTATATGCATGACTATGTTGTGGTGTCCCTAGTCCTAGATCTTTGTTTTTTTATTTTGAATTATCTTAAGTGAATTTCGTTGCTGAGTTAGTTGGCTCGGTACCGAACTTATTTAGGTCGTTAAATTGAGTCTTTTGTGTACGGTGGTTCGTTAACGACCCTGACAACGTCGTTAACGAGGTTGCTCGTGAGTGTGTTTGTTTTATTTTGTTTGTTGTTTTTAGTAGTTGATAAACGAACAACCTTGCTTCCTGTGGAACGATCCTGACCTCCCTATACTCAGCGGGGTCTTGATTATAAATTTATTTGTTGTCAAGAAACCCTATCAACAAATTGGCGCCGTTGCCGGGGAAGCAACGTGTTTTTTTGTTTATCTGTGGGTCCGGGAATAGCCCGACCCCGTTTTTGTTTTTAATTTTTGTTTTCTCTGTCTGTTTTCTCAGCGTATGCCGGTAGGACGACGAAGGCTCGAGTTTGACAACACTGGTTATTACTTAGAACCCGAACGTCCCCTACACCGTAGACTCCGAGAAAACCGAGCCATGGCCACACCTGAAGAGATGGCTCGTCAAATGGAAGACCTCCGAAATCAGATGGAGGCGTTAAAAACTGAGAAAGAAGGCGCTGTTGCTGAGGCTGAGCGTCACCGAGCTGCTAATGCTCGTCTACAAGAGGAGCTTAATGCCTATCCGAGGAATGCTAAACAGTGCATGCATCCAGAACTGAGGGTGCCAGAATCTCCGATTGTGCTTCCGGAGATAGAGAAATCCTTTGAGATCAAGTCTCAATTCATATCCTTAATTAAACGGGCTCAGTTTGAAGGGAAACCTACTAAGTTCCCTATAGAGCATATTAGAAATTTTCTTGATTTATGTGACACCATAGCAGCTGAAGGTGTCTCACTAGAATATGTTCTGTTAAAAGCTTTCAGGTGGTCTCTTGCTGGAAAGGCCCTGAGTTGGTTGGAGAGCCTACCTCCTAAGTCTATCAGGACTTGGAAGAACTTGTATGATCAATTTCTTACAAAATTCTTCCCTCCTGCCAAGACAACGGAGTTGAGGAAACGCATCACCTCCTATCACCAGTTGCCTAATGAAACATTTGTTGAAACATGGGAAAGATTCAAAGAGATGCTTAGACAGTGCCCCACTCATGGGCAACCTTTATATGTTTTGCAAGAAATCTTTTTCCAGGGTATCAACGCAGAGACCAAGAACCGCATCAACACGCATACTGCGTGCAATTTTATAAAGATGGATCCTACGGCTGCATGGGAACTGCTGGATAAGCTGTCCAATTATGATGCCATGTATGGAACCCAGCAGACCCCACAACCCCAGAAACGTCTCTACATGCCTAACCGAGACGAAGTTGACCCGGATGTTAAAAATCAATTCTTGCAAGATGAGGTCAACCGTCTGAAGAAGCAGGTAAGTTTTCTGAAATCCTCTCAATCATGTCAAGAATGTGGTTCTTCTGCACATAGTACATCTGCTTGCACTAACATAGAGCAGGTTAGAGCTGCGGAGACAATAGATGAGCTGAATTATATGAGAGGACCATATAGGAACCAACCTAGCTATCATGACAGGTCAAACAACTATTAGGCATGGGGCAATCAGAATACCAATCAAAACTATGCAATGCCTCCACCAGATAGACGACCTGCACCTTATCGACCTCCAGGCCATCAAGAGCCACCATCATGGGTTCAAGGATTACAGGAAGGCATTAACGGAGTGACCAACAAGGTTAACGAAGTTCAAGCCAACCTGAACCAACAAAATAAAAGATGGGGAGAGTTCGATATATGGAAGAAGAGTGTTGATTCCCAACTAGGGAACCTCGTTGCCCAAATTCCGAGACCACAAGGGCAACTCCCGGGCCGCCCCGAGGAGAACCCTAGGGGACAAATAGCGGCGGTGCACCTTAGGAGCGGGAAGACATTGCCGGAGCGAGTCCAAGCTGAGAAAAAGAAGAGGACGTCACCAAACAGCTCGTTAACGAGCCAGCGAGGGCAAATAACGAGCCCATATACCAAGGTGACGAGGTTCTGAGGGTTCCTGACGACCCTACCCCAGGTAAGTCTTCTAAACCGAGCCTTCCTCTTAACTCCAGGGTAGTTAACGACCCCATCAGGGTCGGTAACGACCCGCCGAGCATACTTGACGATCCTAGTATCGACCCGGTACTCTCACCTCTCGAGCCTAACTTGGTTCCGAGAATGGTGAAATCTCTTCCATTTCCAACTAAGAAATCTATGGACTCTACTGAGAGTAAGTTCAAGCGTTTCGTAAAAATTCTTCAGGGTATTAATATTTCCATCCCATTCGCTGAGGCCCTAAGCGAAATGCCGGCTTACACAAAGTTTTTGAAGGATATTCTTAGCAGGAAAAGATCCATCACAGAGCTGCAGGATGAAGTCAGATCAATAGCTCTACCAGAAAAGCTAGGAGACCCAGGGAGATTTGCAATAACAATCGGCATAGGCAATCACAAGTTCAAGGCTTTAGGTGATCTGGGCGCCAGTGCTAGTTTAGTTCCTCTCTCAATCTGGTCTAAAGCTAATATGGGACCACTAGAGCCGGTAGATATGAATATGTACATGGCAGATGGATCATGTGTCAAGGCCACAGGAGTCGTGGACGACTATCCTATTCAAGTCGGGAAATTCTTTATACCGAATGATTTCATCGTCCTCGATATGCCTGAAGACCCTCAGGTCCCCATAATTTTTGGCAGACCATTTTTAGCCACAGCAGGTACAAGAGTTGATGTGCGGAAAGGACTCCTCACTTTTGATATTGGAGAGGAACAGGTAGAATTCAACTTGGATCAGAATGCCAACGACCCAATTGCAGTCGCACAAATCGAGTTGACTCAACCAGAACTCGATTCAGCCATCCCTACCAAGCCTCATTGGCCAATCACCGAGTCCCACGTACAAGAATACAACCAAGGTAAGTACTCTAACTATGAATCTGCTAAAGATGGTCATTCCTTATCTTTTGTTTCTACACCATGCCCCATCATATGCACTACAGAGGAGTCCAAACCACTGAGTAGCCGTCGTTACCGAAGCCCGGAAACCCTTCCTCTCACCGACGAAGATTCGAGTTTTCATTAGCCCGCTTTCACCGAGCTCGTTAATCACTCGAATTTCGACCCCTTGTTCTTCAATTTCTCGATTCTCCGGTATGATTTCTAAACCCTAACTCAAAATTGCATGATTCATGGTTTTTTGGGTAGAAATTTCATGTCTAGAATTGAGTTCATATAGAGGATAAATGTCATGATTCGATTTTGCCCAAGAAAGTTTGATTTTGCTTAGTAATTCTAGATCTAGAGAAGGATATTCATGTTAGATATCTCATTGAGAAAAGTTGATTGTGAAAAGCATGAATTTTTCTTGTTCTAGTATCAAGTTACAAACTTAGCATGTCAAAATTTCGGGTAAATTTAGCATGAACGGGATGGTTAATCGAGCAAGTATGGGGTGTGTATTTCCGATTGTGTGACTAAGTGAAGGAATGTAGAGGATTGCATGCTTGATTTTGGCTTGATTTTTAAGATAGATTAAAACTCGGAATTCTGCAATTTTGTTCTCGGAGGCTCGTTAACGACCCTGCGTGGCCTCAAAGATCAATCCAGCCCAGATTCGTAAACGACCCAATTGGGTAGTTAACGAATAATTCTGAGGGTATTTCGAGACCAAGTATGGGGTCTCTTGCCTATCTATTTTGAGTGGATCTTATCTTGGAAAATTCTTGATTATTTTATAGATCTCATGGCAAGTTCAAGCAAACTCGCTACCCAAGCTCAGAAGAAGAGAAGGAACCAGAGGTCCCCATCTCCACCTCGCATGGACAACGTGATTTTGAGTACTCAAGGCCAAGTGCATCGATACCGTGCCATTCTAGAGAAGGACCACAACACCCGTTGGTTCTCGAAGTCCAGTGCATCGATACCTCCTGCACGCCCCAACCTCGCAGCGTCGCTCCATACACGCGTCATGCCCCTTTGCTATGTGGGTGATGGACATCCTCGGCCCCTTCCCCAAGGCCGCTGGCCAGGTACGGTATATCATGGTCATTGTCGACTATTTCACGAAGTGGGTTGAAGCACAGGTAATGGCAAAGATCACGGGGAATAAGGTCTGCGACTTCCTGTGGAAGAACCTCGTCTGCCGCTTCGGCGTTCCCATGACCATCATGACCGACCATGGCCCCCATTTTGATTGCGAAGAGACTCGGACCTTCTGCTCAGACCTGGGCATAACCCTCAAGTTCTCCTCCGTGGCCCATCCTCAGTCCAACGGCAGGTAGAGAACGTCAATGCCCGCATCTTGTCCGATCTGAAGAAACGGTTGGGCATGGCCCAAGGTTGTTGGGCAGAGCTCCTCCCGCTCGTCCTATGGACGTACCGCACCACCGCGCGCCGCGCAACCGGAGAAACGACTTTCGCTCTAACCTACGGGGCGGAAGCCCTAGTCCCAGTAGAGACCCTGGTCCCGTCGACGAGGGTGTTTGATTTTGATGAAAAGGAGAACGAGGCCAATCTCAGGGTCGAGTTGCTCTTCCGTGAAGAGCTGCGCGAGGTAGCCGACCTTCGCTCCAGGGAATACAAGCGCCGCGTGGCTGTCTACCATGATAAGAAGGTGAGACCTCGATTCCTGGCCACAAGTAACCTCGTCTTGAGGCGAACCGAAGGTGGAAAATTGGACCCCAACTGGGAGGGGCCATACATCCTCGGCGAGGAGGTCGCCCCCGAAGCTTTTAAGCTCAAAGACAACGAGGGGCGTACCCTGAGCAAGACATGGAACGTCGACCGACTGAAAAAGTATTTTGTGTAAACTCTCTGAACCCCGTTACTTCTTGCAATTTTTGTGAATAAAGGGTTGTGAAACTTTCAAAATCTCTCTCAAAAATAAAAACCTCGTGTTTTAGATCCAAACCTCGTTTCCCGCTTGGCGTTGAAGAATCTCGTTAAGTCCACCCCTCGCTTCCCGCTTGGGGTTGGAGAATCTCGTTAAGTCCAAAACTCGCTTCTCGCTTGGTGTTGGAGAATCTCGTTAAGTCCACCCCTCGCTTCCCGCTTGGGGTTGGAGAATCTCGTTAAGTCCAAACCTCGCTTCCCGCTTGGCGTTGGAGAATCTTGTTAAGTCCACCCCTCGCTTCCCACTTGGGTTTGGAGAATCTCGTTAAGTCCAAACCTCGTTTCCCGCTTGGCGTTGGAGAATCTCGTTAAGTCCACCCCTCGCTTCCCGCTTGGGGTTGGAGAATCTCGTTAAGTCCAAACCTCGCTTCTCGCTTGGTGTTGGAGAATCTCGTTAAGTCCACCCCTCGCTTCCCGCTTGGGGTTGGAGAATCTCGTTAAGTCCAAACCTCGCTTCTCGCTTGGTGTTGGAGAATCTCGTTAAGTCCACCCCTCGCTTCCCGCTTGGGGTTGGAGAATCTCGTTAAGTCCACCCCTCGCTTCCCGCTTGGGGTTGGAGAATCTCGTTGAGTCCAAACCTCGCTTCCGCTTGGTGTTGGAGAATCTCGTTAAGTCCAAACCTCGCTTCCCGCTTGGTGTTGGAGAATCTCGTTAAGTCCAAACCTCGCTTCTCGCTTGGAGTTGGAGAATATCGTTTAGTCCACCCCTCGCTTCCCGCTTGGGGTTGGAGAATCTCGTTAAGTCCAAACCTCGCTTCCCGCTTGGCATTGGAGAATCTCGTTGAGTCCACTCCTGTTGAGAGGGTTTCCTTGAAAACAAATAAATTTATAAGTCAAGACCCCGCTGAGTATAGCAGAGTCAGGATCGTTCAACAGGAAGCAAGGTTGTTCGTTTATCGACTACTAAAAAGCAAACAAAATCAAGCAAAAACACTCACAAGAAGCCTCGTTAACGACGTTGTCAGGGTCGTTAACGAACCACCGTACACAAAAAGACTCAACTAACGACCTAAATAAATTCAGTAAATTTGATACCGAGCCAAGTAACTCAGCAACGAATATCACTTAAAGATAATTCAAATAAAAACAAAGATCTAGGACTAGGGACACCACAACATAGCCAAGCATATAAACTCGCAAAAAGATAAGATCATGCCTTTAAATAGATAGAGTCATCAACTTTCGTTGACTATCGAGTAAATTAACCTACTTTCGCATCCTAATTCACTTAATTGTTTGTTTTGGATCTAAAGCTTGAAACTTTCGTATTCAAACAATATCAACCTTCAACTTACTAACTTTCTCTTTCAATCAAGTTAAAAACTCAAATTACCTCAACTTTCATCTCGGTATAAACACAACGAACAATCTTGATAATAGATAAAAGGCATTCAACACACAATCTCACTTATCAAACATGCTCAACTATGTCGGGCTTAACCCCGATCCTAGAAAAGAAAACTACTCACTAATCATAACTACGAAACAAGAAATCATTGAAAACAAATTACTACTTAAATTAATAACAAAATATTGTCTTACAGAAAATCAGAAGAAACCAACAATATGCAAAGTACCGAACCAAAATCTCGATCAACGAACTCGGTAACTTTCGTTCACCGACCTCCGACTCGACTCCGATCCTCTCCTTGGATCTCTCGGCTCTTCCTCTTCTCTCTATGTCGATCCCCCTAAAAATCTCCCCCCTTTTCTAGGCTAAACAAGAGGGCTATTTATACTAAAAAACTGAAAACTAATAAGGCTAGAAGATAAAAACTTTCCTAAAAAGATAGAAATAAAATCCTAAAAAGATAGAAAGAAAATCTAGAAAGATAGAAATACCTAAAATACATAATATAATAACCCTAAAAATTATAAAAAGATACTCCACCGATACGGAAAGAATTTCCCGCACAGGATCGGTGAGTTACAAAGTCAACCCTCGAAATTTCTATCACGTGGCCTCGTTAACGATCCTTCATGGCCTCGTTAACGAGCCTGGGCTTGGTTTCTTCCACACTTCATCTCGTAAAACCTGGACTCTGACTTCTTCAAACTTGTATTCGTCCGTCTTTCACTGTAGCGCTCCAAATTCAGCTCCATATATCACCTTTTCCTTGCTAAAACCTACAAAATACACAAAATAGAGTAGCTTCCATACTTTCTATGAAAATATGCAAAACCATCCAAAAACACACAAAACTAAACCTAAAATTATCAAAACTAAACCTAATAAACAAAGAAAACCTACTAAAAACTATACTAAAAATGCGAACATCAACCCCTCACTTCCCGCTTGGGGTCGGAGAATCTCGTTGGGTCCAAACCTCGCTTCTCGCTTGGTGTTGGAGAATATCGTTAAGTCCACCCCTCGCTTCCCGCTTGGGGTTGGAGAATCTCGTTAAGTCCACCCCTCGCTTCCCGCTTGGGGTTGGAGAATCTCGTTAAGTCCAAACCTCGCTTCCCGCTTGGGGTTGGAGAATCTCGTTAAGTCCACCCCTCGCTTCCCGCTTGGGGTTGGAGAATCTCGTTAAGTTCACCCCTCGCTTCCCGCTTGGGGTTGGAGAATCTCGTTAAGTCCAAACCTCGCTTCTCGCTTGGTGTTGGAGAATCTCGTTAAGTCCACCCCTCGCTTCCCGCTTGGGGTTGTAGAATCTCGTTAAGTCCACCCCTCACTTCCCGCTTGGGGTTGGAGAATATCGTTAAGTCCAAACCTCGCTTCCCGCTTGGTGTTGGAGAATCTCGTTAAGTCCAAACCTCGCTTCCCGCTTGGTGTTGGAGAATCTCGTTAAGTCCAAACCTCGCTTCTCGCTTGGCGTTGGAGAATCTCGTTAAGTCCACAACTCGCTTCCCGCTTGGGGTTGGAGAATATCGTTAAGTCCAAATCTCACTTCCCGCTTGGCGTTGGAGAATCTCGTTGAGTCTACCCCTCGCTTCCCGCTTGGGGTCGGAGAATCTCGTTGGGTCCAAACCTCGCTTCTCGCTTGGTGTTGGAGAATCTCGTTTAGGAGAAGAGTCCGCCCCTCGCTCCCCGCTTAAGGTTGGGAAACCTCAATAAATGCATACGAGGTCGGAGCAATCGCCATGTTAATCCTTGCGCGAGGTCCAAACAAGGCTCGAAATCTCAACCTAGTCTCTATGTGGAAGTAAACACCCGCTGTGGCCTGAGTGTCACAATAGCTGTAACACTCAACCCAAGGGGTTGGATGGATGTGGATAAACGAATACATGCAGATCAAAGCAAGAAAACACAAACAAGCAAACAATCATGAAATAAGAAAGGCAATATAAAACGAAATCCCCAAGGGCCGATATGAGCATAAAACAAAGGCCACGAGGGCCAAGATGAAAATTCTAGCGCTCCAAATTCAGCTCCATATAGCACCTTTTCCTTGCTAAAACCTATAAAATACACAAAATAGAGTAGCTTCCATACTTTCTATGAAAATATGCAAAACCATCTAAAAACACACAAAACTAAACCTAATAAACAAAGAAAACCTACTAAAAACTATACTAAAAATGCGAACATCAAAATACCCCATACTTGAACTTGCTTGTCCTCAAGCAATCACTAAACAATAACCAAAACCAAACAAACATACTCGTCAAGATATAGCCATCCTTTAAAAAGCAACATCTACACATGAGAAAAATATAGCAATGGATATTTAACGCCATCACACATATATGCACCAAATAGACATAAGAAAATACAATCCAACCTCACAAGGGATAAAATGTGTTTCTCTCAACTCTCAAGTGTTTAAGCTCATAAATTCAATCTCTCAACTCATCTTATACACAAAAACTCATAGAAATTGGAACTTATATCACCAATACTCTCCACCCAAGATTTGTCAAAACAAGCAAAAATCATCAAGAGAACTTAGGCTCAATGAAAAACTTCATAGAAGCTTCCATTCGGCCGGGTTGTAATGGGGTTTGGTAAAGACAAATAGGGCGTGGAAAATATTTTGGTTATGTGGTGCTAATAATATCCGGGAATCAAAAGACTCCTAAAACTCACACATATCAAAAAAACTCACATAAAAACATATACCAAACACACACTCTCATTATGCACACTCTCTTTACTCACCCAACATATCCTAGAAAGTCTCATAAGAAATAAAAGAATCTCTGAATATTATCCATAAACACATATGCACTTCAAACTTCTTTCTTCTCTTCGCTGCCTCGTTAACGAGCTCACTTCACAGTCGTTAACGAGCTTCATCGTGTATTCTTCCATCATTTTTTCTCTTATCTCCAACAAATAGCTTTATTTTGTGCATATTTTTTTTTCATGAGATCTTTCTTATTACAAGTAAAACAAAAGACTTCCAATCTACCCTTCCCAATAATCCCTCAATCACAGCAAACATTATATGTCACTCCCCTCTTTACACTCAACAAAAATACCTCTCCAATCTAAGTCCTAATCCCCGGATAGGGTCAAGCTTATCTCGGCTAGGAGAAATTTTTGTGGAGCTAAAAATAAAGGCTTCAGGCTAGAATTGGCTATCAAAAGAAGGATCATGTAAAGGTGGATAAGGAATAGTAGGGCTTATAAAAATAATTTCTCCATCATATGATTCTCACAAGTAATGAACTATAAATCCCATACGGGTCTCAAGAAATAGATAACCATCACAATTCCAAGAGATAATATGCATATAGATAGTAAATCACACAAGAAAAGAAGAGGGATTTATTGATGTTCTCCCTACAAGGCCAAAATTCCTCACTAGGTAATGATTTTGTTGGATTGCATCACTTATGCTATAAAGTATATGTGCTCAATTTCATCAAATTGCTATCTTCTTCTAAAAACAATTTCAAGTTAAAAATTCTGGCTATACTTTCAAAGACATGTTTGCAAGGAATTATATGATTAAGCTAGCAATTACTATCGTAGAACCTAAGAAAGGGATATCTATCAATTCTAAAACTCTTTTTACGATTTTTTTTTATTTTAATTTTTTTTGATTTTTGATTTTTTATTGACCGAAACTACTTAAAACAAATACGACACATAAGACACATAAGATAACAAGTTTTCCACTTTCTCCCACCCCATACTTAAAATAACAGTGTCCCCACTGTAAGAAAAATAAGAAGAAGGAAAAGAAATAGAAAGAAAACAAATAAAAATAAGAAAAAGAAAAACATAAAAACTTACAAAGTTTCAAAAGTGGAAAATAAGGAAAAATTGCATCTTCAGGCTGAATCACTGGTTTGGTGGAGGAAAGTATTGCTCAAAGGTACCCATGAAGTCATACATCGTCCTCCAACACTCAGCGTCATCCGCCTCTCTCTGACGATGCCTCTCATCCTCCATCGACATGCGAGCAGAATAGACGGTCTCCCATCTGTCCATCCTCCGATGAATATGGTCCTGCTGGAGGTGAAGTTGCTGCATCTGAGCAGAAAGATCCTCGGCCCATGGTGGTGGCATACTCGATCCTGTGTACTCGGGCTGAGGAGGTGGTGGATAGTGAGGCTGGAAATGGTCTTGGTACAGCACCGGGTTGTATGGCATGAGTCCATAGGAATGAGGGTCGGTAGGAGCTGGTGGTGGGTCGGTAGTGGTCCTCGGGGCCTCGTTAACGAAGCTGGGTGCCTTGTTAGAAGTATAGGAAGGAGGCTGGAAATGGTCGTTAACGAGCCTAGTAGGCTCGTCAACGAGGACGTTGGTGCCCAAAACTTCCGTGTCGAGGTCTTCATCCTCGAGGTTAAGCTCCTCAGTACCTCCCTCGGTATCGGCTTCTTCAGTGTCATCGCCAACTACCTCGGTATCCTCATCTTCATCTTCATCTTCATCCATTGCTTCGCCTTCTCGCTCAAATCTTGTCTCACACGGCCGTAGTGATAGCTCATCCTCCGACTTGGGCTCTAACGGGTAAGCATGCCCCGTCCACGCCTTGTACCAATTTGGTACGTAGAGTAGCTCCAACTTGTCGAGGGTGGGCCTAACGAAGCGGTCTTGCACTTTTACTTTGAATCCTCCCTCGACTTGAATAAAAATACCGGAGCTATACCAATAGTTCTTGTTGAGGAGTTGAGCGTGAGCCGGTGTGTACCGAGTAAGGTCAATGCCGAGGTTTTTAGCCAAAAGGCTAACCAAGTTGCCACACCAAACTTCCTTGGACTTGGTTGATTTCTCGACGTAGTAGAGCCATTCATACCCCAAATTCAAGGGGCCGGGCTCCTCGAAAAGGATGGTGCGGAGACAAGCAACTTCCGTCCTCGTTGGCCTGTTCAACTCTCTCTTTGGCCAAAACATAGCGGCTAGGACTCGGAGAATGATCCTGAAGATGGGGTTGATGATGCTTGCCCCAGATAATGCCGTTGTGGAGGATTGTTCTTCCCCCGTGATGTAGCTCCATGTCCTAGTCACCTTGTAGTCTTTCAAGTTGTAGTCTCTAGACGGATTTGGAAGCTCTAGGATTGCGTTGAACTCTGCCATGGTGAACTCACGGCTCACATTACCAAGTCGAAACCGGATTCGTCCCGCCGAAATCTTCGACGGGAAGCTAGTCTCTAGAGTGGCCAAAACTCGGATGTGAGGGCCGGAAAGTGTGGTAAATTCTCCTTCTTCAAGAGATGGGATGCACCAAGGATAAGGAAGGCCTCCTTGACGTCCGTGTAGATCCCCGTGTTTATAGCACTGGACTTCGAGAACCAACGGGTGTTGTGGTCCTTCTCTAGAATGGCACGGTATCGATGCACTTGGCCTTGAGTACTCAAAATCACGTTGTCCATGCGAGGTGGAGATGGGGACCTCTGGTTCCTTCTCTTCTTCTGAGCTCGGGTAGCGGGTCTGCTTGAACTTGCCATGAGATCTACAAAATAATCAAAAACTTTTCCAAGATAAGATCTACTCAAAATAGATAGGCAAGAGACCCCATACTTGGTCTCGAAATACCCTCGGAATTATTCATTAACTACCCAATTGGGTCGTTTACGAATCTGGACTGGATTGATCTTTGAGGCCATGCAGGGTCGTTAACGAGCCTGGGTGGGTCGTTAACGAGCCTCCGAGAACAAAATAGCAGGATTCCGAGTTTTAATCTATCTTAAAAAAAATCAAGCCAAAATCAAGCATGCAATCCTCTACACTCCTTCAATTAGGCACACAATCGGAAATACACACCCCATACTTTCTCGATTACCCATCCCGCTCATGCTACATTTACCCGAAATTTTGACATGCTAAGTTTGTAGCTTGATACTAGAACAAGAAAAATTCATGCTTTTCACAATCAACTTTTCTCATGAGATATCTAACATGAATATCCTTCTCTAGATCTAGAATTATGAAGCAAAATCAAACTTTCTATCCTCTATATGAACTCAATTCTAGGCATGGAATTTCTACCCTAAAAACCATAAATCATGCAATTTCGAGTTAGGGTTTAGAAAACATACCGGAGAATCGAGAAATTGAAGAACAATGTGTCGGAAGTTGGGTGATTAACGAGCTCGGTGAAAGCGGGTTAACGAGAACTCGGATCTTCGTCGGTGGGAGGAAGGGTTTCCGGGCTTCGGTAACGACGGTTACTCGGTGATGGTTGGCGCGGGATTCCGATCGGTGGGAGGGGGTCTTCAAGATTTTTGGTTGAGTTTTTGAGAAGGTTGGATTTGGGAGGATTTGAGGGTGGATTTTTGGAAGGGGTAAGAGGGTTATATAGGAGAGGGAAGGGATAGGAAGGGGTAGAGGGGGGCGGCGGCTAGGGTAGTAAAAAGATAGACTAGGTTAAAAAAACTTACCTGCCCCGTTTTGCCGAATCGGGTCGTTCGGACCGGGTCGTTAACGACCCTGGGTGGGTCGTTAACGAGCCACCGTAGCCTCTTGGAGTGATTTTCGATCCCTTCTCCTGCGTCTTGTTAGCTTAAAATTTAATCCTAATTTCTATCCTAAAAACTACTAAAAAGAACTCAAAAGAAAGCTAAGAAAAAAAAGTCTAAAAAGAAAAGAATAAAAAATAAAAAAAATCTAATTCTATACTAAAAAGCGAGTTGCCTCCCGTAAGCGCTATTTTTAACGTCGTCTGCCCGATGTACTCTTTTGATTCAAGGTGGCTCCTGTGTAGCTATGTTGGGGTCTTGAGGTACCTCATACTTAGCTTTGCAGCTTTTGTGTGCTTGAGTTGCTAAATTAGGTCCCTTTTCTTCTATCAGTATGCCCGGTAATCCTACATGATGGTTAGTGAAATCTGAAAACCAAGGTGGTTTGGACTCCTCTGTAGTGCATATGATGGGGCATGGTGTAGGAACAAAAGATAAGGAATGACCATCTTTAGCAGATTCATAGTTAGAGTACCTACCTTGGTTGTATTCGTGCATGTGGGACTCGGTGATTGGCCAGTGAGGCTCGGTAGGGACGGTTGAATCGAGTTCTGGTTGAGTCAACTCGATTTGTGCGACTGCAATTGGGTCGTTGGCATTCTGATCCAAGTTGAATTCTACCCATTCCTCTCCAATATCAAAAGTGAGGAGTCCGTTTCGCACATCAACTCTTGCACCTGATGTAGCTAAAAATGGTCTGCCTAGAATTATGGGGACATGAAGGTCTTCAGGCATATCGAGGACGATGAAATCATTCGGTATAAAGAATTTCCCGACTTGAATTGGATAGTCGTCCACGACTCCTGTGGCCTTGACACATGATCCATCTGCCATGTACAGATTCATATCTACCGGCTCTAGTGGTCCCATATTAGCTTTAGACCAGATTGAGAGAGGAACTAAACTAGCACTGGCGCCCAGATCACATAAAGCCTGGAACTTGTGGTTGCCTATGCCGATCGTTATTGCAAATCTCCCTGGGTCTCCTAGCTTTTCTGGTAGAGCTATTGATCTGACTTCATCCTGCAACTTTGTAATGGATCTTTTCCTGCTAAGAATATCCTTCAAAAACTTTGTGTAAGCTGGCATTTCGCTTAGGGCCTCAGCGAATGGGATGGAAATATTAATGCCCTGAAGAATCTTTACAAAACGCTTGAACTTACTCTCAGTAGAGTCCATAGATTTCTTAGTTGGAAATGGAAGAGATTTCACCATCCTCGGAACCAAGTTGGGCTCGAGAGGTGAGAGTACCGGGTCGATACTAGGATCGTCAGGTATGCTCGGTGGGTCGTTACCGACCCTGATGGGGTCGTTAACTACCCTGGAGTTGAGAGGAAGGCTCGGTTTAGAATACTTACCTGGGGTAGGTTCGTCAGGAACCCTCGGAGCCTCGTCACCTTGGTATATGGGCTCGTTATTTGTTCTCGTTGGTTCGTTAACGAGCTGTTTGGTTACGTCCTCTTCCTTCTTGTCCTCAGCTTGAACTCGCTCCAGTAATGTCTTCCCGCTCCTAAGGTTCACCGCTGCTATTTGTCCCTTAGGGTTCTCCTCGGGGAGGCCCGGGAGTTGCCCTTGTGGTCTCGGAATTTGGGCAGGGAGGTTCCCTAGTTGGGAATCAACACTCTTCTTCCATATATCGAACTCTCCCCATCTTTTATTTTTGGTTCAGGTTGGCCTGAACTTCGTTAACCTTGTTGGTCACTCCGTTAATGCCTTCCTGTAATCCTTGAGCCCATGATGGTGGCTCCTGATGGCCTGGAGGTCGATAAGGTGCAGGTCGTCTATCTGTTGGAGGCATTGCATAGTTTTGATTGGTATTCTGATTGGCCCATGCTTGATAGTTGTTTGACCTGTCATGATAGCTAGGCTGGTTCCTGTATGGTCCTCTCATATAATTCATCTCAGCTATTGTCTCAACGGCTCTAACCTGCTCTATGTTAGTGCAAGCAGAAGTACTATGTGCAGAAGAGCCACATTCTTGACATGTTTGAGAGGATTTCAGAAAACTTACCTGCTTCTTCAGACGGTTGACCTCATCTTGCAAGAATTGATTTTTAACATCCGGGTCAACTTCGTCTCGGTTAGGCATGTAGAGACGTTTCTGAGGCTGTGGAGTCTGCTGGGTTCCATACATGTCATCGTAATTGGACAGCTTATCCAGCAATTCCCACGCAGCTGTAGGGTTCATCTCTATGAAATCGCACGCTGTATGCGTGTTGATGCGGTTCTTGGTCTCTGCATTGATACCCTGGAAAAAGATTTCTTGCAAAACATATAAAGGTTGCCATGAGTGGGGCATTGTCTAAGCATCTCTTTGAATCTTTCCCATGTTTCAACGAATGTTTCATTAGGCAGCTGGTGATAGGAGGTGATGCGTTTCCTCAACTCCGTCGTCTTAGCAGGAGGGAAGAACTTTGTAAGAAATTGATTGTACAAAGCTTTCCAAGTCCTGATAGACTTAGAAGGTAGGCTTTCCAACCAGCTCAAGGCCTTTCTAGCAAGAGACCACCTGAAAGCTTTTAACAGAACATATTCAAGTGAGACACCTTCAGCAGCTATGGTGTCACATAAATCAAGAAAGTTTCTAATATGCTCCATAGGGCACTCAGTAGGTTTCCCTTCAAACTGAGCCCGTTTAATCAAGGATATGAATTGAGACTTGATCTCAAAGGGTTTCTCTATCGAGGGAAGCACGATTGGAGATTCTGGCACCCTCAGTTCTGGATGCATGTATTGTTTGGCATTCCTCGGATAGGCATCAAGCTCCTCTTGTAGACGAGCATTAGCAGCTCGGTGACGCTCAGCCTCAGCAGCAGCGCCTTCTTTCTCAGTTTTTAACGCCTCCATCTGATTTCGGAGGTCTTCCATTTGAAGAGCCATCTCTTCCGGTGTGGCCATGGCTCGGTTTTCTCGGAGTCTACGGTGCAGGGAACATTCGAGTTCTGAGTAATAACCAGTGTTGACAAACTCGAGCCTTCGTCGTCCTACCGACATACGCTGAGAAAACAGACAAAGAAAGCAAAAATTAAAAACAAAAACGGGGTCGGGCTATTCCCAGACCCACAAATAAACAAACAAACACGTTGCTTCCCCGGCAACGGCGCCAATTTGTTGAGAGGGTTTCTTGACAACAAATAAATTTATAAGTCAAGACCCCGCTGAGTATAGCAGAGTCAGGATCGTTCAACAGGAAGCAAGGTTGTTCGTTTATCGACTACTAAAAAGCAAACAAAATCAAGCAAAAACACTCACAAGAAGCCTCGTTAACGACGTTGTCAGGGTCGTTAACGAACCACCGTACACAAAAAGACTCAACTAACGACCTAACTAAATTCAGTAAATTCGGTACCGAGCCAAGTAACTCAGCAACGAATATCACTTAAAGATAATTCAAATAAAAACAAAGATCTAGGACTAGGGACACCACAACATAGCCAAGCATATAAACTCGCAAGAAGATAAGATCATGCCTTTAAATAGATAGAGTCATCAACTTTCGTTGACTATCGAGTAAATTAACCTACTTTCGCATCCTAATTCACTTAATTGTTTGTTTTGGATCTAAAGCTTGAAACTTTCGTATTCAAACAATATCAACCTTCAAGTTACTAACTTTCTCTTTCAATCAAGTTAAAAACTCAAATTACCTCAACTTTCATCTCGGTATAAACACAACGAACAATCTTGATAATAGATAAAAGGCATTCAACACACAATCTCACTTATCAAACATGCTCAACTATGCCGGGCTTAACCCCGATCCTAGAAAAGAAAACTACTCACTAATCATAACTACGAAACAAGAAATCATTGAAAACAAATTACTACTTAAATTAATAACAAAATATTGTCTTACAGAAAATCAGAAGAAACCAACAATATGCAAAGTACCGAACTAAAATCTCGATCAACGAATACGGTAACTTTCGTTCACCGACCTCCGACTCGACTCCGATCCTCTCCTTGGCTCTCTCGGCTCTTCCTCTTCTCTCTATGTCGATCCCCCTAAAAATCTCCCCCCTTTTCTAGGCTAAACAAGAGGGTTATTTATACTAAAAAACTAAAAACTAATAAGGCTAGAAGATAAAAACTTTCCTAAAAAGATAGAAATAAAATCTTAAAAAGATAGAAATAAAATCCTAAAAAGATAGAAAGAAAATCTAGAAAGATAGAAATACCTAAAATACATAATATAATAACCCTAAAAATTATAAAAAGATACACCACCGATACGGAAAGAATTTCCCGCACAAGATCGGTGAGTTACAAAGTCAACCCTCGAAATTTCTATCACGTGGCCTCGTTAACGATCCTTCACGGCATCGTTAACGAGCCTGGGCTTGGTTTCTTCCACACTTCATCTCGTAAAACCTGGACTCTGACTTCTTCAAACTTGTATTCCTCCGTCTTTCACTGTAGCGCTCCAAATTCAGCTCCATATATCACCTTTTCCTTGCTAAAACCTACAAAATACACAAAATAGAGTAGCTTCCATACTTTCTATGAAAATATGCAAAACCATCCAAAAACACACAAAACTAAACCTAAACTTATCAAAACTAAACCTAATAAACAAAGAAAACCTACTAAAAACTATACTAAAAATGCGAACATCAACCCCTCACTTCCCGCTTGGGGTCGGAGAATCTCGTTGGGTCCAAACCTCGCTTCTCGCTTGGTGTTGGAGAATCTCGTTAAGTCCACCCCTCGCTTCCCGCTTGGGGTTGGAGAATCTCGTTAAGTCCACCCCTCGCTTCCCGCTTGGGGTTGGAGAATCTCGTTAAGTCCAAACCTCGCTTCCCGCTTGCGGTTGGAGAATCTTGTTAAGTCCACCCCTCGCTTCCCGCTTGGGGTTGGAGAATCTCGTTAAGTTCACCCCTCGCTTCCCGCTTGGGGTTGGAGAATCTCGTTAAGTCCAAACCTCGCTTCTCGCTTGGTGTTGGAGAATCTCGTTAAGTCCACCCCTCGCTTCCCGCTTAGGGTTGTAGAATCTCGTTAAGTCCACCCCTCACTTCCTGCTTGGGGTTGGAGAATATCGTTAAGTCCAAACCTGGCTTCCCGCTTGGTGTTGGAGAATCTCGTTAAGTCCAAACCTCACTTCTCGCTTGGTGTTGGAGAATCTCGTTAAGTCCAAACCTCGCTTCTCGCTTGGCGTTGGAGAATCTCGTTAAGTCCACAACTCGCTTCCCGCTTGGGGTTGGAGAATCTCGTTAAGTCCAAACCTCACTTCCCGCTTGGCGTTGGAGAATCTCGTTGAGTCCACCCCTCGCTTCCCGCTTGGGGTCGGAGAATATCGTTGGGTCCAAACCTCGCTTCTCGCTTGGTGTTGGAGAATCTCGTTTAGGAGAAGAGTCCGCCCCTCGCTCCCCGCTTAAGGTTGGGAAACCTCAATAAATGCATACGAGGTCGGAGCAAAGCTCGTGACCTCGCCATATTAATCCTTGCGCGAGGTCCAAACAAGTCTCGAAATCTCAACATAGTCTCTATGTGGAAGTAAACACCCACTGTGGCCTGAGTGTCACAATAGCTGTAACACTCAACCCAAGGGGTTGGATGGATGTGGATAAACGAATACAAGCAGATCAGAGCAAGAAAACACAAACAAGTAAACAATCATGAAATAAGAAAGGCAATATAAAACGAAAGCCCCAAGGGCCGATATGAGCATAAAACAAAGGCCACGAGGGCCAGAATGTTCAAATTACAAGCCCCGCAGGGCCACCAGCAAAACAATTTTTTTTTATTATTCACCAACAACTTTAATTCTTCGAGGCCTCGGCGGCGGAGTCGACGGGCGCTTTGGGAGCCTCCAGGACCGGGGCTGAAGTGGCAGATGGCTGGGAGCTAGCTGCGTCCGCCGCGGGGGCAAAGGGCCCGTAACAACAACCTCTGGGTCTTCCTCGACGAGGTTCACCACGGAAGGAACCTCGCTTACCACGGTCCCGTCTGCATTAAGGAAGAACTCACATTCCCCCTCGGGCTCCTCCCCGGTCTCTTCCCCATAGTCTCCTCGTAGTTGGGGTTGAATAAGACAATGCGAGGATCGATGTGCCTATACTTGGCCACCGCCTGCTTAACGCCCTTGCGAACGGCCTGGTGGAACATCTTCCTCACGCTTTCCACCATCGTCGCCTTGTACTCCTCCGAGTCCACGTATTTGGGACCCGCAACCTCCACCTCCTCGTTGAGCTCGACGACGCGATGTCGAAGGTTGGTGATCTCATCCTCGGCCTTCGAGAGCTTCGCTTCTTTCTCCTTGAAGAAGTTATGCTCAGCGGAGAGCTTAGCCCGAAGCTCCTCATTCTCGCTCTGCAAGGTCTCAGCCACCTCCTTCGCCTTGCTTTCCCCCTCCCTTGCCTTTGGCTCCCCCTCCTTCGCCTTCGCAGTTGCCTTGGCCTCGTCCCTCACCGCGACCTCCGCGGCTCTGACCCTCTTCTCAGCCGCAGCGAGCTCCCTCGCTTGCTTCTCGCATTCCTCCACGCGGGCTTTAAGCGTCGCCTCCATCTTTTCCATCCTCGTATGGGCGAGGTTGATGCGACTGCGGTTGTAATTATCGAAGAAGGTATGCTGCGAGTTCGCAAAAATGATTGGAGAAAGTGAGAAGTATGAAAAAAGACCCGAAACCCAAAACGGAAACGAAGTTCATGAAAATAAAACTTACCATAGCCGAATACCTAGCAGCCTCGTCGTCAAGGGCTGCGTCTATGAGGTTATTGGCCCACGCGACCTCCTCCTTCCTCTTATGCCCGGCTCCGTCGCTGGACACCCGCGAAGTCTGGGACGACGTCTTCGTAGTGTCCCTCTTGGGCGGGAGCACCTCAGAGGTTTTCTCTCCGGACGTCCTCGAAACGTCCCCCTTCGGCGGGGCCCCCCTCAGAGGTCTTCCCCCCGGACGTTTTAGGTGGCGGGGGTATCGACGTCGGTTGCGTGATAGGCGGCCTCACTTGCGAGGTCGGCTCCTTTATAACGACTCCCTGTTGGCTTTGGGGTCTCGGAGCGTTGGAGGAAGAAGTCACAAGCCTTTTGCCCTGCGACTTCGCGGTGAGAGCGCCAAATAGGTCCACTGTCAAAAAGAAAAAAGGCATAAAAGTTAGATAAGAAAGAAACAAAAACGAATTAGCGAGGTTTATACCCTCGTGGCTTAGAGACAACGATAAAACGAAACAGGTCGGCGAGGTTTATAACCTCACTTCCCAACAACAAAAAGAAAAACAATCACGAAAGAGATTGAATACCCTCTTTGCCCTCGCTAGGGAGGAGGCTGAGACTCAGGCCGGCCCGCTCAAGCTGGTCCTGAGAGAGGTACACCTGGTGCGGTGCCTGACTCGCTGTAGCGTATCAGGCGTTGAGTGCCTTAAGCTCGGCGACCGTATGCGGGCACACGCACCGAACAAATTTGCCTGGCGCCACGGGAAAATTGAGATATCTCCCGGTGGGGTCGCGGACCAAGAACCAATTCGGTTTCCACGACCCGCTGTTCGAAGGGGCCGTGGTGATTTTGATGTTCGGCGTGCTAAGATTGATGAGGCAGGACCGAGGTTCCCTCCTCGCTAGGAATAAAGCCGATAAGATATCACGATTCGGCCCGTCCCCAAGTTCACGACTGCGAATCGTGTAGGCACACAACAGCCGCCAAGCATTCGGGAACAACTGTGCGGGACAGATCTGCATGGCCCACAAATAGTCGACAATATGCTGGGCCAGAGGTAGCCTGAAACCCGCCTGAAGACTGAAGAGGTGTACGACCACGCACCATTCGTAGGACGCCAAGGAGCAGCCCCCCCCCCCCCCTTCGAGAAGTTCCAACTCGACTCCCTCGGGCCAAGCGAAGTCCTTGGCAATCTTTACGAGGTCTTTATGCTCGAGTTCGGTGGCCACTCCCTCGGATAGATAGGCCTCGGGAGAACCCGGGGTCATGGGAATCCGTTCTTCAAGGACACGCGGGATGCAAGACACGGCGTTGGTAATGTACGCCACAGGAAATCTCGGAGGCACATAGGGGGTGGGAGCCGAGGCCGTGTCCACACCTGACCTCACCACCAAATCAGTAACAACCTCATCTTGGCTGGAAGACGAAGCCATTTCAACACCCGATGACGCACGAAGTCGGGAGAAGCGCGAATTGATGGAAACCTCGGAGTCGCTTGAAGAAGGGTCGCTGAAAACCAGCGAAGGGGACCTCGGGTTCTGAGAATCGCTAGGTTCTACGCTTCCCACGGACTCCGAAACCTCCTCGTAAAAGCCCTCTTGAACTTTGAAAGCGAAGCCTGGCGGGGGGCTCACAGAGGCTCTCCTAGGCATGAAAAGAACGACGTCCAGGCCGCGGAAGGCTAACACCTGGAAAAGAAAAGTGTTGAGACATCGGGCAAAATAACCAAGGAAAAACAATGTGAGGTCATAACCTCGAAGGGAAGAGAATGCGACGTCACGACAACAAAAGGGAGAACAAGGCGAGGTCATAACAGCGTCCGAAAGAAAGAGAATTCGAAGTCATAAGAGACGAAGAGCCACGTGGCACCCTAGGGGCTACTCTGACAAGATAGGACGGTGATAGAGAAGTCGAAGCGCCAAAAAGAGAAGAGAGAAGGTGAAATGGAGGCTAACGGTGGAAAGCAGCGGCAGAGACCCTAACGTCCCATCAATCAGCCGTCAAGACGTTTGGGTTTCCGAGGATCTCAAAATTCAAAACCTCCGAAAAAAAGCGCAGAGACCCAGCCGTCGGTTGGAGGGCGAAGGGTTCGAGAGCTTGGCGGTCTCCACCCTCACCCCACCGTCCCGCCACCATGACGCTGGTGCGAAACACCAAGAAACGACCATTGCCCGCTAGGGCACAAAGCCAAGCAAAAAAAAAAAGAAAAGAGCAAAGAAAAATGGTGAGGGAAGCGCGCAGAAACTCACGCCGACCTCACCACCATTGTTTCGCCGCCGTGACGCCGGAGCGAAACGCCAGGCGATACGCCATCGCCCCTCCAAGACACAAAACAGAAAGAGAAAATCGAAAGCAAAGAACACCCAAAAGCGAGAGGAAGAGGAACGAGCACTTACTTGCTTAGAATCGGCGTAGAAGGAGCGGTGGCACAACTGGAAGGTGACGGAGGTTCGTCAGCAACCGTCTGGAGAACCGCTAGCAAGAAACCGAAAAGGCGAAGAGAGAGAGGGCGAAAATGTTGAGAGAGAAGATGGAGGGGAAGCGTGTGAAATACGCCCTTATAAAGAGCAGGCTTGGGCCTCCCCTGCCAGAGAGGCTTATTGGGCCTGTCCCGCCTGAACGGCCCATTAAGCAAGACATGAAGAGCAAGCCCAGAAAAGCTTCACCCCTGCAAACAATGAAAAAAGCTAAGTGTGGAGCCTCGCAAAGAGAGGGCTTCGCAAGATGCCCGCCATGAACCTCGGAACCCTCGAAACCTTGCATAATACCCTCGAAACCTCGCAAAATGCCGACCCATCTCTCAAAACCTCTTACCCCGTGATCTTTGGCAAGACCCCCAGGACATGGGGTTGTGATGATGCTCAAAATAGTAAAGTAAGAAGTGGACCCGGGGTACAAAGAACATACAGACTCGACGGGCCTCCCAAGGATGATCCTAGGGCCCACAACCGCACCCACCTTTTATTTGGACAGAATTCCTACCCCCGCGAGGTCCTCCGAAACCTTGGAACGAGGTCTAAACCTCGTAACCGACTCTACTGACACGCCCGCTCACCAGAACCACTCAGCTAGCACCACTCCCCCGAGCCAATCACTAGATGCCTCGCCTCTAGACCAATCAGAGCCCTTGATCTCGGGCGTCCCACATCGGACAATGATCAAAACTCGACTCTCCAGTCCTCTATAAATAGAGGAGAACCTCGTACGGAAAAGGGGTCGAAAAACATCTTGAACTCAAAACTATCTTGCTCGTTGAAGATCGACGTGATCGAAACATCGTCAAAATACCTCGCTACAGACAAGTGAAGTCCACAAAAAGACTTCAAGTCACTCAGAAATCCCGTTCACATCAAGGACCTCACTACCCAATCTCGCAAGTCGTCAACACCGCTTTTTGGGATCAACCTCGCACCAAGGTCAAGCAAGTGATACTTAGGGATATAAGACCATCTAGCAACTAGGAGATCTCGAACATTGTTAGGTCGAGATCTCGAACATCCGTAGGGGGTCTAGGGTGTTAATCTCAAGTGTTCGTAGGCCTCGTTGGCTTGTAATCTCGCTGGTTTGCAACCTCGTTTTCTTGTAACCTCGTTGTAAAGAATATCATAAATAAAGAAGCAAGTGTTCGCACAATCGAATATAATAATCCCATCTCTTGTCTTTTAGCGAACGATTTATTTCGGGTTTCATCAACATTATCCTAAGTGAGGTCTAGAATGAATATGTTGACTCGGTTTCTTTGAATTTCACAAATGCTTGCTATGATTTTGATTGTCGTTCTTGCTTCTAAACTCTTTGTCTAGTTCATTGTCGAGATGGATGCATGACTTGCTTGTCTTGTGGGGTGTTGGATTTGATTTCTTACTTGAGGACAAGTAAGGTTTAAGCATGGGGGATTTTGATAGCATGCATTTACATAGTAGTTTTAGGTTAGTTTTAGTCTCTTTTAGTGGTTTAATTTTACATGCTTAGCTTAGTTTCTTAGCATTTTTAGTTTTCTTGTGAAATCGAGATCTACACGCCTATATGTTAGATTTCAGGTGTTTTTGGAGACCCAAAGAGGTTGAAAGACGAGCCAAGATGACAGAAGAGTTGCCATAGAAGATTTGAAGTAAGAGGTTGAAGATTGGAGGCCAATTGAAGCAAAAGGAAGAACATGGGCCAGGAAGGGCAAACCGCAACCAAGTTCTGGCTGTCATGGACCATGTTTTGGACTGCAGAGAAGAACGTGGGCTAGGAAGGACAAACCGCGGCCGCGGTTTGGGGGTCCTGGACCGCGCTTTGCCCCGCGTCGGGATTGGGCCGAGATTTTCTTTATCTTGTTTCTTAAAATATATCTTAACCTAGTTTTTTAGAATTATTACGTATTATTCTCCTTAGCCTCCCTCTTGGAAGAACCCTAGATTGGAGATTTGTGGATTTTTGCAAGACTTGATTGGAGTTGAATTTAGATCTATTGAAAAGATAATCGATAAGTTTTTCTTTGATTTTGATTTCTCTTCTCTCCATATTATGTCTAGCTAATTTCTTAATTCCAAGGAAGGGTGAACCCAATGGTTTAGTAAGTAGATCTAAGGGTGATTTTTGCTTAAATTGAGATTTGGATTGTTGTTTGATTCAACCTAGGATGCTTAATGACCTAATTTAATTGAATTGGGAATCTTGTTATGATTTGAGACTGAGAGGAGATAAGAATAACAAGGGGTTGATTGAATTGAATTTACAATTTGTTAATTCATGTTAGATCCCTAGGTTTGAACTTGTTGATTATTTGTGCGAGAGTGACTTAATTCACTTGAGGAACTTAACCTATCCTAGAAATTATTGATTGAGTAGTCTTAACGGAGCGCGAGAGCGGATGTTATTTTTATTGATTTAATGATCTCTAAAGAACTTAAAGGACCTAAATAAGACTTGCTTTGTGCGAGAGTGACTGCTAGTCGAGTCTAGGTACATGCATTAATCGTCTGAAAAGAGTTAATGTTGATATTTGAGATAGTTAGTCCTTCAAACAACATTTGAATCGAAATCCAAATAAATATCACCGGTAATCTACTGAAACATCATTGTGGTAATCCTAACCTTGGAAGCTTTTCTCCACTGATATTTCCTTATTATTTTCAATTACTTGTTTACATTTCAATTCAAGCATAATCTCTTTTACTTATTTATTTGGCTTGATCTACTAGTTCGAATACCAATTGGTACTACAAAGTTCCCTGTGTTCGACACCTTGATTACTACAACCGAATCGTATACTTGCGGTGTAGGAAAATAGCCTATCAAAGATTGCTACAGTAATTTGCCCCTTTGTAACGACCTCTTGTTGCGTATTTTTATTTCTGCTTGCCTTTTGTGCGGGTTGTGCTGGTGGGTGAGCCTCTTGGCTCTTTTTGGCCCATTTTTCTTTTGCCCAAAATCAGCCCATCGCTTTGGCTTTTTGGAGCTTCAACCCATCCCATAGGCTTTCCTTTGGCTTTTGGGGTGGGTTTGTTTGGATGTTGTGGTTCTTGTTTGTTCTGATAGGTTGACCCTTGCATGGTTTTGTACAAATCCCTTGCATGGTTTTGTACAAATCCCTTGCATGGTTTTGTACAAATTCGAGATTTGGCTCTGGATTTTGGTGTGGCTCGTTTGTGATTGGCCTGGTCGCTTGGACGTTTGAGGCTGTTGAAGATCCTTTATCCCGGTGGAAGCAACGTCAGTAGTCCACTGTTGATTTTTAGAGTATGTTAAACGTAAAAGCATTTGCATAAACAAATTGAAGTGAAAGTCAATCCTTGTTCAACAAGGCGGTTTGAGTAGACCTCGAAAGCAGGGATGGCAATGGGGCATATTCGGGACGGGGAATACCCTCCCCGTACCCATCCCCATTTAGATATATGTTCCCCATACCCGTCCCATTACCCATCGGGGAATAAAATTTATCCCCATCCCCGTCCCCATCCCCGTAGGGTCCACGTCCCAATCGCGGATTCCCCATCCCCGCTTGATTTTACCATTTATAATCTCCGTCGGGGATTCCACATCTCCGCTTGAATTCCCCATTTATAATCCCCGTCGGGGATTCCCAATCCTCGTTTGGTTTTCTCCATTTATAATCTCTATCGAGGACCACATCTTCGTTTGATTTTCACCTTGTATAATCTCCACGAGTTACTTATTTTATTTTCCATTTACTTTCATGTACACTTTCCTCAAAAATTCTATTGATATACCATTTACAAAATTTACCAATTAAACTTATATAATTAACAAGCCTTTAACAAGAGCTTCAAAAAACAAACAAGACAATAATTTTGTAAATCCAATGATCATATCATTCATACGTATCAAGTACATAATATAAGGATATACCTCCGGTGGGATTCCCAGTGGGTCCCCCGGAGGGGAATCCCATGGGGTTCCCCAATGGGGTCGGGTAGTGCGACGGGGACACCTATCCCAGTCCTCGTGCCCATACCCTAGCGGGTAATTACTTTTCTCCCCATACTTGCCCCCATCCCCACTAAAAATCCCCATCCCCATACCCGTAACAGGGAATCCCAATGGGTAATGGGGAATCCCCACCCCATTGTCATCCCTACTCGAAAGATATTCTCGTGAGTAGACCCTGAAGGGTAGTCTCGTTGGGTGTAGACCGTAAGGAAATCACCATCGACCCACTTAAAACATTTTATAAATTGTCTTGGATAAAGGCTACGAGTCAACCGATTTAAATTCGATCTTTCCTTCAACGAATATTGCCCCTATTCCATGCCAAGGGATACCACAATATTGTTGCGAGATAAAACATACCATACGAACAATAGACATGTTGGAAACACATATCTATCAAGATTAAACGTACCTTATTCGAGTCCCACGACTCCTCTTCATTATTGACTTGAACGAAGTCGTTTTCCCATGGCTCTTGCGGTTCTTCCTTCCCTTGGACAAACTCGTCATGCCACGCCACTTGAGGTTCCTCCTTCACATGCACTCGTGAAGATCGATCCATGATACACACACTCGTGTTTGTATTCACTCGTGAAAACCTCACTTAAGAAAACTCTAGTCTCTTTCGACTATCAAGTGTAAAACCACCAATTTTATGACTTTGTTTTGTCTACTTCCGTATGTCCAAATGGACGACCAACACCCCTATTTATGGGCGTCCATGGCTGTCCAAAAAATCGCCAAATAGAGGTTACAAAATCGGTTGGAGAGAAGAGAGGCCAAGAGTGAATGTAGGGGAAGTTGTAACCAACTCTCCTTATCCATTTTCCTCTCTCCTTGTCATCACGGGAGGTGTCCAAGCCCAGCCTAAAATGGAGTCTATTGCCGTCCAAAATCCAGCCCAAAAAGGCCCATGAAATTGGTCCAAAACTCCCTAGAAAATCCAATCCAAAAGCCCAAAAGAAAGGCCCAAAATGGCAAAGCATATGGCCCATTCTCATGTCCATGCTTGCGGCCCATCAAGCCCACACACACGCCCCATGGGCCGGCCCACCATAGCCCATAGCTAGCTAGCATAGCTAGGTATCTAGCTAGGTCACTTACCTAGTGTAGCTGGTCCTCAGCTGGTTGAGCTGGCTTGAGCTGTGTTTTAGCTCATTGAGCTGACTTACAAACTACTTGAGCTAGTTTGAGCTTCCATGATCTAAACCCTAGATACATGAGCTTCTTACCAAGCTTATACTTTGAGTCAAGAGCTTATTCAATATTCTAGAGCTAACTCTAAGCTAGTTTGAAGCTTTAATACTCCTTTCTAGCATTCATAACTATGTGCTAAGCTAATCTCAAGCTTTGATCCTTGCATAATGCATACATCAAGCTTAGTGAAGCTTTCAAACATTCATATAAACTTGCACAAAGCTATAAGACTCATTCAACAAGCTCAAAAACCAAACCTTAGCTCAATAGCAACCACTCGGCGCCTTGTGCCTAAGCCCTAGGTGCGCCGCAAGCTCCATGCACACACCCTACGCACGCCGCTAGCACCACGCAACCATGAACATGCCATAGAAATGGTCATAGGCGCGCCCCAACTAGCCACCCACATATTTCATGAGCAAGCATCGACGTGACTCGCCCTTGCACCGTGCCAATGCCGTTCAAGTGCGTGCCTCGTTCACCAGCGTGTCTCCGCTGAGTGTCGATTCCTTGTGCCACTACCGAGTGCCGACGCGACCTAGGTGCGCCCTTGTCTTGTGCCGTTGTACAAGAGGTTTCGTGCCTCGGTGCCGGCGTACATCTCTTTGGATTTCTCTTCTTTCTTATGAAAACTTCTCTTTATCATATCATGAAAAGTCACATTAGTCAATTTTCTCAATCAACGTTTCCTTGTGACTTCTTTACCTCAACATGCTTACAATGGGATTGATGACTTTTCACAAATCACCAACATTCCTCCCCCGTTTGAGCAATGTCATCAAAACTCAATAACTTTTCAAACTCTATATCATAGAAGCAAATGTCCCAAGGATTGAATTTACAACTTGTAGCTATCACTATGTGCACTAAAGAACCGTGGTATTTCTCAAAATTGAACCACTAATTCTTGTCTAAGTACAGCAAGCAATAGTACGACATGAGTTAACCTTACTGTTTAATCTTTGAACTTGACACTTTTAAAGGCTTTTACGTCCCATATCCATTTCACATATGCTTTTAGGCGAGTAGTCCTAGAACTCCCTTGGAAGAAGCCTTATACTTCCACATATGCTTAGTTGAAACTTCTAACGTGCTCCTACCAAGGCACTTTCCAAAGTCTCATTAATGGAACAAAATTTCAAAACTTCCCTTTTTTATGTAGGCTAGAGCATCTCCTTTGATGGGCCTTTTTTATGCTCTCCAACCATATGTCCTTGGCCTACAACATTGAATTCAGGCCCTACACCTTTCGGTAAGGGGGAATTGGGCGTCCAAGTCATAGATTGATTACTAGGATTTTCACCCATCCCTCGAGTTGGTTTTAACACCAAAGCTTATGCCAAACCTCTCGGTGGAGAGTTCAACAATTTTATTGTGTGATTTCAAAAACTCAATCGAGTTGACTCTAAATATGAATTATTCCTTAGAATAATATCCACTCATACTTAAATGTCAAATTCCGACCCAAAGTCGAAACATACGCAAGATTGCCTCTTGAGTCTTCTCAAGAATGTGCACCCATCACCCTACCAGGAATTCATGACCAATCGTCGACTAAAGGTCTTCCTTAGTTAGGTGATCCAACTTGCATTTAAATTTTCCAACATAGAAAGTATTTCCACACATCCAATGCCTCAAGCATCTTAAACATCATATCTTTGACAAATGGCCATGTCAAGATATCAACACCTTACCACTTGAGCGTCCTCAAGCCATCACACACACACTTTATATTCGTGTATCCATTGATCCATAGGTGTTCTAAAACATGTGTTTTATCATGGAATTTCCATTCCCTTTCCAATGTATTGCAAACCTAGACGAAGATTTAGAGAAATATCTAATTCACCTTCATCTCTTCACATTGGCATCTTCATAATTTTATCAATGAAGAACTTCTTAGACAAGATCCTTTCCATCTCATCCATGTCATTTGGTTTCTACCAAATCAACCATGTCATTTCCATATAGACTTATTAAACACTCCTTAACCAGAGTTATTAGACTTACTATATTATCGCATGCTATAAGCATATATAGTCCTTAGAAAGACTTCCAAATGACATTCCTTTTCCTTTGGCCATTCAACATAAAGTATTCCACTTCATGTACCACTTTCATCATAACCACCAATTTATTGGGAGTTCCCATAGGATCATCACCCATATGACAATATGAGATGATTCAATTCTTTCTTTTCTTAGAAATCATTTATCAAAGAAAACTTGAAGAATTATGCTCATAAGACAATCATCTTATCACAAGTTTTCACTACACATGTTAAGATTTGTCTTTCATAAACCATGCCATTATACTTCCCTTAGTCCTTTCAATGATCAACTTAACCATAAGACTAATATACCAAAGTTGTCAATATTAAGCCTTCATGGCGCATTGACACTTTCCTTGGATCCGAGGATGGATCAAACGTCCTCATAGGTCTTTACTAGACCATTTCTTGTTAAATTGAAAGCTTTTATAAACAATCTTTCAAAATTCCCAAACAAGCTCTATTAATCCAATCTAATGACATACAACATGAGCCTCCCCAATTAACCATATGGGGCATGTGATAATCCAAGTTCTTAAACTTAATCACATCCTTTAACATTTCCAAAACTTAGGAAAACATTTCATGACTTCAAGTATGATTTCATTGATTTAACCAATCAATTATAAGTGCCCATTGTGGGCGCACCTTCGACCCATCAAATTGGGTCACGACGCTCATGCGTCGAGCAATTACTTTCGACAAGGCTCGAGATGATCAATCTCGGCGCACCTTGTGTTGCCCATTGCCATGCCACGAGACTTGCCAAGCACCGACGCCCCGAGCGTCGCGCTCTCAAGGAGAGACGTCTTATTTTAGTATAAGCACGCCCTCGCCTTATCGCATACCAGTCACGCCAAGCACCGAGCATCGATTCTCGGCGCGCCTTGGCATGTGAGATCCCATGAGCAAACCAAAATTTTGGCCTAGTGCACTCTCGACTCGACCCTTGCACGACGAAACCGAGTGCCTGGCGCCTAGTGCCAAGAGGGTCGATCCTATAGCCCATCACGAGCGTGATTGCGGTACGCCGTTGGCGTTACAACCGCTAGTGCCGAGAGCGACGGAGAGCGGTACCATGGCTCGGTACTCAACGACGCACCTTAGCCTACAACTAAGGCATGTCTTGGTTTATTCCAAAACTCAATTTGCGTCGGCCTCCTTTTCCATGGCAATCCATTTGACATTAGTAATGTCAATTCAAGGCATATCACATGTCGACATTTATCCAAGTCAACATCAAACCATACTTTGATTTAAAACAAGTCATTACCCTTTGAGGACTTAAGCACATGACAAGACCGAATCTAGTCATGCCAAAGTGTCAAAGCCTATGCACTCGACACTTCCAACCCTTGTCAAACATTTGTTCGACTAAGCCATAAGAGATCTCACTCTCATATACTCATTGCTCAATGTAAAGATGCAAAAATCTTAATTTAAACCAATCTAGACTTTCATATTTCCTTTTCCATAAGAAACATGATTTTCATGAAATCTTAAGTGATCTTCCAAATGTAACTTATCAAAGATACTCTCATCATCTCTTTTATGTGTTCTTTAGTGTATTCATGGCCAACAAGTGTTCACCCTCTCACGTGGGGGGCAATGCAGTAGACTCTTACATTAGTAGCCCCGAAGGTAGTCCAATTACTCTAGTAGACCCGAAGGTAGTCTAGAGCATGAGTCGACCCAATCAAAGAATGGTCGACTCAAGGGTAATCTGATTAGGATCATCCAAAGAAAATGAAACTAGAATCAACTTTTCTAAAGTTGATCTTAAGAATTAGACATAGTCCTCTTCTTGCACACAAGTTTTTAAGATCATTCATTTATCAAACCATTGTTTATTATCCAACCATAAACATTACATGATCGTTTTATTTGATCAACAACACACTAATACCCTTTATTCAAGGTATACAAACACAAATAAATTAAAAGCACACAAACTATGCTAAACACACACCAATATGTGTACAAGGGAAATATTACAATGCATACATTTAATCACGGCGCCTTACGCCACACAAGGAGCAATAAACCGGCCTTATAGGCCTTCGATCCCCATAGACCTTTTGTAATATCCCTCATTTTTATAAAGGGTAAAAATGTAATGTTACATTTACTATTAATATAATAAAATATTTCCATAATTTATTTTCTTAACGTTATAACATTATAAATGTTATAACAGTGGTTCATCAGTTTAAGACGATATTAAAGGTTATAAGAAAATTATTGCCTCGTATTATAAATATTAATTATGAACGATAAGAATTATGGTTTTATGATTAGTATTATATGACAAAATATAACCATGAATAATATGAGTCTTAATTATTATTTAAAATTATAAGATAATAATTATAAGCGATAAAACTTATGAAGAAAGTGTGATAATAATATTTCTAAAATTTATATAAATGTTTTTAAGAAAAAAATTTATTAAATAAATTATAAAAAGGTCATATGACATTTAGCTGAGTTATTAGAAGTCCTCAAGTCATGGTGGAAGGGGCATCTTTATCACTTTTATAAAACTAGAGGGGTTGTTTGTGCAATTATCCGGAAATGGATTGAAGAACTCAAGGGTTGTCTTCAACCTTGAACCCAAAACTTCAATTGATCATAACTTCTTCGTTTCTCAACGGATTTTTGATCCGAAAGATGTTCTGTAAATCCCATGACATGATCAATCAAACCCCTCAATCAATTCTTCAAAACAATACAACTTTGGGGGTCGAAATTATGTTCGTTCGTTTTGACCTAAAATGGCTAAGTGGGTTGTTGTTGCTTTAATTCAATCAATTAAAGGTGAGTCCAAAGTTAATAGGCATTGGATAAGTCGTGGAAGGATAAGAGCATCATTATTACGCAATTAGCTGGATTTATTCCGCCATTAATCTTGGAAATTGAAGGGATTGGATAAGAACAAGTCATAAAGAACACCATTGATGTGGAGGTGATCTTTGGGCTGATTCCGGATGCGTTTGAGATCGATTTGAGCCCTATAAAATCCCACAATGTAGTTCTTATTGTCATCTATATTCTTCCTTCACAAATCAACGTCGTTGGGTTACAAAATAAATTGACGGTAATTTATTTTGTGGTTGATTGAAACAGGAACAAGTTCGAGTCGTAATCTCGAGTGATCGTCTTTCCAAGGCAAGTGAACTTGGTTCCTTTTCCGCATTCGTTTTAAAAGCATGATTTCTATCATGACGTTTTTAATATATGTTGGGAACTTTTGTGTGAATAAAATGGAACATAGGATTGTATTAAATTCCTAGATTTAATGACTGTTATTCCTAGTTATGTTTTAGGCTGCATTAGTTATGGATGTAGGCCTTATTGCTCTGTGATGCTATGTGTATATTTATTTAAGCTCCACTTTAAGGAGCCGAACGTAAAGTCTTATGACTTATATTATATAATAATTAATTCTCGCTAGGTCGTTTTGTTTAAAACCCTAGCTAAGGTCATGACCCATATCCCTCAACCGCTGAGGGGTGTTCGCACTTTTTAAGTGCCATGGGACGTAGGTGCCCGTATATCTTAAAGAAGTATTCTGAGACCGTTGTCTCTTCTAATCAATGTACGTAATATTCCAAGTGGAATTATTCTTAATCTTTAAAAGCAACTCAGATAAGTGTACTCGTTACACAAATTAATATGGATAGGATGGTCGGTACAAAATGGGAAACCGTCCTCGCTCTCGGGTTCCGTTGTCATCTGGTTCCAATCTGAATTCGCACAACACGTATGCGGTGAGGTTGGTTGAGGTGCGCGGGGTCAACGAGAGTTGAATGAACCGACTATAACGATCTGTGTGTAACAACGTTCCCAACATATTTGCATTAAAGTCTGTGAATCGTCACCTTTGTGATGGTCTCTTCTTTTCTCTTTCGAAAGTTCATAACGTTTTCCGTGGAAGGATGTAGCTATTGGGTTTCAACCGGCTTTAATTCGGTTTTCGATACCCGTATCTACACTCTTTTCCTAAATAGGAACCAACTTAGAAAAACCCACTTGCTTAGTCTGTCACAAGACTAACCCAACCGTTTATTTTCTTGCATGGTCGGCTGGTGTCAACCGTATTTCTCGTCGCGGCACATCAGACAATCTTTCCATTCAGGTTGTGAGAAGTAAGCTGAAGATGGGACGAACTGCAGTTGGATATTCCGTCAAAAGTTACAAGGTCAACTACATTTTTGAGTTTACGTTAAAAGTACGTGTCTAGGGTTTTATTTCCTAGATAATGTATAGGCGCAAGAGTTATCGTCTTGATGTAATTTCAAATGCAAAATTTCATGAAATATTTTCGTTGTAAAGGTTCACTCTCCTTTATGAGGAGAAGTTTAATAAAAGAAAAAAATCTATCACACTTTTATCTTATATTATGTTTTGGTTGTTTTTATTTATTATGATTAATTTTATTATTGTTCGGATTTAAGCCTAGGGTGGCTTTGGACTTCAAATCCGAGGTCACTGGCGTGTGACATTCCCGATATGAAATTGGGGTGTTACACCTTTTGCCAATAGGTGCCACCCACATCGGCTCCTCCATCCCCCAAGGGCTCGATCCTAGGGATGCCACTCCTCGGCTTGGCACGTGAATGCTTAGCCTTCGACCTCGTGCGACGCTTGAACCTCGAGTACCCTTGCCTACCCTCATGTCCATGGCTAGGATCACGAGCCTTCATTGCCTTGGAGGTTTGAGGCGCAAGAATCTTGTCTTCCTTAGCATTTTCGAGATTGCGTTCAATCCTCACATTAGTGATGAACCAATCCCAAAAGTTCATGCTTCGGTTGTACTCATCAGCCCACTCGTCAAAGTCTTAGAGCTCACCATGATCCACTTCGATCGGCCTTATGGAACTAGGAGGTTCGATTTTGACTTCCCTCAAGTAAGAGGTCACGTCATCAACCATTTTATCCCCTTGTTTAGCCAAATCCTCAAACTTAACAAAACAAAATAACAAAGCAGACATAAACATAAACAAATATTTGTTGAAGATTGTTGATTTTTAGGGTATGTCAAACGTAAAAGGATTTGCATAAACAAGTTGAAGTGAAAGTCGATCCTTGTTCAACAAGGCGGTTTGAGTGGACCTCGAAAGGTAATCTCGTGAGTAGACCCCGAAGGGTAGTCTCGTTGGGTGTAGACCGTAAGGCAATCACCATCGACCCACTTAAAACATTTTATAAGTTGTCTTGGATAAAGGCTACAAGTCAGCCGATTTAAATTCGATCTTTCCTTCAACGAATATTGCCCCTATTCCATGCCAAGGGATACCGCAATATTGTTGCGAGATAAAACGTACCATACGAACAATAGACATGTTGGCAAGACATATCTATCAAGATTAAACGTACCTTATTCGAGTCCCACGACTCCTCTTCATTCTTGACTTGAACGAAGTCGTTTTCCCATGGCTCTTGCGGTTCTTCCTTCACTTGGACAAACTCCTCATGCCACGCCACTTGAGGTTCCTCCTTCACATGCACTCGTGAAGATCGATCCATGATACACACACTCGTGTTTGTATTCACTCGTCAAAACCTCACTTAAGCAAACTCTAGTCTCTTTCGACTATCAAGTGTAAAACCACCAATTTTATGACTTTGTTTTGTCTACTTCCGTATGTCCAAATGGACGACCAACACCCCTATTTATGGGCGCCCATGGCTGTCCAAAAAAACCGCCAAATAGAGGTTACAAAATCGGTTGGAGAGAAGAGAGGCCAAGAGTGAATGTAGGGGAAGTTGTAACCAACTCTCTTTATCCATTTTCCTCTCTCCTTGTCATCATGGGAGGCATCCAAGCCCAACCCAAAATGGAGTCCCGTCCAAAATCCAGCCCAAAAAGGCCCATGAAATTGGTCCAAAACTCCCTAGAAAATCCAATCCAAAAGCCCAAAAGAAAGGCCCAAAATGGCAAAGCATATGGCCCATTCTCATGTCCATGCTTGCGGCCCATCAAGCCCACACGCACGCCCCATGGGCCGACCCACCATAGCTAGCTAGCATAGCCAGGTACCTAGCTAGGTCACTTACCTAGTGTAGCTGACCCTCAGCTAGTTGAGCTAGCATCCAGCTAGTTGAGTTGGCTTGAGCTGTGTTTTAGCTCGTTGAGTTGACTTACAAACTACTTGAGCTAACTTGAGCTAGTTTGAGCTTCCATGAGCTAAACCCTAGCTACATGAGCTTCTTACCAAGCTTATACTTTGAGTCAAGAGCTTATTCAATATTCTAGAGCTAACTCTAAGCTAGTTTGAAGCTTTAATACTCCTTTCTGGCATTCATAACTATGTGCTAAGCTAATCTTAAGCTTTGATCCTTGCATAATGCATACATCAAGCTTAGAGAAGCTTTCAAACATTCATATAAACTTGCACAAAGCTATAAGACTCATTCAACTAGCTCAAAAACCAAACCTTAGCTCAATAGCAACCACTCGGTGCCTTGTGCCTAAGCCCTAGGCGCGCCGCAAGCTCCATGCACACACCCTACGCACGCTGCTAGCACCACGCAACCATGAACATGCCATAGCAACGGTCATAGGCGCGCCCCAACTAGCCACGCACATATTTCATGAGCAAGCATCGGCGTGACTCGCCCTTGCACCGTGCCAAAGCCGTGCAAGTGCGCACCTCGTTCACCGGCGCGTCTTCGCCGAGTGCCGATGCCTTGTGTCGCTACCGAGTGCCGACGCGACCTAGGTGCGCCCTTGTCTCGTGCCGTTGTACAAGAGGTCTCATTTAACCAAACACAACGTTTGGATTAATGAGTTCATCATCGAAGATCAGAAGTGAAGCGGTCCAACAATAGAATAGACCCAACAAGTCATCTAGCAAGCTCAAGCCCAAGTCACACAATAAAACCAGCACAAACAACCAATCAACTTAACATAAGAGTCGTACTTGACCATGGTTTGGTCAAGCGACTCAAGTGTCGAGTCTAGGTTCGAGTCAGGTGGTCAATGGCATCTTGATCTCGAGTCA
This sequence comes from Fallopia convolvulus, assembly GCA_964016875.1. Classification (NCBI taxonomy): domain Eukaryota; kingdom Viridiplantae; phylum Streptophyta; class Magnoliopsida; order Caryophyllales; family Polygonaceae; genus Fallopia; species Fallopia convolvulus. The sequence goes on along the minus strand of OZ024727.1, from coordinate 51,790,197 downwards.
AGCACTTGTTCTGGCCTCTCCCTAGACTTATGCATGCATTGCTTATAGTATTTGTGAATTTATTACATATTACAATTTAGGATTAATACAAACATTACAAATGCCCTCCTAATCCTTAGTTGGAACAGTTCCTAAGTCGCCAGTAGTGAATTGGTATTATCATTGTCTCTTGTCCATCGTCGACCCATGCGCTCAAGATCTCATGTTGAGTCCCAAATATGCAGAAAATTCCTGGAGAAATGGAATTTGTCAGCTGTCACAATCTTGATCCCAAAGTTGGCAGGGTTCTTTTCTTCCTTCACCTTCTTGAACTCTAGTGACTTCTCTTCGATCTGGATTATGATAAAGTGATGCCTCACATCTATATGTTTGGACCTTTCATGGAACATGGGGTCCTTACACAAATATAAGGCACTTTGGCTATCCATATGGAGTACAGGTGTAAGTGGAGCAGATTGGATTTCCTTTAAGATTCATGTAAGCCATATTGCCTCTTTTGCAGCTTCAGTGGCAGCAATGTATTCAATCTGAGTTGATGAAAGAGCAACAACAGACTATTGTTGTGCCTTCCAAGATATACAATTGCCTACCCAAGTATGGTAGTATGTATAGGTAGATTTCCTGTTGTCTTTGTTACTTGCATAATCAGAATCACAAAAACCATGTAAACCTTTTTGGTTTGACATTAAACCTCTTTTTTTTTAATATCCATTAATTAGATGAAAATGTCTTGATTTTTTTAGTAACTACTACTTCAGTTCCAAAATACATGCCGTTTTAACCTGGTTTTTTTTAAATAATACTCGTCATTTGACATATTCTACCACACTTTTTCTGACATCATCCTCATTAATTAAAAATAATTATGTAAATATATAATAGAAAGGGGAAGATCTCAACAAGATTAAGGGTATTTAAGTCAAATTTTATGACTTCTTAATTAATAAGATAAGTTCTAAAACGATATGTATTTCTAAACGAATAGAGTAGTGAATATCTTTTAATTCTTTTATAAAAAAAATATTTATACGTAGGCGGTCTCATACCTTAATTTAGATGTTCCCTCCTCGAGTTCTTTTTAAGACAAATTAAAAAGAATAAGATTTAAAATTTTAATAAATTATTTTATATTTTTAATATTTATTTACATTTATTTATATTTTTAATGTGTTTATGAAAATATAAATTAAATAAAATGTCGAATAAATGTGTTATTTTTTAGAATGTTTTAGTATGTCACACCTTAATGTAAATCTCCCCTCGTACATGATCGATCAAGTTCTAACCCTCAAGTTTTTTTAAGGCAAATTAGAAAGAATAATATTAAAATTTAAAAAAAAAATAATGAATTGTTTTATACTTTTAATATGTATCTACATTAATTTATATTTTTAATGTGTTTTTGAAACTATAAATTAAGCAAAAGATCAAATAAATATGTTGTGTTTTTTTTTGTTTCGGAATGTTTTAATATTAATAGAATGAAAATAGAGAAATATTGTGAAATGAAATCTTGAGCTAATTAAAAAGCTCAAATGTTGCGAAACGGACGTAGTAATTGATTAATATCGATCGACAACGTTCTTATTTTAGATCTTAGCACATTTCATATCTTCAAATGATTAAGCAAATGCATGTTAGATCCATGTCAAGATCAATTGGCTCTAGTAGCTAGCCAGCTAGTTGATCATTGAATTCGATGTTTGAATTGAAATGATCGAAATCACACAAATCGATGGACGACTCGGCCATTCAATGGCTGTACAGGCCTTGCATTCCTCTTGTTATCTTTGTCCAGAAGCTTTCTTAACTCCCCAACTTGCTCTCTTGTTATTGTTCTCGCCTGACGACATGCATCATATATATACATTATATTATACATTATAGTAAGCACGTTAAAATGTTAAATTGTGTACATGTACATATATGTGTACCTTAGACACGACGTTCCAAGTGACACTTTCGGTACAAGGTGGAGTGGTGAAAGAGCCTGAGTAACGGTAGTATGTTTTTGGGATGTCCTTGATGAGCTTGGATGGGAATTTCGCTATTGGGATCATATTGGCCTCATCATACTCTCCTCCTGTCGTTTGTTTCTTATACATTTCTTGAATGTAGGGCTTAATCTGTACATATAAGTTGAAGTTGAGAATTCGGGCGAATTAGATGAACGATACAATGAAAAAGAAAAGGGACAAAAGAATTTTCGGAGCAAATTGGCCCTTTTTTTGAACGAAAGGGTGATTCATTCATTAGAAATAAAGGGAGGACAAAAGTGTTCTAGGTAAACTTAGATTCAAAGGTTTTTAAGCCAATATTCAATGTGCTAGATATCTTCTAGGCTTTTTATTAGTATTTTTCCATCTCGCCACCACACAATTTCTAAGGTTGTTAATGCGCATTTTCACAAATTCCTTCAACGAAAATTCTCCTTAGTTTTTTTATAATTTTCTTTTATTGATTTTTGTAGATGAGTAAATACAAATACTCTTAAAGACAATTTATTTATATGTCCCAAAATTTGATATAGATGAATTTTTATCTTTAATCCTAATACAAATAATCTCATTTAACTAGGCCCCATCTAGAACAACGTACATTCATGCCACCATCAAATTGATAGAATTGAATGCTATAGATATAAATATGGATGTTTTTTCAGAACATTGATGTTGATAAATGATAACTAATGATCGTATATACTATTCATACATATTAAAAGGTGGAAGAAAGAAATTGAGCATAGTATGTATATAACATTGATGATCGATTTTTTCTATTATCAATTAGTGTTAGGATAGAATAGGCATAGACAAACACAATTACCGTGGAAAAAATGGGGTCGGGCTTCCCATACTTGTAGAGGATCGCTATAACCGAGGTGGACCCATCTTCCGCCTTGTGTACTTGGTGTAGCTCTGCCGGGAATCTATAAGTAACTCCAAAAAACATAGAAAAAAAAACATATGAAATCAAATCTCGTAAAAATATTAATAATCCATTGATAATAGGAGGAGTGAATCAAATACTCAGGTAATTATCTTTCTTATTTTCAATGTACGTGGAAGCTTTTTCTTACTCGAGTTTAGTACGCAATTATGTATATATTTCTTAACAAGTTACTTAGATTGAAAGAACAAACACAATTATCTCTTTTAGATATATAGTAAAGTGTGAAGAAGTCTATTTCACATCCGAAAATTAAGTAATGAATTATCTAAAATATATATATTATTGGGTTACTCTTCTCATCACTAATTGGTTTTAGGATGAAACTCTATGGGTTAATGTGATGGGCATGTCACGCATGTGTGTTGGGACGATCTCCCCATCCTTTGTATTTGGCCCACCGAACTTTGACATGGTATTAGAGTGGTTTGATCTTGGGTCCCTAATTATTTGGGTCGGGTCGCAATGCTCCCTGCCTGTTATATTGGGATAGCCTGCTATGATGGCGCGGTTTGGTCTAGTTGTTTGGGCTCGTCGACGATCTGTCGGCTCTAAGGTCATTATGTTGTCAAGTGCTGACTAGGTCGGGCCAGTTGCTACTTGAGGGGGCGTGTGAAGAAGTCTATCCCATATCGGAAAATTAAGTAATGAATTGCCTAAAATATATACCATTGGGTTACTCTTCCTATCACCAATTGATTTTATGATAGAATCCAGGGGCTTATGTGATTTTAGGATAGAACCTCATGAGCTTATGTGATTGGATGTGTGTTGGGACGATCTCTTCTCCGTCTGTATTTGGTCCACCGAACTTTGAGATAAATAAATAGATGTGGGTTTTAATTAATTAATGTTTGTACGTAGGATCTTACTGGATGCCGTTAATACGGTGATCGGAGGGCGTATGCCAATGCATTTGAACCAATTTGTAGGTTTTGCCGCCCATTACAAGTTTGCTTTTGCCTTCCGTTGCCACCTGCATGCATAATTAGCCCTGGATTTTAAGCTAATTAATGAGCTCGGAGGGCAAACGTAACTATGAAAATATAAACGGAAACAAAACGTATCTAGTCCACTTTAATATCGTGATATATTGATGAAACTTTTGTTCTTGACCTGTGCATACCCTTATTATTTGTGTATCTAGACAAGTTTAGAAGAAAATAATTTCGATCACTATTCTAAACAACAAAACAGACTTATAATTTTGTATTATTAGCTAAAAAATGTTCCACTAAAGCCTTATATTTATTCTTATTTTTACGAGTAGTCGAGTTACAAGTTTTATGTTTAAATATAACTTTTCGCATCAAATGTTTAAGACTTATAAGAGCCTTGTATATATGGTTAATTAACGAACGAATGTATTGGACTTATTTGCGCATGTGTACTTGTACGAACAAATGATTCCCTGTCTATAAGAGTATGTATTTGGATTGTGTGGGTTAGTTTAGAGAAATCAAGTGGTGAGATCTTTCCCCCATGAATTTGGGTTAGTTTAGAGAACAAATGATGCCCTGTCTACGGATGAAGAAGTAATTAATTGGAGAAACTAAACTAATTACCTCAACAACCACGCCATTGCAAACCAAAGAAGCGTTATGAATATTGTAAAAGGTGTTCAAAGGGCCAAGTAAATGGTTGGGACGAGCTCTTCTGGGAATGATGTTAATAGGAGACTGTCTCTTCCCATTTGAGCACACTGGTGAGATCTTCCCCCATGAATTTGGTTCCGAGTAGTTGAATTTCGGCTTTTTTGTTTCCCCTGTTTCACATATATATTAAGTAATTCATTGAAAATATAAGAAAAAATATTATTAAAATTCTAAATGTTTTAAATATAATCACCAATCAATTATTACCAATCTTTTACAATCAATAGATAGAGTCAGAAAAATAATACAAGTACTTTTCAATATATTAATTAAATAAAAATTCTATAAAAAAAATTTAAGGCTAGAAAGACGAGTTAAACTAAACGGATGAAGTATATACAAACAAATGTGAATAAATACCAGGAGAAGCAGAAGAGATGCAGAAAAGCAGAGAAATCCAAAGGAAGAAGAGGATCATTTGCTTGCCAAATGGTGTTTTCATGGTTTTCTTTCTTTTTTTGGATGAATGGATTTGGTTTGATTTCGTTCAAGTGCACACTATATATAGGAATATAGTGGATTCGAACTCGATCGTGATCACTAGAGGGAGTATTTATTAGTTAGGTTAGTGAGATTTGATCTAATTTAAGTATTTTTAAGACTTTGGGATTTGATTCATTCTACTTACTTAACACATACTCCCTCCGTCCCAATATGTATGGGGTTTTAACTCAAATCTCTTGTCCCATAATATATGGGGGTTTGAGTTTTTCTATGGTTATTTTTCTTGGTAATTGTCATTCTAACCAATTCAATCCAATAGAAATGAGGATGGTGCATTTTTCAAGTAAATAAAATTTACTTTTTAAGTAAAAAGAGGAATAATTATTTATTTTAAAACAAAAGTAAAGTTATTCTTAATATGTGTGCACAAGGTTAAAACCCCATACATATTGGGACGGAGAGAGTATGTCATAGAATTGAGATTTTTTTTTTATCAACGTTGTGAGTGAAACTGATATAAGTTAAAGCTTAAATTAATATGAGTCGAAACTGATATAAGTTAAAGCTTAAATTAATATGAGTCGAAACTGATATAAGTTAAAGCTTAAATTAATATGAGCTAAAACTGAAATTAAAACATTTTTAATAGCAGACTCGAATTAAATAGTTGAAATTCAAACTCATTTTTATGAATGAACTTTTCGGATGTTTAGTGCACAAAATTAATTAAAATTGATTTTCAAATTAAAATAATAGGGGACGATTACAAAAATATATATACTAAATTAAATTAAATATTTTATTTGAAGTTTGAGGGTAATATATATGAAAGTTTTTCGAGATATCATAAACTCATATGAACTTGGAGTATAGCTTATATTTTGTGTAATAATTTAACTTATTGTATATAGTTAAACATTATTTGAACACTAAAATCAATAAATATATAGATATATTATATATAGATATAGATGATATGATTTTTAGTAACTCGTCCAGTCTCCATTTCATATGATACTGCAACCTATATTCTTGATGCAATTAGCAAGTGTACACAGTACACGTGATCTTCAAATTGCCTCTTTCTTGTTTGGGACTTGTTCTTTTTTAAATCCTCTTAAGTACGATTGATTTAATAAATTAAAAAAGCTGGTCAATTTAGCTGGTTAAATTGTCTGATATCTCTTTGCTCAAGTCATTCTGAATTCTATGCTGATCACACTAGTTGTTTAGTTGTCTCATATCTCTACGTTTGTGTCCTTTTGCATTATACGTAAATCTTGACACGAAAACGACAATGAGAGAACATGCGTTAGTATCAAGCTCATCAAGAATACCCCTTTGCTTTAACCCAAAAAAAAAAAAAGAATGCTCCCTTGAGGGGCCGGAGAGTACTCTATCTCCTTCCACAAAAAAAAAAAAGAATTTACCCCTTTGACTACCCTGACGTTAAGCAAAAAATTATGATGATTGGCTTTTTTGTGGCTTTTTTTATAGGAGATAAAAATTAGGTGGACTTCTTGACATAAAACCAACCTAACTTATTGAAGTGGATGATCTTTAAAAATTCTATCATCAGATGATGGTGATTGCCCGCCATGAGTTTCGGGTCTTAATGGTCGTTATTGTATAAGAGCTAAATTTCGCAATTTCTTTATGCAATGGGATATGCTTCCTTGGTTGCTTCTCTAAAACAATGAGAAATGCGGAAGTCCTCGAAATATATTGGAAGCGCCTAACATGCATCTTCAATTATAACATGAATCTCCCACGATACTTTTCACTTATTGTTCAAACTATTTAATTTACAATTTTAGAGTTGTCACTTCCAATTACTAATTTCTAACTCCAAGATTAAAGGTCGCCAACGCTCCAATTCAGAAAACTAAAGCATCAGCCTGACATAAGGAGTGCAACAGTTCATTTATGCTTGAAATAAGTTACATGTATAAGTTGAACCTTTGTCTCTACGAGAATTTGATAAAAATAAATAGTATCATATTTATCCTCTTCATTACATTACTTAAAATCATTATTTTGTCACAGCATTTGAATATGGGCCTTTTCGATCTTGTCGTGTCAGCTTTAAATATTCTGTTTAATCTTTAATATATATCCTTGAACAAGCCATGTACATAGGATAGGAAATATGAATCAATCTAAGAATAAAAGAGAGAGGCATTAATTGTTTCCTTAATATATAATCCATCAAAATTTGAAAGAGACAGGAAAAAAACATTAAGGTACGTAGCATATCGTAAAGTGTGTTGCTCCAAATCTTCTAAAGTCTCTTCATTTAGAATAGAATATTTGACACAGCGTAATATACATTTCCATGTAGATCGATTGAAGTCATGACTCATGACTAGCTATTTTTTTAGAGGAAAAAATTGAGTAATTACTGATTATCAAAATTGAACAATATCTCCATTGATCTTAATGAATCAATTACACAGGCCAAAAAACAGAAAGCTCATGAATACTCTTTACATATTACTAACAAAGAAACTCTAATAGAGTACTGTTTATACCTTTCTCAAATACCAAGTAAGAGGTTGAATCGTAGAGATTAGCTTCCATTTTTAAGCCTCACACCTCAAATCTTTGAGACGTACTATTCGAAAAAATCAATAAGTTAGACATCAAAATAACACATTACAATGGGGATGAGAGATTTGAACTTGAAACTTAATATAGTTATGAATATCATATCATTACCTACCAGTTAAGCTAGTGAGGGTGAGACTTGACTTAAAAACTCAGTTTCTTAATTTTGCTTATCATGAACAATCCTTACACACACACACACAAAAAGATATACCTATTGAAAGTAGTCTGGATTTTCCACTACGAGATATGTCATCGATATTATCTCATAGTGTATAATACTAGTATTATACACTATGAGATAATATTGATGACATATTTGCAGAATGGTGTAGTGTAGTACTCCGTATTGTACACCATAATATTATAAGTTATGTGATAACATTGGTAACATATCGTATTGTACATCAAACACCATAATACTAGTATTGTACACCCTAATATTATCTCAAAAATGGACGAGTACTCCCATGAACTTTCCGGCTTTAATTCCCCACAAAAGCACTTTGGAAATTCATAGTTCACAAGAGTGACCACACAGAAGATAAAGCCTTCACCAGATAAGTCAAGCATCACTTATCATTCAGATTTCAAATCTTCATCTTTTTTTCTTTGTTTGTCACACGCAAATAGTGATGGTGCCTTCGTACTGGCTATAGTGCTTTCTAAGGATAACTAGGACCCCTTCTATTTCTATTACCACCATCCATAGTAGTAGCTATCAGTTATCACCATAAAAGTTTGTAGTCTTTGCTGGCCAAAATTTAGCATCAACTCTTTTTAGACAATTAAGACATGATGATTAATAGCTCAAAAGAAGAGTGGCCCTTTGTTTAGATGCATAAAACGTGTTGTATAAGACATGTATTATATATACATTATAATGCATGTAATTGTAGAAAATGGGTGTTTGGATGCCCGAAAAATAAACACTTAGGCATTGCATATTTTGGCTTTTGTATAACAGTGTTTCTAAAATACAGTATGATTATTGACAAAGAAGGAACATAGACATCTAAATATATAAGAAGTGTAGTGGAATGAGAATATGGAGACTTGTAAATGCGAAGATGGGCACTAAAGAAGCTATAGCCTTTTTTTGAAGGCCACCAGTAATGGCAGTTGACAGTTCCATCCATAACTCAATTGCTGCCATTGCTTTACACACACCTACACTATCAAACGAGTAATGGTTGATAATGAAATTCCCACTTAGATGAAGCATGTGGAGATGCTTAATACTTTTTTGGATTTGCCTTTTCCATTTCTAGTGATAGCAAAAGGGTGAGAGTTTGACCTTCAGACTATGACATTCACTTGTCATACATATATCAACTAATACTCAGAGCCAAAAGGAATATTGTTTAGTGTTTACAAAGATGAAATAAAATGTGGCCAAAATTTACTGCCATTACCGGTGACATTCACTTTAAATAATTGAATTAGGACACCTTCAGTTATATAGAAAGGGGAAAAAAAGTCAAAACTAACAGGCACCAAGGTATTCTTGGCTATAGCCTTCATAAAAGGATACCTTCATGCACTTACATTTCCTGATTTAAAAGGATCTTTGAGAACAAAATACATAGAAAAATCAAAACTCTAGCAAGTACATAATACCCGGTTATACTGTTTCACTGTATGTTTCTCACTATACGTGTGGTAGCAGTATAAAAGTGGAAGAGAAAACCTTTGAAAATGAATGCACTGTGATTTGTGATCAAAGAGCATAGGTTGCTCTCAGGTATTCTACAATTTCGGCGCTCTCAAACATCTGCACCCCTGTATTCGGGTCCTCCAAATAGGGTGCCTAGTTGGTGAACATGAGGAAATTTATCAATAATTTTGATTTGTACCTATTGAGTATATGTTTGATGTGCATTTTAAGAAATGTACATAAGGAGCTACCTGAAAAGTTCCTACTCTCTCATATAACATCTGTCTTTTAGGGCTACCACGTGCACAGCTGCAATAGCAAGCAGATTGAACAAAGTTTTAATAAGGTGTGCTTCAGAAGCAAAAGGTTAACAATCTTCAGAAGGGAAAAAGAACAGAATACATCTAATCACAAAGAATACTTTTTTAAAAGATTGCTAACAAAGGACATATTTGAGTTGGAGACCTAATGGAATGGATTCACGCAGATGATGAAAGCAAACCCAACTAGAATTTCATTTTGATATTCCAGTTTTCAACAAATTCAAGCTCCATAAGAAATAGCTTGAAGAGTCTGGAAGACTTTTATTTGACGATGCCTATTGATGTAAATAACCAGAATAACAGTCTATGATGACTTTTTCTATGGATTATTCTTTGATCTGACATATTAGTTATTATCCACCTTTTGTCATGGAGTGAAAGCTATATAATTTATTGACTAGGAGGGGTCAAATAAGATACCTATACTGAATATGTGGCAACTCCAATTCAACAAGGACCTCGCGTACAATTTTGCAAAAGGGAGAACCCTGCAAGAGAAGAAGGCAGTCATAGTTAGCCTATCTTTTATTCGGGGAAATTGATGGCACCATTAGCTTCGTACATAAAACACCCAAACAACTGTGTAGTTACTTCATATGCCCATATTTCAAGTGGCTTGGGTGGCATTTTAGCTGGAGTATACAATGATCCCTGGAAAGCCAATACAAGAAAGAAAAACGTGAAGAGGAGTAATCACTAATCAATGATATAATACGATGTTCAAGCCATATATGCAAGCTAGCAGGGTTTCAGAAGAGTTTACTCTGCCCATTCGACCAATCATAGCAAAGCCTTCAGTCAAAGTCTGTAAAACCAAAATGAACTCATGCTTCATATATGGAGGTAATGTGAGGACATAGAATGTTGCATAGTGAAGTAGTAGACAAGATGTGAACCGTTATTAGACCCAATGACAACGTGAAAGGGACTTTGCCATCACCTGAAAGGAAAATATCACTAAAATATTTGGCAAAGAGTGATAAAAGATATAAAATCAAAGCAAATGATCAATGCCTCTGAATATTTCCTTAAAATTTGGTTAAAACAATTATGACAGCAACTTAAAGGTTCACTTCTGGCAATTGCTTCTGTAATTCCACAAATAGGGTAAAAACTAATGCAAAGAATTATATAGATAGATTTTAAAAAATGAACTAAGCTGGTACTAGCTTAAAATAGAAAATATATGCTTTCCTAGACACTATTAGAGTGGAACCAGTTATGTCACACACCATATTTGTCAACCAAGTACTTGATAATCTCGTCTGATTCATACATCGAAACTCCAGTATTTGGGTCCACCTGCAGTGAATGAAAACTAAAGTTAAGATTTGCAAGAAATAGGTTCACGAGAGCTTTTGCAACAGCTGTAGAAAAGGTCACACAAAAACTGAACCAGTGCATAATTTGTTGATGCATCAAAAACATTAGTGAAGCTTCATTTACAATATGTTACTTTCAAGAAACTCATCCACAAAAAAGAGCTAGGGAAAATCGACATAATTGGAAAATAAACATTTGGAAAATTTAAAAAAAATAATAACTATGCGACAGAATCATTAAGATCAACATAAATAAATCAAGAATAACACTAAGTTGATCTATTTCTTTACTTTGATTTCTTTGACTCAGAATTTTGAGCATTAGGCTCAAGTTATAGAATATGGCTTAATTATAGATAAAAAGGAACCAGCTAAAATGTAAAAATTGAAGTGCCTTTAGAAGTTCAGAAAAAAAATTAGAATTTAACCCGTTTTATATTTCACTGACATTAAGATGGTCCTACAATTAGGAAAGAGGTGAATATGTTACAAAGACAGGTCACAGGTTCAATGTGTTAACTGGATATTGTTAGTTTGTTACCATGAAGCCTATGAAGATACCTATTGGAATTTCTCAGAACAGAAATGAGGATGTTACAAACAGAATACAGAAAACATTAAGAGAAAATGTGAAATAAGAAGGAACTTTGTCAAACCATGTATGGGAATTGCTGCTTTCCACCCATCTGACCAACTTTGGGACGGAAGTTTGGACCACTTCTAGGGCATGGGTAGAAAAGAACTTCTAGATCCAACACTGTAACAATTTCCCTTACCTGAAAAGCAGATGTGTTTGCTATATAATGTATGTGATATGAACATTGCAATATTTCACCAGAACATGCAAAGCAATTAAGAACAAAAGAAAGAAAGAACTCCAAAAAAAACACATTTCATCCAAATCTAAAATTATAAAAATATAAGATGTTCCTATGTTATAAAACATTAGCAGCTGGGAGCAAGTTGACTGAGAGGCAACACAGGTATAAAACGTTCAAGCAGAATTTATGCCAATTGAATAAAAACAAAAAAGGAAAGAAAAAAATGAAAATTTCAACAAACTAGCAATACCTTTCGACAGAATGGACAGCTGAATTTGCAATGCATTCCATGTCCAAGAGGTGGCGATGAATGAAAATAGAGTCAATGAATGTTATTAATAACAGAATATTCATTTTTAGAAAGAAACGGATTGCAAGAATGGTCAATATGGTTACCTCTCAAACTCGTATATCTCAATTGGTTTTTCAGGACGTGGACCCAAACTAGACGTTTCCTTCACCGTAAAGCCTTTGGATTCAAATCAAGAAACAGATTCATTAATAAGATAGTGCATTGAGCTACACTCACAAAATTATTCAAATCACCATGCAACAGAATTCATCAAGCAAAATGATTCAAATGTAAGACATTAAGTTAGAGAAAAACGTTGAGAACTTTAATATTAGAAGAAACTGTAACCAGTCTCAAATTTCTGCTAGGTGCCAGCCGAATGCAATCTTATCATGTTGTATGCTTTCAATGAAGCACAGAAGAAAACTTGTCTAATGCTATGATTCTTAGATAGCCTTACACAGTAGATTAAACCATCAAACGACAAGTGTAAAATGGCAGGTCATTCAGACATATTGATTGATTTCAGGCCATAAGAAGATTACCAGCAAAGTCAAGAGCATACTGGCCAGCTGGAATTTCATCCTTGGACACAAAAGATCCAGAATACCTGCCACCAATCACCATGGATGCAAACCACTTGATCATAAAAACTCTCTTTATCTCTCTCACAAACAAATCGAGCCAAACAAACATACATTTCCAGGTATACAGACACATATTCATGCTCACAGGCTCACACATACAAGCATGCCACACAGATACACCAGATTACCAGAAGCCGTATCAAGAAAGATACCAAGCTCTTTTATAAAACATAGAGCTCATAGAGAGAGCTCCTAATGGATAGTGCTTCAAGTTATCCAGGTTACAGTTGGATAAATGACATATATCTAGTACATTTCAACGCATTGTGGAAGACATTTCTTAAACCAAGTCACATACGTTTTTAATTTCTTCATATTTTACATGATGATTCGATGCATTTCATAGCACCAAGTAAGCAATTCATCAAAATATTGGTCGTTATAGAGCAAATTTCTTTCTTCCTTCACCAAATAATTAAAACCTTACTTACACTAGCCATTATCAAATGAACTACATCATATCCACACAAAAATTCGCAAAAACCTAATTTATATATTTCAAACCTAAGAATCAGACAAACAGAAATCAGAAACCAAATACTCAAATAGGAAAGCTTTCGTTGACATTCAGAGAAAGGAATTTACCCGGAAACGAAGACACCGGTCCCTAAACGGAATACCAAAGCAAGGGAAGCACCGAGTATGTCAAAAATCTTATCAGGCCTGACGCCGAACCGTTTCGGCTCTGGCGGCTTGAAGTTCGGCGGCGGAGAGATAGTAGGCGCCGGCGTTTCAGCTCCGGCGCCGGAATCCCCCCTTGAGCCAACCTCCGTGGATGCTCGGACGCAGAAATTGGATTTGGGGATTCTCCTGTTAGATAATGATTGCCGGAAAACAGAAGGCGGCGTGTAATTCAGTAGCGTAGCCATGGATTTCCAGCTCGAAATCGGTGAATTGTCGAAGAATTCGCGGTGAGAGACCTGTCCAATAGAACTCCCACTCTGCTAGAGCGGTGAGGTGAGGGTGGGAAATTGAACAGGTATTTCTGTTAATTTCGCACCATGAGTTTTTTTTCCCCTTTTTTCTTTTCTCAAATTCTAAAAGAAGGCCGCTATTTTGTTTATTTTTCAGTTTTAGCCTCTTCTTTTTCATATATTTTTGTACATGGAACCTATCACTAATGATAAAGCTAATTGTGACCTAGGAACCAAGCTAATAATGTTGTGGCTTCATTCAGAATCCATAACTTTTTTCTAGGATTATTATTATACTAGATGTCACAATAAAGTAATACAGAAATTCTAAAGAAAGTAATTTTATTGTTCTTGCAATCGGAAGAGATACTTTGTTTGAACTAACTCTTGGCTTGTGTACAAGCCTCTTAACGAATAACAAACACCACAAATCAAACTAAAAAAACACCGAAATATATATATAAACACCAATGTTATCCATTATATTTCATATACAAAGTACATCATTATTAAACCAAGCATGAAGCATCGTGATGAGCAGAGAACAACCAACACCATGATTACAATCACAATACAAAGCAGAACACAAACAACAATAGCTGAAAGAACAGGTTTACAGACGTGGTATGTACCGAACATCAAACAATTCACTTAGACATTTCATATAACCACAATTCACAAGTGACCCAAGTAGTACCTGTGTTGAGTTATTTCAGAGGTCTATGTTCACCACAATAGGCGAATCATCCTTGTCCACAACAAACGTCTTCGTCGCAACCGTCTTACCATTCGTAACAACCTCCACTCGATAGCTCCCATGGAAACCTCGAAATCCAAACTCACCCTTTTCATCAATATGCCCATGAGCATGACTCATCCACTCTTGCTTCAGCTCAAGCAGCCTCTTCCCAGCCTCATTTATATCGCCCTCAGCGTTCACCAAATGAGAATTCTCTCTACTCATAAACAACTCCCAAAACCCCCAAAGCATAACTCCCTCCACAGCGGGATGAGCAAACACCTCCCTCAACATCACCTCCAAATCATCCGCCCTCACGTGCTCGTTTACAGACGAAACGTCGAGCTCGGTGAACCAAACGGGCAACCCAAGGATCCCAAGCTTATCAAGAGCAGAACACACAATGGGCCCAACTGGGGAATCTATATGGCCCTGAATCCCAATCCCGCCCACAGGAGCGCCTTTCTCCTGTAAATCAAGGATCTGTTCAATGTACTTCTCGGGTGTTGACCTTGTGTCGTCTCCGTCTTCAATATGGTAGTCATTGACAAATAGAAGTGCATCTGGGTCAAGCTGGTTTGCAGTCTTGAACATATTTGCTCTTATGTCTTTCCCCAAATGGTCTTGATAGAATGACCCGTGTAGCATTTCGTTGTTGACATCATAGTGCTTGAATTTTCCTTTGTAACGGGTGAGGAGGGAGGTCAGCCGGTTTTGGACAGCTGTCATGAGATCGTTGTTGTTTAGAGAGCGGATCCATGATTGGACGGTGGCTTCCACTTCCCAGAAAATGCAGTGGCCTCTGAGTTGGATGTTGTTTTTCTGGCAAAGGTCTAACATCTCATCGGCGTCGGTGTAGTTGAGGTTTCCTTGTTGAGCCTCTGTCCAGTACCATTTCAGCTCGTTACCAAAGACTGCCCAGTTGAAGTTCTTGACAAAGAAATTGACAAAGTCTTCGTTGTCTATGTTTGTTCGGCTTATGCAGGAGCCCAGAGGGAAGCTATTTGTTGTTTGTTTGACCTTCACAAAGGAACCTAGTGAACTGCCACCTGATGGGCCGTTGAACTTTAGCACAACATCACGTTTGCGAATCTGCAGGATGGAAATAAAATATATCACCAAGAAAAAGACCTGACTATATCTTTGGAAATGGTTATGCTATGCATACTAAAAAGAGATGCATTTAACAATTTCTATATTGTGTGAAAGAAAAAATCATGCCAATCAAAATTTTTTTAACAAAAAATCATATTCTAATCGGTCCATAACTTATCTTCAATTAAAATGGATAGAAGTAGAACGAGGATTCTTAGAAGTAAAGTTTCCTAGCCATAATCATGATAAGATTCTAATCTAGCTCAGAGTCATATTTCATGTCATAATCTAAGCATAACAGTCTCACATTTTTTGGGCCTGAAGCCACTACAATGAAATTGGAAGGCAAGGATATGGTTCAAGACGATAAATTACCTTGTCAGCCTCCCTCCTCAAATGCTTAAATCTAGCCTCTCGATCAACGGCAAAAATTTGGACGCCAGCAACCTTCAAGTCCACACCTGAATTGGGACCCTGAATATAAACCATAACCTTTGACGGTTGTTTCTCAATTCTAAAAGAGCCGCCAACTTCATGCCACCTGTCACTGGTTGCATCAACTTGGCCCCCATTCACCCACTGATTATCCACACTAAGAGCAACATTGACATTCTGGGGGCCAGAAGCACCAGAGCCTATTTTGACCCAAGCTGACACTTGGTATGTTAGGAAGGGTTTCAGTTGGTCGGTTATAATCTGAGCGGGCCCCATCCAGGTCTGGGTTCTATTTGTCACAAGGATGTATCGGCCACTTAGAGGCTCATGAGAGCCAAGGCTCTCTTTGGCCATTGGAGGGAGTATATGCGGGGATCCTGTTGCCACACTCAATGTGCAATTACCGAGAGGGAACCAACCATTAGTTCCGTTGCTGAGCTCACTGTTTTGAATGACATTCACCCCATAAGATGCATTCTGTAAAATAAAAGTTTCAAAATGTGCTTGGCGATCAAAATCAAGTTTTCGAGTACGGCTAGAGTAGGATTTTTTTGAAACAAAAAGAATTAGTAAGAAAAAAATAACCTCAATAACAGGTGGGGGTGAAGGAGGTGTCTTTTCTGCATGCTTCACCACCATACTGTCAAGAAGAATGTCGGTTCCAGCAGCCGGTCCTTCCAAATAGATAACCACTTTGGATGGTGATCCATTTAAAAGAAATTTTCCCTGTAACTGTGTCCAGTCACTGTCCGTAGCCTGCACACTATAAGAGCGAAAAAGCATCACTTCAGAAATTAGATGCAGAAATGATTAATTGCAAGTATTGTTCGAGTATAGGAAAGTGACAAGTTATTATGGTTGAGTCAAGCCAGCCAGAAGCTTATAAATGCACAATATTCCGAAAGACCATCAACAAATCTAGGATAAAGGATAAATGGCTTGAGAAGTTGTTTTAAGCACATCTCAACAGATACATAATGAGGTCGAGTTTATTCGAGCATTGTAGGATGAGATCAATAGAGATTTAAATCCATGCAGAAGAAACAGCCTGTTTAAAGTGTTCTGACCTTGCTACACCTACATATTGATCACGCTTGCCTGGGGTTTGGACCCACAAGGTGGCACTGACATTTGTAGAGGTAACATTATTACCATATATTCTTACAAGAGCGGTAACCTGATAGATCAACTTTCTCTGCACTCGCCCAGTGATCTCCTGCTGAATTCCATTCCATGTCTGTGTACGACTGCTCGTCGCTGCAAAGACCTTCCCTGACTTTGGAAGAATCTTTCCATCTGCAAGAGAGTCATGCAAAGTGATGTTGCAGCCTCTTCCAGACCAGTTGTTGAGACCGTCATCAAATTGTGGGTTTACAATAATGTCATCATCTGTATCTGTGACACATCTTCCACTCGTACTCTGTCAAGGCACATAACAAACCCGGATTTTTTTTATCAGTTTGTGTATCATGAATACACAATTGCAGAAGATTATTAATTGGGATCAGGATCATGTGGTTACTTGAGAAATGCTTTGACTGGGAGGGGATATCACAATAGACTTAATAAGCAAATCTACACCAGGCAAAGGCCCTTCCAAATAGAAAACAACTCGCTTAGGCACATTTGGCAATATAAAAGTGCCTTCTATCGTCTCCCATTTATCCTTTGGAACAGCAATCCTGGCAGCAAATTGGCCACATATAAATACAATACAATCTTCTAATAACTATTCAAAAGCTCATTTAGATCACAATTCATAATGCATTATCTTGCATTAAATCTTAACTCTTAAGTTTAGACTGGTTAGTTGCAAAATAATGCATTATATGGGCTGCAAATCCAATCGAGACCCAAGTGAATTCAAGAGAAGAATCATGATTACCGTGAAATGAACTGAAAAGTTGTGGTTGAATCATGATTCTCCACTCTCAGTGTGGCTTGAACATCAGAGCATCCACTGAGAGGTCCAGAGACTCCTACACATGCAGAGACACTATAAGTCAACCCCGGAGATACCTTGCCTGTGATATCTTGTTCCAAGCCCTGCCAGCACTCTTTCCTATCTGTAACAACAGCATAGCCACCATCTGATTTAGGCGATCCTTGGAGATTGCATGGTTCTGGTGGGACAATAAAGCACTGGCAACAATTTGGGTGCCATGACTGGATTCCAAGAGAGAAGTCATGGTTCTCGATAATGTTTGCGGACAGGATGCTCCTTGAATCCTTCATTTTTTTCATCAAAAATATGTAAACATGAATGTTATGCATAAAATGGAATCCGGGATGTCTCTATAGTACATACTACAAAGTCTGAATGAATTGAGTGCTGCACATGGACCAGCCACCAACACCAAGTTAAATTGTTACGCCAAAAGATTTTAACTGATTCTAGTAATTTTATAATAAAACAAAGCTTAGAGTTGAATACTTAGTTTCAACTTCATATAAAAGGCAAAAGGCTTGATAAGTGAGCCCACGATCATGCAAACAATGAGCAAGTCCTGGATTTTTAATTGGTGGCAATTGGTATCTGAAGTCAATGGGTAATAATATATTCATGATGAGAAATGATTAGGCTAATTACTTCATTCAATCTAAATTAAATACTGGTTAAACAGGAATCATCATCCCAGCTGCATTAAGAAATATGAGAAATGCCACAAAAGCAAGAACCCAGAGATTACAAAAGCTGGGGAGTGGACAAACATCAATCCACTATGAAATAATCCTAACTAATACTTCGATTCTTACATTTGAGAGAAAAATACCAAAACAAGATAATAAAGATAAGAAAACAAAAATGCACACCTTAGAGTCCATGTTGGCACCTTTGCAGCTTATGGGTGACACCTTTGCAGTTTCACAGGATTTCTACAGCGACAGAAAATGATAGCATTCAAATTAAATCTATTTTTGAACAAAAAAACAACATCGAACAGTGTAGCAAACACTTGAAACTGATGAGAAGTTATAAACTTATAATACCTCAGAGGAGGGATCAATGGGTTTGCGATGAAAGCGGAAGAAGAGGCCTGATAAGTAGCATTTGAAGAATCTGCACATTTTATAGGGTTGGCAAACCTCTCAGATTAGAGATGTGATTGATTGATTGATTGATTTTTTTCAAAGTGAAGACTAAGATTTAGGACAGGCCCACTCCTCTGAAACACAACAAAAGAAAACCTATGCCTTCAAAACAAATCCTTGTTCTACAAACTGTGCTAACTACAACCTAATCATCCCACTAAGCTCTACTTCCCACAAAAGTCTTCTTTGAATAGCCAAGCATTCAAGCACAATCCTTCTATATCATTAATTTTGTTTCTAGCTTTGTCTTGCAGATTGGATGCAAGTTGCAAATTGAAGCTTGCATTGGAATTGAAGGCTCATGGTGCTTCATTTTGCACTTTTTGGGAATACTTTTGATTACTTTGTACAAACCTTATTCCTTTCTTGCAAACCCTTTCACCTTAAGGCATATCTCAATTGGATTTCTACTATAAAAAGAGTAGGTGTAATGTGGCCCTTCCCATTAATTTAGCCATTTGATCTCTCAACTAACATTCCTAATACCCTCGCCTGCTCAGCATAAATTCCAGATCTTGCATGACTTTTATTGCCTCTGAATCACAATTGTGGTCAACAGGCTACAATTGTACTTGAAATCTAGTTTCTGCTAAACTCGCTGATAAGGAAATCAATGAATCGAAATCCCAAATTTTCGGGTAACCTATACCACCATGGCAGGGAAATGGAGGAAATGATGTTAAGAAACCTTGCAAATTTCAAAAAGGAGTAAAATGCAGAAAATAACATGTCAACTACTCTACTCAAAGGATAACAGTATAGAAATGACATGCGAGCGACATCAAATACGGTGTAGATCAGAAACACTTTACCAACGGATTTCCAGAACAATGCAATTGCACGCGTGTTGGACGGCAGGGAAACCGAATAAAACGGCGGCGTAATACCCATGTCAGGAAACCTTATTCAGAATCTGTAAAACCGACAATCGACCAAACCAACCATTCCTTCTTCTTTCTCCCGGGTTTTCCTATTTCCCTTTTTTCTATGTTTAAGAAGAAAAAGATACAAACGAAAAGACGAGGGGAAGATGATACGTGGAAGTGATAGGAGGAGGGCTATCCGTGGGGATCGAACCCACGACCACGTGGTTAAAAGCCACGCGCTCTACCACTGAGCTAGGACGGCTATTTTTGTTTTTAAAAAAATAAATTCTTTTTTGTTAATGAATCGATGGCCAAACAGCCCATTTCACTCGCGATGATCATGTAATAATGGAAGTACCATGACTCCTGTTTCGACTCGCATGGGAAATGTTCAAAGATAAAAAAAAAATTTAAAAAATAATATGCCAATATATATCATTATAAGATGCTATTTAATAATTTACTTATATTATTTGAATAAATAATTAATAGAGATGCTAAAAGGCATTTGAAAAGAATTAAAGCATATTGCCTCTCCAAAATTTAGAACTTTCATATGAAAAATGAAATTATTTTCAAATTTCTAAACTTGACATGATTGTTATGTCCCTTGAATGTATCAACCAATTATTAACCAAAATAATTACACTTTTATAAAAAACAGTATAAATCTTTAAAAAAACTATTTTACTTTTCCATTTGCCAACAAAGTAGTTATATTTATATTTTAATTATCATTAACTAAAATCAATACAAAAAATATATTTTAATTTATTTAATCAAACTATTTAAGTTCATTTTTTTGTTCTGAGTTTTGAACACAGAACTTGTTAGTTTTAGTGTATGTTGTTAGTTGAAGGTTATATTCGGCTCTTGTAGACCCCGAAGGGTAATCTCGTGAGTAGACCCGAAGGTAATCTCGTTGGGTGTAGACCACAAGGGTAATCACCGCCGAATAGTGTTAGTTTATGTTAAAACACAAGTTAAAACTTTGAAAACATAAACAAACATGACTTGACTTGATAAAGGCAACGAGTCGACAGATTAGATCGATCTTTCATTCAACGTTTATTGCCCCCATTAATATGCCAAGGGTATAACCACAATAACGTTGTGAGATAAAACGTTCCTATACAATGAACATGTGGCAAGCATGTATCATCATTGCATATATACGCACCTCGTTCTCTTGATAAGTGTTTGTAATTTGATGTGAAACACTCAAATGACAATTCTCATGATTTTATTAGAACTCACGAATCCTCTCTTACGAACCACTTGTCGAACTCCAACAAGAGAGGCGTCCTCTCCCTTTTATAGGCCAAGAGGAGTGGCGGTTATAGAAAGAGAAAATGGAAGTTATTTAGTTGAGAAAAACAAGGAGGATAAATAGGGAGTTAGTTATAACTAACTTGGTAACTTCCCTCAACAAACTTTTGAATTTCAAATCCATCCTTATCCAAAACTCAAGGCAAAAGCCCAAAAAGGCCCATAGGCACGCGCAGCCCATTACCATGGGAGCTTGTTGAAGGGTTTCTTGAACGAATAAATTTATATTCAAGACCCCGCTGAGTACAGGGAGTCAGGTCCGTCCACGGGAATGAGAATAGTGCTGAGAGATTAGTTGATAAACTACGAAAAGCAAAACAAACACGAGCAAAACAAGGCCAGGACCGAACTGATTAGGGTCGATCCTGGGGAAAACACACACAAATGAACACAAATAAAGGCAGCAGTTCGAGCACGACCTTAGGTGGGTGGAGATTGAGTCAATTTAATGAGTTTTAATCAAATATAAAAAGGCAATCCTAGGGCTAGGGCTACCACAACAACAATCATACATGCTTCCAACAAGAACTCATAACTATCATGCAATTGTGATCATAGAAAAGTCAACTGTCGCAAACAATTCAAGTTATTCAATCAACTTTCGCAAATTAAACAACTTTCTATCTATCCTTCAACCTAGGAATATCAACTTTCGCAAATAATCCTATTAGAATTAATCAAGCAATCAACTTTACACTTTCGCTTTTGGGTTAATCGCAAGATATATATGCCTCAACTGTCGCAAAGGAATTTAGCACAAGATAGATAGATATGATCTTCAAGCATTCAAATTATGAATTCACGTTTACACTCATGAAACACAAAGATCATGCTTTTATCACATAAAGGCGCTAACTTTCGTTAACTAGAGCAAGTAAATCAACTAACTTTCGTTCAATTAATAAACTTATTATCTAATCTCTTCTACTTCAACTAGGATAGATCCACTTTCGCTTCAAAACCCTAATTTGACTATTCTGATTCAAAGTTTTCACTTTCGCTTCGACTATGAATGAGAAATTCCAATCCACTTTCGCTTCAAGGATTAAGAGCAAGAGAATAGATTCATGCAATAAAAACAATCAAATCATAATCAAGAGAAAGCATGCACAACCATTGTTGGGTTCAACCCCAACCTTAGAGAGGAAAACTACTCACTAAGCATAATAATTGAAAACAAAACTGAATTAAAAAGGAAAAGCTTACAACTTTGAATTCAAAACAAACTTGTTCTCCAAGCAACACCAATCTCTACTCTCTATCTCTATCTATCTATCTCTTCCTCCTCCAATGTGCCCATCGGGCCCTAGACCGGTGTTGGTTGGCTCCCCCCGAAACAAAGGGTTTAACCTCCTTTTATAGAAGAAAAGGAGTCCTAATTCAACTAGGAAACAAGATAAAACAACCTTCCTAAAATAAAAAGATAGAATATCTCCTAAAGATCTCGGAATATGGAGAGAGTCGGCACCACGCACGACCCAAAATGGGTCGTGCACGACCCTCTTGGTGTAACACCCCCTTCCTACCCTGGAGGTATTACCGCCAGTAACCCCGATTAAGACTAAACCGAAGCTACCCAAGGCTTTAAACTGACTGAACAAACTAAAACAAACATTACAGCGGAATAAATACAATTGGTCTTATACAAACCTTAACCCAAAAAGAATAAATAACTAAATAGAACAACCTTCTATTTAAACAAAATCTTCATCAAGTCTTCCTTGATTTCTTACTTCTGAAACTCAGCTTCGCTTTGAAGTAGTTTAACCATGATCTTCACTCAAGTATAGCCATTGGAAACCTGAAACCTTTCTTCAACTTCTGGAGCTTCAAACCTCTGAATCTGCCTCTTGAATCAACTTCCAAGAAGAAATGCCTGATGTGTCGTATACAACGGTGGACACCAGCCGACCAAATAAAAGAAAAGAAAATGGACGGGTTAGTCTAATGAAAGACTAGCAAGCGGAGAATCTAACTTGGTTCTTATGGTTGTAAATAAACATATTGGCATCAAATCCGAATAGACTCAGATTATGATCCAACAGTTAGCAGTCTTATAGAGAATAAGAAGGAGTCTTGCATAAACAAGAGAGATCACCACCGCTTGTGGTTTCTTTAAGAAGCATAAACGATTAATGGAAACTTATACTAATCACTCAACATTCACCATCGTCTTCAACGACTAAACAACTTGACTTAATCACTGTTTGATTAAGAATCATTCATAACCGGGAGCAAGAATGGTTATCGAATAGACTAACCATTCGAGTACATTAATGTTCCCAACACACTTATCTATCATTACTCTCAATTTGTGCACTCGCACCATTTAATAGTTCTTACATAGTTCGGCCAACAACCGAGATCAGAGGGCCTGTTTCATCCATGATCATTTATATATGCTCGGCCAACAGATCAGAGGGCCTGTTTCATCCATGATCATTTATACATGCTCGGCCAACAACCGAGTGTCAATTTCACTTAGCTAAAGTGCACCATTGTCTTCCTTCAACGTGAAGCGTGACATGAGTCATGATTCCAATATTGGGGTACGCTAGCAAGCTACGCCCCCAATACAGATTTTGTTATAAAGAGGTCATTGGAGACTCGGCTCCTACCCCTGGACTACCTATTTCGCAACAGTGTTTCAATACAGGATCACTAAAGAGATGTCTTGGAGTCTAAACTCCCATCTCTACCATCTTATTTCACAGCAATGTCTCAGCATGAGACATCTAATCATACAACGGTCCTAAGTTCAATTCTAGCGCAACGTCCACTTGCCTTAAAAGGCGTGCTCAACGGTCCTAAGTTCAATTCTAATCATACAATGTCTCAGCATGAGACATCGTCCACTTGCCTTAAAAGGCGTGCTCAACGTCCTCAGCGATTCCAACAGAAATCTTTATCATCCTTCTGACAAATATAACCAAAGGATTTCTCAGCAACGAGCTCACATAAACACTTCGTAGTTGTATTCTCAACTCCTATAACTTCCTAATCGATAAACGATTTAATTTCCGAATATCGATATATAATAAATCCTTAGTTATCATGCTTCAAGGAGCCATCTTGGCGGAATTATAACTAATTATCCGCTTCACTTTTGAAACAATTTTCTAAATAAAAATTGTTCATTAGCAACAGTTCTTAAAGATTACCAAATCTCGGATCAAATGGATTAACAACGAATCCTGAGTAATTATCCGAAGTCCTTTACCTGCCAATCGGTAACCAAAACTTGTATTCGCTATAACTGAAGATCCGGACGTCCGTTTGTCGAGCAGTTCGAACCTGTGGAACCGTATCAACGTCAAGATTATAAAAACCATAAATTTACTTAGAAAAGCGGAGTCGAAAGACCCTTACGGTGGCTCCGTAATCAACCCGCTAATTAATTTCGATCGTATATACCTTCACTCGAGCCCATGGCTCGTTTGGCTCGATCATGGCTCGATCCCCAAGCTCGAGGGTGGCTGGGCGTTGCCCGACAGCAGCCCTTGCTGCGGTTGGTGGTCGGGGAAGCTAGTGGTGCCGACGACGTCGCGGCGAGGCAAGAAAGAGGAGACCGGCGGTGAGATGTCCTTCTCCCCGAGTCCGGCGTTCCGCCATGGTTCTCTAGCTGGTTCCTTCACTTTTGCAGCAGCCCAAACAGCCCAAACATAGCAAGAAGAAGAAGTGGAAGGTGAGAGGTGGAGGAGAGGAGAAGGTTGCCGGCGGTGGAGGTTTCGGTTTCCCCCGAGCACTTATCAGGACAATACGAATATCTCCGCCAACGAATTCCGTCTCAACTTCAATTTCAGATCAGAAAATATATTTATACATACACACACAAACACACATGGAGGGATACGAGTGATGATGAAGGAGATGATAGGAGGTGGAAGAAGAAGATGGACGAGCAGAAGAAATTGCCGGCGTGAATGAGCTCCCGAGTTGTCGCCCCGTCCTCTTGCTCTATTCTCCTCTCGGCCTTTGTGTTTGAAATGGAAGAAGATAGACTTTTGAAAAGTCAAAAAAAATGGCTTATACAATTCTATCTCCCAACTCCTTAGCATATAAGCAAGAGACGGTAAAATGCAATTTTTCGTCCCGGAACGGGACTCGCGTTAAAGCGGTAAAATTATGTACCTCGGGTGGAAAAACTCACTAAACGAAAAACGTCCCGTAAATTATGTAGACCAATAAAATCAATTTTTCATAATTTTATCACGCTACCTTCAATTTTTAATGCTTCCGTTTCGTACTTAAAATCCTTTTTGGTACATAATTAAAAAGATTGCTTATCCAATAAATATTCTTTTTCCACTGAAAAATCCTAGAATTCACACTGATCCATAAAATCATTTCTTTGTGATTTTAGGATATCACCAACAATTTTCTAGGATTTAATCTCCAACAAAAATATTGGATTAAGCGTTAAAACGAACAAAGAGGTTTAAAGGATATCCGAGAAAAATTCAAAAATATCCTCAAAAACCGCAGTTATTACATTAGTACCCCCTTAAAAATGGTTTCGTCCTCGAAACCAAGGAGAACTCAGATCACAAAGAAGAATAGCACAAGCACCCACACACCACCACTACAAACCTATACAAAAGTTTGTAATACCCCCTTAAAAAAAATACTGTTACATCTGCATCAAGCACAATCAACCATTGCTTGGTTACCAAACTCTTCTTTACAACGTTGATTAACTTTGGAAAATGACTCATCATTTCCTGCCTAGTTTCTTAAGTCTTTTCTTCACCTCCATTTATAGGCCAAGGTAACCTAATCAAAGGTATTTTTCTTATTCACGATTCAACCTGACCTTTCTTCACAGGTGTCACTTGGTTGAATATCCATCTCATTATTGTTGAGTACATGAACACATACTATCAAGGAAACATTACGAATAGAACGCACTGATGGTGGCAATGCCAACCGATAAACAAACTTATCAGTTCTTTCCAGTATCTTAAAAGATCAACCATAGCAAGCATTTACGTTATCTCGCCTTCCCCAGCGGAATACTATAACAAAAACGTTGTTCTCTTGGCCAAGTCTAGCCCATGAAGAACCTTGTCAGTGTTGTCATTCCAACAAATTGACAACCAACACTTCCGGCCTTACAAAGCCTCAAAAGAGTCATTTTCTGTATGGTGAAATCGAAATTCTTGTATGTGAAATCACTAAAACTCAAGCTACCATTCCAACTCGTGTGGAAATTCAGAATACATGTCCTCAGGAGTTTGAATTTGTTTCTTTACATCATTCATCAATTTGATGAGGAAAGCCAACACTAACATTCAGTTCACTCCATAAAGCTTGATGTCACTCCTTTCAAAACTTTGACATGAACCATTCATCTCAATCAGAGATAAAAATCTTCAGAGTCTTATGAAG
Source organism: Fallopia convolvulus (assembly GCA_964016875.1). Lineage (NCBI taxonomy): Eukaryota > Viridiplantae > Streptophyta > Magnoliopsida > Caryophyllales > Polygonaceae > Fallopia > Fallopia convolvulus. Next base: position 51,763,621 of record OZ024727.1, on the reverse strand, counting down.
ATGAAAAATTCATGCATGCACACCTCAGCTAACTTCTGTACTCTTTAAGTCAGCTTAAATGCATTAAAAGAACACTCTATGTGAGTTTCTTAACAACCTCAATATTGCATCTTTTTTTTCATTAAGTCTTGAACGACTAATGACAAGAATCCATTGTAACATCTTCCCACTTCCTTTCTGAAACAACAAGAGACTAGAACATTTCATCGGGTCTTCTATGCTCAATCAGAACTTCCAGACAAACTAAATATATCAAAACGAACTCTGTGACATTTCACTTCATGTCAGTCCATCAAAAACTTTATTTTAAATCCTTATACATTTACTTGTTCCAGGATAAACTAGCTAAGCTCATCAACAACAGATACTCATGAACAGTTTCAAAACCAAACAATCCATAATCTTGAATAACAAATCCCAGTGTCTTACCTTCTTGATCTTCTTCATTGATCTTAAACAATATTACTTTCCCATATTACTTTTCCTTGATCTGGTCAATAAATTTTAAATAACATCCTAGGGTATTCACACAACCTTGTTGTCATCCAAACTAAACCTTTAGTCCTTCTCAAATTAGTTTCTTTACAAGGATTACTTGAAATCCTTACTCAATTTCCTTTTCGAGATAAAATCTCAGTATTACTTTAACCAAGAATATGAGATTTATCCAACACATGACAAGATAATAACCTATCTTGTTAATCCTTTACATCCTTTTCTCAACCAAAACTCAGCTTGAGCATACTGACATTCAAAAGTAGTCATCTCTCTCAACTACTTCAATCTATCCTCTTACACATTACTATACCAATATATTGGACAATAATACTTTTAGTCCAATAATTTCCAACAAAATTGTATCCATTGACAATTTTCAGTCTTTTTCATCAAAGAACTGTTTAGACTTCAGTTAACATTCTGACTTGTTGAGCAACTTAACTCTTAGGATTAAAAACATATCCTCATGTGTCCACTCTCTATATCCAACAGCTTATCAGGCTGAGACTGAATATCAATACTAATTTACATATCCAAACTCCAGACCCATTGGAGTTCTGCTTAAAGTCCTCACTTGACTATCTTATCTCAAAGAGATTTAAGTTTTCAAGACAACCTGAAAACAGATAACAACTAATGGAAAAAAATTACTAGTACATCCTTTATTCCAAAGAAAGGATTACTACAATATCATTCCTTAGAAAGGGTTCCATCCCAGGAATTCATATCAACTTACTTCCAAGGACAATTCTGCTAGCAAGGCAATGACTTTCTTAGGTCATAACGTCAACCAAGATGAACTACTAGCAAACTGCTTAGAGAATTCCAATAATCATTGACTGAAAACAATCCCAAACTTTTAGAGAAGTACGGAATTACTCCATGCTCTTCAGAGACCAACATGGATTTTTAAAGAATCTTACCAAATTTCTTTACATATAATCGAGCTGTTTTGGGAAGTTTGACCATACTCCTTCAATGGTATAGGATACCAAGGATATACTAACTCAAAGGATTTTTACCGGATACTAGATATAGAAATTGCTATAATGCAAAAGAAAGCTTGCATCTTTTCATCTCAACCAACTATACTGGCAAAACTCATATAATTGCAAAACTTATATGATTGCCAAATTATACTAGAAACTATTCTTTAAAACCCAAGGAATTATGTGATCTTATTCCACCATGTGATCAGGATGGGGAGATAAAATAAACATAATCCTTTACTGCATTCTCATAGGAATAAGACATGTAATCTTGCCTTACCATGTGATCAAGATGGAAGACAAATCACATTCTTACTCACCACCATGAAAATCGTAGAAAATTTTATTCATGTATTTTGTATATCAAATCAACGTTTCTTTAAAAATTCATACCAGAATTCTACAAAGTCCTAAGATTTTTCTCAAAAGAGAAAAATCACAAAACAATTTCAAATATCCCTTAATTCATAACAACTTGACGGGAACTCGACATAGTCTACAAGCATACAGGCTTTAACTTTGAATGTCGCTGAAACAAAGATTAGCTACTTTATGAAGAAATGGGCGCGTCAAGCCAATGCATCAAATAAAATTGCTGACCTTATCTTAATGATGCTACTAACGCTTTGCCCTAGTTCGGTGCTGACATTTGCACATTAGCTGGCCTTACCAACTTGACCAAAGTTTCAAATCAAAACTGAGCCTCAAAGGAGCTAAGATACTCCAATTCACTTCTGAGCCCCACATTTTCCCTTGAATGTGACAGTTCATTTCCTCCTCAAGGTAGAACCTGATGACATACCTCGACTTTTCTTAATTAGACATATTGCTAGACTTTTCTATAATCCATAGTATTGAGTAATCTCTGCCCGATTTAACTCAGTCCTAGCCCAACTTAAATTCACAAGTTCAATAAAAGAGTTGATCACTCCAATCCACTTACTTGCAAATCTTAGGGAAAATGTAATTCCGACATCTTTATACTCATAGCAAAGATTCTTCTTCGCTCATTCCCAACTTGTATGCCTCCTTGACATACTACTTTTAAGTTAAGCAAATATGATCCATTGACAAAATTTCAATACTTGAGTTCATCCATTCACAAAACAACAAGCCTTTTACAAGATAATAGTCATTTAAATTCCGATATCCAAAAGTAAACTATCAAACTCTTTTGACGGTTTTAAGGACTTTCCATCCTTTTACAACTTAATCCTCTCAATATAAAAAGTGAACTTTCAAACTTTGCATCTATTTCAAAACATCCAATCCTTATATCTCTCTACATGTAAGGAAATTCCTTTAATTTCCAATCTCTTTTAGCAGAAGGATGCACATGACCAAACAAGGTATTCTTAAACCTTTCTCAATTCAACACTGGTGAACAAACTAAAATTCTCCATCATTCCCTTGTCTTCTCACTTAACCATAAGGAGATTGCATATACCTTTTTATTAATTTAACTTAAACCACATTGCAAAGGAAGAACTTGTAGTTAGGAAGCTTGTCGACAGCTTAACAGTCTCACCAGTTCCACCTTAAGCTTTGGATTTGACTGATATAAAATCTTCAAAATCCTACACAACTGAAATTATTTTTCATCGATAAGGTCTAAGCCTTATTGACCACAATATTGAAGGATTGATATTTTTCTCCCAACTGTTTAAAATATCAAAGACAATTATGCTAAGATCATTCCTTGATTGATCTTCTCAAAATTGAACTTTATCATTTCCATCCTTGAAAAACATAAGCCAATACCATTGGCAATTTAGAACATCTCATTGCTGATTCCATTATTGGTCAATTATAGACCTCAAGTCTCTTCTCATTATCTCGAGTTGGGTATCCTACAACGAAACTCCAATAACGTTGTCACATAGGTTAGTCATCTGGATATCAACAACTCATGTAATCAATTAACACTTGTGCTAAGTAGTTAATTGAACATAAACACATTACTGATGAACATTTACATGTTCAATCCATTTTGACCAATCAACCTTATTCACAACAACCTTGATGATTAACCACTTGTTCACAACTTAAACTGAACCAACATTCTTCCTTTCTTTCTTACTATAATCATAAGAAATTCCCATTCCATTTAGGATTCTCAATCCTCTTAACTCAAAGGATAACAGCATATATGAAAATTTGAGTTTGAACACTATCAGGTTAAAAATTGAATTGCATTTTCCAATAGATTAACAATTCAATTGATCCAACACTTGAGCACTTCAAAGCTCTTTAACTTCCAACTGAGCAAAGAAAAGTAAAGAATATCCATAATTCTATACTATAGAATCACAAACATAGTTGTTGAAGAAAGTTTCCAAAGACAATCCTTTTCTTTTCAAGATTCTTTTACATCACTTCATGATCCATACTGATCTTTTTAGAATCACTCAAGACTCTTAAGATTTTCCAAATCTCAACGTTGAGAAGTGGAAGCTCCAACTCCAAACTTCTATTGATAATCGAATTTCAACCAAATTCAGAAATTCCTAAGAAATATTCTCGGGAAAACTCTTACTCTTATGACTTCAAGACAACACTTGAACTTTCACATAACATTCAATCATGAACTTTCTAACAAAAATTCTTAACTTGAAATCTTCCATCATACGAGCTTAAAATAGGAAACCTTCAAACTAGAAAGTCTTTATGAAGTACAATACTTATCTTCAAAATCTCACAAGAAGTTTCCTAATATGGAAGAAACGACGAGGGTACACTCAATTCAGACTCTCAAGAGAGAATAGGAATTCATTGAGAACTTGGTCTAGAACCGGTTCAACTTTAGGAATCTTCACCTGATCTTACTTTGGATCCTTCTCGGAATCTATTCCCATCTCCAGGGAATCAAATGTCCACTATAGGACCTTTTTCACATAAACCATTACAAACTTATTACCTCATGTTCTCCAATTCCCTTTCCTCCTTCTATCTCTTCACGAGTCTGACCTTCAATCTTAACCACTTTCCGTAAATGGTTCTAAGACAACACCAATATAGAATTCTCCATAATTCTATATAGAAGATGAAAGTCTTAAGCAAGACTTAGGAACTTTTAGCTCTGATACCACTTCTGTAACACCCCCTTCCTACCCTGGAGGTATTACCGCCAGTAACCCCGATTAAGACTAAACCGAAGCTACCCAAGGCTTTAAACTGACTGAACAAACTAAAACAAACATTACAGTGGAATAAATAAATTGGTCTTATACAAACCTTAACCTAAAAAGAATAAATAACTAAATAGAACAACCTTCCATTTAAACAAAATCTTCATCAAGTCTTCCTTGATTTCTTACTTCTGAAACTCAGCTTCGCTTTGAAGTAGTTTAACCATGATCTTCACTCAAGTATAGCCATTGGAAACCTGAAACCTTTCTTCAACTTCTGGAGCTTCAAACCTCTGAATCTGCCTCTTGAATCAACTTCCAAGAAGAAATGCCTGATGTGTCGTATACAACGGTGGACACCAGCCGACCAAATAAAAGAAAAGAAAATGGACGGGTTAGTCTAATGAAAGACTAGCAAGCGGAGAATCTAACTTGGTTCTTATGGTTGTAACTAAACATATTGGCATCAAATCCGAATAGACTCAGATTATGATCCAACAGTTAGCAGTCTTATAGAGAATAAGAAGGAGTCTTGCATAAACAAGAGAGATCACCATCGCTTGTGTTTTTTTAAGAAGCATAAACGATTAATGGAAACTTATACTAATCACTCAACATTCACCATCGTCTTCAACGACTAAACAGCTTGACTTAATCACTGTTTGATTAAGAATCATTCATAACCGGGAGCAAGAATGGTTATCGAATAGACTAACCATTCGAGTACATTAATGTGCCCAACACACTTATCTATCATTACTCTCAATCTGTGCACTCGCACCATTTAATAGTTCTTACATAGTTCGGCCAACAACCGAGATCAGAGGGCCTGTTTCATCCATGATCATTTATATATGCTCGGCCAACAACCGAGATTCGGCCAACAACCGAGATCAGAGGGCCTGTTTCATCCATGATCATTTATACATGCTCGGCCAACAACCGAGTGTCAATTTCACTTAGCTAAAGTGCACCATTGTCTTCCTTCAACGTGAAGTGTGACATGAGTCATGATTCCAATATTGGGGTACGCTAGCAAGCTACGCCCCCCAATACAGATTTTGTTATAAAGAGGTCATTGGAGACTCGGCTCCTACCCCTGGAGTACCTATTTCGCAATAGTTTTTCAATACAGGATCACTAAAGAGATGTCTTGGAATCTAAACTCCCATCTCTACCATCTTATTTCACAACAATGTCTCAGCGTGAGACATCTAATCACACAACGGTCCTAAGTTCAATTCTAGCGCAAAAACCGCAATAACGACATGGTCGTTATTTCTAACAAAATAACAACCTATCAAACTTTATTCAACATACAAATTATTTCCAACATGAGGATCAACTGGAATTCAATTCCTCATTAATAACCATAACGCAAGAGAGAATCGTCCACTTGCTTTAAAAGGCGTGCTCAACGTCCTCAGCGATTCCAACAGAAATCTTTATCATCCTTCTGACAAATATAACCAAAGGATTTCTCAGCAACGAGCTCACATAAACACTTCGTAGTTGTATTCTCAACTCCTATAACTTCCTAATCGATAAACGATTTAATTTCCGAATATCGATATATAATAAATCCTTAGTTATCATGCTTCAAGGAGCCATCTTGGCGGAATTATGACTAATTATCCGCTTCACTTTTGAAACAATTTTCTAAATAAAAATTGTTCATTAGCAACAGTTCTTAAAGATTACCAAATCTCGGATCAAACGGATTAACAACGAATCCTGAGTAATTATCCGAAGTCCTTTACCTGCCAATCGGTAACCAAAACTTGTATTCGCTATAATTGAAGATCCGGACGTCCGTTTCTCGAGCGGTTCGAACCTGTGGAACCGTATCAACGTCAAGATTATAAAAAACATAAATTTACTTAGCAAAGCGGAGTCGAAAGACCCTTATGGTGGCTCCGTAATCAACTTGCTAATTAATTTCGATCGTATATACCTTCACTCGAGCCCATGGCTCGTTTGGCTCGATCCCCGAGCCCGAGGGTGGCTGGGCGTTGCCCGACAGCAGCCCTTGCTGCGGTTGGTGGTCGGGGAAGCTAGTGGTCGCCGACGACGTCGCGGCGAGGCAAGAAAGAGGAGACCGGCGGTGAGATGTCCTTCTCCCCGAGTCCGGCGTTTCGCCATGGTTCTTTAGCTGGTTCCTTCACTTTTGCAGCAGCCCAAACAGCCCAAACATAGCAAGAAGAAGAAGTGGAAGGTGAGAGGTGGAGGAGAGGAGAAGGTTGCCGGAGGTGGAGGTTTCGGTTTCCCCCGAGCACTTATCAGGACAATACGAATATCTCCGCCAACGAATTCCGTCTCAACTTCAATTTCAGATCAGAAAATATATTTATACATACACACACAAACACACATGGAGGGATACGAGTGATGATGAAGGAGATGATAGGAGGTGGAAGAAGAAGATGGACGAGCAGAAGAAATTGCCGGCGTGAATGAGCTCCCGAGTTGTCGCCCCGTCCTCTTGCTCTATTCTCCTCTCGGCCTTTGTGTTTGAAATGGAAGAAGATAGACTTTTGAAAAGTCAAAAAAAATGGCTTATACAATTCTATCTCCCAACTCCTTAGCATATAAGCAAGAGACGGTAAAATGCAATTTTTCGTCCCGGAACGGGACTCGCGTTAAAGCGGTAAAATTATGTACCTCGGGTGGAAAAACTCACTAAACGAAAAACGTCTTGTAAATTATGTAGACCAATAAAATCAATTTTTCATGATTTTATCACGCTACCTTCAATTTTTAATGCTTCCGTTTCGTACTTAAAATCCTTTTTGGTACATAATTAAAAAGACGGCTTATCCAATAAATATTCTTTTTCCACTGAAAAATCCTAGAATTCACACTGATCCATAAAATCATTTCTTTGTGATTTTAGGATATCACCAACAATTTTCTAGGATTTAATCTCCAACAAAAATATTGGATTAAGCGTTAAAACGAACAAAGAGGTTAAAAGGATATCCGAGAAAAATTCAAAAATATCCTCAAAAACCGCAGTTATTACACTTGGGGTCGTTCCTCAGATCATTGTTCTTCAAATGGGTCGTGCACGACCCTCATAGGGTCGGTCCTGAGAGTTCCTCTCTTTGTTTGGGTCGTGCACTACAATCAGCCTTGAGTAAAACTTGCGTAACGGCTTCGTTACAACTCCGCTTGACTCGATTCTTTTTCCTATGTTCTTGTAACCAATTTCTCTATCTCTTTCCAAGCTCAAACTTGATCTTAAATGACTTTACTTGAACACTTAAATCTTCATCTCCTCTTCATTCTTGAATGCTATCTTCACCGGCTTTGCTCCTTTCTTCAAAAGTGCTCCAAATAGCTCCAAAAACCTATAAAACACCACCAAAGCATATGTAGACTCCATATCTTAAGGAAATACGAAAACCTACACAAACAACTCAAAACAAAACACAAAACTAAAGAAAAAGACTCAAAGACGCTAAAACACACCCTAAAAACACGACTAAAAAGGCGGACATCAGAGCTAGCTTCGAGCTAGCTTGTCACGCCCACGCCCTCGAAACATGAAATGTGTATCACGTCTCTACGAAGCTCGGTGATGCTTCTGCGAAGCCAAAAGGTCAACGCCCTAGCTCAAACCAAGCTAAAACAAAAAACAGCTCATAACTTGAGCTAGCTTAAAACCGATGTTCTAAGCTTTGGTTAGCTCTCAAATTTTGCCACATAGTCCTTGATATTTATTTCTTAATCTAGGAATCATAACATAACAAATCAATTGCATGAATATGGCTAAACACGCAAGTCAACCGAAATCAGCGTCGTAGGCGTGCCCCGGTTTGCCGCACATGCTGCGCGCTTGCGTTGGACTCGCGGCGCACCAGCGCCGGTGTTTTGGCACTCGGAACACGCCCGCTGGAGCGTCTCGACATGCTATGCCGATGCTTGGTGCTCGACGAACTCGAGGTTCAAGTCAGCCTCATGCCACGGCCAACCCTTAGGCCGAGAACCTCAAAATTGTTCCTATTGATCAAGGCGCGCCTCTAGCGCCCTTGCAATGATGCCAACGCCGATCCACCCATGATTCCTACAACTCTTTCAACCCTTGGAAATACTATTGGGCCGATCACTAGGCCGTGCCTCCCGCACGCCCCAAGCCTAAGCGATACCCTTAGTAATTCCCACACTTATCCATTCTTGACTCACACCAAATGGATTGATGACTTTCACAAATCACCAACATTCCTTCCCCATTTGTGCAACATCATAAACTTGAACTTTTATGAAACAAACTCTATGCATAGAAATAAATGTCCGTAGACTTGAATTTATAAATTGTAAAAATTACAATCATGCACTAAAAAATTGTGGTGTTCTTAAGAATTGAACCACATCAACTTGTCTAAGTACATGTCGTAAGAATTACACATGAGTTTCTTAGCGTATACGTGCTATCCTTGACACATTTGTAAAGGTTCTTTCGTCCCATATCTATTCACATACGCTTTAGTCAAGTCATCCTTGAACTCTAACTTGGAAGAAGCCTTGCACTTCCACATATGTATAGTTGAGTTTTCTAACGTGCCCTACATAGCAATTTCCAAAAACTCATTAATGAAAACTTGTTTCAAAATTAGTTTCATGTAGGCTAGAGCAAATACCTTGATGGGAAATTAGTATGCTCTCCAACTCCATGACTTTGGCTTTCCACATTGAATTCAGCCCACACCTTTCGATGAGGGGGAATTGGGTGTCCAAATCATGGGGTTTGTTAGGATGTTAACCCCATCCCTCGTGATGCCTTGTACACCAAATCTTTTGCCAAACTCTTGGTTAAGTGATCGGCAATGTTATTGTGTGTTCTCACATAGACAACCGAGATGACTCCATGGGTGATTAATTCTCTAATGGAACTATGCCTCACACCAAGGTGTCTTGACTTCCCATTATACACATGGCTATAGGCCTTTGCCAACGTGCTTTGACTATCACAAAAGACAGCAATGGGGGATATCGGTTTTGGCCACAAGGGGATCTCACTTACAATATTCCTAATCCATTCCGCCTCCTTGCCCGCCGAGGCAAGAGCAACGAACTCCGATTCCATTGTCGAAGTCGTTATGCAAGATTGCTTCTTGGATGCCCAAGAAATTGCGCCACCACCCAATAGGAATACCCAACCACTTGTCGACGAGTGGTCTTCCATATTAGTGATCTAACTTGCATCGGTATAACCCTCTAATGTAGAAGGAGAACCCATGTATACAATACCATAAGTCATTGTTCCTTTCAAATAACGAAGCACTCTCTTTAGAGCGTTCCAATGACTTGCACTTGGTCGACTAGTATAGCGACTCAATTTACCCACGGCATATGCTATGTCGGGGCGTGTACTCGTCATTGCATACATCAAACACCCTATAACTTGCGAATACTCAAGTTGTGACATTGGTTCTCCTAGGTTAAGAAGGAGTTTGTCACTATGATCCATAGGCGTGCTCACCGGCATGGATTTATCACAATTAAATCATTTCACCACTTTCTCGATGGAATGGGATTGTGTTAGGGTCAAGCCCTTGCCATCCCTTTTTATCTTAATTCCTAAGATCACATCGGCCTCTCCAAGATCCTTCATGGAGAACTTAGTACACAAGAATTCTTTCGTCTTATCCACTATCATTTGGTTCGTACCAAATATAAGCATGTCATCAACATATAGACAAATTATAACTCCTTGACCAGAATTATCAAAGTTGCTATATACACACTTATCCGCTTGATTTATCTTGAAACCATAGGCCAAGATTACTTCATCAAACTTATTATGCCATTGCTTAGGCGCTTGCTTAAGTCCATAAAGAGATTTGATCAAACGACATACCTTATGTTCTTGTCCTTCCACTACGAATCCTTCGGGTTGCTTCATGTAAACCTCTTCATCCAAGTCTCTATTGAGGAACGCCGTCTTCACGTCCATTTGATGGATGACAAGACCATGAATGCTTGCTAAGGCAATCAAGAGTCTTATCGTGGTGATTCTTGCCACGGGGACATAGGTATCAAAATAATCGACACCTTCCTTTTGTCTAAAGCCTTGGATAACCAATCGAGCCTTAAACTTGTCAATGGACCCATCGGCCTTCATCTTCCTTTTGAAGATCCATTTACACCCTAATGGCTTGCATCCGGGTGGAAGGTCCGACAACTCCCATGTGTTGTTGCCAACAATGGAATCCATCTCATCTTGGATTGCTTCTTTCCAAAATGAAACATCTTGAGAAGCCATGGCCTCGTTGAAGGTCTTAGGATCCTCATCCATATGAAGATATGAAAATCTTTGACCCTCCTTTTCTCTAGATCCTTCAACCAAGAACATCTCAAAGATGGGTTCACGAGACATGTGTCCCTTCACAAGTGCATCGCGCACTCGCCGCCGCTTACACCATCGAGCCCTTGGCGTCGACGCAACAATGCCACTCGTGCCAAGCAACGCTACAGTTTCGTCCTCGTCGTGACTAGGCATGCCGGCGTCCTCATCCTCGATCCCCGCAGCCTTGCGCTTTGGCGATCTCGATCCTTCAACCGGGTTCGTATCCTCGAGCATCGGCGTTACGCAGACGTCGTCACCGCTCGACGTCAAGGGCGCGCCGTGCAACACCCCTTCGGACGTGCCTTGTGTCGCGGCACGAGACATGGATCGAATTATTCTCGGTCCAAGTGCCGAAGTTGGCTCTTCCTCGTTTTCCATTGGATCCGAGAATGGGTCGGTTTCTTCTTGGTCCTTTTCTCTAGGCCTCGGACTAGACGTGAATCTAGTCTCATCGAATGTTGCATCAAGCGATTCTATCACGGTATTAACCGAAATGGCATGATTGAGTTCTATCACAAAGAACCTATATGCCTTAGAATTATGAGCATATCCAATAAAGATGCACTAAACACCCCTATCTCCCAAAATCTTACGTTTAGGGTCCGTTAGTCTAACGACCGCACGACATCCCCATATACGAAGATAATGAAGATGAGGTTTCTTTTTGAACCACAACTCGTAAGGTGATTGACAATTTCTCTTGCTACGCACTCTATTCAAGATATAGTTGGTCGTTAACATTGCCTCACCCCAAAACGAGTTCTTTAACCCGGAGTAGGACAACATGGCATTTACTATGTCCTTAAGCACACGGTTCTTTCATTCCGCCACCTCCATTTTGTTGAGGGGTATATGGAGTCGTTGTCTCATGGATTATCCCACAAGACTCAAAATACTCCGTGTCCATATATTCACCACCACGATCGGTTCGTAGTTTTTTGATCTTATGACCGGTTTGCAATTCCACTTCGGTTTTATATGTCTTGAATCTATCAAATGTCTCACTCTTAGAATGAACAAGATAGATATAGCAATACCTTAAGTAGTCATCAATAAACGTTATGTAATAATGCTTTTGACCCAGCGATGGCGTTGCATGCAAATCCCCCAAGTCCAAATGGACTAGCCCTAGGACTCCTTCCTCTCTTTCAATTTTCTTGAAAGGAAGCTTTGTTATTTTGGTTAGCAAGCAAGTTTTGCACTTTTCCTTTGTAGGTTCAAAGTTAGGAATAACTTGATCCTTTGCCATATCCACCATGCGTTTCATGTGGACATGCCCTAACCTAGCGTGCCATAGATCATAAATCGAATCTTGTGACACCACCATGTAATCATACATAACTTTATTATTATTGATTGCATTAAGCAGGAACATATTGTTCTTATAGTGGCCGAAGCCAACAAATATTCCAACCCTACTTATAACAAGACGATCGGCCTCGAAGACCAATCGATATCCTAACTTATTCAAAACACCACCACTTACAACATTCTTTCTAATGTTGGGTGCGTACAATACATTATGTAGAATAACTTCCTTCCCACTTGTAAAGTGTAGAAGCACGTCTCCCTTCCCTAAGACTGGAGTCGTCGACTTGTTTCCCATGTAAAGAACTAAACTGTCCTCCACATCCTTCATGTGCTTGAACCATCTTTTGTCCATGCACACATGTGTGGTGGCTCCCGAGTCAAGCCACCAATTTTTATTCTCATCCTTCAAGACAAGACATTCATCAATTTTAGATACACTAAACAATGAATCATCTTTAGATAAACCAAAGTCCATTGGCTTACCTTGCTCGTGGCTTGCGCCCGAGCCCGACTTAGGCATAGATGCGCCCTTGTCCTTACGCACAGGTTTGGCATCATAATCCCGTTTCATGTGACCAACCTTGCCACAATTCCAACATGTCCCTTTAACCTTTTCCTTGGAACCACGCTTCTCGCCTTTACCACCCTTGAACCGCTTGGACCACTTAGCGCTCTTGGCGCCCTTGCCCTTGCGTTTAGCCGCCTCTATGGTATTAACCAAATGGGCGGACTTGTCCTCATTCTTCTTCCCTTTATCGTTCGTTTTGAACTCCTCCTCAATCCGAATATGGGAGCCAAGTTAGACAAGATTCATGTCCTCCTTGGAATGTTTGAGAAGATTTTTTGCCTCTTTCCATGAAGGAGGCAACTTGTCCACTATGGAAGAGACGGCGAAGTTCTCATCTATAGCAATTCCATGTTGGGTAAGTTGTCCCAATATGCGAACCAATTCATGGTATTGATCCATCATCGGTCTAGACTCCACCATCTTAAAGTTGTTGAGGTTAGATACTAGGAACTTCTTAGACGAAGCGTCTTCGGCCAAATATTTCCCTTCGAGTGCCTCCCACAAACCACGAGCGGACTCGTAGTTTTGATACACATCGAAGAGGGAGTCCGCCATTCCATTTAGGATATGACCACGACATATGTAGTCGTCATTCTCCCATTTCCCATAGCGTCTATGTTTGAGCGCTATGACTTGCCTTTCTTTGGCTTGTTCCTCGGTCTCATCCTCGACCGTGTCCGGTATGGGGGTGATATCTATGGGCATGGTGTTGTAAGCACGTATACCACTTTCAAAGAAGTAAGCAAGAAATGCATCTTCTTTTGCCATCGGCGGAAATCCTGCCCCTCAAACTTTTAAAGTTTCACAAACTTAGAGGTCATCTCCTTGATCGATGACTCACTCATTTTAGCCATTATCAATCACCTTGCAAGTCAAAAAACAACAAAACTAAAACAATAAATAAACGTTGAAGATTGTTAGTTTTAGTGTATGTTGTTAGTTGAAGGTTAGATTCAGCTCTTGTAGACCCCGAAGGGTAATCAAGACGGTTTGAGTAGACCCCGAAGGGTAATCTCGTGAGTAGACCCGAAGGTAATCTCGTTGGGTGTAGACCACAAGGGTAATCACCGCCGAATAGTGTTAGTTTATGTTAAAACACAAGTTAAAACTTTGAAAACATAAACAAACATGACTTGACTTGATAAAGGCAACGAGACGACCGATTAGATCGATCTTTCCTTCAACATATATTGCCCCTATTAATATGCCAAGGGTATAACCACAATAACGTTGTGAGATAAAACGTTCCTATACAATGAACATGTGGCAAACATGTATCATCATTGCATATATATGCACCTCGTTCTCTTGATAAGTGTTTGTAATTTGATGTGGAACACTCAAATGACAATTCTCTTGATTTTATTAGAACTCACGAATCCTCTCTTACGAACCACTTGTCGAACTCCAACACGAGAGGCATCCTCTCCCTTTTATAGGTCAAGAGGAGTGGCGGTTATAGAAAGAGAAAATGGAAGTTATTTAGTTGAGAAAAACAAGGAGGATAAATAGGGAGTTAGTTATAACTAACTTGGTAACTTCCCTCAACAAACGTTTGAATTTCAAATCCATCCTTATCCAAAACTCAAGGCAAAAGCCCAAAAAGGCCCATAGGCGCGCGCGACCCATTACCATGGGAGCTAGCTTGTCACGCCCACACCCTCGAAACATGAAATGTGTATCACGTCTCTACGAAGCTCGGTGATGCTTCCGCGAAGCCAAAAGGTCAACACCCTAGCTCAAACCAAGCTAAAACAAAAAACAGCTCATAACTTAAGCTAGCTTAAAACCGATGTTCTAAGCTTTGGTTAGCTCTCAAATTTTGTCACATAGTCCTTGAGCTTTATTTCTCAATCTAGGAATCATAACATAACCAATCAATTGCATGAATATGGCTAAACACGCAAGTCAATCGAAATCAGCACCGTAGGCGCGCCCCGGTTTGCCGCACATGTTGCGCGCTTGCGTTGGTGCCATGGCGCACCAGCGCCAGTGCCTTGGCACTCGGCGCACGCCCGCTGGAGCGTCTCGACATGCTATGCCGACGCTTGGTGCTCGACGAACTCGAGGTTCAAGTCAGCCTCGTGCCACGGCCTACCCTTAGGCCGAGAACCTTAAAATCGGTCCTATCGATCAAGGCGCACCTCTAGCGCCCTTGCAACGATGCCAACGCCGATCCACCCATGATTCCTACAACTCTTTCAACCCTTGGAAATACTATTGGGCCGATCACTAGGTCGTGCCTCCCGCACGCCCCAAGCCTAAGTGATACCCTTAGTAATTCCCACACTTATCCATTCATGACACACCAAATGGATTGATGACTTTCACAAATCACCAACAGAACTTCACGAGCAAAGTTAGGGAAGAGGGGGCATAGTACCATTTGAGCAAGTTTTTACTTCTATCGTATGCACTATATATGTATAATACGAAGTAATATTTAGGTAAGGTCTCCGCTTCTGAAATTATTATTAACAACGATTAGGAATGAAGATTTGAGACATAGCCACAAAGGTAAAGAAAAGTTTGTTAGATGCCTTTGTCTACCTAGTCAAACGGTCATATTTGTAACTTAGAACATGTGTTTTTTCGGATAAGGTATAATTTAGAAAGGCCATTTTCTTATTTTGAATAAGCAAATGAGTAGTGTACTAAAAGTAGACCTAAACAAAGTCGGACTAACCCGCCCAACCCGTACCGCCCGCTTGGAAAAATGGGCGGACTTGGACAAGAATTCTAACCCGAAAGGGTACATAAGCCCGGCCCGCCCGAATTCATGGGCGGGACACGGACAATATTTTTGACCGAATATCCCGGATTACCCGCCCGAATACCCGAATATATTAAATATTTAAAATAAATATTTATATTTATAAATAAAGATATGTTTGGGAAAAATATCTTGGGGCCATTGATTGTAGAATTAGTACAAAAGAGAGTTAGTTGTTATAGTTCCTTCACCTTGTCATCTAAAAAGCTAGCATAAATACGATCTTAAGTTTAAGTAATGTTAGATAGTGTAATTATAATACTAGGATTTTCTAGTTTTTTAATGGACATGAAAAAATAATTATTCATGAATTTATATACGGGTCCCGACGGGCTACCCGAGTCAGGATGTCCGGGCGGACTTGGGCATCCTTGCCGGCCCGAATCACCCGCTTGACCCGAACCCGCTCGGACAAATGGGCATAATTTTTGTTCAAAGCTCGGCCTGGATCCGGCCCGAACCCGACTTTGTACATGTCTAACGAAAAGTAATTTACCCCTTTTAGGGAAAGGAGAGGCGGAAATAAAAATTGGGAAATAGTTCAACTTCTAACAAGGTTAGAAAGTATGGAAAAATGCACTCATGTGGATCCAACAAAACATGCAACAACAAGAAAGGAGAAAGCGAAACAAGAAAGTTGATGACTACATTCGCTTCATTAAAGATACAATGGAACTAAACAAACCAGTTCCAATGAAGAAAGTCTTGGTATTGTGGATTCAAAATAACGAGAGGGTCACTAGACACAATATGCTTGCTAAGCAAATTATTGTAGAAAGTAATACTCCATCCGTTCTATTCTACTTGTCTTTCTAACCTCAAATTTTTGTTCAATAAAACTTGTCCATTTAGGATTTTTATTTAATTAATATGTTGGAAAGTGTTCATATTGACTTTTTTCTCTCTATGTATTGGCTATAAAGGATAGTTAGTAATTAATTGGTGACTATATTTGGAAAATTTTGGATTTTCAATGATATTTTTTATATTTTCAATGAGTTTCTTAATATATGTGAAAAAATCTACAAGGACAAGTAGAATAGAACAGATGGAGTATGTTGATATTGATGATTTTTTATATATTTATTTAGAGAGTAAGAGTGATTTGAGAGGATGTTTTTTGGCTTGAAATATGTGAAGCGAAATTTAAAAAATAAAATGAGAGATGAATGATTGAATGATAGTTTGATAGTATTTATTGAGAGGGAAGTGTTTGTAATTTTTGAAAATGAAGTTGTTTTGAATTGTTTTTCAAAGTTTAGATACTTGTTGATGTCAATTATTCCGTAGTAGAGTGTCAAATGTAGTTTGATTTGTACTTTTATTTTTTGTTTTTTATTAACTTATCTTTAATGATATTTTTATATACTACTATGATATTTAAACTAGTTTGATTTATGCAGATTTTTTTACTACTCCATATCTTAAATTAAATTAATTAAATTTTAAATATTTTACATAATTAAATTATCTTTATCTTTCATATTTTATCATATCTTATTTATTAAGTTAACTATTATTTTTTTGAATTCTTATCTCTTCCATATTTGAATATATAAATTTTTTATTCACATTTTATCTTCTTCTTTTTTAATTACATATCTATTAAATATCATCAAGGAAAAAGAGAAATGTAATTATTTTATCTTAATAATATATCTTTATTCTCAACATTAAATTTAACCATTTATATTGATTAAAAAAATTATACATTCTACGAGCAATAAAATTGCTTATATTAAAATTTATATTAGATTTTTATTTATTAATATCCTATTTATAATGTCTATAAAATACCGAATCGTAGTCGTACATGGTACGACGGGTACAAATAGTACTTATTTAAAGTGATACCACACAAAAATCTTAGGATGAATTAGTCAAATGAGGATATTTATTTGTTGAGAATGGATTGGTGAAGTGAATTTGAGGATTTTCTTTCTTTGTCATGGCTTGGCAAGGAAGTAGTCAAAACTCAAAAGCTCCATATCGGTCAAAAGAGATGCACGTGAGTATCATTTTTTTAATTATATATCTTCAAAATTCATTTTTTCTATGCTATGTTTTTGTTTTTTTATCATTATGTTAATGTTTTCGTAATTGTTAAGAGAATAAGAGCGCGCGTGCATGAGGATCGCCTTCTATTTTTCGTTCACAATGAAAGCTGGATACTGAAATTTTGTCAAACATTTGACTATTCTGCGAACTTAAAGTTTCTACCGACCGTTCAAAAAACAACGACTATATTTCGACAAAAAAAAAACAACGACTATACTTTGGATAGGCATGAAATTTAGTACAATCCCGTTTTAATTTTTTAGGGCTAAATAATTAAAACGAAAATTTTAAATATTTAATTAAGTGGCTAAAACTTTACAACAATATTATTAAATTTTTAATTCTATTTTGTACTCCCTCCGTTTCAAAATAGAGGTTCTTAGACAAAATTGAACATATATTAAGGGGAAAAATTCTCCCAAAATTACCCCTATTAAAAGGTACTTTATATTCTTAAAAGTTGTTTTGGGAAAAATATATATAATTGATGTGCTGTAATTATTAGGTTATAAGTGGAAAAAATTCCTATATGAACAAGTATTGTGAAACAAGAAAAATAGTCTATAAGAATAACTATTGTGAAACGGAGGGAGTATTAAATTTTATGAGCAATGTCTTTGATGAAAAAATAATTAAAATAATCACCTATTGAATAATGATACGGAACTTTTTCTATTTAAAAAGAGATTTATTTTTCCATACATTGTTCACTGTTGACATATAGTTGAAAGTTTTTTTAATTAAAAATAGAGTAGTTTAATATTTTTTTGAATACAAACAATTGATATGAAATTATTATTGGTTTAACATATGTCTTGTTGTCGCATAGGTAAGTAATGTATACTACCGTATTAAATAAATAATCACATCTCAATTAAATATTTACTAGTTTTGTGATGATAATTATGGACGAATGATTAAGAGATATACAAAAAAAAAATGATTAATATATAATAAACTGGAATCTAAAAAGACATAAAGACATAAAACGGTTTAATAAAATTCATTTTTAAGAAAAAAAAATCAATGGTGCACTCAAGATGCCCTTAGAAAGTGTCCTAGCTTTAAACTAAAAATAAAACAAAGTAAAATACTACTTGAATAGATTTGTAGCCCACGTTAGAATTACCAATAAAAACCCTCCACATTAACAAAACTAATCACATTCATCAAACTGACTGAATACTTGTAGCCAAAGAAACCAACGGCCCACCATATGCTTGTGTAACCTTTTTTTCGTTTGTTTATAAATATAGCGTTTACTTTTTTTTTTGTCTGATAATTGTTGTGTTTGCTTGGGGAAGGGGAAGAAGAACCAAGTGAGTAAACAAGAAGGTCAAAACGATCAGGTTACAACTGGTAAGAAAGGGCAGTGGAGACAATGTTGACATGTACGTAGAGCAAGTAAATTTTTCTTTATTATTTTAGTTTTTTTTATAAGGTAAGGATTAAGGCCGCCACAAGTATTATCTATGGACTCCGCCTAGAGTATCCACTAAGGATGAGAACTAGATACTAATCAATTCTAAAGAGTAAAGGACAAACCGCCGCCTGAGAGATTCGAAACAGTGACTCAACCGCCGACCAAATTAATAAAATATCAAAAATTTTAGAGCGTGCTCAACCTGATCATAATTTTTAAAAATTAATAAAATATAAAAAAAAGTATTTATAAAATATAAAAAAAAACAATTTTTTGGTCTAAATTTTTTAACAATATTTTGTTTTCATAAGGAAAGAATTAGGGACAAACTTAGTGAGTGGTCCCCTGCCCTATAACATCCAGACGGAAAAGATCTAAGAGACTTCTAGGAGCTAAAAGATCTGAATCATGGTTAACATATATGGTCACTTTTTGCGAGCAAGTCGACCACTTTGTTGATTTCCGACAAAAAATTGTGGGTGAGTCCATTATGAGAATCTGTGCAAAAGGTATTAAATGTCGCACATAATTATCTCTATCTCTCACGAATAGTTCTATTAAGGTCCTTTTTTATACCTGATATTGTACTCTAATTATATTTCATTTCTATAATATTTTTGTTTAAAAAATTCCAAAATTTGTCTAATCAACTGTTCTCTTTTGGTAGATTTAAAGGTTGCTTCTTTTATTCTGCTTAATAAAACTTGGAAAATATCACAACTTTATCTATTCTTTTACCAGACTGGGTAGTAAATAATATCTCTTCTATATTTATTCCTTTATCTAATTTAGAAGATACCATTATTTGGAGTCCATCGTCGGACGGTTCTTTTACCGTTAAGTCAGCCTCTGAATTAATAACATCTTTACCACATTTGCCGAATTCGGAGTTTCTGTGGATATGGAAATTACCTATTCCACCTAAAATTAAGAATTTTATATGGAAAGCATGTTCTGATTGCCTACCTACAACGGAGAGACTAAATAAATTTTACAACTCTGTCCCATCAACTTGTTCTTTGTGTAATTTGAGTAATGAATCATTACATCATTTATTTTTTTCTTTGTCCTTTTACTACTCAAATGATTTGTGATTTGTAGTCAAAATTAAATATTTTTATTAATTTTGTGCCATTAACAGATTGCTTTATGTCTGATTTATTTTCTACAATTAAATTAAATAAGTATTCAGATATTTTGTGTTTTCTTTGGTGGTATATTTGGAACCATATGAATTCTATTATTTTTAAACACACAAATACAGTTGCTAGTTTAAGTCCTTGTGAAATTGCTTGTAGAGAGTATGACTTATGGAATGTAGCTAATAAAAAAAGTTATAAAGCATACTCACAATGTTAGGTAAAGAAAGAAATTTGTAGTATGGAAGAAACCGCCAGATCAATGGCAAAAGTTAAATTTTGATGCTTCTAAAAATAAGAATTCGGATACTTTTATAAGTTTTATTATTCGAAATAATTCTAGTCATGTTACAAATATTTTTTAGAGACAAAATAAATCCTGTTTCAATTCTTCAAGCTGAAACACTAGCTATGATACAAGGTATAAAACAAGTTCTTGCTTTACATATTACTCATATCATAATTGAGGGAGATAATTTAATGCTAATAAATTCTTTACGCAATATTTGGAAAGTCCCATGGGAAATAAAATATTTGGTTCAAGAAGTTAATTCTTTGATAGGTGGGTTTCAAGAAGTGATTTTTTTTCCATTGTTTTAGGGAGTGTAATGCTGTTGCTGATTTCTTGGCAAGGAAGCATGTCAATATAAGCCATTGTCGTCAAGTGCTAGATGCTTCTAATTTAGTTTCTTTTAATTCTCTTCCTTGTGATAGTCTTTCTAGGTCTTTTAGTTTTTCTTATCTTTTATTGTTACATTTTTTGAAGATCATCCGCATTGATGATCTAGACTGACCTTGTTGTTTTTAAGGTAGTCTAATGTTTGCCTTGTAATGAGCTTTTAGCTCATTGTATAAAAAAAATGTTGTCTTTTGGTGATATAAGGACATAAGGTATTAGACCTATATTTTTTGGCAAGATAAAATACGTTAAATAGATCTTTAGCAGCAATAAACTTACTTACAATCGAAATCGGTTCACAAATTTGGACACTGGTTCCGTAGATAGTAGATACGAGCATTTTCGATCGAACACACATTTATCTAATCACATGAATTATCATAACTTTTCCCCGGCTGCTATCAATCCATCACTTTCTCTATTGCTCCAGTTTTCTTCCCTACACACGCGTATGTTCCACGAAGGTTCCGGCTTCTATAAATTTCTACACTTGTCGTCTGTCTTCTCCATTAAGCCCAATTTCACTGATTCACAACTTGTTCGCCACCTCCCTTTCTTTCTATCCAGAGTCAAGCTTCAATATTGCTTCGGTCAATTTCTGCGATTCTCATCTGGGTTAGTCATAATTTCTACTCTCTCCGCTTCCATTTCAGTTAATCTCCTCTGTGTTGCCACTTGTCACCTGTTTCCTTCAATGGGTCAGCAGAATTTTGAGTAATTTTGGTGTTTGTTCGTTCAATTTCCTGTTTTAGGGTTTTTTCTTTCCCTCAACAATTTCATGATTCATGGATTCCCAATTTGGAGCTCCTTATGATTCCGTTAACGGATTCCAATCTTTCAACGGGACGTTGTCACCTGGTCCAGAAGATCTCGTGAGCTACGACAATTTCTTCAGCTACAATGATCCATCAATTGATCTTAGCTCTGTTGACTTCCCTCCCTTGCAAACACATGCCTTCCCTGGAAATCTCACCTCTTCTTCCTCCTCCTCCGGCACCGAGGAAGCTGCCTCGCCTGATGATTGTGAATCTGAAGTTCTCAAGTACATTAGTCAGGTTCTAATGGAAGAGAATATGAATGAAAAGCCATGTATGTTTCATGACCCTTTAGCTGTTCAAGCTGCTGAGAAACATTTTTATGATGCTTTAGGAAACAATCGCCCTCTTTCCCCTAATCAGCACCCACTTTTAGATCATTTTGTGGATAGCCCAGATGACAATTTTTCTAGTGATTTCAGTCCTAGTACTAATGAAAAAACTAGATCAGTGGATTCTTCTGTTGAGTCCAATTTTCAGCAGACTTCCTTGGGTTCTGTAATGGGGAACCCTAGTTTGCCTGTAGGTTTTGATATTTTCAGTGATAGGGAATCCATGATACTGTTTCAGAAGGGGATGGAAGAAGCCAGTAAATTCCTTCCTAAAGCTAGTAACCTTGTGATTGATCTTGATAATGTCAATTTCCCTAAGGATTCTAAGGATACTAGGGTTCCAGTTAAGTTGGAGAGGAAGGATTACTTGCCTGATGGGTTGAGGACTAGGAAGATTCATTACCTAGATGATGATGATGATTTAGAGGAAGGAAGGAGCAACAAACAAACTGCTCTTTCTGTGGAGGAGACTGAAGATTTGTCTGAAATGTTTGATAGGGTTTTGCTGTGCTCTAATCCAACAACCACAACTGATTGTGATGAGAAATTAGTGAAGGACCTTCTATCACGAGGATCTGATCTGGATTCCAAAGCCCGTCCTAAGAAACAAGATGATGGCGAAAATGCGGTGGATTTAAGGACTCTGTTGATTCTTTGTTCACAAGCTGTTGCATCTGATGATAGGAGGACTGCTAATGATCAGCTGAAGAAAATCAGGCAACACTCGTCTTCTCAAGGTGACGGGTCGCAGAGACTAGCACATTACTTTGCAAATGCCCTTGAGGCGCGTTTGGAAGGAACCGGTTCGCAGCTTTATACTGCTCTGGCTTCTAAGAAGACCACAACTGTTCAAAAATTAAAGGCATACCAATTCTTTGTTTCTTTCTGCCCGTTTAAGAAGATGTCGATCATGTTCTCCAATCTTGCCATAATGAAGTTGGCTGAGAACAGAAAAAAGCTCCATGTCATTGATTTTGGGATTTGCTATGGTTTCCAGTGGCCTGTGTTAATTCAGCTCCTCTCACAACGAACCGAAGGACCTCCATTTCTTCGTATTACGGGCATTGAGCTTCCTCAGTCAGGATTCAGGCCTGCAGGGAGAGTAGAAGAAACGGGGCGTCGCCTTGCAAAGTACTGTGAAAGATTCGGTGTCCCGTTTGAGTTCATTCCAGTAGCACAAAAATGGGAAACAATTAGAGTGGAGGATCTCAAGCTAGAAAAAGATGAAGTTGTAGCCGTGAATTGTCTCTACCGGTTCAGGAACCTCCTCGATGAGACAATAGTGGTTGACAGTCCAAGAGACGCCGTCTTGAACTTGATCAGGAAGATCAAACCTAATCTCTTTGTCCATGGAATTGTTAACGGGCCCTTCAATGCTCCTTTCTTTATCACAAGATTCAGGGAGGCGCTGTTCTACTACTCTACATTGTTTGATATGTTTGATACTAATACCCCATGGGATAGCCCAGAGAGGTCAATGTATGAGAGAGAGTTTTACGGGAGGGAGATAATGAACGTTGTTGCCTGTGAGGGAACCGAAAGAGTTGAAAGGCCTGAACTTTACAAACAGTGGTGGGTTAGAAATACCAAAGCTGGGTTTAGGCAGCTTCCTTTACTTCCAGAGGTCATGGAGAGAGGAAGACACAAGATGAAATTCTACCACAAGGATTATGCTTTAAATGTGGACGGAAATTGGGCGTTGATGGCATGGAAAGGACGCCTTATATATGCAATATCGGCTTGGGTTCCTTCGTGATTGACATATCCTTTTTAAATCAAGAATTGGAGGTACAACTCTTGCTTCTGAAGACATTCCCAGATATGTTTACAGGCTGATTGGAGTCGGTTGATGAAGCAAGTTTTGCTGAAGACTTGACAACTGATTTGTATGTGATTGGAGTAAGTTGATGGTAGGCTCTTTGTAGAAGCTAGGGCCAATATTTACATCTATTATAGATATGAACTTTGCATTGTACAATATTTCTAGTTGTATTGCTTAGTTTGTTGTCCCTAATAGATTATTGCTACAGGTGATTTTTTTTGTAATTCATGGGCAAGAAATTACTTCTTTCTAGGAGCTAGCGACGAGATACTTTCATCATTGTGAAATTATGTAAGATAAACATGTATTCACCATGTACTATTTTCATTGCTAGAACCCTTTCCTTTTGTGTAAAGAAATTGCCTATTGACTATCCAGGTCATTTTCTGTTTTGGGGTTTTCAAAGTACTATTAACGAGAAGCGTGGGGCAGAGGTGAGTCCGGTTTCGGAACCGCGGGTTCCTCCAGACCCTGGAACCGGGAACTCCACGGTTCCTCGGTTCCAGTCTCGGTTCCGGTTTTTTCCGGTTCCAAAATTGCCGGTTCCTCCGGACCCTGGAACCGGGAACTCTACGGTTCCAGTTCCGGTTCCGTTTTTTTTTTTTCCGGTTCCAGAGCCGATTCGGGCTGAATTAAAAAAAAAATAGCCATTAGAACTTAGAAGTGAAAAACCACGATCCCGGTGGGAAAAACTGTGGTCGCGAATTTGTTTTCCGCGATCGCATTTGGTGGTTCTAACGACTATTTTTTGCTGATTCCACCCGGTTTGGGAAGAGAGGAGTTGGGAGAAAAAGGGCTTGAACTTGATATTAAGTTGCTTACGTATCCTCTCGGAATAATAGAGGAATCAAAGTCCACGTAGTTCTCTTACCTTCGATATCGAACCCTGCTTGGCTACTTACCTAAGACGGATGAAGTGCTTTTTCTTTAAATGTTGAGTCAAGATGTCATAACCTCCACCCAACTTCCATTTGCACCTCACGCTACAATAGTTGCACTTGACATTACATCGGCCTTGTTCACCCAATACATTGTCTTTGATGAAGTGATTTGTGAAAATTTCGTATTTCAACCCTCAACCTTGGTTTTCCATTTTTGAAAAAGATTAGGAAGGGAAGTATTAAAGTATTAATCTATTAGAGAGAGATAATAGAGTAAGAGATTGATGTAAATGAAATTGAAGGTGAGATATGATATTTATATGGGTAATGGATAAGAATTAGGATGAGATAGTCGTTGGAAGTAATGTGATTGTTAGAGATTTTACCGTTGGAAAAAGAACCGCGATCGCGGATTGTGGTACCGCGATCGCGGTTTGCAAAGAAGCGATGATTGTCGTATAGGGATTTACAACCTGATAAAATATGATAGTAATGTTTGGAGTGGGTTACTTTAATTTGGTTTAATGTCGATTCATGTTGGTTAGCCTATTAGCTCAAATGGTAGAGTAATATGTTTAACGATGTGGGTTTAAATCTTACATAGGCTTATTAATGATCTTTGGTAACACTATTTTTTTTTATTGATGACATGTTTTTATTTAGACCATAAATATTGGTGAGCCCATGAAATACCATAAACCCTTTTTTTCTATTATTTTTCTTCCTTCCACATCATCCTACAATCCCCCAATTTCATTTCACAAAATGAAAAATTGCTCCAAATATCTCAACCTTTCATTCGCTTGCGCACTCTACCCCGGCCTTTTCAAATTTCATAAAATATCCTATACTTTGGGCATAGTTGCGCATTCTATCCTCGAAGTGTCCACACTTTGAGTAAAATTATGAATTGGCCCCTCACTTTTTCGTTTTGTAACAAAAATGTCCAATCCATGTACAATTTTTTTTCCCATTTATAACATAGCCTTATAGGTTTAATTTTCTCATTTATAAAAAAATAATATAATTACTTTTATTATTTGCTAATATAAATCTCACCTTTATAATAACCACATAAATCATTAAACCATAACTTTTACTTAATTTACAAAGTAGTTCATCTTAATACTCTTTTCATTATTACTTTTAAAAAAAATGAGACACAATTAAAAAAGATTCCATAACCTTTTTATAAAACTTATATTATAGCTTCTCACCTTTATAATTAACCACATAAATAATTAATCCATAACTTTTACTTTACAAAGTAGCTCATTTTAATACTTTTTTTCATTATTATTTTCAAAATAAATTTAGACACAAGAAAATAAATTCATAACCGTTTTTTTATAAAACTTTAAAAACTTATGTTCTACCTTGGCCAACTTAACCAAAAAGATAGTGTACAACTTATGTTCTAGCTTGTTTATTTAAATATAGTGACACAAACTAATTTAATAAAAAATATTAAATTAAACATAAAATCCAAATTTCTTTTTTAGTAAATGGAAAACTAAAAAACTCAATTTTTTTTAAAAAAATAAACCCAAAAAGGCATTAAAAATATTCATAACTAATTTTTTTTAATTTTCAAAAAAAAGTTGGACTCGATCATTATGTAATAACTCAAAATTTTCAAACTTCTATAAAATCAGTTTATGAAAATTAATTCTTATTAATTTTTGTCTAAAATTATTTCAAAAATGATAATGGACAAAAAGTTTTAAGATAAACTACTTTTAAAGTCAAAGTTTTGACTATAGATTTATGTGGTTAATTATGAAGTGGAGAATTTACATTAGCCAAATAAAAGTAATGACATTATTTTCATGTAAATGAGAAAAGTAAATCTATAAGGCTATGTTATTACTTTGGACCTTACCCAAAATGTTATTAACATTAACAAAATATATTTTTATATAAAGAAAATTGATTATTTTAAATTAATTTCCACTAAAATTGATTTAGAACAAAAAGCGATCTAAAATGATTATTTTTGAATGTTTTAATCCTTATAAGGACAAGATTTATAATTTTTAAAAAATGATTTGTACACGAGTTGGGTATTTTTGTCACAAAATGAAAAGGTGAGGAGTCAATCCACAAATTTACCCAAAATGTGGACACTTTGAGGGTAGAGTGCACAACTATCCCCAAAGTAAAGGATATTTTGTGAAATTCGAAAAGGTCGGGGTAGAGTGTGCAACTGAATGAAAGGTTGAGATATTTAGAGCAATTTTTCCTTTCACAAAATCACCATAAATATCAATGAAACCACTTTTCACTTTTCTCAATTCCCAACAACTATTTATTTCTATATACAAATTTACAAATATACCCCTAATTTATAATTATATATATATATATCTTACTTAGGTCATATTAATTTTATTAATTACAAATTTGATTATTTTATTTTGAATTATGATTGTAAATTTGTTTTAAATTCCAAAAATATTTTTTTTTGTTAAAATTTAATTAAGGGCATATTAAAACAAGAGATAATTTATAACCAAATCAAGCAAACAAAATCATTAATTGAACTGAAATATCAACCACAACAGAAATATCTAAGCAAACATGTGTTTAATGACCCTAAAACAACCTCAAAAACTAATTTAATTTTAAAATAATTCAAACATATACAAAATTGGTATTTATTTCTAGATAAAAAAAGTTAAGGATTTTGGTATAATTATTTTTTTGAAAAAAATAAACTAACTCAAAATATCCCAAAATAATAACTGGTATAGCAAATAAATCACCCAAAATTAATCAACCACCCATATGCCACATGTCAAATGATGAATGGTAAATTAAAAAAAGGGGCCCATTCGAGCCTTCTCTTTCCTCGTTTCACTCTGCGAACTCCCAAATGAGTTTCACCACTTTATAATTAGTTTTTCTTTTTTTGCGTGAAACTCTATGGAAACTTACCGATATTCATGCTTTTAGTGATGACAAATGATGGTTTTTAATAACTTGTTTTTTTAGTGATGACAATTTTTTTATGACACTATAGCAATTGTTCGTCATCAAGTCCCTTTAATGACAAACAAATGAATATCATTTGTGACGCCCTTATACCCTATGACATATACTTTGTAAAACTTATCTCTTATATAAGGAGATAATTCACATATAAGAACTATTTTCACATAAGCACATAGCAGAAAGTAACAAACATATATGGTTGCACACACACATACCTATATATTGTTACTTCTTATACTAAAACATCCATTACTCTAACTTCTATTACAACCCTGAATGTCTATGATGCAAAATGAGGAGGAGAAGGTTGCATAGAGCTTCAGCCGGCTGACCTGTATGAATGTGACCTCTAAAAGAGACACACGTCACTAAGAACTAGCTGAACTTGAAAAATTGTTTTGCGATTTACGTGAGTCACATACTCAGTGAATATAAACCATCATCAATTATTTTACACAAAGCCAAACATTTAGTCCATGTACATATACATACATATTATACATATGTCATATAGAAATTTACTACGCAAATGCAAATGCTGATGAATCCGATTCTTTATTATGTGAACTGTTCAAGCCTGAATCTGCCCCGAGTTTACTGTATATGGACTCTTATGGTCCCTGTAAGAATTATGACCCGTAGGTCCTGTATGATCCGTAGATCATGTATTGATCCAAAGATCTTGTATGACCCGTAGGTCCTATATACAAATTCAGGGCAAGACAGTCACAGGTCCTTTTAATCTCATTGCAATATGCTATGCAATCAAATGCATCATGTAACCACATATCATATGCCATTTGTTAACATACCTTCTGTGCAAATAACTCTGGAAATTTCAGAGCTATCATATAAAACACATATATCCATATAGAATGACGCTCTAGTGAAATACCTTATTAGAGTAAAGCATGTGGTTAAAATCCAGCCATTAGATTAGATAGGATGGACGAATCAGATTTAAAATAAAAAAGGTGCATTTTAAGAAAATTTGAGAGAAGCATCATATCACACCCAAACCCGCTACTTTTAAGGAGGGGATAAATACATGATCCGTTCAAAATGGAAACAAGCAAAATTAGGGAGGATTTAAATTAACAAATGAGAAAAATATACATCAGAATCTCAGAAAATCTTTTGTACCCCGATTGAAAATCCAATCCTGCTAAACCGTCATTCATTATTCACATCTTCTTCTTCAACAATCGTCGTTCATCTTCTCTCTCTATATTCAACGCATCTGGACAACGATTTCTAATCATCTTCTTCAATCTCAAGATCCATCTTCAAGATTCCAAGTTCAATCGTCGATAATCGGTGAGCAACCTTTTTGATTATGCTAATTTTTTTGTCAATATTATCATTCTTCAGTAAAATCGTCGGTATTTACACAAAACAATATAATTTCTTCGTACGATCTAGATTTACATTCAATGGGTTGAAATGTAAATCTAGATCAGACGCATTCAATGGGTGTTCTACTGCATGTGGTTGAGTTTGTAAAAGACGAGTTTAAAAATCTAATCAAAGTTATGGTCATATACGGTTTTTCGAGATTGATTGTGTATAAGACATGTTGTTTTCGATCTACTCTAAGAGTGTGTGCAATGTTTAATAGATGGCAATGTCACAAAAGTCGAAGAGCAAGAACAAAAGGAAGCATGATAAAGGTATGCATCATTCAAAATTTTATAGATTATATATTATTCAAATCTATTAATGTTGTTTTTCAACCCAACCCATTTTGTGAAAGTTATTGAACTGGCAACTACATATAATGTATATTAAAAAGTTATTTAACCTTTTATGAATGATTATTCAAAGCAAAGTGACATATTATTCAACATCAGATTGTTGTCAACTTTGTTTTAGAAGGAGGATAAATAAGTAACAGGTATTATTCTTGTAAAACACAGTTATTATTCAACTATAGGTATAATGTTTTTTCAATGTTAATAGTTATTCAGTTCAATCCTATGTATTATTCATAACCATATTTTCTATGTAAAGTCAATTCAAATTATTCAAATGATATCATATTATTATTCAAAGTATGGTTTGTATAGTTTTTGAAGAATGTGTTAGTTGATAGACAATAGACATTTTATTAAATGACTATGGTGTTTTTAAATATGCTAGATGGTTTGATTACGAAATATGAAAGTAAAAATGTGTTTTTGATGAATTGCATGTAGTTGGTGAACACTCAAAGCGTTCAAAGGTCAATTTTAAGAAAAGTCGCAAGGTGAAACATGTTGACAACGATGATGATGCTGATTTATTTTATCTAAGACCATAAGACATTGATGAGATTGAGATCACAGAATCTGAACAGGAGGAAGCTGGCAAAATAATGAAAAACGTTGATAAGCAGTTCCAGGATGAGATCGTGCATATGAGAAAAGTTTTAGCATGTTCCAGGATGGTTTTTATTATTCAATAATGCATTGTTATATTGTTCAAACATATGTTTAAACTTATTCAATTTGATTTGAATAATTATTCAAATAACATTTAATTATTATTCAACAACAATAGATACATGATATTGAATAATTATTTATATCCATTTGAATAACTCTCCAATAAACTATATGTAAATGTGTAATTTTATTGTTGGACATAATGTAATATTGTGTTTTCGTTCACACAAACAACTGAAATAATCATAAACCATGATAGCATTAAGGTTGAATAATATATATCACTTTCTTATAACAAATATGAGGATTCAACAACATCACGTAAAATATGTCGAAAAATAATTAATATCGATTTGAATAACTCTTCAATAAACTATATGTAATGTGTATCTTGATGTCACCAAAGAATGTTGATACAAAAGGCAATAGTAAATGTATATAGTGTGTCCAAAGCACTTATCAAAAAATTTGGTTTGTAATGTTCAATAACGCATTCTTATATTGTTCATACATATGTTTCTACTTATTCAAATTATATTGAATGATTATTCATATTACTTGTAATTATTATTCAACAACAACAAGTGCATGATGTGTACAACGAGTTTTATACTGGTAGGAAACCGAGGTATCCAATACTTTGTATGATTATCATTTTCATTCACAACACAATCAGAACCGTAATTAAAATCAAGGCCGAATGACCGAAAACCACCCGTATAATAGGGCATTTTACGCTAAACCACCCGCTATATGGCAAATTACCGAAAACCACCCACATAAGTACTTCCGTTAATGAGCTACCACCCGTCCCAGAATTCCGTCCAAAAAATCCGTTTGTGTGTATACACGTGCCTCTTTACTAATTTTTTAATCCAAAATAAATTTAAATAAATGAGAAAAATGTAAGGAAAAATAATTTGTTTAATTAAAAAATTCCTTGTCCATTAGACCCACTTTATTCATCATCTTCATCCCCTCTTTGGAGGAAATCGCATCAACTCCTTTACCAATTTTTAATTTGAAATAAAAGTAAAAGAAAAAAAGAAAAGAAAAAGGGAACTCTCCAATTCATCCTCACCTTCCCTCGTCCTCTCTCTCAAAACTTGACTCCAGATCGGAATCCTCTCAATCGTCGTCGACCTCGCCTGCCGCTCCGACATCACCTTCAATCGCCACCTCTACAACTTCCTTAACCGCAAGGTCCCTGTCAACCCTGTAATATCCGCGATATTCCAAGGTTTTAAAACTGAATATAATATAATATTTATTTATTTTTATAAATTCTTTTCTCTAAGTAAAAAGAGAAATTTTAATATATCACAATAACCGTTATTTTCTTTAAAAAGAGATTATTAAGTAAATCAAATTAAATAAAATTCAAGAATTTGATTATGAGGTTTAGGAAGAGTTGAAAGCATTTAAATAAAAATAATGCTTTATATTTTTCGAATAAAAAGTAGTACAACTAGCTAGTAAAAATACAATGAAAATTCAATAAAAAGGATGCAAGAGCCGGGACTTGAACCCGAGACCTCTTGCAATTCCGCCTCACACGCCCTCCCCTCTTCCGCTAGACCAATGTGACTTTCTTGCCATCTACCCCACTCCTTTACTTTTATAACAATATTAGTCTTCTTCTTCTCCAAACAAGTCAACTTGATGTGACTCCCTCCCAATGCATGCCCATGGAAGCTTCTTCCACCTTCCTCTCCCTTGCTAGACACACTTCTTGTATCACCTTCCATCATCTTCAAACTAACACAATTGTGACCAATAGTTGATCATCCTCTTCCTCTCCATTGGTGCAAACCAATTGCCATGGATCACTCCCTTGCTCCCCTTGGCCTATAAAAAGGGCCTTCATCTTCTCCTAACACCCACACATTCATCCTTCCCCTCCCCTTCTTACAAATTGCTCTCAACTGTTCAAAAATCAGCCATAGAAAGCCATTGAAAATTCTGATTTTTCTCACCAAATCACCATTGGAGGCCATCCAAACCACCGACGGACCCCCAACAGCCCGCCGGAGCCCCCCGAGCGCCGCCCGTGCCCCGCCCGTGCCCCGCCGTCCCTCCTGGTGCCGCCGCCCATCACCGTCGGCCCCTCCCTTGTTTTCCTTCCTCAGTGTTCTGTAATACAGAACACAAGAAATTAGAGTATAATCCTAAATCCTACTTTTATTTATTTAATTTATGTATTTTATAAATATTAGTCTTTTTATGATTATTAGATATAATAGTAGGGAATCAAATAAGGAATTTATGGGATATTTATATTAGGTGTAAGATCATGTTAGTTGAATGGTAGAAACAAATTAAAGTTACTATGGTAAATTAACCTTATCAAAAATATTTAAATTGTTATAGTATTTATTAAAGGCATGCTCTCTAAATAATATTAAAGGAATTTTTATAAAATAAATATAGCTTATGAGGTTAGTTATTAATATTAAAAATGTCATCTTTATAAAAAGAATGAGATTTCTAGAAGATAAAAATTGTGCATGTCTTAAACTATAGAGGATATCATGTTATATGAATTTAATTATAATAATGATAGGTATATTAAATAAATTCATTACTTAATAAAATATAAACATTGCATACCTCTAAGTGTAAGAGTTACTACAAGATATAAGTTTTTATTATAATATGATAAATATGACTATAAAGTGATCTATGTTATTATATGATTTTAATTATAATATGTGGTAGTGTTGATAAAATACCTATGACGTACTATAATGACAATAAAATTGTAGACAACCCTTATAAAAATATTATTATTACAAAGATTGTAATCATGGAGTATAGTTGACATTAGATATTGATTGTTATAAAAGAATAATGTTGATAATATTATATTACTAAAGTCATCATGTGAGAAAAATATTAAATTAGTAACCTCTAAGTGTAGAGAATTATTACAAAACATAAGTCTAGGTTAAATATAAGAAGTATGATCTTATAACGATTTTCTAATATTGTATAGTTATAAGAATTTCTTGCATGAAAAAGAAATAGTTAAGATATGAGAAAGATATTATTTTATAACCTAAAATATTATAATAATGGACTATAAGTATGAAGTAGGAAATTTATAAGTCATGATTATGTTTTACAAGACATGAGGATAATATAGTCTATGATCAAAGATATTTTATAAGCCTTATAATATAAAAGGACTATAGGAATAAAAAAAATAGGATTAATTTAATATATAATAATTTTAGTAAGTTTTAATTAAGATAAATGTGTCAAAAGGTTAAAGTAAATCCCTTTAAAAACTTAATAAGAAATATACGTTTTAAAGGGAAAGTAAAAAGGATTATTTTAGTGTTATTAAATAGAATTTTTATGGAATAAAAAGGATATTACAAAACCAAAATAATAATGAAGGAACATTATTATTTTAAATCATCTTCTAAATTATTACCATAATAATTTAGATTTCCGCTTCTCTTATAAAAGTATTATAAGAGAAAATCCAAGTCAAGAGGAATCCATATTTATAAGCCGTTCGTAAATCCCGTGTCTTTAGGTAGGGATCCGCGTTCGAAGTTGCAAACCGCATCATCCGTCAAGAATCGATAGTATACGTTGTAAGCCAAGGCAAGTGGAATTTCCCCTTGTGCCCTTTTATATCCGTCTACATGATATTTCTCGATGTTGGGAACGACTTGTATGCCTCAATAAAAATGAACCTAGGAAATATCGAATGCTAGATATAACGACCCATTGTTAGCATAGTTGCTTTATATTCTCGTAATAGGATTATATATGCTAGTGTGGTTATTATCTTGATTGCTTGTGGTCTCGCTCAGAGATTTACTTTGAATAAACTAGAAAGGGGTGCGGGATAGCCGACGCCTCTATATAACCTTACTAAGTCGTACGTCCATACGACTTTCGGGATCATGATCTCCATCCACTCCGATTGCAAGGAGGGATTGTGCGGCACTCTAGCTAAGTGCCGGAGAATTGAAAGTTCTCCTTCGGGTGGCTCGGAATATCCGGGTCCCACCACTCTCTATTAAAAATCATTAACAAAGTCGAATATTTTCGTCACTATATAAGATAAGTGCGAATGCACACTTAAGACACCAAAACCGGACCGGTCTCAAATGATCGATCCGACTCTCGGTCCGCTCAGGGCGCGAGAGGTTTTCACTTGTATGAATTAATGAACGTTCCCAACATTCTTTCGAAATCCTAAAGAAGTCTACAATCTAGTAGTTCTTCTATTGCTCATCGAGTTATCTTGGTCGAAAGATATACTCTCCTTCGAACCCTCAAAGCTCCACATAAACAAGTTTTACTATATATCCCATCGTAAACACAACCCTAATATCTATTTCGACAACATTTGAAATTACCGAAATACCCTCAGGAAGTTCCATTCCCGCTTGCTTAGTCTCTTAGACTAATTCTTCTTTTCCGTATGTTTGCCTGGCATTCTCTCGCCCCTCGCGAATTATGTCAGAATCTAGGAATCCCAACAAGGCGTGAAGTGAAGTGAAGATGAAGGAAGAACAAGGATTTTCAAGATGTACCTTTCTATTATTTTGTTTTAGTTTCATTACGTTGCAAGGACAAGCAGGTTTTGCCTTTCAATTCCGTACAACTTTATATTTGAAAACAATGTAAGATATTTTGTAAGAACCAAGTCTCCCTCGTGAGCACCTTTTCTCATTATGTATTATGTTTTATTCAAAATTTTAATTGTTCTATATCATTCTAAAAGCCTTGGGTGACTTTGGACGGTAAAGTCTGAGGTCACTGGCGGTAATACCCAATGTTGTAAAATAGGGGTGTTACAAACCCTATATCCCGTAACTCCATCTCCACGCACGAAGTCATCGTCAAAGTAGCCTGCGACCTCTGGTTCCGCCTCTTCGTCCCTGCAGCTTTGTCCATGCCGAACTCCCCGGTTCATGTCATCTTTTTCTTACACTGTGGCAGATTCGCTTTCCTTAGCGTCGGATCCCTAGCCTGCGACGCCGTCGGCCGCCGCTTTTCCCAACCATCAGAAATCCATCTCCTCCTGGCCGAAATTTTTCGATGGTGAGGAGCGAGTGGAGTCGGAGATCCGGTTGGAGGGGGCGGCGTGGTTCTAAAAAGTACAAAGTGGATTGTGGGGTTTAATAATTAGGTTTTGTTTTTTAGTTAAATGAAAAAAGAATATTAATATAATAAAAAATAGAGGATAGATTTGTAATTTCATGTTTTTGACGGATTTTTGGACGGAATTCTAGAACGGGTGGTAGCTTGCTAACGGAAGCTGTTATGCGGGTGGTTTTCGTTAATTTGCCATATAGCGGGTGGTTTAGCGTAATATGCCCTATTATACGGGTGGTTTTCGGTCATTCAGCCTAAAATCAATGCAGTCTTCTTCTAAATCCTCTTCAACAGGTGCATCATTTTTAGATTCTGGAAATTTTGAATCATTGTTGAACACGTATTATTCCCACTTGTTGGTTCCAACTGAAACAAGATATTACACAATCAATATATCAGTTTTATATTATTCATTAAGCGGTAATAACTTATTCAACTAGTATATCAATATTATTCACAACAATTATAAAAAAATAACATATAATATACATTTTTCTTTATTTCAAAACAATTATTCAATTGTTGTGTTTTTATTATTCAACATATAATTACTAATTCGTAATCTTCAATTAATACTCACAAATTATTCAATATATTGGTTGATGTTTTTCATCAGCATGAGAACTCTATTACGAATTAGTTTCATATTATTCATAAGACGATGAATAACTTATTCAACTAGTATACCAATGTTATTCACAACAATTATAAAAAATGACATATAATATAAAATTTTCTTTATTTCAAAATACTTATTCAACTGTTGGTCTTTTATTATTCAACATATAATTATTGATTTATAAGCTTCACCTAATACTCATAAATTATTCAACATATTGGTTGATGTTTTTCATCAGCCATGACAACTTAAATGCAGTATATAGTTGTTAATCATCACGATCAATTACGCAACTACTAAACCGATTATTATTCAACACTCACTCAGAAAAACAACTAACCAAAGACACCATATCAGCACATTCGGATTGAAGAACTACATCATTTGTATAAGCAGGACGTATAATATTTTTCAATTACGATCTAACAAACAAGAACAATTAATCCAAATACGAATAACTAACCTTTTTCCATTGCAAATTTTGATATAATAATCTTCCGAATTCTTCAAACCAATTTGATTCGATTGAAGAAACAGGTTGTCGAGTAGCTTGAAATGATGAACGACGATTGTTGAAGAAGAAAACGTGGATAATGAATCACGGTTTAGTAGGATTGGATTTTCAATCGGGGTAGAAAAGATTTTCTCAGATTCTGGTGTATATTTTTCTAATTTGTTAATTTAAATCCCTCCAGATTTTTGCCTGTTTCCATATTAAACGGATTGTGTATTTATCCCCTCCCCCCTTCCCTATTGTTACTATTATGTTTCCTATTTTTTAGCCATTGATTGAATGAAATCCAACGTCCCCCATTCAACCACACATTGCACCCTAAATACTATTGTACCTGAGCGCTCCTCAATAATCCATATAACACACATATCCATAAAGCACATATATCCATATAGCTCATATAGAACATATATCCATATTGCACATATAGCACATAGAGTTGAATCTCCGGTCTATACTCACTTGTTTAAGGCAGATACTATATCTCTCCCCTTTCTCTTTGACCACGATCTATGACTCGTGCTCCTATATATAACCCAATGCAAAAACAACCTATTTACTCTTACAAACTTTAACCCCAAATGCAATAAAATGCCAGAATGCATTATAACTTCTTGTGCATAATTCCAAATCCGTTAAAACTTGACAACAATAAACTATATATATGAAAGAACATTTTTCTAGTTCAAACCTTTCTGAAAAATTTGATCAAAGGACTCCCTAATATCATTACAAAACGAAACCCTAAAATTACTCTGAAATCTTTTACCGAATATAAATCCGATATCGAAAACTCCCTCTGAGAACTATAAACCGACTGATTTTCAAATCAAAAGCAACTGTAGATCTAGATCTGGAAAAATTAGACAAATCCAGATAAACCATTAACTAATTAAAAACTTACCAAACCACGCTTGTACATCGATATTAAAACCCGATAGAAGAGATCTCGTACCAGATCCAGCAAAAACAACCGAAATCTTAAAATTTTTCCTCCTCTTCTTTCGAACTCTCTCCAATTCTTTCTCTCTTTTTTTTCATTTTTGATAGCTTACATTTGTAAGAATCTTGAGAACATACGTATATATATAAAAGCTAAGGTCGACAAAGCTTTAAAAAAAATTACGCTTTTCACCCTCAAATCTCCTTTACTACAAACTTTACCCTGAAATAATTATTAATTAAATTTTTTTTAAAATATAATAAACTTAATTAGAAAATGAATATTACTTTTAAAAACTCACTATATATCATGTCAATATGTTATGCATATGCTCTTAATCTTATATGAATGCCAAATGACGTATGCATTTTGGTCGGGGATGTTACATCATCAAGGTTCTTTGATGACACTTGTTTGTCACCAAGGTCACAAATGAATATCATCAAGGTTATTTGATTGAACTTGTTCATCATCAAGTAGCGATAATAATTGATGACAATCGAACCGTCATCAAATAACGATTACAATTCATGACATTTATGATGACAATTGAACCGTCATGAAGTAGGAATGACATTTATGATGATAGTTGATGACAATCAAACCGTCAAGTAGTGATGACGATTGACGACAATCGAACCATGTTATCCATACTTTTTTTGTGACAGTTATTAAAAAGTGATGACAATCGAATCATCATCAAGTAACGATGATAATTGATGACAATCAAACCGTCATCAAATAACGATGACAATTAAACCTGTAACACCCCGACTTCCGACAGGGCGCTACTAAAAAATAGACCTTACTAGGTACTAATAAATAGGTTGACAACTACACTTTAGGATCTTGCAACGCGGGCACGACGAGAAAACTTAATAAAACATCCAACCTTTCTTTTAATAAAATTATTGAAAACGTAGTTATGCATGAATTCCCGAAAATACAAACTCAAATCCGACCTAACACTTACTAATACTGAACTCCTCAAACAAAACGAAATAATAATAAGTAAAGCATAACACTAACTCCGTCTAGCAAATCTTAAAATCAACACCGTAACTATTATAAATAAACTAATGTAAAACCAATCCCACTATGACACGCACTCTTTACCGCTCCGGCCCGCTATCTGGCCTCGGTTCCTGCATGGCTACCTGGTTCATACCTGGAACTGAAAAATATTCCCCGGAGGGTCAGCTTCTAATCTACCAAGTTAGAGAGAATACGGAAATTGCAGAACGTTTAAAAACATTTCTAAAGTCAGCATACAAATCCACAATCGCAAGCATAACTCTACAGGCCAATACCTAAATTAGTTATAATCAGTCACAATCCCATAACAATGCAGTTCCTCCATCTCACAATCCGACTTCCAAGGCGCTCATCACCGCGCCGAGTGCAGAGGCAGGCCCTCTCACTCCACTTCACAATCTCCCTTCTAAACCCCCGGCTAAGCCTCCACTGGAGCACTTGCCAAAAACACACAGATAATAATTTTCGTTTTGAAGGGGCACGGTTTCCCAATCACACGGGTCAACGTAGCTAACTTTTCCTCCACGCCGGCTACGATGGGCCGTGTCGGAAACGGTACCAACACAAAGAAAATGTTCCGAAAATATCTCTTCGATAAAATACATTTAAAACCCATTTATCACACAACAATTCAAGAAGTTCAAAATAATTTTAAAAGGTATTCGGGACTAGTTCCCAAAACCCGTCCTACAATAACGATACGCAATCTAACAAGATAGAGAAGAACCGAGCAAGTCGAAAAACGACTTACCTCCAAGAGGAATTCCTGACTGATATGTAGATCCAGAACCCGACCAAACAAATTACCTAAACGTTGTAAAATTGATTTTTAATATCATAAAATTCCTATTATATATCAAGAAAGTATATACTCGAGACCTAAACTCCCAAACCCGAATCAAACCCTCACTCGACTCTTAGCCATACCCTCACCCATCCTACTCTCCATCCCATACCTTGATCCGATATATGACATCAACCTGCCTAACCCACACTCGAACTCCTGTCTATGAATATCTCGAACTAGATCAAACCAAAGCCAGTGAGCAAATTCATGAAAGAAAACGCTTAACCATGAAAAACAGAATTTTTCAGAAACTATATGTCCACTTTAAAAATATCAAATCCCAACTAAAACCAATCCAAAAATTATGTAATTTTGTAACAACATCCGTTATCCAGTTATGAAACATCAAAACTTAGAATTACTCAAAATTGACATCTAAAAAGAAGGTTATATTTAAAATACTACACATATGTTTAACAAAAACGTGAAACTTACATAGTTTCAGTTTACCTCCTAAACAGGTATGCTACAATTCGTGAAAATTTATGAAATTTTATAGACAAAAACTAGACTTGCTAACGGTTCCAAAGGTATAGAAAACATATTATTTGGAATTATATATAATTTTTTACGATTTTTCTAAGAACACATTAGAATCCTGAAAAACAGAAAACTTGCTGAACTTGTAGGAATTACCATGGCCTTCATAGGAATCAAAATTCCGCCAATTTTTAATACATACTAGGTTTACTGGTTAGAAACACCTATGAATTATTTCAGAATTTATTGACATAAAACAGACACCCAAATCCATTTCTTTCCACAAATTGAAACTAGGCTACCCATAACAACACTAATTAATTAAACCTAAACCAAACTTAGCTACTTAAGATATGATCATTAATTCTTGTAAATAAAACAAACGAACACTATACTGAAAATCCTAACCTTATAACATTAATTAAACAAGATACTAATCAACAATATACTAGCCCATCTAAAACCCAAAAATTTACGTAACAATTCCTAACCATCAAAACCCAAAAATTTATTTATCTAACAAATTACTACTAATTCATCTAGTAGCTTGCACACCAGCACAATCAACAACTCACCGAACCCCATAGCCGACAACAGCTTCTCCAACACCGCTGACAACCAACCTCACCACCACGTATCTACAACCCCGTCTCGATCCCGACACCGCCCCTCTGCCCACCTTTGTGAACCACAACCAAGGCTACCCAACTGGCCAGAAAGAAAAAGAAGAGGATCGAATCGAAGCTTACCGGCGATCTATTACGGTGGCCACCTAACTCAGCGGCGAACCGTTGATCGAAAGCGGCTTCGACAATAA
Source organism: Fallopia convolvulus (assembly GCA_964016875.1). Lineage (NCBI taxonomy): Eukaryota > Viridiplantae > Streptophyta > Magnoliopsida > Caryophyllales > Polygonaceae > Fallopia > Fallopia convolvulus. The sequence continues at coordinate 51,723,063 of OZ024727.1, read as the reverse complement.
CAAGGACGGAACGCCTAGTTCCGCTCGAACAACAACAGAGCAACTCCCTACACGATGAACTGCACAAGAAATAACGAGATTTTCGAGAAGGACATGAGAGGAAAGGAATCTGAGGCAAAGAAGTTGAACGGAATCGGCTCTTACCTAGAAGATGCTTATCGACTTCGAAACGCTAAAACTTTGGTGATTTCGTTGCTTGAAGAAGACAAACGAGTACGAGGTTTAGGATTAATTAGGCGGTGACTTAAATGGCGTAGCAACTTAGATTTTATTAGGTTTAAGGGTGATTAAAAAAATAGGTTTAATTAGGATAGATTTTTATTTCTAAATTTTATCTTGATGCAATCTAGTTTAAACTAGATATAGGATCAGATTGCTTAACTAGAAGATAAAGTTTAATCTTATTTTTCTTTTTCTTAATTTGGGAATAAAATGGCTAAATATCAATTTTAGTACTTATTCCCAATCCAAGGTTACTTGCGGGTCAAGGAATGAAACCGCAAAGGCAAATAAAACTAGACATCTAGTTAAACTCGAGTATGACAAAACCGTCATCAAATAACAATGATAGTTTTATGACAATTGAACTATCATCAAGTAGCGATGCCATTTGTGATGACAATCGACTGTCATCAAGTATGGATGACATTTGTGATGATAATTGATGACATGTCATCATTAAGTAGTAATGACAATGATGATAATTGAACCGTGTCATCAATATTTTTTTGATGACTGTTTATGAAAAAGTGTTGACAATCCAACCGTCTCATATTTGATGGCACTATAATAATTTATGATGACACTTTTTGATGACGACACTAAAAAAACATAATTTGTGATGACACTGTTTTTGATGAAAAATATAATTGATGACACTAAAAAATTATACGTGATGACACACTTATTTACCGACATTTTGAGTGGTGACACATATTTGATGACACTAGAAAAATAGTATGTGATGATACATATTTGACGACACTTTGAATGATGAGACTAAAAATTATATATGATGACATATATTTGATAACACTAAAAAATTAAACATGATGATACATATTTGTTGACAACTTTATTTTTTTTTATGTGTGATGACGGTTGTTTTTATGTGGTTGAATACTTTTAATGATACTTTTTGTCATCAAAGCGTTGTCGTCAAGACATTTTGATGTCAATTTTTACCTTTGATTACACTTTTTGTCATCAGGACATTTGATAATAATTTATGACAAATTGATGATAGTGATTTGGTCTACGCTGGTCGGTCGGTCAACATCGGTCAATTATCGAGTCAACTATGAAAATATAACAAGTCGGATCAACTCAATAGATTTTAAGGTTTCAACTTAACGAGTATTGGGTTTGATTTATTTCATATTTCTTTTTTAAATTTTCGAGCCTTAACCCTTAATTTTTTAGATGGTTTAAACGGATAATCGAATTAATTTTTTATAGCTATATTTTTCGAGCCTTAACCCTTAATTTTTTAGATGGTTTAAACGAATAATCGAGTTTATTTCATATTTCTTTTTCAAAGAGATGAGACTTGAGAGTAAGCTAGTAGAAAAGAAAAAAAACGATTCCAGAAAATCTAACGAAAAATATCGTGAGAATATAATTCCACCGGTAGAAAAAAAGCAGTTAATATAACTAAAAATATTGATACCAATATTCAGTTGGTCTAATAGTAAATCCTTAAGTGACTGAAAACATGTATGGAGAAATCGATATTGGGAGGGTCTCCTCAAAATGGGGCTACGAAATACCCGGTCCATATGTAGAACAGTGTCCGACCGATCAAACCGGGCGAGTCAAAAGACAAGAACAAAAAAAACTAAAAATATTAATATTTAAATATCGAGAAAATCTATGGGTACTATAGTCGGTTTAGTTTTCGGTCAATTACCCAAATTACAGCAAAAATATAGAACAAAAAATTTGATTATATAACTTTCCATAAAATCAGTTTTGTTTTACATATTTTTAATATTTGAATAATAATAATAAGTGAAGAAAAACCCTGTATTTAATCGATTTGATCCAACACAATGCCTAAAGTCTCATCTCCCACCAAAACCCTAAATAGTGGTTTCTTCCTGAAAACGAGCAAATAGCCGCCGGATTGATCTCAGCCGTTGAATCTTTCCGATCTTCTCCGACCACTTTCTTTCGTCGTCTTCTTGTTCTCGTCCCTTCTCTGTTATCGTGTCATCTTTCACTTCTATCTATATACTTCCCGCTTTCTTGGCACCTCCTAATTTCTATTTCTTTCAATGTGGACGATGATCATGGCGGAATTCCTATCTTCATGATCGAACAAGTATTTTGATTGACCTCCGAGTAATCTAACATATATATATATATTTACACAATTTTTTCTCTGGATTTTACGACTTCAAAGTGGTAATCTTTTTCGCTAGAGGTTGTAGCTATTAGGTTCCGTTTAGGTGGGGGCAAATAGTGGGCCTAGAAAATCTTCTGGATTCTGGTGTTTGGTTCATTACTCTGAGCTACAAGTATTTGGGAATCGAAATTTTTTAGGGATTGAGATATGTTGTCAGAATTAGGAAGGAGACCGATGATAGGCGGTGGAGGGGGAAACGAAGGTTCAGTCGGCGATGAACTCGAGAAGGAAATTGGATTACTTCTCCGAGAGCAGAGGAAGCAAGAAGTCGATGATCGAGAGCGCGAGCTGAATTTGTATAGAAGCGGCTCCGCACCACCAACTGTGGAGGGTTCCCTGAGTGCGGTTGGGGGTTTGTATGGGAGCACCGCCTTCTCTGATTTTGCAATGAGTAAGAATGGAGATGGAGTAGCTATGTCTGAGGAGGAGTTAAGGTCTGATCCTGCATACTTAAATTACTACTATTCCCACGTGAATTTGAACCCTAGATTGCCCCCTCCTCTTCTGTCGAAGGAAGATTGGAGATTTGCTCAGAGATTGCAGGGTGGTAGCGTGCAGGGTGGTAACCCGGTTGTGGGTGGGATTGGGGACAGGAGGAAAGTGAACAAGAATGAGGCGAATGGGCCTGGAAGGTCAATGTTCTCCATGCCTCCGGGTTTTGCAGCGAAGAAAGAAGAGAAGGAGAGGGAGATTGAGTCAGAGAGAGCATTGTCTTCTGCTGACTGGAGCCAAGATGGACTTATTGGCTTGCCGGGTATCGGTTTAGGGAGTAAGCAGAAGAGTCTTGCTGAAATATTTCAGGTATTATATTTTGCAGTTGCTTGCATTTTGATATTTATTCTTTCAATTGCTTTTGGCTGTCATGTTTGATGCCAGCTTATGATTTGAAGTCTTTTGTGTGATCAATACCTTGAAGGGGATGTATATACTTGAAAAATTCCTTCTGGTGACAGGAAAGTCTTTTGGAGTATCCTAAGGGTTTCCCTACTAGATTGTTAACAATAAAAGTTTAATTCTTTTCTCCAATATTCGGAAAGTGGGTTTTATACTTTTATGCCTGAATCGAATTTATGACTAACCATAGGAATTATCTTGTAGTGATTCGGTCAATGTGTAAATTAAGTCCCGTTTCCATACACATTTGTGTTACTTGATACTAATTGTCTGGCACAGAGCCCTTATTTTTACAAGTTCATTGTACATAATAAGTACGGATTGAGAACTCTGCACCAAATAATTTCTAAAAGATTTGAGATTTTTTTGGGCTGATCCAAATTGCTGGATAATCAAGACTTGGTATTGATCTGCCTGCTAATTCTATTAACCAACAAAACTGCACTTCTGATGTTTCTCATATGTGAAACTAATATCTTTACTATAAGCTGGCCATGTTGCTTACGCTTTCTTGAGAAGTTGTGTATTGTTTGTCAAAGAAGATATAACAAACTGTATTATTTTTTTGTTAATTACGTTAATTTTTGCAAATCATCATTGGATGACATTTCCTTCCTACTTCTAGATGGAGTTCAAATGGTGGTGGTGCATCAATAAGACCAGCAAGTATCCAGCATCCCTTAAAAGTGCATTATTTTTCTTATCTTGCATTCATAATTTCATGATCTATGTTCTTGCAGGATGACCTAAGCCCTTCAAATCCCAACTCCAGGCATCCTTCTCGTCCTGCTAGTCGCAATGCTTTTGATGAAAATGCTGATACAACTTCTAATGTAGAAGCTGAGCTGGCAAATTTGCGTCGAGACAATGGAAATATTAAGGGTCCATCTAAAATCCACAATTTTGGTGCACCTGCAACATATTCTTATGCTGCTGCTCTGGGTGGTGGTTCATTGTCAAGGAGCACCACTCCAGATCCTCATCACGTGCCTCGGGTGCCTAGCCCCTGTCCTACTCCTATTGGAGGAGGGAGAACTGGGGCTTCTGAAAGGAGAAGTATTGCTAGTCAAAACTCATTCAATGGTGTTGCATCCAGTGTGAATGAATCTGCTAATCTAGTGTCTGCTTTGTCTGGCATGAATCTTTCAAATAATTCTAGCGGGCAAGGTGAAAAACAAGATTCTGTAGATAACAATAACTATCACTTTGATACACATGCCAATAAGGACAGCTTTAGGCATCCATATGGCAAGAAATCTGAGCCTGGCCATCTGCACATGAATTCAATGTCTCATCTGACAGGAAGGAGTAATGGTGGTGGGTCTGAGCTAAGGAATTTTCAGGTTGAACGTCCCAGAGCTTCTCTTAATTTGGGAAAATCTTTTTCAAAGGGATCTAATGTATCTACTCTTAACGGCGGCTTATCACCACATTATGGGCCTTTAGATGGAAATAACTCGTCATTTTCAAATTATGGTTTGGGTGGATATTCCATGAACTCACCTTTGTCGCCGATGGCAAGCCAGCTGAATAATATGAACCTGCCTCCACTGCTTGAAAATACTGCTGTTGCTGCTTCTATGGGAATTGGAATTGATTCAATGGGTCTGGGAAGCGGGTTATCATTGGGCCAAAGTCCAACTGCTGCATCAGAATCTTACAATTTAAGTAGAATGAATAATCAGATGGCTGGGAATGCTTTCCAGGGTAATTTTGTAGATCCCATGTATCTTCAGTACCTGAGGACTGCTGAATATGCCGCACAGCTTTCTGGTATTGGTGACCATATGGCAGATAGGAGCTATTCAAATCTGTATATGGATTCACTTCAGAAAGCTTACATAAGTTCCCTCATATCTCCTCAGAAGTCACAATATGGTGCCACCTTAGGCAATAAATCGCGTGGATCTAACCATGGTTATTATGGAAATAATGCTTTTGGCATTGGTATGGGATTTCATGGAAGTCCCGCTATTCCAAATTCTCCTGTTGGACATAGTAGTCCTATTAGACATAATGAATTCAATATGCGTTATCCTGCTGGAGCGCGAAACATGGGTGGGGGTGTCATGGGATCTTGGCCCATGGATGGCGGCTTTGGATCCTCAATGCTGGAGGAGTTCAAGAGCAGTAAAACTAAGTCCTTTGAGCTTGCAGAAATCGCTGGTCATGTTGTTGAATTCAGGTAAAAAAAATGCACATAACCTTATCACTGTAGCTTTTGAGTATGTGTTACTGAAGCATAATTTCATATTTAATGGGCAGTTCTGATCAATATGGGAGCCGCTTCATTCAGCAGAAACTTGAGACTGCTTCAATAGAAGAGAAAAACATGGTTTTCGAGGAGATTTTTCCTCAGGCCCTTTCTCTCATGACTGATGTGTTCGGAAATTATGTAATTCAAAAGGTTTGTTCTTTTAATTTTACAATATAGCAATATTTCAAATTAGTCTTGGATCTTCGCTTGCCTTTTGATCTTATGTGATCCTTACCCAGTATTTTTGGTCTCAGTTTTTTGAGCACGGACTGCCAGCTCAGAGGAGAGAACTTGCGAGCAAGCTGGATGGCCATGTGCTGACACTTAGCCTTCAAATGTATGGTTGTCGTGTGATACAAAAGGTATTTCTAGGATGCTTTCATTTTGATTTATTGGTGGGTGGAGTTGATGATGAACGAGAAACAGTGTAGCTTTTTGAAGACGGCTCTATTTTCTCGGACTTAAATAATTTGATGGAAGAAACTAATTGCATCCATGATTTGCGTGTGCTCTATGAGTAGCTTGACCTTCAAATTGTTGTTCTTGTATCTGTAAGAGGGCTGATAGCAGTATTTAGCTAGGCAGTATGCTTCGTCTTTTTGGGTTATGTTGCTTCTTTAGTTGACTTAGGCCTTGTGTTTTACAACTTAGGATTAAGACCTTAATGTCAAAAATAGATAATTTTTAACCTTGTATTTCCACGTAGGGGTTGGTTGATTTGATGTCATGCTATTATTCTAATGAGACCCTATTCCATAAGAACTTATTTTTGAAACACATTACCATAATGCTTCTCTCTATGGACTGAATATTCTATCATTTATTTTGCTTTTTATTCTCATAAAGACAACATTCTTATAAGAACTTGTTTATTCTTCGATTTCACCTATTACTCAGGCTATTGAAGTTGTTGATTTGGATCAAAAAATTGAGATGGTCAAAGAGCTTGATGGTCATATTATGCGTTGTGTACGCGATCAAAATGGAAACCATGTCATTCAAAAGTGTATCGAGTGTGTACCTGAGGAATCAATTAAGTTCATTATTGAGTCATTTTTTGGCCAAGTTATCACGCTTTCAACCCATCCTTACGGTTGCCGTGTGATTCAGGTTTGAGCTAGTATCTCCTTTCAACCTTCATTGTAATAGTAGTTCTTCTCGATTTTATTAAATTAGAGTGTAGTGACTGATTGATTAATTGCTTTATTATTACTTTTTTGCGTGACAGAGAGTCCTTGAGCATTGCGAGGACCCAGATACACAGAATAAGGTTATGGATGAAATTTTGGGATCTGTTAGCATGTTGGCTCAGGATCAGTATGGAAACTATGTTATTCAGGTGTGTCTTCTTTCCCTTAGTATGTTTTTGTCTGCTATTTGTAGAATGTGGATGAATTGAAGGAGCAGGCTTAAGGATATTATCATCTTGGTTTTCACATTATAATCTAGGATATTATACATCAGTCGGAAACAAGCTGTTCGTTATTTTTTTGTGCCTGTATGCTTTCTTCTGCAGTACCTCCCTGAAAACATTAAGAGAAAAAGAAATATTTCTCTGTAGCTATAAGGTTAGATTTGTTTGGATTCTTGTGAAGTGACCTTTCTTTGTTTTTTCCCATTTGAATTGCATTGTTTCCTTGGTGTGTCAAAACTTTGTGTACTTTTTGCTAAATCCAATTCTTCATTTACACCCCATTTTTTAACCACACTTGCTCTGCATTCTTTCTTGCCATTTGAATGCATTGGTTTTTTTAAAGCTATATTATAATGTTCCCTTTTCTGTTCTTAATTGTTCTTTGAAAACCTCTTGTCTCGGGCAGCATGTGCTGGAGCATGGTAAACCACATGAACGCTCTACTATCATCAAAGAATTAGCTGGAAAGATTGTTCAAATGAGCCAGCAGAAGTTTGCCTCCAATGTTGTAGAAAAGTGCTTGACTTTTGGAGGTCCTGATGAAAGAGAGCTCCTCGTTAATGAAATGCTTGGCACCACGGATGAGAATGAGCCTCTTCAGGTTGGCTTCTTCACCTTTTAGTATTAATGTTTTTTTATCCACATAAACTGATTGACTAATCTCTCATATTCACTTATTAGATGAAATTGGTCAAATGGTCACCTAATTATCATTTTTTGTATTTCCGCTGAATGTCAACAACCTATCCTCATTTCTTATGGTTTCTTTGTAAACTCAGGCTATGATGAAAGATCAATTCGCAAACTACGTTGTACAGAAAGTTCTGGAAACTTGCAGTGATCAGCAGCGAGAGCTGATCATGTCACGTATCAAAGTTCATTTGAATGCACTCAAGAAATACACCTATGGCAAGCATATTGTTGCTCGAGTGGAGAAGCTTCTTGCTGCTGGAGGTACAATCATTCACACTCTTTATAGTAGAAGCTCTTGGTTAAGTGTGCCTTTTTCTGGCAAGTTGAAATCAATAGGTTGTAGTAATCTGTTGTTGTTGTTGTTGTTGTGATTAACTGATTAAGCGATCTTAAACGTTTGCAGAAAGAAGAGCTGGAATGTCTCAAATCCTTGCAACAGCATAATAAGGCAGAATTGGAAGCAAGGTTTTGTACAGCTGACATGAGCACCAAATGTTCACAATCATAATCTTATCAACTCTTAGGATCTGGAAGGCTTTTATTCTCTGCCCATCCCACAGTAAGGACTTTTGACTAGAAATAAATGTTTGTTTTGCTTCTTCTACTACGAAAAAGGAACTGTAAATGTGTAGTATTAAGGTGTATACATAGAAATTCAGCCCGGTTCGGTTGTTCTAAAGGGCATCTTCAGTTTAATCTTCTCGTTTATGCGGCTGTAAAAAAAAAACAAGGGGTTGCCATGGCTAGAGCTGTTAATCCTATTAGGGTTCAATGTATGGTGTTTAACTTATCTTTTTTATATATTTCATAAGAAGGAACTATCTGTTTCCCTTTCCAAGACTGGATTTTTTGTTGCCAGCCTGAATTTTATTGCCTTCTCTTCTCTTCTATTCTATGGTAAGAGTGTAGCCCTGTATGGAATCTCTTGAAAAACGGATTCTGAGTGTCTTCGTATTGGGCTGTTCTTGATGCTTCTGTGATTTCCACACCCACAGGGAAAGCTCATCAAGGAGAGCAAAGTTTGAATCGTCAAGTGTTCATTCAACACTTCCCACGTGCGCTGTCTTAGTGTTGAAGGGATTTGTTTCAATTTTTTTTTGTTTGGAGATTTTTTTCCATGTGAAAATTGGCTAAACATCCATAAATAGTTCTACATGGCGCATTTTTTGGTTGACATATATGCAGCATGTCGTATGATTTTGTTTTTTAGCTTCTCCGAAGGAATTCATTTCCATAGATAAAAGCTTCTCAATGGAAGCTGAGATTTGTTTTTCTTTTAACATTGAAATTATGACGCTGTCAGATATTTTACATCAAACTTTCCTTTTTTTATATAGTGAAATATTTTTTTAATGAAAGAGTGATTCATTCATAAGAAAGCTAATTACATCAAAATTTTCTTTTTTATAATGAAATATTTTTTAATGAAGGGTGATTCATTCATAAGAAAGCTAATTATAGCGTGATCCAGACATTTCTTGATTTTACTAGGCTTCAAAGATATGCTCTTGCACAATATCATTTTCAAAATTGTCTTTTCTCTATCTTGCTTTTACACTATTTCTAATGTGATTCATGATGATCTTAGTACATTTATCTATGATAATGTTAGAACACGTTTCTATTTCTAGCACTCCATGTATAGTAGAGCACCGTACTCGCACATGCTAGCTAGAAATTGAAAACAAAGCTCTTTTTCTTAGTCAAATTTCTCATGTTTGTCATCCGACCATCCATAATGTGTGGCTTTCTACCTAGCATTGTCCATTCCATCACCTTAAAGAGCACTCCTTTAGTAAACTTGTATGTGAACTAGAGGTGATCTCTGATTTCCTACTCATTTTCATCACAAAGCTTGCACTCCATACACCATAGTTTTAAGCTTGTCTTTGGTGTGCACTCCATTCTTCAAAATCATTCAAGTGGTGAAAGAGACTCTTGGGCTGCTAATATTGCCCCCAAACTCTCTCGTTCCACTCTATTGTTGACCTTCTTTCTCTGAAGTTGTCATACACTATGCCAATCATATTTGCCTCTATGCGTTAGGATAACCAATGGATTGTCACTCTGCTCCATGGTCTCGATTTCACCCCTTACCATAATCACTATATTCCATATGACACTAGAGGTTGCTTTGCATTTAGTTTCCTAAATGGACTCTCCCCTAAGTAAGACTATTCACCCAGTCATGCCAAACAGAGTATGAATTCGCCATAATCTCATAAATCAGTTCACCACAGCTTGCTCTATTCCAAGATAAGATTTCTTTTAATCCAATACCCCTTCTTCTCTTAATTTGCGCACATTCTTCCAAACTATGAGTGGGTTCTTTCCATCAGGGTTGTCAGATCATATAAAACAACTAAAAAAGGCTAGTGATCTACTTAACCACTCTTTTTGAAAGTATGAAAATTTTGCACAAATAATAAAGCTTAAATACTCAACTTGCTTACTCTTCGTCAAAAATAAAGAAACTTGCTTACTTCTAAGTCATGTGTATTCCTTTGCGGCTGCATTGCTTACAACTAACGTTATACCTTCCCAATCATCAGATACAAAATTTATTGTCCATCCGACGACCCATAATCATTCTCTAAATATTCCATTTCCACCAACATCATTGGTCATCTACTTGTGCTACTACACCACATTGGGCCCACCACTCCCTTTCTTATCTTCCTTCTCCATAGTGAAAGATTAAGATAGGCGCGTGCACTCAATCATGAATGGATGTGCGGCGGTGAATCTTACAACAACGAAGATATTACAAGATTCCAAAACTTTTTACTTTTCCCATGCTAGATATTTTCCTCGCGCTCTCTCCTTTCAAAAAAAATTAAAAAAATAATTTTAATTAAAAACAAAAGAAATTACATTATCTTTATCTTTTTATCTATTTATGAAAATGATCTTTCTTAAATCAATCTTTCATAAATAAAAGTAAAAAAGTACAATATCTTGATGAATAATTGCCTGAATTGAATTTTGATAAAAAAAAATTGTATTTTATTTGCCATAATTTTCTTTTTGATTTATTTATCTAAATATAGAAGATTTTTTGATCAAGTCTCACCCTACAATTAATTTTTTTTTTAATTTTTACTCATATTTTTCATCTTTTATTATTGATTATATTTTTAATTCTTTATTGAAAAGATTTATAAAGAATCAAATTTGATGAAAAAGTTATAAGAATTTATATTATTTTTGCCTTTTTATTTTTTTTTGTAAAAGATTTTAAAAATTGAATGCTTCTACTTAAAATAAATTATATTTTTTTTATAAATAGATTATCATTAAGCCATCAAAACCATGTTTGGCTCATCTTAACGATTTTGGCGTCTAAAAATAATTTTAACATTCGAGTCATAGTCGTGCACGACACTACGGGTATAACTAGTAATCTCATAAATCAACTCAACAGAACTTGCTCTATTCTAACTTTTCTAAAAATCCCTATTAGGCCCCGTCTAGGCCCCGCCTTGGCACTGGAAGGTCCTAACCCGCCTAACCGTTCAGACAGTCTAGGCATCCGTCTAGGACCGCCTAAAACACCGTTTAGGACGTCTAGGCTCTAGGCGGTGGCTCTGCGCTCAGCGTCCGCCTAGCGTTTTTTAGAACACTAATTCTAAGATTTGATTTCTTTTAATCTAATGACCACTTCTTCTCTTGGTTTGCACACATTCTTTCAAGCTATATGTGCCTTCTTCCTATTTGAGCTGCCATATCACATAAAACTTCTAAAAAGACTAGTGATCTTCTTAACCTTAAAAAATATACAAGATTTGCACTATAAAGCTTCAATACTCAACTTGCTTACTCTTCATCAAAAAAAATAAAAATTGACTTCCAAGTCAAGTGTAGTCCTTTGCGGCTGCATTGATTACAACTTTTTTTGGTTAAGGGCACCGCCCACGAGAGTCGAATCGATAACCTTTGAGCATGGTTATTAAAATCGCAATTCAAGTCGTAAAATCGTACGATTTTACGATCCAAATTCAGGTGACGATCCGAATCGGTGTGAAAAATCGTTTTACAACAAAATCGCAATAGAATTGTATCAAAATCGTACAGAATCGTATAGAATCGTAAAATCGTAAGACTTTGTAGGTTTTATGTATAAAACTCAACTAGAAGGCTCAATTCTTCTAAAAAAATAAATGGCCTAAATCGTAAGCTATTATAACTTTTTAGATCTTGCATTTGATATGAAAAAATTTCACAAAATTATTTTATAATTTTTTATTTTTAATAAAATACATTTTCTTATAAAAGCCACTCTTATTTTTATTTTATTTTCATATTTTTAAATCCCTTCCAAATCCAAACTCACTCATAATTTTAGTTTTCTCCATAAAATTAATCAAAAAATATTATTTTTCTCACACAATCACTCGTAATATAGGTTTATTTCACAAAGCACATCCACAATTTGAATTTTTTCATAATAATACTACATTTTTACACTTAAAAAAACCCAAATCTTATTGTATTATAAAACATCTCTCTCATATATAGATGTTTTGCGAATAAAATGTGATCAGTTTCAAAATTTTATTACCTTATATTAGTATAGTTTTCATGAAACAACTATATTTTTTTTCTTTTTTCACCTATTATCAATATTTTTAAAAATATTAATATTTATTCATAATATAAAATCTTACGATTCTACGATGCGATTTTACGATCCGATCCATAAGACCTATCACGATCCGATCCTAAAATCCCGATTTTAATAACAACTCCTCTGAAAGTCTGGGTACTATCCTTGGATGATTAACCGATTAACTATATGCCCATTACCCAAAGTCACATTGACTACAACTAACGTCACACCTTTTATGTCGTCATATACAAAATTTATTGTCCATCCATCCGACGATGCATAATCACTCTCTAGCTATTCCATTTCCACCAAGTCATCTACTTGTCTTGTCCTACACTCCTACTAGACCAGTGGGCCCACTACCCCTCTCTCTTATCTCTTCTCCACATAAAAAAATTACGAGATAGTCTTGTCCAAAAAACAAAAAACTGTTATGAAAAGATTTATGAAAGCAAGATCACTTTAACTTTTGGGAAAACACTTAAACAAACTTTATGAGGACTTTTAGATCATTAGAAGAGAGGGAGGGAGAGTAAGAACTTTAGAGAGTGTATTTCTTACTCTACTTTGGTGCAAGTTTTACAATGGATGATGGTCATATTTATAGGCCAAGAGTGGGGTAAAACTTTGGTAAATCTCCATGATTTATGCATGGAAATAAGGAGGTGAAGAAGGTGAATAATTCACCTTGTACAAATTTTCCTCCATTATACACTTGTTCATACATAATATGTGTAATACATGTGTGTGTAAATAGATAGCTTGTAGTATGATAATTTGGACTTCATAAATTTGGACTTCATAACACTCCCCCTTGAATATTCACCTTCTTTTCATGGAGTAGGATATGGGTAGACGGTGCCTCATTAAAAACCTTGTCAGGAAAAACCGAGTGGGATAAAAACCTGAACGAAGGGAAAAAGAGTGCAACCATTGATCCCATTGTACGCCTTGATGCTGCCTCATTAAAAACCTTGTCAAGCAAAACCCAGTGGGATAAAAAACTTGATCGAAGGGAAAAAGAGTGCAGCGCGTATGATACTCCCCCTGACTTCAACATATGTCTCGAAGTCTGCACATTCCAATTCTGGATACCAGTTCTCCAAATTTCTTGGGGATTAAAGACTTTGTGAACAAGTCAGCCAAATTGTCATTTGACCGAATTTGTTGGATGTCCACTTCACCAGCTTCTTCCAATTCACGAGTGGAGAAGAATTTTGGAGATATGTGCTTTGTTCGGTCTCCTTTGATGTAGCCCTTCTTCATCTGAGCAACGCATGCTGAGTTATCCTCATATAATATTGTTGGATCATCAGTCATTGGTTTCATTCCACTTTCTTTCTGGATGAATTGAATCATTGCTCGAAGGGACACACATTCTCTTCCTGCCTCATATAGTGCAATCAATTCTGCTTGATTTGATGATGTGGCAGTCACAGTCTGCTTCGTTGATCTCCAAGAGATGGCAATGCCTCCGTATGTGAACACATAGCCATTTTGAGATTTGGCTTTGTGTGGGTCAGACAAGTACCCTGCATCTGCATATCCAATTAAGGTCGCATCCCTTTGGTTACGATAATACAACCCAAGATCATGTGTGCCTCGGAGATAGCGGAATACATGTTTGATCCCGTTCCAATGCCTCCTTGTGGGTGCAGTGCTATACCTGGACAACAAATTTACTGCAAAAGCAATATCTGGTCTTGTATTGTTAGTTAAGTACATTAAAGCACCAATTGCACTTAAATATGGTACCTTAGGACCAAGAACCTCTTCGTCCTCTTCTCGGGGACGAAATTGATCCTTTTCTACATTGAGGGATCGAACTTCCATTGGAGAGCTCAAAGGGTGTGCTTTGTCCATGTAAAATCTCTTAAGAACTTTCTCGGTGTAATTAGACTGATGGATAAAGATTCCATCCCTTAAGTGCTCAATTTGTAAGCCAAGACAAAGCTTTGTTTGTCCGAGATCTTTCATCTCGAATTCTTTCATCAAATATTTCGCAGTATCTTGAAGCTCATTTGGAGTTCCGACGATGTTTAAATCGTCAACATAAACTGCGATAATAGCGAATCCCTTTTCGGATCGCTTAATGAAAACACATGGACAAACGGTGTCGTTCTTGTATCCCTCTTTCATGAGGTATTCACTGAGGCGATTGTACCACATTCGTCCAGATTGTTTTAGCCCATACAATGACCTCCTCAATTTTATGGAAAACATTTCTCGAGGTCCACAATTATTGGCCTCAGGCAGCTTGAGTCCTTCGGGGACTCTCATGTAGATGTCTGTATCAAGTGATCCATATAAATATGCTGTAACGACATCCATGAGGCGCATTTGTAACCTTTCAAAGACAGTCAGTCCAATTAGGAATCTCAACGTAGTTGCATCAACTACTGGAGAGTATGTTTCTTCATAATCAATTCCATGGATCTGAGAAAAACCTTGTGCTACAAGCCTTGCTTTATATCTTACAATTTCGTTTTTCTCATTTCTTTTACGTACAAAGACCCATTTATAGCCGACTGGTTTCACACCATTGGGTGTACGAACTACTGGTCCAAAGACCTCTCGCTTTTCAAGCGATTTTAGTTCTGCCTGAATAGCCTCTTTCCATTTTGGCCAATCATTTCTTCGTCGACATTCATCGACCGATTTTGGCTCAAAATCATCATCTTCAATTACAATATTACTAGCCACTGAGTAGGCAAATATATCATCGACAATTACATCTTTTCGGTTCCATTGTGTGCATGTGGACACATAGTTTATGGAAATCTCAAAATTGTCGATATCATTATTCTTGTCTAGAATATCATCCTCTGTTGAGGTATTCTCATTTTCAATATCTTTGCCTTTACCATCATTCTCATGATCCATTGTGGCTTCTCCTGCTATACCCTTTTGGCTTCTTGCCTTTCTCGGTTTCAAATCTTTTGAGCCTAATGGTCTACCACGCTTTCGGCGTGTTGTAGACTCGCTTGCGATGGATGCATCTGGCAATCCATTGGGTATTTCAATTCTTGCTGGAGCATTTGCTGCAGGTATATGTGATTTAGTCACCTTCTGTGTATCTTTAAATGCATCTGGTAACTGATTTGCTACATTTTGCAAATGAATGATCCGTTGTACTTCTTGTTCACACATTTTTGTTCTTGGATCAAGATGGGATAATGCGGTTGCATTCCATGTGATTTCTTTCACATGTGGGTCCCCATTTTTCTTTTCTCCCCCTAAGGCTGGGAATGTATTTTCATCAAAATGGCAATCAGCAAATCTTGCTGTAAATAAATCACCAGTTGTTGGTTCAAGATATTTGATTATCGAGGGAGACTCAAAACCAACATAAATTCCCAATCTCCTTTGGGGTCCCATCTTTGTGCGCTGAGGTGGAGCAATAGGGACATAAACCGCACATCCAAATATTTTTAGATGTGAAATATTTGGCTCCTTACCGGACACAAGTTGCATAGGGGAATGTTCATGGTTTGCACTTGGCCTTAATCGAATTAAGGTTGCTGCATGTAATATTGCATGTCCCCATGCCGATGGTGGTAATTTTGATTTCATCAATAATGGTCTGGCAATTAATTGCAATCGCTTTATCAATGATTCAGCGAGACCATTTTGTGTGTGAACATGAGCCACTGGATGCTCTATATCAAGCCCAATTGACATACAATAGTCATTGAATGTTTGAGATGTAAATTCTCCTGCATTATCGAGCCGAATTTTCTTTATTGTATAATCCGGAAATTGGGCCCTCAATCGGATTATTTGGGCAAGGAGTTTAGCAAATGCAACATTTCTTGTTGATAGTAGGCTTACATGTGACCAACGTGTAGATGCATCAATTAGCACCATAAAGTATCGGAATGGTCCACATGGTGGAGCAATTGGCCCACATATATCTCCTTGGATTCTTTCTAAGAATGCAGGATTTTCACTTGCAATTTGTTTTTAGAAGGCCTGATAATTAGCTTTCCAAGTGAGCAAGCAGTGCAATTAAAATCACTGGACGGAAGAACCTTAATGTTCTTTAATGTATGTCCAAGTGAGCTCTTTATGATTTTGTGCATCATTACTGCCCCTGGATGACCCAATCGATCATGCCATAATGTGAATGTAGTTTGGTCATATGACCTTTTGTTAAACATTGCATTGACCTCAAACGGATAAATGTATGTATGATATAATCCGGAGGTTTGCGTTGGCATCCTTTCGAGAATCTGTTTGTGGCCAGATTCGTGTTTTATGATGCACAAGTATTCTTTCCCATTTTCATTCATGGTTTCCATATGAAACCCATTTAGACGCACATCCTTAAAGCTTAGCAAATTTCTTCGAGATTTACTCGAATATAGTGCGTCATTTATTACTAGCTTTGTTCCCTTTGGGAGTAGAATGACAGCTCTTCCAGAGCCTTCGATGAGTTTTGACACACCGGATATTGTAGTGACATTGCCTTCAAAGGCTCTTAATTGGGTAAAGTATTCTTTACTCCTCAAGATGGTGTGTGTTGTCGCACTGTCCAGAAGACATTGCTCCTTCCCATCGGGTTTCACTTTAGGTAAGTCCATGTTTTCTATCAATATAAAGAAAAAGGAGAATTAAGACATAAATAAAAGCTTCATATATTAAGGATAATTCCATTACACAAGTTCTATTATACAAGGTCCTACGAGAGAGAAGTTAAAACATGAGATATAAAAAATACATTGCAAATATTATACAATAACATGGGAGATAGTAGAGATATTTAGGGGCTCATGCTTTTCATTTAAGCCCCTAAGGCATAGCCATCATCATTCTCAAAGTTGAGGAAGTCATTGACATCCAGACTAGTCACAGGTGACCTATCCACATCTTTGTTATCGATGTAGTTGGTCTCGGTAGCCTTTTCTTTATTCTTTTCAGCTTGGTACAGCTTCACTAGGTGTGGAGCTGTGCGGCATACCTTTGACCAGTGACCAGTCACGCCACATCTGTAGCATGCTGATTTGGATTTCTGGGAGGATCCTGATGGACCCGTCTGGACCTGTTGCTTCACACCCCCTTTGTAGCCATGGTTCTCACGGTGATTATCGTGGCTTTTGTTGTAGACTCGGCCACGTCCATGGCCACCACGACCACCACGACCACCACGACTCCCATAGTTACCACGACCTCGTCCACGCCCATTGTTACGACGTGATTGCTGCCCACGTTCATTGTCGTTCCTATCATGGAACGCTTTGTTCATAGCATTTGCTTCTGGGGCAGCTGTTGAGCCAGTAGGCCTTAGGTTGTGGTTTTTCATTAGGAGCTCATTATTCTTTTCAGCAACCAACAATACTTTCAACAAGTCAGAATATCTTTTGAAATTTCTTAATCTATATTGTTGTTGCAATAATATGTTTGAAGCATGCATAGTGGAGAAAGTTTTCTCCAACATCTCTTCCTGAGTGATCATTTTACCACATAGTCTCAATTGAGAAGTGATCCTGTGGATAGCACTGTTGTACTCAGTGATGGACTTAAAGTCCTGGAACCTTATAGTGTTCCACTCATGTGTTACTTGTGGGAGCAAAACTTCATTTTGATGAGCATAGCGCTCATTCAGGCTCTCCCACAATTCTATAGGATCCTCCACAAATAAGTACTCAGTTTTGAGACTCTCATGAATGTGGTGGCGGAGGAACACAATGGCTTTCGCCTTTTCCTGTGGGGTGGCATTATTGTTTGCCACAATTGTTTCCTCAAGGCCATTTGCCTTGAGGTGAGCCATGGCATCTACCCTCCATTCGAGGTATTTCTGGCCCGATAGGTCAAGGATGTCAAACTCCCTCTTAGCAATGTTTGCCATTAGTTGCTACATATAAAGATATGCAAATTAAAGGTTAACATAATCAATAATATAATACATGAGTCGTGTCTAAGACGATTGAAGGACATGTCATATCAAATAATAAATATATGCATGTAGATGATATATTCGGAATGCATAAAGAAAGATTGCGTGAGTCAGAGAAGTAATCAATATAGATATAGGCATAGACAATAACGTAAGACAAAAGTAAGAGATCATATGAAATGAAAGAAAATTATATAACGGGAATTTTAAAGTTTTAAAGTCCTTAGAGTTCGAGGTCCTTTAAGTCCAAAGTCCGAGGTCCTTTAAGTCCAAAGTCCGAAGTCCTTAAAATCTGATTCCCTTCATCCCCCTTTTCACTTTTTCACTTCCGACCTTATCTCCTTCCACCACCTCCATATTCGACCACCTTTACCAAATTTTTCTTTCGACATTCTCCATGGCCGACGACGAGATTATGCGTCGTCTTAGAGCCGGTAATAGGAGATTTTTGATTGAGCTTTTCATTTGCCTTGTTCTTATTGTGATTACCAACATCATGCTCATAATTATTTTGGTTAAAACTTACTTCCAATCCAAGTGGTGAAGTTGAAGATTTTCGAAGGAGAAATCGGTTTAAAGGTAAGCAAATGTAATGTTTTGTTTGTATCTTTTACATATCCAAAAGCATGATTTATTTTTGGTAAGAAATCGTTTCAAATCTAGGAAGAAAAACGAGTTTCTGATGTAGAAGATCCCAAATCGGGCAACTACAGAGCATACTCCTCAAAAACAGTTTTAGGAAATAAACTTGTTGTATGATTAAGATTAGAAAGGGATAGAATTTGTACCTTGGTGATTAGTGAAGCTCAATTGGTAATTAGAGACTCGTGCTGATAACGTGTTATGAAAAGATTTATGAAAGCAAGATCACTTTAACTTTTGGGAAAACACTTAAACAAACTTTATGAGGACTTTTAGATCATTAGAAGAGAGGGAGGGAGAGTAAGAACTTTAGAGAGTGTATTTCTTACTCTACTTTGGTGCAAGTTCTACAATGAATGATGGCCATATTTATAGGCCAAGAGTGGGGTAAAACTTTGGTAAATCTCCATGATTTATGCATGGAAATAAGGAGGTGAAGAAGGTGAATAATTCACCTTGTACAAATTTTCCTCCATTATACACTTGTTCATACATAATATATGTAATACATGTGTGTGTAAATAGATAACTTATAGTATGATAATTTGGACTTCATAAATTTGGACTTCATAACAAAAACAGATTACTCCGTATAAGATAAGCGCGTGCACTTGCGACAGTAAATCTTACAAGAATGAAGATATTACAAGATTCCAGAACTCTGTACTTTTCTACTTTTTCATGCTAGATTTTTTCCTCCTCTCTCCCCTTTCTAGAATCACATTCGCGCTCAGTTTCACTTTTGATTTCCCCTCCCACTTTTCCCTGTCGATACGATTTCAGGCGCTTAATTTTCGCTTCGTCTTCAAGCACTATTTTCGATTTCGATTTCTTCAGGCGTCAGAAGCCATAATCCTTCAATTGTATTCTCCGACGCCGGCCAATCGACGAGTATCCGGACATCGGACCTGCGAATTAAGCGGTTTGTTTTCCAGTGATTCGGAAGCACAATGGGCGAAGTGGCTAACATAACGGATTACGCCGGCGGAAGCGGCTACGACGACCGTGTTCTGGAATGGGAGGCCGGCCTTCCCGACGCCGAGGATCTGACGCCGCTCTCTCAGGCTCTGATTCCGCGGCTCCTGGCGACTGCGTTCAACATCAAGCCGGAGATAAGCCGGACCAAACTCGACGTCGACCGAGCCTCACAGGAGACGTTCTCTAGCCTCCGGGGAGGCAAGCAGCCTGTGTTCGCGGAGAACAGTTTCAAGCCGTATGACGAGATGAACTATTCTAGGGATTTGATAATGATCGACGACGAAGGTGACGGTGACGGAGATAGGTCCGATTCAAGGAAGATCCGTCGAATTGAGCCTATGGAGGAAGCCGATTCGGCCTCGAGAGGCGAGTATTCGAATTCCATCGACGATCAAGCGGCGAGGGCGTTGAAACGGCCCCGATTAGTCTGGACGCCGCAGCTCCACAAGCGATTCGTGGACGTGGTCACGCATCTAGGGATCAAGAGCGCCGTTCCGAAGACGATTATGCAATTGATGAACGTGGAAGGGCTAACTCGGGAGAATGTCGCGAGCCATTTACAGAAGTACAGGTTGTATCTGAAGAGAATGCAAGGGCCGAATAACGAAGGGCCTTCTTCTTCGGACCAGTTGTTTGCATCCACGCCGGCTCCACAGAGCTTGAACTTGCACGATGGCGCAAGAAATGGACACGGCAACGGTCATGTGGCGATGCCGATTCCGTATGGTCATGGAATGGTGCCTATGCCGATGTTTGCAGGGAATGGACATGGACATATGGGCATGGCGTTTGGTGGCCATGGAATGATGCAACAGAGGGATTGGTCAGGGAATTCTAATGGATCTGTTGTGTCTTATCCTCATGCTGCTCCCACTGACAAATAGCATTTGTTGATCTTATGAAGGTGAGATAGTTGCTGTTATTGAAATTCAGGTGCTGTTGAATTTAGGAATGAAAACTCATTTACAAAGGCTATGTGATCTGTAGTGAAAACTCATCTATGTAGCTAGTATCATTGTTGAAATTGATGATTTACAACTGGTATCCAATTTCAGCGTCCTCCAACCTTGGTTTTCAGGATGATGCTATCAAGACCTCTCAGCCATGGATGGAGCTAGGATTATTCACTTGAGTCTTCAGTCATATTACCATAGTTCCTGTGTTATGTGCTGTATAGGCTATTTCCACCAGTCAAGTGGCAGATAATTACAAAAGCAGAAGAAAAAGGAGCTGTTATCTTGCAATGGTGGGTATCTACTGGTATCAACATCTCTCTTTTTTCTCTGGCTTGCTTTTTGAGTTTGTTGGATTGGGAAAGTTGGATAATTGATGTATACAGCTCCGGCCACATCCTTATACCTGGTGGCCTTATCTCCATCTCTCATTCAGATCATTATCTGAAAGAGTGGCCTCATTCTTATTCAATTAAGCAGGGACGTTGTCTCCTGTGTGTTTGCTCTCTGGCTCCATATTGAATAGTTTCCTGCTTAATGTTTTGGGCATGATAGTGTTAGGATGCTTCGGCATAATTAAGTTACCGGTCATCTTAAAATAATGTAAAGATCATATGTAATGTAACCTTTTCTAAATATATGTGAGAAGAACATTGTATGTTTTCTAATTTTTCCCCAATTAACATGTTTGGCGATCATTCATACCCTTATAATTGTTGAATTTCTTTCAAATTAATATAGTTTTATGAGTTCAACCTTTTAGTTTAGAAACAACTAATTGTCGACTTAATTACACAAAACTACATTTTAATTATTCGTGAATTTAGTACGATCGCCTATTGAGATTGAAATGAAACTGTAAAAAACCAGCCGAAAATGACCTCTTTTAAGTCGAACACTACATTCACCTATGGATGGTGGTGTGGACTGTGATCGTGTGGTGGTATTGGTTACTTGGCCAATGGATGATGTTTTACTGTTTTACTGTTTTTCTAGTTGGTTTTTTAACTAGGTAATTTTTTTGTTAGAGTTTTAAATAGATAAACTTCACATAATCACCTTCATTTTAAATAAAATTCATCATCAGTTATACTAAAAATTGCATTTTTTGGCAAATGAAAATGGAAGTATTTTAGGTAAAGATGGAAATTGGAAGCCATTTTGGATAAACAAAAATAAAGATGACCATTTTTTTTAACGGTTTTTCTATTCTGTGCCCTTAGGGCATAGGTTAAGAATACTAATAATGGGAACTAAAATCCTAAAAGGAAATTAATAAACCCAATTAGAAAAATAATTAAACCTAAATAAATACAATTTTAAGATACATTGTTATTTTTAGTCTCTTAATCAATGCCCTAAGGACATAGGTTAGAAAAATTATTTTTTTAATTAGATAAAAGGGTGTGACAAGTGCTATTACAAGAAGGTCAAGCGGCACGAGTGCACGACTAATTTATTCCTATCTCTCCTAAAACATAACTAATTTGAATATGAAAATAACTTATGCATAATGAGTAATGATATTATAAGATCGATTTTTGTAACGTTCAAGAAAATCAGGAAAAATTAAGTAAAAAAATTACTAATTTTTTTCTAAATATTTTTTTGTTGTGATTCTTAAATTGTGCTAGAAAGACTGTTATAAGTTTTACACATAATAATAATCATAATAAGCACCACAAAACACAAACATCTCTATATATCAAGATACTTGTTCGGATGAGAATGTGAGCAAAAATGACCGAGAAATTGATCTCGGACGTTAGTTTAAGATAAATTAAGAGCGTAAATCTACCCTAATACATTATAAACCAGAATCCAAGTCTGTTGTAAAATTTGCGCCACGTGGTATTTTTGAATAAATTTATCTGAAATTATATTTTAATAAATTTTGTAACAACTTATAGTATTCTTGCTATATATATTAAATAGATAACATGTTTATATAATTTTTATGCATACAATTTTCTATCTTTGGATTATGTATTAGTTTACTACAATGGATAACATATTTATATAATTTTTATATACATAAATTCATATGAGATGATATTTTACATATTAACTTAATATTTTTATCACTTAATAAGATTTAGGGTCTTAATACATTTTTTTTATCTTTTAACAAGGCTTGAGCTCCAAGTATAAAATTTATATATATATATATAATGATATAATTTTAAATAATAATTTTGTTATGTTGATATATTTTTACTTTGAGAAAAAGATATAATTTTTGTTGATGACTAAGATTATATGTAAATGTCAATAAATAAATAAAATTCGAATTTTAATTTCAATTAGTTTTTCTTTATCTTTTTATGCATTTATATTACAGTTTTTTTTTAAATCAAAGTTTGATAAAAAAATAGAAAATTTACAAATCTTGATGAATACTTTATTAAATTGAATTTTGATAAAAAATTACATTGCATTTTTCTTAATTTTATTTTTTATTTTATTTATGTAAATATAGAATATTTTTTTATCTAGCCCCACCTTACATTTAATTTTTTTTATCTCTATGTTTTTTTGTAATTTAATATGGATGATAGGTTGATTAATACATTGAATTTTGTAAATTTTCATATACATTAATTTCCTTTATATTTTATTTCTTCGTTATGTAAATTTAGTATGAAAAATAACTTTATAGATGGATTGAATTTTGCAAAATAATACATAGATAATTTTCTCTATATTTTATCTCTTAAATCAATGACAATGTTCTCTTCTATACTAATCTTTATATTGTATTTTTCATATTTACAAACATTCTTATTATTATAGAGTAAAAGATAAGAACCCTAATATATAATTTTAATAAATTAACTTTTAAAAAATATTTTAAAAAATTATATTATGCTTTGTAGATAACCTATCCCTAATTATTATTACTTTTATAAGAAAATTAAGTATTTTATACAAATTAGTGTCTAAAAAAATAAGAAAATATTTTTTAAAAAGATTCAATAAAAAGCAAAATCAACACTTTAATAATTTCAATCTAAATTTGGACAAGATCTCCACAAATAATGAAAAAATATTTAAAAATATATTCAACTAAAATATGGAGTACAATCTAAAAAAATAATTTGTCTATTGCATAATTTATTATGATATTATATAAATATATTTAAAATTTTAAATTAATATCGTAGAATTGTATAGTTTTTAGTAAAATTATCCTGTGAATATCACGGGACTTCAACTAGTTATTTTACAAAAAAAGAAAAAAGGGTACATACGAATTTTTTTAGAATGTGCATTAATATATGTATATCTTTTGAGAAAATGGTTTAAAATTCATGCACAGTATGTTAAAAAGTACAAATTTTAGTTCAACGCATATGTACATTTAAGGTAAAATTTTAGGCACATTCTTTTTTTTAATCTTTTGTTTGATTCGATTGACTACAGCCGCTTTATATTCAGATCGGATTCTGTCATTCTGCAGAGGTAATTTAATCTTTTCATAGAAGGTTAAGGAAATAAATGCTTAAGAAAACCTAACACCCTAGACCAACTTGAGTTTCACAAACTTGAGAGGGGGAAACTCATGCACATTATGCTCAAGTCTTTCGGAACAATTTTTTTTAAAAGGATTTTCCTTTTGGTACTCTGGAGGTTTTGACTTTTACTTTTTGGTGCCCAAAAAAAATTACTCCCTCCGTCCCATAATGTTTGTCCTGTTTTCTTTTCCGTCGTCCCAAAATGTTTGTCCACTTTCCTTTTATATCTATATCTTTCTTACAATATTACCCTCATTCAATATCATCTTTATCCATATTATCCAATAAAAAATCTACTCCAATACCCCTTTTAGTCATTTCCTTTTTTCCTTCTCTTTCTTCCCATCTTTATCCATCAACATCACACTCTCTCTCCCATTCCTAATGGCTACTTTTTCTCCACTTTATTTTCTTAATTTGTGTGAAAACCGTCCTTTAAGACGAACATTATGGGACGGAGGGAGTATTATTCCTTTTGGTACCCTCGTGGTTTTGACAAGTTCTTTCCCATAGACTAAGGCTCCGTTCGGATGGGGGCGTCTTCCAGCGGGAGGGGAGCGGGACGCAGCGGGAGCGGGACGCGGCAGTGTTCGGCTGTAGAGGGCGGAAGTAGTGGTAGCGGGGAAAGCTAGTGGGAGGACGCTAGTTTTCGCCCCCTCCTCCCCCCCAGCTTCTTCCGAGGACGCTACAAAATTCCCCCTATCAATACCCTCGATACCCTCCAATTATCCCCAAAAAAGCCAGATCCAAAAACCTAGCTCGAGCTATCTTCTCCAGCGGCGATTTGGCGACAGCTCGTAGAGGCGACATTCGACGACAGCTCGTAGAGGCGACTTCTCCATCGGCTATTTGGAGCTCGAGCTATCCCAAAGATCGGCAGGAGGTAATTGCTCGATTTCGAAGCTAGTCCTATGTTTCGTGAGCTTTGTTAGGGCTTTGAATTTGTGTATAATCCTATGTTTCGTGAGCTTTCGTGAGCTATGTATAATCGATTGATGCTTTGGTGATCCCATCTTCTTTCAATGATTCTAGGTATTAGTTTCATGGATATACTGAACAATAAATAAGCTTCAATTCTGTGTTTTATGGCAGCTTAATTAGAATCTGATTGGGATGCTCATAGTTTAACACTAAAGTCACTAACTACCAATAAAGAAGGCTTCAACTTCAAATAGTTGCAGCTTCAAACAGTCTATTTGCAGTATTACGAATCAATGGCAATTTTCAAGGCATCCGAATTCATTAATATTAGCTTTGGTGATCCCATCTTCTTTCAATGATTCTAGCTATTAGTTCCATGAATTTGTTTATAATCGATTGATGTTTTTTGGAGCTTTGATTTTTGGAGCTTTGATGCTTTTTGGAGCTTTGATTCATGAATTGTCAAGGCATCCAAAACTTAGAAGCTTGTTGATGTTGATTTCTACTTGGTCTTTTGGTTGTTTGGTTTAGGGTAATAGATGAAAGCATTTGTGACTTTACACAATCTACAATGGATAGACTGGTCTGCAAGACTGCAACTATATCATTCAAAACTTGGTGTGGCTCGTTTGATGAGATTTTTGGGCTGTTTTGTTCACTTGGGTCAACTATATATACTTATTTTCAATGTTAAATTATGGATTCTTAAGATGTTGAAGGAGCTCTTTTAGATAATTTGGGTTTTACGAGTAATGAAACAAAATAGACAACATTGAATATTTGCTCATATTTTCTTGCGTGAGTATTGTTGCTTTTTTGCTGGTGTCATCACTTCTTCTGTATTATTGTTGCTTCACTTGGTTGACATTCTTGTATTTGCTCATATTTTCTTGCCTGACTTCCTCACTGTATATAGCTACTTCATATTTTCTTTTGCTTTCTGTTTCATATCACTCATTTAGCAATGGTTACAACAACATTTTGATAAATCCTGGATTGCATAGGGATTGTGCACAACCATGGTGTCCCAGGATTCATGGAGTGAAGAAGGTGATAGTATGGCGTTCAGCCGTTCGCTGATGACCAATTCTATAATGAAGAGGTAAATTCATCATGTATAGTCGTCAACCACATTTTTAGCAGATATTTCTTGTTGAAATCTGTGTTGTTAATCAATTGATGTTCAAGTGCAATTCTGATGTTTTTGTTGTATGCAGTTCAATTATGACGAGGAGGAGAACAACAACTGCACCGGGATTTAAGCGCGCAACCATGCTGCAAAGGTGTACAAGAACTCGCACAGCGTCATAAGGAGCGAGTTGATGCTGCTGAGAGGTACGTGGTGTTGTTGGAAAGGAGCCTCCAGGCACTGGTTCACAAGACTGATGAGCAGGTTGAACTCATTGAAGAGTTGTCAACCTGTACAATCGAGCGTGCCTTGGAGCGTGACAAGGCAATCAAAGCTGTTAACCGTTGGAAAATGTGTAGCATTGCCCTCACGTTCATGTGCCTGGTGTTTCTCATTTATCCATACAATCCCTTTCCATTAGTTGTATGTATCATGTTAAGTTTCTTTGGATTTTAGGTGTAATTGAGTAATTGTTGTTTAGGGTTGAAGACTCGGTGTTTGTCAAGTTTTTATGCTTTTGGAAGTTGTAATGAATATTGCAATGCATGGTTTGACGTCGATTGTTAGGATTTCCTCAACTGTTGTGGTTGGCTTGTTCCAAGAAATAGGGTTGTTCTGTTGATGATGAAGCTAATAAAAACCATAATAGATCATCTGCATGTAATGTGACTAGAGAAAAACTATGTGACATGGAAACAAGAAACAGAAACCAAATGCTCACGGGAATACAATTGGTTTCCCAATTTTTACACTAGAAAACATACGCAGGAAAAAGCTAATTTCTTGTTATATTACCATAGTTGACATAATGTAGCTCAATCTTTTTCATCATGAACATACCCTCAATGTAAGATACATAATCTCTACTTATTATATTACCATAGTTGACATAATGTAGCTCAATCTTTTTCATATAATTCGTAATTCTAACATTATTGTAGATTCATAATAAAAACATTCATATGGTAGCATATCATTTTATGTCCCCTTATAACTAGATGCAATGGCTCCAATTTATGATACAAATCTTTTACATTATGTACAAAAAGCTTTTTCATCATGCATAGTACATTATATTCAATTATCATATAATACTTATAAGGTATATTATATTCAATTCTCATATGGTAACATATAATACTTTATATGGTATAATATACTCAATTCTAATATGTGACCTTTTCATTATTATATTAATATTTTCCCCTTTAAATACAACCTCTCAACGCCCTTCTCTTCATCACTCGAGCTGCCTCAACAAAGACCCTCTCCTTGGATCTTAATTCTGACATTATCGAAGGTATGCTCTTCATCACTCGAATGCTCTTTTTTTCCATGATCCATATAAGCTCGGTTGTTCTTGTATAAGGGACTGTTTATAGCTCGGTTGAGATCTGTTTATTGCCGAGTTCATGCTTGGATTCAAACTTGAAAGGCTATAGCATGGTTAAAATCATGTATAAGGGACTGTTTTTCATTTTTTTAAAGGGATGACCATAATTTTTTTAAGGCTATAGTTCAGTTGTTCTTTGTTATTTCATGCCGTTTTTGTTAGTAGTTACATTCAATTTGTTGTCCAAATGTCTTGAACAGATGGCGGAGAACTTCTTTTGGACCGTGGATTATGACAAGATCTTCCTCTAGGTTGCCCTCCCTACCATAAGGAGGGAGAGAATGCAACCGAATCAAATGATTCATTTCTGGGAGTTGGTCAATCTATTCGAGAATGCAACCGGGCATAGAAGGCCCAACATCGAGCTCAAGTTTAGGCTTGACTTCCATCGGACCCAGTGGCGTGCATGGGTCCGGTTCAAGGAACTTGGTGGTCATGATCACTGGGATTTGACGACGGGGAAGATCATCGGTGATGCAGCTTGGTGGAAGTCCATGATCGAGGTTTGTTTTCAATTCTCATATGGTGACATAATGCAGGTTTGATACTTTTCTTGCAGGTTGTAGGACTTCTTTGGAAAGCAATAGAATTGAGGTGTAGCATGTCTTCGGGAAGCACCATTTTTGGAAGTGTTTCTGAAGTTTTTATGCTTTTGGAAGTTGTAAGTTTGCCGTGTGAAGTTATGATTGGTGGAAGTCTTGTAATGTTCACATACAAAAGTTAGCCAAAGTTTTGTAATGTTCACATAAGAAGGATTTGTAACACTTATCTTTTGCCATGTAAAGTCTTGTAATGTTCACACGTACTTATGAATAAAATGTTGGGTTCCAAAACTTTATGTTGTCTTGCACAATGCTTAGAAGTCACACACAAATTAACCCAATTTAAAA
Organism: Fallopia convolvulus; assembly: GCA_964016875.1. Taxonomy (NCBI): domain Eukaryota; kingdom Viridiplantae; phylum Streptophyta; class Magnoliopsida; order Caryophyllales; family Polygonaceae; genus Fallopia; species Fallopia convolvulus. The sequence continues at coordinate 51,694,472 of OZ024727.1, read as the reverse complement.
CATAATTTTCCAAGTATTCTCCTCACATGTAACAAGTAACATTACCACTAGTACATCACAACCATTCATCAATCACTAATAACTTCGAGATTCCCAGATTTGAGTTGCGATTGCATCCCTTATGTGTTTCATTCCGGTCGGAGCATTGTCTTGGCCTTGTTCTGGAACCCGGGGAGGAGGAAGATCGGGATCATCATACTCTTCTTCAAGATATTCATCCACAATCCGATTTTCCAAAATCAAGTTGTGCATGGAAAAACATACGAGGATCAAGTCAATTTGCGTCTCGATTGGAAAGCTCGGCATGTACGTCAAGATCCTAAACCGTTTTTTCAACACACCAAAACACCTTTCAATTGCAATCCTAAGTGACGAGTGAACTTTATTGAAAGCTTGCGGTGCATCTTTCGGAAGCGCATTTTGAAATTGGGACAAGTGGTAGTTGACTTTGCCATATGGTACCATGTATCCGAGCTTGTTCGGGTAACCTTTATCGACAAGATAATACCGTCCTACATTAACAATCATATATTATAACAATCCCATTTAATGCAAATGTTGAAGTAATATTAAAGGAAAAACATGACATACCGGGTGGCGGATGAGGGAAGTTTATTGCGGATGTCGAAAGAGCGTGTTCAAATACTCGGGCATCATGAGCACTACCTTCCCAGCCAGCAGATACAAATGTGAAGAACATGTCGAAGTCGCAACACGCCATGATGTTCCATGAGCACACTTGTTTCCAATTTCGATATGGCATCTGGTCAGCTCGGGGTATGCATGCTGTAACATGGGTCCCATCAATGCACCCAATCGCTCCCTAAACGATGCATTAAATGGGATTACTAGTTTAAAGCTCGACATGTAAATCGCTTATTTATATGACAATCCACGTGCTGTGACATGAGAAGCATTACCTTAAATAGAGTGTAACGATTGTCGTTCAAAACCCTATCTGGAAATTCTTTGAACTTCGGATCACGGGGTCGTAGTAGACGCCTAGCGAGACCCTCAAACCCTTGCCTCCTACCAGTGATGGTGTCAATGACATCATGCAACACACGACTAATTGTGTCATCGGATCGCAGGAACCTCTCACACACGGCTCGGTTCGACACCCCCAATGAAATTGTGTATAGTAGAATGCCAACCTTCTCCATGACACACATATGCTTTGATGGTCGGAGCCCATGCTTGGCTTGTAGCTCGTCACACAACTTCCGAAACACGTGCTTCTCCATTCGAAAAGAATTAATGCATCTAACCTCGGACTCGGATTCCATTATCTCTCTCATCCATAAGTACCCCGTCAATGGTGACGTGTAGCAAGGTGTCTTGTGCATATATTTGAGGTAGTACCCCAGTAAAAACCAACGCTGCCGTTGCCTAAACAAAAACCACACAATCATTATCTTCTCACGCTGACTAAGCTACCTTGCCGGTGCACGAGGCATTCTTCTTGGCCTGTAAATGAGCTACAATCACAAACAAATAACACACTAAACAATGCTTCCTTAACATAAAAATTACTGCATAACGTAAGCATATTGAATCCCTTAAATTAACATCCAACCCTAAAACAATCACAGTGAAGACAACAATCCACACACAATCTGGAACTATAAATTAATCCATCATGACACAAGACAGAAATTGACCTAAACAAGAATACAACATAACAATCCACACACATAAAAGTCACCCATAAAAACCACACTCAACCGGTCTTCTTCAACGCCTCCTTCTCATCGAACTTGTACCGTAGCCAAGCAATCCTTGCATCATCATTCTTCAATGTCAGAAACAGGCGACGGATGTTCTCATTGTTCAACTGATCCACTGTGTAACACCATAGACCACCGTACTCCTCTACCATTCCGGCCATGACCATCCCTTCAAGAACCTCCATTGCTTCATCAAGCTCGAAAACCCGGTTTTTTCCATGCCTGTCCGTACCCTGTGACTGCCCTTCCAAGAGCGTCACAAACCGCTCACCTTGTTGTGTAGTAATTACCAATTGCTCCTGGAAGAAGGCAGTCCCCGATTGTTTCTTTCGTCGCTTAGGCACTCGTTGACTAGTACCGCTCGGTTGCTGCAAAGATGGAGAATTGGTTTCTTGCTGAGAAGCAGTCGTTTGACCAGGTGTGTCGGTGAAGTCCCGAAGCAGATCATCCTCATCCAAGTCGTAATCCATTCCAAGTAGGTCCTCAAAACCTCTTGACCCAGAAACACCAGATTGGGAAACCGGCGTTTGGGACTCATCTGTTCCTACAACCGGGGGGTCCATTGTGGCCGCGACAGCATGTTGGCCCGACGCACATATGTTGCCGAACACGCAATCCCAAAGATCACTCAAATCCGGGTCGGGACGCTTATGTCGGAACCTTTTGTACTCCGCCTTTTCCTGCCAATTATTCAAGACCACTATAAATACCTACGCAAGCTTCCCATAAAATGAAATCCAAAATTTTCACTAAAAATCACCGTAACGAACTTACCCTTATCTTTCGCTCTCACCATTCATGATCCACTGTAATTGTTCCATCGACCGGGTTCCATCCTACATCCGTTTCCTTGTACCGTAAGCCAACCCAAAGCTTCCAAATCTTTTTCATGTAATCGAATTTGTTCTTCGCCGTATCCTTATCAATCTTCCGGGTGTTCTCATGGATAAACTTCTCCGCAATCTCAACCCATTGAAAGTGAGTATCCTTCCCATTTTTCTTGTGATATTGTAGACAAATTGTCATTATGGCTTTCGCCTCTTCATCAGTCCAAGCAACGCCCTTCCCATCAACCCCCTTTCCCTTCGATTTCGCACTTGACTCGGCCATTTATCCTCGATACCCTCAATTCACAAACATTACAAAAAACCACACACACACAAAATCTTATATTCCAAAGAAATTTTCATTATAATGACACACAACTACATTAAAAAAGCCTCATTTCTGTATATCATTCACCAATTTTCCACAATTTTAGGCACATCCTCGACCTAATTAATTCAATGTCACTACATATCAATTTTCAATTTCTCACAAGCTCGACCCAATTTTAAACCATGTTAGCATGAATCAAAAAATCATCAAATGCATCTCAATATCTATAACCTAGCTAAAAATTACTGCATAAAAATTTCCATCAAACAACCACCTAAAATTGCATACACGCAAACAAGATTGAAGTGAACATTATCACTAACCTCGGACTCAGTTAAGCTAGTTCAAACCAGACGGAAACCCAATTTCTTCTACCACCTTCGCTGGCGCCTCAACGCTCGCATCAATTGGACCTCAGGCAGCAGGTTCACAAGACGACTCTACGCAGCTTTGATGAATGCCGACCCTAAGCAGCTCGAGCTGGAGTACAACACACAAATGAAGTTCAAAGATTGGAGAGGGAGGCCTTTTCTCGTGGTTATTTGGCTCGAGAGGAGGTTCGAAGCTGAAGCTGCTAGCTCAAAATTGGAATTGCAAGTAGAAATTAGGGGAAAAAGAGGCCACGTGAGTTGCACATGATGCTAGGGGCATTTCTAATTTTTTTATATTTAAGGGTAATTTTGTCAATTGATCTAGCTTTTTTGCCATTCCGCTACTACTTGCCAAACACTTTTTTATCCATTCCGCTAATAAATTCAGTTTCAACTTCTCCAAAAAATCCAGCTACCAGCTCCAGCTTCAGCTAGATTCCAGCTACCAGCTGCTAGCTTCAGCTCGGTGTTCCAAACGGAGCCTTAACTTAGAGAAAATACAAATTTCATACATTTTATTTTCCGTCAAAAAAAAAAAACCACAAACTTAATTTTTTTTACACGTGAATCGAACAACCCCTCTTACTGAAAATACCCAAAAACTTAATTTTTTTAGACGTGTATCCAAGGGCCCCTCTTATTGAAAATTCTAAGATGGAATTAGCATTAGCATTTTTTAAGCTAATTATGTACTTGAGTTTCCCCACACCAACATTCAGAAACTTGAATATGAACATGCCAGCCAAAAAGATAAGAGTTGCGTGAGTTATTCATTTTATGCATTTTACTCTTGCGTGAGTTCATGAGTAAAAATTAAGTTTGTGGGTGTTTTTTTATTTTCTTTTTTTATTTAATGAAAAATGACAGAAAATGGATGAAATTAGCATTTTTACTAAGTTTAGTGTATGAGAAGAAACTTATCAAAACTACGAGAGTACTAAAAGAAATAAGAATTTTTTATGGACACTAAAAGAAAAAGTCGAAACCTCATAGTACAAAAAGAAAATCCCTTTTTTAAAAAAGAACCGGTATAATTCAATAATAAGTTTTTGTTGTGGAATTTGGGAGAAAAGCTTATGAACTCAGATCTAATTGTTGCTTGCTTGTATTACTTTGATATGTACATGCTATTTATAGGGGCAAGATTTTGGTTTGATCTTACCGTATATGTACTGCTCGTCCTCGAGTAAGCTCAAAATAAATCTAACAATCAATCCTATCAGGGTTTACAGCATAGTACAAGGGAAGACAAAAAATCACTCACCTCACCAACCCGAACCCAAAATAGAATAATAGTGAGCAACAACATGATAGCTCAAGCACACACCTCACATATATATACATAGTCAATAAGCTCTCAAGCTCTAAAAAGTGTAGAGCGTCCTAGGATCTACCCGACATCTAAAATGTAATCCCCAAACCCCAAAGTAGAATGAAATCCTAAACACTCCAATTTTTCCACTCAATTCTACTTAGGCACCCTTTCGGGTTTTCACCTAATCACTCATTTCATTTTTCTCAAAGGTATGCTCACATATCTCACAATCACTCTTGAACCTCTTATTACCCCAGCCTAATGCTGGTCCGGGTTACCTTCTTATTACCTGAGCCGCCCTTTCGAGTTTTCGACTCATCCAAGGATTTTATATGCCTTTTTTCGATTTTTTAAGGCTTTTCCTTTTTTTTTTTTGTTCCAAAATTTTCTCTATACAAAACATGGAACAAAAATCCCATAAAAATAACAAAAAATAAACTGAAATGCAACTATCTACGATAGGCGTAACGAGTACTTCCTCCCCCATACGAAAGAAGAGATGAGGAAAGGAAGAACTCTTCAAAGGCGTGGATGTGCAGCTCGGAAATCTTCAAATGGTCCTTCCTGCAAACAAACCGCGGGCGCGGTGGCCAGGCCGCGGGTGCGGTTTCAGCTCGCGGAGACAAGGTTGATTCTGGGCATATACCGCATACGCGGTTGAAGCGACAACAACGGACACGATCATCAACAATGAACACGAACTCACGAACGAACTCTGAATCTCGCCTTAAGCATTAATGTAGTACGAGCCTTGAAAACGAAGATTCCCCCATACTTGAGGATGACCACGGGCGGACATAAAAATCTCCGAAAAGGATGGAGAGAATAAATAGAAGAAGATGGAAAAGATAGAAGGATGGAAAATAGAAGGTAGAATCTCTCTCTTTTTTTTTTTTGATTTTCAGAATTTTTTTTTTGAAGAGCAAACATGGGTCTAGTACCTGTTCATCGGGATGGGTTCCGGGCTTAACCGCAAGCGAGGTTTCACACCAGAATCGTCCTTTCGGACCTAGTAACTGCACGTTAGCTCACAAACCAAAAACAAACTAAGCTAATGAAAAGAAGACAAAGGTGGAAGAGAATCTATCTAACCTTTGGTTGCCTCCCAAGCAGCGCCTTTGTTTAACGTCGATGGCTCGGCGTCCCTTACAGTTCAAAAGGGGTCCTCATCTAAATGAAACTAGACCTCCTTGCCATCATGTGCCATTGACAACAAACCTTTGGCAACATCTATCACTGCGCACGCCGTCTTCATAAACGGACGACCCAACAGTAAAACAGGGTCGTATCTCCCTTTACCTATCTCCAGCACATAGAAATCTGTTGGGAAAATCAAACCGTCCACCTGCACTAAAACATCTTCCACTAATCCTTTCGGATGCACATTAGAGTGATCAGCCAATTCAATAATAATATTTGTATCCTGTAATGGCCCTAAACCTAACCTCTCATACATGCTTAGTGGCATTACATTTATAAACGCACCCAAGTCAAGCATTGCACGCTCAACTTTTGTCTCACCAATGCTTACGGGAACAGTAAACCTCCCGGGATCTCCACACTTCTTAGGCAATTGCCTTTGAAGCATGGAAGGAACATTCTCCACATTTTCAACAAGAGCGACTTTCTTAACCTTCCCCTTCTCTTATTGTTTCCTCTTAATAGTACATAGATCTTTAAGAAACTTAGCAAACCGAGGAACACTCTTATCTCAATTCAGAAGAGGAACATTTACCTGGCAATTGACGAAAGTTTCAAAGATCTCCTTGTCATTCACCGGCTTCCTAGTGTCTTTCAATGCCTCGGGGAATGGAGGAACGGCCTTTTGCGACCCCATGGAAGGAAACGAAGGACGAACGTAATCGTCCGTATCAATAGGAGAGGGGAACCGTGGGCGCGGGCGTCACAACGGTCACGGTTAGTTTCCGCGCTCGTGGTTTTTGGCCGATGTTTAGCTTCAACTTCGTCTTCTGCATTGCGGTCGGGACTGTCTACTTGCGAGCGCGGCTGGTTTCCGCAGGCTGGAACGTCGATATTCAGCTTCTTTCCGCTTCTCAATGTGATAGCGCTCACATTCTCTCTCGGGTTAATAGTCTGAGATGGAAGTTTTCCCGAGTCTCTTCCTTCTAAGCGACCAAGCATGGTTGCAATCTGACTCAATTGATTTTCAAGATTTTTCACTACAGCCTTGGTTTCTTGATTCTCCTTCATGAGTTGATTGATAATGGTTGGATTTTCATGAGGAACTTGGGGCCTTGGCACATAATTAAGCCTTGGAACATAGTTGGGTTGCCCTCCTTGTTATGAAAAAGGTTGTTGATTCCATCTAAGGTTAGGATGGGTCGCCCACCCCGGATTGTATGTGTTCGAGTATGGGTCATTCCGTGTCCTTGATGGATCATAGTTCCCAATAGCATTGACATCAACTGCTGACTCTTGCATAATAGGACATGCATCAGTAGGATGGCTCGTGTCACCACAGATTCCACAAGCCCTTGAACTTGAAGCTGTATTACCCACCGAAAGTTGCTTCATCATAGCCTTGAGCTCCCTTACTTCAGCATTAAGGGACTCATTCACAGCATTCACGAACCTACTGTTGGACCTCCTTCTCTGGTTCCTGTCTTGTTCAGCTAGAGTCTCCAACTTTGCAAAAGTTTGTCTCGGAGAGAGATTCTCATAAGAGCCTCCACAAGACGCATTCATCAAGCGCTTATCAGCATCACAAAGCCCTTCAATAATATAGCAAATCAGATCTTTCTCGGAATAGCCATGATAGGGACAGCTGGCTATGAGCCTCTTGTAGCGCTCATAGTATTCATACAGATTCTCATCATCAGCTTGCTCCAAACTGCTCAGCTGTTTCTTGATTGATGTTTGCTTGGCAGCAGGGAAGTATTTTTCCAGAAAAGCACCCTTCATCTGAGCCCACGTAGTAATTGTCTCAGGTGCTAGGTATAGGAGCCATTCCTTAGCCGAGTCAGCTAAAGAAAATTGGAAAGACCTCAACATAAGTTGATCTTCAGTCACATCAGTCGGCTTCATTCCCAAACAGACATAATGGAACTCTGTAAGGTGTTTGTTCGGATCCTCACCACTCAATCCATGGAACTTAGGCAAGTAATGGAGAAGACCAGACTATAGCTCAAACTTCACACCGTCCCCTAGTGCGGGAAATTGAAGACCAAGCTGTTGTTGCTGTAGATTAGGCGCAGTAAGTTGCCTAATAATTGGCTCTGCCATTGGTACTGGTTGTTCTTCAACCTCTGAGTTAGAATGAAGAAGAAGAAGAAGCTACTTGATCAAACTCAACGCCTAGTACTGTAGCACGGACTTGACGTCTCAAATCTCTTAGAGTCCTGTCAATCTCTGGATCAATAGGAACAACAGAAGAATGATTAGTAGTGTAACACCTCCTTCCTACCCTGGAGGTATTACCGCCAGTAACCCCGATTAAGACTAAACCGAAGCTACCCAAGGCTTTAAACTGACTGAACAAACTAAAACAAACATTACAGCGGAATAAATACAATTGGTCTTATACAAACCTTAACCCAGAAAGAATAAATAACTAAATAGAACAACCTTCTATTTAAACAAAATCTTCATCAAGTCTTCCTTGATTTCTTACTTTTGAAACTCAGCTTCGCTTTGAAGTAGTTTAACCATGATCTTCACTCAAGTATAGCCATTGGAAACCTTTCTTCAACTTTTGGAGCTTCAAACATCTGAATCCGCCTCTTGAATCAACTTCCAAGAAGAACCTGATGTATCGAATACAACGATGGACAACAGCCGACCATATAAAAGAAAAGAAAATGGACGGATTAGTCTAATGAAAGACTAGCAAGCGGAGAATCTAACTTGGTTCTTATGGTTGTAACTAAACATATTGGCATCCAAATCCGAAAAGACTAGGATTTGATCCAACAGTTAGCAGTCTTATAGAGAATAAGAAGGAGACTTGCATAATCAAGAGAGAGAACACCACCGCTTGTGGTTTCTTTAAGAAGCATAAACAATTGTTGGGAACTCATATTAATCACATAACATCTTGAAAAGTCTCCGTCGACTAATCAGATTGACTTAATCAAAGTTTGATTAAGAATCATTCATAACCGGGAGCAAGAATGGTTATCGAATAGACTAACCATGCGGGTACATTAATGTGCCAATCACACTTATCTTTATTATTTTCAGAACTTTTCACAAACATGTTGGTAACTTTTAAGCGGCTAAAACCGCAGAGAATCCACCTGTACATGGAGACGTCAAGATGAGAGGGATGAAATCCATGATCATTGACGAACACCTAGTACCAATTTGCACTTAGCTAGAGTGCATAAACACCTCTTCCAGCGTTGAGTGAGGTATGAGTCATGACCCGAATGTTGGGATATGATAGTAACGAGCTAAACCTCCCAACATAGACTGTGTTACAAAGAGGTCATCGGAGACTCGGCTCCTACCCCTGAAAAATTAACTTACTTCACAATAATGTCTCAGCATGAGACAACATATAAGGCCACACATAACGGACCTAAATCCAGTTCTAACGCGAAACTGAATAAACAACATGGTCATTATTTCTAACAAATATAACGACCTATCATATTTTATTAATCATACAAGTTGTTCCCAATGCAAATATTAAATGAGATCCAATTCCTCATTTAATAACAATAACGCAAGAGAGAATCGTCCACTTGCCTTATAAGGCGTGCTCGACGTCCTTAGCAATTCCAACAGTAATCTGTATCATCCCTCTGACAAATATAACCAAAGGATTTCTCAGAAACGAGCTCACAAAAACACTTCTTAGTTGTATTCTCAACTCCTACAACTTTCTAATCGATAAACGATTTAATTTCCGAATATCGATATATAATAAATCCTTAGTTATCATGCTTCAAGGAGCCATCTTGGCGGAATTATAACTAATTATCCGCTTCACTTTTGAAACAATTTTCTAAATAAAAATTGTTCATCAACAACAGTTCTTAAAGATTACCAAATCTCGGATTAAACGGATTAACAACGAATCCTGAGTAATTATTCGAAGTCATTTACCTGCCAATCGGTAACCAAAACTTGTCTTCGCTATAACGGAAGATCCGGACGTCCGTTTCATGAGCGGTTTAAACCTGTAGGACCGTATCAACGTCAAGATTATAAAAACCATAAATTTAATTAGCAAAGCGGCACCGAAAAGCCCTTATGGTGGCTCCGTAATCAATCCGCTAATTAATTTCGATCGTATATACCTTCACTCGAGCCCATGGCTCGTTTGGCTCGATCATGGCTCGATCCCCGAGCCCGAGGGTGGCTGGGCGTTGCCCGACAGCGGCCCTCGTGGTGGGTGGTGGTCGGAATAGCTAGCGATCGCCGGCGACGTCGCTTGGCGAGGCTAGAAGAGAAGACCGGCGGTGAAGACGTCCCTCTCCCCGAGCACGTCGTTCCGTCCTTGATTCCTCTCCTCCATGAACATGGCAGCAGCAGCAGCAGCCCAAGATGAAGAAGAAGATAGGTAGAAGGTGAAGAAGAAGATGGAGGAGCTATGGTGGACGGATGGGGCAGAGAAGGCGGTCGGCGGTGAAGAAGCTTTCTCCCGAGACCGTTGTCCATCTAATTCTTTTTCGTTCAACTTTGACGAGGCAGAAGAAGATATGTCTTGAGAAAGCACGAGCCCCCTCTCTATCTCTTTAGTTCCTTACATACTAAGGCAAAGAGGATAAAGATAATAATTTCCCGTCTCGAAACGGGACTCGCGTTAAAGCGGTAAAATTTTGTACCTCGGGTGGAAAAACTTACTAAACGAAAAACGTCCAGTAAATTATGTAGACCAATAAAATCAATTTTCCATGATTTTATCTTACTACCTTCAATTTTTAAGGCTTCCATTTCGTATTTTAAATCCCTTCCGGTACATAATTAAAAAGACGGCTTATTCAATAAATATTCTTTTTCCACTGAAAAATCCTAGAATTCACACCGATCCATAAAATCATTTCTTTGTGATTTTAGGATATCACCAACAATTTTCTAGGATTTAATCTTCAACAAAATTATTGGATTAAGCGTTAAAACGGACCAAAAAGGTTAAAAGGATATCCGAGAAAAATTCAAAAATATCCTCAAAAACCACAGTTATTACATTAGTACCCCCTTAAAAATGGTTTCGTCCTTGAAACCAAGGAGAACTCAGATCACAAGGAAGGATAGCACAAACATACACACACAACCACTACAAACCTATACAGAAGTTTGTAGTACCCCCTTAAAAAAACATAATGTTACTTCTGCACCAAGCACAATCAACCATTGCTTAGTTACCAAACTTCTTCTTTACAACGTTCATTAACTTTGGAAAATGACCCTACATTTCCCGTCTAGTTTCTCCAGTCTTTTCTTTACCTCCATTTATAGGCCAAGGTAACCAAACTGGCATTTTCTCTTATCTACGAATAGAATGCACTAAAGGTGGCAATCTCAACCGATAAATAAACTTACTAGTTCTTTTCAGTATTTCAACAGATTCAACATAGCGAGCATTTACGTTGCCTCGCATTCCTCAGCGGAATATGCCTTTCAAGGCGAATATTAGAACAAAAATGTTGTTCTTTACAATGAACTTAACATGCTCTCGTTTCAGCACCACACACAACTGTTGTCGCTTTTGAGCAGTTAGCACCTTTAATCGTGTTAGTGCGATATCATCTGTTGTTCTCTTGGCCAAATCTGGCCCATGAAGAACCTTGTCACCATTGTCATTCCAACAAATTGACAACCAACACTTCCAACCTTACCAAGCCTCAAAAAGAGTCATTTTCTTTATCGTGAACTCAAAATTCTTGTATGTGATATCACTCAAACTCAAGCTGCCATTCCAACTCGTGTGGAATCCAGAATACATGTCCTCGGGAGTTTGAATTTGTTTCTTTGCATTGTTCATCACTTCGTTGAAGGAAGCTTGCGCTAAAATTCAATTCACTCCACGAAGCTTGATGTTACTTCTTTCAAAACTTTGACATGAACCAACTATCTCAATCAGAGATAAAAGTCTTTGGAGTTTTATGAAGATCAAAACTTCATGCATGAACACCTCAGCTAACTTATGTACTCTTTAAGTCATCTTAAATGCATTAAAAAGAACACTCTAGGTGAGTTTCTTAACAACCTCCATATTGCATCCTTCTTTCATTAAGTCTTGAACGACTAATGACAAGAATCCATTGTAACATCTTCCCACTTCCATTCTGAAACAAGAAGAGACTATAACATTCTATCTGGTCTTCTATGCTCAATCAGGAATTCCAGACAACCCAAGCATATCAAAACGAATTTGGTGACATTTTGCTTCATGTCAATCCATCAAAAGTTTTATCTTAAAAACCTTATACATTTACTTGTTCCAGGATGAACCAATTAAGCAAATAACTATGCTTCCTTTGCAATAAGCTTTCAAAGCTCATCAACAACAGATACTCATGAACAGTTTTGAAACCAAGCAATCCATAATCTTGAATAACAAATCCCGAGTCTTACCTTCTTGATCTTCTCCATTGATCTTAAACAATAATACTTTCCCATACTACTTTTCCTTGATCTGATCATCAGATTCTGAATAAAATCTTAGGGTATTTACACAAGCTTGTTGTCATCCAAACTAAACCTTTAATCCTTCTCAAATTAGTTTCTTTACAAGGATTACTTAAAATCCTTACTCAATTTCCTTTCTTGGGATAAAATCTCGGTATTACTTTAACCAAAAATATGAGATTTATCCAACACATGACAAGACAATAACCTATCTTGTCAATCCTTTACATCCTTTTCTCAACCAAAACTCAGCTTGGGCATACTGACATCCAAAAGTAGTTATTTCTCTCAACTACTTCAAACTACACTCTTACGCATTACTATACCAACATATTGGACAATAATACCTTTAGTCCAATAATTTCCAACAAAATTGTCTCCATTGACAATTTTCAGTCTTTTTCATCAAAGAACTGTTTAGACTTCATTTAACATTCTGACTTGTTGAGTAACCTAACTCGTAGGATTAAAAACATATCCTCACGTGTCCACTCTCTATATCCAACAACTTATCATGCTGAGATTGAATATCAATACTAATTCACATATCCAGACTCCAGACCCATTGGAGTTCTGCTTAAAGTCCTCACTTGAGTATCTTATCTCAGAGAGATTTAAGTTTTCAAGACACTATGAAAACAAATAACAACTAATGGAGAAATTACTAGTACATCCTTTATTCCAAAGAAAGGATTACTACAATATCATTCCTTAGAAAGGGTTCCATTCCAGGAATCCATATCAACTTACTTTCAAGGAAAATTCCGCTTAAAAGATAATGACTTCCTTAGGTCATGAAGTCAAACAAGAAGAACTATTAGCAAACTGCTTAGATGATTCCACTAGTCGTTGACTGAAAACAATCCCAAACTTTTAGAGAAGTATGGAATTACTCCAGACTCTTCAAAGATCATCCAAGACTTGTAAAGAATCTTACCAAATTTCTTTACTTATAATCGAACTGTTTTGGGAAGTTTGACCATACTCTTTAAATGGTATAGGGTACCAAGGATATACTAACTCAAAAGAGTTTTACAAGATCCTAGATATAACAATTGCTATAATGCAAAAGAAAGCTTGCATCTTTTCATCTCAACCAACTACACCTGCAAAACTCATATAATTGCAAAGCTTATATGATTGCCAAATCATACTAGAAACTATTCTTTAAAACCCAAGGAATTATGTGATCTTATTCCAACATGTGATCAGGATGGGGAGATAAAATAAACATAATCCTTTACTGCATTCTCATAGGAATAAGACATGTAATCTTGCCTTACCATGTGATCAAGATGGAAGACAAGTCACATTCTTACTCACCACCTTGAAAACCGTAGAAAAATTTATTCATGAATCCTTTATAACAAACTACCATTACTTTTAGAAATTCATACTTGAATCCTATAAAGTCCAAAGAATTTTCTCAAAAGAGAAAATCATGAAACGATCGCAAATATCCTTAAATCATAACAGCTTGACAGGAACTCGACATAGATTACTAACATACTTGCTCTAACTTTGAATACTGTGGAAACAAAGATTAGCTACTCTCTTGAAGAAATTTGGCGCGTCAAGCCAATGCACCAATTAAAATTACTGACCTTATCTTAATGATGCTACTAACGCTTTGCCCTAGTTCTGTGCTGACACTTGCACATTAGCTGACTTTACCAACTTGACAAATATTTTGAATCAAAACCGAGTCTCAAAGGAGCTAAGATACTCCAATTCACTTCTGAGCCCCACATTTTCCCTCGAATGTGACACTTCATTCCCTTCTCAAGGTAGAACTTGATGACATACCTTGACTTTTCTTAATTAGATATACTGCTAGACTTTTCTATAGTCCATAACATTGAGTAATCTCTGCCTGATTTAACTTGGTCCTAGCCCAACTTAACTTCACAGGTTCAATAAAAGAGTTGATCACTCCAATCCACTTACTTGCAAACCTTAGGAAAAATGTGGTTTCAACCACTTCTTATCCATGGAAGATTGTTCGAAGGTCGTTCTCAACTTGTATATCTACCTTGACATACTACTTTAAAGTTATGCAAATATGATCCATTGACAGAATTCAATACTTGAGTTCATCCATTCACAAGACAACGAACCTTCTGCAAGTGAATCTTCATATAAATTCTGATATCCAAAAGTAAACTATCAAACTCTTCTAATGAGTTTAAGGATTTTCAATCCTCTTATAACTTAATCTTCTCGATATAAAAAAAATGAACTTTCAAACTATGCATCTAGTTCAAAAGATTCAATCCTTATATCTCTTTACATATAAGGAAATTCCTTTAATTTCCAATCTCTTTTAGCAGAAGAATGCACATGACCAAACAAGGTATTCTTAAACCTTTCTCAACTCAACATTGGTGAACCAACTAAACTTCTCCATCATTCCCTTGTCTTCTTGCTTAACCATAAGGAGAAGACATGTACCTTTTCATTAACTTAACATCAAACCACATTGCAAAGGAAGAGCTTATGGTTAGGAAACTTGCCGACAGCTTAACAGTCTCACCAGTTCCACCTTAGGCTTTGGATTCGACTGATATAAAATCTTCAAAATCTTAACACAACTGAAATTATCCTTTCAGCGATAAGGTCTAAGCCTTATTGACCACAATATTGAATGATTGATATTTTTCTCCCAACTGATTAAAATATCAAAGACGAACATGCCCAAAATCATTCCTTGAATGATCTTCTCAAAACTAAACTTTATCATTTCCATCCTTGAAGAAACATAAGCCAATACCAATGGCAATTTAGAAAATCTTATTGTTGATTCCATTATTGGTCAATTATAGACCTCAAGTCTCTTCTCATTATCCCAAGCTAGGTATCATACAACGAAATTCCCATAACGTTGTCACATAGGTTAATCATCAGGATATCAACAACTCAATGTCATCAATTAACACTTGCACTAGTAGTAAATTCAACATAAACACATCATCGATGAACTTCTTCTTGTTCAATCCTTTTTGACCAATCAACCTTATTCACAACAACCTTGATGATTAACCAATTGTTCACAACTTAAACTGAACCAACATTCTTCCTTTCTTTCTTACTATAATCATAAGAAATTCCTATTCCATTTAGAATTCTCAATCCTCTTAACTCAAAGGATAACAACATATATGAAAATTCGAGTTTGAATACTATCAGATTTAAAATTGAACTGCATCTTCCAATAGTTTAACAATTCAATCGATCAAACACTTGAGCACTTCAAAGCTCTTTAACTTTCCACTGGGCAAAGAAAAGTACAGAATATCCATGATTCTATACTATAGAGTCACAAACATAGTTGTTGAAGAAAGTTTCCAAAGGCAATCCTTTTCTATTCAGGATTCTGTTACATCACTTCATGATCCATACTAATCTTTTTAGAATCACTCAAGACTCATAAGATTTTCCAAATCTCAACATTGAGAAGTAGAGGTTCCAATTCCAAACTTCTATTGATAATCGAATTTCAACCAAATTCAGAAATTCCTAAGAAATATTCTCGGGAAAACTCTTACTCTTATGACTTCAAGACAACACTTGAACTTTCACATATCAAGAAAAGAAATTAACAATTTCTTTCACATAACTTTGAATCATGAACTTTCTAACAAAAATTCTTAACTTGAAATCTCCCATCATACAATCTTAAAATAGGAAACCTTCAAACTTGAAAGCCTTTATGAAGTGCAATACTTAACTTCAAAATCTCACAAGAAGTTTCCTAATATGGAAGATACGACGAGGGTACACCCAATTCAGACTCTCAAGAGAGAATAGGAATTCATTGAGAACTTGGTCTAGAACCGGTTCAACTTCAGGAATCTTCACCTAATCTTACTCTGGATCCTTCTCGGAATCCATTCCCATCTCTAGGAAATCAAATGTCCACCACAAGACCTTCAAAGAAGTCATTACAAACTTATTACCTCATATTCTCCAATTCCCTTTTCTCTTTCTATCTCTTCACGAGTCTGAACTCCAATCTTAACCACTTCCTATAAATGGTTCTATGACAACACCAATATAGAATTCTCCATAATTCTATATGGAAGATGAAAGTCTTAAGCAAGACTTAGGAACTTTTAGCTCTGATACCACTTCTGTAACACCCCCTTCCTACCCTGGAGGTATTACCGCCAGTAACCCCGATTAAGACTAAACCGAAGCTACCCAAGGCTTTAAACTGACTGAACAAACTAAAACAAACATTACAGCGGAATAAATACAATTGGTCTTATACAAACCTTAACCCAGAAAGAATAAATAACTAAATAGAACAACCTTCTATTTAAACAAAATCTTCATCAAGTCTTCCTTGATTTCTTACTTTTGAAACTCAGCTTCGCTTTGAAGTAGTTTAACCATGATCTTCACTCAAGTATAGCCATTGGAAACCTTTCTTCAACTTCTGGAGCTTCAAACATCTGAATCCGCCTCTTGAATCAACTTCCAAGAAGAACCTGATGTATCGAATACAACGATGGACAACAGCCGACCATATGAAAGAAAAGAAAATGGACGGGTTAGTCTAATGAAAGACTAGCAAGCGGAGAATCTAACTTGGTTCTTATGGTTGTAACTAAACATATTGGCATCCAAATCCGAAAAGACTCGGATTTGATCCAACAGCTAGCAGTCTTATAGAGAATAAGAAGGAGACTTGCATAATCAAGAGAGAGAACACCACCGCTTGTGGTTTCTTTAAGAAGCATAAACAATTGTTGGGAACTCATATTAATCACATAACATCTTGAAAAGTTTCTGTCGACTAATCAGATTGACTTAATCAAAGTTTGATTAAGAATCATTCATAACCGGGAGCAAGAATGGTTATCGAATAGACTAACCATTCGGGTACATTAATGTGCCAAACGCACTTATCTTTATTATTTTCAGAACTTTTCACAAACATGTTGGTAAGTTTTAAGCGGCTAAAACCGCAGAGAATCCACCTGTACATGGAGACGTCAAGATGAGAGGGATGAAATCCATGATCATTGACGAACACCTAGTACCAATTTGCACTTAGCTAGAGTGCATAAACACCTCTTCCAGCGTTGAGTGAGGTATGAGTCATGACCCGAATGTTGGGATATGATAGTAACGAGCTAAACCTCCCAACATAGACTGTGTTACAAAGAGGTCATCGGAGACTCGGCTCCTACCCCTGAAAAATTAACTTACTTCACAATAATGTCTCAGCATGAGACAACATATAAGGCCACACATAACGGACCTAAATCCAGTTCTAACGCGAAACTGAATAAACAACATGGTCATTATTTCTAACAAATATAACGACCTATCATATTTTATTAATCATACAAGTTGTTCCCAATGCAAATATTAAATGAGATCCAATTCCTCATTTAATAACAATAACGCAAGAGAGAATCGTCCACTTGCCTTATAAGGCGTGCTCGACGTCCTTAGCAATTCCAACAGTAATCTGTATCATCCCTCTGACAAATATAACCAAAGGATTTCTCAGAAACGAGCTCACAAAAACACTTCTTAGTTGTATTCTCAACTCCTACAACTTTCTAATCGATAAACGATTTAATTTCCGAATATCGATATATAATAAATCCTTAGTTATCATGCTTCAAGGAGCCATCTTGGCGGAATTATAACTAATTATCCGCTTCACTTTTGAAACAATTTTCTAAATAAAAATTTTTCATCAACAACAGTTCTTAAAGATTACCAAATCTCGGATTAAACGGATTAACAACGAATCCTGAGTAATTATCCGAAGTCCTTTACCTGCCAATCGGTAACCAAAACTTGTCTTCGCTATAACGGAAGATCCGGACGTCCGTTTCACGAGCGGTTTGAACCTGTAGGACCGTATCAACGTCAAGATTATAAAAACCATAAATTTAATTAGCAAAGCGGCACCGAAAAGCCCTTACGGTGGCTCCGTAATCAATCCGCTAATTAATTTCGATCGTATATACCTTCACTCGAGCCCATGGCTCGTTTGGCTCGATCATGGCTCGATCCCCGAGCCCGAGGGTGGCTGAGCGTTTCCCGACAGCGGCCCTCGTGGTGGGTGGTGGTCGGAATAGCTAGCGATCGCCGGCGACGTCGCTTGGCGAGGCTAGAAGAGAAGACCGGCGGTGAAGACGTCCCTCTTCCCGAGCATGTCGTTCCGTCCTTGATTCCTCTCCTTCCATGAACATGGCAGCAGTAGCAACAGCCCAAGATGAAGAAGAAGATAGGTAGAAGGTGAAGAAGAAGATGGAGGAGCTATGGTGGACGGATGGGGCAGAGAAGGCGGCCGGCGGTGAAGAAGCTTTCTCCCGAGACCGTTGTCCGTCTAATTCTTTCTCGTTCAACTTTGACGAGGCAGAAGAAGATATGTCTTGAGAAAGCACGAGCCCCCTCTCTATCTCTTTAGTTCCTTACATACTAAGGCAAAGAGGATAAAGATAAGAATTTCCCATCTCGAAACGGGACTCGCGTTAAAGCGGTAAAATTTTGTACCTCGGGTGGAAAAACTTACTAAACGAAAAACGTCCCGTAAATTATGTAGACCAATAAAATCAATTTTTCATGATTTTATCTTGCTACCTTCAATTTTTAAGGCTTCCATTTCGTATTTTAAATCCCTTCCGGTACATAATTAAAAAGACGGCTTATCCAATAAATATTCTTTTTCCACTGAAAAATCCTAGAATTCACACCGATCCATAAAATCATTTCTTTGTGATTTTAGGATATCACCAACAATTTTCTAGGATTTAATCTTCAACAAAATTATTGGATTAAGCGTTAAAACGGACCAAAAAGGTTAAAAGGATATCCGAGAAAAATTCAAAAATATCCTCAAAAACCGCAGTTATTACAAGTAGCACGGGTAAGAACCATAAGATAGGTTCTTACCAGGTCAGGATTTCCGGGACGAACCGCGAGCGTGGTTAAAGGCCGCGAGTGCGGTTGAGGGTTGCAGGTGCGGTTGAGGGCTGCGGGTGCGGTCTTGTCCAGAAACGCTGTATAAATAGAAAATAAAACTGATTTCCCGGCAACGACGCCAAAATTTGACCCGGCTAAAGTCGTTGTGCCGAGATCAAAAGTAAATTAACCCTATTCTACTAACTAGTATAGTAAGCAAGCAAGGGGTCAAACCCAAGAGAATCAGTGTTTCCAAACAATCAACAAAGACAGGGGGGTTTTTAGGTTTAAGCAAGCAGACAGATTCAAGTTCAAATCAATTAAAAGAAAGTAGAGTTCATTCAATCAATTCCACCTTTTCAATCCTTCGATCATTGATTCATCCACTTTTCTATATTACCTAGGTTAATTCCAATCCTGATTAGGGTTTCCGCTTGTCCACGGTCCAAGCGAAACTATGGTATGAACAAGGACGCTTAATTCAAATCATGCAATGCACTCAAGGATAATAGGAAATCGAATCATGCAATCAAACAACGAGTCTCATGCATAAAACAACAATCAAACACTCTTTCTCAATTCCAGTCCACGGTCTTGGAAAAGAGTTGTTTCAAGGATAAATAAGATTGCATAGACAACAATCAAACCTAATCCAAACAATAGATCTAAGTCAATCAAACAAGGTGATCAGGCTTATAAAATCAAACATAGATCATGGAATTAAAAACAAGAGTTTTGATATTAATTTAAGGATAGAAAAGTTACCAGAGTTTCACGAATTCAACAAAAGGCTTCCTTGATTGAACAAACTCCAAGGAAGATTAGTTCTCCATAAAAACTGAAATAAACTCTAGGTTAAAACTAAAAAGGAAGCTCTCCAGACCTTTTACAAAACAAGGTCTTATAAATACTAAAACATCCGAATAATAACTAAATATAAAAATATAATAAAACATAAGATAAAAGAAAACGATGGCAGTGCGGACTCCAGGCGACCGCGAGCGTGGTCCATGGCCGCGGGCGCGGCTCCGGCGTCTTCACATCCTCGCGGAAATGGACAACCCCGCTGTCTCGTTGATTTACTGCACTCAAGGGTCTTCTCTTTTGACTTCCTTGCAACCGCTGCGTAGCGGGTCTTCAGCTTAAACTTGGATTTCTGTCTTCAAACTCTTGCAATTCCTCAAATCGTGTCTTCGGTCTTCATATTATAATTATGCTCAAAACTAACCTAAACACACTCAAATCTTGCCTAAAATACAAAAGATGACCATCCTAAACTAGAGTGTATCATGTACAATTTGCTTGAAGGCCGTAAGGGCCGCCAAGCCGTATGGGCTAAAATCTACTAAGTACAAAACATGCATAATACAAAAATGGATGGATAATTCACCCTTAATTAATTATTTCTTAACACTCCCCCTTGAATATCCATCTTTTCATTTTGGGGTTACGTATATGCTGTCTCGTTAAAAACCTGGCTAGGAAAAACCCAGTGGGATAAAAACCATAGCATAGGGAAAAAAAGTACAACTTGTCTTATACGCTTTCATAGTATTGCCTCATTAAAAACCTTGTCAGGTAAAACCCAGTGGGAAAAAACCTGAACGAAGGAAAAAAGAGTGCAACGCGTATAATTCTCCCCCTGAAATCAACGTACTTCTCGAAACCTTCGCATTCCGATCTTGTACACAAGTTCTTAAAACTTCTTGGGTTGTAAGGATTTTGTGAACAAATCTGCAACATTTTCACTTGATCGGATTTGCTGGATTTCGATCTTGCCCTCCTTCTCTAGATCATGAGTTGAGAACAATTTTGGTGAAATGTGCTTCGTCCGATCTTCTTTGATGTAGCCCCCTTTGACTTGTGTAACACATGCAAAATTGTCTTCATATATCATGGTTGGATTACCTACAATTGATCTTATTTTGCATTCTTTTTGTATGTATCAAATCATTGATCTTAACCAGACACATTCTCTTCCTGCTTCATAAAGAGCAATTAATTCTGCATGGTTTGATGATGTAGCAGTAAGCGTTTGCTTTGTTGACTTCCATGAGATCTCTGTATCTTCATACGTGAATACATAACCATTTTGAGATTTTGCTTTGTGCGGATATGATAGATATCCTGCATCTGCATATCCAACAAGAGTAGCATTTGCATTTCTATGATTATATAACCCAAGGTCAAGAGTACCTCGTAGGTATCGAAACACATGTTTAATTCCATTCCAATGTCGTCTTGTTGGTGATGAGTTGTATCTTGATAACAAGCTTACAACAAAAGCAATATCCGGTCTTGTATTGTTTGTGAGATACATTAATGCACCAATTGCGCTTAGGTAGGGGACTTCAGGACCAAGAATCTCTTCATCATCTTTTCGAGGTCTTAATTGATCATCCTGTATACTAAGAGAACGAACTATCATGGGTGAACTCAATGGATGTTCTTTGTACATGTAGAACCTTTTCAAAATTTTCTCGGTGTAATTTGTTTGATGAATGAAAATTCCATCCTTCAAATATTCAATTTGTAAACCGAGATAAAATTTGGTTCTTCCAAGATCTTTCATTTCAAATTCTTTCATCAAGTATTTTGCAGCATTTTCAAGTTCATTGGATGTACCGATAATATTTAAATCATCAACATATACTGCAATAATAGCAAATCCAGTTTTGGATCGTTTGATGAAAACACATGGACAAACGGTATCATTTTGATATCCTTCTTTAAGAAGATATTCACTAAGCCGATTGTACCACATCCGTCCAAATTGTTTTAGACCATATAATGATTTTATAGAAAACATTTCCCGAGATTTTGCTTTGTATACCTCGGGTAGTTTTAATCCCTCAAGTACTTTCATGTAAATATCACTATCAAGTGATCCATATAAATATGCAGTTACGACATCCATAAGTCGCATTTGTAGTTCCTCTGAAACAGTTAGGCTAATTAAAAATCTTAATGTAGTTGCATCAACTACAAGGGAATATGTTTGCACATAATCTATCCCGGGTATCTGAGAAAAACCTTGAGCTACAAGCTTTGCCTTATATCTCACAATTTTATTTTTCTCATTACGCTTTCGTACAAATACCCATTTATAGCCTACTGGTTTCAAGCCCATTGGTGTGGGCTTTATTGGGCCAAAAACATTACGCTTTTCAAGCGATTTTAATTCAGTTTGCATAGCCTCTGTCCATTTTGGCCAATCGTGTCTAGCACGACACTCATCAATAGTTTGTGGTTCAATGTCATCGCCATCAACCACTATTTCGGTGGCAACAGAGTATGCGAACACCTCATCAAGGATAATGTCTTTCCTGTTCCACTATATTCCAAAATAGACATAATTCACTGCAATTTCGTAATTATCAATGCTTTTGTCATTATCCGAAACAGGTTCCATTTTGTTCTTGTCCGGAACATTCTCTGTTTTGTTCTTATCCGGAACAATTTTCATTTCTGACACATCCCCTAAATTTTCGGAGGTATTTTTGTCATGTTCTCCCCCTGAATAGGAAATCGGTGCGGCTTCATTTGGATTATTCAGCCGCCTATTCTTTTTTGGTTTTAGATCTTTTGATCCAGGCGGACGACCGCGTTTTCGGCGCGCTATACATTCCTTTTCAAGAATCTTATCTAGTTGTCCAACAAAAATTTCAATCCTTTCAGGGGTATTTACAGCTGACACATGTGACTTTGTCACTTTCTTTGTGTCTGTAAATGAGTCAGGTAATTGATTTGCTATACTCTGCAAATGTATAATTTTTTGTACTTCTTGTTCACACATTTTTGTACGTGAATCAAGATAAGATAACGATGAAGCATTCCAAGTAATTTCTTTATTCACTTTTCCACCAAGATTTGGAAATTTATTTTCATTAAAACGACAATCATCAAATCTTGCCGTAAATAGGTCACCGGTAGTTGGTTCAAGATAATTAATAATTAACCGAGATTCAAAACCAACATATATTCCCAATCTTCTTTGGGGACCATTTTTGTCGTTGTGGTGGAGCAATATGAACATAAAATGCACAACAAAATATCTTTAAATGTGATATATCTGGTTCTTTACCAGTCACTAATTGTAACAGGGAATACTTATGATATGTAGTAGGTCTTATTCGAACCAGAGTTGCGGCATGTAATATAGCATGTCCCCAAACTGATGTTGGCAGTTTAGACTTCATCAATAATGGTCTAGCTATTAATTGTAATCGTTTAATTAGAGATTCAACAAGACCATTTTGTGTGTGAACATGAGCCACCGGATGCTCAACTGTAATCCCAATTGACATACAATAGTCATTGAGTGTTTGGGAAGTAAATTCTCCTGCATTATCA
The DNA here is from genome assembly GCA_964016875.1 of Fallopia convolvulus. Taxonomy (NCBI): domain Eukaryota; kingdom Viridiplantae; phylum Streptophyta; class Magnoliopsida; order Caryophyllales; family Polygonaceae; genus Fallopia; species Fallopia convolvulus. The sequence continues at coordinate 51,671,022 of OZ024727.1, read as the reverse complement.
AGTCGGATTCTTTGATTGTATAATCCGGAAATTGAGCTCGTAAGGGAATGATTTGTGCTAGGAGTTTAGCAAAAGCTGTATTTCTTGTTGATAAGAGGCTCACATGTGACCATCTTGTCGATGCATGAATTAATACCATAAAGTATCGAAATGGTCCACATGATGGAACTATCGGTCCACAAACATCACCTTTTATTCGTTCTAAAAACGTTGGATTTTCAATCCTAACTTTATTCTTGGAAGGTCTGATGATTAGTTTACCAAGTGAACAACCACTACAGTTAAAATCACTTGTTTTAAGGACACTTTCTTTCTTTATTGAATACCCAGTTGAACTTTCAATGATTCTATGCATCAGTCCATTACCCGGATGATCCAAACGGTCATGCCATAATGTAAACATCTCTCATTTAATCTCTTATAAGATGTTACATTTGTCTATATTGGACTTATATGTGTGATAAAGTCCAGTAGAATGGGCTGACAGTTTTTCTAAAATTTTGCTTCTTGCCACATAATTGTTTTGTGATGCACAAATATTCTTTATTGTTTTCATTTATGGTTTCTATATGAAAACCATTCCGACGCACATCTTTAATGCTCAATAAGTTCCTCTGAGACTTACTTGAATATAATGCGTCATTTATGATCAGTTTTGTTCCTTTAGGGAGCAAAACACAAGCTCTACCAGAGCCTTCGATCAATTTTATCACACCAGAGATTGTTTTAACATTTGCTTCAAGCAAAGTTAACTGAGTAAAATATTCTTTATTCCTCAAGATGGTGTGCGTAGTAGCGCTGTCCACCAGACATTGATTCTTGCTACTTGATATATCTTTAATTGTTTCCATATCTTGAAGATAAAGAAAAACAGAATTAAAAACATAAACAACAGATTTATTTATGATACATAGATTATTTTACAAGGATGCTGATAAAGGAAAACACAATGTAATATTTTACATAATATTACATGGATCGAGATTTTAGTTTTCAGTGGTTGACATTTTCATTTATCCCAAATTCATCATCTATGATGAAATCAGAGAAGTCCAGGCTTGGTGTAGGTCGTCAACAAAATGAGTCTCCACGTTCTTCCCCTTATCCTTTTGAGAAGCTTGGTACAACTCAACCAAGTGTTTGGCTGTGCGACACACCTTTGCCCAATGACCTGACGTACCACATCTATAACATATTGATTTGGGCTTTTGGGGGGGTCCTGTAGGACCTTTCTGGACCATTTGCTTATTATTCTCCTTGGATGTGGATGCATCAGAAAAATTACGCTTCTGATAATCACCAAAACCTCTACCACGGCCACGTCCCCGACTATTGCTTCGACCACGACCTCGACCACGACCACGACCACGACCACGATTGCCATTGTGTCCACGGTTATCGTGATAAATAATATCATTTCCTTGAAAGGCATATGTGGCATTTGTTTCAGGGTACAGTGCAGTACTAGTTGGCCTCAGGTTGTGGTTTTTCATAAGTAGCTCATTGTTCTGCTCAGCTACAAGTAGTACTTGTATCAAATCTGAATATTGCTTAAAATTCCTCTCTCTGTATTGTTGTTGTAACAACACATTAGTAGCATGTATGGTTGAAAAAGTTTTATCCAGCATGTTCTCTTCAGAGATTTTTTGCCCGCTTAAAAGTAATTGAGAGGTTATACGGAACAAAGCAGAATTATAATCACTGACTGATTTAAAGTCTTGAAACCTTAAATTAGCAAATTCATAGCTTGCTTTAGGTAGCAAAACTTGTTGTTGGTGTCCATATCTTTGCTCTAGGCTTTCCCATAATTCTTTGGGATTTTCAACCAATAGATATTCAAATTTTAAGCTCTCATGTATATGATGGCGAAGAAAGATAATCGTCTTAGCCGTTTCTTGCGGGGAAATATTTTCATTATCTTTTATGGTCTCTTGTAGACCATTTGCTTGGAGGTGAGCCAGTGCGTCAACTCTCCATTCCAAATATCTTTGACACGATAAGTCGAGAACATCAAATTCCCGCTTTGCAATATTTGTCATTGATCAACTTCAAGAGATCTAGCCACTCAGTTGGTATTTTTTGTTTGAGAAATCTCTCGTACTGATAACGTGTTGTGGAATTTGGGAGAAAAGCTTATGACTCATATCTGATTGTTGCTTGCTTGTATTACTTTGATATGTACATGCTATTTATAGGGGCAAGATTTTGGTTTAATCTTACCGTATATGTACAATTTACTTGAAGGTCGTAAGGGCCGCCAAGCCGTATGGGCTAAAATCTGCTAAGTACAAAACATACATAATACAAAAATAAATAGATAATTCACTCTTAATTAATTATCTCTTAAAAATTTTCACAAACTTGGAATGGTTTTTTTTGGACAGATACTTGCAAGAACAGAGGAGCATAATCAGTCGGAAACTAAAAGCCGAGTGCAAAACGATATCAATTCATGGTTGATGAACATCCTCCCGGCTTTGGAGTTTGTGGCTCACATCACATCTCACATCCCCTATTTTTTACACTCAAAGCCCGGAGAAGTTGGAAGATGAAATCGTGATTTCCTAACTCAAGAACTCCATTCCCATGAATAAACCATCAATTGCTTCATCCCGGTCTGTTATCCCTCAGCTTTGTCCTCATTATAACAGCCCTCTTTCCCACCGTCTCCTCCTCCTCCAATTTCTCTCCTTTAAACCCAATTACCTCCGTGAGTTTGATTGCTTGTCCTTGTGTCCATCACTCTCCAACCCTAATTTCAGGCGGAAGAGGCGGCGGCGGAGTGATCTCTTGGTGGTCAGGGCGACCCGGAGAGAGTCTCCTTACGAGGTTTTGGGGGTTTCGCCTTCTGCTACTCCTGATGAAATCAAAAGGGCTTATCGGAAACTTGCTCTCAAGTTTCATCCTGATGTGAACAAAGAGGTTTGATTTGCTTCTTCTCTCGTTTTCCCCTAACAATTTGATTATTTTATTCACTTGCGAGGCAAACCAAGTTAATTTAGCTCTTTTTGGGATTAGTGAATGTTATTTTGTTCTTTTCTGGGAGTAGTTTTATGAAGTAAATGAAATCCTTATATCTGGTTGTTAGGTAACTGAATTGCTACTGTGAATGGCAATTGCTATTCTCAAATCAGAGCTTTATATTTCTGTCTTAATGGTTTTTCTAGCACATGAAGAAGATTAGCATCCTTGATTATGGAAAAAAAAGTATGTGACTTAGTGACTTGCAAATAGTCTGTTGAGCTCATTAAATGTTGAGGACAATCAAACTTGTCTTAAGCAAATTCGCTTCCAGAATGAGTCAGGCTAGTTCTAATTCGTACTTAGTTTTTGCTGAGTGAATCTCCTTACCTTATATGTGGTTAGTTTTTGAAACACTTCCAACAGCTCTGCTTGAGTGTCAGTGATTGAACCATTGTTGCTTTCTCTGATCCAAACACAGTAACGCTGTTAAAATATTGTATTGACATTCAAGGCGAAGAATATTAGGCTTCCATTCTGTTACCCTGAAGGGTAATATGCAGTCTATGAGAACAGTTTGTCCAGTTAAAGTAGGAAAGTGATTCCATTTCCTAGCTAGCCATACTTGCAAGGTTCGGTTCATTAAAGGATATCTGATGGTCTTCGAATTGATGGAATTGTGGTGCACAACTGCACATGATGGTTATTGTTGGAATGCTGTTGAACTGTTTGAACAAATAAGGGGATAAACATGATCGAAACAAATTTATTTGTCTTTTCAGCTTATAGTGATTTTGACTTGGAATAAAAGGACTAAAGTTATTGATCTTGGTACTCAGCTTGAGTCCCTCGGATATTTTCTGTTAGACACAATTTTTCTTCTTCTTCCATTGGCCTTTATGCTAAAAGTTCACTTCATTCCTGCCATTGTTTTAAGAGGGAATAAATGGAAAACTTATGTTTTAAGTAGTTTGAATTGTTAATCTCCTTTCCTGATTTACAGGCAAATGCTCAAGAGAAATTTTTGAGAATAAAACATGCATATAATACTCTGATGAGCTTTGAGTCTCGGAGGAGATATGATAATGGTAGCCGCACATCGGCTGGCTCTTCCTATTCAACAGCTGGAAGAAATCAGTCCAACCAAGAGGAAGAAGACTTCTATGGATTTGGTATGACTTCCCTGCTATGAATATTAATTGAATAAATCTTTCTTTCCGACTTTATGCAGTTCATGGAGAGGATTTTGCTTATATATAGGGTGGTGGTCTTCCGCTATACTTGCAATGGTCTTTAATAAGTTTCACATAAGATGTGCCAGCATAAATAATCCTTTTCATTTGAAGCCGTATAAAATATGTTTCGAACTCCATGTAGATTTGAGATTCTGAATGCTTCTTCAGGAAAAAAAAAGCAGACAGATTTGAATTCCTTTATGGCCTTTTCAATGTGGCTGTAAAATGATGGTTTCTTTCATATTTCTTAAAAAATGGGAGGAACAAAATACACAACTAGTTCTGTTGTGTGCAGATATATAACTCTAAGTTAATTTATTGTTAACAACTTGATGCTGCAGGTGAATTTGTGAGGGATGTTCGAATTACAATAGGTAGAGATTGTCTTCTCTAACACCATTGGAAGGGCTTGATTTTGTGATTTCTAGAAAAATGTCAGTTTTTACATGCTGCCTCTTCTTTCTGCAAATTCCTAAGCAACTTCAATATTGTGCTTTTGTTGCAGGAGACTTTTTCAGAGATCTTCAGGTTGAATTTCGTAACTGGGAAGAAAGCGCTTCTTCACAAGGAAAACCCAAGAGCTTGTGGGAAGAATTAGCGGTACTGGATTAGTTTCAACATTTCAGAGCTCAAGAAATGCTTCTGAAATAGAGAATTATTATAATGTGATTATGTAGTCTAATTGTTTGCTGTGATACAGGAAATTGGGGAAGATTTTGTGGAGTTCTTGGAGAAGGAACTAAACATAACAGACCAAGAACAAACCAATGACAAAGGCACAGAAGATTCTTTTAAAGCACAGACAAAAGAAACTCAAGCATACAAGGGAAGCGGCATTGAAGAGAGCATTGATGAGATTGAAGCCACACTCGCGAAATTGAAGAAGGAATTGGGTCTGTAAAACTGAGATTAAGGCCTTTTCAGGTGATGGTTTTACCAATTATTAGTCTGTAAAACAATTATTCTGTCAAATGGTTTAATCAATTAGTAATTTTGGTGCTGCAAATTATCTCTTGATTACACCCAATTATCAGTCTGTAAAACAATTATTCTGTCAATTATACTATCTAGTGCAAGTCTATATGCAATTCAATGAACAAAAGTATACTTTTTGTACTTCGAATGTAAAAAGATAGATAGAGCATTTGAGTTTATGTTCCAGTATCATGTATGTATACAGGAAAGTTAAATTGGTAAAATCTTGTTGCAGATAACTTTTCAAATTTAGTACTTTCTAAAAAGTGAATGACAGTAATCTTCTTAAAGGTCATGCGGTGTACAGGAACAAAATAGAAAGCCGTTATTTATGAAAATCTAGACACATGCCTGAAGTTAAGGAGCCTAATTAAACCAGTCCTAATAATTGGTCATTAAGCTTATTAACACGCACCGGCCAGATGTATGTTGCCAGTTGCCACGTGTCACAATGGAGCCCACTAGTTTCTTAAACCAACAAATAAACACACTGGCAATTGCTCAATATCTCGTTACAAAATTCCCACAAAAAAAACACCAAAAGAAGAAAAAAAAATTCCCCTGTTCATCTGCAATCTTCCTCTTCTACCAGATTTGAAAAAATAAGACAAAAAGAATAAAATAAAAGAGGAAGAAACCGCAAAAGCAAACAAAATCTTCAAGAAAATAGCAATTTTGGGCTCTTCATGCCATTATGTCAATGAAACAAACATTGTTCAATTATAACAAAAAGCCTAAAACTCCAAAATCACCAACCTCCCCAACGGTGGCAGATCTCTTTCAAGGTACTATCTCTATACATTGCTATTTTATAGGAAATCATTTCCATTCTCTTCATGTATTGTTTAATTTTGTAGCTGAGAGACCATCAAACTACTTCAGTGACAACTTGTCACCAACGCTAGAGAAGGAGCCTCAACAAGAGGAAGAGCGTTTCGGTTTCCAACCGATCAAGAAATTCTCCGTGCTTGCAAAAGTAAAGGAGAAGGCAAGGAAATGGAAAACAAACCTTGGTAGGAAGAAGCAAGGTCAAGATGGTGATCCCGCTCCTTCTTGGGGCGCCTTTGAAGACTATGAAAAGGATGAGTATCATCGTCGACCAAGTAAACGTACGAATTCGCTTCATTCTTATCAATACATGCATTAGCTTAAACTAAATTACATTTGTTAGGTTTTTGACTCTGTCATGCTCCACTAGACCAACCTCTTACTGGGTCATACCTACCTGCATTGCGTGTGCAATGCAGGTATAATGTAATGAAGGAAATGGAGTACTTAAATGACCTCTATTTATTGTGTTGTTTGATAGTGTTCACATTGAGGCGTTCATCGAAAAGCTACAGGGAGGGGCCGAGGGAACGCTCAATGTCAGGCTTATCGATCAACGAGAAGCAAGTTTTGTCATATAGTGCTGACAGAGGCTACTCCGAGCATTGTGAAAGGCTAACCCCTAACAAGAAGCTTCCTAGCCACGGAGAGGAATTCAATAGGCTCATGTCTGAGCTCATGCCTGATACAATGACACCAAAACAAGAAGAGCCTCCAAGTTATGAGGAGATTATCCCGGAGGCTAAAGTGGAAGACATCACTCATCAGAATGAACCCGAGGAGGAAAGGTCGGATGATTTTGAATCTGAAGAGACCGACGAAGGGGTGAAAATAGTGCCATTGGATTCTCAGGAGACTATAGAGGAGGCAAAAGAGTTGAGTCAGATTTGTATGAGGCTGATACAAGCAGAGAAAGGGAAGGCTCCTACTCCTAGCCCCGAGGAAGGTGCGTTCATAGAAGAGATACAACAAGAAACTCAATCTCCTCCTACCAAGATGAAATCTGTAGCTGAAGAAGTGACAGAGAAGCTAGCATCATCTTGTACAACCAATTCAGAAGAAACCCAGATGATAAGCTCAGATGAAGAACAAGTCTTGTCCTTACCAGCTATAATTACAAGGAGAGAAGCTTCTGTTAGTTCTGTTGATGATAGTTATGAAGAGAATGGTGTAAGTGGCGAGAGGAAATGGGATAAGGGCGTATCGGTAACAGAGTATATTAAGAATAAGCTAGAGCCTGGTGAGGATGAGAGAGCACTTTCTCAAGTGATCTCTGAGGCTATTAGTCCAAGAAGGACTCCTGGTGATAAGGGTGTCATGGAGAAGGTCAAAGAGGCTGTTACTCTATTGCTCCTGGCTGAGCAAAAACAAATGGAACGCGAACAAGAACAAAAAGAAAAACAACTACACCAACATAAACGACAAAAGCAGCAGCAGCAGCAACAACAAGAACAAGAACAACAAGAACGAGAACAAGAACAAAGGTCAACGTCACAGTCAATGAGGAATTCGAGCTCATCAATGCAGATCCCAATTTCCACCAATGCTTATGAAGATGAACTTGGTAATTATAATGATTTTTTTTGTTCTTTTGTTTGATTTGATATATTTTATTGTGCTCATATTTTTTTTTTTGTCTTGTGTTGCAGTTGAGGAAGAAAGCCATGGAAGGATTCTTCAGGCGAACTGAGAAAGATATGATTTTTTGCTTTTTTCATGAATGCTATATGTAAACTAAGCTCTATAATGTCTTTAAAAAACTATTCTTTTGCATTAAATGTTAGGAGAAATTTTCTATACATCTCCTGAATTTTTGTAAACTAAATCAACATGAAATGCTATTTGATTCATATCCTCGTTGGGTGATCTACTATCAGAAACTTGTGATATGCCACAAGACCTTGTGATACCACAAAAGTTCACTATCAGAGAAACTTCTAATATGACAAAAGATCTTTTATTAGTTCAATCTCTTCAATCAACAGCAAAAGACATATGCACCAACGTGTAGGCTAGGGCAAGTTGATTCTGACCTGTAGAAAATCCAATGCTTTATATGCTAATAAAATTCAATTCCAAGAGCATGCAGATAAACACTTTCTTGATCAAAGGTTCAACATCATCAAAGGAGCCACACCTATACGTATTAAAGTTTGTGATGAGAGGTTATCTTAATTGGGAGAGGGTGTATTTTCATATGGAAAAGAATTTAGGATGTAAAGAGAAATCCTCCAAGTTCTCAAGAATCCAAAATAGAGACAATATAATAAAATAAATAAATAAACTTTGACAGAGCAACTGGCAATTCCAGGAGTGTATTTGATAAAACAAGCAAACTGATGAATAGGAATATTGACCATTAAAAAAGAGGAGTTCAGCAATTTAGTTAAAATAGACATATGGAAATTTTGATGAATCTTTCATCCCATATTATATGCTGATTTAGAAGAGATCCCTTAATTGAACATAAAGGGAAAACAAATCATTTTTTTAAACCAAAATGAGAAGCATAGAACTTTGTATATTGACAAGGATTGTAGCAGCAACCACTATGATTCTAAGCAAGACTCTTAGTCTACCTCTATAATCAATTGAGTGGCTGGTAACTGGCAAGAATGTCTACCTTTTTACTTAATCGGAGGCCACAAAAAAATGTAAGAAAACAACAAATGTATGACAAAGACTGAATTGACTAAAGCTTCATTGCCTGAAAGAGTGAAAGTGCAGGGAAAGTTAAATTTTCCAATATTCTTGACTAACCAATAGCTTTGGCTGTTAGAAACCAAACCCAAAAGCAGAAATCCTCTTCCATTTGCGGCCATGGCTGCAAATCCTCATAAACTAGTCTTCTTGATGAATTTTTCTTGCCTTATAATTCTCTCAGTCTCTTCTCAGGACGCAATAAAGTTCATCTAATGGCTTTAAAGGGTCTAATCTTCATCTGGATGGGATAGCCAACATAAATTCAAATGGTCTGTTGCAACTCACAAACAACTCACAGCTACAAAAAAGCCATGCTTTCTATCCACTTCCTTTGAAGCTTAGTGATTCTCTGCAGTTTTCCTCTACTTTTGTTTTCGCTATGTACCCTCACCTACCGAATGGTGGCCATGGAATCGCCTTTGTCCTTTCTCCATCCATGGGCTTGAGTCATGGATTGGCAAGTGAGTTTTTAGGACTCTTCAATTACTCCAGCAACGGGCACTCTTCAAATCATGTATTCGCTGTGGAGCTGGACACGATTGACAGCCCTTTATTTGGGGATATTAATAACAACCATGTTGGAATTGATGTTAATAGCCTCATATCAGTTGAAGCAGCTCCAGTGAAGTATTATTCCAAACAAGAACAAAGGAATGTGAGCTTGAACCTTCTAAGCAGTAAGCCAATGCAGGTTTGGATAGACTATGACGCAAAGAAGTCTATAGTGGAAGTGGCTATAGCTCCCCTAGGCCTACCAAAACCAAACCAATTTCTTCTATCAACACGAGTCAACCTTTCAGAGATACTTTTTCACACCACATATGTTGGGTTTTCTGCATCAACTGGTGTACTTACAAGTGATCAGTACCTCCTTGGATGGAGTTTCAACACAAATGGGAAAGCAGGAAAATTAGATCTTTCAAAGCTACCGTCACTTCCTATAGCAAAGGCACCAAAGGGGAAAATAAGCCGTCCTCTCATAGCCTTGATCACGGTTGGATCAGTTTTCTTGATCATTATTGCTGCAGCAGCCTATGTTTTTAGAAGGAAAAAGTATGAAGAAGTGATGGAGGACTGGGAAGAAGAATACGCCATTCAAAGATTCTCGTATAAGGACCTCTATGAAGCAACAAAAGGATTCAAAGAAGGAGAGTTGTTGGGTAGAGGAGGTTTTGGGAAAGTGTATAGAGGTTTACTATCCTCTACCAATTCTCAAGTTGCTGTCAAAAGAGTATCCCACGATTCAAGACAAGGAATGAAGGAATTTGTGGCAGAGATTGCTACCATGAGGAGGCTAAGGCATAGAAACTTAGTGCCTCTCCTTGGCTACTGCAGAAGAAAAGGAGAGCTTCTTTTGGTCTACGAGTACATGCCAAATGGAAGCCTTGACAATTTCCTTTTCAATAAGGAAAAGCCAGCTCTTTCATGGCTCCAAAGGCTCAACATCATAAAGGGAGTTGCATCTGCTTTGCTTTACCTACATGAAGAGTGGGAACAAGTTGTCCTACACCGTGATGTCAAGGCTAGCAACGTCTTATTGGATGGAAACATGAATTCTAGGCTTGGTGACTTTGGGCTTGCAAGATTATATGATCATGGTACAAATACTCAGACCACTCATGTGGTTGGAACAATAGGATATCTTGCACCGGAGCTTCCAAGAACAGGAAAGGCAACAACAAGCACAGATGTTTACGCCTTTGGGACGTTCATACTTGAAGTAGCTAGTGGTAGAAGGCCATTGGAGATGGACTGTTTTACCGAGAATGACACTTTGCTTGAGTGGGTTTTCAGTTGCTGGAAAAGGGGAGCAATTCTCCGGGCAATTGATCCTAGACTGGTGGATGACTATGTTATTGAAGAAATGGATATGGTTTTGAAGCTTGGCTTGCTGTGTTCACAAACTAGGCCTGAAGCAAGGCCGAGTATGAGACAAGTGATGCAGTTTCTTGATGGAGATGATGTGTTGCCTCAAGTGCCTTCTGACTGTATAGAAATTGATTCCTTCATACATAGCAGAGGAACATCGTCATCATTTCCTTTGCTCTCATCTGATAAAGCATCTAGTAACTACTTGTATAGTTCTGTTGATTCAGTTTTCCCCTATGGTCGCTAAATTAGGAAATTTTCATTTGTCTCATGAATTATACTCTATGATAGTAAAACTATATATCCATTGTAATATATCTTACAGTCTTACTCACAGACATGTATGCAGAATACATATGAGCACTTCTTGATTTCCAGTAAAAAGTGGAAATGTTATACATACTGCTATCAACTTATCAGCTTATCATGCAACACACAGAAATTGAAAGTAACAGGCTAAATCATATGAGCACTTCTTGATTTCCAGCAATGATCTCTCACAATAAACTTATTGACAGCAAGGGTTAATTAAGAAAGTAACAGAAGCAAGGCCAGAAGCAACTGGGCTAGAAGCAATTGAAATGGAGCTGGTTTTGCAACTGGGCCTGTTGTGCTCACAAGCAAGGCCAACCATGAGACAAGCAATGCAATTTCTCAATAAAGATGCTGAGGAGTTACCACAACCACTTTTCAACTTGCCTACAATTGGCTTGCTTACACAGGTTAATGGAACATCATCATCATCGTCATCATCTGATAATGCCTCAGCTAACTACTTGTATAGTGAGACAGATTCTATTCTCAAATCTGGCCGTTAGATTAATATAACCAGATTGTATTCTCCTTGGACTTTGCTGCATCCAAGGCTGAAATTTATACTGCATAAACTCATATATCGGAAAATTATGACTTGTCAATGATCTTTAGACCATAAACTTCTAATTATCTAAAATATATCCCACATTTCAACTTTACCTAGCAGGTCTGATCAGGAGAATTTGGTATTGAGGCTTGCGTTTGATTTCAATTATTGAGATAGAGTGCCTTGTGTTTGAGGGATTTCAGAAGATCAAGTTTTAAGTTGATAAATAATAAAGGTAATTGCTAAAATTGTTTAGAAATCAACCTTTTGGTATTCAACAAGATAGAAACCAAACCAATGCCATATTATGATTGAAACTTACGTTAAGGCCTAAACAACTTTAGCAAATTTGTCTAAGTTATGTTTTCAAATTTGCCTAAACAACTTTAGCATATTTGTCTAAGTTATGTTTTCAGATTGCCGCAAAATGTCTTATTTTTTCAAGTCCAACCTCCTATCTTTCAACTTTATAAAGCTCTAAAAAAGGGAATCACAAAGTTTCAAAATGTCATTTTTCTGTGTATAATTTACAGCTCCCTTCTCGAAGCAGCCTTTTCTAGAACTACTAGGTCGCAGCCATGTGTTTTGCACTGATGGTTTTTTATGTATACAGGTTCTTGGCTCCGAATTTTTTAGATTGGATAAAGTCAGATTTATGTGTCTAGGGTTTCATTATCTACATCATCTCTATGAAAAAGACGTAAGAAATCATGAATTCACCAAAAAGTATTCATTAATTAAGACTGCTCGCTCAGTCAAAAATCGTGATTCTCACGACATTTTGATTTGACCTAAAGCCTTGCTGAAAGCTCCCATGTTTCAAGATAAGATTATTTATGCAATAAATTGACATGCTTGTTAACTGCATTAACACAGTAAGTTAGACAATATCTTTCTGATGTTTTTGGCTAAGATGATTTGTTTAAATACAGTAAGTTCCAGAGTTACTGCATTAATACAAGCAAAATCTCATCTCCAACTGGCCTAACAAAAATGTTCTATACACTTTATTACATACTCTTGTTATCTACAAGCTCCAAGATCTCCTCTACATAGAGAGTTATTTGTTGCTAAACAATGAAGGTATCACAATTTAGAAGCATACATTTGATATACATATACATATTTATGCAAGACCCAATTCACCGCCCACATCGAAGGACTGATTCGGTGCTAGACAAAGAAGCCGAATGCCTCATTTGAGACAACGAAGAAGGGAACGAGTTTGATGTCTCCCAACCCTCTCCGTTCGCTCCAGTTCCTCCTCCGAATCCACCTTCATTGAAGTTAGGAGGAACATCAGGAACAATTGCAACTCCATCCAAAAGCTGAACAACTTGTCTCATACTAGGCCTAGCTTCTGGCTTAAACTGTGAACAAAGCAAGCCTATCTTTAAAACCATCTCCATTTCCTCCATAACATAGTTTCCTCCCAATTTAGGATCACTTGCATTGAGTATTGATCCTTTCCTTAGTAAACTGAACACCCAATCAACCAAATCTTCTTCTTCCTCCTCTTCTCTACCACAACTTTCGGCCTCCAAAGGGCTTCTTCCACAAGCAACTTCAAGAACAAACGCTCCATACCCAAACACGTCACAGCTTGTTGTTGCCTTCCCTGTTCTTACAAACTCCGGTGCCAAATACCCAACCGTTCCAACCACATGGGTTGTCCTAGGATTAGCTCCATGATCATATAATCTCGCTAACCCAAAGTCGCCTAGTCTTGCATTCATATGAGCATCCAACATGACATTGCTCGCCTTGACATCTCTATGTAAGACAACTTGCTCCCATTCTTCATGCAAGTACAAAAGCGCCGAAGCCACTCCTTTAATGATCTTGAATCTTTGGTTCCAACCGAGAATCGGCTTTTCATCTCCATATAAATACTTATCAAGGCTTCCATTAGGCATGTAGTCATACACCAAAAGAAGCTCTCCTTTTCTCCTGCAATATCCAAGAAGTGGCACTAAGTTCCTATGCCTTAATCTCCTCATACTAACAATCTCCGCCACAAATTCCTTCATCCCCTGCCCTGATTCATGTGAAATCCTCTTAATTGCCACTTCAAGTTTCTTCTTCTTGCTACGTATCGCGCCTTTGTAAACCTTTCCATGCCCTCCTTCTCCTAGAACCTCTGTGATCTTAAAACCCTTTGTTGCTTTATAAAGATTCTTGTAAGAATATCTATGAGAGGCATATTCTTTCTCCCAAGATTCCTTCACTTCTTCATATTTCTTCCTCCTTATTACATACGCAGAAGCCGAAATCACAGCCAACAATAACAGAACAGAAATCAACAAGGCTAGGAAAAGCTTGCCTGGCTTTCTATTTGTGGTATCAAATTTTGGAAGTGAAGGTAGCTTTGACAAGTCCAGTTCTTGTGCTTGCCCTCTTTGATTCCAGCTCCATCCCAATACAAAATGATCATTCGAAGTGAGACCCGTCGAGCCAGAGAAGCCAATGTACATGGTTCCCAAGAGCACCTCAGAAAGATTCACTCTTGTTGACAACAAACTCCGGCTCGGCTTTGGAGTCTTGATTGGGGCGATGGTAACGTTTACAATCATTGTTGGCTCATCATAGTCTACCCAAAGTTGCATTGGCTTTGAATCAGTAAGCAATAAGCTCTGATTATTGCCTTCACTTGTAGGAAAATATGCTGCTGAAGCTGATGCATTGGATCTGAGACTGTTGACATCAATTCCTACATGATTACTATCAATGTCGCCGAAGTGGGCGTTTTGGACAATGTCTAACTCGATAGCGAATATGTGATTCGAAGCGAGGCCATTGGATGTGGAGTTGACAAGGCCAAGAAACTCATCTGGAAGAGCATGGTCAAAGTTGGTTGATGGGGAGATGAAAAATGTCATGCCTTGAGCACCATGATCTGGTATGTTTGGATGGATTGCAAAGACGAAAGAGGACGAGAAAGAGCGAGATGTGGTGAAGTTTACGGGTTTTGGATGGAAGGCGTAGCCGGCTTTGTGTTGAGTGTTGTTGGTTAGTTGAAGTAAGCCGTTGGATTGGAGTGATGAGATCCCTTTGAGTTGGAGATTGGCGTCTTTGAAACCGTTGTACACGAATTGGGTTTCATCTTCTGTAGAGGCTAAGTAAAGAAATGAAAAGAGGAAGGCTATTAGCATGTAGTTTGGTACCATTGCTGAGGATTGAAGTTTTGCAGAAGTATTGTGTTCTATTGAAGAAGGAGAATTAAAATCAATTGGGTAGGAGGAGATGTTTTTGATAGTTGTTGGGTATTGAAAATTCAAAGTCAAAAAAGATGGTATGTACATTGAAATGATCCTGCACATTTGTCTAATTATCTACTCTCTTTTTTTTAATATGTTTTGTTGCTTTCTTTTTGATGACCTTGTTTGTTGGCATTTTCTTCAGCTGACAATGTGGACCAAATGGATTTTTGACATTTGAATGTAAAAGTTCACGTTTATGATAGTGGATGAAGCAATAAACAGTAAAAGCATTGTGTAAGTTCACGTTTAGGTAGACAGTTTAATATCTGACTACTTTGGATTATTTCTGGGTGAAAAGATAATTGAAATGTTATTAGGTGTGGATTAGATAATTAATTAGTTGAGTAAAAAGATAAAAACATTTAATTTTATAACAATTCAAGAATAAATTATATTAAAAAATTATAAGTTCATATAATAATGACCTTTTATCGAATATAAAATTCTTAAATAAATTAACTTATGGATTTTATTAGGAATATGAAAATAAAATAGATGAATTAACCTATTAGCATAATAAGACAAACACAAAATTTTAAATTATAATTATAATTAATGAAGATGACTTGAATTTTCTTTCAATAAGGTTGCCAAAAGCCAACCGATCCCAAAAAGACCCAACCATTTAAGGATGTCAGAACTTGACCCGACTCGAAAAATCTGTCCGATTCGTTCGACTCCGAACCCGACCCGACATCCAAAAAAAATAAAAAATTATATACGCGAGATACCGTTAACTATTTTCATCTGGGACGGCACTACAAGTTTCTGTTTTAATGCTTGTTGGATTAAGAGCTTAGAGTTGATCACTAAGATTTGTTTCATTTTCATCAAAAAAAAAAAAAAGATTTGTTTCATGGTCCATGTTATTTGTTCTGAGTTTATTGCATGGGTTGCATTTTGTTTCCTTTCATTACCATGGAAAGTGTGATTATTGAAGATGAATCATGATATTCTTGTTGTGATATCCAAGCCGATATAGTGTAGTAATATTTCTTTAAGACTCAAATTAAATTACCAAAAAACAACCGTAAAAATGAAAATCAAGTAAATTCACCATAAAATTTCAATTTTCACAACATCACCCGCAAAATAGAGGAGTGATACAAAGTCACTAGAAGAAAAAATAGCCATAAGCATGTCTCCTACACGATTCTTTAAATATAAAGTTCCTATTATAATTGGTTTAAAGTTCGTATTAATCCAAAATATAAGTCATTTTAAAACTTAATATTATTCTGGATTAATATCATAATAGTTTGTATATTGTTTAGTAATTTTTAAAATGTGTATTATTATTGGTTCAAAGTGAATACTTGGTATTATTGTAGGCCATTTTTCCTATAAAAAATGGGTTGTCAAATCAGGATAGTTAACCGTAATATTTTTTTGGTTGAAAATAGTTAACGGTAATTTAAAATCAAGCATAACAAGCACAAAGTATAATACTCCATCCGTTTAGTTCTACTTGTCCTTATAACATAATGCACATATATTAAGACATGTCCTATATTTATCAAATTGCCCCTATTAAATTCATATTGGAAAAAGGTGAATGGTGAATGCATTTAAATGTGTCTTGTTTTTTATTGGATAAATACAAATGGTAATATTGAAAATTTTTGGACAAAATACCTAGAAGGAGAAATAGAACTAAACAAAAAATTAAGTCTAGAAGGATAAATAGAACTAAATGGAGGGAGTAAAATTTTATTCATCTAGGGATTAAGTCAAACATTACATTTGAAGAAGCAAGTGCAAAACATAATTATATAAAATAACTAAAGATTTAAGTCGAACTAATTGACAAGAAAATAAAACATTACCAATGGAAACATGGTAAGATGACTCTGTTTACGTAAGTTAGGCCTTTTGAAACTCTATAACAGAATGGTCGTTGATTGAACAAATAACCTGGCAACTTGAAAATCCAGCATGAAAAGCCAAGGACTTGTATTCTTCTATATTCCTTTCCAATGTTCCCAAGATTGCAAACATGGTAAGATTTATATTAAAGACAGATTGTGAATCAAAGCTGTCTGTTGGAGCAAATGGAAGAAGTCTTTCCACAACTATCACCTTTCCATTCTTTGGAAGAGCTTTCCAACAGTTCTTCAAAATTTCCAAGCATTGCATATCTTTCCAATTATGTAATATCCACTGTATTTAAAATTCAAAAGTCAAAATCAAACATTAACAACAATCAAACAAAACATTAATCAACTATGAACATTAATGATAATTGATTGAGGATGATTGTTAGATATACGTTTTAACAAGTTAGAAAACATCTCCGATGATTTTCAACCTTAAATAGATTACCTTTAAAATTATCGCATCTCCCTTTGGAACTTCTTCAAACATATCTCCTCCCACGTACTCCACTCCTAGTCAAAACATTGACAAACAAAGAGTGCACTAGTTAAATCTAGATTTTGTATGGGTTGCACTGTTCTAAAAATCCCTTCTAGGCTCCGTCTAGGCCCCGCCTAGGCGCTGGAAGGTCCTAGCCTGCCTAGCCGTCCAGACTGCCTAGGCACCCATCTAGGACCGCCTAGGCCACCGTGCAGGCCGCCTAGGCGCTAGGCGGTCCCTCTCCGCCCAACATCCGCCTAGCGTTTTTTAGAACATTGATGGGTTGTGTGTAATTTTAAGTAATTAAGGATCCATACACAATTATATAGAAATTATTGAATTTCAAAGTTGAGCTTTTATAAATAATTAGTTAAATGTCTAAATAAATAATTAGTTGAGTTTTTACCTAATTAACCTATTCAATCAGTGTGACAAAACATGTATGAGCAAGTAAGGTAAATCAATCATGTGATGAACATGAATGATATTACAAATAATTAAGAGGTAATTAACTTATTTGATGTACCTGGACTTTTTGAGGATGCATTAGCCAGAACATGAGGTAAATCGAAATTAATACCCTTTATGTTAGGATACTTAGAAGTGATGAGATTGAGAGTGGTACCAACTCCACCACCTACATCCACTAACACATTGATTGCTTCAAATCCTTGATATAAATCAAGAATATTCTCTATCATCATGGAAGTGTAACCGGACATGGCATTATTGAACACCTTGTTAAACCTCATATCCTTTGCATTGTATTCAAAAAGAGATGTCCCATGAGCCTTGTTGAAAGGAATACCTCCTTCTAGTATAGCATCACTTAGGCAGCACCTAGTACAACAAGTAAAAAAATGTTTTATTTATGTTAATTACTTGTCATACTAACTTTATTTTTCCAATCCGGTTATTCAAAAGTTTAAATATAACATTAAAGTTTCAATCGTTTTCCTTAATATAGTTAGTGTGTACACTTGTTGATAATAAGACTTATCTCATATATAAAATCCAAAGAAAATCAGCGTAATATATATATATATATATGTATATATATAGAATAATGCTCTAGTAAAAATATCTCTTAGAGTACAAGCATGTGGTTAAAGGACATCCGCCAGATTGGAATAAATAAATGGCTAGGATTAAAAAAAGGGGATGTAAAAAGCTTGGACGGGGATGTTTTACGGAATAATTTCAATTAGGAAGAGAATCATTTACGATTTTTTTCCGGTTGAAATATCCTAAAATTTCGAGCATATTAATTTTCTTTTCTTTCAACGCTTATTCTCTCTCTCTCTCTCTCTCTCTCTCTCTCTCTCTCTCTCTCTCTCTCTCTCTCTCCGAAATCAGTTTTCTTGTTTTGCCCTCTTTATCGATGACGGTTTAGGAGCAAAGAACATCAGCGAATAGTGAGGCAAAATGCGACGAATTTCAACAATTTGGTAAGTGCAGTTGAAGTTTTTAGTATCTTTATATAGTAAAATCGTTGTTATTCTCATTTCCGGACTTGTTTGGTAGATTTTTAGTTCAAATTGCATAAATTCGAAGTTAGGTTTAAATTGAAAAAAAATCGATGTTCGAAACACGGCTACTGAATTCGGTGAAAGTTGTTAAAAGTAGAATGAAATTACATCAAGTAAGATAGAATTTTGTTGTTATTGGTCAGAATAATGATATTAATGGACCAAAATTTTCGTTTTATGGATTACTTGTTGTCTTATATCATGGATTGAATGCTCTGTTTGAGCTTGTTAATGGGTTGTTTGCATGTTTATTTTGTTGATGGAGACGATGTATACTATGTTGTTTTTCAAATTCATTGTGCAGAAATTGGTGTTATTTTTTCTGATATACATGTTGTTTTGAATCAATAAGTAACAATGGTGAGTTCACCAAAGACAAAGAACATCAGAAAACGGAAGAAAGAAAGAGGTACATGAAAACAAATACATAGTATTCATGGCAAACAAGTTTATTGTTCAATGATATGAACTTTGTTTTTCAATTATTTGAAATGTATTATATGTTGTTGTTTTTATAAGAACACTGATATTGTTCAATTCATTGTAAGAGGTTTTTACACCCCTTTTTAACTTTTTTTTTAAAGTTTAGAGAATAACAAGAGATAATAATCAATATTATTCACAAGAAATGCTATGATTTTTCAATAATAAGAGTTAATTGGATAAGTATATGAAATGAGAGTTTTTCACTTTGTATAGTATGGTTTTGCAACGATAATAGATTATTGATATAGTATATGAAAGTTGTTGGTCAATTAGTCATTCACATAGTAAACACTTGTTATTCAATTCTCATTATATACTTGTTCAATGATATAAACTGTATGTATTGTTCACTATTTGACCTTTAATATTCTATTGTTTTTTACACAGACTGATGCATAACAATATAGAAGAATTCAAACATTTTTTAGAATATTCATCATTGTTATTCATAAGCAGTGTAATGATTATTGATAGCATAACTTAATACAAAGAATCACATATTTTTCACAATATTAAAGACTGTTTTTCAGAAGCATTGTAATTATTATTCAATAGTATATATTATTTATGTCAATACATTCTAATAATACTAGTGAAAACCATTGAATAAGTTTAGTTATTCAGGATGAACAATTAATGTTGTTTTTCAACTACTTTCATTTAGTTAGTCATATTGATATTATTGTATCCATATATGAAATGTAATTGTATCAAATAAGTTTTGTGTTATCACATGTGTTAAACCGAGTTATTCAAACAATCATATTGAGTTATTCAAACATCGACTATAAGTATTTTATGATTATATAATTATTCAAGCAATCAAATTGAGTTTCAAACAGTCAAATTGAGTTATTCAAACCTCGGCTATAAATATTACACGATTCTATAATTATTCAAACAATCAAATTGAGTTTTTCAAACCTTGGCTACGAATATTCTACGATTCTATAATTATTCAAACAATCATATTGAGTTATTCAAACGTCGACTAATAGATATTCAATGATTCTGCAAATGTTTTGTATTTATAAATTCGATTATTTAATTTTCATAAAAATCTTCTCACTTTTATCAATCCCTAAAATCATGCAACTGCCATAAATAAAGAAAAATGTGGGTTTTTTAATTTTCTCAATCCCTTAAATTTAGCAACTTCCAAAATTTAAAATCCAACCCCCCATATGCAAATTTTCATCCTTTTTTCTAATTATTTTCAGCGACTACTATCACATAAATCTTGCCCGTATTTGTTAATTTCCTTTTTCAACAAATCATTGCTTTAATTATCCACAACGCCATATATCTTAATATGCTACTTAATTAACAACCACCGATTTATTCCAATCCAACGATATATATTTAACCACACGCTTACACCACAATATCTATTGTACCAGAACACCCCTATATATATATTGACAATCTTGACACTCCAAGTCATTTCTCAATTTTAATAAAATCACTTTATTTGCTTAATCTATTGGTGACTTTGCCTATCCAATATTTATCATAAACAATTAAACACTACAATTAGGAATGCACATGGGGGCGGGGCGGGGCGGGGAATACATTCTCCATCCCCATCCCCGACATACTATTATGCCCCCATCCCCGACATACTAAACTTATTCAATGAAGAACGCGACTAAGGCCCCGTTCGGCACCAGCGGAGAGGAGCGCGAGAGGACAACCTTTTGAAGAAGCTCCAGCTAATCGTCGTGTTCGGCGCCAACGAGCATCTCCAGCGGAATACCGGCAAGCTAGCGGGAGAACGCTCGATTTGTCCCCCTCCTCCCCCCAACTTTTCCTTGTTCCGCTCAATTTCTCCCCCTAGTGTTTCTAATTTCTCCAAATTGTTGCCCCCGATACCCCTAATTTTTCTTTTCTAAATCAGAAGAGGAGCTTATGGGGTTCTGAACCCTCAACTGATTTTTGTCGGTGACTGACCGAAAGCCACCGCGGCGCCGACAAGGAGATGAGCGAGGTGGAGGCGAGGAGGATGCGGCTTGTGATCTTTGTCACCGAATTCGTGATCAGAAATTTGCACAAGGTTTAATTCATATTCCGGACGAGGATTGGGAAGAATTTGGCGATGATGTGATGATGCAGTCCGAGTTCGAGGAGGGCTCGTCTGCTGGTGCACTCCTCTTGGTCAATTATGAGACTACAGGTAGCCCTAGAATCCAATGTATCTATGTGAATCTGCTCTTTGTGTGATATTTTGTGGCTTGTCTTTATATTTGGTACTTATGGAACTACGAGAACTCGAAGTATCATACGACAGGATATAGCGTTGTGGTTAACAAGTGTACTGGGGGCAATTTGGTCATTTTCGCGTTTCATTTTTTCGATTCAGCTACGATGTTGCCAAACGCTTTTTATCTATTCCGCTCATAAATCCAGTTTCAGGCTTTCAACTACCATAAAAAATCCCGCGATTACTTTCAACTCCACCTAGATACCAAGTCCAGCTGCTAGCTCCCGCTAGGTGTGCCAAACGGAGCCTCAATCCCATAGAAAAACCTAAGCTCGAAAATCTCTCTTCTATTGCCAGGAGCGGCGGTCCAAGTTCATTCAGCTGAAAAACAGCCCTAGGAAGGAACCAGAGAGAGAATAGGACAGAACGGTGGACTTGGGATAAGGTTTCGAATTCTTCACCGCCGACACATCTTCTCTACCTCGTCAAAGTCTACAACTTGGTCTGCAAAATTGAATTTTGTTTTCTAATGTCAACCGTGGTTCTTATTTCTCAATTGAGACGGATCCAAAATTTCACTTGTTTTCTTGCCACTGGCACCTCGTCAAAGTTAGGGTTTGCTAAGCAGTATTTGCAGTTGATTCGATCCGCGACTTTCCTTTTCTTCAAATGACAGGTGACAGTTCCAAGCTGCTCTGTCAATTGACCTTCAACTGTGGAATACGAGTTGCCATCCACGGCTCTAGCCAGCTCCAGCCCATGTTAGTCTGTCTCTGACCCTTCAGTTTTCATTTATTTTCGATTTTTTATTTGGTTTAGGGTTTCTCTGTTACATTTATTTTCCAGCGTAGCCATAAAATTCAGTGGCGTTGTGCTCTATGTGTAGGAGTCAACTTGCAATGGTGACTAAATATTGTTACATTGAAACATGTATCTTTGAATCCAAGTGATTCTCTTAGTTCTATCCACATTAATTTAAGTTGGATATTTACTTTTCATTTCATATTTTTCATTGGTTGGGTGTCCTGCAGCATCAGATGTACCACAAAACATCTTCCTTCTAGAAAATTGCCCTGCTGTGGTGAGTTTATTTAGTGAGTTGGCCTTCACATACGTATAAATGTGCACTTTTTGTTAAGAAAGAAGAAAGATATGTACTTTTATATTACCTCATTTACACTTCAGCGATAGTAATTCTCAGTCTTCTTTTGAAAAACCATATTTTATTTCTCACATGAATTTTATCAAAGTTATTATTCAATCCTAAACTTAGCATATGTTTCTATTCTAATTTGATGCATAATGCACATAATTACTCAGAGAACTTTTCTCCAAAAATGCAGGTTCATTATGGTGGTGCTGGAACAACAGCTACTGGATTAAAGGCTGGGGTATGTCTGGTTTAAGTATTTAGAGTGACAAATAATTTTTGTGACTAGCATTAGCGGTTTAAGTATTCTAATTTGGCCTGTTTAAATTAAAAATTGAAAAATAAATTGAAAATAGATGCTGTAGTTAGTTTTATATGCATACCAGAGATCTATGGTGACCTTATCATAGCGCATGAGATGCATAGGCGCCAAGGAATCTTGAAGGCCCGTGAGCTCCTTCTTGAGAAAATACTTGGAAAGCGGTGCCACTCCATACACCCTCTCCTCAACTCCTGCTTCCGAATTCCTGGTCTCGCATTTCACAACAGAGAAGCTTGCCAAGAGACAAAGAAGGCTGTCTAGAAGAGCGGGGGCATCGGGGTTCACGCATCCTCGGATCTTACCAGCCACCTCCTTAGCGGATAGGTACCCCCCGCCCTCTGATATGATCTCCAAAATGTCCAGCTCTATGGCCGTCTTCAGAGCCATGGGCAGGGGCAATCCTCTCGATATCTCCCGAGCTCTTCGCTCATTTACTTGTTCGTCTTCGAACTCACTCATCCTCTCTTCCCTCCACCAAATTAATACACTCACAGCTGATGCAAAGAAGAAACCAAAATGATGATACTACTACACTCACAGCTGTAGATCGATAAGTATACACTATGTATAATATATATGATGATTCGTACAACAAACGTTCATGTATTTTATTTATTTCAGGCAGTAGGCACAACAAACATTGCCTTATTAGGCACAACAAACTTTGCCTTATTATATCTATCTACCCCACACAACGAACTACCGCTCGGGAATGATTGATGGGTCGGTTAGACAGACTCCCAAAATATTTTAAGATAATCTATCTATATATACAAAGAAAAAATTAATTATTTAAAATTAACCTTACTACTTAGATGTAAAACAAATCTTACAAGTATATCAAGCAGACACAATTGGTCTGAAACGCTCTCTTCTGATTTTTCTTTTCGATGTCACACGGGCCTTCGCCGGCAGAGCAGCCGGTTGTTCATGAGAATGGCGATGCTGTGATGATGGAGGATAGGGAGAAAGTCAGACCCCCAGATGAATCGGTATCTTGGAAAGATGTGGTGGTGGTGGGGGGTGCTATGCAACCAAAAACGATTGTGAATGATGACTGATGAGTTTATCGATGGCAAGATCCAAATCCATTTTCCTGATGGTGAGGATGGTGAGCCCGCCATTTCCATCGCGGATGAGGTTATAGATGCCCTTGCTTCCGTTTGGAAATGGTCGGTGGTCGTAAAACTCTTGGGGGGTCCGGTGGCGTTCATGGTTATGGAGAAAAAGACCCGCGATATGTGGAGGTCGGATTTGAGATATCAAATTCTCGACCTTACCCATGGGTGTTATCTGATTAGGTTTGGTAGGGAAGAGGAGTACATGTCAGCCCTTACGGATGGTCCATGGGCGGTGTTTGGTCAATGTTTGATCGTCAGGAGTTGGTCACCCACCTTCCGCACCTCTGAACCGATAAGAACGACTCCTACTTGGATCAGGCTCACTGATCTTCTGGTGACTTTGTATGAGGAGAAAGTCCTTCTCAAGATTGCTTCAGCCATCGGAAAACCGATATGGGTTGATCGGAAGACGTTGTACACTAACAGAGGAAGATTTGCCTGTATTTGTGTTGAGTTTGATCTTGAGAAGCCATTGAAGGGTTCCATTAACATCAACAGTGATCGTTTCCTGATCGAGTATGAAGGATTACCAACCATATGCTTTGGTTGTGGTCGATTTGGCCATGTGAAAACAAGCTGTCCTCTCCGACCGATTACTCCGGTTGGGCATACCCACGCTACTTCGAATGCGTCGGACTCAGGCAGGGGTGAAGGAAAGCATGATGTCACTTCAAGTGAAGCAAATGGTCAGAGTATAGCGTCATCGTCTGGGGATGCTGGTAAACATGTTTTGGATGAGAATACTATGCCGACAGTGGAGCCAAACACTACCGGCGGTGAAGCCAAAGGATTCTTTGGTGCTTGGATGAAGGTCGAAAAAAGGAAAGTGGCACCGAAAGGAAACAAGAATATCTCGTGATCTCAGCCAAATAAGAAAGATCACGTAAGAGACGTTCAAGGGGCTAGTAACAAAGGAAAGGGTGTGTTAATTACGGATAATTCGGTGTTAGTTCCTCAAATAAATAGATTTGAGGTAGAGGTGTGCCCGGTTTTGGAACCGGCGGTTCCGTTTCCGGTTTTTCACGATTCCGGAGTCAGTTCCGGTTCAGTTCACCCAGATTTGAAAAAAATAGCCGTTTTTTGCACAAACCGCGATCGCGTTTTGAGAGGACCGCGGTCGCGGTCAGTCGGCTGCGATCGCGGTCATATCAATCTGCGATAGCGGTTTGTGGTTCTAACGGCTATTTTAGCCTATTTCGCCAAGTTTGTGGTTCTAGTGCATCCAATACATTGCCTTTGGTGAAGTGCTTTGTGAAAATGTCGGATTTCAACACCTTTGCGGTTTGGTTGGCCGTAGATGCCCCCTCTTCCTCTTCCTCCTCATCCTTGTCGGTGTGTTGCTCATTGCCCTCCGCATTGCCTTGTGGACCTTGATTATGAGTAGGAGCGGAAGGAGGAAATTGTGGAGGAATGGGCATAGGCATAGACATATGAGGATAAGGTGGTTGTGGTTGATAAGCATTATGATTCATTTAACTTTCTTGTGAACCACCAACACCACCATAGAATTGCTCGGCCCCGGCCAACAAAGCCTTGACCTTGGTTTTCCATGTTTCAAAAAGATTAAGAAGGAGATAAGAGATTAGGAAGGGAAGTAGTAAGAAAGGATTTGCAAGTTGAAAGCTTGTAGAATTATGAGAGTAGTAGTAGTAGAGAGAGATAAGAGAGTATGAGATTGGTGTGAATGAAATTGAAGGTGAAATATGGTATTTATATGGGTAAATGGAAGGAAAATAGCCGTTGGAATTCATGTGAACGTTGGAATATAGCCGTTGGAAAAGTAAATATAGTCATTGGAATACTGGCCGTGATCGCGGTCAAAGAAAACCGCGGCCGTTGTATTATACCGCGGTCAAAGAAAACCGCGGCCGCGGTATTATACCGCGGTCAAGGTATACCACCCGCGACCGCGGTTTGCTCATCTAGAATGTTTTTAGACATTTTGTTGGCAAAACCGCGACCGCAATATCTATAAGCCGCGATCGCGGTTAGAGAACCACGCTCGCGGTAATTACATACCGCGGTCGCAGTTCCACATTGCACTTCTTGAGGAACCGCCAGTTCGGAACCGGAGGAACCGACGTTTATCCGGTTCTTTACAAGGAGGAACCCGGACCGGGACTGGTGGTATACCAGTTCCTTCAGCTCGGTTCCGGTTCGGTTCCACGGAACCGTGGAACCGAACCCACCTCTAATTTGAGGCTTTGAGAATTGGCGTTGAAAAGGATATGGATATTCTCAAATCCAATGAGAAAGATAGTAAAAGGACCAGTAAACAAAAAGTCTTTCAAGCGGTGACAGTGGAGAAGAATAGTGCGAGCCTGACCCATGGTATTGATAATGGACCGAAAAAAGCCCAAAATCAGAATGTGAGTCCAATCCAGGATATTCATGGGGATTGGTCCAAACCCGGAAGCCCTAACGCACCCTTACCATAGGGCCAGTTCAATCAGGTTTTCAATAACGGTTTGTATCTCCCGAAAAGATCGACTGAAAAGAAACCCATTAAATTGGGTAGAAAGAAAGGTGTTTTTCCATGATCAAGGAAGGCAACCCAGGACCGAACAGAACAATAAATCTTACTGATGGAAAACCGGTCAAACGCCCAAGATCAACTACTGATGATATGAACAGTGTCCCTCCGTTGCACACAGAGGGATCGAGTGCTTCTGTGTTGACTGAAGTTCAAAATCGGATGGAGATCAATAGACTTCAAGAAGGCACACATATAATGATCTCAGATGGTCCTAATGATAACCAACATGTTCAGCATATTGGTCTTAAAGACGAGGACTCTTCTATGGCGGAGAGCGGCTCAGCTCGAGGGCCGAACGTTTAAACTTTGGTCTCTTATTTTATTTATGATTATGTTATCTATGAATATCTTATTTTGGAATTGTTTCGGTGCAGGTAAGCCAGGTTTCCGAAGAGCTATTCGGTATATGTGTCGTCATCATAAGGTGGATGTGTTGGCTCTTTTGAACCCCGTGTGTCGGGAGATAGAGCTAGCAATATTTGTAGCAAGCTGACAAGATGGGATTTCTCAAAGTGTGTTAGAATGGAGGTCGTCGGTTTTGCCGGGGGTGTTTGGCTTTTGTGGAAGGATACTAATATTCAGTTACACATTGAAGAACTTAATCAAGACTTCATTCATGCTACTTATATGGATGTTGATGTCAGGGTTCACTTGTTTGTGGTTTATGGGCCGCCTTCGGTTACCCGTAGAAAGACGTTTTGGTCGACTGTTGCTTCTAAAATCAGGACGGCTGAGGGGCCGGTTGTGATCGATGGGGATTATAATTGTATCTTGGCGAACCATGAGAGGGAAGGGGGCTCGGGTGGGCTGCACGCTAACTCGGATACTTTCAACAGATGGAAGAATGACTTGGGTCTTGTGGATTTAGAGTTTGTTGGCCCTCGGTTCACTTGGAGTAGACGTCTTTCCCATAATACGATGGTTTCTAAATGTCTTGATAGGGTGTTCATGAACATTGAGGGTCGTGATCGTTGGAGTGAGGCCCGGGTGAAACATTTGCCGAGATTGTCTTCTGATCACAACTCACTTTTACTCACTTTTTGTCCAAGTATGGGCTTGGATAAAAGTAGAAGGCCTTTCCGGTTTGAGGCCGCTTGGATGTCTCATTCGGATTTCAACGAGAAGATCAAAACCTCTTGGCGAAATGAGCTCGATACGCCTAAGGCCCTTTCCGTCTTCAAGGATATGAGCCGATTTTGTGGAATAGAAAGGTGTTTGGTAATATTCATTTTCGTAAAAAAGAGCTGATGGACAGTTTAGAGGGAGTTCAAAGTGATCCGAACCGGGCTCACTCGGTTGACATCTTAGACAAGGAGGCTAAACTTCAACATGAGCTTGAGACCGTGTTAGAACAAGAAGAGATCCTGTGGTTTCAAAAGTTGAGGGAACTTTGGCTGAAATATGGGGATATGAACACTTCTTTCTTCCATACTTCCAGGATTGTTAGACGTCGGCACAATAGTGTGGAGTGCCTTCGTAATGTTGATGGGGTTTGGTTGGATGGTAAAGAGGAACTCGAAAGCATGGCGGTTGATTTCTTTAGAAAGTTATACTCGGCTGAGCACAACATTAGTGGTGGTGGGTTTGCTCTTTCCAATGGTTTTCCCAGTATTTGTCTGAACTTGCTTGAAAACCGGGTGAAGACGGTTTCTGTGGACGAGATTTGGGCTGCTATTAAAAGTATGAGGGCGTTTAAATCTCCGGGGTTGGATGGCTTTCAACCGGGCTTTTTCCACAAATGTTGGGAGGCGGTGGGACCTTGTGTGCTTGAGTTTGTTAAAGAGTTCTTTCGTACTTCGATACTACCGGAGGGTACCAATGATACACTCATCGTCCTCTTGGCCAAGATTAATAAGCCGGAAACCCTTAGCCAATTCCACCCGATTAGCTTGTGCAATTTCTTGTACAAAGTGATCACGAAAGTCCTTGCTAATAGATTACAACCTCTTATGGTGGAGTTGATTGGCCCGATGAAAGGTAGTTTCCTCCCGGGGCGCATGATTATGGATAATGTTGTTGTGGTTCAAGAAGTGGTGCATTCCATGAAGAGGAAAAGAGGGGCGATGGGATGGATGGTTCTTAAACTCGATCTTGAGAAGGCGTATGATCGCCTTAGATGGGATTTTATTGAGGACTCCCTTGCTAGTGCTGGCTTTCCGGTTCAATGGATAAGGTGGGTTATGTCATGTGTGTCATCGACTAGAATGCAACTTCTTTGGAATAGGGAGATGACTACGCAATTTGCAGCTTCTAGAGGGGTTCGTCAAGGGGACCCGATATCTCCCTATCTCTTCCTTTTATGCATTGAGAGGCTTAGCCACTTGATCAAGGAATCGGTTGAGAATATTGGTGAATGGAAGCTGGTGAATCTGACGAGAAATGGGCCGCTCCTTTCTCATATGTTTTTTGCGGACGATATTGCGCTGTTCTCGGAGACTTCCGTTAATCAAATTAAGATTATCAAGAGATGCTTGGATAAGTTTTGTGTTGTTTCAGGTCAAAGGGTCAGTGTGAGTAAATCGACTATTTTTTTCGTCCAATGTGCAGAAGAATTTGGCCAGGCGGTTGGAAGTTGAGAGTGGTTTTAAAGTGACTACTGACTTGGGTATATACCTTGGTTTACCTGTTCTTCATAAAGATGTGAATAAGGATACATTTTCAGGGCTTCTTGACAGATTCAATGCCAAACTTACAGGTTGGAAGGCTAAGATGCTGAGTTTTGCGGGGCGGGTGACGTTAACCAAGTCGGTTCTCACCTCCCTTCCGGTTTATTCCATGTCTACTCTTTTGCTTCCGAGTAGTATCTGTAATAAGGGGGACAAAATAAATAGATCTTTCCTTTGGGGGAGTAATGCTGAACACAAGAAGATGCATAAAGTTGCTTGGGAAGAAATTACTAAACCGAAAAACCAAGGCGGGCTCGGTATTAGGAAAACGCATGAGATGAACCTTGCGGGTAAGCTCGGTTGGAGATTTGTTATGGGTGAAGAGAGTGTTTGGAGTACTGTTTTAAAATGAAAATATGTGGATTGTGCTTTAGGGCAATCCCCTACCTGATCTCACATATGGAAGGGCATACGGTTGGGCCTCTCGGAGGTGGTTACGAAGGGGACTTAATGGCTGGTGTGGGATATCACTTCCATTCGTTTCTGGACAGATGTATGGCTGGGGGATAAGCCTTTGATGGTGTCGGCTACTGGGGTGATTTTGGAAGCTCATCTAGACGCTACTGTTAGAGATTTTTGGTTGGAAGATGTCGGGTGGAACTGGGGTTTGTTTTCGAGCCTGCTTCCTGTGGAGGTGCTGATGCAGATTGCGGTTGTTGCTGTTACCCCGATTGATGATTTGCAGCATGATGAGCTGTGCTGGAATTTTTCTAAGGATGGCGATTCTTCGGTCTCAACTGGTTATGATTTGATTTGTGGGAATTTACACAAAACTAATATTGATGATCAGTTTTTTCGCAGGATTTGGAATGCACAAGTGCCGAAAAGGGTTCGCTGCTTCGTCTGGCTGGCAAGGAGGGGAGGGGTGATGTCTAACGTTGAGAGGCGAAGATGACACCTTTCGAATTTGGACAATTGTCCATGGTGTCAGGATCCGATTCAAGTGGCGGAAACCTATGAACATCTGTTTCGTGATTGTGTTCAGGTTCAACATATTTGGATTTCTCTACATGCTACTGATTTTATCCCTCTTTTCTTTCAGCTTCCCTTTGCAACTTGGATTAGATGCAACATTTTGAACACTGGGAAGATTGGTGATATTGATTGGGTTATCGTTTTCGCCATTGCCATCTGGTGTGTGTGGCGGTGGAGGAACGAGAAGATCTTTGATGGGGTGGCAACAATTGATAACAAGGTTGCGTTCATCGGAATTCAGGCTGCAGGTAAGTTTCCCAATCTCAATTGCCTTAAAATTAGTAGAGTGCAGGAGGTGTCATGGTCCACTCCGGATGAGGGATGGATTAAGATCAACACAGATGGCTCGGTTAGAAGCGGAGGAATGGCGGTGGCTGGTGGGGTCTTCAGAGATCACTACGGGCAATGGATAGGCGGTTTTATGCACAATATTGACGTTTGTTCGGTGCCTATGGCGGAGCTATGGGGAATCCTGGATGGCCTCAAGATTTCTTGGGATAGGGGTTACCGGCTTGTGAGTCTTGAAACGGACTCTCAACTGGTAGTTGGTCTTATTAAATCTCGGGTGAAGAAGAGTCACCCGTTATATAGCCTGGTGCAACAGTGCCAAGGCTTTTTTAGTAGGGATTGGAGTATCCGATTCCGTCATGTGTATCGAGAGGCTAATTCGGTTGCGGATTACCTCGCGTCTTATGCTTTATCGTATCCTTTAGGTCTTCATGTATTGCTTGCCCCGCATGAGGGGATTAATTTATTGCTTCTTAATGATGTTAGGGGTCGGACTATCCCCGCGTGATGACTACTTAGCCCTTTTTTATTTTTAATAAAACGCCCCCTTGAGATGCCGGAGAGTGTTGTCTCTCCTTCGACCAAAAAAAAGTATATCAAGCAGACTAATAGCCCAGCCCATTAATTAATACTCCTTCCGTTTCTTAAAAATGTTTTTTAACTCAATGCACATATATTTTAAGATGTCTTTTACAATAATAACAATTATTCACTTTGAACTAATAATGATACGCACTTTAAAAATCACTAAATAATATACAAACTATTATGATATTTACCCAAAATAATATAAAGTTTAAAAATAACTTATAATAATATCAAGTATCACTTTAAAGAAATAATAATACGAATTTTATAAACCACTATATAAAATAGATGATAAAACTATCTTTTTTTTTGTTGTACGAATGAAATTTATCTCATCTGCATGTGTCATACTAATTAAAGACTTGTCAGGTTTTGTTTTTAGACAAAGGCAAGGAGTGAAGGACCAACTTGTAACAAGATCTAAATGCTGTAGGTCAGCTTTGAATTGCAAAGTTGAGCATTTATTCGACATCTGTAAATTTGGGAAATTGTTTGCATGACACATTCATTAAAATATTATTATTTGAAGAGAGAAAAAAAAGGTGTCTTTAATACTTTAGTTTTTTATGTTTATTAAATTAGATTTAGACTTTCCATATCTATAGATTCGGATATCTTATTAGGTAGGTTTTAAATATTTATTTAATGAGCTATTTAAATGGGTATTATAAATGAGCATTTTTTAGATTTAATAATACATATTTTATAAACTAACCAAAATTTATTTTCTGATCCATTAATATGTCCTAAATTTATTATAGGAATTTTTTTTAATGCCCATGAGATTTCGACTTTTTCTTTTGGTGTCCAAAAAAATTTCTTATTCCTTTTGGTACTCTCTTGATTTTAAAATGTACGTTTTGTATCCTAAACACACCCAAAACCAAACTTCCATCTATTTTACTAAAACTTCCCCTTGATTTTTTTACCCTTCTTTATTTTTCAATCAGATCCACTCTAGAACTCACACACATGAAGGTGGGCGACAAGGGCGACACACTTGTGGTTTGCGATGACGCAACGACGTGCCGGTGAGGTCGAGGTCGAGAACCCGACGCCGGTGAGGTCGGAATCCGAGTCCGGCGAGGAGTATAACGACCTGCCGGTTATTCTTATAGTGAATAAAAAATTCTTTTCCTTATTAATATCCATTTTAAAATACCAATTTATTTATAATCTTACTACGATGCTTAAAAAGTCATAAAATTATTAAAATGCCCATTCATTCATAATCTTATTTTTAAAAGATAAAAACCCATTCACTTCGACAAAATACATTAACAAACACCCGAATTTGTACATTTTTATCAATCAATCCACCTGAACTTGTACACCGATCGAAAATTTGACGAGTTGAGTGGTTTGGATTTGCTGGCATAACATTGATTTTTTTTCTATTTTATTCTATCTTTCCTTTTTTTTCCTTCCTTTTTATTATTTTATGGTCTTTTTTTGTGAATCTGGCCTTATCGGGAAAAAGACTTCGACTTCTTCATCGCCGGTAACACAGAGGAACCAGAATTCGACTTCTACATTGTCGGCATAACAAGGAACCAGAACCAGAGGACGGAACGATGAAGTCGGAGAAGAATTATTCCTTCTTGCAAGAACCAAATCTGGTATCGTCCACCAATTTCGGCGACTTCGATTTCGGCATCTCGAAGAACCGCTACGGCGAGGCAGAGAAGATATGTCGTCAGTGAAGAATTCCGTCCACCCAGATCTGAGACCACCAGATCTCGAAGAACCGCCCACCCAGATCTGAGAGCACCAGATCTCCGACATCTTCGACCGAGTCCGTCGTTTCAGAGGCGAAGAAGATATTTCGTCGATGAAGAATTCTGAACTCCCGAGTCCGTCGTTCCT
Source organism: Fallopia convolvulus (assembly GCA_964016875.1). Classification (NCBI taxonomy): domain Eukaryota; kingdom Viridiplantae; phylum Streptophyta; class Magnoliopsida; order Caryophyllales; family Polygonaceae; genus Fallopia; species Fallopia convolvulus. Next base: position 51,638,247 of record OZ024727.1, on the reverse strand, counting down.
TCCTTTCAGATCTAGAATTTTAGACTTTGACGAGGCAAAGAAGATATCTCGCCGGTGAAGAATCCAAATTCTTTCTCCCCGAGGAAATAGGTTTGAGCCCGCCTATAATTCAACCCGAAATTTCGTTTTCCCTCTTAAAAAAATATTCCCTCCTATAAGCCCGCCAATAATTTAGCCCAAATTTTATTTTCCCTCTAAAGTAATATTCTCTCTTATTAAGCCCGCCAATAATTTTTGCACACATTTTATCGATTTTTTAAAAAAGTTGAATAATTTATAAATAAGTAGGATTATAATAAGTTATAAAATTATATTCACATATTTTTAGTGTAATTCTTAATGTCATTTAAAATTCTCGATGATGAAATTAGCAAATATTTTTTTGAAAAACATATTTACAAACAAATTTATGAACCCTTAAACATAAATAATATAACTGAGGCCAATATTGCCAAAACAATAAAACTAGGAAAAGATGAGTTACCAGTCATATTTATCGAAATTATAGGTCCAAGGGAATATAACGTTTTCTTATAAGAATGAACGGTTCTAAAGGAATATAACGATTTATTGTTAGAATGAACGGTTTTAAGGGAATACAACGATTTATTGTTAAAATGAACAATTCTAAAGGAATATAACGTTATCTTATAAGAATGAACGATTCTAAAGGAATATAACTATTTCTTATAAGAATGAACGATTATAAAGGAATGTAACATTTTCTTATAAAAATGAACGATTCTAAAGGAATATAACGTTTTCTTGTTAGAATGAACGATTCTAAAGGAATATAACGTTTTCTTATAAGAATGAACGATTCCAAAGGAATATAAGTATTTCTTATGAGAATGAACTATTCTAAAGGTATAACGATTTCTTATAACAATGAACGATTCTAAAGGAATATAACGTTTTCTTGTTAGAATAAACGATTCTAAATGAATATTGTCAACTAAACCCTAAACCCTAACCCTAAACCCCTACCCTAAACCCTAAACCCTAAACCCCCAACCCTAAACCCTAAAGGAATATAACTATTTCTTATAAGAATGAACGGTTCTAAAGAAATATAACGTTTTCTTATAAGAATGAACGATTCCAAAGGAATATAAGTATTTCTTATGAGAATGAACTATTCTAAAGGTATAACGATTTCTTATAACAATGAACGATTCTAAAGGAATATAACGTTTTCTTGTTAGAATAAACGATTCTAAATGAATATTGTCAACTAAACCCTAAACCCTAAACCCTAAACCCCAACCCTAAACCCTAAACCCCAACCCTAAACCCTAAACCCTAAACCCTAAAGGAATATAACTATTTCTTATAAGAATGAACGATTCTAAAGAAATATAACGTTTTCTTATAAGAATGAACGATTCCAAAGGAATATAAGTATTTCTTATGAGAATGAATTATTTTAAAGGTATATAACGATTTCTTATAACAATGAACGATTCTAAAGGAATATAATGTTTTCTTGTTAGATGAACGATTTTAAATGAATATAACGTTTTATTATAAGAATGAAGTATTCTAAATGAGTATAAAGATTTCATATAAGAATGAACGGTTCTAACCGAATGTAACATTTTCTTATAAGAATGAACAATTCTAAAAGAATATAACGTTTTCTTATAAGAATGAACGATTCTAAATGAATATAACATTTTCTTATAAGAACGGTTCTAAAGGAATATAACGTTTTCTTATAAGAATGAACGGTTTAAAAGGAATACAACGATTTATTGTTAGAATGAACGATTCCAAATGAATATAATGATTTCTTATAAGGATGAACGATTTAATGGAATATAACGTTTTCTTATAAGAATGAACAATTCTAAAGAAATATACCGAATTCTTATAAGAATGAACGATTCTAATGGAATATAACATTTTCTTATAAGAATGAATGATTCTAAAGGAATATAACGATTTCATATAAATGAATATAACATTTTCTTATAATAATGAACGATTCTAAATAAATATAACGTTTTCTTATAAGAATGAATGGTTCTAAAAGAATATAACGTTTTATTATAAGAACGAATGATTCTAAATGAATATAGCGATTTCATATAAGAATGAACGAGGGCACGTGCACTAAAACTTTTAATATATTATTTTTTTAAAATATTATTCACTATATTAATTTTAAAATTATTATTTTTGGATAGGTAATTTTTTAAATATGCCACGAGGGCACGTGCACTAAAACTTTTTATATGTAAAATATCTTCTAATTTAGTTGTAAAAAATTTCAATGTAATAAAATATAATTAAGTGATTGGTGTATATTGTATATACTTACACATATGCAATATTTTAACGATTTGGTGTATCTTATGTAGGAAATAATTCATCAATATTATTCTACACAATGATTTCTTTATTGCCCAAAATAATTCCCTTATTCCTTCCCTTATTAAAATTATTATGATAAAATATAATTTCCTAATTATGTAACAAGTGGAATAAAGTAGTAAATTATAATGAATCAATCTGGATCGTTGGTTTACATTACGATCTAATGGACCAAAACTGTAATCCATGTCAAATAAGAATGAACCAATCAAATTAAGGAACCCAATCCACAACTTCTTTCCTCTCATCCGTCCATTCCAATAAAGAGAGAAACGAGTTTCATCTTCCTAAGTAGTCCTGAGAAAATTTCAAAATACATAGAGATTTGCCATGTAGAAGTGATGAGCTAGCTTTTTTTTTATCTTCATCAACCTTCTTTGTTAATTTCAATCAATCTTCTTCCCATTTTAGCCCAAATTAACTTGATTAAAGTTATTGCATAAGAGAGGAATGGGAGTAGATAGATCTGGGTCGATTGTTCAAAGTGGAAATCAACAAAGATTGAACACCTTTTTTTTGGTCGAATTGAACACCTCTTTAGTCCAAATTCATTGTCTTTGTAATCTAATTTGAACACTAATTATATTAACAAAACCGATTGGAAACTCGACTGTTCATGCGAAACAAGGAACAAGAGCGGATTTGGGTCGATTGTGGTTAGGTGGGCACGATGTGGGTGTGGATCTGGATCGATTGTGGTTAGGTGGGCACGATGTGGGAGTGGATCTGGGGTCGACCGGGGTGAAGTGACATGAGTATGTGAGGTGAATGAGGATGATGGTCATGAAGAATTGAAGATAGCCGATGGTTGATGGGAAGAGGAAGAATGGAAGCTGAAATGTCTCTTTTTTGGAAGGGCTAGAGGTTGAAGATGATGGCGAATTAATTATATTTTTTTTAATTCTAATTTTGGCCAACTAAGTGACGGAAAGTCAAGTTTTTTGCAAGACATGGTAAGGATGGAACTAAATTAAAAGTATAAGGGTACCAAAAGGAAAACAAAATTTTTAGGACACCAAAAGAAAAAGTCTAAATTTGAGGGGTACCAAAAGTAATTTCCCTAAATCGAAATAGCAATTGGGAGAGTTGGAAAAAATTAATTCTAAAAAATGGGCTTGGATTATGATGTAAAATTCATCCATTAATACAACCCATTAAATTGTATATACAAAGCTGAAATGTAGGTCTATCCGAACCTATAGGCTTGGATACAAATCAGAATTAAAAAAATTAAACTTAATTAATTAAATTAAATGCAGGCCCACACTTATCTAATATTATTATTATTTTAATGGTGTGTCATGGAATCACCCTCCGTAAGTTTGTCTCATTGGATTGCATCGTTTTCCAACTTGCAGGCAGCATTACCTATATATCTATACTTCCTTGGCACTGAAATTATTATATTACAAAGTTGTAAATTTATTCAAGAGAAAGGCAACATATCTTACACTATACAATAGGATTCTTAGCACTAGTATGTGAATGGCTACTAAAGGTTAACCATGAGCTTGACGACGCATAGCTTTGGTTAAAGGAACCAATTTCTTCAAACTCAAGAGGCAAGTCAGGAAGCATTTGATCACCATCAAGAAATTGCATTGCTTGTCTAATACTCAACCTTGATTCTGGACTCGGATGTGAACACATCAAGCCAAGCTTCAAAACCCGCGTCATTTCCTCCACATCATAGTTTCCCTCCAATCTAGGATCACTTGTTTGCAATATCACTCCTTTCTTCCAACATTCATGGACCCAATCAACCAAAATCACCTCTTCGGGAGAACACTCGCTTTCAATTGGCCTTCTTCCACATGCCACTTCAAGTACGAATGTCCCAAATGAATACATATCAGTGCTAGTTGTTGCCTTACCTGTTTTCGGTAACTCAGGTGCAAGATATCCAACCGTTCCAACTACATGTGTAGTTTGAGGATTAGTGCCATGATCATACAATCTTGCAAGGCCCAAGTCTCCAAGACGAGCATCCATTTCTTCGTCCAAAAGAATGTTGCTTGCCTTCACATCTCGATGTAGTACAACTTGCTCCCATTCTTCATGTAGGTAGAATAGAGCCGACGCCACTCCCTTTATGATTTTAAGTCTATGAACCCAAGAAATGGTTTGTTTCTCCTTACTAAAGAGTAACTTATCAAGGCTTCCATTAGGCATGTACTCGTATACTAGAAGAAGCTCACCTTTTCTTCGGCAATAGCCAAGAAGAGGCACCAAGTTTCTATGCCTTAGCCTCCTCATGCTAGCAATCTCTGCCACAAACTCCTTCATCCCCTGCCTTGAGTCATGTGCCATGCGTTTAATAGCAACTTCAAATTTGGTGGAAGGAAGGATTCCTTTGTACACTTTTCCAAAACCTCCACTTCCAAGAAGCCCTCCTTCCTTGAAACCTTTTGTCGCCCTGTAGAGATCTCTGAACGAGAATCTTTGAATCGCATACTCCTTCTCCCAGTCTTCTTTCACTTCTTCATACTTCTTCCTTCTCATTCTATACAACAAACCCACAAAGGTTATAAGAAAAATTAACACAATACACAACAAGACTATATCCAAAGAATGGAACTTTTTTGGCGTGCTTGCTCTTGGAACCGTAGGAAGCTTGGAAACATTCAAGTATTGTGCTTGACCACTTTGGTTGAAGCTCCAACCAATCAAATAATGGCTCCCTGTAAGAGTACCCGTAGCAGCTGAAAACCCAACATAAAACTTATCTAAGAGTATCTTAGAAAGGTTAACTTGTGTAGATAAAAGAAGCTTCTTTGGCTTTGGTTCACCTAAAGGAGCCATAACAACCTCAACCACCATCTTCTTTGCATCATAATCAATCCAAACTTGCATTGGCTTGCCGCTTAACAAACTCAATGTCACATTCTCTCTTTTTTTTACCCGAATAATACTTTGCTGAAGCCGCCCCAGTTGAATTGAGGGAGTTAACATCAACTCCCATCAACTCCCACATGGTTACTATCAATATCACCAAAAACAGGGCTCTGAACCGTGTCAAGCTCCACAGCAAATATATGATTCGACTCAAGGCCGTTGTTTGAGTTGTTAAATAGGCCTAATTGCTCATTTGGAAGAGTGTGGTTGAAGTCCATGGATGGAGAGGCCACAAAGGCCATTCCATGGCCTCCTATATCCGGTTGGGCTTCAGGAAGCATTGCAAAGGCAAAGGTAGTTGAAAGTGAAGGAGATGCACTTAGACTTAAAGGGTATGGATAGAAAGCATGACCCTTTTGTTGTTGTGAGGAATTGGTGAGTTGTAGTAGACCATTTGGGAGGATTTTGGCTATGCCGTCAAGATGAAGGTTGCTTTGTTGGAAGCCATTGTAAATGAATTGTGCTGGAGCTTGAGAACATGATGTGAGTAGTATTGTGTAGGTAAAACTCATCAGGAAGAGAAGTTTTGGAGGACTTGTTCTAGCCATGGATGCAAAATTGCAGATGGATGAGTTTTTGAGTGGTTCGGTCTCGTTAATATAATGTATGATGATCGATCACAATCTCAGTCAAATGGAATAAAGATCAAAGCATATTTTTGGAGGATTGGTGCCAAAGTCAGTCAATGCTATTGGTTTGCTTAGCAATCGACATCCAATTGTACTACACATTAATTGGGAATATGACAGATGTATCAATTGATTCAGCTGAGGACGGTGAATTACATTTTTGGATTTTGATGTTGAAAACTAAGCAATTTGGATATCTCAAGGGGATTTTTTTTTCTCTCAAACTTATATCAGCTAGTAGAATGCACCAATTGATTCTGTTGGGTTGGATCCTCAACCATCACATTGTTCATTTGAGCTTCCACAAATTTAGGACTAATTTACACCATTGACCCTAAATTCTGCTTCTTCTAATTTTTTTCGTATTGATGAGAAAATACTAATAATCTACTATCCCACAAAAGCTGTGTAATTTTCTAAATTACACCAAATTGTGCAATATTAGGGATTTGGTTACGAAGAACCACTTAAAATTTCCACTTCCTTAATTTTCCTATGCACATTCTTCGCAATTTCTACAAGTTCCAAACAAAAAAAGACCAAGTGCAGGAGTTGATGCCCAGCAATTCCTTAATTTCCCTGCCGGCAAACCCTAGATGACAAAGCAAGATGTGAACACCAATACAGAAGTGGTTTGAGAGATTTTGACGTCAACAACGATATTCACGACGAGGATACATGTGAGCGTGAACTCCTCTTCGCTTTTCTTCGCAATTTCATGTTCCAGCTTGCAATTGATGACGATCTCTAGGCTAAACTCCAAATTTATTTTCTTTAAAAGTACTTTTTTTTTAAACGGTTTTTCTATCCTATTTTTTTTGGTCATTGCCACCCCAGTCCAGCGGAGAGCTTGGCTCCATCAAACACGCCTACGTCTGGAGTTCGAGTCTCGCGAGGGCCCCTTTATTTTTGGGTGGGATCTACTCTCCCAACAAGTTCATTTCTCCTCTATTGAGAATCGAATACTCGACCTCAACGAAGGGAAGCGTAGCCCCTCCCACTACGCTCCATGCTTATTGGTGGTTTTTCTATCCTATGCCCTAAGGACATAGGTTAACAATACTAATAATGGGAACTAAAACCCTAAAAAGAAATTAATAAACCCTATTGGAAAAATAATTAAACCTAAATAAATACAATTTTAAGATATATTGACATTTTTAGTCTCTTAACCTATGCCCTTAGGGCATAGGTTAGAAAAATTATTTTTTAAAATAAGTGTACTTATTTGCCTTAAAATATGTAAATTGTAATTACCTTTCACAAATTTCAAGACAAAATAAGCATATTTTTTTGCCAAAAAATACTTTTTTTTTTGATAAAGTACAATAAGGCCATATTGAAATGTTACCGCTATTTGATTGTGTTTCTTTTTTCTAGTATATTTGGTGTGCATTTCGATAACTTGCATTTATATTATATTTAGGATGCATTTTAGATAATGTTTAGTTATGTTTATGGCTTGCATTTTGAGGTATTTGGTTGTTTTTAGTTGTTTTGTTTAGTTTTTTGGTTCGATATCTATGTTTTGTTTTTCTGGTATTTCAGGCCTAATCAGAAGGAAATGGAGTCATTTTGGGAGTTTAGAAGTCAAGAAACAACCTGAAGTAAATCCTAAGGCCCAATGTCGAGCTATCACTCCTTGAGCTTGAAGAGCTCCCACCGGTGAAAAAAGGAGTTGTAGAAAAGAAAATGGAGAAGCCATTTGACAATGAAGAACCCAAATATGTTGCTCCCCCACCCTACGAACCACATCTACCTTTCCCACGTAGGAAGATTCGGGTGGTGCAAGAACATATATTTGAGAAATTCATAAAGATGATAAAGAAGTTCCACATTGACAATCCTTTCATTGATGTCCTCACTTGAATGCCCATATATGCAAAATTCTTGAAGGAGATTCTATTCAAAAAGTGGAGGATTGATGACTATGAGACAATAGCTTTGGCAAGGGATCAAAATAAGAAGATGCTGAGAAAACTAAAGGACCCATGTGAGTTCTTTATTCCTGCTTGTTTTGGTTCTCTACAATATGATTGTCTTTGTGATCTTGGTTCCAGTGTCAATATTATGCCCTTGTCAATTTGCAAAAACTTGAATTTGCATGATCCTATTCCATCCAAGATGCGTCTTATCATGGCTGATAATTCAGTCACTCATTCTGTGGGCATTATTGAGAACTTTCTAGTAAAAATGGGCAAGTTCTTTATAACCGGAGATTTTGTGATCCTTGACATGGAGGTGATGAATGACATGACTCCTATCATCTTTGGGAGACCTTTTTTAGCCACTGTTAGAGCTAACACTGATGTCAAGAATGACAAAATCTCACTCATTATCGGAGAAGAGAAGATAGAGTATGAATATCGCAAGAATGACTTCCTTGAAGTGCACAAGGATCCTCCCCGAGAGACTGTTAAAGTAGCTTGTTGCAATCCTGAAGTAAAGCTTGCTGAAGAGGAGATCTAATCTGATGTTATTCAACTTTCTCAAGAAACATTGGAGGTTAAAAGCCTCATAGTTGGTGATGATTCTAAGGACATGAAAGGTAGGGATCCCAAGAAAAAGATGAAGGATCGAGCAAAAGATGAGGTCAAGAGTGGAGACAATGTGATGCTTTTTCATGAAAGATCCAACATGTTTCCTAGGAGCAAATGAACAAGATGGTCAAGGTCGTACATAGTGACTCGAGTTTTACATGGAGGAGGAACTGAAGTATGGCATAAAAACTTGGGGAAATTCAAAGTACACACAAACATAGGTTGAAGCTTGTAGTTGAGCCTTATCCAGTGAGGGTAGGTACTAAAGACCCGAGCACTTGAAAGAAGATAGAAGGTCAAGCTAATGATCTTAAACAAGCGATGCTTGGGAGGCAACCCAAGATTAGTGTTCAATAGGTCACAGTGACGAGGTGTTTAATAGGTCTCAATTTATAGAATTTAGGTATTTAATAGAACAAATCCAAATATCAAGTGTCTAAAACCAATTAACACAAGTTCACATTTACATGTTAATTGGATCACATCCCAGGTCTTGTTCAAATCATATATTTTACGGGTTTAAACTGGGTTTCGGTATTTTTTTTGGGTTTCGTCATCACAATATGTTAGAAGTTATGCTGGTCCTGTGGCGTGCGGGAATAATTAGCATGTTGTGAACATGACTGCAGATTTTACTTAGAATAGTTGTACAATATACATGGAGCAGATTTTTCAATGATTTGAAAATTATGCAATCCATATTCCATAAATCGGTCAATTTCATCGCCTTTAATTGTTTATATAACCAGCCCAATAGTATTGATATTGCAAAATTGTTTGTTTTGACTTTTCTTTTGGAATCAACATGTCCTTGTGATTTCTCCCTCCAAAGTATTTGTCATATATCATCTAAGCCTACTACTACTGTTGCCATGGATTAGCAATTCTCACAAAAATTACACACAAGCCCATTTGTGAATAATGAGCTTTATTACAAAGGGAAAAAAAAAAACACACGCATGAAGTTGGATCAAATGAAATGAATATTAGATGAATCAACAGAACTGCATAAGTAGTCACCCGAAGCTTCATTAGATGATAGCAAAGGAAACGAGGATGAAGTCCCGGGGGTTTGTATGAACATCGAATCGAGCGACTCTAAGCAATCAAGAGGCACTTCTGGCAACACTTCCTCTCCATCAAGAAACTTCATCACTTGTCTCATACTCGGCCTTGATTCGGCTCTCACTTGTGCACATAACAATCCAATCTTCAAAACCAACTCCATTTCATTGGCATCAAAATCGCCCTCCAATCTAGCATCGCTCGCCTTCATAATCTCTCCTCTGTTCCAACAATTGAACACCAATTCAACCAAAGTGTCCTCTTCACCAAACCTCTCCATCAACAATGGCCTCCTTCCACATGCCACTTCCAATACAAACACTCCAAAGGCGTAAACATCTGTACTTGTATTCGCCTTCCCTGTTCTTGGAAGCTCGGGTGCAAGAAACCCGAGTGTTCCAACCACATGAGTGGTTCTTGCAATGGCGCCGTGGTCATATAACCTTGCAAGCCCAAAATCTCCTAGCCTAGCATTCATTTCTCCATCCAATAAGACGTTGCTCGCTTTGATGTCGCGGTGTAAGACCACTTGCTCCCACTCTTCGTGTAGATAACGCAAGGCGGATGCAACTCCTTTCATGATGTTGAATCTTTGTGTCCAAGAAAGAAAGGGCTTTTCTTTCTTGAAAAGGAGTGTGTCAAGGCTTCCATTAGGCATGTATTCGTATACCAAAAGAAGCTCGGATTTACGCCTGCAGTATCCAAGGAGAGGGACTAAGTTTCTATGCCTTAGCCTTCTCATGCTAGCAATCTCCGCCACAAACTCCTTCATTCCTTGCTTTGAATCATGTGATACTCTTTTGATGGCAACTAGAGAATTGATTGAAGACAAGAAGCCTCTATAAACTTTCCCAAAACCGCCTTTACCCAATAACTCTTCATCTTGGAATCCTTTTGTTGCTTTGTAGAGATCCTTATACGAGATTCTTTGAACGGCGTATTCTTCTTCCCATTCCTCCATCACTTCTTCATACTTCCTTCTTCTAATTTCATACGCTACGCCTACAAGTACTACCATGAAAAGTGATAGAACCGTGAGCAGAGCTATGAGAGGACGGTTTAATTTCTTCTTTTCCTTAGGAAGCGATGGAAGCTTTGAAAGATCAAAGTTTCCCGCCGTCCCATTTGTGTTGAAACTCCATCCAAGAAGGTAGTGGTCACTATTAAGCAAACCTGTTGAAGCTGAGAACCCAATGTAAATGGTGTTCAAGAGTATTTCAGAAAGGTTAACTTTTGTTGATAAAAGAAGTTTCTTCGGTTTTGATGCGCCTAGAGGAGCTATAGCCACTTCAACTATTGACTTGTTTCCATCACAATCAATCCAAACTTGCATTGGCTTACCACTCATGAGATTCAAGCTCAGATTCTTCCCTTCTTGATCAGAATAGTACTCGGCCTTAGCTGATGCAATTGACTTGAGGCTATTAATGTCGATTCCCACATGGTTGCCATCAATATCAGACTCTTGAGGGCTATAAACTGTGTCCAACTCCACAGAAAATAGATGATTTGAAGAATTACCGTTGGTAGTTTCATTGACGAGTCCTAGGAACTCGCTATTCCCAGTTTGGCTCATGTCCATGGATGGCGAGATTAGAAACGCCATTCCATGGCCACCATGTGAATGAGGGCGTATGGCGAAAACAAAGGTAGTTGAAAGTTGTGGAGAAGAGCTCAAGTTTATAGGAAATGGATAGAAAGCATGCCCGGTTTTTAAAGTCGAGCTGTTTGTAAGTTGTAACAAACCATTAGGATGGATGTTGGCTAAACCGTCACAATGAAGGTTAGACCCATTAAAGCCATTATAAATGAAATTTATTGTGCTTTGTGCAGAAGGAAAGAATAATATAAGGTAAGAGAAAAGAATCAAGAAGAGTGGTTTTTGAGGATTTGTAGCCATGGATACAAATGGAGTTGAAGATGAATTGAGGTTTGAATAGGCTGGTTCTGTGTTTAGTTTCTTGTAAAACTGGTATTCTATTAGTCCTATATATGAGAATGGTTTGACTTTATCTTATGAATATCTTTGTCATATTAAATGTTGCTTTTGGAGATTTGTATATTGCGTTCAATTACTAAGATGGCAGTCCTAATTGGGCATGTTAATGTCAAATACATGGCATTGAATGTGATAAAAGTAAAAGTTTACTATTCTGGTAAACGACGATTAAGGTCTTGAGTTTTCATGGTTTTTAATGCATTGAGGAGAGTTGACTACTATTTGTCTGACTTGAGTATTACCATCTGTAATATGGATTACAAGATAATTAGTGTTCTTTGCTCTTGTATTTTTTTATTGATTACCTCCTACTTGATGGGCATTATAAATAATTGATACCCAGTGTTATCTAAAAAGGCTGACTTTTCTGTTTCTCTTAGATACATTATACTTTACTGATATGAAATGGGACAACATGAAGTTTGGATCTTTCAACGGGTACTTTTACAAAAGTTTTAAGCGCTTATGCTGATGCTTTCTCTATAAATTTGATTAACAACATTGCTGAATTCCTTTTGTTTGTGCTGATTATTCCTTAAGTGATTATGAACCTTTGTAAGCAATCAGTTCTGTTTCTCAGATATGGTCCTAGACGGTTACTTGTGTAAAACAGGATGTCTTTTCTTCTATTTATGTACATAATTCACTAGTTACTCTTTTCTGGGTTTATTTATCCCATTCCATTAACATCCACTTTAAATTTGAAATTAACTTGGTGTATAAGTACAAATAGTATACTCTTACACACCTGCAGACTTCAGTATACATGTGGCATACAAGATCAATGAATATGGCAGGATCTTATTACAAGAATACACAATGTTAACGGCCATATGTGACCAGAGAATATGTCCTATTATACAAGTGATTGACAAAGGCTTTGTTAGATGATATTGCAGGAAATGAGGCTGATTTTCCAGTACCCTGTGAAGACAAAACAGCACTTGACAAGTTGAAAGGTACTTCACTTAATTGAGCATCTCTATTAAGAAACTGCACTACTTGTCTCATGCTTGGCCTTGCTTCAGCTCTTGACTGTGAACACATAAGCCCCAATTCTAATACCAATTCCATTTCTTCGGTTTTGTATTCGCCTTTCAATCTAGGATCACTCGTCTCTAGAACCGTTCCTCTGTTCCAACACTCCAAAACCCAATCCACCAAAATCACATGATTGTAATACAAAACTTCGGTGTCTATTGTTCGCTTTCCACAAGCGACTTCAAGCATGAAAATCCCAAATGCAAACACGTCGGTGCTGGTGTTTGCCTTTCCTTTTGTAGAAAGCTCAGGAGCAAGATACCCAACCGTTCCAACCAAATGCGTGGTTTGAGGATCGGCTCCATGATCATATAATCTTGCAAGCCCAAAGTCTCCAAGACGCGCATCCATATTCATATCCAACAAAACATTGCTCGCCTTCACATCTCGGTGTAGGACAACTTGCTCCCACTCTTCATGTAGATAAAGTAGTGCAGACGCAACTCCCTTGATGATCTTAAGCCTTTGAGACCAAGAAAGAGTTTTCCCATCCTTGTTGAAAAGGAAATTGTCAAGGCTTCCATTAGGCATATATTCATACACTAAAAGAAGCTCTCTCTTTCTTCGACAATAACCGAGGAGAGGCACCAAATTCCTATGCCTTAGCCTCCTCATACTAGCAACCTCAGCTACAAACTCCTTCATTCCTTGCCTTGAATCATGTGAAACTCTCTTGACAGCAACTTGTGCATTCGTTGACGGCACAACGCCTTTGTAAACCTTCCCGAAACCTCCAGAGCCCAAGAGCTCCTTTTCCTTGAAACCCTTTGTTGCTTTGTAAAGCTCCTTGTATGAGAATCTTTGAAGGGCATAGTCCTTTTCCCAATCTTCCAACACCTCCTCATATTTCTTCTTGTGTATTACATAAACTGCACCAGCAAACATTAACACAAAAACTGATCCTATTGTGATTAGTGCTATAATTGGTGCTGAAACTTTCTTCTTTGGTATCTTGGGAAGCGAAGGAAGCTTTGAAATATCGAAATTCTCTGCTTCCCCGCTTTGATTGAAGCTCCACCCCATGATGTAGTGTGAGCTAAAAATTGAGCTAGTTGATGAACTCAGCCCAACATATACTTCATCGAAAAGGACTTTAGAAAGGTTTGTCTGTGTAGATAGGAGGACCTTACTTGGTTTCGGTTTCCCTAAGGGCGCTATGGCTACTGTGACTATCGTTGTCTTTGAATCATAATCGATCCAAACTTGCATTGGCTTTGTACTTATAAGGCTCAGGTTTATGTTTCTCTGTTCTTTCTCAGAGTAATACATCGCTGAAGAAGCATTAATTGATCTAAGGCCATTGACATCAATCCCCACATGATTACCATCAATGTCTCCGAATCTAGGAGTATATACCGTGTCGAGCTCCACTGCAAAGAGATGATTGTAAGATTGGCCATTGCTTGAGTCATTGAAAAGTCCTAGGTATTGGTCTCCAAATGTGTAGTTAAAGTAATCTATGGATGGTGGGGAGAGAAAAAAGGTGATTCCATGGCCACCTAGATTGGATGATTGAGGATAGATTGCAAAAGCAAAAGTAGTGGAGAAAGTTGGAGAGTCACTTAGCTTTATAGGCTCTGGATATAGAGAGATCCCTTTTTGTTGATCTGAACTATTGGTAAGCTGCAACAAGCCGTTAGGACGGATCTTTGCCGTCCCAAGAAGATTGAGATGACTTCCGGTTGTGAAGCCATTGTAGATGAACTGTTTTGGGTCTTGAATTGATGATGCAAATATAATAGTGCAAGCAAATGGTATTATGATGAAGAGAAAATGTTGGGGAATTATGGCCATGGACACAAATGGAAAAGGAGTTACAATAAAGTTGAAGAAATGGTAAAAGAGGTGTGAAATGCTTGCTCTTTTGATTTGGTTTTTAATAAGAAAACATCAGAAGCTTTGTAAAAGATGGAGTCTGGATAATTTTATTATGTTATTTTAAGGGTTGAGCTGATGAAGATGTTTAGCTTATCACAAGCTATTGATAGATGGATTTTTGACAATTCAGATCAGTTTTTTTGATAGATCAAATATTGACAACTATATGTGTCATTATCTTTGATGCAGGAAAGTCCTACACTTTACATGAGCAAAGATTGGCGGCACACTTTCTTGGAATTGAATTAATCATGCATGGTGTGTTTATTTGATTAGCCTATCCATTTATTTTGTGATTTAATATTAGATTTGACTTAGCTCCTATTACTTCTATCTCATCCCTCTGCATAATGACAATATCTATATAACTTTTGAAATTGAATTAAGCTTATTGTGAACACTGCGTTGAAGATTATTATAATGTGTCAGAGCTGAATTTTATTTTTGTAAATTCAACACACATGAAAAACATAAATGCTATGGTATAGATGTTTGGTACAAAGTCATATATAATACCAAACGAGATGTCATTATTATTGGGAAATAATCAACTTACTAATAATATCTTTGATTAAATTGAAAAGATACATTGTGTGGTCCAACTTTACATAAATGATCTGATCTCAACATGTAGATAGTGAAAGCATGATTGCTAATTGGCAGATGTGGACGCTCTTGTTTTTTTTTTTGTTTTTTTTGCATGCATGAAAGGACTTCTCTTAGGAAATTAATTTCTTTTAGAATTTTGAATATTACAAAAAGCACTATTAAGTTTAAGAAAAGGCTGGCACTGATTTGGTTCAGCTTATTGTACAAAGCTATGTAGAGGTGGATTCGGTTACCGTGGAAATGAATCAGAAAAGATCGCCCGTTTCGGTTTCGGTTCCTCGTTTCTTGGAACCGGAGAACCGGCAGTTCCTTCTATGCCCTTAAAAATAAAAATAACCATAGGAAATGCAAAACTACAGTCTCGAACGGAACTGAGGAACTTAGGTTAGCCTGTCCCGGTTCCGGAACTGGACCAGTCTAAAGCTATGGCAACCTTGGAGGAAGTCAACTAGCTCTTATAATTGCTTTTTGTATGTACATGCACGTATGGCTTAGAACAGACACGACTTGCTGAATCAGAACGTTTGAAGGGAATTCAAAGGGATTGACATTTTGTTGTTGTTGAAGAATTCAAAGTGTATATATTAATATTGTGTCATGGTGTTTTTTTATTTTTTTTGCTAAAATTGTGTCATGGTGTTAATTGTGAAACGAAAGGTTGATTTCTTGGGCTATCCATCTGTATTTAATTGCACAAATCATATAGTCTAATCATAATTTATCCCGTCTCTTACTTGTTTGATCAGCCTTCTGCTTTAAATAGTCATGGTAAGTAGTATGAGTGTATGACTAGAACAATCTATCTACCAAAAAAAAAATATGAGTGGAAGAAAATAAAAACGAAGATCTTTTTTTTTTTGTTAAGAAAACGATTCAACTTCGTAATGGTCACGGATATATCATTAAAAATAAATAAAGACGCTTAATTCTTGATAATTGAATAATTATATGGGTGAATAGAAATAGATTTGCAAAAGAAAATGTCTTGTTGGCCCAATTTTTTGCATTTGCAGCTTAGCAGTAAGGAAATTGCTTCATTCTTCATGCTGACCATAGTAGCCCAGAAATGGAAACTGATCAAAACAATAGCCCAAAAAGGATCATAACTCTACATTCTCATGCTAGCTACAAATCTATTTTTATATTTCAACTGTTACATGGTAGACCATAAATGTCCATCTTCCTAAAATATTACACAAGCCATTTGTGAATAAGACATATTACAAGTCTAGATTTCCTAATCTCACACAAGCTGGCTTACTAACCCTGAATTCGGATGTACATTTCCATTTACATGAAAGACTCCTTAGGTTGAATACTCAGTACCCACCAATTAACATATCCCCTTCAGAAAAGGCAACAAAGTTTACTCACCATTTTCATTCAAGTGGAGGATATGGACACAGCGAACACTCTCGCCGGACGATGGTCCCTCGGCGGACGCAGTGCTCTCGTCACCGGCGGAACCCAAGGAATCGGGTATGCGGTGGTGGAGGAATTGGCGGGGCTGGGTGCGACCGTACACACCTGCGCTCGCACCGAATCGGAGCTCATCAACTGCTTGGAGAGCTGGGAGCGAAAGGGGTTCCAGGTCACGGGTTCAATTTGCGATGTTTCTTCCCCAGCTCAGAGGGAGAAGCTTATCGACACAATTTCTCGCCAATTCGAAGGCAAGCTCAACATCCTTGTAAGTTGTGATCCAGTTGAAATTGGGGCTCAATGCTGTGCTGAGATCTCAGCAATTGAGCATACTAATTGTGGAAGCTCAGATTGGGGCCGGAATTTTTCTTTTTTGGTGCCCAATTCCAAAAGTGCTTGTTTGCATGATGTGTTAATTAATGTTTAGATTTTGATTTTAGTAGTTCTTTGGAGGTGTGTGTGTGTACCATCTCATACTTGTTAGCAAATAGACTGAAATAGTAATACTAGTAACAAGCTCATTGCTTGTCAGCTGCAATGAAATTATGTTTTAGGTGAAGTGTAATGGTGCCTTTAGTTTAATTTATAGTGTAAAATGGCTGTTACTTTTTAGTGTGGAAGGTGTCTTGAGAGGCCATAACCTACAAAACAAGTGCCTGGTGCTGAGTGTTCTGTAAGCAAATATCACTTACTTTTAAAATGGTGGCTTTACATCAACATCTATAGGAAGTGATTTCCACTGAGTTACATAGAAGCACATACTTTAGGGAAAAAGGATCTTGAGAAGCCAAAGGATAATATTGATTTCTTTCTGTTTTAAAATCTCTTCCATTCCTCTCTGTAACATGTTTTGTTGATCAGGTCAACAATGCAGCTACATTTATGCCAAAGCAAACGCTTGAATCTACACCAGATGATTTCTCATTCGTGATGGCTACAAATGTAGAATCGGTTTATCACTTATCTCAACTTTCTCATCCTCTTCTCAAGTCATCAGGATCTGGAAGTATCATATTCATTTCCTCGGTTTCTAGTCTCGTTGGGATGGATATCGGATCCCTCTACAGCGCTTCCAAAGGTTCTCAGTTCCGCCATTCGCCTTTTCACATCTCAGACTAACTTCAATTCAAGTTAATATATGCCCTTATTTCAGGAGCGATGAATCAGATAGCGAGGAGCCTAGCATGTGAGTGGGGAAAAGACAACATCAGATCAAATGCCATTGCACCTGGAACCATCTTGACTGCTCGACTTAAAGACGTAATCTTTCTTCTGCAGCTTCATTTTTCTTTTTATTTTTGTTATGGTTAAATTCTTTATTGTTGTATTTTGGATTGCAGCATCTTAATGAGCAGACTTTGGAGGCTTTGAGCGCTCGGACTTCACTTGGACGAGTAGGAGAGCCAAAAGAGGTGGCATCCTTGGTTGCATTTCTTTCGCTGCCAGCGTCTTCATACATCACTGGTCAAACACTGGTCATTGATGGAGGGATGACTCTGCATTTCCCCCTTCTGTAGATCTTATGAGAGGTTAAAGCTGAATTCCCGGATTTCATTATGTTCCTAGTTTACTTTCATGTTGAAGTTGGTCCAATGGACAAGTTTTCTGGCCAAAAAAATAAAATGAAGTTGGTCCAGTGAATGGACAAGTTTTCTAGCCAAAAAAAATAAAATGACGCCGTTGCCGGGGATCGAACCCGGGTCACCCGCGTGACAGGCAGGAATACTTACCACTATACTACAACGACTTTGTGGCAAGTATGAATATAAAGTTTGATTTGATTTGTTTTCGCTAAATACTTACCACTATACTACAACATCTTTTCTGAAATTTTTTAACATAGTGATATCATTCACAGTTAGTGAAATGATTACAGAGTTCATTTATGTGAAGTCTTCTATATAAATTGAATTTATAATATGTTTTTTGTATAAATGGTAAATTTAAGTCTATATTTTTGTGATTAATCATCTGAATTCGTACGAACTAAGAAAAACACCCGAAGATCTCTGTACTATAATATGTATGATGATGGGTCCGTGTTTTCAAAAGATATGATTTAAACAAGATTACTCGCTAGCCGGCCCATATATAGGGATTTAGCTAATGCAATTTAAAGTATCCAAGATAGTGAAATTTCATGTCACTATGCACTAATGATTTCAAAAAAAAATCCCTTATTTTGATCTTTTATGATTGTCACCTTCAAAACATCGGATTTGATAGATGATTGTTATCGTTGTAGTTAACTCTTTAACTCTCTAAATTAAATAAGATACGGAAAGCATTCGTAGGAAACCATAATTTCTGTACTACAATATTCTTAAGCACATTATTAAAGACTCAATTAAACCTATTGAAAAAAATACTAGATTCATACTTTCAAACAAAATAAACACAAACTCGATTCATCTAAAAAGCAAATCAACAACTCATAGGCGGAAGATCCGAATCCCCGTGCAACCCGTTTTCACCCGACTTGAGCCCGTTAGCCCGGTGATCATCATCCCCACCGGGCTTCTTAAAAACCCTAGACCCAAACACCAGAAACCCCACAGCATGTCCGGCGACGACGGCCAGGAACACGCCGCCGTTGAACGACATAACAGCAAGCATGACCAGGTACGCGAGCCCGATCCGGAGGGTGTGCATAAGGGTCCGGATCATCCCGGCCGTGACGTGGTGGGTCCCGGGCTTCATGAGGCGGCAGTTCGACAGCCACTCGACGAGCACCGCCAGCACGAACACAAAGGCGAGCGAGACGGCGTACATGGCGGCGCCCCTCTTCCCCGGCCACCCGTCGAAGAGTACCTCCGTGTTCTTCCCCCAGAAGAAGGTCATGTGCATCATCATCCCGCGGCGGCGCGGCCTCATCCCGCCGGGGAACGGAGACGGTGCCCCGGCGCCGCCGCCCATCATGCCGTGGCCGTGATCCATATTAGTTTGTTGTGAGGAATGAGGAGTGAGGAGTGAGGAATGATCTTTATGTTTGTTAGACGGTTAGGGTCTTAGAGATTCTCAGTTTTTATAGACGTGAATGAAAACGAAAGAGGTATATATATTTTTTGGTTAATCTTTTTGGCCATGACAAAGAGACGTAAATCGATAGTACATGAAGGGGGAACAGATTGAAGAGATTTGTACTGCACGATCGTTGAGTTTATTTTTTATTTATTTTTTTGGTATTTGATTCAATTGTTGTTGTTTGCATTGGGTGTGAATTTTTGTATTTTTCTTTTGGGTTTTAATTGTTTAAGAAGTACACATGTAAATCTTTCTAGTACTTTTTTTTTAGATCGGTGATCAATCTTTAAAGTACAAGTGAATTAACTTGTTATGATTGGTGATACACCTTTCAATCTTACTAACAAATTAGTTCGATTTAAACGGTGTATTACCTTTCAATCATTGTAGTACTAGTAAATTTTTTTTGGTCAAATTGTAGTACTAGTAAATTAGTTTTGAGTACTTAAATACTACGTAGTGTACTTTTTATTTTAAATTATATGAAAATTTACACATTTTAAAATTAAAAAAAATATACTTTTAACCAACTTTTTTTAAAATAAAACAAGCCCTAATCACTTTCTAGCAAGTTTATTTTCTAAAGGATATGAAATTATATTTAGTACCCTCTCGGTTTATTTTTTTGGTTGATGTCCTAAAAAATAATTCTTTTTCTTGGGGTGTTTCTAAATTTTCAATTTAGTTCGTTCCGTACCCAAAGTTAACGAAATTTGTCAGTTCCTTCCCATTAAAACCATTAGTGATTACCCTTGTAAAATTTATATCAGATCAAGGAATTCAACAAGCTAATATATTGTGTGTATTTTCTTTGAAAAGGACTAAATGTGAAGGAATTGACGGTTTCGTTACGTTCCGTGTACAATGTAAAATGTAAAATGACTAAGATCGAGTTCAGAGATCGATATTATATCGAAAACAGTTATTTTTATTAACGGATTTAAACACATCATTAATAGATAAAAACATAAAGACATCAAACAGAATTTTCCAAAAATTAATTTGAATATAACAGTTTTGAAATCACATGTATACAACTTAAAATTTATTTAGTGTACATTTATTTTGTCCTGGGAAATTTGTGAGAAATTTGATTTCAAACCATTAGACGATATATTATGACACATATGAGCGAGCTCATAATATGAAACTGGTATCGGAACGATCCATATTGAAATGGTACTGTTAAGTCTCGTCGAACGTTGAATGACACTCACTGATCCAACTGGATATGTTATAAACAAGACTAATACAAATTCATTTAAGTTTTATTGAAATTGTATAATTGGCAAAAGAGGGGCCATTTTCTATTTCGGTTACGCATTTGTGCATTTTTTCAGGTCAAAAGCATTTTTGTGAAAGTCAGGTTTGTGCATCAAATACGAAATGAGCTGAATTTAAGCAATGTGAATACATCTCATGCCTTCAAAAAAAAAGTCACCAATTATGTGTGCACCAGCTCTATTTCTATTTTATATCAATATGTCGCAATGTGAATATGCAGTTTATTACGAATTGAATTACTTTTTAGGCCATAGATTGTTTGCTACTCAGCTGTAAGATGGAGTAATGTAACTTTGAATCATATTATTGTTCAAGGCTCCGTTTGGTACTAACGTTTTTGGAACTAGTTTTTTTCCTCTAGACTTAGCTTAAAATCTCTAAATTCTGCACTCTTGAAACTTAAAAGTAGGAGGTGTAGAAAGAAGAAATTTTTTTCCATAGCGTTTTAAATAGTAGGAAAAAACTACTCACCGAACGCACCCTAAATGACTTATTTTTACCTCTAAACTTGAGTAGCTTCAAGCCTTATTAATTTATTATCAAAAAAAATGAGAGTTTTTTTAAAAAAAAATAAAGAGGAGGTAACAAGTTAGTGTTTAGGTTGGACAATAAATTGGGCTCTCGGAGATCCTTGAGCTATTGAAATTGCGAATAGTTGGACCCTAATTCACTGGATTGGGCTCGGATTAACGTCTTTTACCGCACGTATAAATCAAGATTTGATTACCCTTGTATGATAATTAAAGGGATGAAACAAAACTCGTACCATATAAAAATAATAAAAAAAGGGGCATTCCGAGAATCGAACTCGGGACCTCTCGCACCCAAAGCGAGAATCATACCACTAGACCAAATGCCCTATTGTTATTATTTTATCCTAACATATAATGTTGATTACTAAAGTAAACTTAAATCATTCTTTGTAATACTATGTTTCAAAGCCTAATATCCCCATATCAAAAGAATGATTGACTTAGAGGTGTCAAACGGGTCGGTCAGGTCGGGTTCGGGTTCGGTTATTTCGGGTTCATGTTGAGTCGGGTTCGGGTCGTAACGGGTCACTGGTCAAATCGGGTCGGGTCATTGCGGGTTGTCGGGCGGGTCAGGTCGACCTAACAGGTCAAGAAAATTGATTTTTCTACAATTATTAAAATATTTTGTATTTAAAAAATGATATTTAATAATAAATCTATTATTTTTATATATTTTAATAATAAAATATATTATAATTTTCAAAATATATTATATATTCTTAAAATATAACAAATTGGGTCAACCCAACGGTTTTTTCGGGTTTGAACCCAACGGGTTTCGGGTCTATCGGGTTCGGTTTATTTTGGGTTTCGGGTTCAAATTTTCGGGTCTTGACCCTAAATTTTTCGGGCAGTTCGGGTCGGTTTTTCGGGTCGGGTCAGCTTTTGACAGCTCTAATTGACTATATAGGCTAACTTAATATTAATATTGGATAGTTATCATCTTTTCTTTTGTTAATATTTAATTTCATTTATATTAATTTGTAGGGAAGAGAATTCAGTGGCTAACTTATATATTTGTTTTGTATTATAATATTTTGTCATCATCACTATATTACTTATTCATTTACAATATCTTTGTTATCTAATATGTATTAGATAAAAGAAAATTTAGCCTCAATACTTGTATAAAAGTGATAAATATTAGAGGAGAGAGAAAATTAGATATAGATTATTTATTGTTGTGTTAATTGCTCATTGTTTTTTTTATTAATAGTAGTGAGAAGGTCGTTATTAATTTGCAAATAAGTAGACCACTTGCGTAAATTATCGTTCATCCACAATGTAATATTTGAAACACATAAATTATTTATTTATAATATTTTAATTGTTTAATATGAATTAAGGGAGAGAAAAAGTTTAACATCAATATTTGTATAGACGCGAAAGAGAAATTTAGATATGGAATTTTTTTAACTCGGAAAAATTCTATCCATTTTTTAATCCAAAAATAAAGAAAATTTGGACTATTTGTAGTAAGAACAATTCTCACTTGGGCCTAATCCTATATATATGGAGAGAGTTTGATTCGAATGAAAATAGCCCTTATCATAAAAACTAGAAATGAATCTGGGTCATACGATTAAAATATTAGAAATGAATCTGGGTCAAACCCCTTTCATTTATTCTAGTCCGTCCATTCATTTAATCTAATGGGTTTGATTTGCTTGCAGATTCATTTGTTCCATGCTTTTTTTTTTGTTTATAACAATTGTTCTTTTGGTTCATGTTTGAATAACCTTAGGTTCATCAAAGTTCATTTTATGGTTCAGGTCTTTTAGTTCATGCTAGTTATTATTTTCTTTTATGATTTTTGGTTCATGGTATTTGTTCTTCGGTTCATGTTTTTGTAAGCTAGGTTCATAATAATTCTTATGGTTCATGACTTTTTATTCTTAGTAGTTTATCTTTTAGTTCATGTCATTTGGTTGCCTATTAGCTCAATGGTAGAGCAATGTGCATGTACACATAGATGTGGGTTCAGATCCCACATAGGCTAACTCTCCGTATGGTTGATGTCTTTTGGTTCATGGTAATTAAATTAAAATTGTGTCTTAATTTAATTAAATACAAAAATATATTTTTTCATTAGAAAACATATTAATTTAGCTATAAACTAACGAAATTTTAAAAGTAAGGGCACCAGCCAGACTTTTGCAAAAGTTCAGAGGTACCACTCGGAATAAGTTTTTTCTCAGGGCACCACTCGGAAAAATCAAAAACTCGAGGGGACCAACCGAAATTTCCCTTATGTTTTTATATGCTTAGGTTCATGATAGTTTATCTTATAACTCATGTCTTTTAAGTCGTATCCTAGTTGTTATTTTTTATTCACATCTTTTGCTTCATGATATTTGTTCATTTGGTTCATGTTTTTATAAACATGGGTTGATAATATATAATCTCACAGTCCATAACTTTTAGTTCATAAAAGTTGGTCTATTGGTTCATGTTCTTACATGGTTATGTTCATAACAATTGTCAATAAGGCTCATTTAATTTAATTCATAACACTTGCTATTATTTGTCAAGTATTCATAAATGGTATTCTATTGGTTCATGTCTTTATACAGTTAAGTTCATGACAATTGTCAATAAAGTTCATGAAATCTAATTCATAATACTTGTTTTTTTTGTCACACAATCTAGTACATACATCGTATTTTTTGGATTCATGTCTTTATATGATTAAGTGCATAACAATTATCAATAAGGTTCATGAAATTTAATTCACAATACTTCGTACGTGTGTCATGTATTCATGTTCATAAATGGTATGAGTTTAAAATTTGGTATGTTAGGTTCATAATTTATTAACAATTGGTAAAAACAAAATGCTCTAAGCTCTAAGTTGATCATCTAGGCATTTTGTCGAACACATGGTGGACGGTTAGAAGAGCATTGATCATAAGCCTTTGTTTTCAGTTAAAAACTTGAAATGTAAAGCAAAACATACATAATCTTCATAGGTTTGATTAAAAGCGACGCAAACCAAATTAAAAGAAGCAATGGACAACAGATTTGGAGAAGAATCAATCGAAAAACGTGACTTAATTCTCCACGTTCAATAGGAAGAAGATCACCCTGTAGCTTGTGGGTTGTGTTCTAATTCAACGGACAAAAAACCAAAATACCCCCGATTTAAAAATAACTTAAAATCGTATATTGATCGTGGCCGTAGATTTTTTTTGAAAGAGGTAAGAATTAGGGTTCCTCCTTACGGAGGGCGCCCTAGAGCATCCGTACGGATGAGAACTAGAAGTTCTTGGTGATTCGAAATAGTATCCAGGGAAAGGCTGTGGCCCAGCCTAGCGATTTTATCGGCCACAACATTACAGTTTCGGTTAACATGGTTGATTCGAATCGCATCAAACCACGCGAGTAATATTGAAGTATCGGAGATTACCATGTTTGAGTCCCATGGGCATTGTCCTTTTTTACGAATAGCATTTATAATTGTAAGATTATCTCCTTCAATTTGAAGGTTCTTAATTCCTTTATCAATAGCATATTGTACTTCTATTTTATTTACTGACACTTCATTGTATTTCGATGTTGTCATGCCAACTACCTTACCATTGGGACTTCGAATTACAATTCCCGTTGAGGCTTCTCAATTTTGCAGTTTTGATCCGTCAAAATTAAGTTTATAAAAATCATTAGGTGGTTTTCTCCAAAAATTTTGATTCTGTTTGCGTCTTCTAATACTTGGGTGTTTTTTATTTTATTCATCTTCGTTCCATTGTTTGGTTACTTCCCAGCTATGTAGTTATGTTTTAATATATTGTGCTAAGTCTAAAAATAAAATCATTTGGCTCTTGTTGAAAGACTAGTTTATTGCGCTGGTGCTAGATGGCCCACCAGCAAACGACTAATTCGATGATTTCTTTATCATTTACTTGTTGTCTTATCTCACTAAGTATTTGACGGGGTAGCTTGTTTCTTATATCTATTTGTTGTAGGATTTGAGTGAATTTAGGATTTATTTTCTGACAAGTCTCGTGTGTGTGAGGGCATTTAGTTAGTAAGTGATCGATATCTTCAAAGGAACAGTGGCACATAAGACACCCCCCGGGACTGGGATGTGGTTTTCTTGTAGCCTAGACTTAGTTGGTAGGTCGTTATTGTCAATCTTCCACAAGAAGTTTTTCACTTTTGGAAATATATCTAGTTTCCAAATCCACTTATTTATGTTTGGATTGTAGTTATTTATGTTTGTAATGCGGTCTATAGCAGAGGATGTTGAGAACCAACCATTTTTGCTAGGAGCCCAGTACAACCGGTCTTTGATTTCATTCGTTGGGATGGTGGTATTAATGATTTTGTTGACTATATCATTTGGTAGTTGTTGTTGAAGTGCAACTATATTCCACCGTTTTCCATTCTCATAGAAGTCGGCTACAAGCACATTTTTGTTATTTATATCGGCTTCCTCAACAAGGTTTATTAATGGTTCATGCATAACCCAACGGTTCAGTCCAAAACTTTATTGTTTTTCCATCTCCTATCTGCCAGATGATTCCTTTTTCAAATGTCGGTTTTAGTTTAATTAAGTTTCTCCATTGCCATGAGGTGTTGCCTTTTATTTGGTAAGAGAAAATGTCTTTATTTTTGAGATATTTTTCATTGATGATACGCACCCAAATATTTTGAGGTTCTGCTATAATTTTCGATAATAATTTCATCTGCAATGCTTTGTTTAGGTGTTTTGATTTTCTTATTCCTAAACCCCCATGAGTCTTAGGTTTACAAATCCTATCCCTACCAATAAGGGGTTTGTAGTTTTTGCTCTTATTCCAGAAGAAGCCTCTGTTTGTTTTATCAAGTTCATTGTGCACATTAGCGAGAAGCATGAAACACTGCATCAAGTACACAGGTTTAGCTGCTAGATTGGATCGTATTAGTATTGTTCTTCCTTCTTGGGAGAGAGAGTTGGCTCTCCATTTTCTTAGTTGGTCTTTTTTTTCCAACCGTGTCTTTAAAAGTTTCTTTGTTTACTGTACCGCTAACAATTGGACAACCTAAATATTTGTCTAAATCCGTCATTGTGGTGATGTTTAAAGCTTGTTGAATGCGTTGCTTTTGTTGGTTTGGAACATTTTTAGATGCTTGAAAAGCAGATTTGTGATAATTGACCTTTTGCCCTGAAATATCGTAGTATTCATCAATTATTTTTTTCACCTGAAGACAGGCTGAGTGGGTTGCTTTTGAGAAGATTATGATGTCGTCTGCAAAGGATAGAAATGGTATCTTGGTTCCCGCTCTAGCAAGAGCAAAGCCTATAGTTTTATTTGATTCATTGCTTATCTGTTGCAGTTTCCGTGCCAATACTTCTGTGCCAAGTATGAAAAAATAGGGAGAGAGGGGGTCTCCTTGTCGTAAACCTCTTTCAGGAATCAAAGGGTCTGTCGGTCCATTGTTAACTAACATTGAGAAAGATACAGTTTTAACACATTTTTTTATCCATCCTATAAACTTGCTGTGAAACCCAAACTTTTCTAGGACTCGGAATAGAAAAATCTAATCTACCCGGTCATACGCTTTTTCCATGTCTAATTTAATGGCAACGCAACCATCCTTATTTTTCTTACTTTTAAATGAGTGGAATATTTCATGTGCAATTAATATGTTGTCTTGTATGGCCCTATTAGCAACAAAGGCACCTTGTAAAGGATGGATAAGATTTCCCATAACTTTCTTTAGTCGTTCTGTAATGATTTTTGCTATGATCTTATAGATTGTAGAGCATAGGCTGATAGGTCTGTAGTGGTTTGTTGAGTTTGGGTTATCCTTCTTAGGGATCAACGCAATGAAGGCGTGGTTTATCTGTTTTAGTAATTTACTAGAGTGGAAAAAGCTTTTAACTGCTTTAATAACAGATGGCCCAACCACATCCCAATATGTTTTGTAGAATTCTGCAGTCATTCCATCAGGTCCCGGTGATTTATCTGATCCTATGTTCATGAGTGCATTCTTAATTTCTTCATTCGTTACTTCTTTGGTTAGTTCGTTATTCGCGTTATTCGTTACCTCATTGGATATTAGGTTCAAATATTCTTCTCTTAGAGCCCCATTTGTTGGTTCTCTAGTGTATCTTTTCTTAAAATCACTCCGAATCTCGTTTCTTATATTTGTTTCCCCATAGATTTGTGTTCCATCATTGGTCCTTATTTCTCGGATTATTTTCCTATTCCGTCGTCCGTTTGCTATTTTATGGAAGTATCCAGAGTTAGTGTATGTGAGTTTAATGTGTTTTGTCTTCGCTCTCTGCTTCCAATAGGTTTTATGAAAGTTTAAGATTTTCTCTTTTTTTCCAATTAAACGCAATTGTTTTTGAATTTTCTCCGGAGAGGGTGTTATGTGGATTTGTTCCTGAAGTTGCAAGAGGTCTTCCTCAATTACTCTTAGTTGTTCGAAAGTGTTTCCAAAAGTTCGTTTGTTCCATTGTTTGGCGTGATTTTTAAACAATTGCGTCTTTTTTACTAACTGGAAAATTAGGGATCCATTGTATTGCTCGTGATTCTATATGTTTTTTTTTGTTGAAAATGGTAAAATTCTATATGTTATTACTTATTCCTATCGTTCCTGATTAGAGAGTATGTTGCTCTTCAAGTCCACCATACTGGTCCATACGACCAATATATAGTTTATACATTGTATAAGGCCCAGGTTCTCTACATTAAAGAAATATATCTTTTTTATTAGTGTCTTACGGATCAGTTAATGATACATTTTTCCATGCATACATGTGATTTGAGGTCATGTTGAAGATTAATTCATATTTGAAATATCTAGAAGGCTACGGAAGTTTCTAGAAGCTTCTAGAAGATGCAAGAAGGTTATGAAAGAATCTAGAAGATGCTAGAAGGATGCGGAAGATTCTAGAAGACGTCGGAACTTTGTGGAAGATTCTAGAAGATATTAAAATGTTATGGAAGCTTCTAGAAAGTTGTGAATATATCTAGAGATTATTCTATATTTTTAAGGAGATATCTAGATTGGAAGGATCTAGAATAATTTAGATAAAACTTAGTCTAGAATTCTCCTTAGTGATGTAAAGAGGGTGACATGCCTATAAATAGGCAAGTGTGTGTAATAGTTTGGATCATCACTCAAGTGAGTGATCAAGTGGGTAGGTTAGATCGAGTAAGAAAGCTCAACTAGGAGGTGTGAGCTAGCTCGATCGAGTGAGAGTGAGGTGTCGTCACACGTGTAAGTTTGAGTGTGTGGGTGTCCTATCATATAAGAGTGTCGAGTTACCTGCGTCTTGTAATATCTTGTACATTCACTATATTTTACAAGTCACTTTTGTAAAATTGTGTCTTTGCGCCAGTGTGGTTTCGGTGGGTGTACAAGTGTCTTGGGTGGGTCGATTTCCCAATAGTGGTATCAGAGCCAAGTTGCGGAGGTTACCGGTGTTGGTGAAGCTCGTGGGTAGAACTCGTTGGTGGAAGGATCTCGTGTTGGCGTTAGGATGGCCAACTTGTTGAGGGTGTTCGAGATCTCACTCTTTGATGGGAATATTAACTTCACGTCGTGGCTGAGTATGGTTGTTATGGCAGAGTGTGGTACGAGACCTATTGGTGTAATAAGCGAGGGAGGAACCAGTCAAGAGATGCCCGCGTATGAGGGAGGACCTAAAGAAGTTGAGAGAGGTCATTGCGGAGGAGAGTTGGTGACTGGTACACCAATACGGTCTATATTTGTTGTTCGCGTGGATGATGTTTACTTGGAAACGAGTGAAGAGGTTGCCAAGTCCGAGTGGTTGATGGATGTAGCCTCGATGTGTGTGTGTAGAGATCAAGCTTGTTCGTCACCTTGATGAGAGATGGAGAGTTTTGGTCACCTCAACCTTAAATATGAAGCGAAGTTAGAGGTTGTAGGTATTGGAAGCGTGAGGATGGGACAATACATGCCATGCTCTTCATAATGTGAGTGGTGCAAGGTGTTCAGTGGGAGGTGCTTGATCATGTGAAGGCAGAGGAATGAGAAGAATGTGTGTTTGTTGAAATGAAGAGTTATGTGGAGATGTCAAGATCAGGAAGCGGATAGATGTGAGACGTTTAGAGACGCAAGGTATTTGAAAATATGAATTAAGGAAGGAATTGTTGAAGATTAATTCATATTTGAAATATCTAGAATGCTACGGAAGTTTCTATAAGCTTCTAGATGATGCAAGAAGGTTATGAAAGAATCTAGAAGATGCTAGAAGGATGCGGAAGATTCTTGAAGACGTCGTAACTTTATGGAAGATTCTAGAAGACATTAGAATGTTATGGAAGCTTCTAAAGAGTTGTGAATATATCTAGAGATTATTCTAGATTTGTAAGGAGATATCTAGATTGGAAGGATCTAGAATAGTTTAGATAAAACTTAGTCTAGAATTCTCCTTAGTGATGTAAAGAGGGTGACATAGCTATAAATAGGCAAGTGTGTGTAATAGTTTGGATCATCACTCAAGTGAGTGATCAAGTGGGTAGGTTAGATCGAGTAAGAAAGCTCAACTAGGAGGTGTGAGCTAGCTCGATCGAGTGAGAGTGAGGTGTCGTGATGCGACCCTAGGGTCACGAGGGGCGGATCTAGGCTCGAAACGTTCAGATCTTCTTTGAAAAATAGTAACCGGATAGATTTGAGGCCGAAGCCTAGACTTTGAGATGAGAGGTGAAGTGAAAGGATTGAGAAGGGGGCCTAGTTTGACGTAGACCAGGAGAATATGGGGTCGGGAAAAGAATAGGGTGACGCCCGGGCCAAAGGGGAGGAGAAACTCGACTCAAAGCTCTGGCTTAATTCATTTTGGACGTGAATTGAAAGGAGTCCCAAGTGCCTTTTATTGAGAGCAAACTCGAAACCCTAGGTACAAAGAAGGGGATCAGATTGGGCCTAGCATGCAATCAAGGCCCACATCCGAAAAGCCCATAAATCTAATAATAGTAAAGCTATAAATGGAAAGGTGCAACAAACCCTAATGGGCCTTATTCTACCATAATGGGCTGGTCTCTTAAGCATAAGAGAACACACGCCTAAAATAGTAATGACGGAATGTAAATGACGGAAATAGAAAAAATAATATAAATAGTACATAAATGAGACTAAGTCCTAATCCAAGGGGGTCTCCAAGGTCTAGGCCGTCTCGGGTCCGTTGGAGCTGGGTCCGAGCCTAGGCAGGGTCGTATCATGTCGTCACACGCGTAAGTTTGAGTGTGTGGGTGTCCCATCATATAAGAGTGTCGAGTTACCTGCGTCTTGTAATATCCTGTACATTCACTATATTTTACAAAGTCACTTTTGTAAAATTGTGTCTTTGCATTAGTGTGGTTTCGGTGGGTGTACAAGTGTCTTGGGTGGGTCGATTTCCCAACAGGCCAAAACATAAATCCAATA
This sequence comes from Fallopia convolvulus, assembly GCA_964016875.1. Taxonomy (NCBI): domain Eukaryota; kingdom Viridiplantae; phylum Streptophyta; class Magnoliopsida; order Caryophyllales; family Polygonaceae; genus Fallopia; species Fallopia convolvulus. Next base: position 51,607,574 of record OZ024727.1, on the reverse strand, counting down.
ATAATTCATCTTAAAATTTAGTTATAATAAGAGTTTTATAATTTTTTATATACTAAGTTTAATTTTTCTCAAATTTCAATAGTCTCAAATACAATTAGCTTGGTCTAGTACTTACAACAACAACAACAACAACAACATTTACCCAGTGTGGCTTCCCTTGCGGAAAATCTGGGGGGTCAAAATGGGGGCACCCCTGGCTTAACGCAAGAGGGTGTGCCCAAAAGACCCGACATGACCACAAATCGTAGAGAAAAAAACAGGAACGAAAGCCAAAGCCAAAACCAAAGAAAATAAAAGTAAAAGGAACTTAGAACCCAAAAACATGGCCGAAGCCTTAAGGCCCCGTGAACCGGTCTGCTCTGGAGTCTAATTGTCCACTACTCGAATACTTTCTCTCCAACTATCTCTGTAAGCTACAATATCTGTCGAAAATCAAATTTTAAGGGTGACTAGTCTAAGCCGAATAAAAAGTAGGCTAGTCAAATGACCAATGATCCCCAATCATACCCATGATCAAATCCGGTAGGCTAATTAATAAAGAGCGCCCATCAATGTGCAATTCACAATTGCAATAAGCTCATTGTAAATCCATTATAAAATTAATTGAAAATAAAAGAAAATAACACACTTACTTGTATATATACTCCGTTTTCTCAGCTTCAAGAACATCTATTTCACACTTTTAAAACTTCAAACATATAATTACGTATTAAAACAAATATACACTAGGTAGCCAATTAATGTATATATATAGATCCAACAATATACATAAATAACATAATTAACTAGTTTAAAAGAAAATTTCAAGTAACAATTAATCTCAAATTACATAACTTTTAAATAAGTATATATATATATATATATATATAGGTTTTGGTTCAAGTGAGACCCACCCTTGTGGTGAGTCCTTTGGCTTAAAGTGAGGACTAATCTCAACCATTAGATTTACATCATCACTATATAATGGATGGTCAAGAATTTTTTATTTTTTTATTTTTTTTATTTTTTTTTATTTTTTTATTTTTTTCGAAATTTTTTTCATATTTTTTATATTATATTCTTTGTTAAAAAAAGGTTTAAAAATATTAAATATGACAGTTCAATTTTTATATACTACGAGTTTATTTTTATATACTAGAAGTTCAATTTTTTTATGTTAGGAGTTCAATTTTTCAATATTGTATGAGTTCAATTTTTATATTTTACGAGTTCATTTTTTATCTATGATAAGTTCAATTTTTATGTGCTTTGAGTTCATTTTTAAAATAATTCGATTTTTGCAAAACTAAAAAAATAGCAAATAAAAAAAATAAAAAAATAAAAAATTTGAAAAAAGCTTTAAAAACGATAAATATGACCGTTCAATTTTTGTATACTACGAGTTCATTTTTATACACTAGAAGTTCAACTTTTTATGTTAGGTGTTCAATTTCAATATTGTGTGAGTTCAATTTTTATATTCTACGAATTCATTTTTTATCTATGATAAGTTCAATTTTTTTGTGCTTTGAGTTCATTTTTAAAATAATTCGATTTTCACAAAACTAAAAAAATAGCAAAAAAAAATAAAAATAAAATAAAAATAAAAAAATAAAAAAATAAAAAAATTGAATTTTTTTGAAAAAAGGCTTTAAAAATGTTAAATATGACAATTCAATTTTTATATACTACGAGTTCATTTTTATACAGTAGAAGTTCAATTTTTTTATGTTAGGAGTTCAATTTTCAATATTGTATGAGTTCAATTTTATATTCTACGAGTTCATTTTTTATCTATGATAAGTTCAATTTTTATGTGCTTTGAGTTCATTTTTAAAATAATTCAATTTTCGCAAAACTAAAAAAATAGCAAAAAAAAATAACAAAATAAAAAAATAAAAAAATAAAAAAATAAAAAAATAAAAAAATAAAAAAATAAAAAAATAAAAAAATAAAAAAATTTAAAAAAATTTAAAAAAAATAAAAAAAATAAATAAAAAATTTAAAAAATTTTAAAAAAATAAAAAATAAAAAAATTTGAAAAAATCTTAACCATTGAATACATAATAGAGGGGTAAATCCAATGGTTGAGATTAGTCCTCATTTTAATCCTTGGATGTACCACAAGGGTGGTCCTCACCATGCCCTATATATATATATATTTCACTCATATTACATGCACGTACGTATAAGTTAAACAGTGCACATAAATAAAGCTATGTGGATAACATAGCCATTATTACATCAATTATTTTGTAGGTGTTCGATCTCACATATATGTATATACATGATCAGTAGGGCTTTTGTCCTATATAGTTACCCGGAGGATTGTAGCTGCAAATAAAATACCAACCCCCGGTGTTACAAGGAATACGAGCACACCCCAAATTAGTAGAGCTTTTCCACACTACTTGAGTATAATGACCACACACATGACCAGAAACACACGAGTTCGAACCATAGTTGTAATACTGTTTTTCGTTCACCCACAAGTTAAAGTTGTCCCTTTTCTAGACTAGTAACCCTCACTTTAAGGCAAATTCACGTCGTACCCACTAACTTTTCATATTTTGCGTCTCACATTTCGAATAATTTTGTCCCATACCCAAATTGTCAACTTTACCAATTGAAACGTGAAGTGTGATTGAAAAACATTTAGTGGGATTAACTTCAAATATTTCCCACGACAGGTTTGGAAGGGTGGAGCCAATGACCAATGACTTTCGGGTGGTGGACATTAGTGAATTGACTGATAATATAGATCTCGGTGTGCATTATTTTTGTGATTTCTAAGAAAACCGAGACAATGGTGATGAGGAAAGCTCCCATCATAAACCAGAAGCATCCCAATCACCAGTCTGTTAATTGAGAATATTAATATATCGAAGCCTAACTGAACCTTAGTGTAAAAATTAACTTATCGGTTAATCAAGAAAAACATCAAGTTCATTTTTTTGGTTTCGGTTTTATTTTGGACAGCCTACATGGAGTGGTAGTCGTTAACTAGAGTACTTAAGAGTAATCCACATTTTAGATACGTACCTGGAAAGGAGAAAAACGCTCTCTATGGAAGCTGGTTCTTTGTCGCCGACTCTAGGCAACGACAATGAAGTTACCATGGAGGATAGCACTACTGATTCCAGAGAAAAACAACCAGGAGATCCACCTGATCACGGGAATTCTTGGAAAGATGTGGTTGTTATAGGAAGTGTGTCCCAACAGAAGACCATTATAGATGACAAGTTCCTTGAAGGCAAAGTTCAAATCTACCATCCAAAGGGCCATGATGGTGAACCAGCCATTACGATCGCAGAGGATGTCATGGAGGCCCTGGCATCGGTATGGAAATGGTCAGTTGTAGTTAAACTGATTGGCCATCCTATCGCTTTCCCCTTGATGGAGAAAAAGATCAGAGAACTCTGGAGGATGAGCATTCGGTTCCAAATCCTTGATCTCTCTAATGGTTGCTACCTTGTTCGTTTTGGGAAGGAAGACGATTTTGTTTCTGCTCTTACAGGGGGACCATGGACTATTTTTGGTAGATGTCTGATCGTTCGTAGTTGGACACCAGCTTCCGAACCTTAGCACCTATTAGAACCGTCCCTGCCTGGATTAGAATAACGGATTTGCCAGTCACCCTTTATGAAGAGAAGATTTTGCTTAAGATTGGCGAGTCAATTGGTCGTCCAATCAAAGTGGATCCGAAAACGTTATATACAGATAGAGGCCGTTTCGCACGTATTTGTGTTGAGCTAGATATCGAGAAGCCTTTGAAGGGGTCAGTTTTGATTAATGGAGATCGTTTCCTGATTGAATACGAGGGCCTACCAACTATCTGCTTCAGTTGCGGGCGCTTTGGTCACGTCAAGAATCACTGCCCTTTCCGAAATGTCACTGTGTCATCTGCGAGTCAACCCTCTACATCTAACTCATCGGATTTAATACCAAATGCGGCTGCAGGGGAGGGTAGCAATCAGAGAGTACAAGAGTCTGCAAAAGTGCCGTCACCGGAAAACGACAGCCGGAGAAGTTCCGGGGAAAACAGTGGGTCCTACGGTGCCTGGATGGTTGTTGAGAAAAGGAAGGTCAATGCCAAAGGAAATTTGCAGAATCACAAGATGAGCAACAATAGGAAAGCAGGTGTGAATTCAAACCAATCAGGGCGGGAGAAGGGGAATTCAAAATCCCAAAACCCGATTTTCGCACCGAAGAATCCATTTGAGGCCTTGGAGTTAGTTGATGAAGGAAAGTGTGACCAAATTGCAAGGGCAGTAAAAGATATCGTCCTAGAAAAGAGATCGTATCCCAACAAAGGTGGAAAGCAATCCGTGGCTGATAACAATGTGTCAGCTATGGAATGTTTGCCAAATTCTTCTGCTAAGGCAAGTGCGTCTCCACAGGCCCCGCAAATCCAATTTCCAGTGGTAAATTTGGAGATCTCTTCTGATATGGTTAAGGAAAAATCAGGTTCAAAAAAGGAAGTGAATCCAGTTGAGGTGAGCCGGCCCAAGTTGAGGAAATCTTCAAAGATCTTAAACAATAAAAAACTGCCCTAAATAGATATCATCCTTTCCAAACACCGATTTCACAGCTGCCAAACGAAGATTTCTTATCTTCTAAAAATACTCTGGAAAAAATATCTTCAGTGGATTTAACAAAAAGTCCTAATCCGATTTCTGATCCGCCGCAAAAACAAACAACCAGCTTGGAAAAGAAACTCCGAGAAACGGTCAAGCATTTAGCAGAAGAAAAACAACAGCTTTTGAACAACCCCTTGTTCGAGGATACTTGTGCTGTTAGCGATCAGAATGGACCGACAAATCAATCCGCTGCAAGTAATGAACAGAATGGTGAGAGACTCATGAAGTTTGATGGTCTCGCACCACCGCCCGGGCCCCTTCAAGATCATTACTCCAAGAACAGTGCAACGGATGAGAGTCGAGTTATTTCCAATGATCACGGAAACAAACCCGATACTATGCAAGGTATCCATACCTCCGGTGGTTCAGGGAGCGTCAACGCGTCTGTCTGACTCACTTCTCGCGTTTGCTTCGCGAATGTCAAACGATATGTTGCCTTTATTTGGCTTCATCAATGCTTCTATTATGTCTATGATTGATCTAAACATACTTATCTGGAATGTTCATGGTGCTGCAAGCGATCACTTCATCGCAACTATTCGGGAGCTGATCCGACAGTATGATCCTAGAGTTTTGTTTTTGGTGGAACCACATAATAGCGGAGATCAAGCCAACAGAACCTGTAATCGAATCGGGTTTGATGGTGTATTGCGTGTGGAGGCAGAAGGATTCTCTGGGGGAATTTGGATACTCTGGCGTACTTTTGAGGTTAGAATCGTCCCAATTTTGCTCCACCCTCAACACCTAACAATGGAAATCTCACGGTTGCGAGAAGACCCATGGTATATCTCGACAATCTATGCATCTCCGGATGCTATAACTCGGACTAGTTTATGGAATAAGTTGGAATCTTTTGCTCATTCCCATAATCGTCCATGGGCTCTAGCTGGTGATTTCAACGCGACTCTTCATCCTCATGAAAGAATGCCAGCTTCGACCAGTTCGAACTATAACTCAAGGGAGTTCAGTAGGTGCATTGATGAACTACAACTTATTGATTTGGGATACTCCGGGCACAATTTCACGTGGCAAACGGGAAATTCTAGTAGAACACGGAAGGCGGCTAGATTGGACCGAGTGCTATGTATTGAGCTTTGGAGAATTCGCTTTGCCGATGCTTGGGTTGAGCATGGCACATCGCCTCACTCTGACCACTCTCCTATTATTCTTAAAATGCAAGAATCTTGTAACGGGGAGCGGAGGAACATGCCGTTTAGATTTCAAGCGGCGTGGATACTTCATGATCAGTATCAACACGCAGTTTCTACAGGCTGGAATGGCATGAGTAATAGTATGGCTGCGCTTGCTGATATGGCCGAGAAGCTTCAAACTTGGAACAAGGAAGTATTCGACAATTTTTTCCATAAAAAACGAACGCTCTGGGCACGCTTGGCAGGGGTTAGAAAGTGTTTATCTTCCTTTGTAAATGATCGGCTGATTCAATTGGAGAAGTATCTTATCCGGGAGCTTGAGATGGTTTTGGAACAGGAGCAAATATTATGGTTCCAAAAATCCCGAGCTTCCTTTCTGCTTGATGGTGATCGGAATACCAGATACTACCACCTTTCTATAATAATCAGACGCAAAGCAAATAAGGTGGAAAGGTTGTTGAATCAGGATGATGTATGGGTCAACAATAAGACTGAGGTGGCGGACATGGCTCGTGGATATTTTACTTCTCTCTATTCGGAAGAACCATCTCTTGTTCAGCCTGAACTTTTACCTTTCCCAATCGTCTGTGTTTTTCCGCCACCGACTTCTCATTTCAAAGAAGCTATATCGGCTTCTTTCACGGCTAATGAAGTTTGGCAAGCAGCTAGATCAATAGGCCCCTTCAAAGCGCCAGGACCGGATGGTTTTCCGGCTGTTTTTTTTATCACAAAAGCTAGTCAATTGTTGGAGAAAGAGTTACGGAGACAGTGCTGGCTTTCCTCAATTCACTCCACATGGAACCAGGTTTCACCGATGCCCTTCTTGTGCCAATCCCGAAGATCGAGAACCCTTCTAAACCGTCGCAATTCAGACCTATCTCTTTGCTGAATGTCATATTTAAAATCAGCACAAAGATGATTGTGAATAGGCTGAAACCTCACATTGCAGATATGATCTCTCCGATGCAATCTAGCTTTATTCCGGGACGACAGATTGTTGATAATATTGTAATAGTCCAGGAGATCATCCACACTATGGAAAATCGTGATGCTAGTGGGAAATGAATGGCTTTGAAGATCGACCTTGCTAAAGCGTACGACAGAGTACGTTGGGAGTTTCTGAAGACAATTCTCCACGAAGCTGGTTCCCCCCCCCCATGTTACTGATTTAATTATGTTAGGGCAGTCATCAGGGAAAACGACTCTCATTTGGAATGGTGAAGATGGTGGCTCTTTTTCGCCATCTCGGGGAATTAGGCAAGGTGATCCGCTATCACCATATCTTTTCGTCCTTTGTATGGAACACCTTTCTCATATTATTCAATCCGCCGTTGCTACGGGGCTTTGGAGACCAATTATTGTGGGAGATGTACCGATCTCACATTTGTTTTTCGCAGATGATCTCCTTCTATTTGCCGAGGCGTCCGCTTCCCAGGCAGCTATTATTCAATCCTGTTTGGATGCTTTCTGTTCTCAATCCGGAGAAAGAGTTAATTTTGATAAGAGCTCGGTATTCTTCTCTAAGGCGGTTCTTCAATCTACGACTGTTGACATTGGTGAAAGATTAAATATTCCTATAGTTTCTACTTTTGGCCGATACTTGGGGGTTCCAATTACCCATGGTCGAGCTCAAAAGGATAACTACCAATATATTCTGGATAAGGTGACTTCAAGGCTTTGTGGATGGCAATCTCGAACTCTTTCTCTTGCCGGAAGAATAACGCTTGCGAATTCGGTCCTCTCGAGTCTTCCCGTTTACGCAATGCAATCTACGCTTCTACCACGGTCGACTTGTGATGAGATTGACAAGAGAGTTAGGGGTTTCATTTGGGGATCAACCAATGAGGCTCGAAAAATTCACCTAGTTGCTTGGAATAAGATCACACAACCGCACAGATTAGGTGGCCTTGGTGTCCGTAGCATGAGAGACTCGAACGAGGCACTTCTTAGTAAGCTTTGTTGGAGAGTGTTGAAGGAACCCACAACCCTATGGAGCCGGTTAATTAGGGGAAAATACTGTAATCACAAGGCAAATATCGATATGTTCGTTAGACGTCCTCGACAATCTCACACTTGGAAAGGTATTGTTCATGGGGGCAACTACTGGTTAAGGGAGCACGCACCTCAGTTGGTAATGGTCGAAACACTCTCTTTTGGGTTCATAACTGGCTTAAAGACCAACCACTATCGAACTTTGCAACCGATGTGTTAACAGATGATGATTTCGGTATGGTAGTGGTCGACTACTGGACAGAACAAGGCTGGAATTGGAATGTCCTGCACTCTAAACTTCCGCCAGAAATCTGCATGGAGCTCTCATCAATCCAGTTGCGTGTTTCTGAAGATGCCGTGGATAACATATTTTGGAGCCCAACATCTTCTGGTGTTTTTTCCACTGCTTCGACGAGAAAGCTGCTTCGACCCCCGTGTTTAATTCCTCAATCCAAAATCTGGCACCAGATTTGGAAATGTCCAGTGCAGCAAAGAGCCCGCCAATTCCTGTATTTGGTCTGTCAGGATGCTTTACTTTGCAATGCCAATAGAGTCCGACGACAGATTGCTTCCTCAAATGAATGCCCACGGTGTTCGCTACCTGAAACTGAACTCCACCTTCTTCGTGATTGTACTGAAATTTCCGCATTATGGCAGCGAGGAAACTTTCGTTTTGTTGATGCTAACTTCTTCACCGTGCCTAACATTCGAGATTGGATTGATCGAAACATCAATGCTGTAGATGAGGAGTGCTCTATTTTTGTCAACACGCTGTGGCAAATTTGGAAAAGTCGGAATCGCCTTGTCTTTGATGGGGTGGAAAATCTCGACCACATCAGTCCAATAGTTCAACAGAGTGTTCGAAATTATCACGATGCAGTGGCGGCGAGGAAGCTATCTTTTTTGACAGACAATGCCGTCGAGAATAACAGGCCAAATTCTGGGTGGCAACAACCCCCTACGGGTTTTATTAAGCTCAACACTAATGCGGTGTCGAAGGGGAACCCAGGCCTAGCGGGTGGCGGGGGTATTTTTCGAAATTCCTCGGGTCAATTCATCAGGGCCTACACTTTTACCTGCGGAGTTTGCAAAGCACGAACAACTGAGTTCTAGGCTGTCCTCCATGGTCTACAATTGGCGAAGTCTATGGGGATTACCCATCTCAAGGTCGAAACTGATGCGCTGGAGATTTGGAGTTTGCTCTCGAAACCAATGCCGACGGCGGACGCTGACTACCATATCTTAGCCCAATCCCATGCTCTTGTTCATGATGGCCAATGGGATGTCTCTATGCTCTACACTGCCCGAGCAAACAATTCCGTTGCAGATAGACTCGCCAATATTTCAATTGAACTCGGTTCCCCATTCTCTGTTTTTCAGTTCCGCCTAATAGTATTCTTGTTCTCTTAGATCGTGATGTAAACCCCTCGGGGTACAACGCTTAAGTTTTTCTAATAATAAGGGCTTAACCCTCCTTTGCTGATAAAAAAAAAAGAGTACTTATGAGTAGTTTTGTACAATTTTTATTTTTAAGGGTGGTTTTGGTGCACAAACTCATATTTTATGGTTGATTTATTAAAATATACGCAAAAAAGTTGTCCATGGTGGCACAACTTGAGATTTTAGCAAAGACGGAAATAGGAGGCAGGGGGACTCTGGTTTTTATGCTGGCACAACTTGGCACCACTCCGGCCAGATCTTTCCCTCTGATTTTTTCTTTTGAAATCTGAATCCCGTTCCAAACCGAAATCTCAAACTCGTTTACCTCCGATTGCAACAACCAAAGCTCCAGATTCACGAATTCTCCAGTCCGTCTTCCCTCTAATCAGATCTACAAACCAACCAGCTTCTTCTGCAAAAACCTCTCTCAAATGCGCCGCCTGAGTCTTCCACCTTCCCGGTGGAACCCCAAGCAATGCCAATTTCTAGACCTAGTAATCGCGCTCTTCTCCGGGACCGTATTCGTCTTCCTCCTACTCGTCTACACGCCGCTCGGTGACCCCTTCGCCGCCTCCGGCCGACAGGCGCTCCTCCGATCGACGGCGGAGGCCCGTCCGGGGAACCACCTGAAGCTGGCGGCCATGGTGGAGTCCGGCGACCAGACGGCCATCGATTCCTGCCCCGCCGAATTCGTCGATTACATGCCGTGTGAAGATCCGAAGAGGAATAGCCAGCTCAGTAGGGAGATGAATTTCTACAGGGAGAGGCATTGTCCGCGTCCCGAGCAGACTCCTCTATGCTTGATCCCCCCGCCCAAGGGGTATAGGATTTCAGTTCCTTGGCCGGAGAGCTTGCACAAAGTATTTTGGTTCCTGCTATATATACGAGTTTTTCTAGTTGATTTGAGCTGATAGATGGTTGATTGTGCTTTTGAGAGGGATACCACATTTGAGCTTGATGTTGATGCTATACTTGTTGATGAGTTTCATTCATTATGCACATCACAATCCCTGCTTTCAGATCTACAAAAATGGTGGAAAGAGGTTTGGAGAAGACAACCGACAAACCCTCCTTCCTTTTATTTTTGCTTTTCTTTTTTTTTAAAACACATATTAAACGACGTCGTTTGCTTGTAGCAACAAAAATCAAACTCATTGTGGACAACTGAAAATTAAAAATCAGTTAAAATTAAACGGTATTCTTGTCACCAAATATCTTTGTAATTTAATTTTTTTTATCTTCGTTGAGAATTGGTTTTTAGGGTTTTAATTGAATTTGAGATCATTGAGTTTTTATTGTTTAAATTGATTTTTGGGAGAATTGAGTTTTGCTGATGAAAAAACGAGATTGAGAATTTAAACATTTAATGACAAACCGGGGTTATGTAGGTTGATTCAGTGGTAGTAAATACACATTTATTGTATGTTGGATGTGTACAAAATTCTTCATCAAGCTTGCCTGACCTCCCATCCACAACAATCAACATGGTGTTTCTTGTTTAATTTACATTGCATATGTTATATTCGTCACCCTTACGATCAAAGGTTTTCCCTACAGATATGGCATGGGAACATGCCGTACAACAAGATTGCCGATAGGAAAGGTCACCAAGGATGGATGAAAGAAGAAGGTCCGTACTTCATTTTCCCTGGTGGTGGTACAATGTTTCCTGATGGAGCAGTGCAGTACATTGAGAGGCTCGGACGGTACATCCCCATAGGTGGTGGAGTTCTGAGAACAGCTCTTGACATGGGTTGTGGGGTAGAGGATTTCTCCCTTTTGTGTATATATTCCATCGCTCTATATGGTTTATATTGTTTCCATCGTAAATCATTCATCCTTGTAGGTGGCTAGTTTTGGAGGGTACCTACTTTCTGAGAATATTATGACAGTATCTTTTGCCCCAAGAGATTCACATAAATCACAAATTCAGTTCGCACTGGAAAGAGGCGTGCCAGCTTTTGTTGCAATGCTTGGCACTCGCAGACTGCCCTTTCCGGCATTCTCATTTGACTTGGTGCACTGTTCTAGATGCTTAATCCCGTTTGCAGCTTACAGTGAGTTCATCAGGATTTCCTATTTGCCGAATGCTTCAGCTATCTCTTGTCTAATGCCTATTTTGAAACAAGGAGTATTACGTTGCTGCAGATGCAACTTACTTTATTGAAGTAGATCGGCTACTTCGCCCGGGAGGATATTTTGTCGTATCTGGGCCACCTGTACAATGGCCTAAACGGGACAAGGAGTGGGCTGACCTGCAGGCAGTTGCAAGAGCTTTGTGTTATGAGGTGATCACTGTTAATGGGAACACTGTCATATGGAAGAAACCTACAGGAGACTCATGTCTATCAAACCAAAATGAGCTTGAATTGCAACCTTGTGATGAATCTGAAGAGCCGAGCTATGCATGGTATCCGTCTATCACATCGTATTCATTTATATTGTATACCTGCTTTTGTACCTCTGCGTGCGTGTGGATACACAACTCATGCATGTATGTGTTGTTTGCAGGTACTACAAATTAAATAAATGTGTCAGCAGGACATCTCATGTTAAAGGGGATTTAGGTGTAGGAGATATTCCCAAGTGGCCAGAGAGGCTACTCAAAGTCCCACAAAGGGCAAGTCAGATGAGAAACGGGGTTGATGTTTTCGAATCTGACACCAAGATGTGGACTAGGAGAATTGCATATTATAAAGATTCCTTGAATGTAAAGTTAGGGACTCCATCTATACGCAATGTCATGGATATGAACGCGTTTTTGGGAGGCTTTGCTGCATCAATCATATCCGATCCTGTTTGGGTTATGAATGTTGTTCCTTCCCTCAAGCAATTGACCTTGGATGTAATCTATGACAGAGGCCTGATTGGAGTCTACCATGATTGGTGAGTCTGCCTCTAGTGTGTCATCATTTTTGACAATATGTTTATTGAGATTCGGGAAACAGTCATATCGTGCTCCATATTTTCCACCCTTATTGGAAATTTGCACCTTCTTGAGCTGTCTTGTTAACTTTGCTTTTGATGGTTTAGGTGTGAGCCATTTTCAACCTATCCTCGGACGTATGATCTACTTCATGCGGTTGGAATTGAATCTCTAATCAAGGACCCAGTTTCAGGAAAGAACAGGTTAGCCCTTGTCTTCATGGCTTCTTTGGCTTGATCAACACTCTGATTCTTAATCATGGTGTCCTACTTTGTTTGGCAGATGTAACCTTGTAGACTTGATGGTTGAAATGGACCGGATATTACGTCCTGAAGGAAGTGTGATAGTGAGGGATGCCCCCGAATTCATAGAGAAAGTCGAACGCATTGCACGTGCTGTGCATTGGACGACATCCGTCTACGAAGAGGAACCTGAATCCAATGGGACGAATAGAATTCTGATGGCAAAGAAGACCTTCCGGACGTGACATTTTTGACAGTTAATGTGATACCTGCGTTTTCTCAGATTCTTGCCACGAATCCATGCGATAAAACATACTACATAGGAGTAAGTGTGCATGTTGTTTAATTTATTTATCATTCTTAGTATTTGAGTATAATTTTTAGTTATATGACAAAAATCTCAAAGGGCTCTTCTTTTGTAATATTTATTGATTTGAGAAAATAACGTCATACATCCGCTAATTTTTTTGGTTGAATACTAACTATATCCTTTTATGAAAGGTTTCATCCTCCATGTTGTTATCGAATTCCATTGTAGAAGGCGTTAAGTGATGCGCGTAAGAAACAGGTCTGTAGAAGAGGTTAATCAGAAATGTGTTGTAATGTGGTATCTCTCTGTATCTCCTAAACTCCCATTTTGCCCGGTTCTTGTTCTTCTTCATCAAGAACCGGCGATTGTTGGTTGATGAACATTAGTTTCCAATCACAGAGTTACTGTAACATATATTCGTACCAATTCGAAGTATCAATACATCATCAGTTTTGTTCAATATCTTAGCCTATCAATTATCTTCCTCATAATCTCATTCACCTAGTTCACGTAACATTTTTGAAGCCTAAACATACAGTCGGTGAATGCTTGTTCCAATCTATTTTTAGATAAAATTACAATAAAAAGCAACTCTGTTTAAAGAAATTCATAGGCAGATGAACCCTTAACATCTAGAATGCCTGAAACGCACCTCCACTTCCTTCAATTTCATGTAAGCCTACAAATTCTTTGTGTCGGATAAATGTAAGCACTGAACATATAAGGTCGGGATTCACCTTTTTAACCCAAAAGTTTTAGAGAATGGATAGAGCTTCCCCCTTCTTATATACTGGTAGCTAATTTGCCCATATGCTCAATGTGGAAAGCTTTGTTCTCCAACATTCATGAGGAGGGACTAGGTGCAGGACATTATTTAGTTGTTCTGTTACATAATTCCAAAAGGACCAAGGCAGTTTACACAGTGCAAGACACATGCGCCAGATGGTACAAAATTTTCGTATAAGAAAACAATGAAAATACTGTTCAGATTCATAGAAAGACATGTGCCACTGGATGTGAGATTATCATTAGTTACTGAAATTTAGTTGTAGGATGTTGGGAAGTGAGGATTGTTCAAACTTCATGAGAAATGAAAAGGCAACGAGTTTCTCAGTCGAATATGATTGGTGAATCGAATTGGTTCTTGTGAGATCTGTCTATAGTCCTAGAGAAAGATAGAAATGCAGCCATGGAAGCTGAGAAGAAAAAAAAGGAAGAAAACCCACTGAAAGATAAAGCCACAGTGTTAGAGGAAAATCACTCTTATCATATTCTACACAGTTTTTCAGTGAAAACATACCAACATGATAGGTTGACAGAAGAAGTGAGGAAGGAACAGAGAGAAGCCCATTCATCCAAGTAAACCATTAATGCTCCAAGCATTACTCTGTACATGATGGGTGTCTAGATCAACAGCTACAAATGTGACATCAATAATCCAAACACCAGCTCAAAGCTCATAGTGAGAGCCAAACAATTTTTTCAATGTACAGAGGCCAACAGGATATGATGAGCTGTTATAACAGATATGTTTACAAATGGATATTTCACTGGATGCAGGTCCAACCAAATCTCATCAAGCTCTCAACCAAGTATGAACAATCAAGAAATAAACAATGCCTAGTAGCAGGGAGAAGGACGGACAACAACTAACAAATAAGTATAACACAATGTTTATGAAAACAATAACTTAAAACACTCATAGTATCTTATACCTATACTTTCACATTTTCAACCCTCCAAAATTTTCTGAAGAGCTGATCTACCTCGTATTGAATCTAATTAACCGTTTTAAATTTAAAATAGTTTTTCACATGCAAATCAGGATGAATGTCGCACCGGTTGTCAAAGGGATTTAATGTAAGGAAATATACCCAGCAGAAGTGCAGAAAAAAAAAAAAGAAGAAGGGCTGAACATTAATAAGGCTAAAGCTATTCCAGCAGCATTAATCTGCATATTTATAAAGACAATGTCTATTTATGCACGATTTTTTGTATAAATATACGCTAAATGGTGTGCCTAACTTAGGACTGTAGTTTGGTGCGTCTAAGATAACGTACAAGGGAGAATGAGGATAAATTACCGTCCAAGGCAACACTGTGCGCCTAAGGTAGGCGCACAGTGGTGTGCCTAAGCCAGGAGCACCAGAGGGATGCACCTAGCTTAGTTTCGGTTTATGTTCGATTCCTTAATTTCAGGTTATGCTCTTAGCTTAGTCTCGATCCCAATTCGAGTTCGATTCCTTAGTTTTGGTTTCTCATTAAGTTCGATTATCGTTTCGGTTTATGTTCTTACTCTTTTATGAACGTTGTCTTGGATCGAGAGTTCTATTCGGTTTGGATCGTATTAGGCCCAATTCGAATTTGATCCTTAGTTTCAGTTCTTCATCACGTTCGACTATCGTTTCGGTTTATGTTCTTACTCTTTCATGTACGTTGCCTTGGATCGAGAGTTCTATTCAATTTGAATCGTATTGGGCCTAATGGGCCCATAGACCCAATTCGAGTTCGATTCCTTACTTTCGTTTCTTCATCACGTTTGACTATCGTTTTGATTTATGTTCTTACTCTTTCATGAACGTTGCCTTGGATTGAGAGTTCTATTCGGTTTGGATCGTATTGGGCTTAATGGGCCCAAAGGACGATGGTGAAGAGGAAGATGATCTGGTCCTGATCACCAAAGCCATTCGCGCGATGTACATAAAAGGGAAGTTCAACAAGAAAAGCTTCACCTCCTTCTCAAAGGACAAAAGTCCTAACAAATTGACCGAATTAGAGATGAAGGATGTAACCTGTTTCAAGTGCAATAAGAAGGGGCACTTCGTCAAGAACTGCAACTCTAGGGGGAGTTCCAACTTCAAAGGAAAGGAAAAGGCGTACGTAGCAGTTTGGGATGACCTCGAAGATGATCCTGAAGCATGGTCCTCCCCAAACAATTGTTTGATGGCTATCGAGGACGCTCGAAAGGACGTCGATGAAGAGGTAACCAATGAAACTATTCTAGAGTCCCTTGCTAAGTATTCCAAACCTGATCTAGTTAAGCTTTTGTCTAGAGTCCTTAGTGATAACATTGAGCTACGTGAAAAGATGGACAGATTGATGAGGAATCTGAAGCAATTGAAGAAAAGGAAGGTGAAAATGTTCTATGTCGTCTGCTAAGTTAAAGTCCTCAGTTAATCTCAATGAGTCCTTGAAGTCTGAAATTGCATGCTTAAAGAGGTGAAACGAAACGAGTGTCCCTCTCTAGAAGCGAACAAACCAATTGTGTTTGTTCCTACTAGAAAGGGACTCGGCTTTGATTCAGCCTCAAGTAGTGTTAAGGACTCTCTGCTTAGTGATTTCGAAGCTTGTAAACCCTCTGAACTAACAATTGAAAGACAAAGGAACAAAAGTCTGGAAGAAAGAATCTGAGTTCTAGAAAGTGGTAGGTTAGGAGAGAAGGACTACTACACAAACACCAAGAGTCATAAGATGTATGTTAAAATTGCTAAGGGGGTCAAGGATCAAAAGTCCCTGACCCCGAATAAATGAAAAAGAATAGGATTCAAAGGCCACATCCGAGATACTATCTTCGTGAGTACTATAAAACTTGCTGGCATTGCGGGAAACATGGACACACTGACAATTTGAATGTCCTAAACTTGAGGACGATGTCCAACAAAGCAGAAAAACCTGGAATGGAAAGAAAAATTCTGCTAAGCCTAAAAATGCTAAGTCTTTTGTTAGGATGCATGTTAGCTTGTCTTGTAATACTAAGAACTCTGTAAAAAAGCATGCTAAGTCTTCGAATGATGTGAACTTGCTTGATTTTATGCCACGTAGGGAAGTGTTTTACTGTAATGAACCAGGTAAGGGACACCTTGCCTGGGTCGCAAAGAACTAACGTTCCTTTACAGGTAGGGTTGAGGAGCTGCCCATGGATCATTGACAGTGGAGCTTCAAATCATATGACTGGAAGCAAGATCCATCTCACCTCTATCAAGGCAAACACCCAAGGAGGGACTGTCCCCTTTGGGAATAAGGGCAAAGGTAGCATCAAAGGGACTGGTATTGCAAGAATCAACAAATCAACTAAGGTGTCCTACGTAAATCTCGTTGAGGACTTAGGCTTCAATCTTTTGAGTGTCTCTCAAATGTGTGATCAAGGGGACAACTTGGTCACATTTGACTCTCATGAGTTCTTGGTCATCAACAAGAAGACAAATCAAGTTCTGTTGAAAGGAATAAGGAAGGACAATGTGTACGTCCTCAACAGCGAGTTTGAGCCTCCATCAAAACTGTGCTTGATCGTCAGCTCAGAGGACGCTGAGCTCTGGCATCGACGTCTTGGGCATGCCGGACTTAGCACCATCCTCAAATTGTTCCAACAAGATCTAGCCAGAGGACTTTCCCGAATTGATCCTGATCAAGCCGAAACTTGTGAAGCTTGTATTCAAGGGAAGCAGACAAGAAGTTCCTTCAAATCAAAGAACACTGTGAGCTTAGAAAAGCCATTGGAACTGCTTCACATGGACTTATGTGGACCAATGAGAACGTAAAGCTATGGTGGAAAGAGGTATATGTACGTTATTGTAGATGATTTTTCTCGATTTACCTGGATTCTTTTTCTTGCTTGCAAAGAAGATGCATTTAGGAAGCTCGAAGTCTTCATCAAACAAATGGAAGTTGCTCTAAGGACGTAGTTGAAAGCAATAGGTCAGACCATGGAACTAAGTTTGCGAATTCAAAGTTCCTAACCTTTTACAACCAAAAAGGCGTTTCCCACAACTTCTCAACTCCTAGAACTTCTCAGCAAAACGGAGTTGTGGAAAGAAAGAACAGAACTCTAGAGGACATGGCAAGGACGATAATGTTGGCAAGTGGTGTCCCCAAACACTTCCGGGCTGAAGCCATTGCCACAACTACTTACATTCTCAACAGAGCAATGATCCGTCCTTTGCTGAAGAAGGCACCGTATGAGTTGATCAGAGCAAGAAAGCCAAACATTGTCCATCTAAGGACGTTTGGGTGCAAGTGTTTCATCCACAACAATGGCAAGGACAATCTTGGAAAGTTCGATGGAAGAAGCGATGAAGGGATCTTCCTCTCAAAGTCTCAATGCAAAGCTTATAGAGTCTTCAACAAAAGGACTCCAAGATAGAGGAAAACATTCATGTGGTGTTCAAAGAAGAATCAGTGCTCAAGAAAGCACCAAGTCAGATGAAAGAACGCTCTCAATCGGTCTCTAAGAATGTTGATGATGATGATGATGATGATGATGATGATGATGATGATGATGCTCCTCCAAAGAATTACAACAATTACATCAATGGGTCAAATCGTTAAACGCTCCAGGGAATCGTGATGAAGTCTCTCTAGAAGTCCCTAGAACAGAAGAAGACCATTCTCAGACCTGGTCGCTCAATCAACAAGGATGTGATGGAAATGAAGAAAGCCTTCAAGGGGAACTCAGAGAAGATGTGAACTCTCCATCTCAGGGGGAACACATCGAATCTGAGACAAGAGATGATTTTGATAGTGAATGTGATGATCCTCAATGCAAACGAGCTAGGGACGCTAGGTAAAGGACGCCTCACCTTGTAAGAGATCATCTAGTTGAGCAAATCATTTCAAATAAAGAGCAGGGAGTCCAAACTAGGTCAGTTGCTAACAAGTCAAATGAGGCAAACCTACCCTTCTATGTGTTCAATGCTTTTGTGTACATGGTTGAACCCAAGAAAATAAAGGAAGCACTTGTGGACGTTGACTGGATCCTAGTTATGCAAGAAGAGCTCAACTAGTTTGAAAGAAACAATGTCTGGAATCTCATCCCTCGTCCTCACAAGAAAAATATGATAGGGACGCGCTGGGTCTTCCGCAACAAGCTTGATGAAAGTGGAAGAGTAGCTCGAAACAAGGCAAGACTTGTGGCCCAGGGATTTAGGCAAGAAGAAGGGATCGACTATGATGAGTCGTTCGCACCTGTTGCCAAAATTCAAGCCATTCGTCTTCTGATTGCCTTTGCTGCTCACAAGGGGTTTAAGCTATTTCAAATGGATGTGAAGACAGTCATCCTCAACGGGAAACTCAAGGAAGAGGTCTATGTTGCTCAACCCCAGGCTTTGAAAGCGAGAAGTTCCCAAACCACGTGTACCGCCTTGACAAGGCGCTTGATGGACTGAAGCAAGCCCCTCGTGCTTGGTATGACAGATTTGCGTCCTTTCTTGTCAAATGGTTACATTGGAGGTTCAGTTGATAAAACTCTCTTTATTAAGAAAGTCTGTAAGGATATTTTAATTGTCCAAGTCTATGTCAATGACATAGTCTTTGGAGCTACTAACCTTACACTTGTAGAGGACTTCAAGAAACTAATGACCAGTGAGTTTGAGATGTCCCTCATAGGAGAACTCAATTTCTTCTTGGGACTCCAAATCCCACAACAAAAGGAAGGGACGCACATTCACTTAAAGAAATAAATTAGGGAAATGTTGGAGAAGTATGGGATGCACACATCAAAGCCGATTGACACCCCCATCTCTCCAAACACACGCCTCGATGTTAATGAGGACGGTAAGTGTGTAGAGCAAAGTTTGTATAGAGGTATGATTGGTTCACTTCTCTATCTTACTGCTAGTAGGCTAGGTATAATGTTTACGGTCTGCCTTTGTGCGCGCTTTCAAGCTAACCCACAGGAGTCCCACATGAAAGAAGTGAAAAGGATTTTCTGGTACCTCAAGGGACATGATGATCTATGGCTATGGTACCCAAGGATGACGTCCCTTGATCTAGTAGCGTACTCGGATGCTGATTATGTCGGACATGTGGTGGATAGAACGAGCACATTAGGAATGGCGCAGTTCCTAGGCTCATGTCTTGTGTCATGGGGATCCAAAGAACTAGAACTTCGTAGCACTCTCTATTGCGGAAGCTGAGTACGTTGCTGCTGCCTCATGCTGCTCACAAATTCTATGGATAAAGTACCAACTTGAAGACTACGGTACGTCCCTTGGCACCGTTCCTATAAAATGTGATAACACTAGTGCCATAAACATTGCTAAAAATCATGTTCATCATTCGCGTACTAAGCATATTCACATAAGGCATCATTTCTTGCGTGATAATGTTGAACTAGGATTAATAAGTGTTGAGCACATTAGGAATGAGGACCAAGTAGCTGAAATTTTCACTAAAGCACTTGATCGATAGACGTCCCTTTGAGCATCTTAGATGTGTTGCTATTTTGAGTTAGGGCGATCGTAGGGGAGATCGGGGTTTTTTAGGGCGTTCGTCGGGCCGGGAGGGTTGCCGGGCCGGGATTAGGGCGATCACATGGGGGTTCGTTTGCTCGTTGTAGGGAGTGTCGGTGATGTTGGTTTTTGTTCATCGGTGCTGTTTGATCGGGGTTTTCTGTTTGTTCGCTGATGTTGGTCGCTACTGCTGTTGGGCAGTCGTTGCTAATTGGGTGGCCTGTTTGCCTTCGTTGCTGTTATTGTTCGTGTGGGTTTGTGCGCGTCGGCGTTTGCTGCAGTTTGGGTGGGTGTTCGTTTGCTGCTGTTGTTTTGTTTGATTTTGGCAGTCGTCGTTTGGTATTGTTTGTTGGTGTTGGTGTTGTTGTTGTTGCTTGGTGGTTGTTGTTGCTGCTAGTGGTTTTTGTTTTGTTTTGGTGCAGTGATTTTAGCTTTGGCTTGTTGGTGCTTTGATCATCGGGTCTTGTTTTGGAGCAGTGGGTTTCTTTCATGGCTAGTGTCAGCTCCATCCGTTTTTTTATGCCCGTTAAAAGGCTTTGATGGGTGTAATAGTGGGGGTGATAGAGGGCTTTCTAAGCCTTTATTGCTCACTTGAGAGCGCGTCATTTTTTTCGGCAAATTTGGCGGCTTCTCACAAAGCGCAGGTTGCAAGTGACTTGGGCCTTTTTTCTGCTTTGGACTCCATGCTTCATCAGGCTGGTATCTGGCTTTGTGGTGTGTGTATGCGTTCTCATGCGTTTAGTAAGAATTGTAAGCATGTTGTTGGTGTTGTGGTTTATGCTCCTAGTTTTGATGATGTTGCGATCCATGGTATTTCCAAGCCTCCTAGGCCTGTTGTGTTGGTTCCTAATGGTGCGGTTGGTGAGATTGATATCGCTTCTATTGTTCCCTCGTAGTTGCCTTGCACAGGGGACGCTCCTGCTTGTTTTGACATTCATCTCCTTAATCGTGTTTTTTCCAGAAATTTGTGAAATGTTAAGTGTATTCCCACTAAGTTGCGTCTTGGATTTGCTAGAGTTTTCCTTAGTGCTCTTGACAAGGTTCTGGTAAGCCCGAGCGACGTATTTGCTTGGGTGTAACTCCTTATTTTACCTAGCAGCATTTTGGCTACTTTTGTGCCTACTAATAGGGTTCAGCAGAGGTCGGGGGAGCGGGAGCGTTGTCAGTTCGATTGTATTTCTCGCGCCCTTATTCGGAGGAGGGATCCTTGTGAGAGGTTGGCTTTGGTGCTTGATCGGGTGTCTGATGTGGTGTCTCTCTCTGGGGGATGGTGAAGTCAAGAAGTCCTGACGAAGTTAACCTTTTTTAATGTAAGTGTAAGATTGGGGACGGACACTTCTCTGCTGCTATTAAGGTCCTTACATCTTCTGGAGTTGCCCCTTCTTGCCCTGACACCCTTCGTGAATTAGAGGACAAACACCCCTATGCTCCCCTTCCAGTTTTGCCAGCCTCCACGTTGGGTGAGAATTCTATCTCTGTTAGCAAAGTCGTGGTACTTGGCAGGATTCACAACTTTCCTAAAGGGACTTCTTGTTGTTGTGATGGGCTTCGAGCTCAACATTTTGTTGATATTCTAGGAGGGGCTGCGTCTGCGGTGGCTGATGATGTGTTCGACTCTATCACTCGGGTTGTTAACTTGTTTCTGCGGGTTAGTGTTCGAGGCAGTTGGGTGAGTTCGTTGCCAGTGCCCCTCTGACTGCCTTGGTTAAACCGGGTGGTGGTGTGCCCTCTATTGCCGTTGGCATTGTTTGGAGAATGCTTGTTTCAAAGGTTGCTTCATCTGCTGTTGGCCCCTCTATGAACCGTAATTTGGAGGATTTTCAGTTTGGAGTGGGTGTTCCTGGGGGGTGTGAGGCTGTTCTGCACTTTGTGAACAGGCTCGTTGAGGCTAAGGGCGAGGAAGTTGGCCTTTCTATTCTTCTAGTGGACTTTAAGAATGCTTTCAACCTTGTCGATAGGAGTGTCTTGCTTCAGGAAACTAGGTTGAGGTGTCCGTCTATTGCTCCTTGGGTTGAGTTTTGTTACTCTCAACCTGCTAGGCTCTACTATGAAGATTCTATCATTTGGTCTTGTCAGGGGGTCCAACAGGGTGATCCTTTGGGGCCCTTGCTCTTTGCTCTAGCTATGCATCCTTTGATCCAATCCATTAATTTGGCTTGCAGTCTCACCCTCCAGGCTTGGTATCTTGATGATGGCACTATTATTGGAGACACCCTTATGGTGGCCAAGGCGCTTGACATTATTAGGGCTGATGGGCCCGCGCATGGTTTGTTCTTGAATGTTGATAAAACTGAGCTTTTTTGGCATGTGGAAGATCCTAGAAGTTTGGTGGAGGGTGTTTTTCCTTCGAACATCTCTCGCCCTCGTAGTGGGGTCAAACTTCTTGGTGGTTCGGTTAACTTAGATGCGGGTTTCATTCGGGACTTAGCCTTGAATAGGGTCTCTAGATCTATTGCTTTAATGGAGGCGATCAATCGGCTGAATGACCCCCAATGTGAGCTCCTTCTCCTTCGTAGCTGCGCTGGGGTTGCTAAGTTGTCCTATGCCTTAAGAACTTGCTCCCCTGTGTCTTTCAAGGATGCTCAAGTTCAGTTTGGTCATGCTTTACGACTCTCTTTGGAGAAGGTTGTCACTGCGTCAGGGCCGGGTTTTGGTGATTGGCAGTGGCGTTTGGCCACTCTTCCCATTAAAAGAGGTGGCCTTGGTGATGAAACCCGATATAATACGCGCTATAAACGGGAATTAAATAAATACTAACTCTCGGGATTCGTACAATCGAACGGTTTTCGTACGTGGATTATTCCTCCTCCCACCCCTCAACTGGTTGTTTTTGTGCTCTTTACGAATAAAGCCTTTAGACTTTATACCGTTTATAGCGCGATCTCACTCGGAGATCAAACACGTCGAGCTTTGGCAAACGAGATAGTTCTCGAGCTAGAGAGGATTTTTGACCTTTATTTCTATACCACGCGTCTCCTATATATAGTGTTTGTAAGCGTTGGTTTTCTTCTCACGTCCGATGTGGGACGAGAGTTGCATTTGTATATTTTAGAGATGGTGTACTGAGATGGCAAAATTCCACGTACATACATGAGCATACATGATATTATTAGAGTTGTTGGGGCCAATCATTCTTCAAATGGGCCATGACCTTCGTACGATTATTTTTAGTGGGCTGAAATGGATTCTTCTTAATGGCTAAGCCAATTTAACACGTACAACATGTGTTTGCATTGCTTGTTTGCCATGGTACCCACATTCCATTTATGCATGTACATGCTTCGACCTCATGCTTGCATTCATGCAATGCACTATCCCTCTAATACACATGTAATTTATGTATTTTGGTTTTTGAGCATTAACACCCACATTTTGTTTGATTTTACGCTTTAATTATTTAGCGGTTATTTCGCGCACCATCACAACCCCTTGGCTTGATGTCCTCGTTCCACGAGGGCAACGAGACAATAAACAGGTGTGAAGCTTATTGATTTGCCTTCTAAACTCGAGATTAGGTGGAGTTCGCGTATTTTTAGAGATTTAGGACCTCGTCCTTTGAGAGTTAGCGAACCTCGTTCGTTTTGAGAGTTAGGACCTCGTCCCCTAGATTATTAGGACCTCGTCCTTTGAGAGTTAGGATCTCGTCTTTTAGAGAGTTAGGACCTCGCCCTTTAGAATATTAGGACCTCGTCCTTTAGAGAGTTAGGACCTCGTCCTTTAGATTATTAGGACCTCGTCCTATAGATTATTAGGACCTCGTCCATAAGAGAGTTTGGACCTCGTCTATAAGAGAATTTGGACCTCGTCCATAGAGAGTTTGGACCTCGTCCATAGAGAGTTTGGACCTCGTCCATAAGAGAGTCTGGACCTCGTCCATAAGAGAGTCTGGACCTCATCCATAGAGAGTTTGGACCTCACCCACAAGAGAGTCTGGACCTCGTCCGTAAGAGAGTTTGGACCTCGTCCGTAACAGAGTCTGGACCTTGTCCGTAAGAGAGTTTGGACCTCGTCCGTAAGAGAGTCTGGACCTCGTCCATAAGAGAGTCTGTACCTTGTCCGTAAGAGAGTTTGGACTTCGTCCGTAAGAGAGTCTGGACCTTGTTCATAAGAGAGTCTGGACCTCGTTCATAAGAGAGTCTGGACCTCGTCCGTAAGAGAGTCTGTACCTCGTCCATAAGAGAGTTTGGACCTCGTCCGTAAGAGAGTCTGGACCTCGTCCCTACAGAGTTTGGACCTCATCCATAGAGAGTTTGGACCTCGTCCATAGGAGAGTCTGGACCTCGTCCGTAAGAGAGTCTGGACCTCGTCCGTAAGAGAGTTTGGACCTCGTCCATAAGAGAGTCTGGACCTCGTCCGTAAGAGAGTTTGGACCTCGTCCGTAAGAGAGTTTGGACCTCGTTCGTAAGAGAGTTTCCAACCCAAGCGGGAAGCGAGGGGTGGATTCGTGCACTTTTCGAGAATCTCCAAACCCAAGCGGGAAGCGAGGGGTGGATTCGCGCACTTTTCGAGAATCTCCAACCCCAAGCGGGAAGCGAGGGGTGGATTAGCGCACTTTTCGAGAATCTCCAACCCCAAGCGGAAATCGAGGGGTGGATTAGCGCACTTTTCGAGAATCTCCAACCCCAAGCGGTAAGCGAGGGGTGGATTTGCACACTTATCGTTCGACGGCAACCCGAGCGGGAAGCTCGGCGGTTCCGCGTAATACGAGGTTCGACGGCAACCCCGAGGCGCCACACAGAGATGGCAGCCTCGCCAGCGCACGCCAGGGGGGGAACCCCGTGGCGCCCCACGGATATGGCGGCCTCGCCAGCGCACGCCAGTGGCGAACCCCGTGGCGCCGCACGGATATGGCGGCCTCGCCAGGGCACGCCAAGGGCGAACCCCGTGGCGCCGCACGGATATGGCGGCCTCGCCAGGGGCGAACCCCGAGGCGCCGCACCAGAGACCAGCGCTAACTAAAGAGGGAAGAGGACGCACTTACGTGATTATCCGAGAGTTAGGTCGGATAGGGAGAGCAGTTTCCCACAGACGGCGCCAGTGATGAAACCCGATATAATACACGCTATAAACGGGAATTAAATAAATAGTAACTCTCGGGATTCGTACAACCGAACGGTTTTCGTACGTGGATTATTCCTCCTCCCACCCCTCAGCCGGTTGTTTTTGTGCTCTTTACGAATAAAGCCTTTAGACTTTATACCTTTTATAGCGCGATCTCACTCGGAGATCAAACACGTCGAGCTTTGGAAAACGAGATAGTTCTCGAGCCAGAGAGGATTTTCGACCTTTATTTCTATACCGCGCGTCTCCTATATATAGTGTTTGTAAGCGTTGGTTTTCTTCTCACGTCCGATGTGGGACGAGAGTTGCATTTGTATATTTTAGAGATGGTGTACTGAGATGGCAAAATTCCACGTACATACATGAGCATACATGATATTATTAGAGTTGTTGGGGCCGATCATTCTTCAAATGGGCCATGACCTTCGTACGATTATTTTAGTGGCTGAAATGGATTCTTCTTATTGGCTAAGCCAATTTAACACGTACAACATGTGTTTGCATTGCTTGTTTGCCATGGTACCCACATTCCATTTATGGATGTACATGCTTCGACCTCATGCTTGCATTCATGCAATGCACTATCCCTCTAATACACATGTAATTTATGTATTTTGGTTTTTGAGCATTAACACCCACATTTTGTTTGATTTTACGCTTTAATTATTTAGCGGTTATTTCGCGCACCATCACTTGGTATCTTTGCTGCTGGGGATGTTATCCGTTATGCTTTCTTTGCTTCTCGGCTTCAGACGAGCAGTCTGCAGGCTAGGATTTTGTTGAATACAGGTATTGTTTCTTATGGCCCTTCCTATCACCATGCTCTTAATGATTTCAATACCTTTTGCAACGTCGATGCTACCTCCTTCACCACTGTTTCTCCTGCCCCCCAATTCATGAAAACCTTGGCAAGGTGCTACTTTGGTGTTGTTGAGAACAGTCTCGTTGATAGGTACATGCTTGGCCCGAGGGAGGTTGTTGTTATTAGCAGTATTCGTGCTCCTCATGCACAAGATTTTTTGTTCACTATCCCTATTGATGGTTTGGGACAAAGGATGAACCATCAACAGTTTTGTTCTGTGTTGTGCTACAGACTTATGGTTCCTCTATTTCCTGATGGTAGTATTTGCTAGAGTTGCTGTAACATCCCCGACCAAAGTGCATACGTCATTTTGCATTCACAGCATATGCATAGCATATTAGCATGATATATAGTGAGTTTTTAAAAGTAATATTTATTTTCGAATTAAGTTTATTATATTTTAAAAAAAATTTAACTAAAAGTTAATTATTAATTATTTCAGCGTAAGGTTTGTAGTAAACGAGATTTGAGGGTGGAAATCGTAATTCCATAAAAATTTAACTGACTTTGAACGAAGTCTTATAAATGTGAGATATTTGCTCTTCTTTCATAAGAATCTACAGAGAGCTTTGGTAAGAGAAAAAAAGTGAAAGGAGACTAAAAAGAGTTTGATTTTTAGTTGTTTTTGTTGGATCTGGTACAAGATCTCTTCTATCAGGTTTTAATCTCAAAGTACAAGCGTGATTTGGTAAGTTTTTAATTAGTTAATGGTTTATCTGGATTTTTCTGATTTTTCAAGATCTAGATCCACAGTTATTTTGATTTGAAAACCAGTTGATTTATAGTTCTCAGAGGGTGTTTTCGATATTGGATTTATATTCGGAAAAAGATTTCAGAGTATTTTTAGGGTTTCGTTTTGTAAGGATATTAGGGAGCCCTTTCATCAAGTTTTTTCAGAAAGGTTTGAACTAGAAAAATGTTCTTTCATATATATAGTTTATCGATGTCAAGTTTTAAAGGATTTGGAATTATGCACAAGAAGTTACAATGCATTCTGGCATTTTATTGCATTTGGGGTTAGAGTTTGTAAGAGTAAATAGCCTAATTTGCATTGGGTTATATATAGGAGCACAAGTCATAGATCGTGGTCAAAGAGAAGAGAAGATATATAGTATTTGTCTTGAACAGGTAAGTATAGACCGGAGATTCAACCCTATGTTCTATATGGATATATATGCTATATGTGCTATATGGATATGTGTACTATATGAGTTATATAGATATATGTGTTGATAGCTCTGAAATTTCCAGAGTTGTTTGCACAGAAAGTATGTTAGCAGATGACATATGATATATGAACACATGATGCATTTGATTGCATAGCATATTGCAATGAGATTAAAAGGACTTGTGACTGTCTTGCCCTGAATTTGTATTACAGGACCTACGGGTCATACAGGATCTTCGGATCATATAGGATCTTCGGATCAATACAGGATCTACAGATCATAGAGGACCTACGGGTCAGAATTAAAGGGACCATAAGAGTCCATATACAGTAAACTCGGGGCAGATTCAGGCTTGAACAGTTCACAGAATAAAGAATCGGAAACATCAGCATTTGCATTTGCATATTAAATTCATATATGACATATATAGTATGTATGAATATGTATAGTGACAATTGTTTGGCTTTGTGTGAAATATCTGATGATGGTTTATATTCACTGAGTATGCGACTCACGTAAATCACAAAACAATTTTTTTCAGGTTCAGCTAGTTCTTACTAATGTGTGTTCGTTTAGAGGTCACATTCATACAGGTCGTTCGGCTGAAGCTCTAAGCAACCTTCTCCTCCTCATTTTGCATCATAGACATATGAGTTGTAATATAAGTTAAGAGTGACAAATGTTTTAGTATGAGTAGTAATGGCATAGAACTGTGTGTGTGTGCAACCTTTTATGGTTGTTAATGTCTGCTATATGCTTACATGGATAGTTAATATATGTCTCTTATCTATGTATATAAGAGATATGTTTTACAAAGTATACGTTATAGGGTATAAGGGTGTCACAATTACAACGCTCCCAGGATGGATAAGTGGGGGGATCATGTTGTCCACTGTTCTAGTGAGGTGGGTGTGAAGTTCAGGCATAATCTATTGTGAGATATTCTTGTTGATATTTGTGCCAAAGTCGGGGTTGCGGTGCGGAAGGAGGCTCCCATGGGTTTCCTCTCGGAGAATGGGCAGGATCTTAGGTCCGCTGACCTTTTACTCTTTAATTGGCATCAGGGTAAAGACGCGTGTGTGGATGTAACCGGGGTCTCTCCCTTTGCTGGTATGGGTGCGAGTTCTTGGGCGCCTGCGTTGGCCTTGCACAACGCCGTTGAGAAGAAAAGGAGGAGGTATGAGTCCAAATGTGAGGAGCACGTATACAAATTTATCCCTTTCGCCTTTTCTACATTTGGGGAATTCGAGAAGGACGCTTAGACACGCTCTCACGTATTAAGTCTTTGACAATTAGCCACTCTAACAATGTTAAGAGTGATACTTTTGTTTTTCATAGATTGAGTTTTTGCATTTAGAAAGGTGTGGGGGCCCAACTTGTTTCTAGGCTTCCATCCAACTTTATGTAGTTAGCTCGTATCGTTATAATAAGCATAAATATTTTAATTAAATAAGAAAAGATTTTAGAAAAAATAAGATATTGTGGAAGATATGGTTAACATTTTTATCCAATAATATTGTGAAACATATATGCATGTGTATCGTTATTATCGTCGTTTCCATAAATGTGTATAATTTTCGAAGTTAGGGTTCATCACAAGGCTAGGGTTTTCGAGGATTGTTTGAGTTATGCGCTACGGGTAAGATTCATCTTGTCCCCCTAACTAGAAAACCTGTCATCCACAATAACTTTCCAGTCAACCTTCTATAAAATACTATCATTGTTTTCCTATTATAAACATGTCTTCTTTCCTATTATAAAATACTAGTCTTTTTTCAGGCTTGGAAAGTACTTTGCAAGGGTTAAATATTTGGATGTGTGGGACTTGTCTTTGCACTCATGCCTTATCTAAGAGTTGCAAACATGCTGATGGTTTTGATGTTTCCGGGCCTCAGTGTAAAGGTGTTGTCGGTGGTCCCATATTTTATATCCAAGGTATCCCACGTCCATCTCGCGATAGTGACCTTGGGATTGTATGTGGTGATGTGGCGGAGGCTAGTGGCGCCTCCTCTTCTCTGTCTGTCAGTATTGAGTTATTACATGAAGTTTTGGGAGGTAAATGTCGCACCGTTAAGAGTATCCCCAAAGCCAATCGTCTTGTCTTTTCTCGGTGCCTTAAAGCTGCTCTTGATAAAGTCGTTGCTTCCCCTCAAGACCTTGCTTCTTAGATCCTTTTGCTTCTTCTCCCTTTATGCACGCTTAGAGTTAATCGGATTCGCCCCGATAGCAAGTCGGGGAGAAGAGGTTGTTGTCAAGTTGAAGGTATTGCACGGGCTCTTCGTGTTTGGAGAGAGCCTGGTGGACCAGAGGTTTTGCTCAATGAGCTACTTAGGGAGGGTGGATTTTCACGCGCTTTAGCTGAGGGTGAGGTTTTGAAGGAGAAAACTAGTTTGGAAGAGCGGAATCGAAGGCAATGTATGAGGAAGGTTAGTGATGGGCACTTCTCTGCTGCTATTAGGGTTTTGACGTCGTCAGGGATTGCGCCTAAGAATGTGGAGACTTTGAAGGAGTTGGAGAAGAAGCACCCCCATGCTCCGTGTCCTATATTGCCTCCCTTTTGTGCTGATGTTGCGGCGTTTTCTATCACTAAGGAAGTTGTTTTAAGCAGGATTAGAAGTTTCCCTAAAGGAACGTCTTGTGGACATGATGGTTTTCGAGCTCAACATTTTGTCGATGTGCTTGGGAAATCTGTCGTTGCGGTTGCTGATGATTTAGCCACATCTATTACTGCTGTGGTTAATCTTTTCCTTGCTGGTAAATGTCCTGCTGCCTTGGGTGAGTTTATTGCTAGTGCCCCGCTTACGCCTTTACTCAAGCCTGGGGGTGGGGTTCGACCCATTGCTGTTGGAATGATATGGAGGAGACTTGTCTCCAAGGTTGCGGCTGTCACGGCTGGTAAGGAGGTCGGTAAATATTTGGAGGATTTTCAGTTTGGTGTTGGTGTCCCTAATGGCAGTGAGGCTATCCTACATGCTGTTAACAGGTTGATTGAGGTCAAAGGAGATGCAAACAACATGTCTATGCTTTTGGTTGATTTTAGTAATGCCTTTAACCTTTTGGACCGAAGTACGATGCTTAGAGAGGTCCGAAGCCGTTGTCCTTCACTTTCTCCTTGGATTGAATTCTGTTATGCGCGTCCAGCGAGATTGTACTATTACGACTCTATTTTGCTATCTTCTCAAGGAGTCCAACAAGGTGACCCTCTAGGGCCTTTGTTGTTTGCACTTACCTTACATCCTCTTGTCCATCTGATCAATGATAAGTGCAACTTGGATTTCATGGCTTGGTACCTTGATGATGGTACCATTATTGGGGACACTGTTGTGGTGTCGGACGCCTTGCATTTGATCAATACTGAAGGACCGACTTTAGGGTTGCATCTAAATGTAGAGAAATCTGAAATTTTTTGGCCGAACCCAGATCCGAGGAGCTACGATCCTGCGTTTTTCCCTCCTAGTATATCTCATCCGCTTGATGGAGTCAAGCTTCTTGGGGGGCCTGTTAGTTTGGATAATGACTTTTGCAGTCGCTTGATCGGAGACAGGGTTTCCAAAACTATTAAGTTGATGGAGGCTGTTGCTAGGCTTAATGACCCTCATTCGGGGCTTCTTCTTCTCCGTAGTTGCGTGGGTGTAGGTCGTTTGTATTTTTCTCTTCGGACTTGTCCCCCACAAATGCTTGGGTCTGCTCCTCTCACCTTCGACAATGCCTTACGGAAGGTTCTTGAGGAGATCATTGTGGCTAGGGGTGCTGGCTTTGGTGATTGGCAATGGCGATGTGCCACCCTGCCCTTTCGGCTTGGGGGTTTCGGTGTGTACAACGCGCATGATGCTTCCATTTATGCATTTGTTGCCTCGCGTCTACAATCTCTTGACCTCCAGAACAGATTGCTTCGCCATTGTAATATCTTGGACATAGGGCCTGCCTGTGATTTATCCTTGAACAACTATCGAGATTTGTGCAATTTCGACCCTCTTGTTCTCTGTCGTGATGTACCAGCCCCCTTTTATGAAAAAACTGGCTACAGTGTACTTCGATACGATAGAGAAGAATTTGGTGAGTCAGTACAAACCGAGTGCTAGAGAAAAGGCTATCCTCATTAACAATAGGTCAGCCCACTCTTTAGACTTCTTGAGAACCCTCCCCATTGAAGGGTTAGGACAGACAATGCATCCTAATCAATTTAGGTGTGTTTTATGCTATCGCCTTGCTATTCCTATGTATCCTGCTGGTTTTACTTGCCCTTGTTGCTCATCTAAAATCATGGATTGTTTTGGCGATCATGCTGTCCACTGTGGAAATGATATTGGTCTTAAGTTTCGTCATAACCTAGTCCGGGACGTGTTGGGGGATATATGTACTCAGGCTGGTGTCTTTGTGCAAAAGGAGGTTCCTCTTGGTTTTTTATCTGAGGAAGGTAGAGATCTTCGACCTGCGGATCTTCTAGTTTACTCTTGGGAAGAGGAAGGAGCGTCTGCTTAGATGTCACATGTGTTTCTCCCTTCACGGGGGCTGGAGTTAATGCTTTCGTCCATGGTGCTGCTGTTTCTAATGCTGTTGTCCGAAAGAAGAGGAAGTATGAATTAAAGTGCACAGAAAATGGATATAGTTTTATTGCTTTTGCCTTCTCTACTTTTGGAGAGCTAGGGAGTGATGCCCTTGAGTTTTTGTCTAGGGTCACGCGGGCTGCTCATAGTATTACGGCTAACGCTAATATTCGTTCCTTTATTTTTCAGCGTTTGAGCTTTGCCTTGAATAAGGGTGTTGGAGCCCAGTTAGTTGCTAGGCTCCCATTCAACTTTGTGTAATAAATACAGAATTGAAAAATACAAAAAAAAGAAAATATAAAAAAAGAAAATATTTTTGACAAATTAAGATTTTTTGGAAATAATGAGATATTATGGAAGATGTGGTTAAGATTTTTATGCAATAATGTTGTGAAACATATATGCATGTATATCATTATTATCGTTGTTTCCATATATATATATATATATATATATATATATATATATATATATATATATGATTTTCGAAGCTAGGGTTCATCACAAAACCAGGGTTTTAGAGGATTGTTTGAGTTATGCGCTATGGATAAGATTCATCCTATCACCCTAACTAGAAAATCCGTCATCCACAATAAATATCCTGTCAACCTTCTGTAAAATACTATCATTGTTTTCCTGTTAAAAACATGTCTTCTTTCTTCTAAAAAAACATTGATTTTTCTCATATTGAAATTTATTTCTAAATACAGAATTGAAAAATACAAAAAAAAGAAACTATAAAAAAAGAAAATTTTTTTGAAATTTTTTTTTGGAAACAATGAGATATTGTGGAAGATATGGTTAAAATTTTTTTATCCAATAATATTGTGAAACATATATGCATTTGTATCGTTATTATCGTCGTTTCTATATATATATATGTATGATTTTCGAAGCTAGGGTTCATCACAAAGATAAGGTTTTAGAGAATTGTTTGAGTTATGCGCTATGGATAAGATTCAGCCTGTCACCCTAACTAGAAAATCTGTCATCCACAATAAATATCCTGTCACCCTTCTGTAAAATACTATCATTGTTTTCCTGTTAAAAACATGTCTTCTTTCTTCTAAAAAAACATTGATTTTTTTAAAAATTAGGGTGTGTGTACTCGGCAGATCCGGCAATATTGTTTTTTTTGTAAGATTTTGATTTGATTTTTAACTTTTATTTTATCTTTTAATTTTGAAAATGGATAGATAGTATTCTTCGAAATCTTGTTTTAATATTAAAATATCTATAAAATCTTTTTATCTATATACATTTTCAAATTGAGATAAAA
The DNA here is from genome assembly GCA_964016875.1 of Fallopia convolvulus. Taxonomy (NCBI): domain Eukaryota; kingdom Viridiplantae; phylum Streptophyta; class Magnoliopsida; order Caryophyllales; family Polygonaceae; genus Fallopia; species Fallopia convolvulus. The sequence goes on along the minus strand of OZ024727.1, from coordinate 51,574,750 downwards.
AAAAGTTTGTTAAAATATATTATTTTTCAGAAAAAATATTAATAAAAAATAATTTTCGATTTTTTTTAAAAAAAATTCATTTTTTCTTTTAATTGACAAGAATTAGTCATTTTGGGCATTAATGTAATATATTTAGGCATTACCGCAATATTTTTAGGCATTTTTACAAATCGAAGAAAGCAAGGTCATATCTGCAAAATGATTATCAAACAGGGGCACGGGGTACTAATTCCTCATAAAAATAAGGTCATTTGTTACAATTTGCATCCTCGAAAGAAAAAAAATATTTGCACACACGCGAGATTTCAACCTTTGATATAAACGTGATCAAACGGATAAGGTCTATTCTCATTTATTTCCCCGAATATCATTCTCACATGATCAATTTTCATAGATTTATATTAATGATCTATTATAAAGATATTTTTTTGGGGATTTTAATATGATGGGAAAAATTAGATCTAATATATTATTTTAATGAATGGGGTGATATGATTCAATGCGATGAAAGAATCTGCAACAATTTAGTGTACATAGATAAATAAATAGATTTACCGCCTTGTTGAAATAACATGGCCTAATCTAGTGGAACTTGAAGTGCCTTCATTGCATCTATCAGAGGATCGTTTTGATGTCTCCTGATAGATCGTTTTGATGTCTTGTTATACATGCATTCTTGGCTAAATTCATACTTGAACATAATAAGGTTTGCTCTCAGCAACATGGCATGGCACCGACGAAAAGGCCATCAACAAATTACCCTTAATTCCCTCCGTTTTTTTATTCATAAGAATGCATGTTACTCATGCTATATATATTACTGACCTAGCAGAGACTCCAAAACTGTAGACAAATCACTTGTGTTTTTCTAATGAATCAAAATCACGTCATAGTGAAATCTTCTATATTTGGCCCTGTTTCAAAAGAAAAACAAAGAAATGCATTCGACCCTTATCTATCTGACTTGTATATTGCTCTATCCAACTTCATCATATAGATGGATGGGTCAGGGGTTGTGTCATGTGGGCATTGGCCTAAGCTTTTCACAGAAGCTGACTTTCAGTGATCCATTGGACTAGTTGCACACCATGCCTAGTACAGTAGTTATCATATAATTACTCCACATCATGCATTCAACTTGTAAAGGAAAGGACGAATGTATCGTGTTACGGAAGGAGGTAAGCGAACTACTACGCAGGGGGTATCTCAAGGATTTAATATCAGAAAAAGAAAAGGAGCAGTTAGAGCGCAACAAAGAGAAAGCTAGCCCTCCTCCACCTCCGAAGCATACTGGAGTATTCAACGTCATCACCGGGGGATCCGAAATCTGTGGTATAACATACTCCGTAGCAAAGAGAATCGCAAGGGATACTAGGAGAGAGTGTCCCAGAGTTCCTCCACGAGCGGGTCACGACGTGATGCCAATTACCTTCGATGATGTCGAAGAAGAGGAAGTTCATCATGATTGCTTAATAATTTCTTTAACAATAGCCAATTTTCTTGTTAAAAGAATATTAGTTGATAACGGAAGCTCCACTAACCTGCTCATGTTGGATGCTTTGTACAGTTTAGGTCTTGGGATGGATGACATTGTCAAAAAATCTGCGACTTTAGTAGGTTTCAGTGGTGAATCACGCAACACGTTAGGAGAAATATCCTTACCGACCATCGTAGGAGGAATAAACTACCAGGTAAAATTTCAAGTACTTGATTGCCCGTCACCTTTTAATGTCATTCTGGGCAGGCCATGGATCCACGGGATGAGGGCTATCCCTTCCACTTACCATCAATGTGTGAAGTTCTCGACGCCATGGGGGTCCAAGAAATCAAGGGGGAACAAAAATTAGCAAGAGAATGCTACTCCGTGATGATGAAAGCAACGACTTCGAAAAACCTACACTCGAAGCAGGGAAGAAGTCGTCAGATTAGCAATTAAAGGACTGTAGAACAACCACTTACTAGGTAAAGCCGGAAACGCCCGAACTCGAAGAAGTCGCTCTTGATCCGCTTGATCCATCAAGAAAAATTAAAATAGGAGCAGACCTGGAGCCGACTTTACGTGAACAATTGGTGGAGTTCCTACGGTCCTACAGTGATTGCTTTGCATGGTCGAACGAGGATATGGTGGGCATTGATCCTAACGTGATCACACATGCCCTCAACGTCAACAAGAAGATACCACCAGTAAAGCAGAAAAGGCGTAAGTTTGCACCCGAACGAAATCAGGTAATCAACGACGAGGTAAAATCCTTGCTTGAGTCTGGAAAAATTAGAGAGGTAAAATATCCTGATTGGCTTGCAAATGTGGTTGTTGTGAAAAAGAAAAACGGAAAGTGGCGCGTTTGCGTGGACTTTACCGATTTAAATAAAGCATGCCCTAAAGATTCATTCCCATTGCCTCATATCGATGCAATGGTGGAGGCAACGGCTGGGAACGAGCTTTTAACTTTCATGGATGCGTTTAGTGGATATCATCAGATAATGATGCATCCCGACGATCAAGAAAAAACTGCGTTCGTAACCAATCAAGGAACTTATTGTTACAAAGTTATGCCTTTCAGATTAAAAAACGCAGGTGCTACTTATCAGAGATTGGTTAATAAGATGTTTCAGGAAAAACTAGGGGATACAATGGAGGTGTATATTGACGACATGCTAGTCAAGTCGTTGAAGGCGGAGGACCACATTACCCACTTGAAGGACGCGTTCCAGATCTTACGAAGCTACAAAATGAAGCTGAATCCAACCAAATGCTCTTTCGGAGTTACATCAGGGAAATTCCTCGGATACATAGTAACACAAAGAGGAATCGAGGCGAGTCCGGACCAGATCAAGGCCATAATGGAGTTATAGTCGCCAAAATGCGTCAAAGACGTCCAGAAGTTGACAGGGCGAGTAGCAGCGTTGAACATATTCATATCTCGATCCTCGAAAAGAAACAAGTTGTTCTATGATATCTTGAAGAAGAACAAGTCATTTGAGTAGACGGAAGCATATGAAGAGGCTTTCAAGGAATTGAAAAGTTATTTATCTAACCCGCAGGAGCTTTCTAAACCCAAGCCAGACGAGAAGCTATATGTATATTTGGCTGTAACCGAAGTTGCTGTAAGTGCCGTCTTGGTCTGAGAGGAGAATGGAGACCATTTGCCCATTTACTACGTAAGTAAAAACTTTCTTGATGCGGAAACCAAGTACTCACCCGTGGAGAAACTTGTATTGTCTTTGGTAATGGCTTCAATAAAGTTACGTCCTTATTTTGAAAGTCATTCTATTATCGTGATGACTAACTATCCAATGAAGAGTATCATGTCAAAGCCAGAATTATCAGGTCGGTTAACAAGATGGATAATCCACCTTAATGGTTACGACATCGCTTACGAGCCACGAACAATGATGAAATCTCAAGCCTTGGTAGATTTTATGGTCGACTTCACTCCTACCACTCTGGAACAAGAGGATCCAGACGTGTTACATGTAACAGGTTCATATGGTAGCGGCAAATGGTTAATGCATACAGATGGAGCATCAAATCAGATAGGCGTAGGACTGGGGGTAGTCTTGAAGTCACCACAAAGGGATAGGATAGCCCAGGCTGTTCGATGTACATTCAAAGCCACCAACAATGAAGCAGAATATGAGGCGCTTATAGCAGGGGTACTTATTGCTAAAGACTTGAACATGCAAGAAATTGAGGTAATTTGTGATTCCTTACTTATTGTCAATCAAGTTACGAACTCATAGGTTGCCAGGGATTCAAAGATGAAGGCGTCCTTAGAAGGTTGACTTTGAGATAAAGCAAGTTCCTCGGGATGCTAACACACAAGCAGACGCCTTAGCCAACCTCAGATCCGCAATCAACCCAAGAGAGTACGACAAGATACCTTTCGTGTACCTTAATGCGGCATCCATAATCAAAGAAGCAGATATGTTCGAGATTCAAAATTCTGATGAAGACGCTTCGTGGGTAATGTTAGGCCCAAAAATCCATCGGCCCATCTGGCAAGTCGAGCCCATGAATGCACGAAGAAGTCATTGCCCGAGCTAAGCGAAAAGAGATCTTGGAATAGGGAAATCTCTAGTCATTCGATGGAAGAAAGAAAGAATCCGTCACAAAACGGAAATGATCGTCTAGAAGACGCATGAGAGAGTGCTCTAAGCCTCCGATACATGGGGGAAGTGGGAAGTTAGTTATGAGTCGTGTCCTAAAGATCCTGAGATCGTGATACTAGGAAAATAACCGTTGCAATGTAAACATATATACCGGAATGACTCATTTTTGTAAAGCTAAGCGAACATGAGAGAAAATACATACGAGATTACAAATTTCTTGAGGAGATCATTTCTCTTTGTTCTTTGTTCTTGTGAATCTCACGCTCGTTCGAGTTAGATAACTTCCTTTGATTTCGATCGTGCCCCAATCTAGGACAGAGGTTTGTCAATCAAATTTTTGTCCAAAACAATTTGGCGCCCACCGTGGGGCCCAACGATCGGAAAAATATTCAATTCAGTACATCGGAAAGAGTTCCGGAGGATCATCATGAGTAACCCTCACGAAGGTGGTCAAGGATTAGGCGTCAAGGAAGAGGGGGGTGCACGCCAGGACGCATCAGCAGCCCTTCGTCTCGAATTGTCCGAATTTTCCCAAAGGCTCCAAGCTTTGGAAAAAGAGTTGTTAGATCAGCGTGCTTGCAATGAGAAGCACAAAGCAAGCATTGAGCAGCTAACCGCCGATAACGACGGTTTGCGCTCTCAACTTCGATCTGTGTCCCCTGTCGGCCCGCGTGTCAGGATGACGGATCAAACCCGGAGCAACGGGGGTGAAGGTTCCTCTGGGAATCATACCGGCAGCCGCAGAGGAAATCCTGGCCTGGAATTCGTCACCCCACCAGCAACGGTCCCCGGAGCACCATCATTTACCCCCGCTCAGGGGAATCTTGATATCGAAGGAATGAGGGCACCCATACGCCTACGATCGGCGCGAGAAGTTAGCCCCTGACGCTTGGAAGATGAGACCATGGACGACGACTAGGACTGTAACACCCCCTCCCTTATTTACTTAAGGTGTTACCGCCAGTAACCCTAATTAGTCCTAATCCAAGGTTACCCAAGGCTTTAAAACTTATAATCACAACAAGTATTACAACACTTTATTACAAACCATAGTATGACTTCCTTCCATACACAAAATCCTAACCACAACTTGGGAAAAAGTAAAATATTTACAATAGACTTGTTCTTCTTCAAGCGATCGCTTTCAAAACCTTTTTACATTCTAAACTCCTTGGCTAGCCTTCTCTTCGCGGATTAACTTCTTTAGTAGCTGATGCGTCGTATACAGACGGTGGGCACCAGCCGGCCATGCAATTGAATAAGGTGGTCGGATTAGTCTAATGAAAGACTAAGCAAGTGGAGAAAATGACTGGTTCCTATGGTAGTGACTAAACATATTGGCACCGAAATCCGAATGACAACCGGTCGATGATCCAACAGTTAGCAGTCCCATAGAGGATAAGAAATGAGGCATGCATAATCAAAAGATAGGACACCACAACTTGCGGTTCCATTATGAAATATGAACAATTGTTGGGAACTTATATTAATCACACAATATTTTTAAAAGCCTTCATCGACTAATCAGATTGACTTAATCAGAGTTTGATTAAGAATCATTCATAACCGGGAGTAAGAATGGTTGTCGGATAGACACACCATTCGGGTACATTAATGTGCTTAACGCACTTATCTTGTATTACTTTCAAAACTTGTCACAACCAAGTTGGTAACTTTTAGGCGGCTAAAACCGCAGAGAATCCACCTGTACATGGAGACGTCAAGATGAGAGGGATGAATTCCATGATCATTGACGAACACCTAGTACCAATTTGCACTTAGCTAGAGTGCACGTACACCTCCTTTGGCGTTGAGCGAGGTATGAGTCATGACCCGAATGTTGGGATATGATAGTAACGAGCTAAACCTCCCAACATAGACTGTGTTATAAAGAGGTCATCGGAGGCTCGACTCCTACCCCTGAAACTAATTACTTCACAACAATGCCTCAGCATGAGACAACACACAAGGTCGCATATAACAGACCTAAATCCAATTCTAAAACAAACTGAATAAACAACATGGTCATTATTTCTAACAATATAACAACCTATCATATTTTATTAAGCATACAAGTTGTTCCCAACACAAATATTAAATGGGATTCAATTCCTCATTTAATAATATTAATGCAAGAGCGAACCGTCCACTTGCCTTATAAGGCGTGCTCTACGCTCACAGCGATTCCAACAGAAATCTTTATCTGCCTTCTGTCAATTATAACAACAGATTCTTCAACCACAAGCTCATGGATACAATTCTTAGTTGTATAATCCAATTCTACAATTTCCTAATCGATAAACGATTTGATTTCCGAATATCGATATATATATATATATATATATATATATAAATCCTTAGTTTTCATGCTTCAAGGAGCCATCTTGGCGGAATTATAACTAACTATCCGCTTCACTTTTGAAACAATTTTCTAAATAAAAATTGTTCATTAGTAGCATTTCTACAAGATTACCAAATTTCAGATCAAACAGATTAACCACGAATCCTGAGTAATTATCCGAAGTCCTTTACCTGACAATCAATGTCTAAACTTGTCTTCGCTATAAGTAATAATCCAGACGTCCGTTTCTCGAGCGGTTTGAACCTGTGGAACCGTATCAAAGTCAAGATTATAAAAAACATAAGTTTACTTAGTAAAGCGGACCCGAAAGGTCCTTTCGGTGGCTCCATAACCACCCCGCTAATTAATTTCGAGCGTTAATACCTTCACTCGAACTTCGAGCTTGTTCGGCTCGATGGTGGTTCGACCCAAGGACCCGAGGGTGGCGGTGTGGTGTCCGGTGGCAACCCTTGGCGGTGGTGGTGGTTGGCGAGCTGCTGTTCGCCGGCGGCGGGGCAGCGTGACAAAGGAGGAAGCCGAAGTGAACGCGGCGTCCCTTCTCCCGAGTCCGTTCCGTCTTGATTCGTCTCCCTGCTGGTTCGGCCTTCAAGCAGCTGGCTTCACACAACAAACAAGAGGGGAGGATGGGGGTTGAGCTGGGGTGGCTAGCTAGGAGGTGGTGAGGAAGGTGGTGGCAAAGCAAAACCGGTGGTGGAGGTCCGAATCAATCGCCCAAGTTCGTCCGTCCGAATTCTCTTTTAGCTCTCGGCCTTTATGTTGAACATGGAAGAAGATGAGATTGGAAAAGTCAACAAAAGTTGGCTCCAAAATTCTATCTCCCTACTCCTTCGGCGTTAAGCAAAGACGTCACGTGTAATTTTCCGTCCCGAAACGGGACTCGCGTTAAAGCGGTAAAATTATGTACCTCGGGTGGAAAAACTCACTAAACGAAAAACGTCTCGAAAATTATGTAGACCAATAAAATCAATTTTCCATGATTTTATCTTGCTACCTTCAATTTTTAGGGCTTCCGTTTCGTATTTTACATTCCTTCCGGTACATAATTAAAAAGACGGCTTATCCAATAAATATTCTTTTTCCACTGAAAAATCCTAAACTTCACATCGTTCCATAAAATCATTTCCTTATGATTTTAGGATATCACCAACAATTTTCTAGGATTTAATCTCCAACAAAAATATTGGATTAAGTGTTAAAACGGACAAAAAAGGTTAAAAAGATATCCAAGAAAATTCAAAAATATCCTTAAAAACCGCAACTATTACAAGGACTGGGACCGCCGTCGTCCCGAGACCTCGAGGATATCGTTCGGAACCAATTCAAAATGTTCACCGAGCAGTTGTCGAAGATACTAGGGGTCTCGCGGCCCATAGAGAAGGAGGTGGTTGACGGTTATGATGAGTCGCCTTTTGCTCCCCACATCGCCCAAGTCGAAATACCAAAGAAGTTCTCGGTGCCCAGCATGACTTCCTACGACGGCACGGGAGACCCTGACGAACATGTGGCCATATTTAAACAGAAGATGGTGACCAGTGCGGTACCATACCATTCCCGCGATGCATTGATGTGCAAGGGGTTCGGAGCTGCCCTCGCAAGACTGACCCTGAAATGGTTTGTTAATCTCCCAAGGGGAAGTATCCGTTCTTTCGCCGAATTAATGGACTCGTTTCGGGTGCAGTTCGCCAGTAGTCGGAGGTTTGAGAAGCAGTCTAGTGACTTGTATCGGGTTATCCAGAAGCCGGAAGAGTCCACTCGGGAGTATCTGGACCGGTTTAACTGAGAGAAGATTTCCATCCCGTACTGTGACGTGCCAACGGCGATGGAATCCCTCTGTCAGGGGATAAACCAAGACGGGGATCTCTATAAAGAGCTCACTAGATACCCTTGTCACAGCTTTTAGGATGTGCAAACCAAAGCCTTGGCTCAAATCAAGCTGGAGGAGGATTTGAAGATGAGAAAATCCACGAGCGTATGGGAGAGGGTAGATAAGAAGGCAGCACTAGACCACCGCCGAGAACGTCGTGACCAACCATACCGACGCCCTCATCCCGACGCAATGAAGGTAAACGTCGCCGAAGCCAAACCGACCAAACCACTGCCCCCAAAGTACGACGAGTTCAACTTGGGTATATCCCCCGAAGACCTCGTGAAGAACATAGCTCTGACCATACGGGGCGTTAATTAGGTGGCCAAAGAGGAATGAAAAACCGTATCCGAATAAGGATATGAGTAGGTGGTGTGATTTCCTTGACGATTACGGCCACGTGACCAAAGAGTGCGTAGCCCTGAGGAGAGAGATCGCTTACCTTGTCTCTCGAGGAAGGATTACAGAAGTCGCACCAAACACACAAGTCCCCCCCAGTTATTGTGGAAGCCTCGCGTGCGGGAAGGCCAGCGTCGCCAGTAACGAAAAAAGTCGTAAATGTGATCACCGGGGGGTCGAGGGTGTGCGGACTCACTTACTCAACAGCCAAGAGGAATGCACGAGAAAGCACCCTTCCTTTCTTAGCGCGAGAGAAGAGTGACGTCTTCAATCTTGTAATAAACTTTGGCGAGGACGACATCAATGGTCTTGACGAACCTCACCACGACGGCCTCGTGATTTCTCTGTCAATCAGAAACATCTTAATGAAGCGAGTCCTAATCGACACCGGAAGCTCAACTAATCTCATGATGCTGGAGGCCTTGAGAGAAATAGGTTTGAGCGAGAAGAACATGGACAGAAACCCTACAACACTCGTAGGCTTTTGCGGAGAAGTGAAGCACACAGTAGGAGATATCATCCTTCCCACATACGCAAAGGGTGTGAACATCCAGGTTAGGTATTTTGTTATGGATTGCCCTTCATGTTATAATGTAATTATGGGAAGACCACGGCTCCATGACATGAGAGCCGTTCCTTCTACTTACCACCAAACGGTGAAGTTCCCGACTCCGTGGGGGGGGGGGGGTTCAAGAGATCCGTGGTGATCAAAGAACGTCCCGGGAATGTTACAAATCGGCGCTGAAACCAGCCGCCAATCAGAAGTCCACCTAGCAATTAAAGAAGGCCACTAACGCTACCTCTCTAAAAGAAAAAGAAAAGGAAGATGATCAGGTAAAGGAGGTGGCCCTAGACCAATCTGATCTCAATTGGTCCGTGAAGATTGGAAAAGATTTGGAGCCAGTTATGAAAAGTGAGCTGATAGATTTCCTCAGTAAAAACTCAGAGTGTTTTACTTGGTCCTACGAGGATATGGTGGGAATCGATCCGGATGCCATCACGCACCGTTTAAATGTGGATCCTGGTCACCCTCCGGTAAAACAAAAGAGGAGGAAGTTCGCCGCTGAGAGAAATAAGAAAGTGGACGAAGAAGTAAGGAAGTTGATGGAGACTGGAAAGATTAAAGAAGTCCAGTATCCGGAGTGGTTGGCAAATGTAGTCGTCGTTCCCAAGAAAAATGGGAAATGGAGGATGTGCGTTGATTTCACGGATTTGAACAAGGCTTGTCCCAAGGATTCATTCCCGTTGCCTCACATAGACGCATTGGTAGATGCCACATCGGGTCATGAGCTACTGACTTTTATGGATGCTTTCAGCGGATATAACCAGATTCGGATGGAAGAAAATGATCAGGAGAAGACATCCTTCATCACCAGTAAGGGAACGTACTGCTACAAGGTGATGCCCTTTGGGTTGCGGAACGCTGGGGCCACGTATCAGAGGTTGGTGAACAAAATGTTCCAAGACCAGATTGGAAATACTATGGAGGTATACATAGACGATATGCTCGTCAAATTAAAGAAAGTTGTAGACCATAGAAGTCATCTAGAGAAAGCTTTTGGTATCTTGAAGAAATTCACCATGAAGTTAAATCCACAGAAACGTACGTTCGGCGTGAAGTCGGGAAAATTCCTAGGGTATCTAGTCACCCAGAGAGGGATAGAAGCTAGCCCGAAATAGGTTCGAGCAATAACCACGCTCAAATCCCCTAGGTGTGTAAAAGACGTCCAAAAACTCACGGGGCATATCACCGCCCTGAACAAGTTCATATCTAAGTCAGCAGACCGATGTCGTCTCTTCTACGAGGTCCTTAGAAAGAATAAGTGCTTCCAGTGGACTCCCAGACATGAAGAAGCTTTCCGCGAATTGAAGAGCTACTTCTCTAATCCTTTGATCTTGGCCAAACCCGAAGTAGGAGAAACCCTGCCTTTGTATCTCGCGGTCACTGAAAAAGCCATCAGCGGGGTGTTGTCCGAGAGCAAGATGGGCAGCAGCAACCCTTCTCTCAGCCGAGACCCGATACTCTTCCTTAGAGAAGTTGGTCCTTGCCTTAGTCATGTGCTCCAACAAACTTCCCCCATACTTCGAGGCTCACCCGATAGTGGTAAGAACTACACATCCGTTGAAGACAATAATGCACAAGCCTGAGTTCACGGGAAGAATGGCCACGTGGGCGATTCATTTGAGCGGTTTCGATATCAAGTACGAGCCTAGAACTTGAGTGAAGTCTCAGGTACTGGCCGATTTTGTGGTTGATTTTAGCCCTACGACAGAAGAAGGGTAGCTAAGTCTCCAACCCAATGGACGCTTCACACGGATGGCGCCTCTAACGCTGGGGGAACAGGGATATGGGTAGTCCTAAAATCAACACAGGGGGATAGGGTGGCATAGTCCGTAAGGTGTACGTTCTAGGCCACGAACAATGAAGTGGAGTATGAAGCCCTGATCTTTGGGCTAACCCTTGCCGAGGACCTGAACATACGGAAGATAGAGGTCAAGTGTGACTCGTTACTGATAGTCAACCAAGTGTTGGGGTTGTACGAGGCAAGGGATGAGAGGATGGTAGATTATTTGGAGGAAGTCAAAAATCTGATTCCTCGTTTCGAGAAGATCTCCTTTGCACAGATCCCAAGGGAGTAGAATGCTCAAGCAGATTTCCTTGCCCGCCTAGCGTCAGCCATTGATCTTGACGAGTACCCTGTGATCCCGATGGTTCACATCACGGTTCCCGCCATAAACAGAGCTCACACTGGTGATACCAAGAAGTCTGAAATGATGACCGAAGATATCAGTCTTCTCGAAGCGGCCCCCCACAACGTCTTCATGAGAAGTGACGACGTTGACGCCAGAAGTTAACGGAACGATCCAGATCCAGACCTGCCCTTGGACGGATCAGACTGCGAGAGAACCCCCTTCGATTCGTCGGGAGCTAACGTAGCCCCTTGGACTCAGCCGTACCTAGATTGGCTAACCAAGGGAAAACTCCCAGAAGACAAAATCGAAGCTAAGTTGCTAAAGATAAAAGCCACTAAGTTCACGGTAGAAGGCGGGAGCCTGTTCCACAAGTCTGCGGTGGGAACGCTACAACGTTGCCTAGCTAAAGAGGGCGTTTAGAGACTTCTTGAGGAACTTCATGAAGGAGATTGTGGGAACCACGCCGGGGGGAGAAGTCTATCCAACAAGGCCCTTCGGCAAGGGTGGTACTGGCCTACTATGAGGAAAGATGCTGTAGATTTCTGTCGTAAGTGCGATGCCTGTCAAAGACACGCGCCGACCGCTCACCAACCTCCTGAACCACTCTACCCCACACTTACACCATGGCCCTTTATGCGCTGGGGGATGGATATAGTCGGGAAGTTACCCCCTTCATCCAGACATAGAGTGTTCTTCCTTGCTATGACTAATTACTTCTCCAAGTGGATAGAAGCTGAAGCTTATCGAGAAATCAAAGATAGGCAAGTGATATCTTTCATTATCAGAATTATCCTTTGTCGTTTCGGAGTACCTGCGGAGATCGTATGCGACAATGGCTCTCAATTCATAAGCCAGAGAACCAGAGACTTCTGTAGTCACTGGAAGAATAACCTGGTCACTTCAACCCCCCGTTATCCCCAGTCAAATGGACAAGCCGAGGCTAGTAACAAGGTGATCATAAATAACTTGAAAAAGAGGCTCGCGAAGGCTAAAGGAAACTGGGCTGATGAGCTCCCGTACGTCCTTTGGGCTGATCGCACGACGCCGAAGGTCGCAACTGGTCAGTCTCCTTTCTCCTTAACACACAGATGCGAAGCGGTCATTCCCGCCGCAATTCTCATCCCAACCGCTCGTACCACCTTCATGACTGAAGAGCGCAATCGTCAGGAGTTGTTGGTTGACTTAGATACTTCTGGCGAACTTCACGACCAAGCCCGATTACGATTGGCAAGACACCAGCAACAGGTTACCCGGAGCTATAACCAGAACGTCAGGATCCGAACTTTCTGGGTCGGTGACTGGGTACTACGGCGAGTCTTTCAGAATACCCATGAAACCAAATCGGGGAAACTAGCCCCGACCTAGGAAGGACCCTATAAGATAACAGGGGTCGTTGGGCAAGGTGCTTACCAGCTAGAATCAAAGGACGGAGAACCCATCCCCAGGAGTTGGAACGCACTGCATTTGAAGAAGTACCACTTCTAAGGGAGAACTCCTTTTATCGAAGCGAAGACCTCCCCGAACACTCAGCAGAAGACTCTCAACACCAGATAGTCCAGACACTAGAGGTCATCAGTCCGCAGTTTGTTACCTTGCTTTTGTTTCAGTTCATCTTTCTTGGTGTGTTCAGCTTATTTATGTGAAGACTCTTTGTTGTGTGATTTCTATGCTCTGTTTTGCTTTATCGAATGAATGACATTAATTTATCTTTGCGTGATTATCATTATCTTCCCTTCTTGCATGAATAGAACTGAAAAATTGAAAGTATATTTCATTTATATATAGAATGCCTTGTACAATTAGACATGAATCCGAAAGCAACAAGAGGTAACCAATCCTAGACTAAAACAATAGTGGTAACCAATCCTAGAAACATCTCTAACCGGCCGTTCTTCCCGAGCGCTAGTCCCAATGCGATACTCGTTGCACGCCTGGAAACTTCATCGGTAAACGCAACTGCCACCCGTGACCAGAGACTTCTGCAGGAGTCCTCGTCCTGAAGCCTTCTATCTGAAGCACCTATCCGTCCTGAAAATTCCTGCACACAACGGAAGGACAAAAACAAACGAAAATGCGCAAAAAATAAAGGGAAAGCATGCATGCATCAAAAACTATCCACTTCGCCTTCCTGAGAAAGAGTAAACGTCCAAACAAAGGACGAACATTGTTCACGGCCCCTACACGGCCCATACGAGTCACCAGAAGTTTGTTCGAACAAAAGCAAAAGAAACATCATAAAAATCTTTTACAAGGGCTCGCGGCCCTAACTTTCATCATTCACAGGAGTGCCTCCCAGCTGTTCCGCGGCGTCCACGGAAGGCCTGTCGCCTCGTTCCGGTGCCCCACCCACGCTTGGACTACAACCACCACCTTCCTCTTCCACGTCCAGAGAAGCCAAGAGCTCGTCACCAGCAGCCGGTTGATCTGGAGGATAACAACTATGGAAAGTCGCGATCTCGGCATCCAGATCCCAGTCCAAATGCTCGCCAGCTGCAAATTGTTTGATCGTCTCTACCCGAGATATCATTGAGCAGTAGGCCCCAATCTCGCTAGCTTCCTTAGCGATCCTCTTGTTCTTGGCCTCGAGCTCGGCGATCTTGGATCGGTCTGACACAGCTTGAGAAGAATGACGCTTGACCATCTCGGTGAGTTTCGCCAATTTGCTCACGTCCGCCTTCTGGCGCTCAGCCGCCAGATGGACTTCCCTCTCCAAAGCGGCTTTCTCAGCATCCCACTGGACTTGATGTTCTTTAAGAGTTAGCTCCTCCCCATCAACAGCCTCCGCCACCCACATGACGCCTTGCAGGGCCTACGTACAGAAACATGTTATTACCCGTAAAAAAAATGAGAAAAAAGAGTAGGAGAGGAAGGGACGATTGGAGAAAGCAGACCTTCCAGATCGACAAACCCGCATCCCTGACCAGAACAGAGCGAGGAACTTCCAGGCGAGGTTTCTTTGAGCCGTGGGCACTCTGAAGTTTCTGCCATAGGTCTGAGGGACCTTTTTCATTTAGGTCGATGACTTTAGTAACGCTGGGTGATGGTCTCTTAGCCGGGGTCACTTTCGCTACGGCCTCTACCTTTACCTTCGGGTCCAAAGGGGTTTTCTTGTCACTTGAGGTGAGTTTGCGCTGAATAAGGGCTGCAACAGAAAAACTTCTCCCCAGAGACACAGAAGGCTCTGGGAAGACAAGCGTTAAGATTTCAAGAAAACAATTGTCGTCACATCCACAAGTCAAGAATAAAAAATATATATATAATGTAAAGGGAAGTAAGAAGAGAAGCGCATACTAGTAGGGTTTTTAACAGGGCTTGACCCCTTGCCAGCAATTTCCCCAGACATCGGAGCGTCAACCTCAATCGTCTTCTCAGAGTTCCCTGATCCCGCGTCATCCTCATCGTCCTTCGGATCCCCAGTGACTGTCATCGTCCTCGAACATTAGTTCCGCCGACCTCCGATACGTCCTTCTGGCCTCCGGGAGAGAAAAGAGCTTTCTGCAGCCTTCCGATTCTAGAACTTGGATCTCCAGACTCGGCGGAACTACGCGAGAAATCCTCAAAGTTAGGAAATCGATAAAGAAGCAGCTTGAAAAAACAATTGGGGGTTGAGGAAATTAGGGTAGAAAGTACTTACTTTTGGTAGTCCAAGAATCAAAGAATGCAGCTTGGAACGTCTCTCCCAGAGTGGACCTCTCCACGAAAAAGAAACACGAAGCCCAATCTTTGTCATTGACCTTCGACTTCGGGATCAGAGGGTTCCTTGCGTCTCGTGCATGAAGGGTGAAGCGTCCGGCCCTGAGGGGACAAACCCGATACGCGCACAAGAGGTCTTGTAAGGTGAAATCGATCTTCTCGCTCCGACAGATGTCACTGATCTGGTACAGAATCTTCCATACGGACGGCATCAACTGCGCCGGAGATGCCTTGAGCGTCATTAAGAAGTTTAGAATCAGGGGAGAAAAGGGGAAAAGGGCTACCAGGGTGAATGGGTATTCCAGGAAGCAGACCCAACCCTCTTTGACCCAGTCAGCGACCTCACATGTGGGGGTGTAAAAGTTAACATCGGAGGGGAATCTGTGGCTTCGGACTAAAGTCTCCACGTCCTCTAGAGAAAGAGAACAGGGACGACACTCATGAGGTTCGAGGATATGAGAGGACTCAAAGCCCATGTCTTTGATGTCGGTGTTGGCCATGGAGGTTAATAGTAGAGGAGTAAAACGAGAGTTAGAGAGAGGGGCAAGAAGAAGATGAAGCACGGAGGAGAAGACGTGTATCCCTGAAGAGGTCTGAAGCAATGCATTTAAAGCCTGAGTGATGGGACTCTTCAGGTTCTCGAGGGATATCGAACGGACGGGTGATCACCACGTGGTGCACGCTGCCTACATTCACGTGGCAAATCCGATCCAAATCCCGCCTAAAAGATCTGGATCAGGATTTGGGGGTATTGTTAGGCCCAAAAATCCATCGGTCCATCTGGCAAGTCGAGCCCATGAATGCACGAAGAAGTCATTAACCGAGCTAAGCGAAAGGAGATCTTGGAATAGGGAAATCTCCAGTCATTCGATGGAAGAAAGAAAGCATCCATCACAAAACGGAAATGATCGTCCAGAAGACGCATGAGAGAGCGCTCTAAGCCTCCAATAGATGGTGGAATTGAAGTGGGAAGTTAGTTATGAGTCGTGTCCTAAAGATCCAGAGATCGTGATACTAGGAAAATAATCGTTGCAATGTAAACATATATACCGGAATGACTCATTTTTGTAAAGCTAAGAGAACATCAGAGAAAATACATACGAGATTACAAATTTCTTGAGGAGATCATTTCTCTTTGTTCTTTGTTCTTGTGAATCTCACGCTCGTTCGAGTTAGATAACTTCATTTGATTTCGATCGTGCCCCAATCTAGGACAGAGGTTTGTTAATCAAATTTTTGTCCAAAACAGGTATCTCCTTACTTAAAATGGCTACGAGATGGAGTTCTACCAGATGACAAGGAAGAAGCTCGACGACTTAAGGTAAAAGCTTCCACTTTCACTATTAAGAATAACATTCTGTTCAAGTGGATGTCATCGGGAATATACGCTCGATGCATAAAGGAGGAAGAGGTACAAAAGGTGTTGCAAGACATACACGATGGAGAATGCGGAAATCAGACAAGGGGTCACAACTTGGCGAAGAAGGCGAGTAGGATGAGTTATTACTGGCCCACCATGAACAAAGACGCAGTGGAGTTTTCCCGCAAGTGTGACGCGTGCCAGCGTCATGGACCTATACCACATCAACCCTCGGAGATGTTACATCACATAACTTCCCCTTGGCCATTCATGAAATGGGGAATGGAAATTGTGGGAAAGCTTCCTCCAGCTTCAGGACAACGTTTCTACATCTTAGCAATGACTTCTCTAAATGGATTGAAGTCGAAGCCTTCAAAGAAGTCAAAGACACCCAGGTCATTTCTTTCATAAAGAGAAATATCCTGAGTAGATTTGGAATACCATCCACCATTGTGTGCGACAACGGATCTCAATTCATTAGTGAAAAAACGAGATCATTTTGCCAGCAATACAACATTCAGTTGGTGATGTCAACACCACGCTATCCTCAAGCCAATGGTCAGGTAGAAGCAAGCAACAAAGTAATCATCAACAACTTGAAGAAGTGACTCAAGGAGGCTAAGGGAAGATGGGCAGATGAGTTACCCCTTATTCTATGGTCAGATCGAACAACTCCCAAGACTGCTACATGCCATACACCTTTCTCCTTAGTCTATGGATGCGAAGCCGTGTTACCGGTAGAAGTAACTTTGCCCACGATTCGATATGGACTTACTACCAAGGAATCAAATCTACCTAACTTGTTACATCATCTAGACACGGTTGACGAGTTACGAGATGAAGCATCAGTTCGTATGGCGGCATATAGACAGGGGGTAGCTCGGAGTTACAACAAACGTGTTAATGCAAAGGCGTTCCAAGTAGGAGATTGGGTATTGAGGAAAGTCTTTCAAAACAAGAAAGAGTTGAATGCTGGCAAGTTAGGAGCCAATTGGGAAGGACCGTACTAGATCACAAAAATCGTAGGACAAGGGGCCTATGAGTTGATGTCACATGATGGGAAGACGGTTCCTAGAAGCTGGAACGCGATGAATTTGAAGTTGTATCACTTTTAAAACATGCAAGTCGCAATAAGGTATACATCACATACTTCATTCTTTTCACATTATATTGTTACATCTTTTTACACACATGAAACAACAAGGGTCTTATAAAAACTAACAAGGGACGCCTTGTGACGTTACAGGCCCAAACATAGGCCCTCACCTTACGATCAGGCAACGCAGGGCACACAACGACTAGTCAAGAGATGCAAGAGATGAGAACGCGTAACGCAAAACTCTAGAACAAGAAGAGTTTCACAAAATACTTGTAAATCAATTCACAATTTTATAAAACACAAGTGTTTACATTCTGCTAAATACATTATTCTCTCTCTCTCTCTCTCTCTCAGCATCTTACACAAAAGCGCTATGACAACAAGAATCTATCAAAAACTACAAACAATCTTCTTAGAACGTGTTGATCTTCATTCCGCAAAAGCTGACCTGTATCACCTGCAAAAAAGACAAAAGCAGATCCAAAACAACACAAGTACTAAACCAACATTCATAATAAAACCCCCAAATCATCAAAAGCAAGGGGTAAAAGTTGTCCACGCTAAGGCCCTAAAAACGAGCGGCCATACAAAACAAAATGTTTAAACCCCAACACACTGGGGGTAGTAAAACGTTCAAAGTTTAGAGAGTAAGAAAAACAAGAGAAATTCATTCTTTAGAAACTCCTTCAGCAGACTTCTGGTTCTCCATCTCCACTTGAGCCACTTCCTTGGCAACTTGAGAAATCTCATCAACAAGAGAGGACTTCTTAGACACATTTACCTCATCAGGGAACAGGTTTTCAAATTGCTCCCTCTCCTTCACGGCGTCCCAAGAAGAGTGTTTTCCTGCGGAAAATTCCTCTATTGTCTCGACGCGGGCTCTAAGCGACCAATAATCAGCCGTGTCCTCGATCTCTTGAGCAAGAGAGGCGCTTTTCTTTGATACAACGTTGAACTTGTCCTCCCACTCTTTGGACTCTCCAACAACTTTCTCAAGAGCACCTTGCAGATCAGCGACCTTTTTCTCCAGAATCTTCTTCTCTTTCCCTAGGATGACCACTCTGTCCTTCTCAAGTTGCGTGTTGATCTTGCTTTGTGCTAATTGGTCGGGGTAATCCTTGAAGGCGTCAAAAGCCGACAAAGCAAGTTGAAGACCCTAAAAAACCAGTAGCAAGCTGTCACACACCAAGATGCATTGAAGTAGTACACATATGAAAAGCGAGTTGTTAACCAAAATATCTGCCATTGTGCCGCTAGCATCTCGCCAAAGAATTCTGGCAAGGTGGAGTGGTGTCCTGAATAACGGAGACAATCCACGTGAAGAGGCATCAGAGACTTCAGGAACTTCTCTGCGTCCATGTCCAGAGACATCATGGTGCTAGGGAGATCGGTCATGCGAGAGGGTGCGCTTTTCTTCGATGAAGAAACTTTGGAAGCATCGCTTGCAGTCTTCCGAGGGAGGGCCACCACCAAAGAAGTATCTGCCGTAGAAGTAGTCTCCGCTTTCCTTTTCTTCCTGGCCTCGACTCTTTCCAAAGTAGACAAAGCAGCAGTGGATCTGGTAGTTCTCGAACCTGGCAGCATGCAAATAACAGGAGTAATAAGTAGAAAAGGCGTCAAAACAAGGAATAAAGCAAGAGGAAAACTTACTCGACATCTCGGTATCCTCGGGGTCTACGAAGCACGCTCTCACCAGTTTGGAATAAGATCTCTCTTCCAGCGAAAGAGCCTCTATTATGGAGATAACCTGGGATGACACCTTGTGAGGTTGGGGGGTAGCAAGAGTCTCTGCACAAGAAGACAGCCGGTGGTTAGAATTGAACAAAGCGTAACGAGTAAAAAGAGAAACACTACCTGTTGGGCGCCATCGGGTTTTCAGAAAAGATGTATCAACTCCCAAAGAAGACAGCTTTATGAAGAAGAATTTATCAGCCCAACCCCGGTCGGACTTCGATATGTTAAAAATCAGGTCAGACTTGTTTGTAAAGGTTTTCAAGGTCAAACGGCCAGGACCACCTTTGGAAAGGCGAAAATTGAGAAAAAAGTCGGCAACTTTGAAAGGAAGGCCATGAGAGGAACACAAGAGGTCAACAGACAATAGAAGCCTCCAAACATGAGGAAGTAGTTGCCCAGGGGACACATTGAGAGTGGTCAGGAAATCGTTAACCAGTGGGGAAAAAGGGAAACGATGTTCGATGCGAAAGGGATACTCGTACAGGCATACCCAGTCGTCGGAATAAAAATCAGCCCAGATCCCAGGAGGAGGAGAAAATATCTCCGCAAATGTGGGAAAACCAACAGAAAAAGCAAAGATATGAGGATCTTCCGAGGTGCTATCTCTCTGATGGTATGGGGTGAGGATTCTGGAAGAAGTTAGAGAAGGAGGAATGGCGGTTTCGATACAATAAAGAGAGGGTTTTGGGGAAGAGCTAGAATTCGTCATAACTAAGAAAAGGGAGAAGATGAAAGGTGAAAAGGAGGGAGACGTACCTGGACACCGGTAAGCGCAGTTGAAGCCTCAAGGGATCATGATGACCGCTATAAATAAGGATTGATGGGACATGTCTTTACTCGCTACAACTTCCAAGGTGAAAAATCAAAAACTCTAGAAAAGTGGTGGAGGGAATTTTCCCGTGTTTTTGAGGGGGTATTGTTGGGCCTCACCGAAATCTGGCCCAAAAGCACGTTGCCAGCCCGAGATAGATAGCCCAAGTCGCTTGCTGGAGAGGAAAATCAAAGAAGCAGTCAAAGGCGTGGCGAGAATCTCGGATTTGGTAATTAACAACCTCAACGACTACCTCATTCATGACGGGGGCGAAATCTCCGGGATATGCTAGGCGCCTCACCAACGGTCCAAATGGAAGAGAAGGTTATAAAATGAGGACGAGGCAGACGTAGAAGGGACATCGACTCATACACTGGAAATCAAGTGCTAGAAGCTCAACTCGTTCTTTCTCAATCTCTCTATTCAAGAGTTCGTTTGTATCAACCAGACATTCATTCGCAATCTCAATAACAATACAAATACTACAATTTGTTTGCCCTTATTCTTTTTACTTGCTCTTATTTTCTAATATTCCATTGTATCTTACGCCTCACTTGTAGCTTGTAACGCGTTGTGATTACTTTCTGGTTAGGATTCCCTCATCTTAACAAGTAACACGTTTGCGTGGTTAATCTGCCCAAAATAACACACACTTACTTACTTGTATATTAGTCTCATGTTTTCTCAACTTCAAGAACAACTATTTCACACTTTTGAAACTTCGAACATATATAGATGGAACAACATACATAATTAACTA
The DNA here is from genome assembly GCA_964016875.1 of Fallopia convolvulus. Lineage (NCBI taxonomy): Eukaryota > Viridiplantae > Streptophyta > Magnoliopsida > Caryophyllales > Polygonaceae > Fallopia > Fallopia convolvulus. The sequence goes on along the minus strand of OZ024727.1, from coordinate 51,553,864 downwards.
GTTTAAAAGAAAATTTCAATTAACAATTAATCTCAAATTACATAACTTATTTAGTATATTTCGCTCATATTACATGCACGTACGTATAAGTTAAACAGTGCACATAAATAAAGATATGCGCATAACATAGCCATTATTACATCGATTATACTATAGGCCGGTGTTCGATCTCATATTATATATATGTTTATGATCAGTAGGGCTTTTGTCCTACATAGTTACCCGGAGGATTGTAGCTGCAAATAAAATACCAACCCCCGGTGTTACAAGGAGTACGAGCACACCCCAAACTAGTAGAGCTTTTCCACACCACTTGAGTATAATGACCACACACATGGCCTGAAGCGCACGAGTTCGAACCATAGTTGTAATACTGCTTTTCGTTCATCCACAAGTTAATGGCGTCTACACCAGAAAAGGTGCTCGAGCTCCCCATAGCGAGGTTCTCCCCATAGGGCCCGCCAGAATGGACGAGGGTGCAATTACCGTTCCTTGAGTTGGCGTAGTTTAGTGCGTAAGCGGCCACGTTGGTGTCCCATGTCATGGGGCCAACACCCACTTGAGCTCGGGCTGTGTTGTGGGCGTTTAGGAAATCTTGAGGTGAGTTTTGGGCATGGGAAACTATGGCTAGGGCAAGTGAAATGACAATGAGGAGACAAATTTTGTTAGAGAACATCATTTTGTATGGTAGGGAAAAGGTGGGTTATGTGTATGAAGATATATGGCTGGGTTGATTTGATTATAGGAGAAGAGCAAATGCTTACTATTTATAGATGAAGAGGTAACATGTTGAACCCTAATTTATGGTATACGGTCCAAGTTAATTGTTTAGCTAGCGGAAAGGTAAATCTTGCGTAAACTTGAATGTGACCAAATACATGTACCACAGAAAGCAAGTTACAGTATATTCCATTAATTGTCACATTGTGTTTTTTTTTTTTTTACTTTTTATGTATATAACTTTGTTTAATACGGTATCTCCGAAAAAAATAAAATATCACTAAAATCTTGTAATACCTTACAGATTATATAATATATCAATTCTCGAACATGCATTACCTCGAGTTTTTGTAGGGAAAAAAATATCGAGTACTCTTTTAAGAACTAAAGTAAGAAAAATAATTAAAACAACACTTTGCACGCTTTTTAAGAGCATTGACTTTTTTTCACCATATGTACCATTTATGTAAAATCCAATTCATACCCGAACTTTGCAACATGTTTACACAATACTTTTTCTCCACATATAGCATATGTTTTTTCCCTTCAAATAGTATATGTTCATATATAGTCGCCATGAACCACTCAACCACAAAAAGTATACGGTTCTCTCAATTTGAACAGTTTGCGGTTGCTTAATAGTTAATAGTTAATACTTGATAAAAAAGATCTCTCCGAATTAACGTTGATGGCACGGTAATTAATTAATAGTATAATATTCCAATCTTGCTTAATTGAATGCTTTCGGGTAGGGGATTGTATAGAAGAAGAGGGGCGTGGAGTTCGGCCTTTCCGTTTTGGGGCAATGTGGCTCCAACCAACACTAGGGCTGCCAGTGGTTGTTGCGAACGCCTGGCAAAATCCGAGCACAATTAACTTGGAAGGGGGCATAATTGGAAAACTTGAAAGATGTGCGGAAGAGTTGGGTGTCTGGAATAAAAGGGTTTTCGGAAATTTTCTTACACGGCTCAAGCAAGTTCGTGAGCAGCTTCGCAGTCTCCACAAAAATGGTATTATAGGCTCTTTGGTTGCTCGAAGATGCGCTTCAGAATGTTAAGAGAGGGACCTTATGGAAAAAGAGGAGCTCTTATCGCTACAAAGGGCCAAGGCAAACAAACTCTCCTGGGGTGATAGAAACTCCTCTTTCTTCCATCAGAAAGCGAGTGGTCGAAAGTGTAGAAACAAAATTCGTCGGCTGGTAGATGAAACCGGAATGGAGTGGAGAAGTCGTTCTAATATGACTACGGTGGCAGTGGATTATTTTGAGAACCTCTTCAAGACCGATCTAAGTTCACTATCAAACTCGGCTCCTCAAAGAATCTCATCGCTTATGACGAATTTGGACAATGCCAAGCTCGTACGTCCATTCTCCGGTGATGTGGGTTCCACTACATGAAGACCCGACGAACAAGTAAAACAGGGTACTTGGCACTTAAACTAGACATGGCAAAGGCTTATGACAGAGTGGAATTGAGTTTTCTTGAGAAAGTCATGATGCACATGGGTTAAGACAACCAATGGGTGAATTTGATTATGAGATGTATCTCTACATATCTTTTTCGGCTCTTATTGATGGGGTTCCTTCTCCGATTTTCTATCCTTTGCACGGATTGAGGCAAGGGGATCCTTTACCCCCTTATTTATTTCTTTTGTGTGTAGAGGGTCTCTCAGCCATGATTGGTCATAGTGAACGAACTGGTCATAGTGAATGAACGGGTCGGCTTCATGGAATTCAAATCGCTCGACAAGAACCGGTCATATCCCACCTCTTCTTCGTTGGTGATAGTATTGTTTTTGCAAAAGAAGCTTGTCAACAAGCAACGAAAATTGTCTCTATCCTCCAAGGCTATGGAGTAGCATCGGGTCAACAAGTCAACTTGGCAAAATTAGAACTATTATTTAGCCGAAATGTGAGTGAGAAGCTTAAAGACAAGATCCAAGAAGTCCTCCAAGTTCGGGAAGTAGAGAAGCATGAAAGGCATCTTGGATTACCTATATGATTGGCCGATAAAAAAAGGCGATCTTTGGTCAATTAAAAGAGAGGTTGTGGAAGAAAGCAAAAGGTTGGAAGGCACGATCTGTGTCAAGGGCGTAAAAGGAAGTCTTAATCAAATCGGTTCTCCAATTAATATATTCTGACATACACAATGTTATGTTTTCGGTTGCCTTCGGGAGTTTGTCGTGATTTGAGACAACTGATGTGTACAATCCTATGGGGCGAGATGGATAGAAAAGGTCAATTGCACTAGATGTCTTGGAAACGTCTATGTTTGGCAAAAGATAGAGGAGGTATTGATTTCAGAGATTTAGAATCCTTTAATTTGGCTTTATTAGCAAATTAAGGTTGGAGGCTCATACAAAATTCGGACTCATTGTTAGGCCGTTTGTAGAAGGCAAGGTATTTCCCTAGCACGACTTTCATGAATGCAAACCTCGGCTTCAATCCCAGCTTTACTTGGAGGAGCATTTATGAGGCTCGAAAAAGCTGTCTTTTGGCAAGTAGGGAATGGAAGCAATTTGAACGTTTGGCAAGATCGGTGGATTCCTAGACCTACATCCTTTAAAGTAGTTGGTAATTTTTATGGGGCAAATCAGAATCTTCATGTCATTGATTTGATAGATTGGGATTCTGGCTGCTAGAATGAATCTTTGTTTAAGGAGGTCTTAACTCCATGTGATGTTAAGATTGTACTTGACCAACACCTTGTGGATCCTCGTCTCCAAGACCAACTAGTGTGGTTCCTTACAAAAGATGCGAATTACTCAGTAAAGTTAGCTTATCGTGTTTTGTTTGAGCAGAACTCCTAAATTCTACGCAAGGGTGCAAGTTATTCGGAAGATGTGGGCAGAAGTTTTTGGAAACAAGTGTGGGTTTTAAAGGTAGCGCCAAGTGTTCGGAATTTTGTATGGAGAGCGTGCTAGGATGTAAAACCCCTAATAATCCTATTAACAATAGTAATAGCAATAATGCTAACAATGGTCATTATTTATAACAATCGGCATTTCCTAGGTTCGTTTATTTTAGCAAACCAAGTGTTCCCAACATCGAACAAGTTATTGGAAATTGAATTATCGAAAGGTTCAAGTAGAATGTCCACTTGCCTTGAAATTTCCTTCGGGATATTATGGACTCGGAAATAGGAAGTTTTTGGTGACGTTCGAAACTTCAACCTATTTAATCGAAAGAACGATAAATAACACGTATTAAAATCCTTAATTTAATTTAATTTTACCTTTCTCTTATTTTCCTCTTCTAAGAGAAGGTAAGCTAAACTAAATTATTTGGTTTAATAATTTAGCTAGATAAAGGTTAAAATAATAATTCTTTTATTATTATTTTAGGTGATACTTTGCAAGGCTTTATATTATTTTGAAATAATTTATATATATGATTTGCATGCATCATTTTTATGTAAGACTTCTTTATTGAAAATTATGCTTCTTATTAATTTTCATACAAATCATGATTTACTTATAGGAAATTTCTAGGATGGTCATGCATGTGCATAAATACCTTTTAAAAGGCTAATACGGAGCGCCCAGCGCAGACTTACAAAGCGCCCAAGCATTTTTTGTCGGTCGCCTCGACTGACGTGCATGTAGTCGGTCGAGGTGACCGATTAATATATTTTTTTAAAACACACGCTATCTACAATTGCAGATAGTGTGTGGGGCCCACCAATGTAGTCGGTCGAGGTGACCGACTACATTTATTTTAAAAAAAAATACGCTATCGCTGATAGTGATAGCGTTTGGGGCCGAAAGTGCAACGACTCTTTTCGGCCCAAAGAGCCGTTGGGGTTATTTGTTGTGGGCTATATATAGCCTTCAACCCCTCTCTTATATGCAATACAAGGCAAAGAAAAAAAATGTCGATAAAAAAAATTCGAATCGAGAGAAAAATAAAGTGTGAAAATGAAAGGTTGGTCTTTCGGTTTATGAAAATCTAAGAGTAAAAGCTATTCAAAAACTCCACCTGGGTCATCGTCGCAAATAGATTTGAATCAATGGGTGAACGTTGCGGCCGTAGAAGCTAATGTTGAGCACGAGGAGGTACCGATTCAACCAACGACTCCAAATGCGTTTGAGTTTGACTTAACAAATCAGGGAGCCACACCATCTAGCGCGGGGGGGGGGGGGGGGGGTTGATTTAGGTATGTAAATTAGTAATTTACGTTTTGAATCATCAAGTTTAGTCGGATCATATATTATAATAATATGTTAGAATTATCTTAATTTTATTTGTTAGTATTTTAATTTAATTTATTATTCATTTACATCATTAGAATTTTCTTAATTTGATTTCATAGTATTTTTATTTAATAAGTAATTATAGTATTTAATACATTATATATGATAGTGGTCACGCATTATTTATGTAGATACACTTATGAACGATCCCCGATATATGGAGAGGTATACATTTGGGGGTAGAAATCCCCAACCACCACATGAGTTTACAACATCACCATTTCCACCTAACCCGACTATTCCGCCCACCCAATACACAACTTCCAACTATCATAATTTGTGGGGGTCCTCCACTTCCCAACACACTCCACACAACACCAACCTAACCCTTGATTTCACGCCTACTAGGAATCTGTATACTGAATTCGATAATGCTTTCACTCCCCGGACTGACATACAGACTGACCCACATGGTGGTGATACATGGATCCAAGATGCAATTTCTTTTACTCCCTTGAGTCGTTTTTTCCAAGCTGAGAACCAGGCCGGGACTTCTTATTCCTGACTTCCACCATCCCAACCTTATTTCCAAGCTGAGAATCAAGCCGGGACTTCTTATTCCCAACCTCGACTATCCCAACCTTATTTCCAAACTGAGACTCATGTCGGTACTTCTTATTCCCAACCTCCACCATCCCAACCTTATTTCCATGATGGACCATCTGTGACTCAGGCCGAGTCTTCCTATTCACAACCTCCACCAGATCCTCCCAACACCCAAGATGAATATGGTGGCGGACCAATCGATACTAGTTTATTGGTCAGTTACGAAACGCATATAGCGAAGGTCATATGGGAAGATCAAACGGTAAGAACGATTAATTAATTACATTATATTTATGCATAACTAATTATACTAAATAATTTTGTTGCTAATATTTTAGCACACTAAACTCTTGAGAGTGCATAAGCGAGGGACCCTTAAGAAATGGGACGAGAAGTTGACGACAGATGCTTTGTGAGTCACCTTCGTTCAGCGTAGCAGATTAATGCGCCTGCAACAATGGAGGTTCAAACAAACCGATGAAGCATTGATGGAGGCTTTTGTCGAAAGGTGGCATCTAGAAACGAACATTTTTCATTTTCCTTGGGGATAAATATCAATCACCCTCCATGATGTCCACTACATTGGATCTACCGCTGAACGGGATTAAGGTTGCATCGACGTACTTCGATGCACAATTAATGCAGTTTATCAATGACGCATACAACATAAGTGTAATATTTTGGGATATATTCTCGCTATAGCTAGCTCGAATTGGAAGAATGAGAGAAAAGAGAGAGAGAAAAGAAAGAGAATGAGAGAATGAAACTGATTCTGTTATTTTGATGATCTCCAACATGTTTGTTAGCCTCCTTTAAGTAGCTAAACCAAACGCGTGCAATACATCCCACATTTTATCTAAAATTACCATATCTACCTCATCTTTTAGAAAGAATACAAGTATGTAACAATACCCCCTCCCTTAAAGAACTTTGTCCTCAAAGTTCAATAATGAAATTCAGGAAATTGATGCAAAATATGTCCTACAGCTTCCCAAGTCGCTTCCTCAACATGCAAGTTGTACCATTTAACCAACCATTCCGTGACAGGATCACCATTACTCAAATAAGTCACTCGGGTGTCCAAAATTTCTTGAGGAGCCACAAGAATATCACCAATATCAGTCACAGTAGGAGGTTCAATAGAAGGAACAACATTTAATCCCACCTTTTTCTTCAACTGAGACACATGAAAGACAGGGTGGATCTTAGCTTGTGCGGGCAATGTCAATTTGTAGGCCACCGCTCCAATCCTACTTTCCACCTGATAAGGGCTATAAAATTTTGCACTCAACTTCAAGCTCTTTCTTAATGCCACAGAAGTCTGTCGATACGGCTGCAACTTCAAATAAACCCATCACTAACAACAAATTCCCTCTCAATTCTGTGTTTAGCTGCATTCATCTTCATTCGAGCCTGAGCCTGCTCTAAATTCCACTTACATTGTAACAAAACTTGTTGTTTCTCCTGTAACCAATCTTCAACAGAAGCTGTACTAATATTTCCTTGATAAATGCCCAACTGTGGAGGTAAAAATCCATACAAAGCTTGGAATGGTGTCATTTTGAGTGAAGAATGAAAACTAGTATTATACCACCATTCCGCCAAATAGAGACATTTAACCCAGTGAGTAGGTTTAGTAAATGTCAAGCACCGCAAATACCCTTCTAAACACTAACTCTCTCAGTTTGGCTATCACTCTGAGGATGATAAGTCGTGCTGTAATGGAGTGATGTTCCCAATGACTTGAACAATTCCTTCCAAAAATTGCTAACAAACATTTTGTCTCTATTTGAAACAATGCATTCAGGAGCACCATGCAATCTATACACTTAAGAAACTCTTGAGCCACAGAAGATGTCGTGTAAGGGTGAGACAAAGCAATAAAGTGTGCAAATTTGGTAAACCTGTCAACCACTACCATAATAACAGATTTACCAAAAGACTTAGGAAGACCCTCAATGAAATCCACACTCACTTGGCTCCACGCATGTGATGGCACGGGTAATGGTTGTAATAGCCCGGGATAAGCAACATGTTCTGATTTATTTCTCTGACAAACGTCACAATTTTTCACAAATTGCTCCACACTTTGCTTCATACATGGACAGTAAAATAGAGACTTCAATCTCTGATAAGTTGCCAATATTCTTAAATGTCCACCCAAGAGCTCTTCATGCAATGTTGTCAGTAATTGATGTCTCAGATTCATTCCTTCAACAATACACAACCTTTTGTTATACCTCACAACGCCCTTGATAACTTGATACTCAGAATCTGACTCAAGCAATGTTTGGGCAATCCTGGCCTACATAGCAGTATCCCCTTCATAACTCTGTAGGACTTGATTCATCCAAGTTGGAACCATTACTGTTACACATGATAATTCACCTTTTCCCCTTCAAACCTTCTGGACAAAGCATCTGCAACCACATTTTCCTTCCCTTTTCTTTTAAGCAATGGAGTAAGTCAAGCCAAATAGCCTTCTTACAGCTTTCTTCTGGAGATGAGCAGTGACTTGTTGCTCCAAAAGATACTTCAAAGCCCTATGATCAGTCCTGATATAAAAATATGCAGGCTCTAAGTAGTGACACCATTTTTCCACAACTAAGAGTATAGCCAACAATTCTTTCTCATAAGTAGAAAAAAAAAATATGTTGACCATGGAGAGCACGACTAATATAGGCCAAAGGCTGACCTTGCTGCATAAGAACAACTCCAATTTCAGTATCACACGCATCTGTTTTCACTTCAAAAGGAATGGAGAAATCTGGAAGTTTCAAAACAGGAGCATCACTCATCAATGATTTCAATGTTTGGAAAGCTATCTCTGCTTCTTCACTCCAGTGGAAAACATCCTTCCTCAATAATTCAGTCAAAGGTCTGCTGATTACCCCATAACCTTGCACAAATCTTCTGTAATACCCAGTTAAGCCTAAAAAGGCTCTCAATTCCTTCACATTCCTGGGTACTGGCCAATTAACCATAACCTTGACCTTTTCCATGTCAGTAGCTACACCTTGAGCAGAAATAATATGTCCTAAGTATTCCACTTGAGGCTGAGCAAATGAACATTTGGATTGCTATGCAACAAGCTTATGCTTCCTCAAACAAACTAACACCATTCTCAACTGAACCACATGCTCCTCCAAGCTTCTGTTATACATCAAAATGTCATCGGAAAACACAAGCACAAATTTCCTCAAGTAGTCATGAAAAACTTCATTCATCATAGCTCGAAAAGTAGCTGGTGCGTTTTTCCCAAACGACATTACAGTGAACTCAAAGTGACCATGGTGAGTCCTAAAAGCTGGTTTGTGGATGTCCCCTTCATCCATTCTCACCTGGTGATAACCTGATCTGAGATCTAACTTTGAAAACAACACTGACCCATTTAACTCATCAAGCAACTCTTCAATATGTGGAATTGGGTATTTGTTCTTGATGGTTATATCATTTAAGCGCATGTAATCTATGCAAAACCTCCATGTTCCATCTTTCTTTTTGACCAACAAGGTTGGAGATGCAAAAGGGCTAGAACTTGGTCGGATAGTAGCATGTTGAAGCATTTTAGTCACTTGCTTCTCTATTTCATTTTTTTGAAAGTAAGGGTACTTGTAAGGCTTCGAACAAAATGGCTTAGCATCAGGTTTAAGAGTGATAGAGTGCTCATGGCCTCTCACTGGAGGTAACCCTTCTGGCTCTCTAAACACATCCTTAAACTCATGCAATAGCTCTTGAATCTCCAAAGGAAGATCCAATTGTTTTTCCTCCAAAACACAACAATGTGCAATTTAAGTGACACACACAGAGCCCTCCTTTCTCAACAGCTTTTGCAACTTAGTTCTAGAAATCAATCTGACTGCAGCAGGCTCCTTAAATCCTATCAACTCAATTTTGTTTCCCTTACTCACAAAAGATAACTTAGGCTCCGTTCGGTAAATCGGTACTTATCGGTGTTGATGCTGATGTTGTTGTTGATGATGATACTTATGGTTGTTGATGTTGATCGTGGATGCTGATATGGGATATTGATATGAGTTGTTTATTTTTCAAATAATCCGGAATGTGTTCGATAAACTGAATTGCTGATATTTTAAGTAAGAGGTGTAAAATTACTAAAAATGGCTTAATGAAGGGTAAAAAAATAAAAAATAAAATTTAATTGGGAAATCACATGGGTCCCGCTTACTTATATTTTAGTAGAAAAGTTAGCTTATTTGACATAAGGTTGGGGGGTGCTGATTATTTTTTTAGCAGATAAGTATCGTATACAAGTAACTTATTTCAAATAAGCAAATTTTGTCGAACACATAAAACGAAGCTTATTTTTTCCATATAAGTAACTAGGTACTTATAAGTATCCAGATAAGCGTTGCCGAACGGGGCCTTAAGCTCCCTGAAATCAAATGACAAAGGACTATACTCCCTTAACTAGTCAACCTCTAAAATCATATCACATCCACCCAATTTAAGCATTCTCATATCAAACTGAAAAGTATAACCCTGCATTGTCCATTCAAAAACCTTGCATTCCTAGTAATTGAACATTTTATTTCCATTGGCCATTACAACCGCCATAACACTGGATTCTTGAATTTCACACTTGGCTTCCTTGGCCACTCTCGGATCCAAAAAACTGTGGGTACTACCACTATCTACCAAGATCACTATAGACCTATTCTTCACCACTCCTTGAATCTTAATGGTATTCAAGGAAGTGCTTCATGTCAATGTATGGACATATATCTCAAATTCCTCGATCTCTTCCTCATTACACCCCAAAGAATCAGAATTCAATTCATCAGTTTCACCAGTTTGGACACTTTCTTGCTTAGTAGTAACGAGGCTGTGTAAACTTTGCAGTTTACACTTGTGTCCAATAAAGTATTTGTCGCCACACTTATAACACAACCCTGGGGTTCTTTTTGGTTCACTGGTCACCTTGTTAGAGGTTTGGTTTGGTTGGGAATTTTTATGTTGGAAGAAAGAAGTATTGTTCTGATTGTTTGCTGAAACAAAATAGTTTCTAAAACTCGGCCTGGAATTATAAACACTTGGCTTAGAAAAATTTGTAGAAGAGTTTGGAGGGTTGGTAGAAAGATTTGAATGAGGACTTGGCTTCCAAGAATTGGCTCTACTCAACTTAACTATAGCCTGGACAACGCCAAAATGCAATTGGGCCTGCTCATACGCCATTGCTAGATTAGAAGGTCTACTAAGCTTAACCAAATTCCTTATCTCATCCTTCAATCCGCTAATGTAACTTGTGACAAAATAGGCCTCAGATAAACTTGGATTTAAAGACAACATACCTGCTCTTAGTTCTTCAAACCTCTTTGTATACTGCTCAACATCATCTCCTTGCATCAGCTTGTTAGATTCCTCAACATTCTCCACCCCTTGCCGTTCTCCAAACCGTATACAAACAGCTTCACCGAATTCCCTCCAAGAAATTGAGTCTTTCTGCATAAGATATCCTTGAGCCCAATTATCCGATTTACCATTCATGTACATGGTAGCAACTTCGACTTTCTCCGAATCAACCACTCCAAAAATCTTGAAATATTTCTCTGCCTTTCGAATCTAACTCCTCAAATTACTTCCCTCAAAACTTGGAAATTCAAGCTTTGGAAAACGTTGATTTCCTCTAGATGCAGAACTCAACCATAAGCTTCGATCCACATCTCGAATAGAATCCTCAATTGAATTCCTTGTAAATTGCTGACGATTTGGATCCGCATTTTCTTTTGTATTAACTTTGAAGTCATAATTTGTCCTGCTACTTGATCGATTCCATTCTTCAGTCCTCTTACAAAGAGCCACCATATCGCGATGCATGTTACTCATCATCTCTGACAAATTCTTCATTTGCATCTCAGAAAATTTCTGCGCATTCCTCAATTCCTCAAACATCTTCTCCATTTTTGCAATCTGCTCTTCAGATCTCGATTTCTGCTCATCTAACCTCTGGTTCGTCTCCTCAATTGCATCTACCATCTTGGATATCTGCAGATCTGTTTTCCTTTGACCTTCTTCTAGGGTATACATCCTTTTACCGTCCGCCATGGTCAAGGTATCGATGCTCTGATACCAATTTGTAATATCTTGGGATATATTCTCGCGTTAGCTAGCTCGAATTGGAAGAATGAGAGAAAGAGAGAGAGAGAGAGAGAGAGAGAGAGAGAGAGAGAGAGAGAGAGAGAGAGAGAGAGAGAAGAAAGAGAATGAGAGAATGAAACTGATTCTGTTATTTCGATGATCTCCAACAAGTCTGTTAGCCTCCTTTAAGTAGCTAAACCAGACGCTTACAATGATTTGAAATACATCCCACATTTTATCCAAATTTACCATATCTACCCCATCTCTTAGAAAGAATACAAGTATGCAACAATAAGTCCCAATGAAATGAAGAGCTTAGTAAACAGAGGTTGCATCAACTTCAAACGTTGGAAGACCATAGAGACAGGATATTTCTGCGAGTTGTTGGGAAGCACCTTATTCATTGATAGGACAGGTGATGGGGTACCCCTTAGAGTGTTGCAGCTCATGTTGAACCTCGAGCTCACATCGGAGTATTCATGGTGTGCCGCTACACTTGCATTCTTATTAAGGCATATCGGAATGGCGTCCCGAGCTGAAGGAGCGTAGATCAGAAGGTGCGGATATGTTTTACACGTGAGTGATGATATCTTGTATTTTTTAAATTGCTTATTCGATTTTATTTGTGTCTAACATATTATTCCCTTTTTTATAGAACTTTATTTGAAGGTACTTTCCAGGACTCAAAGATCACCTCAATCACGATATCACACGATTGCATGGGGAGAACTTCATAGCTGATCGTGGTCGAAACAGGAATCCTAACTCAGCGCTCGACTATTGTCACATCTTAGACAAGATAAAAGTTCAAGATGTAAGTAACATCAAATTTAACTAACATTTTTATAGATTATATAACATAGAATATAACTAGCGTTTGTATATATTCTATAACATGAAAAAGTAATGCATTTATATGTAGGTCAATTGGATACCATGGCGGGATTTTATCGACTTTTCCACTGGCGATCTTAGTCTGTCGAGGTATAGGTTACCTTGACGTGTTTCCACATCAAGGAGGCATATCATCCTGAGAGGTTGGCTCATCAATATGGACGGCACCATTCAATCCCCGAGTTAGACGTTATCAAGCCAATCAGTTTCTTATGACCAAAAAAATTGACGGATGTGCATATGAAGTATGATGTGCAATACTCAGCTGATGATGATTGCTGCGAAGATCGGTGGAACTCGTTAGTGCCTATGGGGGGGATTGCACCACACATATACTCTATGGATGCCTAGTACGTGCAATGACATATGAGATGCACAAATCCAACTATTTCGCACAAAGGCATGTTGTACCTACAATGTCAATTCAATGAGATTTAATATGTGTAATTCAATCTACTTTTACATCATAGGTAATAAAGACTTACATGTTTGTTTTGTATGTCGAGTCCATCACAACGACATAAGGGAACAACTTTAGTAACTGCATCAACTTGGGATGGGCAAACAAGATGTCTAGTATCTTGTTGCTACCCTTCGCAGTTCGATAGTTGACATAGTATTGATTAGACTCTATGAAATGAATCACAAATTTGTTTACCCCCCTTTGTTCATTCCTTTTTAAACACTTCGTATCTAAAATCATACAACTGCTTCATTGATGTGGTCATATCTGGATACTTTTCCCTTAGGAATGTCACGGATTGTCTAGGTTCTATATCTGCCAAAGCCAAATTTCTTGCGTCAATCCTTTGAGCCTCAGTCAGTCGGCCCGCAAACGGATAACCCTCCAGACTGGTGGAAAGGTCATGATTGTGGTTACCGCATTCCACCCTTAAGTGCCACTTCTTGGTCTTTCTGTCCCTCCAACCTATCAACTCGAATGGGCAACCATTCTTTCTAGTACGAGGACGAGGTTTAAGCTCATCACTGAACCCCTAAATTCTTAACCATTTTACGTGGTATGCCCTTTTTTCCCGCTTTTACTCACCACCTAAGACACATCCCAAATTGATCTTTGTCGGCCATGAGTTTTTGGTGGTGAGTACAATGTTTAACCCCCTCCATATCTCACGGGCCCACTTTATCATAGGTTCTCGTTCCTTCCACTCACAATTATTTGCAAAATAACTAGAAAAATCTGAAAACTGAATAACCTATAATAATAAAAAACTAATTAGAATTTTTATCTTAATTTATAAACTTAATAAAATGACATTTACATACCTGATTTGATTCTAGATTATAAACGACACCGTAATTGTGCTCATTTGAAACCTCATCTCCTCCATCATCGTCATCAACGTACTCCTCGTTTAAATCAAATGGAGCTGGTGGTTTTGACCCTCCCACCAACAACGACTACCTAAAAGTACGAAATATTTAGCAAATAATATCGAATTATATGAATTTAAACGAAAAAACTTAATAAATTGCTTGAAAAATAATTAATTAACTTACATTAAATTTTGCAATCAACCAATTTTCCATTTTAATAAAATTTTGAAAGTGAATTTTTTTAGAGAAGAATGAAATTGATTTTTGGATGTGAAAATGGGTTTGGGGTATGGGTTTATATATAGGGATGAAATCCACCCGTTTGAAAATAATTCCAAAGGGTGGATAGTCGGTCGAAGGGACGGAGTAGTTGGTCACCTCGACCGAGGTGTAGTCGGTCACCTCGACCGAGGTGTAGTCGGTCACCTCGACCGAGGTGTAGTCGTTCACCTCGACCGACTACATCGTCCTTTTCGAGACCCCAATACCTCGGTCGAGGTGACCGACTGGGGCGCTCCTAAAAGCTGACATGGGCGCTTCGATCCCCCCCCCCCCCCCCCCCCCCGCTTTTAAAAATACTTTTTAATCTCACATGCATACTTTGAAAGACTTAACATAACTTATGCTTAGAAATATATTTCTTTTATTAAAAGGTATAGTAAAACACTATCTTAGTAATTCTAGAACAGACCAAAATAAGAGTTATTCTAGAAACTCCATAAATTCCACATGCATAACTTATAGAATTTATTTAAGTATCTAGTAATTTTTATAAATTATTTTTTATTTAACTTAATACCTTATAAAGCTTAGGGTGACTTTAGATGGTATCCGAGGTCACTGGAGGTAACACCAATCGTTGCAAGATAGGGGTGTTACAAAGGAAATCTTACCTTGTAAGCTGAATCTTTTTAAACACAAGGTGATTCAAGACCCATCTTGTGAGTTCTATGGATGTGCTGAATCTATTCTTCACTCGCTTGCAGGTTGTGTTCTGCCTCGTATTATATAGGAACGATATCCACTACTGGACAAATTGGGAGAGGGATTTGAAACCAGGTTAGACTAGTCATATCAGATTCTTTCTTTGGGATCTTTAGAAGGAACTGGCCTTGGAACCGGCCGGAACCGAAACCGGCACAAGGCCGTTAAGGTTCTAACCAAACGAGTCCTAAGTTCTAACCATATTCCTCCTTCCTTCTCTAGACTCGAGAAAAAAGAAAATCAAATCCTTTCATACAATTTTGTTTTCTTTCCTTTTGATAAACGAGAAATTGTCGTGCAAATCACGGCTATGCAAAAGAATCCAAACTAACTAAGAACCGTAGTCTTTAGGAAGTCCGGGTCGAATCCACAGGGAGATAGATTTATCGTTTTGTATGAGTTTTGTGTCAAACAAGTAACTAATGGGTTTTTGTATTTGGAACTAAATCTAAGAATGCAAAACTAACAAAGCAATAAAAGATTATGAATAACAATAATTAGGAAGATAGTTTAGGCAAACAAATATCCACAATCGTATGACAAGTTGATCATTGATTTAACCTCAATATCACATGCAATGGATTTTCCAATTCCTTTTCAATTCTAACTAACAGCACAACCAGATACTATTAGATCTAACTAATTAAACAACCATGAAACCATCAATGATTCAGTTTAATAGCAGCAATAAGGATAGGAATATAATAGGATATAATTCTAGCATAAAACAACAAACTTTTACCCTAGAGTGTAAATCAAATCTCTTCTACATAAGACTAGCACAACCAGATACTAGTACGGTGTAGTTGCTACTTCAAACTAGAGATGCTCAACCAGTAACACTCTATATCTAGCAATAGATTCAATAACAACAAACCCTAGTTGATCAGGCTAGAAACTGTTGAAATAAATCATAGAAATTCAAGCAAGAGATAAGAGTAAACCCAAGCAATAGTTAACGAATTAGAAATCTCACAACTTTATTCAAAACGATACTTCAATTGTCTGACTAAGCAATATGGACTTAGTTCTCCATAGAAAATATGAAAACTAGAATGAAAAGTATGAGAAAATAGAATTAGATAGATAGATTGATGAGAGGTGCAACTCTCATAACCTAATATAACAAACTAGGTCTCCAAAAGTATATCCAAAGATACATAAATCTCGGAATAGAGCTGATAAAGATAGGACCAATCAGAATAAAACACGTAGAAAATAAATATATCCACGTCTGTCAGGGGCGGCGGGCGCCGTTGGGTTGGCGGCGGTCGCCACCAGCAACAGTGAACACCCCTCGATTCAACATTCAGGTCACACTTCGGAGGCTATTTTGACCTCCTTCGAGTTGGAATTTGGACTCGGAGTAAAAAACATGAATTTTAGCTCTTTGAATTAGCTTTCCAATGATACCAAAATCAACTTCATCGAACCACTATAGATCTCGAACGAACCCTTACAAGACAGAGGTGTCGAACCAGCAACTCCAATGGATGGCCCCAATTCAAGCGTTCTTTTTCCGGTTTCCATTCCTTTTACCCTTGTTCACTTTAAGACTTGTAAAACAACATAGAACAAGTGCAAAAACCCAAAACTCCTAGACACTCTAATAACTAAAGAAACTAAACTAAAACTACCTAAAAACAAAGCAAACGAAACAGAAACATGCATCCTAAACCCTACCTATATGCAAGCTATCAAATTCCCCCATGCTTAAACCTTTGCTTGTCCACAAGAAAGAAGTAGATCCAAGTCACACCACAACATTGCAATCCATGCATTCATCTCATAATCCACAAAGCAAGTCAGCATATAACTATAACTTGATTAAGACTTCCTAGCATGCAATTGAATAAATCAGAAAGCATAGACAATTCATCCATTTTAGACCTCACCAAGGTAATGTGTTTGACTCTCACTCAAGTTTTTAAAGGTATGTGTTTCACTCAAAATCAACAATGAAAAATTAGACTACCATATGTTTGCATCAGCGTCCTAATTCTCCACCGCTATGGACCAAACACATAACAAAAATCATGAGGACTTTTTAAAGGTTGTAATGGGGCCAAGTGATGTTCGTGTTTTTAGTCTAGTTTTAGGTGTCTTTCTTAGGTTGTTTGGTTTAGTTTTAGAAGTTTTAGTGTTAGTTTTGTGTGTTTTTGGATAAGTTTGCATATTTTGTGGTAAGTATGGAAGCTACTCCGTTATATGTCTTTTTGTAGGTGTTTGAAGCGGAAAGGAGCATTTTCAAGTGAAGCTGAAGTCAAGTGGTGAATGGTGGAGTGCCTAAAGGAAGAAAAGGAAGAATTCATGTTGAAGATCAAGAAGAAGTTCAAGTGAAGCCATAAAGAGTGCAAATTACCCCGAAACATAGAGCTCGTTACCGACCTGTGAGGGTAGGTACCGAACTGTGCAACGAGTTTTGTTCAAAGGGATTCAGCAAGTGTCTACCGACCCTGTGCAGGTCGTTAACACGGTGACCTGTGTCGGTAGGCGGCGCCAACTTTCGGAATTAATATCTTTTATCTTAGTTTGGTAAGTTTTTATCTTTTCGATCTTTATTAGATAGCTTTCTCTAGTATAAATACCCTTCTTTCTAGCCTAGTAGAGGGAAGTTAGTTGTTTTTGGGGATTCGTTAGTTAAGAGATTTAGGAGTTCGGTTTTGAGAGAACACGTTGGTTGGAGGAGCTCTGGTCTGTCGATCAAGAGAGAGAGAAGTTCGAGTCCTCTGTTGTTCATTGTTGTTCTTTGATTCGAGCATGGTTGTAAGACGATATTTCTTTAGTTTCAAGTAAGTTTTAATTTTCAATGTTCTCTGCTAATAAAGTTGTTTGTTTTGATTCAATGATGAGTGAGTAGTTTTCTTTTCTAGGGTCGGGGTTGAAACTCGACATAGTTGTGCATGGTTGAATGAATGTGTTGATGTTTTGATTGCCTTCTATCTTTTGGATTGCTTATTTGTGCTTATGCTTAGACGAGAGTTGAAGTAATTTGAGTTTATTGCTTGATCGAACGAGAAAGTTGTGAACTTGAATGTTGATTTTGTTCGATAACGAAAGTTTCTAGCCTTGGATTCAAAACAAGTAATAAAGTGAATTGATTTATGAAATTTGATTGATTTGCTTGTTTAGTCAACGAAAGTTGATAGATTTATCTTCAAAGGCATGATGTTTATCTTCACATGAGTTTATATGCATAGCTATGTTGTGGTAGCCCTTGTCCTAGAGCTTTTTATCCTTTGATTTTCATTAGTTTTGCATTCATATTCACTCGTTACCAAGACACTAGGATCGGTACCGAGCCTGCACTTGTATCGTGTTAATTGCTCTGTTTTAGTAGAAATCCAGCATCGTTACCGACCTTGACAAGGTCGGTACCGAGGTCTGTCGTAGCTATTTTTTCCTTGTTTTTGCTTTGTTTTCTTGTATTCTTAGGTCGGTAAATAGACAACCTTGCTTTATGTGGACGACCTTGCTTAATTTTGTTTTCTTTTGTCTGTTTTCTCAGCTTATGCCAGCAGGATGTCGCAGGCGCGAGTTTGATAACACTGGTTATTATTTTGAACCTGAACGCACCCTGCACCACAGAAGAAGAGGAAACCAAGCCATGGCAATGACTCCTGAACAGATGGAACAACAGATGGCCGCTCTCCAGAGGCAGATGGAGGCGTTACAAGATGATCGACATGCCGCTGCCGTTGCCGCTGAACGTGAAGGAGCGAACACTGCCCGTCTACAAGAGCAGTTGAACGCCTATTCGAGGAATGCCAAGCAATATATGCATCCAGAACTGAGGGTGTCGGAGTCTGCAATCATGCTTCCAGAGATAGAGAAACCTTTTGAGATCAAATCTCAATTTATATCCTTAATTAAAAGGGCTCAGTTTGAAGGGAAACCTACTGAGTTCCCTTGATAGCTTGCATTTAGGTAGTGATTAGGATGCATATTTATGTTTATATTGCATGGTTTTAGCTTAGTTTAGCTTAGTTCTTAGGTTTTCTAGGAAATTCGGGTTTTGCGCTTGTTTTGTTCGGTTTTGCAGATCTTTAGGTAAACAAGAGTGGACGAGACGGAGCTTAACGGACTATGGTGGACATGGATGAATATTGAAGAAGTTCAAGTGAAGATTACAAGAACCAAGGCCCACGAGTTTGTGGGAAATGAATGCTTAAACTCGGGTTATGCATTTGAGTTCTTGTTTTGACACCTCTATCTTGCAATGCATGGTTTGGGAGATATAATGATCGGATGAAGCTGAATTTGGTATCACTGGAAAGCTAATTCAAATAGATACAATTCATGTTTTTAATCCGAGTTCAAATTCCAACTCGAAGGGGGTCAAAACAGCCTCTGAAGTGTCGCCTGAATGCTGAACCGAGGCTAATTGCGCGGGATGGTATAATTGCGCGGCCGCGCATTGTGCAAGACCGAGCAATCGGGCTTTCTGCGCGGAGATGTCTTGGGCCGAGAATTGGGCTCGACCTTTTTGGGCTTATATTATATCTTGTCCGACTTTTAAGCTTAATTGTAGGGTTTTGAAGGATTATTTTGGGAGGCATATTTAAACTCTTGTTAGTCTATCTTTTATCAGAACTTTTGATCAACTTTTGGAGGCTAGGGTTTTCTCTCAAGGAAGACTTTGAAACCTTTGTAAGTTTGATTTTAATTTCATTATGCATTGCTAATTTCTCTAGTGTTTGGCTAGTTATTGAAGTCATGATTTATATGTAGTTGTGAGGTTTGATTGATTCTCAACAAACTTGAATAGAAATTATTCCCTGTGCTTAACTGAATCAGAATTATTCTAGGGTTTTGTTAGATTGATCACCTAATTGAATTCCTAGGTTAATTTACAACTGAATCTGATTAATTACCAGTTGGAGTTAATTGGATCAAGAGTAGACTTTAATTAATTTAGTACCGGTTGGACAAGTTGATTAAAGTAGGGAATAAATTCACAAATCACTTAGATGTCTGGTTGCTCTAAGTGTTTGTTTCTATTGATAACTTGAATCGTCATGCTGTTATTTAATTGAATCTAGAAGGTCTTCTAGGTTATTATTTAATTAGGGTTGTTAGACTGGTTGTTCTATAAACTATATATGAAGTTTGGGTTTTAATCCTTAGTAGGATCACTATCCACAATAGATTATTCAAGTGAGAAGAGAATCAAGATAATCGATGATCAACGAATCAATATCATGATGGATCTAACTAGTTGAACACGTTTGTTTCTCATATACTCAAATCATCTTTTGCATTCATAGTTAGTTTTATTCTAGCATATTAGTTTAGATAATCATTCTGAAAACCCCCCTTTGGTTACTTGGCACACAAGTAATAACATTAATACACGAGTCTCTGTGGGATCGACCCTTGCTTACCGTTCTACGGAGTTGGTTAAGCTAAGGTTTCTTTGATAGGTATAAACGACCACGAAAAATACCTCATCAAATTTGGCGCCGTTGCCGGGGATGAATTTGATGTGAGTTATGAATTCACACCTATGAAGATGAATTATCCACAATCTACTACACTTGATGTGAGTTATGAAGATGAATTTGATGCCCAATATGAATTCACACCTATAAGTCATACTAAGCAGATTATCACCGAGCCAAAGGAAGTCTGTGCTGGCATAGAGATTCTTACAGAGCCTAGGGAGCCTGAGACATCTTCACCCATGTGGAGTAAATTGCTTGAGGGTTTTGTGGTTTTGGAAGAAGACTCATTTGTTGACCATGATGACTTCTTTGCTGATGAAGTAGACAACCATGGGGGAGAAAAACAACATGATACATCTATTAAGTCTCCCGCTGTCATGGTGTGCCCTATGTTAGGCCTTGACATCCCATGCTTCAGTTTCCCCACCTTCTCACATCAAGAGCTTATGGAGTTACAAGAAGAGGAACCAAGTCTACAATACAAGGTGGAAGATGAAGAATATATGGAGTTCATCTTGGATAAAAGTGGTATTGCTGACAAGTGCTTTGATTCATACTGTAAGTATTTTCTAAAGCCACCACTTGTGCTGAATTTATTTGAGCAATTGCCATCTCATGCTAACTGGGCACACATGTTTGATAAATTAAAACGGTCTTTGAAAGCTATATTATACATCTTTGATTTATCATTGTGTTACTTATGTCTTTTTGAGATGTGTGCACAGAGATTTGACAGGTTGCTAAGGGCATTCACAATGTCTAATCTTGTCAAATCATGCTAAGAGTCAAGCTAATGACGTTAAATAAGCGCTTCTTGGGAGGCAACCCAATGTTTAGAGTAGATTTCCTTTTTCGGTTTAATCTTTTGCTTTTTAGGCAGTTTTTGGTGTGTGTTAGATACCCTAGGTCCGAAGATTGATAACCCAAAGAAGCCTTCACCACCAACGTCGGATTACCATCTTACCCGGATCACTAGAGTTTTTGTGAGTATTTCTCTTCTCTTTACTTTTTACTATACTTTGGGGACAAAGTATGTTTTAAGCATGGGGGAAGGGAATTACTTGTTTTTGCATTTCATATAGTTGCATTAGTTTAGGTCATATTTAAAAAAAAATTGCATGCATTGATTAAAATCTTCAAAAATGATAGAAAAGAAAATTAGAAAAGTTTAAAAAATCACAAAAATATTGCATTTAGGTTCTTATTTCCCCATTGTTTGATTCCTCTTGTGTTTCTAAGTTAAGTATAAATTCTAACCCATGATTTGCATGATTTGCTGAAGTTGATATGATATGAGCATGATCATTGATTGATTACTTTGACTATAGGATGGAGCATGTATTTAGCTTGAGTATTTGATTCATTCTGAAGTTCTAGACAAAACTTAGCCTTGTGAGATATTTTTGGCCTTCCATGATATATTTGTTCTCTAAATTTCTTGAGTGTATCACCATGATTATCTAGCTCTAGAACTTGCGTTATGACTCTTTTTCAAGGCTGCTTTATATGATTGAATGCATGTTATTAAAATGATTGAGGCAATGTTTCTTATTAGCCTATTATTTCCCTTCCTACATTACAAGATCCATGTTTTTGACACCCCACTTATTTGAGCTTTAAGCCTATTTTTATGAGCTCCACAAAATGATTCCTAGCCTAATAAGCTTGACCCATAATCCGGAATTTAGGACTTTAGGTTGATATTTTTTTGTGTGAGTCTGATGTAAGTATGGGGGAATTGGATGAAAAGGTGGAAAAAGAGGAAATAAAACTCTTGGGTTTCAAAGTGAAAAAAATGAAGATGAATTATGTTGCAAAGCAAAAGAAAAATTGCTTAAATTGTGTGTAGTCTTTATTAATAAAGCAAGAAAAGAGTTGAAGAAGAATAAAAGAAAAAAAAAGAAGCAAAGTGCTTAATTGTAAATGTAAGGAGTTGGTAGAATGGAAGTTAGAAGAAGTAAGGAAGAAAAAGTGTTGAAGTTAGGGTTTAGGATTAGTTCTTTATCCCGGATTTAGCACCACAAGCCAAATGTTATCCCTTCCAAATTTCTCTTTACCTTGGCCCCATTACAAGCCGGAAAAAGACCTCTTGATTTTTGTTATGTGTTTGATCCCCAGCGGTGGAGATTTAGAACTCTGATGCAAGCATATGGCAGTCTAGTTTTCATGGTTGATTTTGAGTGAAACACATACCCTTAAACACTTGAGAGTTTGAGTGCAAATACGATTTACCTTGGTGAGGTCTAGAATGAATGAATGGTCTTTGCTCTTTTCTTGTTATAATGCATGTTAGGAAGTCTTGGTCGGGTTCTTGATTATATGAGAAATGCTTGTTTGATTTGAGATGGATGTAAGATTGCATTTCTGTGGTGTGACTTGGATTTATGTCTTGCTTGAGGACAAGCAAGGGTTAAGTATGGGGGAATTTGATAGCTTGCATTTAGGTAGTGATTAGGATGCATATTTATGTTTATATTGCATGGTTTTAGCTTAGTTTAGCTTAGTTCTTAGGTTTTTAGGTTTTCTAGGAAATTCGGGTTTTGCGCTTGTTTTGTTCGGTTTTGCAGATCTTTAGGTAAACAAGAGTGGACGAGACGGAGCTTAACGGACTATGGTGGACATGGATGAATATTGAAGAAGTTAAAGTGAAGATTACAAGAACCAAGGCCCACGAGTTTGTGGGAAATGAACGCTTAAACTCGGGTTATGCATTTGAGTTCTTGTTTTGACACCTCTATCTTGCAATGCATGGTTTGGGAGCTATAGTAATCGGATGAAGCTTAATTTGGTATCACTGGAAAGCTAATTCAAATAGCTACAATTCATGTTTTTACTCCGAGTTCAAATTCCAACTCAAAGAGGGTCAAAACAGCCTGTGAAGTGTCGCCTGAATGCTGAACCGAGGCTAATTGAGCGGGATGGTATAATTGCACGGACGCGCATTGTGCAAGACCGAGCAATCGGGCTTTCTGCGCGGATATGTCTTGGGCCGAGAATTGGGCTCGACCTTTTTGGGCTTATATTATATCTTGTCCGACTTTTAAGCTTAATTGTAGGGTTTTGAAGGATTATTTTGGGAGGCATATTTAAACTCTTGTTAGTCTATCTTTTATCAGAACTTTTGATCAACTTTTGGAGGCTAGGGTTTTCTCTCAAGGAAGACTTTGAAACCTTTGTAAGTTTGATTTTAATTTCATTATGCATTGCTAATTTCTCTAGTGTTTGGCTAGTTATTGAAATCATGATTTGTATGTAGTTGTGAGGTTTGATTGATTCTCAACAAACTTGAATAGAAATTATTCCCTGTGCTTAACTGAATCAGAATTATTCTAGGGTTTTGTTAGATTGATCACCTAATTGAATTCCTAGGTTAATTTACAACTGAATCTGATTAATTACCAGTTGGAGTTAATTGGATCAAGAGTAGACTTTAATTAATTTAGTACCGTTTGGACAAGTTGATTAAAGTAGGGAATAAATTCACAAATCACTTAGATGTCTGGTTGCTCTAAGTGTTTGTTTCTATTGATAACTTGAATCGTCATGCTGTTATTTAATTGAATCTAGAAGGTCTTCTAGGTTATTATTTAATTAGGGTTGTTAGACTGGTTGTTCTATCAACTATATATGAAGTTTGGGTTTTAATCCTTAGTAGGATCACTATCCACAATAGATTATTCAAGTGAGAAGAGAATCAAGAGAATCGATGATCAACGAATCAATATCATGATGGATCTAACTAGTTGAATACGTTTGTTTCTCATATACTCAAATCATCTTTTGCATTCATAGTTAGTTTTATTCTAGCATATTAGTATAGATAATCATTCTGAAAACCCCCCTTTGGTTACTTGGCACACAAGTAATAACATTAATACACGAGTCTCTGTGGGATCGACCCTTGCTTACCGTTCTACTGAGTTGGTTAAGCTAAGGTTTCTTTGATAGGTATAAACGACCACGAAAAATACCTCATCAGCCCTATGGAACATATTAAAAATTTTCTTGATTTATGTGACATTATTGCTGCTGAAGGTGTCTCACTTGAATATGTTCTATTAAAAGCTTTTAGGTGGTCTCTTACTGGAAAGGCACTAAGCTGGTTGGAGAGCTTACCTCCTAAGTCTATCAGGACTTGGAAGGCTTTGTATGATCAATTTCTGACAAAGTTTTTCCCTCCTGCCAAGACAACGGTGTTGAGAAAACGCATCACCTCCTATCACCAGCTGCCTAACGAGACCTTTGTAGAGACATGGGAGAGGTTCAAGGAGATGCTCAGATAGTGCCCCACTCATGGGCAACCCCTATTTGTGCTCCAAGAAATCTTCTTCCAAGGGATTTATTGAGATGGATCAACACGCACACTGCTTGCGGATTTATTGAGATGGATCCCACTGCTGCATGGGAACTGCTGGACAAGTTGACTAACTACGATGCCATGTATGGGACCCAGCAGCCATCCCAGCCACAAAAGCGTCTCTACATGCCTAATAAGGATGAAGTTGATCCAGATGTCAAAAATCAATATCTACAGGATGAGATCAACCGTCTAAAGAAACAGGTAAGTTTCTGAAAACCTCTCAACTTTTTCAAGAGTGTGGCTCTTCCACCCATAGTACTTCTGCTTGCACTAACATCGAGCAGGTTAGAGCCGCTGAGACATATGTTGAGATGAACTATATGAGAGGTCAATACAGGAACCCGCCTAATAACTTTGACAGACCAAACAATTATCCAGCTTGGGGAAGTCAAAATCCAAATCCAGGTTATACAGCCCCCTCCTCCGGATAGACGGCCCGCACCGTATCGACCTCCAGGCTATCAAGAGCCACCATCCTAGGTGCAAAGACTTCAAGAAGGAATCAATGGAGTCCAAGCCAACCTTAACAACCAGATGAAAAGATGGGGAGAGTTCGATGTTTGGAAGAAGAGTGTCGACTCACAACTAGGAAACCTGGCTGCTCAGATTTCGAGGCCGCAAGGGCAACTCCCGGGCCGCCTCGAGGAGAACCCTAGAGGAAAAATAGCGGCCGTACACCTCAAGAGCGGGAAGACATTGCCGGATCGTGCCAAAGCCAAGAAGAAGGACCCCGATTCTAAAGAAAACGCCTCGGCCCAGGTCGACAACGAGCCAAAGAGGGTCGTTATCGAGCCTGAACCACTCGGTACCGATACTCCCAGGGTCGCCACCGACCTCAACTCAGGTAATTTTTCTTCACCGAGCTCCTCTCTTAGTCCCAAGCACGATACCGACCCCACCAGGGTCGGT
The DNA here is from genome assembly GCA_964016875.1 of Fallopia convolvulus. Taxonomy (NCBI): domain Eukaryota; kingdom Viridiplantae; phylum Streptophyta; class Magnoliopsida; order Caryophyllales; family Polygonaceae; genus Fallopia; species Fallopia convolvulus. Next base: position 51,528,322 of record OZ024727.1, on the reverse strand, counting down.
ACCGACCCTTCTAAGGCACCGATCGACCCTATTGTCGACCTGGTAGCATCACCTCTCGAGCCCGCTTTGGCTCCGAGATTGGTGAGGTTTCTTCCCTTTCCTACTAAGAAGTCTAAGGACTCAACTGAAGGCAAGTTTAAGTGTTTCGTTAAGATTCTCCAAGGCTTAAATATTTCTATACCATTCGTTGAGGCCCTAAGCGAAATGCCAACTTACACAAAATTTTTGAAGGATATTCTTAGTAGGAAACGATCAATAACAGAGCTTACAGACGAGGTCCGATCTATTACTCTTCCATAAAAGCTAGGTGACCCAAGGAGATTTGCTATCACTATTGGTATAGGCGACCATCAATTCAAGGCTTTATGTGATTTAGGAGCCAGTGCCAGTTTACTTACCTTATTAATCTGGTCAAAAGCTAACATGGGACCTCTAGAAACCATTGATATGAGGTTGTATATGGCAGACGGATCAAGTGTAAAGGCTACAGAAGTCGTTGATGATTATCCCATTCAACTGGGGAAATTCTTCATACCAAACGACTTTATTGTCCTCGATATGCCTGAAGATCCTCTAGTCCCCATCATTCTAGGCAGGCCATTCCTTGCTACAGCGGGCGCTAGAGTTGACGTTCGAAAAGGACTCCTCACCTTTGACATAGGAAAGGAACGGGTAGAGTTCAGCCTTAATTAAGATGCCAATGACACAACCGCTACCGCACAGATCGAGATGTCTCAGCCCGAGCTCAACATTGCTAAGTCCAAAGTTCCCATTCCAATCAATGAGGACTACGAGAGTGCCACCGAAACCGTTACCGACCCTGAGGGTCGGTACCGAGCCCTTCGTACAGCAATATGACGAAGGTGGCGCGTTTTGGCACAACACCGAGAGAGGTTTTGCTTCTGATGGGTCGATAATGACCTCAACTTCCTCGGTGCCGACACCCTCACTAATGGATCGAGGTGAGCATTCTAACTCTGGATTCACTATCACTGATCATGATCCTTCCTTATATCATATTCCTACACCATAATCTACTATTTATGCTATAGAAGAATCGAAACCTCCTTGGTTTTTAGATTTCACTAACCCTTGTGTAGGAATACTAGACATATTGTTAGAAGATGAAAGACCAAATTTAGTGAGACGAACTAACAATGCCTTTAACACTAAGTATGGGGTCTCTCAACACCCCGAAAAAGCCGAGAAGGAACCACCCTAATTAGCCAAGGTAAGTTCGTGGGGATAACGACGTTAAAAATAGCGCTTACGAGTGGCAACCCGGTTTTTAGTTTTAGTTTAGTTTTCCTTTCTTTTTATTAGCTCTTTTTCCTAGCTTTCTTTTGAGTTTTTTTTAGTAGTTTAAAAGTTTGCAAGATAGAATATATTTTTGGAGCTAACGTGTCATAGGAAGTCAGGCTCGAAAGTTGCTGAAAATGAGTTGTCCAGGCTCGGTACCGACCTGAGACGGCACACAAATCCAGTGACGCGGGCAGGTAAGTTTTTAAACCTAATCTATCTTCTATCTTTTCCTACCTCCTCACGCCGCCTCTTGCCCCTCCTTTTAAACACTCTCAAAAGCCTTCAAATCTCATACTAATCTCAAACAAATTCCTACAAAATACCACCGACACCACCGGATTTTCCTTGCCATTGTCGAAACCGCACCCCAAGTTCCCGATCGCAACCCATTCGATAACGAGCACAACCCTTGTGATTCGTTACCGGAGCACTCAAGCCCTCGTTACCCTTTCAAAATTCGATTTGTGTTCTTCAATTCTCCAATCTACGGTATGATTTCTATACCCTAACATTTTTCTTGAAATTTCATGGTAATTTGGGGTAAAATTCATATCGAGATCTTGTATGAGAAATCGGTTTGCATGTCTATATTGCATTAAGCTTCTATTGTTTCTTTGATTGGTGATTGATCTTGATTTAAATTCGGTTATTCTTGCTTGATTTGTATTGAATTTTGATAAGCAAATCATGAAGTAACTTGTTCTTGAATTGATTGATTTTCACCATGAATTTTGGCACTTATTGGCTTGATTAGATAGGGTTTCGAGCAAGTATGGGGTTGCATGTTCTAGATGGTGTGTTTTTGTATGGAATCATGGTTGAAATTGAGTTGAATTGTTGGAAACTTTGAGATTTGGAACTCAGAATTCCTCGCAAAGTGTTCTCGCTCAGGCTCGTTAACGACCTGAGAGGGTCGGTAACGACCTGGGAATGCCCAGAACCAGAGTCCAACCAACCAACCTCGTTACCGACCCAATTGGCTCGGTATGGGGTTTTAGTCTAGCGTTAGGTCGAGACCATTTTCATGTGCAAGTATGGGGTTTTAGTTTATTGGTTTGTGTGGATCTTATCCTGGATTTCCATGGTGTTTTCAGGTACCACATGACAAGCACAAGCCGAGCTAACGCTAGAGCCGAAAAGAAGAGGAGGACTTAGAGGTCCCCATCTCCTCCACGCATGAACAATGTTATTTTGGCTACTCGGGATCAAGTGAAGGTCTTTGATTCCATCCTTCAGAAGGACCACTTCACAAGGTGGTTCTCGAGGTCAAGCGCTAGAGCTATGGGGATCTATGATGATGTGAAGCACGCTTTTTCCATTCTTGGTATACCTCATTTATTGAAGAAGGAGGTCACACCGCATTACCCGGCCCTCACCGCCGAGTTCATATCCATCCTTCAAACAAGCTTCAAGACCAAGACTTCGGTTGGGAAAATCAAGTTTTGGTTGGGCAATGTTGATCGCGAGTACACAATGGCCCAATTCAATGAACTCCTCGAGCTTCCTCACCACTCTCGGAATTACAAGGCCGAGGATTTCAAGGTCACCGACACTTGGAGTTACATTTCCGGAAAGGTCAATCCTTCCGTACCGGCACTCACAGGGGCAAGCATCATCAACCCCATTTTTCGGATCATTCTCCGAGTCTTGGGCGCCACATTTTGGCCCAAGAAAGAGCTTTCAAGGCCAACACGGTTAGAGGTTGCATGCCTCCGCACCATTCTTTTTGAGGACCCTGCCCCCTTGAACTTGGGGTATGAATGGTTGAAATATGTCGAGAAGTACGGGGTCAAGTCAAAGGAAGTATGGTGCGGGAATTTGGTGAGTCTTCTGGCGGAAAAGCTCGGTGTCGACCTCACACGCTATACTCCACACCGTCCCCAAAAGCTAGACTCCAAGTATTGGTTCTCTTCCGGCAACTTTGTGAGGACCGAAGGAGGGCTAGCCACCAAGGTACTTGGTCAGGATGTGCCTATCACTCGGGCCAAGATGGAGTTGCTCTATGTGCCGAACTGGTATGAAGCTTGGACGGGTCATGCGTTCCCGTCGGAAAAGAAGCCACAAGATGAATCGTCATTGAGGGAGTGTGAGACAAGATATGACAGACAAGATGTTGCTATGGATGAAGATGAGGCAGCCACAAAGGAGCTCGATATCGAGGATGATGACCTCGGTACCGAGGTACTTGGCGAGAATGATGACCTCGGTAACGACCAACCTGGGCTCGATAACGAGTACTTTGAGGTCAATACTGATGCATTCCACTTCGGTAACGAGCCACCGCCTCCGCCTACCGAGCCTCAGTCGTACAATATGGTGCCCTACAACCCGGTGATTTATCAAGACCGCTTCCAGCCCCAAGATCACTACCAACCACCTCCTCAGCCCACCTATTCTGGATCAAGCGTTCCACCTCCATGGGCCGATAATTTGTCTTTCCAGATGCAGTAGCTTAACTTGCAGCAGACACAACTTAACCAGCGGATGGATCGTTGGGAGGGTGTCTATGCAGCTCGCATGGCTCTAGATGATGCGAAGCATCAACAAGTGGATGCTCGTTGGAGGACGATGGAGCAGCGGGTGACGGTTGATGAGGAGCGTTGGAGGACCATGTATGAGTTCATGGGCAATTTTGAGCGCCAGTTTCCACCACGACGATGTACTTTCAAGGAATGTTTCTTCTGCTTCACAGTTTATCTTGTGAGTTTCTTTCTTTTCTCTATTCTTTTCTTTTGCTTAGCTTTATTACAGTGGGGAAACTGTAATTTTAAGTATGGGGTAGGGGAGGGATAGAAAACTTGCTTGTTTGTTTCTTTCTTTGTTAGTTTGCTTTGTTTTGAAAAAATAAAATATCACAAAAAAATTGAAAATTTTCAAAAAATGCAAAAAGATTTTTAGAATGGATGAGTACCCTGTCTTTTGGTTCTATGATAGTTAATTGCTTGCATGACCATGTAATTTCCTTTCAGCATGTTTTTGATGGTATAGCCTAATTCTTAGTATGAAATTGTTTTTTTTAGAGGAATAGCATATGATGAAATTGAGCATGTATAACTTTTAGCATGAGTAGTTGCAATTCAACAGAAAAAGTAACCTTGTGAGTTATTTTAACCTTTTTCTTTTCTTGTGTGATTTTACTCTCTTTATGTATATTATCTCTTGGAATTGTGATGGTTATCTATTTCTTGAGACCTGTATAAGATTTTTAGTTCATTACTTGTGAAAGTCATATGATAGAGAACTTATTTTCATAACCCCTATTTATCCCTATCCACCCTTATCATAATTCCTCTATTTGACAAACAGTTTGAGCTTTAGCCTTTTATTTGTTGCTCCACAAAATTATTTCCCTAGCCGAGATAAGCTTGACCCTATCCGGGGATTAAGACTTAGTTGGAGAGGTATGTTTTGTAGAGTGAAAAATGTTATGTTTTGGTTCAAAATAAGGGTTTTTGGGGAGGGTAGATTGGAAGTCTCTTGTTTTATTTTGTAAAAAGGTCTCTTGGTTAAGGAATATGCACAATAAAAAAAATAGAGGAGGAGAAAAAGAATGTTTGGATCAGTACCGACCTATGTGGGCTCGGTACCGATAGAAAAGGAAGAAAAATAGAGGAAAAATGTAGCTCGTTATCGACTCTCTCAGGTCGTTAACGAGGCAAGTCGAGAAGAGAAGAAAATAATAAATGTAGAAAGAAAGAAAAGAAAGAAAAGGAAGATGTGCAGTGTGTTTAAAGTAAAAACCAGAGATTCTTTATGTTTATATGAGGCTTTCTAGGGTTAAAGGTGAGTGAAGGAAAAACATAATGTTTGAGTGAGTTTGGTATGTTGTTCTATGAGAGTTTTGGATGTATGTGAGTTTTTAGGATTCTTTTGATTCCCAGATATTATTAGCATCACATGACCAAAATATTTCCACGCCTTATTGTCTTTACCAAGCCCCATTACAACCCATCCGAATGGAAGCTTCTATGAAGTTTTTCATTGCGCCTAAGTTCTCTTGATGATTTTTGCTTGTTTTGACGAATCTTAGGTGGAGAGTTTGGTGATATAAGTTCCAATTTCTATGAGTTTTTGCATATAAAGTTGAGTTGAGAGATTAATTTTTATAGCCCAAACACTTGAGAGTTGAGTGAAACACATATCCTTGGTGAGGTTGGATTGTAGTTGCTTATGTCTGTTAGTGCTTATATATGTGTGATGACGTTAATAGTCATTTGCTATTTTTGCTATGTTTTTGAAGTTGCTTTTTAGATGATGGCTATTGCTTGATGAGCATGATGTTTGGTTTTGGTTATTATTTAGTGATTGCTTGAGGACAAGCAAGTCTAAGTATGGGGTATTTTGATGTTCGTGTTTTTAGTCTAGTTTCAGGTGTCTTTCTTAGGTTGTTTGGTTTAGTTTTAGAAGTTTTAGTGTTAGTTTTGTGTGTTTTTGGATAAGTTTGCATATTTTTTCAAAAGTATGGAAGCTTCTCCGTTATATGTCTTTTTGTAGGTGTTTGAAGCGGAAAGGAGCATTTTCAAGTGAAGCTGAAGTCAAGTGGTGAATGGTGGAGTGCCTAAAGGAAGAAAAGGAAGAATGCATGTTGAAGATCAAGAAGAAGTTCAAGTGAAGCCATAAAGAGTGCAAATTAACCCGAAACAGAGAGCTCGTTATTGACATGTGAGGGTCGGTACCGAGCTGTGCAACGAGTTTTGTTCAAAGGGATTCAGCAACTGTCTACCGACCCAGTGCAGATCGTTAACGAGGTGACCTGTGTCGGTAGGTGGCGCCGACTTTCGGAATTAATATCTTTTATCTTGTAATCTTTTTAGTTTCGTAAGTTTTTATCTTTTAGATCTTTATTAGATATCTTTCTCTAGTATAAATACCCTTCTTTCGAGCCTAGTAGAGGGAAGTTAGTCGTTTTTGGGGATTCGTTAGTTAAGAGATTTAGGATTTCGGTTTTGAGAGAACATGTTGGTTGGAGGAGCTCGGGTCTGTCGATCGATCGATCGAGAGAGAGAGAGAGAGAAGTTCGAGTCCTTTGTTGTTAATTGTTGTGCTTTGATTCTGAGCTTGGTTGTAAGACGATATTTCCTTAGTTTAAAGTAAGTTTTACTTTTCAATGTTCTCTTCTAATAAAGTTGTTTGTTTTGATTCAATGATGAGTGAGTTTTCTTTTCTAGGGTCGGGGTTGAAACCCGACATAGTTGTGCATGGTTGAATGAATGTGTTTATGTTTTGATTGCCTTCTATCTTTTGGATTGCTTATTTGTGCTTATGCTTAGACGAGAGTCGAAGTAATTTGATTTTATTGCTTGATCAAAAGAGAAAGTTGTGAACTTGAATGTTGATATTGTTCGATAACGAAAGTTTTAAGCTTTGGATTCAAAACAAGTAATAAAGTGAATTGATTTATGAAAGTTGATTGATTTGCTTGTTTAGTCAACGAAAGTTGATAGATTTATCTTCAAAGGCATGATCTTTATCTTCACATGAGTTTATATGCATAGCTATGTTGTGGTAGCCCTTGTGCTATAGCTTTTTATCCTTTTATTTTCCTTAGTTTTGCATTCGTATTCACTCGTTACCGAGGCACTAGGATCGGTACCGAGCATGCACTTGCATCGTGTTAATTGCTCTATTTTAGTAGAAATCCAGCATCGTTACCGACCCTGACAAGGTCGGTATCGAGGTCTGTCGTAGCTGTTTTTGCTTTGTTTTCTTGTATTCTTAGGTCGGTAAACAGACGACCTTTCTTCCCTTGGACGAACCTGACTCTGCTACACCAAGCGGGGTCTTGACTACAAATTTTATTTGTTATTAAGTAAATCCCTATCAACACCAAGGAAAAGAGAAATTGGAAGGGATCATATTTGGTCTTGTGGTGCTAAATCTGGGATAAACAACTAACTAAACCCAAACCCAACACTTTTCACTTCTTAATACTTCCAACTCTCTTTCACCAACTCCAATCACACTCATATAAGCTCTTTTTGCTTCTTTTGTAACATTTTCGCCTCTTTTTCAACTCTTTTCTCTCGACAATTTTGAAGACTACTTCTTTTGAAGCTCAATTTTTTTTTCAACTTATTCTTCATCTTCAATTTTTTTCTCACTTTGCACACTAGAGTTTTATTTCCTTCTACCTTTCATCACACTTCCCCCATACTTATTCACAACCACACAAACAACTTCACCTAAAGTCCTAAATCCTGGATAGCTCAAGCTTATATAGGCTAGGAAATCATTTGTGGAGCTAACAAAAATAGGCTTTAAGGCTCAAAAGAAATGGGGTATCAAAATATGGATCTTTTAAGGTAGAAAGGGAAATAATAAGCTAATAAGAAACATGCCTCGATCATTTTAATGTCATGCATTATAGTCAAGTAAAGCAGTCTTCAAAAAGAGTCATAACGCAAGTTCTAGAGCTAGTAATTCAAAGTGATACACTCAAGAAATAGAGAAGAAATAATCAATAAAAGGCCAAAAAAAATCTCATGAGGCTTTTTTGTCTAGAACTTTAAAATATATCTAAAACTCAAGCTCATCTACATGCTCAATCCTATAATCAAAGTATATAGCCAAAGATCATGCTCATTTCATAGAGATTTCAACACTTCAAATAAGTCATGGGTTAGAATCCATACTTAACTTAGAAACACAAGAGGTCTTACACAATGGAGAAATAAGAACCTAAAATGCAATATTTTTTTTATTTTCCTGAATTTTCTCAATGCAAAACATAAAGTAAACATGCCTAATCTAATGCTACTACATGAATGCAAAGCAAGTCATCTACTTCCCCCATACTTAAAACTTACTTTGTCCCAAAAGTAAACTAAAAGTAAAGAGAACGAGAAAAACTCACAAACCAACTACTAATTTGGGTAACGGAATGGTGGTGAGCAACATCAAAAGGGCAAAAATCGACATCAGAGAGGCGGCAGACGCCACCAAGGGGCGGCGGGTAGGCGGCAGGATGGCGGCGGGCGCCGCTGGCCACTTCGTAGCCGAGGACCTTTGAAATTAATTGACAGTAGGCGCCGCCGTGTTGGTGGCGGGCGTCGCCAATTCCGTTGCTCTCCTTTTTTGCCTACCTATAGGTTAGTTCGACACAGAAACAAAGGAAACACCGAAACAAAAACAACTAAGCTAGAAAAAAGGAAAAAAGAAGTACCTAGGTCGGGTTGCCTCCCGACAAGTACCTTATTTAACGTCGTGACTCGACGTTTAGCATAAATTGACAATATTAGACATTGTCAATGCCCTTAACAACCTGTCAAAAGCCTGGGAACACATCTCACAAGAAGATAAGTAACGCAATGATAAATTGAAAGTGAATATTATACCATTCAAAAACCGTTTCAACTTATCAAACCTATGTGCCCAGTTTTTATGAGATGGCATATGCTCAAACAAATTCAACACAAGTGGTGATGTTAGAAAATATTTACAGTATGGGTCAAAGTATTTGTCATCATTACCACTTTTTTCAAAGATGAACTCCATATATTTTTCATCTCCCACCTTGTGTTCTAGACTTGGTTCCTCATCTTGGAACTCCATAAGCTTTGGATGTGAGAAGGTGGGGAAACTGAAACATGGGATTTCAAGGCCTAGCATAGGGCACAACATTATGGCAGGAGCCTTAATAGATATGTCTGGTTGATTTCCTCCCTTGTGGTTGTCAACTTCATCAACAAAGAAGTCATCATGGTCAACAAAATAATCTTCTTCCAAAACCACAGAAGGCTCAAACTCATGACTCCACATGGGAGAAGATGATTCAGGCTCCCTAGGCTGTGTAAGTATCTCTATGCCAGCACAAACTTCATTGGGCTATGTGATAATCTGCTCTGTGTGCTTTATAGGTGTGAATTCATATTGAGCATCAAATTCATCTTCATAACCCACATCAAGTGTCTTAGATTGCTCCTCAACTTGTATCTGGGTGTTTGACTCGTTATTATTTGATTCCAATGTGATTCCACCATTCCTTTCACACAACTCAAAAGGACATGAGGTTGTGGAATGAAAATGTGAAGAACAGAACTTACATGGCTCCTTGATCAAAGTATCCATTAATGTAGAGATATCCTTATTCAATGTATCCGTCAGTGTAGAGAGATCCCTGATCATATCCTTAAGAGACGAATCAACCGGGTGTGCCCGTTGGGAAGATGACTCAACATGAAAGCTCTGATAGCTCATGAAACATAAGAAATCCCAGCATTCCTCAGTTCCCATATACAAAAGCCTCTCATTGCTCATGTAGTCAGCCAATCCCCTTGTCTCAAGATTCATACTATGAATAATTCCAATGTTGATCTGTCTATCATTGTATCGAAATCCCCATGTACCAATTTTGAACACATGTTCTTGAAATCTAGAAAAATAGTCCAGGAAGTGTTCATCCTGCAGCTGTCTACACTCGAACAAAGCCATAGATTAGTAGCACAAGTGTTACGAACCGTAAGATAGGTTCACAACACCAAGATTGGCACAAAAATCACACAAAAGACAATTATTGCCTCCTCGGTAACGACGCCAATTTGATAAACGTGAAATGGTCGTGCAAATCACGACTATGCAAAAGAATCCAAACTAAGAACCGTAGTCTTTAGGAAGTCCGGGTCAAATCCACAAGGAGACAGATTTATCATTTTGTATGAGTTTTGTGACAAACAAGTAACTAAGGGGTTTTTGTATTTGGAACTAAATCTAAGAATGCAAAACTAACAAAGCAATAAAAGATTATGAATAACAATAATTAAGAAGATAGCTTAGGCAAACAAATATCCACAATCGTATGACAAGTTGAACGTTGATTTCACCTCAATATCACATGCAATGGATTTTCCAATTCTTTTTCAATTCTAACTAACATCACAACCAGATACTATTAGATCTAACTAATTAAACGACAATGAAACCATCAATGATTTAGTTTAATAGCAGCAATAAGGATAGGAATATAATAGAATACAATTCTAGCATAAAACAACCAGATTTTACCCTAGAATTTAAATCAAATCTCTTATGCATAAGACTAGCACAACCAGATACTAGTACGATGCAGTTTCTACTTCAATCTAGAGATGCTCAACTAGTAACACTTTAGATCTAGTAATAGATTCAATAACAACAAACCCTAGTTTATAAGGATAGAAACTATTGAAATAAATCATAGAAATTCAAGCAAGAGATAAGATTAAACCCAAGCAATAGATAAGGAATTAGAAATCTTACAACTTTATTCAAAACAATGCTTCAATTGTCTGACTAAGCAATATGGGCTTAGTTCTCCATAAAAAATATGAAAACTAGAATGAAAAGTATGATAATATAGAATTAGATAGATAGATTGATGAGAGGTGCAACTCTCATAACCTAATATAACAAACTAGTTCTCCAAAAGTATATCCAAAGATACATAAATCTCGGAATAAAGTTGATAAAGATAGGACCAATCAGAATAAAACACATAGAAAATAAAGATTTCCGCGTCTATCAGGGGTGGCGGGCGCCACTGGGTTGGCGGCGGTCGCCACCAGCAACAGTCAACACCCCTCGATTCAACATTCAGGTCACACTTCGGGGGCTATTTTGACCTCCTTCAAGTTGAAATTTGGACTCGGAGTAAAACATGAATGTATCTCTTTGAATTAACTTTCCAATGATACCCAAATCAACTTCATCGGACAACTATAGATCTCGAACAAACCCTTACAAGACAGAGGTGTCGAACCAGAATTCAACCGTTCTTTTCCCGATTTCCATTCCTTTCACACTTGTTTACTGTAAGACCTGTAAAACAACATAGAACAAGAGAAAAAACCCAAAACTCCTAGACACTCTAATAACTAAAGAAACTAAACTAAAACTACCTAAAAACAAAGCAAACGAAACGAAAACATGCATCCTAAACACTACCTATATGCAAGCTATCACCTTCCATTTTCTTTCCACACTTTTATATCAAATGGGTCCTTATTATTTTACAAATAAAAACAAGTTGTATAATGTCATTGGTGATTTAAATTTTTACATATAATTAGAAATGAATGTAGGATTCTATAAATCCCATGTAAAACATGAGAAATATTACTAATTTTGTGAGTGGATAAAATAATAGTAATTACTTATTTATGTTATTTTCCGCGAAAAAAGTATTTTTATTTATTATGCTATCTTTTTCTTTAAATAAGGTTTTATTATATTAAAATTTTATCTTCTTTATTTTGGTAATTAAATCGCTATAATGGAAGATTTTAACTTAGTCAAAAGATAGAATTTCCGTATGGATAGGAGAGCAAGAAGTCGCTTGCTTGGGTGACAAGGCATATGGGTCGGCCTTAGAGATAGGATTTTCGACCATCTCTCTCTTTCTTTCATTATAAACACATGTCTTCGCCATATACGGTAAGCAAATTTAGAAACCGCTGAACTCGCTCGCAAGTCTTACCTTTTATCTTGATGTTCAATCGACAAACTGCTCTTTTGACTTAGGCATATGAGGACCCCGCCCCTTGTGTCCATTGTTTTGTTGGTTCTAGGTTGAAGAAGAAGTTTGGAACGGAAGACGAAAGGGAGAATCAAAAGGAGCATTCATTAGGGAATAAAGGCGATTTTTTGCGTACTAATATGTGCGCTTGGAAGAAGCCAACTAAAAATCGAAAGGGAGATCGCCCTCTCCGCCTTGAAAGTCACATTGTTCCTCGAGCGGGAACTTTGGGTGAAAACACACCCAATCAGGAGAGCAAACTAGATCCGTATACACGACCTTCAAGATTCCGATCTATAGGATTCTACCACGCATCAAGCATGAGAGCTACTTTCGCTATCCCGCGCGGGGTGAGTGCCTCGAAGACAACGTCCGAAGCCGAAAATACTGCATGTACCATAGGACGCAGGGGATATGACCGAAGATTGCGAATTCTATAAGAAGTTCCTAGAAGAATTGGTTGGAGACGAGTACTTGCATAAGTACATCAAAAAGAAGAAACCAAAGGACAAGGGAGAGCCAAGAAAGAAGCAAATCGATATCATTCAAACAATCTCGGCGACATTCAAAAACGAGGATGCGAAAATGAGGAGCAAATTATGGAAGTAGTGTCACGAGCTAGAGGTGATGCGGGTTCAACAATAAGAAATGCGACCCCCACTGCACCCGCTCCCATGATCGACGGTTTGGTCTTTCAGGACGAGGATGTTGCATCAGTCCAAGTCCCGTACAACGACCCCCTGATCCTCACAATCGAGCTTGAGGCTTCAAGGTACGTTAGGCGTTGGTAGATCCGGGGAGCTTGGTGGATATCATGTATTATGATGTCTTTAAGCTCCTAGGAAAGAAGAATGAAGACTTGGTCCCGGTCAAGATGCAACTCACCGAACTTGGCGGATATCCGACATTCTCGTTTGGAATGTATGAGACACAGGCCTATTTAGCAAAGAAGGACATGGCGGTCAATTTCATAGTAGTCGACGTGCCTGCCCCATACAATTTGATCTTTGGGAGGCCATGGATTCATGGGATGGGAGCGGTACCATCGACCCTCCATCAAATGATCCAATTCAAAGATGAAGACGCCACAGTCGGACTGTGGGCCAATCAGCTAGACGCAGGGATGTGCTCGAAAGGAAATCGTCCCAAGACAGAATTCCTTCAAAAAATCGAAGATGAGCCGAGAAGTGAGAGCCATGAGCGAAACTGCGATCGTAGGCTCAATAGCTACGACCGCGGATCTGGCACAGAGAGCCTCGCTCCTTCTCTAAGGCGAAACCGTGACCGCGGTCTCGATGCAGGAGATACCTCTCCTTCTTTGGAGCAAAACTGCGACCGCGATTCGCACGGGCACGATCACAGTTACCCGTATTCCTCTACGCATGGATCTCCAGATTAGGATATGCATGCAAATAGGGCACTCTTTTTCCCACGTGGTTTTGATGAGACACTTAGGTTTTTTTTCATTCATTAGTTCTATCCTTAGATCATGGCATTCACGTTTATTTATTAATAAAGGTCGAAGTTTTTGCATTAGCTTGAGTTTTGCATAAAAAAACGTGCAACGTTAATTCATCGCATTAACGGGCTTCTACATATGCGCGTATGTAGAGGGGCAATGATCCCATGTTCATTGCAAATGGATGTACGAATATACGAATGCGCTAAGGGGACCCGACGACTAATCCGCATGGCCATTTCGAATAGGTCATAGACTACTTGAGTCTTAGTTGCGACGCTATCGAACGCAACTAACATTCAAGTGGGACATTTGTGAGCGGATAAAATAATAGTAATTACCTATTTATGTTATTTTCCGTGAAAAATGTATTTATATTTATTATGCTATCCTTTTGTTTAAATCATGTTTTTATTATTATATGATTCTATCTTCTTTATTTTGGTAATTAAATTGCTATAATGGAAGATTCTAGCTTAGTCGAAAGATAGAATTTTCGCGTGGATTGAGGAGCAAGAAATCGCTTGCTTGGGTGACAAGACATATGGGCCGGCCCTAGACATAGGATTTTCGACCATCCATCTCTCTTTCTTCCATTACAAGTACATATCTTCGCCATATACGTTAAGTAGATTCAGAAACCGCTGAACTCGCTCGCAAGTCTTACATTTTATCTCGATGTTCGATCGACAAACTGCTCTTTTGACTTAGACATCGGAGGTGGATTATGAGGACTATACCCATTGTATCCATTATTTTACAGGTTATAGGTTGAAAAAGAAGTTTGGAACGGAAAACAAAAGTGTGAATCAAAAGGTGCATTTATTAGGACCTAAGTAATTTTTATGCACACAATTCAAATTTATTTCTTAAGATGCGTGATGCACTCGTCATCTAGAAGTTATTTACATAATGTTAACTCTGTTGGAGAATTTTTCATGTACATGAATTCAACCATATATAAAATTCTACAATCATCCTCCTGGACCTCCTCCATTGGAGAATTTTGCAACATTCCGTCTGTATTCTCGTATGACATTTTTTCAAACGGTGAATGACTTCTTTTTCTTTTATTGTTTCGAATCTTCGGTTAATCCCAATTTGACTATATAAAATTATAAATGTAATACACTAATACATGGTTCCCATTCTACTTAATAAAACTTATTGTACTTGCTTGTTTTTTTTGGTGCGGTTTATTAAAAATTATTATATTTGCCTGTTTGTAACAATTTTAGACCGAATCAAAATTAGTAGAACACACTTTGACTATTACGCTTTAAACTAAATCAGTGGTATTGAGGTACAGAAATGTAAGTTGGGGTCTAGGATAACTAATAAAAAAAATATGTATAAATTAATAATGTTGGAGCTATAACTTTTTATTATCTTATAGAAATATTAAAAGTATTATAAAAAGATTTTTTAATTGATTGAATTTAGAATTTCATTATATTACAAGTATTATAGCTTAAATATTCATTTACCATATTAATTGAATTAATCTAAAACATATATTCACTATAAATAATATTAATAAAACTAAGAAATGTAATGTATGAGAAGACAACAAAAAAAATGTTAGATGTAATAAGAAAAGTTAAGAGATGTGCTCCAACTAGACTTTAATTATTAAAAAAAATAACACTAAAATCATGTTTCACTAATTTTTTTTACTTATATTTTTCTAAGTTTATACTTATATTTGATTTTTAATATTAGTGGGATCTTATGTTTACATAGGGTTTTTTTAAAATATAGTATCTTAGTATTTTATCAATATTTCCTAAATTTTCAACTGTCTCAAATAGGTACCAGAAAAAAATATTATTGTAGAGAATTTATTAATTTACCGATTGAGTATCAATTTATAGAAATTCTATTTTATGTATTTTTCTCCGATCTATGTATATATATAAAAGACGCAAGGAATAAGGCCACCACGTTGCGTCACCTAGGATTTTCCTACGTGTCGTTCCCGCATTAAGCCACCTAGGGTTTCACCACATAGGATTTTTTATTTTGAGAATTTATATATGTTGATATTATTTTAGGATAATATAGAAATAGGATAAATTAATCTAGGAAAGATTATATCTAAAATAAAGATGTTATCTAATGTTAAATCTTAAGTGGTAATGTTAAATATTTGATATGATAATTTATTTAACTTAAAAAGATTATATCTAAAATAAAATAAAATATAAAAGTATTAAATAATTGGTAAAATATTATTGATGAATACTATTTAAAATTATTTATTTAAGTTATTTTTCTATCACAATATAAGCTACCTGCCACGTATACCATGTGCCACCTAGGATTTTTCGTACATGTTATTCTCACAATTTATATATATTGAAAAGACTCTATCTAACATAAAATAAATTATAATATATATTAGGATAGATTCCGAGTATATAATTGATTATGAGTTGATTACATTATCTTTCTCTATATATCTATTTCTATAAAAGTTTTCTCAAATCAAATTATGATAAAAAATATAAAAAATAAAAAGATGATAAAAATTACATTTTCTAAAAATTAAATTTTGGAAAATTAAATTTATCCAAATAATTTGTCTATAACTATATATTAAAGTTGTATCTTTTTTAGCCACCACATTGACTTTGGCCCAAATTTATTTATAAAATTTCAACTTTTATTAATATTACTTTATCTTTTTCAAATAATTTTTCTTTCTATTTATTTATAAAAATTGTAAAAATTCGAAATTTATTTGATTTTAAAATTAAAAAAGTATCATATGTGAATAAAAAATTATCATATGTGAGTATAAATTTTTTATCTTTTATGTATCATTATATTAAAATAAATATGCTCATGCCTCATAGTTAATCCGAGTCGTAGTCGTGCATGGCACGACGGGTATAACTAGTTCATAAAAAGAACTATAAATTCTTTTTTGTCAGAAAATTAAAAATAAATTCTATGTAGGAATATAAAAGAATTTAACCGGGACAAAAATATGAAAACAACATTGGACATATTCTAGAAGCAAAAAAAACTAGAGAAATTAGTACCCCATGCCCCACTTTGAAAATTTGTTTGCAAAAATGCCTTCTTATTTCTAATGTTACAACAATGTCCAAAAAAATAGCATAAATGCCCAAAAATATAGCAAAAAAGCCCAAAATCATGCCCTTTCCTATTTTAGACAAATATTAAAATATGTCAATTTTCTTTATAATTGAAAACTAAATTTCTGATAAAATCATTTTAAATTTATTTTTAGCTTTAAATTAAATTGCTTTAAAAAAAATAAATTTATTCACTTTGATAATTAACTTACCTATTGAATTGAATTCCCCACAGATAACCCTAGACTTACCTTCCCCATTCATCTCTCACCTCCGTCCCATTTCAAACGATTTGAAGGCGAGCCGTTTGAACAAGATTTTGATACAAACGACATTGATTTTGCAGTATGAGGTCAGCAGCATTAAAGATTTGAAGGAAATTAATGTTTCTTTAATAAAATTAGGTATTGTTGAAGAAACCTTGTTCTCTCTCATCTTTAATTCCTCGTATTTGCTTCTATCATCAATTCATCATCATCTGCCTTTTGGTTTCACACGATTCAAGTTTGATTTTTTGATGATTATTCCGGAATTAGTAGCCTTCCAATTGATTCTTTAGTGATTGCATTGGGAGCGGCGTCGGAAATCTCAGCCCAAGAGATAACCTCGTTCAAGCCGCACCTTTCACCGTCACCCAGGAACCCCGCTGCAAGACCGTGATCGTCCTCGTCTCACCAATCCTTTCGCGCCTCTGATCATTCTCGTCGTTGGTCGTCTCTGTCGCCGGATTCGCGTGCTCGTTGCAGACCGTCTAACCATCCATGTCTCACTAAACGAGCGCCATTGTCGTTGTTCCAGTTGCGGTCGCCAATCGCACCACGAGTCCGTCGTCCATCTCGCCCCGTCTCTCCACTTCGTCTATGCTACCGGCTTGTTGATCCTTCCTTCGGGTGCAGCAACCCTATTCCGTCCAGTTTTCGGCTTAGACCTCACCTAGCCGCCGGGGAAGAAGAAGAAGAGTGTAGGCGTTGACATCGGTGCCACCCTCCTCCGTTTCCGATCTAAGGTTCGATCCAAATCGCGAGGTCGGGTTTTGCCTTGATATGTAGTTATGCGTTTGATTTGGTTTCTACCTAATTAATTTGAGGGGGCCACTTGTATTTGTGTTTGGCCTCTAATACTGATGTGCAAATTATGTTTGACTTGTTGAATGTCTCGTGGGTGTATATAATTGCTTGAGGTTAGTTTATTCAATTGTTTTTCAATTAAGCAAACCAACTGGAGTGTTCAATCTTTGATGTCTCGATTGGTGTAAAAATATACTATCCTTTTCAATTAAATTAGAATGGTTGTTGTGTAGTCCGATTTAGATGGGAATCCCTTCTCGGTTGGTTTGATCTTTATTGGGATGCAGTTAGTAGTTTAGGCCTACGATTATGAATTGCATGTTTCCTCGGCTTATCGTTGTGTGATAGCATTTGTTTAGCCTTGGTTGTAACCCCTTTTGGTTTAGGAAGGTTTTACTTTGGATGTCTTGAATGCGGAATCCACTTTGTGTGAGAATGGGGTTTGAAGTTTCCACATTGGAACTTGGACTTCGAAAAATCATTACCCTTGAGCTTATAAGTTTCATGTCGGTTAAGGCTAAGTTTTGAAATACGAGTTTGTTGAGAAATGATGATGTTGGTTCATGAGTTTTAAAACTTTAATTATGGGCGACAGGATAAAACTGTAACTATGACAGTAAGCTTTAAAAGGGTGACCAAATAGACTTTTCATAATTAAAATTGTAAACGAAACCATCTACTATAATCAAGTTTTGGTAAAGGATGACAGTATAATTATTGACGTATGACAATATCTTTACTCCTATGAACATGCAATTCAAATAAAGCTATCATCAATCCATTTCAGCTTTCTTATAGGGTGACAAGATAAAAATTGTATTGTGACAGTAAGTTTCGAAAGGGTGACAGATAGCATTTTCATAATCAAAATTGTGAACGAAACCATCTACTATAATCAACTTTTAGTAAAGGATGACATGATAATTGTTGAAGTGTGACAATATCTTTACTCCTTTGAACATGCAATTCAAATGAAGCTATCATCAAATGAAGCTAACATCAATCCATGTTCAACTTTCTTATAGGGTGACAGGATACAAATTGTAATGTGACAGTAAGTTTAGAAAGGGTGACCAGATAGACGTTTCACAAGTAAAAAGGGATGACAAGAAACCGTCTACATAAGAGGATTTTTGGCAAAGGATGACAAGATAATGAATGAAGTACGACAGTAGGCCTTTACTCCTATGAACAGGCAATTCAAATTTAAGCCATCAATTTATAAGTACTTGTAAATCACAACATGAGAATCAGAGGAAACAATAAGTTAAGCAAATATGTTCATAAATTAACCATAACCAAATCAATCCATGCAAAGCAAATAAATCCATCAAGAAAATATATGTTTCAAATATAGCAAAACAAACATGGTCTAAGTAAACAATAAGTTAAAAAAAACTAGTTGTAATTGTCATCTAATCACAGCAGAGGCCTTGTACAACTGCTCTGGTAATGTCCCAAACCTTTGCACCTCCCACAACGACGTTTAGACCAGTACTTCTCCCAATGTGCACGAAACCTATTTGTCTTAGGTCTTCCAATAGTCCTTCTTACTTGCGGTAAATGGCACGTAATTGCAGTAACCGATGGAGGAATCTCCCAATGCCCAACCGGAGGAACCAAATGCAGAGTTTCCTTATGCACTTGATGAGACTCTCATCTCTTGCATAGAATTTGGAGTTTGAAACTCAAATACTTTCTTGTCAACACCTTCGTCCATAAACTGATTATTTTTCTTCTCCTTAATGCTTGTGTACAGATCTATCGGCCATATCCCCTCTTTTGATGATTTTGAATTCAAAAATTTATAGGCTTCAAGATCATCTTCACCATTAATTTCAAAGGGTGGAATGTTTACCTTTATGGGCGACACATAGTGCAGATGTAGATTGTACTTTTCACAATCAATGGATAGTTTCTCCACTATTTTATCCTTAAGGGATTCGAATTTTATAGTATCGGATACAACGAGTGCTATTGCCTTCTTATTCTCCCTTCCATAAGACCAGTTATCTCCCAAGACATTCCATTCACCATTTGTAATTAACGTAATTAAGATGTTGTTTCGACCTGAAAATACACAAATCGTAATACTTAGAAGCAATAAATGATTATCGAAACAATTCAATCGTAATACTTAGAAGCAATAAATGATTATCGAAACAATTTAATCGTATACTAATTACCCATGGTTGAACTCAATGTGCCTCTACGTTTGTTCGTATATCAAAACTGAATGAACAGATAAGACTAGATGAAAAGATAAGATTAAGAAGAGGTTCGGTACTTTATGTAGAATAATTGGTTATTATTGTTTGCATTAAGGTTCGTATCTTTTAAGATAAAGGATAAAAAAGATTTCGTAACAAATCTAATTCGTTAGCAATTTCCTTTTTCTTTTTAAGTCCGTGACAGGAGCATATTGTGGAATGACAATAGAATAGACAAGCATGACAGTATAACATCTAGCCCGACTAGATTTTTACGGAAATCTCAACAAATTAGGATCTTTGCCATATCTTTGACTTTTTTTTCCTTTTTTTCCTCATTAGTTTCCGTATATCATAACTAATAAATCACTTTAAAATATCTTTTAATATGCCTTTTATTTATTTATTTTTACAATTTTCGTTTCATGATTTTAATTTTTTCAATTTAATAATTCATTTCTAAAAAACATTACAAATATAAATTCAAATAATTAAACAATAAAATAATGAAAAATAAAATTGCATAAATGCCAAAAATACATGATTTGCAATTTCTTGTAATATGGGGTACTTTTGCAAACTATTTTTGTGCAAGGGGTACCCTTGCAAATCCGCCAAAAAACTATATGGTCTACGCTATAGACTTTAATTACTTGAATTTCTTGAAAAAAAAAGATACATTGAATATTACATGTAAAGTTAAGAAACAACACCGGCTTAGATCATGTGGAAATTAGTTTGTTGCGTTGATAGGATGGAATTAGGCAACTAGCAAAGAAAATTGAAAAATCAACCCATATCGATCATGTACTACGAAGACTTGGAAATTAAATTGTGGTTTTTGGTCGTACCTTGCAGCCGATGGCGTTGCCCTAATCCTATGCATAATGCATGCCACTAGTTTCTTCGTCTTCAATCCTATCGTTCAACTTGCTTGTTTTATACTCCGTAAGTAGTCGTAATTAACAAAGGACTCCGTACTTAAATAGCAATTAATTAAATTGACAAGATATCTTTCGGGTGAGGAGGAAGATAAGCCTGGAAACTCGTTTTTGGACATTTCATTTTTACACAATTACACCCGTATCTCAAAAAACAAAACATGTCTTTTTCATTATTTTCTTCAAAAAATCCACAATTTAAACATATCTAATAAAAAATTTTTAAAGGTCTGAATTAAAAATTTAGCAAATGGATCCTAAACCTATTTAGCGATCAATGAAAATTTCCAATCGCACTATGTTTGTGTCAATTTTCTATCTGGCGTAGGTTGAATAAAAGAGAATCAGACGGTAATTACTAGTGTGGTCTAGTATTTCTCAAATTAAAAAAATATCAATAGTCCGGACCACGAATCTTAACAAAAGCATGGTCTAATGTTTCGAAAACAAAAAAGTTGTAATACATTGGACCGCATATTTTAAAACGTGATCCAAGTCTCGGACCACGTATATATTAAATATGGTCCAAAGTTCAAAACATATAAGTTTTTAAATGTGGTCCGAAGTTCAGAACGCGTAAGCTAATAAACGTGTTCTGAAGTTCAGAATGCGTAAGCTAATAAACATGGTCCGATGCCTAGACTTCACAGGGTATACACCATGTTTAATATTATGTGGTCCGATGTAAAAAAAAAGCGTGGTCCAATGTTGGAACGATGTTGGGACCTCTGGTTCTAAACATCGGATCAACGATACAGTTCTCCGAGTTTTGATAATGACAAACGCTATAAGGGAACTAATGTGCCTTGATCAAGTATTTCTAAGGAACACAGGTTTAGCAAAGAACTTCCATGAATGAGCACACAATGAAGAGTTCCCATCAAGGGAACTCTGAAGAGGAAAGTTCCCATGAAATGAGAACTCCCAGGAATGAACAGAGAACACAGGCTTACACAATGAAGAGTTTCTCTCAAAGGAACTCAGCAGAGGACAATTCCCACGATATGGGAACCCACATGTGAGGACAAGGACCGATCAGCGCATATCACGGGATCCTGTCTTGGACAGGATGAAGGCACAGTCTGAGGAGCAGACTGTCACGATTGATCCAACGGTCCGATCATCTCAAGAAGTTGACCTAGTTCAAATCGAAGTCACATGTGAAGAAAGTACAACTTGGGCATCAAGCAAAGGGCATTTCGGACACAAATGAAAGATGCGATTGAAGCCCAAGTTCACTCGAGTATAAAGCCAAATGAATAGTGCTCGGATTGAGTACTTCTCCCAGAACTTACAAATACCCACAACAAAGAAAGAGAAAAGAAGAAGAGAAGTCCCCGGCAGCGAGTGTCTGATCTCGACGACGGTGAAGCTGAGTTCCCAGGAGCAAGGGAACTGCGATTTGGTGTAAGGTTTGAGTTACTTATTTAGTGATTGTTGTTCGCTTAGGAACTCAGTTGAGAAGATTCATTAGTGTTGCTAGAGTTAGGTAGAACTCGTACGAACAGAGAAGTTTGAATCTGGCTGTTTGTAACTAAGGAACAAATCAATAATATAAGTAAGTCATTCAAAATCCTCCAAGCGGAGGTAGAGGTTTACCCATACAACTAGTTGGTTGTAGTGGGGTTCCTCTATAAGGAACTGTGTTTTTTCAGTGTCTTAATTACTTGCGATTATTTCTTCCGCTGCCTTGGGAACAGCTTAACAGCCAGTTCCCAAGCTCTTGCTAACTCGTTTACGATCCAACAATTGGTATCAGAGCAAGGTTGCTCTAGATTTGTGTTAGCATCGCAGGTTTCAAACATGGCTCACGAACTCACCCAAGTCGGTCACAACAACAGCAAGCCACCAAGGCTCATCACTGGGAGATTCGAAGTCTGGCAACGCGACATGAAGAACTGGATGCGCAGCCAGGACTACCAAGCTTGGTGCGTCATTGAGAAAGGGAACTTCAAAATTGATCCAGCAATTGAGAATGACCTGTCAAAATGGGGACCTAATGAGTACAAGTGCATGGAGGCCAACTTCAAAGCCATCCAGTACCTCAAGAATGCCATGTCGGTGCAAGACTGCGACAGAGTGGAAAACCTAGACACGGAAAAGGAAGTGTGGGAAGCCATTCAGCAAATGCACATTGGGAACTCAGACCTCCGAGAAGATCTTCAGATGAACGCAAGGAGGGAGTTCTTCACCTTCCAGATGGAGATAGGAGAATCCGTTGATAGTTACCAATCCCGTTTTGAGGGACTCTGCACCAAGATGACTGGCCTTAGGATCACTAAAGAGGAAGTCATCGACAAAATGAAGGTTCAACAACTCTTCAATGGGTTGACTGGAGAATGGACAAATGAAAGAACGATGTTCAAAGAGAATCCCGAAAACAGGGCTCTTATGCTCCACCAGGTTTTTGGAAAACTGGTGGGATATGAGAAAAGAAAGATAGATGACAGGGAGCAAAAGCGAGCACATCAGGGGATAGCTCTCAAACTTGAAAAGGTAATCAAGGCAGTACAAGAGCAACATGAAGAATTTGAAGAAGATGAGGATGAAGAGCTAGTCCTTGTAACAAAAGCTCTTCGATCTTTCTACAAAGGGAAGTTCAAGAAGAATTATGGGAACTCAGGAAAAGGACAGAGTTCCCAAAGAAAATCTGTTGAAAAGGACCTCTCGGATGTAACGTGCTACAAGTGTTACAAGAAGGGACACTTTGCCAAGGAGTGCCCTCAGGAGGCGGACAACCGAGGAAAAGGAAAAAAGGCCTACATAGCCACATGGAGTGACGATGAAGACGAAGAGCCTGAAGCATGGGCTCAACCTGACATGTGCGCCATGGCCTTAGGAGAAACCACTGGGGAACAACCCAGTGAGGTAACCCCCGAATCCGTTCTTGCTTCCTTGTCAAATTATGAGAAACCTGAACTGCTTAAAATTCTCACAAGTCTTGTCAAAGATAATATTAAATTGCAAAAGAAGTTGGAAAAGTCGGAACACACAAATGCTGAACTAGTTGGTCTAGAGCCATGTCCCAACTGTGTGTCCCTTCTAGAAAAACTTCAGTCTTATGTGTCTCACATCGTAGAACTTGAGAATGAGCTTAAAACCCTAGAAAGTGATGAAAACACCCTTCTACAAAATCTGAGTAAAGCAAAAGGGAACTCTGAAGCCTCTAGTTCCCAAACCAAGTTTGTCCCAGCCAGACACGGAATAGGGTATGAGTCAGAGAGCCCTAGAAAAGGGAAGTCCCCCTTGAGTGAAAAAGAGATGAACGAGTGTAGGGCCCTAGAGCTTCGGTGTGAGAAACAGAAAAATGCACACTTAGAAGAGAAAATCCGTGTTTTGGAGAGTGGGGTGAATGGAGAAGTAGATTATTACACTGGGAACACTGGACACAAGTTGTATGTTCAAATAGCTAAGGGAAACAGGTCTAGAGTGTACAACAAGGAAACTATGGATAGGAACAGGATACAGAGACCCCATCCTAAGTACTACCTAGGAGAATACTATAAGACCTGCTGGAACTGTGGTATTCATGGGCACTACAAGGAAAGTTGTCCCAAAGCTAAGGCCCAAGCCCAGAAAAACCACGAGTATTGGAACAAGCAGAATCAACAAACCAACAAGCCTGCTAGAGTTCCCATTAAAAGAAACAACTATAGGAACCTTGCCTATAACAAGTACTCTCGTGACATTAACATTGCTGATTACGTGCTATTTGAGACTGTCTTCCCTTGCAAGGAACCAGGCAAGAGTCATCTTGCCTGGGTCCTCAAAAACTAACTTTCCTTGTAGGTGGCAGTGAGGGGGAACAGCACATGGGTCATTGGCAGTGGATGTTCCAACCACATGACTGGAAACAAAGACAACCTCACCTCACTCCACCCAAAGGCCGAAGGAGGTCACGTGTCCTTTGGCAACAAAAATAAAGGAGAGATCATAGGAACAGGGGAAGTGCTACTCAACAAATCAATCAAAATCAGCAACGTTAACTTGGTGAAAGATCTGGGATTCAATCTCTTGAGCGTCTCTCAAATATGTGATCAAGGGAACAACATCGTCACCTTTGACTCAAAGGAATGTCTAGTGATCAACAAGAAGACTAACAAAATCATCCTGAAAGGAAGAAGGTCCAACAACATATATGTGGTGGATACAAACTTTGAGCCACCAAGGAAACTGTGCTTGGCAAGTTCCCTTGATGAAACGGAACTTTGGCACCGAAGGTTAGGACACGCAGGTATGAACCAAATCTTGAAGCTCTATCTATAAGATCTCGTCGTCGGTCTCCCACGAATCAACCTTGAAGGAGTCAAGATGTGTGAAGCCTGTGCTCGAGGAAAGCAAACAAGGACCTCCTTCAAGCCCAAAAGGATAGTGAGCACGACCAGGCCCTTAGAGCTAATTCATATGGATCTTTTTGGTCCCATGCACACCGAAAGCTATGGAGGAAAGAGGTACATGTATGTTTTAATCGATGATTTTTCACTATTCACATGGGTGCTATTCTTGAGATCAAAATCAGATACCTTCAAGGAATTCGAAGTCCTAATCACAAGAATGGAGGTCAGCATGGGACTCAAACTAAAGGCTCTCAGATCTGATCATGGAACAGAGTTTGAAAACTCACAGTTCCTCAGATACTGTGACAAACATGGGATCTCTCATAACTTCTCGGCCCCTCGCACTCCTCAACAAAACGGAGTTGTCGAAAGGAAGAACAAGACCTTGGAAGACATGGCTAGAACTATGTTGTTTGAAAGCGGAGTTCCAGAGTACTTTTGGGCTGAAGCCATCTCCACAGCTACTTATATCCTGAATCAAGCCATGATCAGACCCTTGATCAAGAAGACATCCTATGAGCTCATCAAAGGGAGAAAGCCAAATATCGCTCATCTTAGGACCTTCGGATGCAAATGCTTCGTCCACGACAATGGGAAAGACAACCTTGGCAAATTTGATCCCATGAGCGATGAAGGGATATTCTTGGGATACTCTTCCCATAGCAAGGCATACAGGATCTATAACAAGAGGACCAAGAAGATAGAGGAAAGCATTCACGTCATCTTCGACGAGAAGTCTGTAAAGATGGGAACAGAGGTTCAAGGAAAGGGAACTCTGTTTAAGCTGGTCAGACAAGAAGAAGAAGAAGACGAGGATGAACCAAGAAAGAAAGATGAATACTATCCAAGTGGGAACAATGCCCCACAATCAGGGAACAACGAAGGAGATCAAAACTCCACAGATCAAAGCTCCTTTGAAGTTCCCTCTTCAACAGAAGAACCACAAGATGCCTCCAATTCTCTCGTTCCTCAAAATGAAAATGCACCAGAATCCAGTGTTCAGGGGGAACAACGAGGGAACTTCGAAGAGAATCCTGACGAAAGTCCCAGCGAAGAAGCTGAACATAACTGTTCTCCTGAGGAAGAGGAAACTCAAGACAAAGATGGAGAAGAGTCAAGGGAACAGTTTGACGTCTCACACATTCCAACAAGAAACTACCAACAAAAGAGAGATCACCCCATCGACAACATCATCACTCCATATGAAAAAGGTGTTCTAACTCGCTCTTCTCTCAATAATTTTTGTGCTTTTAATGCCTTTGTCTCAATGGTGGAACCAAAAAGCATAAAAGAAGCTCTAAAGGACCCAGACTGGATCCAAGCTATGCAAGAAGAACTACACCAATTTGAGAGGAACAAGGTATGGAAGCTAGTTCCTAGGCCCAAAAACAAGAACATCATAGGAACTCGATGGGTGTTTCGGAACAAGCTAGATGATACTGGGGTCGTAGCTAGGAACAAGGCTCGTCTGGTTGCTCAAGGCTATAGACAAGAAGAAGGAATCGACTATGACGAGACCTTTGCACCAGTTGCAAGGATCGAGGCCATCCGCCTTCTCATAGCCTATGCAGCCCACAAAGGATTCAAGTTATACCAGATGGATGTGAAGACGGCATTTCTCAATGGGCACCTCAAGGAAGAAGTATACGTAGCCCAACCCCCAGGATTCGAAGATGAGAAGCTACCCAACCACGTCTACTTCCTGGAGAGAGCCCTCTACGGACTCAAACAAGCTCCTCGAGCATGGTATGACAGGTTTGCTCAGTTCCTTCTGTCTCATGAATACCTTCGAGGTTCCATAGACAAAACTCTTTTCCTTAAAAAGGAGTCTAAGGATATCTTGATTGTTCAAGTTTATGTTGATGACATTGTTTTTGGAGCAACTAACGAAACTCTTGTAGAGAAGTTTAAGGACCTCATGAGTAGTGAGTTTGAGATGAGTCTCATAGGGGAACTCACGTTCTTCCTAGGACTCCAGATTTCTCAAACAAAGGAGGGAACAAGGATTCATCAACAGAAATACATCAAAGAAATGCTAGTCAAGTATGGGATGGACCACTCACGGCCCATTGACACCCCCATCTCCCCAAATTCCAGACTCAATGCTGATGAAACAGGGGTAAGTGTCGATCAAAGGAACTTTAGAGGTATGATTGGCTCTCTCCTATACTTAACTGCTAGTAGGCCTGATATTATGTTCTCAGTGTGCTTATGTGCACGTTTTCAAGCTAATCCCAAAGAATCACACCTGAAAGAGGTGAAGAGGATTTTCAGGTACCTCAAAGGGAACGACAACTTGTGCCTCTGGTATCCAAGGAACAGTTCCCTTGAGCTCATTGCTTATACAGATGCAGATTTTGCTGGGCACCTAGTTGATAGAAAGAGCACATCAGGAATGGCCCAGTTCCTTGGGTCATGCCTAGTCTCTTGGGGATCCAAGAAGCAAAATTCAGTGGCACTCTCCACAACTGAAGCAGAATACGTGGCTTCCGCATCATGCTGTTCCCAAGTACTATGGCTCAAGTCCCAACTTCAGGATTACGGTATGTCATTTGGCCCAGTTCCTATACTATGTGATAATACTAGTGCCATTAACATTTCCAAAAATCCTGTGCATCATTCTAGGACTAAGCACATAGACATTAGGCATCATTTTCTACGTGACAATGTTGAAAACGGGAACATCTCTATGCAACACTGTAGAACGGAAGAGCAAATTGCGGACATTCTCACCAAAGCTTTAGACAGACGTCCCTACCAGCGTTTTCGAATGCTTCTAGGGATGATAACTCTAAACTAAACAAGTCCCTGTTTGTCTCTCCCTCAATGCTTGATTAGTCTAACTAGGAATGCATGATAGGGAACTGTAGGACTCAGTGCTTTCATTTTGCCATATTACTAGTCTAGAGCTTGATGTGTATAGAGGAACATTATTTCTTTTGACCCAAAATGATCAACCAGAGTTCCCTTTAACCCTCTCTACAAGCCACTATGACGGTTGATCATAAAACCTACCCTAAGCCAAGGACCAGACAAACGTTTCTCATGAGCCCAACTCTTTATCCCAAAATCGAGTTACAATTGTCTGGTTCTCTTTTGAGTTCCTCAGCCTCACAAAGAAAATTGAGTGTGATTTCCCCTAACCTCTCCACTCAATATGACCTTTCTAGAGATCATGGGAACTGGTGCTAACAAGCAAGGGAACACTGGATCTGAAAAGATGAACCGTCACTAGGGAAATGGGAAATTGTGTCAGACTCTGAAGCATTTTGGGCCAAGCACTCAAAAATTCAAAAGACTTCCCCTGGAAGAAAACGACGCGTGTCAGAGGCATGCTCGAGAAGTTGAAACGGCTCTCCGCTCTTATTGGCCAACGGTTATCGAGGCCTTTCTCAACTTCCCTTTCTACCCTCGTCTCTCTCTCTCAATCAAACCCTACTTTACCACTTTTGGGTTCCTTCTTCCTCATTCTTCCCTGTCTTTCTCCTCCTCTGCAACTTTGCCTCCTCCCTCTTTCGAGAAAACTTCCAAAAACTCTTTCCCAAACCTCTCTCAAATGGCTCCAGCCCATTCTTATGCCGAGATGAAGGCATGGATCCAAAACAACCCTAAAGCTCTCTTCCTCACCATGATGGCGGACATCGAGAAGGAGCAAAATGAAGCTCTTCGCGATGTTCTCATCGAGGGACTTTACAATTATGTAAGTCCCTTTCTTCCTCCTCCCTCGGCGGCGCAACCTCCAGCACCGCCGACCTCCACTCTTCCACCTCCCTCTTCCTCCGAAGTTCGCATCGTCGACACTTTCGGATCCGAACCCCCTTCTAAATACGAAAAACCCAAACAATCCAAACACAAACACTCGTCCAAAGACCCCTCCAAATCCAAACACCACTCCTCAAAATCCAAACACAACTCCTCCAAACGCAAACACTCACAAATCTCCACTTCTTCATCCCCATCTCTTCCCATTCCAAAGAAAAAATCCCTCCTCAACATGGAGGAGGTCCTTAATCTATCCAAACCCGACGCCTATGCCGTCATTCACCCATCCGAGGTCGAGAAGCTCTTTCTCCCTCGTCTCCAATCAATCCCTGAGACCTCCGGTCCCAGGGACTCCACGATAACCATCTCCTCCCCTGTTCCCATGGTTGAGGGAACTACTAACCCTCCACCCTCTTCCTCCCCCAGAGTTCCCCCACCCACCTCACCCATTCCCACATCCCCCATCACTTCAAAATCTGCCTCTGGGACCTCAAGTCCCAAGGCTCGCACCCCTACTCCTCCTTCTTCCACTCCCAAGGTCCCAACTCCACAAAACTCTCCTCTACCTCCCTCTTCTCCCACCACACTAAAACTCCCTTCTCCATCTTCTTCGGCCCAGAAAACAATAGACCTCGACTCCGACGAGGATAATCTCCCCATCGGAGTCCTTGTTCGCCAAAAGGCCAATGCCCCCATCGTGATGGGAACTGCTGACGAGGAAGCCCAACTAAAGGCCCTCGAAAAAGAATTCGAAGACGCACTTCACGGGCCTTCCGAAAATCAAGGGGGCAAAGCCCAAGAAGAAGGGAACCCAGCACCAACTGACGGTGCTGAGACAAGCAGTCGTCGTCAGGAAGACGACGAGGAGGAAACAGGGCTGACCTCCTCCAATGATGAAGGGACCTCCAGTGATGACGTTGAAGAGGAAGAAGAGGCCCCCACTTACAAAGAGTTTGCCAGCATCCTTGCTCCTGAACAACAAATGGTGGTGTCGGCACAGGTCCCAGATGAAAGGACCCGCCCACTGCTGATCGAAGCGGCTGACCCCCCTCAGCAAAAAGGAAAGACTACGGTCTCTAGGGGGAACTCCAAGAAGAAAGGTAATGGAGCAAAGCCCAAGAAAGTCCATATCTCTAAGAATCGCAAGCTCCTTCCCCCACTCATCCTCTCTGAAAGACAGCTCGTTGATGAAGGGCTCGGGCAACTATGGGACCTGATCAAGGCCCAAGGATGGGAACACATGTGCAGTGAGGCTGTGAGTATTGATCCCTCTCAGGTGCGCCGATTCTACAATCATTTTGTGGTCCATGACAACGGCACCAAGGGAACTCTCTCCCTCGAAGGCGATGACTTCATCTTCACAACCTCCACCATCCGCCTTCAACTACAAGTCCCTGTCCAGGGCCTACAAGAACTGTCCACCAAGAGCTGGGGCGACTTCAACAGTGAGGAGATTTACAACACGATCTACGAGGGTCGTGTTCCCACCACTGGCACCTCTACTCATCACTTGTCCCTCATTGCAAAGCTGGCTCATCAATTCATCATCAATATGGTGATCCCTCGCCAGGAGAAGCGCCTTCTTATCAACATCCCTGATGCCATTATCCTCTACCACTTCCTCCTCAAAAAGCCCATCAATCTTCCTCGCATAATCTTGGGGTACATGGAGAAGTGCATGGCTTCCAAATCCCACTCCCTTCCTTATGCTGGCCTCATCAAGAAACTCTTGCTAAGAGAGGGCCTCTACGACACATCCCAGGAAGAGGTCACCATAGGTAGGGAACTGGACATCTCTGTTGTCCACAAAATGCGGCACTCTGAGCCTATGGAGGAACAAGAAAGGCTGCCATCTGGTGACGGTACTCAGGATGGGAACACTCCAGTGTTGGTGCACATTGCCAACACTCTCGACAAGATAGCCAGGGAACAAGAAAAGATGGCAAGGGACCAAGAACAAATTGCTAAAGGCCAGGAAAAGCTTGTACAAGTCTTGACACGGCTTTGTGATGCCCTGTTCCCAAGCCAATGATCTTTCCCTTCTTTTTTTCCTAGCCTCAATGTTCCCACAAATATTGTCTCTTGTGTTCCTATGTACAACTTTTTGCTTAAGTAATGCATGGTTTTTAGTATGATTGCGTGTTCTTTTCCTTCCTTATCTATGTGTTTACTTGTTTTCGATGATGTCAAAAGGGGGAAAGACAAAAAATGCGAGATGAGTTAAGTTGAAAAGATATCACAGAATACGCTATAGCTAAGGGGGAACAATTGCATAAAAAGCTAAGTACGAACTCAGTGATTCACAAGAAGTGGCTCCCTAGGAACACGCGTAGGAACTCATTTGCATATCATGCTTTGAAATACTTGCTGATTTTTGCAATAGGTTTGTCATCATCAAAAAGGGGGAAATTTTTGGAACGATGTTGGGACCTCTGGTTCTAAACATCGGATCAACGATACAGTTCTCCGAGTTTTGATAATGACAAACGCTATAAGGGAACTAATGTGCCTTGATCAAGTATTTCTAAGGAACACAGGTTTAGCAAAGAACTTCCATGAATGAGCACACAATGAAGAGTTCCCATCAAGGGAACTCTGAAGAGGAAAGTTCCCATGAAATGAGAACTCCCAGGAATGACCAGAGAACACAGGCTTACACAATGAAGAGTTTCTCTCAAAGGAACTCAGCAGAGGACAGTTCCCACGATATGGGAACCCACATGTGAGGACAAGGACCGATCAGCGCATATCACGGGATCCTGTCTTGGACAGGATGAAGGCACAGTCTGAGGAGCAGACTGTCACGATTGATCCAACGGTCCGATCATCTCAAGAAGTTGACCTAGTTCAAATCGAAGTCACATGTGAAGAAAGTACAACTTGGGCATCAAGCAAAGGGCATTTCGGACACAAATGAAAGATGCGATTGAAGCCCAAGTTCACTCGAGTATAAAGCCAAATGAATAGTGCTCGGATTGAGTACTTCTCCCAGAACTTACAAATACCCACAACAAAGAAAGAGAAAAGAAGAAGAGAAGTCCCCGGCGGCGAGTGTCTGATCTCGACGACGGTGAAGCTGAGTTCCCAGGAGCAAGGGAACTGCGATTTGGTGTAAGGTTTGAGTTACTTATTTAGTGATTGTTGTTCGCTTAGGAACTCAGTTGAGAAGATTCATTAGTGTTGCTAGAGTTAGGTAGAACTCGTAGGAACAGAGAAGTTTGAATCTGGCTGTTTGTAACTAAGGAACAAATCAATAATATAAGTAAGTCATTCAAAATCCTCCAAGCGGAGGTAGAGGTTTACCCATACAACTAGTTGGTTGTAGTGGGGTTCCTCTATAAGGAACTGTGTTTTTTCAGTGTCTTAATTATTTGCGATTATTTCTTCCGCTGCCTTGGGAACAGCTTAACAGCCAGTTCCCAAGCTCTTGCTAACTCGTTTACGATCCAACATCCAAGTCTATCATTTGTACTAGTGATGCTTTCTAAAATAGGGTTTTAGTTTTTGAATCGGAATTATTATCTTATGTCCTTAGGGCATATGATAGAAAAAACGTTTGTTAAATATTGTACATCGCTCCCGATTAGGGAGTATAGACTTTGCGATTCTTGTACAGTACAATTGTACATTACTAGAAGGGTTAGGTTCTAATAAAATCACTTTTATAGTAATATAAAGTAAAATAATATAGAACGTTAGATCTAAATACAGTAAATGGACTATTTTTAATCTTGAAATTATAGGAGAAAAGATTTACAAAATATTGTAATGACAGTGAACCAAAAATCAATTACTATAATACGTTATACATATAATTAGAATACATTATACACATGTTGTTTTATTGATTGTATTCATAAATTCTGAAGGGTGGTTATGAATAATTTCAAAATGTATGAATACAATCAATAAAAAAGCATGTGACTCGGCCTAGGTCGTTATGCCAAGAACAAAGATAACTAACCCTAATACAAGCTAGTATAGCAAGTAAGTCGAGGTCGTACCCTAGAGAACTTGCGGTTTCTAGTATCAATATTTTTACCAACTAAAGTCAGGGGGAAATCAAGAGAAAGATCTAAATTAAACTAAACTAAGAAACAAATAACAAAAAATCAAACAAAACAATAGAGAAATA
This sequence comes from Fallopia convolvulus, assembly GCA_964016875.1. NCBI lineage: Eukaryota > Viridiplantae > Streptophyta > Magnoliopsida > Caryophyllales > Polygonaceae > Fallopia > Fallopia convolvulus. The sequence continues at coordinate 51,495,516 of OZ024727.1, read as the reverse complement.
AGTTTATTCAAAAGATCACCACTCTGAAATAATCATTCGATCACAGATTCATTCACTGATTCCTTTTACACCTATGGTTATTTCCTATCCTAATCATTAGCAATCACAAGTCCACGGTCCAAGCAATTCTTTAACCCTAGGCAAGGACGCTTAACCTAGAATTAGCATAGAGAACAAGGATATGCAGGATACAAGTCAAGACAACCAAGCTACGAGTCGATTGAAATAACTTATAATCAATTCTCTTCTTAAAACCTAGTTGCATAGACAACAAATCTAAGTTCTAAGTTGTTTTCACAGAACAGATTTGTCCACGGACCAAATCTAATCCAACTGTAGAAAATCAATCAATTCAACAAGTTAGCTACTCATGCAGAATCAATCAACATTCATATAATGAAGCACAAGAGAATTAATATTAACCAAAGGATAGAAATCAATTACCAAAACCTCAGATGTTCATACATCAGAGCTTCACCTTCGAACAAACCCCAAAGGGTTAGCTCTCCATAAAAACTGAAAGAAACTCTAGGTTAAAACTAAAAAGAGGCTCTCCTAGGTATGCTCAACTGAATACGAAACTAGGTATAAATACTAGAAATATCCGAAATAACCTAAATATAAAAATATAATAAAAACATAAGATAAAATAAAGCAATGTCGGTGCGGACTCCAGCCACCCGCGAGCGCGGGTGCACAGCCGCGGGCGCGGTTCCTGCGATTTCTCCCCGCGGGCGCGGGTACTAGGCCGCAGTCGCGAGTCTTCTGACAGCTTCCTGGTGTCAACGTCGGAGGTGTTTTTGACCCACTTAGAGTTGGAATTTGAACTCGCCGTAAAAACATGAATTGTAGCTCTTCGAGTTAGCTTTCCAATGATACCAATTTCAGCTTCATCCGATCACCGTAGCTCCCGAACGATGTGTCACAAGAAAATGGCGTCAAAACAACTCCAAATCAACACTTGTCTTCAAAACTATTGCAATTTTTCAAATCGTGTCTTTGGTCTTCATATTACAATTATGCTCAAACTAACCTAAACACACTCAAATCATATCTAAAACACAAAGAGTTAATCTATACTAAACTAGAGCGTATCAGCATGCGTATAACGTATTCTAATCATGTATATAGCTTATTGCAAATTTACAATTATGTATATATGTAATTGTTTTCATGAATATGCATAAGTATTCGTAATTATGTATATATGTAATTTACAATTAAGTATCTTCAGAATTAATGTACACAATCTATAAAACATGTATATAATATATTATAATTATATATATAATAATATAATTATATATATAACTTATTATAATCATGTATATAAATAATAGATTTTTTCGAATTCCTATAATTATGAAATTGTGTAAATATTATCTTTTATAATTTTAAAATTAAATATGGACCATTTATTATATTTAGATGCCACCCTCTAGATTTCTTCAATATATCTTCACCTAATCTAAAATTTTTACAGAACCTAATACTATACTAGAATATAGATCATATAGGTAAAATTTTTGGACCCGGCCCCATACTATGTACGTAGACGTTCATCAGTAAATTAAACACCATATCGGGAAAAAAAAGTATTGCTTTGAACTATCAAACATTTTATTAAAAATAGGACAATACAATTACCAATCCCAAATTACATAACTTGGAAGTAGTTTTGTCCATATTACACGCACATAAGTTACACGGCGTACGTACACATATATATATATATGAAGCTATGCATAATATCCAAACATAGCCATTATTACATTGATTATACTATAAGTTCTCGATCTCGATCACGTATGTATATAATCAATAAGGTTTTTGTCCTATGATGTTACCTGGAGGATTGTAACTACAAATAACATACCATCCTCCGGTGTTACAAGGAGTACGAGCACAACCCAAACTAGTAGAGCTCCTCCACACCACTTGGGTATAATGACCAAATGTTTGATAATTAGTCTCCGAAATCGGAACATCGTTGTAATACTGCTTTTCGGCCACCCAAAGGTTGACGGCATCTACCCCTGAAAAGCTATCAGAGCCCCCGGTGGCGAGGTTTTCCCCGTAAGGCCCGCTTGAGTGAACGAGGTTGCAGTCTCCGTTCCTAGAGTTGGCATAATTTTGAGCGTAGTCGGCAACGTTCTGGTCCCATGTCATGGGGCCCACACCTACTTGAGATCGAGCCGCATTGTGAGCGTCTAGGTAATCTTGGGGCGAGGTTTGAGCATTAGAAGATAAGGCTAGAGCAAGTGAAATGACAAGGAGGAGACAAAATTTGTTAAGAGAACATCATTTTGTATGGTAGGAGGAAAAGGGAAATTATGTGTATGAAGATATATAGATGGATTAATTTGATTAGGGGAAGAGAAAATGCTTACTATTTATAGATGGAGAGCCATAGAGGTAACTTCAAGCCTAAATTAACGGTAGACGGTCCAAGCTACTAATTTCTAGTGAGTGGGAGGAAAAATCTTGCGTAGAAAAACCTGAATGTGATCAAAAACGTTTTTCATAGAAAAGCCAGCATATTGCACTATTGAATTTTACTTTATATATATGTAACTTTTAATAATGCCATATTACTAAAAGATCGATGAAAATATCACAAAATCTTTATAAAGTAACAGTGTTAAAATTGTACTTTTTAATTATTTTATAAAATATTAATTAACTGGTAAATTAATATATATTAAAAAAAAGGTTTTTTTTATAATTGATTGAAGTAAAATTTTATTACATTAAAAATATTATATCTTGGAAAAATTTATTTATAACATTAATTGCATTAATCTAAACATATACTCAGTCTATATAATATTAATAAAAACTAAGAAATGAAATGTCCAATACCCAATAATAAAAATGTTGGATGTAATAAGAAAAGTTAGAAATATGAGCTTTAACTAGACTATAATTATAAGAAAAACAAATAAAACTAAAATTATATTTCACCAAATTTTCTTAGTTATATTTATGTAAGTTTCTACAAATATTTTGTTTATTATATTAATGGGACCTTATATTTACATAAAGATTTTTTAAAATATAGTATCTTATTATCTTATCGATATTTCTTAAATTTTCAATTGCCTCAAGTGAGTATCAACAAAAAAATATTATTGTAGAGACTTTATTCATTTACCGAGTATCAATTTATGGAGGTTGTATTGTATTAGTATTTTTTTAACTAAAAAAAACTATAAATCCTTTTTTGTCAAAATTAAATATAAATCGTATATATAATTAAGAACATAAAAGCATTTAACCGGGAAAAAAATATGAAAACAACAGTGGACTTATCCTAGATGTTAAAAAAAAAACATTCTATAACATGTAAATTAAGTTTAAAAAAATACCTGCTTAGATCATGTGGAAATTAGTTTGTGACGTTTTTTTTTTGGTCATAAAGCGGGCAACAGCCCGTAAGATTTTGTTTGTGACGTTGTTAGGATAGAATTAGGGAACTAGCAAACAAAATTGAACAATCAACCCATATCATGTACTACGAAGATTTGGAAATTAAATTGTGGTTTTTGGTCGTGCTTTGCAGCCGACGGGCGTTGCCCTAATATCCCATATGAGCCACTAGTTCTTCATCTTATATCGTTCGTTCAAGTTCAACGTGCTAGTTTTATACTCCGTAAGAAGTAAATTAACACACAGCTGGGATTCTGGGAAGATAAGCCTGAAATTGACAAGATATTTTGCGTGAATGGGAATGGGAAGGTAAGCCTGAAATTTATTCAATAAATAGATTCTTTCGAGAAATTAAGCATCAAACCATACCGGATGAATATCAATTGCACTTAGACCTGTCAAAACTTGACCCGATCCGGAAAACCGACCCGATCCGTCCGAAGTTTTTCGGGTTCAAACCCGACCCGAAATTCAATGAGTCAAGAGTAACCCGAACCCGACCGACCCGGAAAAAACTGGGTTGGGCCACTAACCCGTTGGGTTGACCCAACCAACCCGATAAAGTATTATTTCAATTAAAAATTTAATATTTTATTATAAATTTTGTATAAAATTATAATTTTATTATTATTAAGTAATATTTTATATAATATAATATTAATTATTTTAATAAATATAAAAATAAAGGTTAACAAAATTGATGATCATGACCCATTGGGTCAATCCGAACCCGTACTAAAACCGTAACAACCCGGTCCATATGAACCTGAAAATTTTATAACCCGAGACCTGTTTTGACCCGAACCCGACCCGTCCGACCCAATTAATAGGTCTAATTGCTCTGCTTCTGAAATCTCGTTTTTGGACATTCCATTTTCACACTCGTTTTTTTTAATGACTTTTTCATTATGGGTCCGGCTATGCGTGAATTAAACTTAAGGATGACATATGTCATATATGTGAATTAAACTTATGTGGGAGCTAAATAATTAATAAAAATAATAATTTAAAATTATTAGAAAATGACATATATATTACTAATAACTAAAGCCGAAACAATTTCTGCCACCATATTGCGCCACATCACCTCTTTATTAAAATAATAATTTTAAATACAGGTTGATAATATATAATCTCACAGTCCATAACTTTTAGTTCATAGAAGTTGGTCTATTGGTTCATATTCTTACATGGTTATGTTCATAAAAATTGTCAATAAGGTTCATTTAATTTCATTCACAACACTTGTTATTTTGTGTCAGGTATTCATAGATGGTATTCTGTTGGTTCGTGTCTTTATATAGTTAAGTTCATAACAATTGTCCATAAAGTTCATGATATCTAATTCATAATACTTGTTATTTTTGTCACACAATCTAATACATACATCGTATTTTGTGGATTAATGTCTTTATACGATTAAATGCATAACCATTATCAATAAGGTTCATGGAATTTAATTCACAATACTTCGTACATGTGCCATGTATTCTTGTTCATAAATGGTATGAGTTTAAAATTTGGTATATGCTAGGTTCATAATTTATTAACAATTGGTAAAAACAAAATGCTCTAAGCTCTAAGTTGATCATTTAGGCATTTTGTCGAACACATGGTAGACGCTTAGAAGAACATTGACCATTAGCCTTTGTTTTCAGTTAAAAACTTGAAATGTAAAGCAAAACATACATAATCTTCATAGGTTTGATTAAAAGCAACGCAAACCAAATTAAAAGAAGCAATGGACAACAAATTTGGAGAAGAATCGATTGAAAAACGTGACTTAATTCTCCACATTCAATAGGAAGAAGATGACCCTGTAGGTTGTGTTATAATTCAACGGACAAAAGACCAAAATACCCCTAATTTAAAAATAACTTAAAACAGTGTATTGTGGTTGTAGATGTATAATGATCAAACATATAGGATTTGCTTGTATATTTTACTGTAGTATTTAGATGCATCTAATCGTGATTCTATATGTTATTACTTATTCCTATCGTTCCTGATTAGAGAGCTGGTAAACTCTTTGGAATTCTGGTATGTTGCTCTTCAAGTCCACCAATACCGGTCCATACGACCGAAGTTTATATATTGTATAAGGCCCAGGTTCTCTACATTAAAGAAATATATCTTTTTTATTAGTGTCTTGCGGATCAGTGAATGATACATTTGTCCATGCATACATGTGATTTGAGGTCAAAACATAAATCCAATAATAATTCATCTTAAATTTTAGTTATAATAAGAGTTTTATAAATTTTTATATACTAGGTTTAATTTTTCTCAAATTTCAATAGTCTCCAATACAATTAGCTTGTCTAGTACTTAATATGTCAAAAATCAAATTTTAAGGGTGACTAGTCTAAGCCGAATAAAAAGTAGGCTAGTCAAATTACCAAGGATCTCCAATCATACCTGTTGAAACGAGTGTGTTAGAAGTATAGACACTATTCTAGTCAAATTAGCAATGATCCCCAATCATACCTGTTGGAACGAGTGTGTTAGAAGTACAGACACTATTCCCACGGGAATAGTAAACTGGGTAGCGGAATAAATACAGTTTTGCAGGTAACAGTTTCACACGGCCTCTTAGAGTGGAAACCTCGATCAACCAACTAGTTGAACGAGTAAAACCACTACCTCCTTAGAGGATTTCAAATGACTTCTTATATTATTAATTCTTTCACGAGCTACAAAGGCAAGTAGGGACTCCAAGATAATCTAGTCTAATCTCTAGACCCTAGATCTATCAAACCCTAACTTCTCAACCTAAGAACGTAAAGATAATAATCTAAGAAGACCTAAAAACCCTAGTAACAACTTACTTAACACCTTGACGAAGCTTCAATGGCACTTGAATGCTCTGCTGCTCGATAGCAATGGAGATCGGTCGATTGAAAACCTAAAGTGTACTCTTATTTATAGAAGAGACTTGGATCTGATATAATATTATTTCCTTGCCACAAAATAATATTTTTCCACCCAAAAAATCTTCTACTAACTGATTACACAATATAATATTTCATGAGATCTTTCCTTATCCTAGAAATTTTCTCCTTGCATCACAAGTTACTTCCAATTTGGTGAGATATGATTCCGATTTTATCTTTAGAGATTATCCTCTAATACCAACTATTCCAGCTATCAAATTTTCGAGAATCAAATCTTCCAAAGTTGAAGGGAGTTGCTTTCCTTATTTAGAATCTGTCCAAGTGCAGATATTGTTGTTCCCTTTGGCACAGAGGCTGTTGTTCCCTCAGATCAGCATCAACTCATTCCTGCTTTCATACTTCTCATTTGACATGTATTACCTGAAATTACTATGGAAACATACAACTCATCAATTCTCATAGAGTTTGTCATTATCAAAACACAAGGAAGCGATCGATAATGTTCCCACGGTAACAGTGTCGGTTCCCATAGTACCAATATCCAACAATACCCATGATCAAATCTGGTAGGCTAATTAATAAAGAGCGCCCATCAATGTGCAATTCACAATTGCAATAAGCTCATTGTAAATCCATTATAAAATTAATTGAAAATAAAAGAAAATAACACACTTACTTGTATACTCCGTTTTCTCAACTTCAAGAACATCTATTTCACACATTTAAAACTTCAAACATATAATTTCGTATTAAAACAAATATACACTAGGTAGCCAATTAATGTATATATATAGATCGAACAATATACATAATTAACTAGTTTAAAAGAAAATTTCAATTAACAATTAATCTCAAATTACATAACTTTTAAATAAGTATATATTTCACTCATATTACATGCACGTACGTATAAGTTAAACAGTGCACATAAATAAAGCTATGTGCATAACATAGCCATTATTACATCAATTATATTATAGGTGTTCGATCTCACGTATGTATATACATGATCAGTAGGGCTTTTGTCCTACATAGTTACCCGGAGGATTGTAGCTGCAAATAATATACCAACCCCCGGTGTTACAAGGAGTGCGAGCACACCCCAAACTAGTAGAGCTTTTCCACACCACTTGAGTATAATGACCACACACATGACCAGAAGCGCACGAGTTCGAACCATAGTTGTAATACTGCTTTTCGTTCACCCACAAGCACTACCAAATAACTAGGATATTGTAACCCTTGATAACTATTAAAATAGGGCCAAAAACCATTACAATAGGCCTATTGTAATGCTTTACACATGGTTACATCAGATGCCCTTGCATTAGCCCTATTGTAATGGTTGTTTAACCTAATGTAATATTTTACTAACTTACCCAAAAACCATTACAATAGATAAAAAATCCATTACATAATACAACCATTGCATTAGATAACTAAATATTACATTTGGAACAATCATTACCATAATAGTCTTTCATTACATTAGTTACCTAATGTAATGCATATGCATCTATTGAATAAAAGAAATTATAATTATAATAATATAGGATATATAATTAGATACATGTACATTCAACTATAATAAATATACATTTAAGAAGGTAAATATGCTTGAAATTAAATTTTATATTAATACAAAAGATAATATCTAAAAGGATACATAGTATCAAAAATATATGTATCTAAGTACATATACATGCAGTACCTATAATTGGCTATAAGTAGCTAGCAACATATACACTAGCTATATATATGTCAATGAAAGTAAATAATATGATCCATGCCAATGGCAAGCCATGCCATCACATTATGCTTGCACCAAAAATAGTAATATCCATTGTGGTACTTGATTAATTGACATTTGTGGCTTCAACTTTCCTCATCCCCTCCTTTATGTCTAATAAGAAAATATGGATGAATTAGAACAAAAAAGAACCAATTAAGCACAAAAACACCAAGGAGTTAGCATAAACAATATAAGCAAACAACAAACTAAGAAAAGCACTAGAAATTGAACAAAAGCACACACGCATTAACAGCAAGAGCTCAACAAATTCAGCAAGTAATTAGCATACTACCAAAGAACCAACATAAAAGACATCACCAAAGCTTACTATAACCATCTAGAATTGAACTATTATAGAGAAGTAGTAAAATTTCATCAAAAATACACACAAACCATCACCAACACACAAGAGGCAGCAATCAAATGATAAAAAAGCTGTAAAACACTGCACAAAAAAAATATCCCAACAGAACCATAAAGCTTAATAAAATTACAAGCTTATGACATAATCTTGCAAGTAAGACAGTTTCAAAGTGTGCACATCATTATACTTTTGACGATTGGGTGCATTTTTACTAGCAATTTCCTATATATATTTGGAGAAATCAGAAAGTGATAAAGTTGAGCATGTAAGTCTATATAATCCATCATAAAAACAAAATCAGGAATGAAATACCTTCACCGCAGGATTCTCCCAATAATCTAAGAGATCTTTGAATTAATCATCCGGGATTGTGGGTGGACGTTTAGCCCGTCTCTCTTCATTAGTTGTATATGCCTTGTAGTGTTTTCTCTTCATCCTTGATTTGTGAACAACCCAAGTCGCATTGACTGTTTTCAAGACATAATCTAGTCCTTCTTCTGGAATAATGTATCTCTCCTTCATAACAAATTATACTTTTATCAATATTTCTAGAAATATTTAACCATAAATATAGAGGTATAGAATTTACTTATACCTTGACATAGCTCCAAATATTCTCTTTCGTTTGCATATACTTCCAATCAAGAATATTTAAGGGCGTAAGTTGGGGATTTTTTGTTATTGTTCCTAGAAAGTTACAAAATCCAACGACAATGTCATCAGAAGGTCCAATTGGTTGGCCATTTTCATTTAAGATGACGATCTGACGCTCTTAAGGATTATGTTGATGCACCCTTGCCATTTAAGATGCTTTTCACTAATCATTCAAGGCAAGCTAAGGTTGCATTGTCTTTAACTTCTTGTGATCAGTTCAGAATCTCAAGTTTTGCCTAGACTAGTCCATATTTACACCTTTTAAGCCTTTCGATTATTTTATATCACTTTTACTTCAAGAAACTATATGAGTCCCCTCTATTGTATGATAGTCTGATATTACAACATAGAAGTGCATTGGATAAGAGACTATAAAAAATTACCAAAATAGACACTTTCTTATAGACTGATCTTCTAAAAAAGTGCAATCAATGAAATAATAACATGTATACAAAATTTATATTTAAATGCAAGTTTCATTAAAGCATTTTTTACCCCATCAAAAACTATAAGAGTATACTCCTTTTCATGAACAGAACTCCAGAAGCCTTTCGTATGCAAGAACTTCTGTCAAGATTGGTGCCAAAAATACAAGGCAGGGCACTAATGTAAACATGTTCCATTATAAAGGCTTGCTCTATAGAAATAAGCACCAAACTCTCTTATAGTTGGTTTAGTAATATATAGTTTCTTATAAAACCCAACACGCTTTACTCTCTCATAACCTGTTTTGCTCTTGCAACAAGGCCCTCAAGAGCCATAATCATCACATGGAATCCAAAATTAGTTCTTGTAAGGACAAAAGTCTATCCTTCATTCTTTCCAACATCTATAATATACTGCTTCTCTCCTTTTCTGATATTAATTTAAGGTAGCTTACTCATCAAAAAAAAAAGAGTGAAATCTATCCCTTTCAAAAATAGTTATAACATTAATTAGGGGAACCTGCAAATTTCAGTTTGTAAAAACTACAAATTTCTATTATAATTATAGATTGTGGTAGCTACTCATCATGATTAAAACTAAATGTCAAGTATTAGGCCATCAATTTATGCTTTTAAAAACTTTTTTAGGTTGGAATCCATTAGGTGGCAAGTTGTGTTTTAACTTCATTAAGTCAACAAAGAGATTTATAGGCACTAGAATTAAGTCAGCAAAGAGATTTATAGGCACTAGCATTGGTAATTACCCTGCAAACTTGTGTTTTAACTTCAACATTAATTGAGCAAGAGTTATTCACTTATCAATCAGGCAAGGAGATAAACAGATTTGTTGCAGTAAATAGTAAATACAACAACTTCATGCATAATAACTTGATAAGCAACAAAAGAAGAGAGCAGAAAAGAAAAAAGAAAATAAAACATTGATTATGCACTAAGGTCAAGGGTTGTTCCATAAGACATGGAACAAATGATGAAAATTAAAAGCAATAGATAGCACAAACTTTATAAGATGCAAAAGTCAGCAAAGATATTAATTTATCAAGAACCAGAACTGGTCTTAGTTTCATGAAATTACTGAGCTAGAGTTCAATTTGTGTTTTAATTAAGACAATTACTAAGCCGAAGTTCATGCATAGTAAGCTAATAAGAACTCAGCATAACCGTATAAGAAGTCAGGAAAACTTGCCATAGTATATGGTACACTGATGTATGAAATCTTCATGACTTTCATGAAAATAGGATTAGGAGAAGTGAAGGATTCAGCTTCACTTGGTTGACACCGTACACTAACTATGCTGCACTAAATACAATTTCCCACTCAATTCAAGATCATAAAATAAAAGAAACTTGTCTGTAGAGAAAGAGGGTAGTACTATATACCAGAATAGACAATTAGAGAAGTAGTATATACCAGGGAATTGATTCTTGTCTTTAAAGTTGGACCTAACAAATACATCAAAAGGCAAATACATCAGCAAAAAAGCTAACAAAGAGGAACTTAACAACAACCTTTTCTTTTGCCTATCTAGTGTTGATCATCGGCAAAGACAATGCGACAAGAGACAATTCCCAACACCCAAAAACAAACAAAGAAAGAGGTACTACAAAAACCCTTTTTTGCCATTGAAACCCAAAAAAATACCAAATTAATGTTATCAGAAATGTATTGGCGCAAATCATGTAACAAAATACAAGTAAACTAAGACCATAGAAAACGTGGAGAGATAGCCAACACTTTAGGTAAGAAAATATGTCAGAAAAAACGTACAAAAGCCCCCTCTAAGCTCAAAATTAGGGCTTAAAAATTATGACAATAGACAACTTCAAATTAATTTAATAGAGATATGCAAGTAATCTCACAGAACTTAATTGAAGATAATTACACACAAACAACGAAAATCAATATCGAATGCTTACTTGGAGGGAGAGAAGAGAAGATTTCACATCTAAAGACTGCTTTTCACTGAAAACCTACAACAACCAAACAATAATCAAAATCGTAGCCTTAACCTATTGTTGTCAAAGGTAAAGAGAATGGAGAAGGCGGAGAAGATACCGGTCGGATTTCAAGCAGAGAAGCCACTGGAGAAGCAGGCGGACAAGCAAGCGGCTGGAAAAGCTTCACCAGGCGGACAAGCAGTTAGGGTTTAAATACAAAGAAAGAGAAGCTAAAGGAGATCGAGAGAAGGAGGCCGGCGTAATCGAAGATTGAAAGCTTTAGGGTTCATGGACTGATTTTTGCTAGAGAGAGAGGGTGTGAGTTGTCTCTACTTCGATCGATTTGCAAGAACAGACATGCGATTAAAAATTAAATTTGACAAATAATTTATTTGGAGCCCAATAGTTTCTTTTTTGGAGCCCAGATTTTCACCTCGCGCCCATTTTATGTGCGCCAAATTATTTAGAGCTTATATTGTTACATTTGTTATACTAAGCATTACAATATCTCTTACTTTATTTTCCCTTTTCATAACCATTACATTTGGTAAAAGATGCCTTGCTTTAAATAACTACCATTACAATAAAGCATTACAATAGATGGTACCATTACATTTGATAATATACTATTACATTAGAATATCTAATGTAATACTATGAAAAACCATTACAATTTTTAGGTTACAATAGGTCAATTATTTAGTAGTGAAGTTAATGGTGTCCACACCAGAAAAGGTGATCGAGCTCCCCATAGCAAGGTTCTCCCCATAGGGCCTGCCAGAATGGACGAGGGTGCAATTACCGTTCCTTGAGTTGGCATAGTTTTGTGCGTAAGCGGCCACGTTGATGTCCCATGTCATGGGGCCCACACCGACTTGAGCTCGGGCTGTGTTGTGGGCGTTTAGGAAATCTGGGGGTGAGTTTTGGGCATGGGAAACTATGGCTAGAGCAAGTGAAATGACAATGAGGAGACAAATTTTGTTAGAGAACATCATTTTGTATGGTAGGGAAAAGGTGGGTTATGTGTATGAAGATATATATATGATGAATACATAAACGACCCCCTGTACTAAGGTCAATTGGTCACTTGGCACCTTGTACTTTAGCCCTAACCGTTTGGCCCCCTATAGTTGCACATTGAGACCTATTGAACCCCTATTAGCCACTTATCCCAGCTTTTTTTAGGAGTGTAGTGCACACACGATGATGTGTTATATTATGTTGCCACAATGGCGATGACATGGATGTCATTGTGGCAACACAATATAACACATCATGTGTAATAACTGTGGTTTTTGAGGATATTTTTGAATTTTCTCGGATATCCTTTTAACCTTTTTGTCCGTTTTAACGCTTAATCCAATATTTTTGTTGGAGATTAAATCCTAGAAAATTCTTGGTGATATCCTAAAATCACAAAGAAATGATTTTATGGATCGGTGTGAATTATAGGATTTTCAGTGGAAAAAGAATATTTATTAGATAAGCCTTCTTTTTAATTATGTACCGGAAAGGATTTAAAATACGAAATGGAAGCCTTAAAAATTGAAGGTAGCATGATAAAATCATGAAAAATTGATTTTATTGGTCTACATAATTTACGGGACGTTTTTCGTTTAGTAAGTTTTTCCACCCGAAGTACATAATTTTACCGCTTTAACGCGAGTCCCGTTCCATGACGGGTTTGGTTTTGAAATTATCTCTTCTCTTGCTTAATTATGAAGGAACAACAGATAAGAGGATTGAGATAGGCACATCTTTAATAGCCTCATCAAAGTCTACACACTCGGCCTCCAAAACGAAAGAAGGAGCGAGAGAATAGGACGACGACGGACTCGGAAAGAATTCTTCACCGCTGCACCTTCATCTTCTTCGTCCAGCTCCTTGCCCCATCCACCTCTTCTTCTTCTTCATCTCCATGAGAGGGTTATGTGCTGCTGCTATGGCTCAAACCAGCGAGAGAGTAAAAGCGCTTCACCGCCGGCTATTCTTTGCCTCGCCAAAGTGACGCCGCCGGCGATCGGTAGCCCCTCCGACCACCACCCACCAAGAGGACCACCGTCGGGCAACGCTCAGCCACCCTCGGACTCTTGGGTCGATCCACTATCGAGCCAAACGAGCCATGGGCTCGAGTGAAGGTATATACGATCGAAATTAATTAGCGGGTTAGTTGTGGAACCACCGTAAGGGCCTTTCAATTCCGCTTTGCTAATTAAATTTATGTTTTTTATAATCTTGACGTTGATACGGTCCCACAGGTTCAAACCGCTCGAGAAACGGACGTCGGGATCTTTAGTTATAGCGAATACAAGTTTCGGATACCGATTGGCAGGTAAAGGATTTCGGATAATTACGCGGGATTTGTTGTTAATCCGTTTGATCCGAGATTTGGTAACCTTTAAGAACTGTTGCTAATGAACAATTTTTATTTAGAAAATTGTTTCAAAAGTGAAGCGGATAATTAGTTATAATTCCGCCAAGATGGCTCCTTAAAGCATAATAACTAAGGATTTATTATATATCGATATTCGGAAATTAAATCGTTTATCGATTAGGAAGTTGTAGGAGTTGAGAATACAACTAAGAAGTGTTTCTGTGAGCTCGTTGCTGAGAATCCTTTTGTTATATTCATCAGAAGGATGATAAAGATTACTGTTGGAATCACTAAGGACGCCGAGCACGCCTTCAAAGGCAAGTGGACGATTCTCTCTTGCGTTATTGTTATTAAATGAGGAATTGGATCCCATTTAATATTTGCGTTGGGAACAACTTGTATGATTAATAAAATATGATAGGTCGTTATATTTGTTAGAAATAATGACCATGTTGTTTATTCAGTTTCGCATTAGAACTGGATTTAGGTCCGTTATGTGTGACCTTGTATGTTGTCTCATGCTGAGACATTATTGTGAAGTAAGTAAGTTTTTCAGGGGTAGGAGCCGAGTCTCCGATGACCTCTTTATAGCACAGTCTATGTTGGGAGGTTTAGCTCATTACTATCATATCCCAACATTCGGGTCATGACTCATACCTCACTCAATGCTGGAAGAGGTGTTATGCACTCTAGCTAAGTGCAATTGGTACTAGTTGTTCGTCAATGATCATGGATGAAATAAGCCCTCTCATCTTGACGTCAAATGTACATGTAGATTCTCGGCGGTTTCAGTCGATTAAAAGTTACCAACATGTTTGTGAAAAGTTCTGAATGTAATAAAAATAAGTGCATTAGGCACATTAATGTACCCGGATGGTTAGTCTATTCGATAACCATTCTTACTCCCGGTTATGAATGGTTCTTAATCAAACTTTGATTAAGTCAATCTGATTAGTCGATGGAGACTTTTCAAGATGTTACGTGATTAATATGAATTCCCAACAATTGTTTATGCTTCTTAAAGACACCACAAGCAGTGGTGTTCTCTCTCATGATTATGCAAGTCTCCTTCTTATTCTCTATAAGACTGTTAACTGTTGGATCATAATCCGAGTCTAATCGGATTTGGATGCCAATATGTTTAGTTACAACCATAAGAACCAAGTTAGATTCTCCGCTTGCTAGTCTTTCATTAGACTAACCCGTCCATTTTCTTTTCTTTTATATGGTCGGCTGGTGTCCACCGTTGTATACGACACATCAGGTATTCCTTGGAAGTTGATTCAAGAGGCGGATTCAGAGGTTTGAAGCTCCAGAAGTTGAATAAAGGTTTCCAATGGTTATACTTGAGTGAAGATCATGGTTGAACTACTTCAAAGCGAAGCTGAGTTTCAGAAAGAAGAACTTAAGGAAGAGTTGATGAAGACTTTGTTTAAATAGAAGGTTGTTCTATTTATTTACTAATTCCTTTTTAAGTTAAGGCTTGTATAAGACCTTTTATTCTCTTTTCCGCTGTAAAGTTTTCATAATTTTGTTAGGTTTTAAATGGTTTCATTTACCTTGTTTTAGTTTGTTCAGTCAGTTTAAAGCCTTGGGTAGCTTCGGTTTAGTCTTAATCGGGGTTACTGGCGGTAATACCTCCAGGGTAGGAAGGGGGTGTTACATCATGTCATCTCCATGTCATCCATGTCATCGCCGTTGTGGCGAAACAATATAACACATCATCGCGCTTGCACCACACTCCTAAAAAAAGCTGGGATAAGTGGCTCAATAGGGGTTCAATAGGTCGTAATGTGCAACTATAAGAGGCTAAACGGTTAGGGCTAAAGTACATGGGACCAAGTGACCAATTGGTCCAAGTACAGGGGGCGTTTATGTATTTGCCCATAAATGATACTATCACCATATGTCCATATGAAAAAGTCAATGCTATCAAAATGCGTGCAAAGTGTTGTTTTTCCCTACATAAAACTCCCGCAGATGTTGGAGAATTGATATATTATACAATCAGTAAGCTAATTAATACTCATTTTAGTGATATTTTAGCCTTTCAGATATACCCTATCATTGAAAGTTATATACATAAAAAGAGAAAATTCAACTTAACAATTAATGGAATATAACTTGCTTTCTATCCATTTGACCTTGATACAAATCAACACACTAAAAAAAAATAACTTGCTTTCTATAGTACGTACATGTATTTGGTCACATTCAAGTTTTTCTACGAAAGATTTACCTTTCCGCTAGCTAAACAATTAACTTGGACCGTATACCATTAAACTAGGCTTTAACATGTTACCTTCATCTATAAATAGTAAGCATTTGCTCTTCTTCTATATAATCAAATCAACCCAGCCATATATATATATCGGGCAAATACATAAACGCCCCCTGTACTTGGGCCAATTGGTCACTTGGCCTCCTGTATTTTAGCCCTAACCGTTTAGCCTCCTATAGTTGCACATTGCGACCTATTGAACCCCTATTGAGCCACTTATCCCAGCTTTTTTTAGGAGTGTGGTGCACGCGCGATGATGTGTTATATTGTATTGCCACAACGGCGATGACATGGATGTCATGGATGACATGGATGACATGGCGATGACATGATGTGTTATATTGTGTTGACACAATGGCATCCATGTCATCGCCATTGTGGCAACATAATATAACACATCATCGTGCGTGCACTACACTCCTAAAAAAAGCTGGGAAAAGTGGCTAATAGGGGTTCAATAGGTCTCAATGTGCAACTATAGGGGGCCAAACGGTTAGGGCTAAAGTACAAGGGGCCAAGTGACCAATTGACCCAAGTACAGGGGGTCATTTATGTATTCATCATTTACGTAAATTCCAATTCATACCCCAACCTTGCAACATGTTTAAACAATACTTTTTTCTCTACATATAGTATATGTTCCCTCACCCCCCCCCCCCCCTTCATATTTATAATACTCCCTCCGTCCCTTAATGTTTGTCCTCTTTTCATTTTCATCGTCCCTAAATGTTTGTCCTTCTCCCCTTTCTTTCCTTTTATATCTATATTTTATACCCAAAAATACCCTCATTTAACCATTCAATTTTCCCATTCTACCCATCTTTCTCACTACATTCTCTCTCCTCAACTTTACACCCACTTTCCACCGCCATTAAAAAAACCACCATTAAAGCCCCCAACAACAATTCTTCAACCCATTTTTCCAACCCATTTCTCCATTAAATGGAGCCCCATTTCTCCATTGAGTCCCATTTCTCCATTAAATGGAGAACCATTTCTCCATGAATTGGATCAACCCAATTCTGTGAACCAAATTGATGATTAGGGTTTGGTGTTGGCGCAGCCCAAGATCACGCCTCTTTTCTTTAAATACGGTTGTTGTTGTTGTTGTTGTTGTGAATCACCGCCTCCATTGCTCTCTACAAACCCTAGATCTCAAACGCTCCCTTTGCTCTCTACGAACCCTAGATCTGAAAAGCCCCTTTGCAAATCTCTCGATCTCTCGACGATTCTCTCTCGATCGCTTTCTCTGCTCGATTTCGGGTCCATTCTTTCCTTCTCTTGCGTTTGCTTGCGAGAACCAAATCTTGCGTTTGCTTGCTTTTTGTTGCCTTCTCTTGCGTTTGCTTGCGATTGCTTTCTCGTTCTCTGTTTTTGGCTCCTTTGCAACTCTCGTCCCCTCCGCTTTGAGATGAGTCGTGAATCCTTGAGCGACGATTACAGTGCCCCCTTCCCTCTAAAGAGACGTAGTCTTATCAATGCTCCGATGCCCCTAATTGTGAGTCGGGGCCTGAATGTAGGGGAAATCACTCTTACACCCCCAACGTTTGGAAGCTTCGGTCGATGATATTTTCCGGCCCAGAGACGTTGATTGCGTTGAGCAGTCGGTGCCAGTGGAATCCCCTTCAAATGATGCCTTGCCGGTGGAAGCCCCTTCAAATGATGAATTGCCGGTCGAAGCCCCTTCAAATGATGTGTTGCCGACTAGCTAAATCTCTTAACCTATTTTTTCTTCGATGTCTAATCTTGAAATGATTGTGTTGAGCATGCTTGTCTGATCTTCGATTGTGTGAAACGCTCCCTTTCTCTGTTTCTGAGTCCCTGAACTGATGTTTGGTTGGTTTAATTTGTTGATGGCTTGATTGTTATGGTGTTCCACTCTTTGCTTGATGTGAATGCATGTTGGCTGGTATGAGAAATGGGTTCAGTCATTTGCCTTTGTCCCTTTATGTTTGACCTAAAGCATGCATATTGAGTCAAAAGGCATCAAATTTGCACAAGAATCCTTCCTCCCTTAATGTTTGTCACGATGTTCCCCTCTTTGATTGTTGTGAATGCATGTTTGCTGGTTTAATTTGTTCATGGCTGGTTTAATTTGTTATGGCTTGTGTGAAACGCTCCCTTTTTTTGCTACAGAGTCCCTCGATCATGTTTGATTGTTATTGTATGTGTTATTCGATTCTCTGTTTCTGTGTTCATCTTTCTCTGGTTTTTGGGTCCTCTTTCTCTGTTTTCTTTTCTCCTCTTTCTCTGTTTTTGTACCTCTCGATCGCTTTCTCTGTTTTGTTGGTTCATCTTTCTCTGTTGTTTTCGTTCCTCTTTCTCGGATTTTGAAACACTCCTCTTTCTCTGTTTTGTTGGTTCATCTTTCTCTGTTGTTTTGGTTCCTCTTTCTCTGTTTTATTGGTTCCTCATTCTCTGTTTTTGTATTCCTCTTTCTTTCTTTTTTTTTCAATGATGACAAACCATTCTATTGAGATGATAAACCATTATGCTCAGTTCACTTTCTTAAGGCCACCGTCGATTACATATGGCTTTGGAGGCCAATGAATGTGAAGTGATTATTGTTGGTTTCTGTCTTTGATGCAAAGGGAGCTCTGAGATTGTTCTTTTAATCTTTTAAGTTGATGATGATGCGTTGTTAGCTGAGATACCAATCAAAGCAACCCCTATCCTTAACATGTCTAAGGCCACCGCCACAAATTGTGGCTTTGGAGGCCAGTGATTGTTATGTGATTATGGGTTTGATTGGTTTTGATGATGCAAAGGGGACCCTGAGACTATGTTTCAAAAACAACCAATTTTACCCATTCAAATTTCCAAAAAGTTGCATTAACATTCAAGGTCCCTTCAAATGTTGCTATTACATACAAAAATACATGATTTACACAAAATAGAGCATGCATATATACCTACATTCACTGAATTTCTAAAATGTTGCATTGCCATTCAAGGGCCCTACTCATATTCACTGAATTCTGCCATATCATCTAGCTGAGTGTCTTCTTCTGCTTCTGCCATGTCATCTTGCTGAGTGTTTCCTACTTCTGGTTGTTGTGCAACATGATGTATTGTGTTCCATGCTTGCATAACTGCCCATTCTGGGGTTGATGCTTGAATAGGCAGATTACCCTGAGCTTGTAGTCTTTTTTTGTTCACATGAGGCACATCATAATCATTGCCCCCTTTTCTCTTGAGTACTTCATTCATCACATACTGTAATGATTGCCATACATTAGCTAATGTTGTTGGATGAAGTTCATGAAATGCATTATGTACAGCCTGTAGCATATCATCTATATCCCTGGGCATTTTCTTATGTATCAATGACTATATGCTTCTGAAAAAGCCTAGGTCTAGGATGTTCAAATCTGGACTGTTGGGAGGTTGTTGGATTAGTATGAAAGTGAAATCATCCTGCTTGTATATTTGTTGCCATTCTGGATCCTCTTGAGTGATGTGTGCCTTTGCATTATCTTGTTGAATGAAAATTACCTTATGACCTTCATGATGTGGCCATTTTTCTCTGATTATTGGAACAATTTGGTCTATTAGCATCCTCCTTGTGACATGTTTATTGACTGATTCAACTAGCTTGGTCACAACAATTCCCTTGTCTCTGTTTTTTTACTTTCTCTTGGCTGCTTGTTGATATGTGAATGAAAAAATTCCAATTTTTCCATCAAATGTGCATGTCCCCTCTGAATTGAACCTTGGCCTTGCAACTGCTGTTGTGAACATGACTTTGGGTATAAACTTGCTTGAACTTGCAGCTCTATACTTTCCTCTTTCTTATTGTGCAAGATACACTCTTTGAGATTTCTTGCTTAAGTGAAACCACTTCCCATCAATATGAACAAAATCAAACATAGCATAGTACTTTGTCTTACTTTCTGGTGTAGCTCCTTGTAGTAGACTAAGAATCCACTCCAGTCTTGTTTTCATGTTTGATGCTTTAAGAGCTGGATGGAGTGGGTTAATGTGTGGCCTTATGCTCTTCCTCTTGACCATTCTGTGTACTGTGCTCTTTGAGATCTCAAGATTGGTTGCCAAATCCCTGAGGTATGTCCTGTCCCCCATGTTAATTGCCATGATCTTTGCATTATCAACTTGTGCTCTCTTCCTACCACATTTGTGATATTGTGTACTCAAATCTGGTGCTTGCATTGCATGCTCTTGTGCACGTGTTGTCCTCCATAATCTGGCTACTGTTTTTTCTGACAGGTTGAACTGAGTGGCCACGACTTTGTATGAATTTGTTGGTAGATGTCCCCCACGTCCTAATTTCAAGAGCTGCATTAATATATGCATTTTTTATCCTTGCTGAGCCTCCTAGTGAATGGTTGATGATGTGCAGCCTGTGTGTTCTCGTTCTCTGCTTCCTGTTGATGATGTGCAGCCTGTGTGTGCTCGTTCTCTGCTTCTGGTTGATGGTGACCTGATTGTTGGCTGAGTGGAGGAGAAGCCGAACCTCCATGAATGTCCCCAGGACAATCGTTCAGGTTGAATGTGAAAAGAATCTCCTCAGCCTCATTCAGTTCCCCATCTTCTAGAGGTGGGCAAGCATTCAAGTCAAGTACTGAAACCATGAAGGAGGCAGTGATGCAGTAAAAGAAGCTTCTGAAAATTCCCTTTTTTGGCTTTATATCTGTAATGTCCCCATAAATTTTTTGAACTGTAAGAAGGGTTAATGGGGGTATTTAAGAGAGCTTTGAAGTCATGTAAGGTGGTGATCCGTGTGACTAAAATGTTGGAATTCTATTGGTTGTTAGTTTTGGATAAAGAATTTTCATTGGTCCATTTATTTGAAGTGGAACCTACACTTTTGTAAAGGCAAATAACTGAACCCAATTCTGATGCATTCTGACTCAATATACCCCCTTTTTCATTTTCTTATTTCTTTTGCAAAGCATGCTTTAGGACAAACATAAAGGGACAGAGAGAGTATATGATTTATAGTCGCCATGAACCACAAAGTTTATGATTATCATAATTTGAACAGTTTTAGGTTGCTAGTTTTAATAAAAAAAAGTTATCTCCGAATTAACGTTGATGATACGGTATTTGAATTGATAGTATCAAAATAATAAACAAAACCACAAGATCAGAAAAATATTTAGAAGCAAAAAACCATAAGACGATGAAAATATTTATAAGCGGTATGTTATGTTAATTTATACGATTTTATTAGTCATAAGAAAATTAGAACACATTCTATGCTACAAAAATATGACTGCAGGATGTAAAATATGAGAAAGACTCACATGAAAACGGACACTTATGTGTGAAATAAGAATAAATTTTAGTCGATCCGTCTACAAAATCGACGTCTCACATTATACATTCATTAAAAGAAATAAAAAGCTACACGAAAATTTTATTTTTGTATTATTCACGTATTTTTCATTGAAAAATGGAACGGGCGAATTTTTCAGTATTATTACGTATTTTTCAAATACCCGTTTCAAAGAGACACGTGTAGTTTGTGCATCAATACTGACTCATTATGCATTAAAATTGTCCATCGATTTCAAACTTTTTCTAATTTTTATATTTATTTTAAACCTTATTTATGTGTATGAATACAATATTTATCTAGTTTTTGATACACATATAATTAGTTTCTGTATGTCTCTATTTTTCATTAATATATCTTTGTTTGTTCATTAATATATCATTGTTTGTTCATTGTTGTACCCTTATTTGATCATTGATCATTGGTATATCCTTGTTTGTCCATTGATATATTTTTGTTTGTTCAATGATATACCTATTGAAACCCGAAAATAATATATGCTAAGTACATGATTTTATTAAATACTAACTCTTGAATTTGTACAACAAACTAATTGTTGTATATAAGATTATTTCTCCTCCCTACCAAATTTTAGTAACAAATCAAACACATTAAATTTTAATAACAACAAAAGATCTTGACCATAAGAAATTTTCAGCCCTTACTTAATCCATGCTTTCTTCAATTTGTATTACTTTTCTGTTGGATATCTCCGTTGAGCATCCATGTGGGACGAACCCACAATCACAAAGGTGATCAAGGTTGTGCGGTGGCAACATCTAAATGGACCTTCTTTACTTCTTTTAAGCTTAACTTAGATTGGTAGCATGGTGATGCATGGTGGTGAATGGTAATGATACACATAAATCGGATGTTTATGTGGAGTTGCATGTATACGAGGCGGTTTTGACTTTTGAGTTATTACCGATCCAACATTTGGGGCTTATATGCTTTATTATTGGGCTGAATATTCGATCATGTGCATACCATTTAATGGGCCAAGCCCAATGTCAATACCATTACAATTCCCATCCTTAACCTAATCAAGGATACTATAACTTTACGAGCTATAATTATTATTCGTCCCTTTAATTATTTAACGGTTATTTCGCACATCATCACAATCACTTAGCTTTTATTTAGTTTTTTCGTTCCACGAGTACAATGAGACAATAAATACGTGCACCAATTTTATACCAAGTGTGGGTGTTTGTCGATTTTAGTTATGTATCACGATCCAAGCTCGGGATCAAGTAGTGTGCAACACCTCGCTAGAGAGTTAGGACCTCATCCTTTTATTTGGGAATTTGTGTCAACCCCGAGCCTCGCTCGGGTTGTCCGCGCTTTAGAGAGTTAAGACCTCATCCTTTTATTTGGGAATTTGCGTCAACCTCGAGCCTCACTCGGGTTGTCCGCGCTTTAGAGAGTTAGGACCTCATCCATTAAATTGGGAGTTGGCGCCAACTCCAAGCCTCGCTCGGGTTGCACACACATTTAGAGAGTTAGGACCTCATCCTTTAAATTGAGAGTTGGTGCCAACACCGAGCCTCGCTCGGGTTGCGCGCACATTTAGAGTGTTAGGACCTCGTCCTTTTAAATTGACAGTTCATGTCAACCCTGAGCCTCGCTCGGGTTGCACGTGCTTTTAGAGAGTTATGACTTCGTCCTTTAAATTGAGGCTCAGGGTTGCGCGCACAATTAGAGAGTTAGGAACTCGTCCTTTTAATTGAGAGTTGGCGCCATCCCCAAGCCTTGCTCGGTTTACGCGTACATTTAGAGAGTTAGGACCTCGTTCTTTAAATTGAGGGTTGGAACCAACCCCAAGCTTTGCTAGGGTTGCGCGCACATTTAGAGAATTAGGACCTCCTCCTTTAAATTGAGGGTTGGTGCCAACCCCGAGCCTCGCTAGGGTTGCGTGCACATTTATTAGGACCCCGACCTTTAAATTGAGTGTTGGCGTCAAGCCTGAGCCATGATCGGGTTGCACGTACTTTTAGATAGTTAGGACCTCGTTCTTTAAATTAAGAGTTGGCGCCAACCCCGAGTCTTGCTCGGGTTGCACGCATATTTAGAGAGTTAGGACCTCGTCTTTTAAATTGAGAGTTGGCATCAACCCCGAGCCTCACCCGGGTTGCGCATTGATAGCATGCATTTAGGTGTTAGTTTAAGGGCATAATTTTATGTAAATCTTAGGAAGTTGCATGCATTTTGCTTAGTTTTTGTAGTTTTTGCATTTCGGTGTCTACTCTTGTGCTTTCGTGTTTTTAGGTTGTTTTGAGGAGCACGGATTGGTTAAGTTGAAAGATTCAAGATTAGAGATATTCAAGTGTCTTTTACAAGGATATTCAATCCACTTTTGATGATCATTAAAGCCCAAGTGGTTGTGGAAAAGATTGCTTAAATCCAGGTCATCCATTGAAGTTGTTGTCTCGACACCACTTTCTAGTGACGCTTCGTTCAGGAGCTATGGTGATCGGATGAATCTGAATTTGGTATCTTTGGAAAGCTAACTCGAAGAGCTACAATTCACATTTTTACTCCGAGTCCAAATTCCCACTCTAAGTTGGTCAAAACAACATTAGAAAGTATTGTCAGAATTTTGTCAAGACAGATCCGGGATCGCGGATTTCACACACCGCGATCGCGGTTTTCCACGTCAGCGAAGATTCAAGACGACAATTTATTTATCCATCTATCTATTATATTAGTTTCCTATTATTTTATTCTTTTGTGTTTTTTAATTAGAGACTACTTAAACCTAGTTTTTAGCCTTTGTTTTGGGGAGATCTTGAGACCTATTTTTTTCTACTTTGTTTTGTATTCTCTCTTCTATGGAGAGCTAAAACTCTTAGATCTTATTCAAGTTGAAGCTTTTCAGACTCAAGTTTATTGTGAGATTTGACTATTCAGGTTTATTTCTGCAGGTTATTTCAATTCTCTTGTGCATAATTAATATTGATTGTATTGATTTCTACTTGATTGATCACCTTGTTGGAATTGATACTCTCTATTCCTATATCTAGGTTTTCTCGTACAAAACCTAATTTTTGTAGCAACTCAATTGGTTTAGGAATTGAGAAAGAGATTTAAATGCATGTTGATTGTTTGACTCATTAGAATTCAATTGCATGTATCCTGTTTATCCTTGTTCTTATTGCTAATATCCCTATGATTTGTGATCGTTTTATGAATTGTTTAGATGTTAAGTTTGCATGTCTCATTGCCATGTTTCATATCTGATCGGGATAGGAATAACTAAAAGAAATAACTTGTTTGAATTTATGATCAATAACTTGAGGAAGAAAGTTGATATTTGAATAAGATTGTTTTCCCTAAATTGATAAAAAAAAAACTCAATCTTTGCTTTGTTTACTTGCTTTAAATTCCCTAGTTTTAGTTTACAACTCAAAAATCCCCCCCCCCCCCGTTTTTTTACTATTAAGTTGATAACAATATTACTTTGATTTACTAGTGTCTCTTGGGTACGACCCCGAGTTACCAACTATACTAGTTGATAATTCGAGAATTATATTTTGATTTGGCACGAAGACTTTCAGCTAGTCACGCATACATTTAGAGAGTTATGTTCTCGTCCTTTAAATTGGATTGTCTCCAACCCCAAGCAGAAAGTGAGGGGTGTAATGATTATTCCGATCACTTTAGGTTGACTCCTAAATGACTGCGATCTTTCCACTACGATTGTTTCCAACCCCAAGTGGAAAACGAGGGATGGAAGTATTATTCCGATCACTTTAAGATGCCTCCTAAGTGACCATTTCTCCTCTAAATTCTAACCATATCCTTCCTTTGTTTTCTAGACTCAAGAAAATAGTGAATCAATATTATTCTCATACAATTTTATTTCCATTCCATAATTTTATACCAAATAAGCTTCTTTTTTTGTTTCGATTTGAATCTAGTAGAGTTACTCTGGGTGGCAATAACCCAAAAGAAAATAAATTAAAAAGAAACGTGACAAATCTCAATGCTTAAATTTTCAACGAATAGATAAAATCTTCCCAACTCTAGGTATAGTAAACCCTATTGGTGTAAAATCCTTTTTGTTTTTATATATCAAAACAAGTTATATAATATTATTTGGGATTTAAACTTTTTAGATATAACAAAAAGGAGCTCGGATTTGGTGAGAATAAGCGCTTTACGTGAGAAATAAGAAAGAAAAAGAGTTGATGTATGGGGAAAAGTGGAAAAACTCCACAATCGATTTTTTAGGGAATTTCTCGCATATTTTTCAAAAAATGGGTAAAAGGGACACACACGGTTGGGCATGAAAACAATGTTTTATGCATCAAAATTATTTGTTTCTGTTCCAGAATTATTTGTGTGTGCATATAAATGGCCACTGTGCATCAAAATTAAAGAACTTTAAAATCAATGCACACTGTGCATCAAAAAATAATGCACACTGTGCATAGAAAAGAGAAATTTCTTTTGGTGCACTTAAGGTTTTGATTTTTTCTTTTAGTGCCCAAAAAAGGTTTTTTATTCCTTTGGTACCTTCCTACCCAAACATAAATTTCTCCATAAGTCAAATATTCCGTTAAAAATATTTAAAAAAAAGAAAGAAAAGAAAACCGAATTTCTTATGTTTTTACCCTTCTTTTATTTTTCACTAAGATGTACTCTCTCTCTCTCTCTCTCTCTCTCTCTCTCGACTGTATTCTGTCTTAGATTAGGTATCCATTACTTACACCAATGGCCGGTTAATTGGGTAGGTCGGAGGGGCGGTCGCCATAGGCCCCCGAAATATAAAGGCCCCAGATTGAAAATTAGTATTAGTAAAAATAGGTTCATTAATATTAAAAAAACCATTAATGTTAAAAAAGACCTATTGATTTTCTAATTAAAAAATGAATAAAAATTGTATGAAAAGGCCGATTTATTTATGGGAATTTCTAATATGTGTCCATGAGCACACAATAAAGATACTAAGTTTGGTAAATCTCATTATTGTTTGTTAATTATAATTTTTTAAAAAAGATTTATTAATTTCAATTTAGAAAATAGTTTAAAATAATTTCCAAAAACATAGTTATTGTGTGTTCATTATTGTTTGTTAATTTAATACATTCATTGTAATTTGTAACAGCTAATTCGTAACCGACGCATTCAATAAAAGAGCTATGAAAGAGCTAAATTCGTAACCGGTATATATAAATACATATTACACGGTATGAGTAAATTAAATTAAAAGAGCTAATTATTCTCAAAAACTAAATGTCTTCAAATAAATTTCCACTATTTGAATTAAAGTGATTTTACTTACATAATGTTTATTTTTTTTAGCAAAATAATAGTTTCTCTTGAGTAGATTCTCAAAATTTATAAATTTGTTTTAAAATTCAATTGATTATAGATTCAAGACCTACTAAATATCACTTTTTATTTTCCTCTTCGCCAATTTGTAGGAGTTTATATGCTAAGACTTTTAACATCATCTCTTAAGAATGCAATAATATCATATTTGAATCTCTCGAAATAAACTAAATAGTTATTGAAATAGTCAATGCTCTATCAATAATATGTAATGACAACCGTTACACATAATTTAAGCATTCTCAACACCCAAATTGAATACAAATGTAATGAATTGGAATGGTCAAAATTAAACTTTAAATTGAAAATTTTAGTACTCATCATTTCGTTGAGTAACCTATAAATTTAGTACCCATCATTTTTATCCAAGTAATTCAGAACTCCTTGGTCTTATCTAAGAGATTGCTTGAGACAGTACATTTTATTTCCAGGGCCGGCTAATTGGGTAGGCCGGAGGGACGGTCGCCATGGACCCCCGAAATATAAAGGCCCCAGATTGAAAACTACTATTAGTAAAAATAGATTCATTAATATTAAAAAAATTCAATAATGTTAAAAAAGACCTATTGATTTTCTAATTAAAAAATGAATAAAAATTGTATGAAAAGGCCTATTTATTTATGGGAGTTCCTAATGTGTGTCCAAGAGCACACAATAAAGATACTAATTTTTGTAAATCTTATTATTGTTTGTTAGTTGTAATTTTTTTTAAAGGATTCATTAATTCCAATTTAGGGAATAGTTTTGAAGTAATTTCCAAAAACATAGTTATTGTGTGCCTATAGACACACATTAGCTGGACCGTTTATTTATTATACTAATAAAGACCTATTTATTTGTTATGTTTAAGCGGCCCCCAAAATTTTATTTCGCTCCAGGGCCCCTGAAATGATTGAGACGGGCCTTTACAACCTCAATTCTTTTGTTAAGCATTTCTGGAATTCATTTTTAGGTAGACAAATATTGGCATTTAGAACTGAAAGTATGGACATTTAGAATTGAAAAAACCTAATTTTACTTTTCCTCTAAATTAAACCCTAAATTCAAAGTTTCTCTAAATTAAAACCTTAATATTCTAATGAACAATTTCAAAACCCAAATCGAAACTAAAACATACAAAATTAGGTCAAACTTGAAGATTTAACAAGCAAAATGGGTCGGAATGAATTCGCACCCTCCTCTCGCACCTGATTTCGCACCTTACGCTGGACTCAGATTCCGACCTCACCAGGTTTAGTTCTCGGCCCTAACTTCATCGTGTTCTCGTGTGTCGGCCTTGGTCGCCTCTTCCTAAGTTCCTCCTGTGTCACCCTTTTCGGTCGAGAGAGATAGAATATAGTTGAGAGAGAGTGCATCTCGATGAAAAGTAAATGAGGGTAAAAAACATAAGAAATTTGGTTCTCTTTCTTTTTAAAAAAAAAATATTTTTAACAGAATATTTGGCTTATAGCTGGAAATTCATGTTTGGGTGTGTTTAGGCTACGGAAAGGAAAATTTCAAAATTAGGAGGCTACCAAAAGGAATAGGAAATTTTTTGGGCGCCAAAAGGAAATATCAAAAAACCTCGAGGGCACCTAAAGGAATTTCTCAAAATAAAAACAATGCGCAAATTACTAGTTTTGAGGCACATACAAGGTTAAATCGATGCACAAAAGTTTGCCTGACTTATACATGCGCATCAAAATTAATCGCTTGTGCATCAAAACAACACAAAAGTGCATCTTATTTTATGTTTGCAATGAAACTAATTATATGTGCATAAAAAACTAGATAAATATTGTGTTCATACTTCATACACATAAATAAGGTATAAAAATAAAAATAAAAAAGTTCGAAATCGATGAACAATATGCATCAAAAACTCGATGCACCAACAATTAGTTTTGATTCACAATTGGTCAATTTTAATGCACCAACTGCACTTGTACTTTAGAAATAGACTTTTCAAAAAATACGTGAATAATACGGAAAAAATTCACCAATATTATTTTTTGTATCCTTTAATAAAAGTCTAATAAAAACATCGATTTTTCATTGAGAACAACATAAATTTATTTTTATATTTTTATATGAGCGTCCATTCTCACATAATACTTTCTCTAATTAAAAAAATTCTATAAAATTCCACACAAGAAATATCTGGCCATCTCCAACAGTTTCTCTAAAATTTTCTCCAAAATGGAGAATCAACTAGCATATTCTCTGAAAAAAATTCAACCCAACTCCAACAAATTCTCTATTTTGAAGAATTGTATTTACTACTTACTAGTTGTCCCCGTTGTGCCATGCACGACTATGACTCGATAGTTTTTAGATATACTATAAACAAGATATTAATAATAAAAATATAATATAAAATTTAATGTAAGTAATTTGTTACCCGTAAGATGTATAAAAATTATTTTGTTTTTTAAAATCAAATAAAACAAATTAAATTTAGATTATTAAGTTTAAAATTGAGAATAAACATAGATTATTAAGATAAAATAATCTACATTGCTCATTTTTCTTGACAATATTTCATAAATAGGTTTAATTTAAAAGAAGGAGATAAAATATGAAGAAAATAAAGCAAAAAAGATATATTTTGAAAATATGGAAGATATGAGATTTTGAAAAATAATAATTAATTTAATAGTAATATATGTAATTGAGTATATTTATCTTTTAATATAAGAGAGAGAAAGAAACAACTAAAATATTAAAAAGATTAAGCATATATATTTTTGTTGAAGGGTTTCTTGTACAAATAAATTTGTATTCAAGACCCCGCTGAGTATAGCGAAGTCAGGATCGTCCACGAGAGATAGTTAGTGCTAGGTTTTGTTACTTAGAGCGCAAGCAACCAATTAAATATAAGGAATTTAGCAAGAGATAGAGGAATTCTAAGGTAAAGGTATCACCACAACAATAATCATGCAATGCTAACACTCATGAAACATAAAGATCATGCTTTTATCACATAAAGGCGCTAACTTTCGTTAACTAGAGCAAGTAAATCAACTAACTTTCGTTCAATTAATAAACTTACTATCTAATCTCTTCTACTTCAACTAGGATAGATCCACTTTCGCTTCAAAACTCTAATTTGACTATTCTGATTCAAAGTTTCCGCTTTCGTTTCAACTATGAACGAGAAATTCCAATCCACTTTCGCTTTAAGAATTAAGAGCAAGAGAATGGATTTATGCAATTAAAACTACCAAATCATGATCAAGAGAAAGCATACACAACCATTGTCGGGTTCAACCCCAACCTTAGAGAGGAAAATTACTCACCAAGAATAATAATTGAAAACAAAACTGAATTAAAAAGAAAAAGCTTGCAACTTTTGAATTCAAAACAAACTTGTTCTCCAAGCAACACAAATCTCTACTCTATATCATTTCCTACCAACTTCTCTCTCGCCCCCTCTCTCTCTCTTCCTCCTCCTCTAACGTGCCCCTCGGGCCCTAGACCGGTGTTCGTTCCCCCCGAAACAAAGGGTTTAACCTCCTTTTATAGAAGAAAAGGAGTCCTAATTCAACTAGGAAACAAGATTAAAATAACTTTCCTAAAATACAAAGATAGAATAAATCCTTAAGATCTCGGAATAGAGAGAAAATCGGCGCCACACACGACCCAAATGGGTCGTGCACGACCCTAATAGGGTCGGTCCTGGGGGTTCCTCTCTTTGTTTGGGTCGAGCACGACCCTGTTAGGCACTACGAACAGCCTTGAGTAAAACTTGCGTAGCGGATTCGTTACAACTCCGCTTGACTCGATTCTTTTTCCTATGTTTTTATAACGAATTTCTCTATCACTTTCCAAGCTCAAACTTGATCTTCCATAACTTTACTTGAGCGCTTAATCCTTTTCTTCTCTTTATTCTTGAGTGCTATCTTAAAGTGCTTTGCTCCTTTCTTCAAAAAGTGCTCCAAATAGCTTCAAAACCTATAAAAACACCACCAAAGCTTATGTAGACTCCACATCTCATGAAAATACGAAAACCTACACAAACGATTCAAAACAAAACACAAAACTAAAGAAAAAGACTCAAACACACTAAAACACACCCTAAAAATACGACTAAAAAGGCGTACATCAATTTTGTTGGCTTATAAGGAAAAAAATCAAGCAATAGTTAATTTTTTTTAGTTAAGATATTATCTCCTACCAAAAATTAAGATATTATCTAAATTTAGAAAATAAATAAAATTTAATTAAGTAGAAAAAATTTGCCATGTGGAATATGAAGTGGAAAGAATGATTAATATATAGTTTTTACAGAGCAAGGATTAAATGACATGTGGCAAAATCCTATGTGTATTAATAATAGGATGGCATGTGTCAAAAGCTGAGGTGGCGCAATGTGGTGGCTCCAAACCTTATTGTTTATATATATATATTAGATTTTTTACCATATAAAACAAATAATAAAACTTATAGGGAATATGATAGGTATTCCCTATAGTTAGAAAAGAGAAGACAGTTTTTGAAATTTTACTCCATTATAGAAAATATAATGAAAAATCTGTTTGGACAACTTTTTAGATTAAATTTTCTAAAAACACACTTTCTCATAATATATAAAAAGTGTTGGAGATAGTCTCTCTAGTTTATTTCTAAAGATACGTGATGCACTCTAGAAGTTATTTAGTTAATATTGACACATTTTCTCTTGCTAACTATGTTACGTGTACATGAATATATACTATTCAACCATATATAAAATTCGAAAATCATCCTCCTCCATTGGAGAATTTTGCACCATTCCGCCTGTATTCTGGTATGACATTTTCAAACGGTGACTTTTTTTTTTTTTTTTTTTTTTTGGGTCGAGTCTTCCGTTCATCCCAATTTGAATAATTAAATGTGTTACATGGTGCCCTCGTCTTGCTGTATATTATTCATCACCCCATTCTACTCAATAAAACTGATTATACTTGCTTTTTTTTTGGTGCAACTTATTAAAAATTATGATACTTGCTTGTTTGTAAAAATTTTAGACCGAATCGATTAAAATTAGTAGAACACACCTTGCCTATTATGCTTTTAACTATACTAGTTGTACCCGTCGTACCATGTACGACTACGATTCGATATTTTATAAACATTATAAATAGGATATTAATAAATAAAAATATAATATAAAATTTAATATAAGTAATTTTTTGCTTGTAGAATGTATAATTTTTTTAATCAATATAAATGATTAAATTTAATGTTGAGAATGAAGATATATTATTAAGATAAAATAATTGCATTTCTCTTTTTTTTATTAATGATATTTCATAGATATTTAATTAAAAAAAGAAGATAAAATATAAATAAATTTTTTATATATTCAAATATGGAAGAGATATGAATTTAAAAAATAATAGTTAAATTAATAAATAAGATATAATAAAGTATAAAAGATAAAGATAATTTAATTATATCGAATATTTAAAATTTAATTAATTTAATTTAAGATGGGATCAAACTTATTTTGTGGTTCGATAAAGTAAAGATTAGATAAGATTAAATATTATATTATTCATATTTTATTACTTTCCAATTTTCCATGTAAGTAAATTTAGAGATTATCAAATATTTCAATATATCTATTAAATATATTATTATTTATTTTTATTAATTTTAAAGATTATAAATATCAATCATTAATTTATTATTATAAAATAAAATCAATATATATCTATAAATAAATTTTCAAAAGATATATACTCAAAGATTTATATCTATTTTTAAAATATTTAAAATATTTAATCTTTAATTTTAAGTACTTGTATAAGGAAGCTTTCAAAAGATATTGTTATACTAAATAGATATTTGTTTGATGTTAGAGATAGATTTAAATAGTTAAAGAAGAATTTAATAGAAAAAGGTTAAAATATTAGGAATAAAAATTAATTTTGTAAATATGAGGTGGGACCAGAATCGTTCTGGTTGCTCGAAAAGGTATAGCTTTAATATATAGTTATAGATCAATGCTATTGGGGTACAAAAATGTAAATTTGCCTTTGGACTTCTAATCAATTAACTATGACTTCAGGTTATTACAATAAAGTTTCCGTTTCGATTTACACGTATCGTTGACAAAAAAACGGATATGTAAGTTGGGGCCGAAGGGGTAACTACTACAGTAATAGTAATTAACCGACAAATTAATAATGTTGGAACTATGATATTTTGTTATTTTATATAAAAACTAATTAACCAAAAAATTAATATTTTTTCCTAAAAAGTATTGCTTATATGTCTTAAAAAAATCGTTTATCATAACAACTGGATTAATCTAAAAGATATATTCATTACGTATAATGTTAATAAGAACTAAGAAAAGTAATGTCCGAAAATATAGTAACAAAAACGTTGGATGCAATAAGAAAAATTAAGGATGAACTCTAATTATAATTTAATTATAAGGAAAAAAAACAACACTAAAATTATATTTTACTATTATATTAGTTATATTTATGTAAGTTTATATTAATATTTAATTTATGATAAACAACCCTATATTTACATAGGTTTTCTTTCAAAATATATAATATCTTATTATCTAATCGATAATTTTTAAATTTTCAACAGTATCAAAAAGAAATTATTGTAGAGTGTTTATTAAATTACCAAGTATTAATTTAAAGAGGTTCTACTTCAACTCCAAAAAAATATAATTTTTTTTGTCAAATTATCGTATGTTAGTCAGAATCAGTTATGAGAATTGTATCGAACGGTTCCCACACAACAGAATAAATAAATAAGCAGGTAAATAAAAACAATAGAGAAAGTTCTCTTATAGAGGAATCCCACAACGATCAACTAATCACGTGAGTAAACCTCTATCTCCCTCTGGGAGGATTTCGAATGAGTTACCTTTTTTTTATTGCTTAGTTCCCTTCAGGTTACAAGGCAAAATACAAACTTCTCTGTTCCTAGTACGACTCTCTTCTTAGGCAACACTAATGTACTCTCTCGACCCTAACCTGGTGAATGCTCACAATCAAAGACAAAGCAAAACTCAACCCCCCCCCCCCCCCCCCCTCCTCTCTTTTCTTTTCTCTCTTCTTTTGAGTTCCCCTAGACCTAGGAACTCGCTCTTTCTCCGTCGGGGACTTTTCACCAGCTTGATGACTCTCACTCAGACAGCTCTTTGACTCTATTTTCTCTGAGTTTGGAGTTTATAATTTGGGAAAAGTGAGCAGCAAGGTGACTGTTGAAGGGTTTAAATAGGTATGATTAGAAACCCTTATCCACTAGAGATATTTGTCCTAAATACCCTTTTTGCCTTGCTCTCCAAACCAAGTATGATTCCTTAAGGTTGACATATGACTTTGATTTGAATTTGAATTGTCACTCTTGAATCAATCCGAGCCGTTGGATGGTCGTCTTCTCTCTGCTAAGGCTATGAAGGTCTGAGACGCCTCTAGCCGTGTCCGGAACAAACAGGATTCCTAAAATTGTGTTGAGATGTCGCTTTCATGCATGCACCAGTTCCCATCCAAAGAGAACTCTCATCTTCTCGGTTCCCTTCTCATGGGAACTCCAAAGGGAACTCTCATCTTCTCGGTTTCTTTGTCATGGGAACTTTTCTTTGACTTCTGAAGGATTCCTGTTTCTTATCCAGTTCTCATCGTGTGGGAACTCTATTCTCTTCTGAGGTTGGTCGCCTTCTTTTCATCATTGCATTAGTTCCCATGACGTGGGAACTTGTTATTCTATGTTTTGCGACGCGCAACTCGTTATGCTGAAATGCTTGGCAATTGATGTTTGTCATTATCAAAACTGAGAATGTTGTTCCAGTATTAATGAACGTGAGTTCTTAACACCGACTCAACATATTTCAAATTTTAAAAATCAAAATACTTATTTAATTAAGTAAATTAAAAAATTATTAAATATTTTGAACAAAATTCAAGCATGGTCAATTTAGCTAGTTGAATAATACATGTAAAGTTAAAAAACACAACGGCTTAGATCATGTGGAAATTAGTTTGTGACGTTGTTAGGATAGAATTAGGCAACTAGCAAAGAAAATTGAACAATTAACCCATATCATCATGTCATGTAGTACGAAGATTTGGAAAATAAACTGTGGTTTTTGGTCGTACCTTGCAGCCGACGGCGTTGCCCTAATCCATATGCCCACTCGTTCATCTTCTATCGTTCAACTTGCTTGTTTTATACTTCGTGAGTAGTCGTAATTAACGATTACTCCGTACTTAAACAGCACTTAATTGACAAGATATTTTTCTGGTAAATGGGAAGATAAGCCTGATATGTATTCAGTAAATAGATTATTTCGAGAAATTAACCATCAAACCATACCGGATGAACATCAATAGCATTGGTTCTGAAATCTCGTTTTTGGATTCCATTTTTACAACCGTGATTAAAAAAAAACATCTATTTTTTTATTATCTTTTAGCCAATGCTATTCCAAAACGAGATTCAGCTTACACATCCAATAACAAATTTTAAGGGTCTAAATTAAAAAAGTGGCAATTGTTAGATTACGGAAACCGAAATAAATGGGTGACGTGTAAGGAGTTTTTATCATTTTGTATATAATAGCTCAGTATTCACCTTTTAACCTAAGAGCTAATTAAGCCATTGGGTTAGATTTCTTTCTTCCTTATATATTAGTGGATGTTTAACCCTTGTTTCCGATGTGAGATTGATATTGTTGTTTTTGCTCTCCATCACTCCCTCAAGTGGTAACTAATCTGGCCTATTAGTATTAACACTTGATTGTCGACCGTGGTATTTTTTTTTGTAGCATCTCAAAATGCCATTTATATTTTTAACCTTTTAAAAAATTAGGAGGGTCCATACTAATTAACAGGGCGTTAGCCGCCCTAAAATATCTTTATGAATGAAGTCCTTAAAATTAAATCAGTTGCAACTTGCAATTGAAAAAGAAGAAACATAACAGAACACACCACCAGTAATAATGTCTACAATGAAATTGACCTCCCAAAAAACACAAGAAAAAAATTCCCACCTAATTTTTCTATTACGATTAAATTAAAAAATAGACTTGATTTCATTAGTTGAACTGGTCTAAAAAAAAAAACCGTGATTATGTTTTTTTTGGTAGTTTTATAATAGCACTGCTATGAAATTATATATGGAAGATAAAAAAGATAGTGTAATGAATGGTTTATGACATATTTTATGTTTGAAAAAAAATAGTTCGAATGATTTAAAAATTCTATATAAATACAAAGTTTGATTATTTTCAGTATCAATATATATACCCTCATAATTGCCACAACTTATTAAATTTTCATCTTTTTTTTTTGTTAAAAATTGGTCAAGATGAAAAAAAGGTCAATATGAAACACATGTCCATGGTCGTTATACAAATCACCATGTATCATATTTAATTTTTTTTTTTTTGGTAGAAGGAGAGGCGGTACTCTCCGGCCCCTCAAGGAGGCATTTTATTAATACGAAAAAAGGCCTAAGTAGTAATCAAGCGGGGGATAGCCCGACCCCTTACATCATCAAATAACAAGGAATTAACACCCTCAGGAGGGTCACACAATACATAAAAACCAATGTTATAAGAAAAAGCTAAACTAGCAAGATAGTCTGCAACAAAATTAGCCTCTCGGAAAATATGACGGAATTGGATAATCCAATCCCTACAAATAAAGCCTTGGCACTGATGTACCAGGCTAGCGAGTGGATGACTACACTCCATAGGCTTTCCAAGAAGTAAACACACCAATTGTGAATCGACTTCTATGATTACCCTCCTGTAGCCCTTGCTCCAAGCAAGACTCAAGCCACGTAGGACACCCCATAATTCAGCCATTGGAACCGAACAAATACCAATATTATGGACAAATCCTACCTGCCATTTCCCATCTGTATCACGAATAACTCCACCAGCAGCAGCAAGCCCGTTGCGAACGGAACCATCCGTATTGAGTTTAACAAACCCATTTAGAGGTGGCTCCCATTGTATAAAAATTTCCTCTCTCTGCTGACGTCTAACACCAACATCTTCAGTAATGATAGCTCGGCCGTACTCTGCCACTTGCCTCATAATAAAATCAACTCGATCACCTTCAAAGACTCTATGGTTGAATATAGCTTCATTACGCCATTTCCAGGTCCACCAAAGAGCAGTGGTAAAAATGTTAGCCCATTTTAAACCATCACGATGAAGTTGTGAGCAAGAAATATTTGTACGTAACCAAAGAGCAAAATCAGACTGAAAAAATACTCCCCTGGCAAGAGGAGGGTGAAGATCATTCCACAAGCGAGTTGTGTTAGCACAATCACGCAAGAGGTGGATCAACGACTCCTCCTCGGTTCCACACAACGAGCATAGGGCACTCGTGGCGAAATGACGCCGGACCCGCTCTTGGTTTGTAAGGATTACTCCTTTCACCACCATCCAGAGAAATAATTTAATTCTTTCACTCACCTGTAGCTTCCAAATAATATTAAAAATGATACGGTCAGCACATAAGTCTAATTTAGACATAGAAATCATCTTATAAGCACTGGCAACACTATAATGCCCACAAGCTGACAAGCGCCAGCTTAGGACGTCTACTTCAGTACTGTTTTCTTGAAGACCAGTTGCAGCCAACTTAAGCAAGATAGTTGAAGGCAAAACGTGTTCAAGAGCTGTCCAATTCCACCCCAAATCTGCAGACCAATACTCACTCACCGACCGCTGCAGCTCGGCCTCGCCAACATGAGTCAGCCTCACATCAAACAAAGCATCTTCAGTCAGCCATCTATCCAACCAAAACCGCGTCGCCATTCCATTCCCAACACACCAAGTCGAGCCCAGTACAACGACAGCCTTCACTCCTTTTCTCAAACTCGACCAAATGTATGAAGGGCCGACTCTATCACAAAGGGCAGAGCGGACATACTTCGACTGCAAGACGCTAACCCATAGTTTATTATTTTCCTTTAGGAACCGCCAACCAAGTTTTCCAATTAAGGAGAAATTTAATTCCATCATACTTTTAATGCCCAAGCCACCATAATCCTTGGGCTTACATACATCCTGCCAACTCACAAGATGAATATGTCTCTGATTTTCAGACCCGCCCCATACGAAATTGCTGACAAGCGAATCAATTTTGTCACACACTTTCTTAGTTGAACCAGACTCAATTTTAGCCCGGTTTGACTTTTCAAACTTCTGAAAGGGTGCCGGTCTTTTGAATCCACTAAATTGTGAACGTTGTTGAGATACTTGCTCCCCTTTCTTTGTTTCCTGATCAGACCTTTCCAAAGAAACTTCTAAGCGGTAGGCTGCATCAACATACTGTTCCAAAGTTGAACACTTTACATGGACCATTAGTGGCTTCATCTTCGGGTTTAGCCATTCATAGAATCTCTCAATTTTCTGCTCTTCAGTAGAGATTTCGGGTCCAGCATACTGTAAAAGATGATTAAATTTTGCAGCCATCTCAGGTATTTTCATACCCTCAACTTGCGGGTACGAAAATTCTCTTTCTTTTTCTTTCCTCATAGCAGCAGAAAAGAACCTATCTAACATCTTATCTTTAAACATTCTCCAACTCAGTTTTGGGTGCCTAGACAAACCAGTACTTTTCCACCATTCAGTCGCACCTTCCTTAAGTTGTAAAGCAGCGATACGTACCTTCTCAGACTCTGTACATGAGATATTTTCCATCAACTGTTCGATGTGGGAAAACCAATATGCTATTTTAACAGGTTCACCTGTTCCATCATAACTGTCAGGCTTCATGGACAAGAAAGTTTTCAAGGCCCGAGAAAAATTCATACTTTGAACAGGTGGAAGCTCTTGAGGGTATTCCACTTCTATATTTCCCACATGTCCACTTTCTTCAACTTCAGGTGCAACATTTTGAGCAGCTGGGAGAACAGACTGAATAGTTTGAAGCATTAAATTCTTCAAAGTCTCCATAGTTTCCTCATCGAACACTATATTCCTTCTAACCTTCGGATCAGGTTGATTCGCAGGATTTTGAGACTCTCCTCTCTCCTTAGAATTCCTATCTAAACCATCCCCTTTCTCAGATCTTCTTGTGTTTACCATCTGAATGAAACAACAGAAGACAAAACTTACTTTATTCCACAGCAAAGATAAGAAATCAAAGAGGCATATATACACAAAACTTCCATTTATTTATATCACATCATACTCCAATTCTATTTTACAACTCTGTTCTGCAAACAAAGTTAAAACCAACTTATTTACATAAAGGGACTTGTACTTCCACAAACCATTCTATCAACCATTATTTACATTCTACAAAGCACATTTGAAACCACAACTTCTTAAAACTTACAGCAACCCTTAATTTACATCTAAGAAAACCGACAAAACCAACTTATCCACCTCGACTCGTTCATGCCCTTATCCATTCCTCACTACATTGCGGGAGGATGACAGAAGTTATCTAAAAAGTCAGCATCAAACTGCAAGGGGTCTTTTAGGGCATTCTGATCGTATAAAAGCGATTCCCCTTGTTCGAGTTTTCTATAGAAGAAGTTTCTACGCGAAGGGCTTAAATGCAGTCCCGCAATGCCCCAGATAAAAAGATCTTCATAAGGTTCCAATTCTCGCTTCCAGGCTTGCACGACATTCATTAACCTTTCTGTCTTTACCTCAAATTTCACAAATTGAGTTCTCCCAGAGGATATCCAATCCTCCCAAGATTGTATCATCATAGGATTTCCACCTTCAGTTTCCTGAACCTGATCTTTACCAGAAGAACTAGGACCTGCCGATCCTACTATCTGCTGAGGATAGTTATCCATAGAAGGGGAAAACCGTTGAGATGAAGTATACACTCCAGACTCATGCGAAGATAGCGACGATTGACTGGGATTCGAATACCGTATCTGCTCTGATTGTGGAGCCTCTTCTTCCTCAGGGTCTTCTTCTTCACTCGAGATGACTATAGGGTTCACTCCCATACCCAATTCCTCATCGCTGGGTATGTCTACATATTCAATTTCCATTTTTGGTGAAGCTGGAAACCCTTTGATTAAACTTACTCTAGAAGATTCTGCTTCATCAGTAGTGGGTGCTCCATTCTTCGCTCTTTTTCCGAGCTCATCATTACTATGCTGCCCTTGGTTCCTCTTCATTTCCTTGGAAAAAAACAAGCAAAAGAATTTAGAATCTCCACAATTCTATTCATCAAAACTTCAAACCTATTTCCAAGGTTTAAAAGATATCAACTGGTAATCTATTTTTAGAGAACCTTCGGCTCTGATACCACTTCTGTAACACCCCCTCCCTTATTTACTTAAGGTGTTACCGCCAGTAACCCTAATTAGTCCTAATCCAAGGTTACCCAAGGCTTTAAAACTTATAATCACAACAAGTATTACAACACTTTATTACAAACCATAGTATGACTTCCTTCCATACACAAAATCCTAACCACAACTTGGGCAAAAGTAAAATATTTACAACAGACTTGTTCTTCTTCAAGCGATCGCTTTCAAAACCTTCTTACATTCTGAACTCCTTGGCTAGCCTTCTCTTCGCGGATTAACTTCTTTAGTAGCTGATGCGTCGTATACAGACGGTGGGCACCAGCCGGCCATGCAATTGAATAAGGTGGTCGGATTAGTCTAATGAAAGACTAAGCAAGTGGAGAAAATGACTGGTTCCTATGGTAGTGACTAGACATATTGGCACCGAAATCTGAATGACAATCGGTCGATGATCCAACAGTTAGCAGTCCCATAGAGGATAAGAAATGAGGCATGCATAATCAAAAGATAGGACACCACAACTTGCGGTTCCATTATGAAATATGAACAATTGTTGGGAAATTATATTAATCACACAATATTTTTAAAAGCCTTCATCGACTAATCAGATTGACTTAATCAGAGTTTGATTAAGAATCATTCATAACCGGGAGTAAGAATGGTTGTCGGATAGACTAACCATTCGGGTACATTAATGTGCTTAACGCACTTATCTTGTATTACTTTCAAAACTTGTCACAACCAAGTTGGTAACTTTTAGGCGGCTAAAACCGCAGAGAATCCACCTGTACATGGAGACGTCAAGATGAGAGGGATGAATTCCATGATCATTGACGAACACCTAGTACCAATTTGCACTTAGTTAGAGTGCACGTACACCTCCTTTGGCGTTGAGCGAGGTATGAGTCATGACCCGAATGTTGGGATATGATAGTAACGAGCTAAACCTCCCAACATAGACTGTGTTATAAAGAGGTCATCGGAGGCTCGGCTCCTACCCCTGAAACTAATTACTTCACAACAATGCCTCAGCATGAGACAACACACAAGGTCGCATATAACAGACCTAAATCCAGTTCTAGCGCAAACTGAATAAACAACATGGTAATTATTTCTAACAATATAACAACCTATCATATTTTATTAAGCATACAAGTTGTTCCCAACACAAATATTAAATGGGATTCAATTCCTCATTTAATAATATTAATGCAAGAGCGAACCGTCCACTTGCCTTATAAGGCGTGCTCTACGCTCATAGCGATTCCAACAGAAATCTTTATCTGCCTTCATTCAATTATAACAACAGATTCTTCAACCACAAGCTCATGGATACAATTCTTGGTTGTATAATCCAATTCTACAATTTCCTAATCGATAAACGATTTGATTTCCGAATATCGATATATATATATATATAAATCCTTAGTTTTCATGCTTCAAGGAGCCATCTTGGCGGAATTATAACTAATTATCCGCTTCACTTTTGAAATAATTTTCTAAATAAAAATTGTTCATTAGTAGCAGTTCTACAAGATTACCAAATTTCAGATCAAACAGATTAACCACGAATCCTGAGTAATTATCCGAAGTCCTTTACCTGACAATCGATGTCTAAACTTGTCTTCGCTATAAGTAATAATCCAGACGTCCGTTTCTCGAGCGGACCCGAAAGGTCCTTTCGGTGGCTCCGTAACCACCCCGCTAATTAATTTCGAGCGTTAATACCTTCACTCGAACTTCGAGCTTGTTCGGCTCGATGGTGGTTCGACCCAAGGACCCGAGGGTGGCGGTGTGGTGTCCGGTGGCAACCCTTGGCGGTGGTGGTGGTTGGCGAGCTGCTGTTCGCCGGCGGCGGGGTAGCGTGACAAAGGAGGAAGCCGAAGTGAACGCGGCGTCCCTTCTCCCGAGTCCGTTCCGTCTTGATTCGTCTCCCTGCTGGTTCGGCCTTTAAGCAGCTGGCTTCACACAACAAACAAGAGGGGAGGATGGGGGTTGAGCTGGGGTGGCTAGCTAGGAGGTGGTGAGGAAGGTGGTGGCAAAGCAAAACCGGCGGTGGAGGTCCGAATCAATCGCCAAAGTTCGTCCGTCCGAATTCTCTTTTAGCTCTCGGCCTTTATGTTGAACATGGAAGAAGATGAGATTGGAAAAGTAAACAAAAGTTAGCCCCAAAATTCTATCTCCCTACTCCTTCGGCGTTAAGCAAAGACGTTACGTGTAATTTTCCGTCCCGAAACGGGACTCGCGTTAAAGCGGTAAAATTATGTACCTCGGGTGGAAAAACTCACTAAACGAAAAACGTCCCGAAAATTATGTAGACCAATAAAATCAATTTTCCATGATTTTATCTTGCTACCTTCAATTTTTAAGGCTTCCGTTTCGTATTTTACATTCCTTCCGGTACATAATTAAAAAGACGGCTTATCCAATAAATATTCTTTTTCCACTGAAAAATCCTAAACTTCACATCGTTCCATAAAATCATTTCCTTATGATTTTAGGATATCACCAACAATTTTCTAGGATTTAATCTCCAACAAAAATATTGGATTAAGCGTTAAAACGGACAAAAAAGGTTAAAAAGATATCCAAGAAAATTCAAAAATATCCTTAAAAACCGCAGCTATTACAGGAGGTCCATTTCGAGAGATCTTAATAGGCTTCCAATTCTTCCGAGCAACTTCATGGAAGATTAATTGACTGAGTCTCTCAATACATAACACAAACAAATAGGGCGACAACGGATCGCCTTGCCTAATACCTCTACTAGGCGTGAACGATTGAGTCATTTCCCCATTCCATAAGAGCCGGAAAGAGGTTGAGTGTAAGCACTCTCTAATCCAGTTGATCCAGGACGGCGAGAAACCAGCATCTTGCAACGTATCCACAACAAACTCCCATATAAGGCGATCATATGCCTTCTCAAGATCAAGTTTCAATAGCATCCAACCTCCCACACCTCGTTTGCGATGCATGGAATGAACAACTTCCTGAGCAATAACAATGTTGTCAGAAATTAATCTACCAGGGATGAAGCTGCTCTGTGTTGGACCAATCAACTTCTGAAGTACACCCTTCATTCTTTCAACCAAAAGTTTTGTAATGATTTTGTAGAGGACATTATAAAGGCTTATCGGTCGAAACTGATTAATCCGCTCAGGCTCCTTAACTTTAGCGATCAAGGTAATGAGCGTCTCATTTACACCATCAGGCAATTGAGCAGTGGCAAAGAAAGTTTTAACAAACTTAATAACCGAAGGACCAACAGAAGACCAACATTTTTGATAGAAAATCGGTTGGTATCCATCACTCCCCGGGGCTTTGATGGGCCCCATCTTCTTAACAGCTTGGAGAATCTCACCAGATTCAAACGACTTCTCAAGAGGAGCCCAATCAGTATCCTGAAGACGTGGGAACGCACCCCTGTTTAAATTGAAGTCAACCATCTCCACAGCCGGGAGTGTGTACAGTCGAGAAAAGAAATTAAGGGCATGATCTTCCAACTCAGCTTTCTCTGTAATCCATCGACCACTCTCATCACATAAAGTTTCCACCCGATTCCTTTTCCGTCGCACAATAGTAGTCATATGAAAGAAACGAGTATTACGATCCCACTCCCTAAGCCATTGAATACGAGATTTCTGAAGCCATAATAACTCCTCTCTTTCAAGGATAATCTCAAGATCAGATTGGAGTTTAGATTCATAATCCAGTAGACGTTGAGAAGGAAAGGCACTGATATCATTCTGGACACTTTCAATTTGCTGAAGAAGATTAGCCTTCATAGTTTGAATGTGGCCAAAAACACGTTTATTCCAAGCCAACAACTTATATTTCAAGTCAGACAAAGCAGCGGGGGTATCAATCTCCTCTTTCCAAGATTCCGTGACGAAAGAGAGAAATTCAGGATGAGTTAACCAAGCTGTCTCAAATCTAAAGGGGCGCCTTGCACGATTAAAAGCAATCTTAGGATCCAAGACTAAAAGAACAGGTGAGTGATCCGAGGAGAGACGAGGAAGGTGGCGTACAACAGCTTCAGGCCATAGCAATCTCCCTGCAATATTTGTAAAGATTCGATCAAGCCGTTTGGAAACAAAGGTTCTATCAGTTTTTCCTCTGACCCAAGTAAACGGTTGTCCAGAGAAACCCATGCCAATGAGACCCGCAGTATTAACAACATTGATGAATTTATCAGTGTCCTTCGAAAGGCATCCAGAGCCACCTGTACGATCATTTGAATGGAGAATACAATTAAAATCGCCGCCAATCATTAATGGATCATTAATTGGTTCAATCTCCGCAAGTAAACTAGGCCAAAAATTATTACGTCGGCCAAGCGAAGGTGGCGCATACACAGCAATCAGGTGAAAACGACATTGACCTCTAACCACAACAACATGAATGAAGTTTGCGTTCAACTTAATAATCTGAAGGTTAACCCTTTCAACACTCCAAAGGAGCCAGATGCCCCCTGACAGGCGAACAGCTTCAACTCTACTACAACCCGAAAAACGAAGTCTATCACACACTTCCTGAGAACGATCACCGGAAACGCGAGGTTCAAAGATAGCTATAACATCAACGACATGATGACGGACCATATAACGGACCACCCTACGGAAGCCAGGCTTACCAGCTCCGTTACAATTCCAAAAGAGGCAATTCATGGGCAACCGGAGGAAATAGCGGGCACTACAAACCCAGTTTGATGAGTTCCCTGATCAGCCTGTTGTTTTGAACTACCATCAACATCAGTCATCTCATTATCAGTACCTTGCGCAACAGAAGGAACACCCTGAACTTTGCCATTATCATTCTCAGAAGTCCCGGATTGAACACTACAGTTCACTTGCTGATG
Source organism: Fallopia convolvulus (assembly GCA_964016875.1). Taxonomy (NCBI): domain Eukaryota; kingdom Viridiplantae; phylum Streptophyta; class Magnoliopsida; order Caryophyllales; family Polygonaceae; genus Fallopia; species Fallopia convolvulus. The sequence continues at coordinate 51,450,620 of OZ024727.1, read as the reverse complement.
TTTTGTCCCTGACTCCCGACTTGGGATAACTGTCGTGAATTCAAAATCAGAAGCACAATCGGTTCTAGGCCTTTTTCCTGCAGCATTATCTTTAATCCCAAATTGCACCTGGCCCAAATTCATACTCGCCTCACGATGGGCCTGGCCCAGGCCTGCCCTATTTCTCCTCTGATTCTTTCCCACTTTAGTGCTCGATGTAGAAGCAACATTATTATTCTTGGGCACGACCGTTACAACCTTTGAGCCAGTCGATTTACTCTTGGCTGGAATAGATTTATTTGGTTCTGAATTCTTTCCTTTGGGACCCACTGTAGTGAAGACAACCTGCTTTCCTTTCTCGGGATTATTCGGTTTCCCCGAATCACTCGCAATCTTACCCGCAGAATCCTCCTCCAACGCAGTAAACCGATTCTTTCCCTGTTCATTCGGAGAAACGTTAACTCTAGAAGAAGCCTTTCCCCTTGAGTTGCTCCGACGGCGCTGAACAACGGTCCACGGCCCATATCTAGGTTCACCGTCCGCCGGACCGTGCTTAGGTGGTTGCGAGGCAATAGCTCCTACAGTTTGAGGAGTACCAACATCCCCTTGAATCGAATCACTAGTTAACAAAGGGCATTTTTGAAAAATATGGCCATATTTCCCACATTGAGTACAAATTAAATGAAGTCCTTCATACTCAACATGAAAACGGCTACCGTTGATCGTCACCGAACCCTTTAACGGCTTAGTAATATCAACTTCGACACAAACTCTAGCAAACCTACATCGGTTGGAAAACATAGTTTTTTGGTCCACTTTAATAGGACGGCCAATCCCAGCAGCTAAACGGAAAATGATTGATTCTTCATAAAGGATCATGGGCAGCCCCGCAATACGAATCCAAGCCGGGGTAGTTGTGATAACATCCGTGAAAGGATTGAACTCAGGAGTCCATTGTTTGATAATTAAATCATGGCCAAACATCATCCAAGGACCCTCAATAAGAGCTTTCATATAGTCACCTTCTGTATCAAACCTAATAACATAATAACCATTCGGAAGGTCGGCAACAAAGATTTTCCCCCCGGGCTTCCACAAATCCTTTAGTTTCCGTTCCATAATCGCATGAGGAATCATACTTCCAAGCGGTTTCACGATTAACGAATTTTTCCAGACATCATCCAAGGTATGCAAGACTTCTTGTTCTATCACAAAAACCGGATCTCCATCATCCCCTTCCGGGAAAGATAAGGCCATCTTCCCTTCCAAGAAAGAGTCCTCCAAAGCAAGACGCTTTTCACCATTTTCGCCCACAATCATGTCTTTCCACGATTTTACAGGAACTGCCGTTTCACTCGCGGTCACTGCTGGTGGACCGTTGTCAACCTGCATTCCCGACTGATCGTTCCCCTGACTTGCAGCCGGAGGCAACGGTGGATCGGGAGGATCTCCTTCCATAGGCAGCAACCAGAGAACTAGTAAACTTCAAGAAAAAAAATTGCAAAACCCTAGCGCGTGCACAAGCGCGTTCTTTCAACGTCGTGTTAATTGAGTTGCCTTGATTAATTATATGGATTATCATATTTAATTTATTTGGAACTTCTTTACACTGTATTTGGGTAAATTATTAAAATATTAATAGGATAAACATCGTTTTCATTTGTTGAAAGATAACTAGAAAAAAACTTAGGAAAGGTCTACCTCAAATTCAATATGGAGTATCAAGCATGATAAAGAAAAAACAACAACGTACTTTAGAACTCAAACATTAGATATATAAAATCGTTTAAAACCCAATGTCAGTATGGAAATACATACAGGGTTTTTTACAAAAAAAGAATATACAGGGTTTATGTACATGATCTATACTAGTATATACTAGTAAAGGGTTTATGTACATGAATATACAGGGCTTATATACTAGTATATGTAGATCATATATTCAACCAAAAAAAAACACAGAATATAGATCAGATACGCACGGTCAAATTTTGGACCCGCCAGCCCCATACAATGTACACGTACATGCACTAATTAAACTAAATACCATATCGTGAAGAAAAGTATTGCTTTTGAAATATCAAACATTTTATTAAAAATAGGACAAATACAATCCCAAATTACATAGAAGTAGTTTTGCCCATATTACACGCACATAATAAGTTACACGGCGCACGTACACACACACACATATATATATATATGTGAAGCTATGCATAATATCCAAACATAGCCATTATTCCATTGATTATACTATAAGTTCTTAATCTCGAGATCACGTATATGTATATAATCAATACGGTTTTTGTCCTATATAGTTACCGGGAGGATTGTAGCTACAAATAACATACCATCCTCCGGTATTACAACGAGTACGAGCACATCCCAAACCAGTAGAGCTCCTCCACACCACTTGAGTATAATGACCAAATTTTTGATAATTAGTATTCGAAATCGGAACACCGTTGTAATACTGCTTTTCGCTCACCCACATGTTGACGGCGTCTACCCCTGAAAAGCTGTCAGAGCTCCCGGCGGCAAGGTTTTCCCCATAACGCCCGCCCGAGTGGACGAGGTTGCAATCTCCGTTCCTTGAGTTGGCATAGTTTTGAGCGTATGCGGCAACGTTCGCATCCCATGACATGGGGCCCACACCCACTTGAGCTCGAGCCGCATTGTGGGCGTTTAGGTAATCTTGGGGTGAGTTTTGGGCATTGGAAGATAGGGCTAGAGCAAGTGAAATGACAAGGAGGAGACCAATTTTGTTAAAGAACATCATTTTGTATGGTAGGAGGAAAAGTGAGATTATGTGTATGAAGGTATATATAGATGGATTGAATTTGATTAGGGGAAGAGGAAATGCTTACTATTTATAGATGGAGAGCCGGAGAGGTAACATGTTGAAAAGCCTAAATTAATGGTAGACGGTCCAGTTAAGCTACTAATATCTTTACTAGTGGGAAGAAAAAACCTGCGTAGAAAAAACCTGAATGTGACAAAAAACGTATTCCACTATTGAATTATATATATCTAACTTTCAATAATACTGTACGTATTTCTGAAAGACGAAAATATCACAAACATCTTGTAATGCCTTGCTGATGGTGGAATATATCAATTCTCAAACAAGCATTACCTCGAAATTCTTATAGGAATATCTCGAGTAATTTACTGTATGAATTAATTAGTGTTAAGAAAACCAACATTTTGCAGGCTTGATGATAGAATTGACTTTTTCACATGCAGCATGGTGATACCAATTCTACTTTGGAGCATATAATTGACACAATAATTTTTTTTTCTCTATATAGTAATTTAATTTATTTAGAGGACCGATATAGTATAATCTTAGATACTATGTAGTCGCCATAAACGTACTGTTATTCGACCAGAAAAAAAAAAACTTACTGTTAGATATCATTTTTCTCATCTTTAAACAGTTTTTGGTTGTTTAATATTTTAACTTTACATCAATATTAATTATCTTTCAAACTGTACCGATTCATTTTTTTGTTTTTGTTTTTTTTTGGGTCAAAAGAGCAACAACTCCCAGTTTTATTAATTAGAAGAAGAGCTATTACAACTAATTAGTCTGGGCGTAGTAATGCCCATACAATCCTTATCAAGGAGAACCTGAACACCAGTAGGAGGCTCCTCAAACCTATGGAAACAAATAGACAGGTTATGACCATAGGAAGCCGGAGCGTCCGCGACTTTGTTAGCTTTGCGGAGGACGTGTCGAGATTGGATCACCCAATCTCTACTCCTGTTGGGAAATCGACCCTCCCAGGACACTTGTACACTCACGAAAACCCACCGACACAAAGACACAATTTTACAAAAGTGACTTTGTATTATATAGTGAATGTACAAAATATCTTACACGGGTGACTCAACACTCTTTTATTGATGGGACACATTCACACCTCTCACACTTTGCTCTCAAGCTTGAATCACTTGGATTGATTGCAAAAGAGGGGTGGTGGGCTATTTATAGCCAAGCCACTCCTTTACATGACTTGTGAATAATTCTAGATCAATCTAGTCTAATACAAGTCTAGTGAGATCTAGATTAATCCATGCTAGAACTTTTCCTACTTCTCTAGAAGGTTCCACATCCATCTAGAGATATCTATACTATTACACACAAGTCTAGAAAGTTCTCTAACAATCTAGATGCATCTAGAAACTTCTATAAGGTTCCGATGTCTTCTAGAATCTTCCATAACCTTTCGGCGTCTTCTATAATATTCCGCAACCTTCTAGCATCTTCTACATTCTTCCATAACCTTCTTGCATCTTCTAGAAGCTTCTAGAATCTTCCATATCTTTCTAGATATTTCAAATATGAAAATATGAATTAATCTCTAACAATTCCTTCCTTAATTCATATTTTCAAATATTGAAAATCTTATTGTCTTTGGCTTCTCGGTTCCGACATTATTAAACTTATTCTTCACAACTTGACCTTCTAAGATGCAGATGTTCTTTGCATTCTTCCGTCCCCGCATTATCAAGCGTCTCCCTTTCATCAAGTTGCACCACTCATTCGTTCCTACAAACCTATACCCATCTGACATCATCCTTCCCAAAGAAATGATGTTAACTTTGCTTGAAGGCACGTACCTTACACCATGAAGAGTGTGGCTTGTACCATTGCGAAGCCTCATCGTCACGCTTCCGGTACCTTCGACCTTCAGCTTCTGTCCTCCCGCTAAGTTGAGGTGACCATACTCTCCATTCTTCTTTAAGGTGTCAAACATGGCTTGATCTCCACACACATGCATCGAGGCAGCACTATCCATCACCCACTCGGACTTAGCAATCTCCTCACTTGTTGCTAAGTAAACATCTCCATATTCAACATCACTGACCACATTCGTGTCGGAGTCACCAGTATTCTTCCGCAACTCTTTCAACTTCTTCAAGTCCTCCCTCACTTGAGGACATCTTGATTGCGTGTGACCCTTCTCCCCGCAATAATAACACTCCACGTTACTCCAATCTCGACTTTGACGTGAGTCGGCTCTCCATCTCGGGTCACCTCGCCCTTTTGACTGGTGTCTCCCTCGCTCCCCCACAACTAGTATGCGATCTTCTCCAACGTCGGTAGCGTCACTCTTCATCATCCTCTCACTCTCTCACAAAGCAGTTGTCACCTCATCTAGAGTGAGAGTTGCTCTTCCTACAAGTAAAGTCTGCACCAGGGACTTGTAGGATTTTGGCAATGACGCTAATAACAACAACTCTTGCTCCTCATCCTTAATCTTATCGCTTGCATTCATCAATTGGCATACTAGTTGATTAAATGAATTAATGTGGTCATGAAGATTACCTCCTTTCTCCATCTTCAATGAGTACAACTCCATCTTCAAACACAACCGATTCGTCAGCGACTTCGATGCGTAAATGCTCTCGAGCTTCTCCCACAATGCCTTTGGGGTTGTCTCATTCAACACACTGAACTTGATCTCAGGAGCTAACGCCAACCGAATTGTACTCACGGCCTTCTTCTGGATTTTGCTCCATTCCCTCTCGCTCATGGAGCGAGGCTTCTCCTCTTCTAATGCCTGATCAAGACCCTGTTGCACCAAAAGGTCTTGAATTGTACTCTGCCACAACGTGAAGTTTGTCTTCCCATCAAAGAGTGGGATCTCGAACGTCCTCGACACGCTAGACGCCATCACACCAACAAGAGATCCTTCCATAAATGAGCTCTACCCGCACACTTCACCAACACCGACACCCTAGACAACCTCGCTCTGATACCACTGTTGGGAAATCGACCCTCCCAGGACACTTGTACACTCACGAAAACCCACCGACACAAAGACACAATTTTACAAAAGTGACTTTGTATTATATAGTGAATGTATAAAATATCTTACACGGGTGACTCAACACTCTTTTATTGATGAGACACATTCACACCTCTCACACTTTGCTCTCAAGCTTGAATCACTTGGATTGATTGCAAAAGAGGGGTGGTGGGCTATTTATAGCCAAGCCACTCCTTTACATGACTTGTGAATAATTCTAGATCAATCTAGTCTAATACAAGTCTAGTGAGATCTAGATTAATCCATGCTAGAACTTTTCCTACTTCTCTAGAAGGTTCCACATCCATCTAGAGATATCTATACTATTACACACAAGTCTAGAAAGTTCTCTAACAATCTAGATGCATCTAGAAACTTCTATAAGGTTTCCGATGTCTTCTAGAATCTTCCATAACCTTTCGGCGTCTTCTAGAATCTTCCGCAACCTTCTAGCGTCTTCTACATTCTTCCATAACCTTCTTGCATCTTCTAGAAGCTTCTAGAATCTTCCATATCTTTCTAGATATTTCAAATATTTCAAATATGAATTAATCTCTAACAACTCCAATATAGCCTTTGCAGCGGAGTGCAAGGCTGGCCAACGGATGACAGTTTGGTGTTGTAGAGTGTATGAGTTTCAAAGCAACCTAAGAATCAGTCTCTAAAATTATTCTTCTCATTCCACTATTCCACGCCAGATTCAAACCGTGGTAAATACCCCAGAGTTCCGCTGCTGGTACCGTGCATCGTCCCAAGTTACAAACAATACTCATCTTCCATCTTCATCACGTAGAACCCCGCCCTCAGTTGCATTCTCCATTCCTCCCTCAACAGATCCGTCTGTATTTAATTTCACCCATCCACTGTTCGGCTTTTCCCAAGCCACTAGCTGCCAGCTTTTATGTGTCCTAACAGCCCCTTCAGTATTCTTGGCGAACTTTGACTCGAACTCCTTCGCCTGCTCCAGAATGAAGGTGTGCTTGCTTGCAGGAGCCGCTTTACCCTCAAAAATTCTGGCGTTCGCCACTTCCAGATCCACCAAGCGGTAACAACAAACAGGACAACATCGTCCAACTTGTTGCCCAATTTGAACTCTCCATTTAAGGATTGCGCCACCCAAGCCAACGGATCACGGCTAAAGAACCGGGTACCAAGACTTTGAGGGACCAGATTTTGCCAGATTTCCCGCGCGCTTCGGCAGTCTCGAAAGAGGTGGATGAGGGTCTCCTCTTGGTCATTACTAAGCGGGCACTTAGCATTTGGGGAGAAGTGGCGTCAGAATCTTTATGCATTAGTCAATATCCTGCCTATGAGAACGAGCCATAGAATTATCGAATTCTCTCAGGGACTTTGATTTTCCATATTCCCCGGTATAGCTTACACCATTCAGGGTTCAGCTGGGGGAGCGATTGAAGCTTAAGCAACCTGTATGCCGAGCTAACAGAGTATTCCCCGATTTGTGTTCCACTCCATCACCTAACGTCTTAATCCTTCGCTCTTCCACAAAGGCCGTTGCCGCCAACCTTAGTAAGGTCGTATTGGGCAGCAACGGCGTGAGCAAATCCCAATTCCAGCCTTGCCCTGTGATCCAGTGGTCTCTCACCCTCATGCTTCTCAAACCATCACTAATCGGATTAAGGCACATTCGAACAAGAGGGCGCTCTCCAATCCAGGTGTCCTCCCAAAACCGAATTTGAGAGCCATTCCCTAGGTTCCAACGCACCCTTGTGGCAACAACTTCTTCAATGCCCCATTTTATACTCCTCCACGTGGCTGAATTTCTGTATTTCTTGGTCTGAATTATCTCATTGTTCCTGATCTGCAACCCATACTTTGCTCTCAAAATATCTCCCCAGACACCTCCACCACCATTAATAATTTTCCACCGCATCTTTCCCAAGATAACTATGTTCATGGCTCTACTATCTCTCAAACCCAGTCCTCCAAGTTCCTTGGGCCTGCAAATGTTTTCCTAGGAGACTAGATGCATTTTCCTAGCCTGAGCCGAGTCCTCCAAGTACTGATTGATGTTAAATGAATCGATTCATAGTATCAAAATAATAAATAAAACTATATGATGAGGAAAATAATTATACGTGGTACGTATTATAATCGATCCAACAGGAAACAATTCCGCACCGCCAGATGACAATGATGTAATGAAGATAGTTCTTGACTAAGCACGTTGAAGATCCAGTTTCCTCTCCAGAGAAGATTGATTCTCATGTGGAAACATCAAACCCTGGAAACAATCCAAAGGATGTACCAAATGTAACAAGCTCAAGTGCTCGGGGGGTGGGAGGCGCTGGCAGAAACACTAAATCCTGCTGCAATAAGGAACTATTATCAAAAAAAGGATCATCCCATCGAAAATATCATCACACCATATGGAAAGGGAGTACAAACTAGATCATCTATTAAAAATTTGTGTGCCTTTAGTGCCTTTGTGTCTCTTATTGAATCTCAAAATGGAAAAGAAGCTCTACAAGATCCAGACTGGATACAAGCAATGCAGGAGGAACTTCATTAATATGAGAGGAATAAATTTTGGAATTTGGTTCCAAGGCCAAAAGACCATAATGTCATTGTAACTCGATAGGTGTTCCGTAACAAGCTTGATGAGACATGAAATGTAGCTAGAAACACAGTTGACTCTTAGCACAGGGATACAACCAGGAGGAAGGAATCAACTATGATGAAACTTTTGCTCCAATTGGTAGAATTGAAGCAATTCACGTCCCCATCGCCTTGCAACCTTTAAGGGATTCAAGTTGTTCCAAACTGATGTAAAGACAACCTTTCTCAATGGTTATCTTGAAGAAGTATTGTATGTCAAGCAACCACTTGGATTTGAAGATGACGATGATCTAGATCATGTTTACTTTCTTGAAAGAGCTTTGTTTGGACTCAAGAAAGCACCTCGAGCTTGGTATGAAAGGTTTGCCAAGTTCTTGTTGTCCAAAGGATATCAAAGAGGTTCTATCGACAAAACTTTGTTCCTAAAGAAAGAATCAGGTGACATCTTATTTGTTCAAGTTTATGTTGATGATATTATTTTTGGTTCCACTTACTAATAGCTTGCATATAGGAGTAGTTTAGATGCATGTTTTACATATGTTTTAGCTAGTTTTAGGTTGGTTTTTATCTAGTTTCTAGGATTTGGTGTTGTCAAGTAGTTTGCGCTTGTTTGCTTGGTTTTGCAGGTTGCTAGGTTTATGAGCAACAACGGGACGAGTTTTAGTAGATCATGTTGGTGGTAGTCGAGTTAAAGGAAGCTAGGAGGTGGTACAAAGGAGCGTTGAAGAAGTAGAAGTGAAGACCCAAAAGAGGAGCCAAAGCGTCGGTTGCAACTCGGGATGCAACCCGAGCAATTCGAACTGAAAGCAGATTGCGCCGGTTGACAATTGCTCGGTCGCACAATTCAGGTGCAACCCGCGCAATTCGGCATTCCACGCGGACATGGGCCGACGACTTGTGGGCTTGACTTTTGGGCCTAGAATTATATCTTGTCCGAGATTATGCTTAGTGATAGGGTTTTGAGGATTGTTTTTAGAAGACATATTTAAGCTTTTGTTAGTTTAGTTTTCTCATAACTTTTATCAGACTTTTGGAGGCTAGGTTTTTCTCTTAAGTGAGCAACTTTGAAACTCTTGTAAGTTTTTCTTTAATTTAATTATGCATTGCTAAATTCTTTGTGTTTAACTAGTTATTGAAATCATAGATTGCATACTATTGTGAGGTTTGATTGATTCTCATCAACTTGAATAGGTTTTATTCCATGTGCTTAATTGAATCAAGATTATTCTAGGGTTTTGTTAGATTGATCACCTAATAGAATTTCTAGGTTAATTTACAACTAATTTGATTGATGCCCGTTCGGGGTTGATTAGATAACGTAGCATCTATAATTGTTTGGACCCGTTTGGGCTATTCAATTGTAGAAGGGAATAAATCCACAAATAACTTTGATGTCTGTTTGCTCTAAGTGTTTGTTTCTATTGATAACATTGACTCATAAAGTTGTCGTTTAATTGAATCTAGACATTATTTTAGGTTGTTAAATGATTAAGCTTGTTTAGAGCGTTAGTTCTTTCAACTAGATTTGAAGTTTGGGTCATAATCCTTAGTAGGAGTATAATCCACAATAGATTATTCAAGTGAGAAGAGAATCAGGAGAATCGATGATCAATAAGCATATCTATGACGGATTTAACTAGTTGAACATATATCTCTCATATATTTATAATCATATTTGCATTCATATTTGTATTTTAGTTTGCATCTTAGACTAGATAAATCATTCCAAAAACCCCCCTTTTAGTTACTTGACACCTAAGTAATTACATAAATACACGAGTCCTTGTGGGATCAACCCCTACTTACCGCTCTACTGAGTTTGGTAAAGTTAATGTTTCTTTGATAGGTATAAGGACCACCGAAAATACCTCATCACTTACCCATTGCTCACAGAAAGGTTCGAGAAATAAATGAGTAGTGAATTTCAGATGAGCATGGTAGGGGAACTAAATTTCTTTCTAGGACTTCAAATCTCACAAATCAAGGAAGGAACCAAGATTCATAAGAAAATACATCAAGGAAATGCTGAGAAAGTATGGGATGGACACATCGCGACCATTGATACTCCCATATCCCCCAACACACGACATGATGCAAATGAAGGAGGAACTAGTGTGCGCCAAAAATTGTATTGAGGGATGAGTGGTTCCCTACTACCTCACAGCGAGTCGACCCGACAGAATGTTCTCAATGTATTTGTGTGCTCGGTTCCAAGAAAATCCCAAGGAGTATTACATGAAAGAAGTCAAGAGAATCTTTAGATACCTCAAAGGAAGAGACAACCTTTGTTTGTGGTACCTAAGGAACATTTCCTTTGAACTTGTTGCCTTCTCTGATGATGACTTCGCATGACACCTTATAGACCCAAAGGTTTGGCATGGCACAATTCCTAGGAGATTGCCTTGTATCTTGGGGATCAAAGAAGCAAAATTATGTGGCACTATCCACCGCTGAAGCTGAGTACATTGTCGCTACTGCCTACTACTCCCAGATACTTTGGCTCAAATATCAACTTCAAGACTACGGTATGTGTCTTGGAACTGTCCCTCTTAAGTGTGATAATACTAGTGAAATCAATATCTCTAAAAATCATGTGCATCATTCCATAACTAAGAATATTGAGATTAGGCACCAATTCCTACATGATCACGTAGAGAAAGGTTCCATAGAGATGGAACATTGCAGAACCGAGGATCAAGTGGAAGATATCTTCACTAAAGCTTTGGACAAACAACCCTTTGAGCGTTTTTGAATGTTGCTAGGGATGATTCTCTTAAATTAAACAAGTTCTGGTCCACTTTCTCCCTCCATGATTGACTGGTTTAGAAAGGGCTTGATTATGGAACTAAATGTGAGCATCTTTCATTCTTAATAATTGCATCATATGCTTTGAAATGTTTTCATTACCTCTTGCTTGGGAATTATTACTTTAGCATGATATTATTTTTGTCCCAAAATGATCAACCCGATCTTGTCTAACCCTCATTACAAGCCAAAATGAGGTTGATCATATAACTTGTCTCCTAAACATGATCCATGTAAATGCTTCCTATTACCCTTTTATGTGTGAAAACCCCAAAAGTTGTTTCAATTACCTAGATGACAAAATTTCCTTACCTTGTTTTTGTTTAGAAATTTATGTGCTTTATATTGTTCCACAAAAATCCTATGATATCCAAACAAAGCCTTTCGCTTAATTGTTCATGGAAACAAATAAGGGAACTTCAGTGCTAATACAAGGAACATCCAAGGTCTCACAAAGAAGAAGTTTTGAATCTAAGACAACAACTGGATGATTGGAAAGAGATACAGGTTGGTAAATGGGTCACAAATGGGACAATTTCTGAAAAAGGAAGAATGAATCCACACCGTGTGTTTACAACGCCAACTAGATCCGTGACACATGGAGACTGGTGTGATGGAAGGAATCTAATATTTGCTAAAGGGAAATCTCTTTAGTTCCCTTGTGGAGTAATTAGGTACATTTTTTGAGAAATTTTGGGATCTCTTGTATGCTTCCTCTTCCACCCTTTCATCCTTTCTCCTTTTACTCAACTCTCTCTTCTTTCTCTCCATCGTCTTCGTCCATCTTCCAAAAACCCTAATCTTTCTCATTCTCTTTGAAAATCCATCTGTTTCTCTCAATCTCTTGTTCTCACCTCAAAAAATGGCAAACCAAGAACAATTCATCACCACTTTCACATATTCCAAACTCCACCCAAATCCCATCATCGAACATCTTCTAAAAAACGAGCCAGATTACTTACAAAAGATGCTCCTCAAAGATCTTGACACTGAACATAATCAACCTGAATACATCCATGATGTTAAGTATCATCTCTTCTCGATCATAAGGAAGAGAGATGGTCAACCCACCCTTACCTCTCCTCGGTCTCCAACTCCACCACCACAATCTGAAATTCCAATGGTGACCACCTATCCTTCTGGAACCACCACTCCCATTGTAAACGTGGATGGTGCTCGCACCACTATAGTTGAAAGTGGTCCCAATCTTCCTCTCCTTGAAGACGGTTCCTCGTCTTCTTAGAAACACCACACTCAAATCATTGATAACTTTAACCCTAGAAGTTGTCAACTCAATCCCTCGTCTTCTCAATCTCCAAATTCAAGACTCAAACTCAGCTTTCACATCCCAAGGAACCTCAAAACACATCTCACTCCACTCCTCCTCAAAATCAAGTTTCAATTCTTCCTTCTCCTCAACTCCAAAACCCCTCTCCTTCAAATCTTGATGCACATTTGGCGTAATTTGAGAAAGAGGAGTTCTCATCTGACAAGGGAACTCCATCCAATGAAACTCCCTCCAAAGAAACTCTCTCAAATTCTCCTCTCTCTAAACCCTCTACCAAACCCAAATCCACAAAGAGGAAGCACCATCAGATCATCAATGAGTCTGATGAAGAGCTGTATCCAATTTCCCCTAGATCCATCATCAATGTTGATGAAAATGATGAGAAGATGAAAGAAGGGGTTGCATTTCAAGAGTAGAAGGAACCACCTTCGCAACTAAGGGTTCAAGAAATCAAGTTCCAACCGTCCTACTACAAGAGGCTCAACAAAAGGATCCAAAAAGGCTAAGAAGGATCCCAAGAAGAAGGGAACAACTTTTGATGGTGAGAGGAAGTTGGTAGTTCCTCTGATAGTCACCAAAGAGTTTCTTGGGACAATCCTTGCTCGGAACCTACAAAAGTTGATCCCTCACAAATCAAGATCTTCTACTCCAGGTTCAAGCTTATAGAGGGGACTTTAGCAAATCTTGTGGTGTGTTGCACATTTGATGAAGATGAGTTCACCTTCACCTTCCCCCTCATCCGAAAGATTCTTCAAGTTCCTGTTGAAGGTTTTCACACTTTTCCTCTAAAGCCATGGCAAGACACAAATGGAAGGGAAGTGATTCTCAAGAGGCTTCTAGGATACGTTCCAGCTAAAGGGAAAGACATCATGTGTTATCAGAATCCCAATCCGATTCTACGATTCTAGCGATCCTACGATCCATAACATGCGAAACGATCCACGATCCCAAGTAGGATCTTATTGGAGTAGGATCTTAAATGACTTAGAATAAAATCTCGATACGATCCCGATTTTACATATGATTTTAACGATCATATAAACGATTCTAACGATCCTACAAATGATTCTGACGATCCCATAAAATGACAATTTTAACTATACATTATTGATAATTTTACGATTAGTGTATCATTTCCATTAAAATAGTTGACTAGTCCATCCTATAACATTTTTAATAATCTAATTAATAAGGTTTATCATTTTCTTACTTCATATATAACAAAATATACGATCTATTAGGTTATTCTTGGATACTTTTAGTTATAATGTAGGATCTTATGATTCAGTGATCCGATCTTACGATCCGATCCAAAAGACCCCCAACGATCCAACCTAGAATCCCAATCCTGATCCAAAAGCACTCTCAAGAAGTGTAGGAAGAGGAACATCAACAACATCTGTTCATAGAGGAAAAGGAAAGCACTGATGTCCTTGAGAGGCTCATGGATGTTCTCATTGACATTCAACAGAAGCTTCCCTCCTCATCGAATACTTGAACAAGTCCCGACAAAACATCCCTTGCTTATTTGTCACTTCATTTTTTTCATGTTTAAGTTTTATGATCCCCTTGCTTGTATGATGAATTTCTAAAAATGCAATTGATCTTATTTTGAAATGCTTGTGCTTTGCTTTTTTTGTTCATGTGCCTTATGTTCAATACTTTTTGATGATGTCAAAAGGGGAAGAATGGAAAAATACAGTGATGCGTTGCTTAAGAGAATACAAAACATTTCTTCTGGTAAGGGGAACAATCCACTAAAAAATGAAAAAAATCGAAAGTGTGTTTCCATCTAAGGGGGAACTAAGTGTCTACAAGTATCATGTTGTTTTTTCTTATGTATAAACTTTCCTTCAGGAACCACATCACTTGGTTTTGCACTTAAATGTTTACATTGGTTTGTCATCGTCAAAAATGGAGAAATTGTTGAATCGGTTCTTGCATGCATGCAATATACTAGAAGCGGTTCTTGCATGAGTGGCATACTAGAAGGATAAAATGGTCTTTGTGGAACAAACTAGGGAAGCAAGTGAAAAAGGGCAAATGGGTCTAAAAGAGGAAACATCTCCTAAGGGTACACTAGTCATTATGAGATATGTCTTGCGTCCCAAGTGAAAACGGCCAGAAGAGTAAATTGCAAATGTCTACCAATATAAGAAGAAAGCAATGAAGCTAGGAATAAAGACATCACCCACTGCATGAACAGTACTCACCTGGAAGTAACGAGTGGAGGAGAGTGATCTAGAGCAACAAGGAAGAATTCAACAAGAAGATGAAGGTACAAAAGCTCGATGATGGCAAGTGCGTGAACTTGACGTCGTCGAAGGAGTTTGATTGCTTTGTTTAAATTTATAGTGTTCTTAGGAACTACATAGGTAGATTCCTTAGTGATGCTAGTATTTGGTGATTGTTAGCAATAGAGAAGTCCGGATCTACATCTTGTAACTAAGGAACTACAATTTATATAAAGTTTTCATTGAAAATCCTCCAAGGGAGGTAGAGTTTTACCATTCAACTTATTGGTTGAAATGGGGTTCCTCTATAAGGAATCGTGATTGTTGTTACTTTGTCTTTTACATTCTGCAAACTAATTTTACTTTTTTTTGTTGCATAAGTCAACTGTCACTAGAATAGTTCTCGCTTATCTGAATTAACACAAATCTACAATCCTACATATATTAAACAAAATTTTGCACCCTTCTAGACATAGGATTATACAACTTCCTTTGGGGCTGTTGAGCTTGCTGCGTTCCGTACATTGCGTCGTAGTTGCTTAACTTGTCAAGCAGCGCCCAAGCATCATCAGGATCCATCTCTATGAAACCTCAAGTAGTATGAAGATTGATGCGGTTCTTCGTTTCAGCATTGATCCCTTCGAAGAAGATTTCTTGGAGTACGTATTGTGGTTCCCCATCAGTAGGGAACTGTCGAAGCATCTCCTTGAATCTCTCCCATGTCTCCACAATGGTCTCATTAGGTAGCTGGTGGTAGGAGGTGATGCGCTTCTTCAACTCCGTAGTTTTGGCAGGTGGGAAGAACTTTGTCATGAATAAGTCATGCAAGGCTCTCCATGACCTAACCGACCTGGGAGGTAGACTCTCTAACCAGCTCATGGGCCTTTCTTGTAAGAGACCACCTAAAAGCTTTCAATTAAACATATTTTAAAGAGACACCGTCAGCAGCAATAGTGTCACATAAATCAGTAAAATTTCTAATATGTCCCATTGGGCACTCTGTGGGTTTCCCTTCAAACTGAAACCTTTTGATCAAGGATATAAATTGAGATTTGATCTCAAAGGCTTTCTCTATTTCTGGAAGCACAATTGCTGATTCTCGTACCCTCTGTTCTGGGTGCATATACTGCTTCACATTCTTTGGAAAGGTATCTAGTTGCTCTTGTAGACGGGCATTGTGTGCCCATTCACGTTCAGCCTCAACAGATACAACGTCTCGATCAGCTTGCAATGCTTCCATATGTCTGCGGAGAGCAGCCATCTATTGAGCCATCTCTTCATCAGTTGCCATTGCTTTATTTTCTCGTAATCTGCGGTGGAAGGATCACTCGGGTTCAGAGTCAACTATTGGATTGAAGACTACTCGGCGTCCTCCAACTAGCATAAACTGAAAACAGAGATAGAAACAAAGAAAACAAGGTTAAAAGCAAAAAGGGTTCTCATAGGAGGGTCGGTACCGAGGCCTAGAGGGTCAATAACGAGCCTGTAGTGATCCCGTAAACAAAAATTGAAAAGGAAAAAAACTGGAATCTGTTGACAGGGTCGGTATCGACCTGGGTAGGGTCGTTACCGACTCAATAGTAGTCCCGAAAACAAGCAGAAAAAGAAGAAAACTAGGTTTGCCGACAGGGTGGGGCCGGTACCGACTCGAAAATGTCCCGAAAAATGCTAAAAGAAAAAACTTGGCACTAATAAAATCTCCCCGGCAACGGCGCCAATTGTTGAGAGGGAATTCTTGACAACAAATAAATTTATAATAGACCCCGGTGTGTATAGCGAAGTCAGGTTCGTCCACTGGAGAAAGTCTTATGTCAAGTTTTGTTACATGGAGCGCAAGTAATTAAATCAAAGCTAGGGTTTTTATCAAGAGAAAGAGAAATCTAATGTTAAAGTATCACCACAACAACAATTCATTAGGAATTAAACTTTTATTCAAGTGTTTCAGGAAATATAGAGTCATACAGCAACAACGAGTGAAACAATGCATAACACCCTAGAAGCAATTCTTACACGCGCGACATACTAGAAGGATAAAATTGTCTTTGTGGAACAAACTAGGGAAGTAAGTGAAAAAGGGCAAATGCGTCTAAAAGAGGAAATATGTCCTAAGGGTACACTAGTTATTATGAGATATGTCTTGCGTCCCAAATGAAAACGGCCAGAAGAGTAAATTGCAAATGTCTACCAATATAAGAAAAAAGCAATGAAGCTACGAATAAATACATCACCCACCGCATGAACAATACTCACCTGGAAGTAACGAGTGGATGAGAGTGATCTAGAGCAACAAGGAAGAATTCAACAAGAAGATGAAGGTACAAAAGCTCGATGATGGCAAGTGCGTGAACTTGACGTCGTCGAAGGAGTTTGATTGCTTTGTTTAAATTTATAGTGTTCTTAGGAACTACATAGGTAGATTCCTTAGTAATGATAGTATTTGGTGATTGCTAGCAATAGAAAAGTTCGGATCTACATCTTGTAACTAAGGAACTACAATTTATATAAAGTTCTCATTCAAAATCCTCCAAGGAAGGTAGAGTTTTACCATTCAACTTATTGGTTGAAATGGGTTTCCTCTATAAGGAATCGTGTCTATTGTTACTTTGTCTTCTACATTCTGCAAACTAATTTTACTTTTTTTGTTGCATAAGTAAATTGTCACTAGCTAGAACAATTCCCGCTTGTTTGAATTAACCCAAATCTACAATCCTACATATATTAAACAAAATTTTGCCTCCTTCTAGACATGGGATTTTTGTTTTCTAACATGAAATATTGATTATTTTTCAAAGTGCTCCCATTTATGTAATCTAATTCGATCATTTACCTATTGTACTACACGTTCACACATTTTTTGATTTGGCCTAGTAAGAATTGAAAACTAACCAACTTTAAATGAAAAAGGGAAAAACTTTCGTCCCGAGAGTTCGAACCGGAGATCTCATACACAAGTGTTGAGCGCTGAGGTGTAACACCCCGTCTTTCGATGGGGCGCCACTTAGAAGTAGACCTTACCAGGTACTACTTAGGTGGGTTGAAAACAACACTTTAGGATCTTTCAACGCGGGCACGACGAGAAAACAAGTAAATCATCCAACTTTCAGTTTTATAAAACTGAATATAAAACATGTTGAATGTCCGAATGCATAAATAAAAATACCATGTAACCCTTCCCAAATTTTCCTCAAAATAACCCAAACAACACTTTAACAATTACAATTAAAATAATTCAACAAAACCAATAATAATAATAATAAATTCTCCCAAAGTACACCAAAAAAATACCCAAACTAATGACACGTGGGTCAACGATCCACTCCACCATCTGGCCAAGGCTCCTGCACGGTTAAAAATAGTTTTCTATAGTCAACAACCAGAATCCGGCCAAGGCTCCTGCACGCCGTCTGTTTTCGTCCTTCATCGGTCGCCGACGCCATCACCTTGTCTCTTGGTCGAGCCACTTTTAATTCTCCGACCTCTTCGCCATGGTTGGCACCGACGGGATTGATTGTCACCCATACCCGCCTGGCTGGTTAGTGTTTTTCCGCCCTCGTAGTTTAACCGAGTTTCGGGTGTACGTTACCGATTAGCGATTGGGGTGGGCGAGGAAGGGAAGGTGTTGTTGTGTTTAGCAGGGAGTGTGCTGGTTAAACTAGTAGGACAAATTAGGGATTTGTTCGTACTTAAATTGGGGATGAGTTTGTGTCTTAACTAGATCAATAGTATGGTATTACGTGTTATTAGGTTCAATTTAGAGGTATTCTTCTTGGGCTTGTATTTAGCAGTTAGGAGGAAGCTAGTTAGTGCCATTAATTAGTGAATGAGGTTTTATGGGTTAGGAAGTTAGCTAGTTATTGTATAAGGAGTTGTATAGTGATTAACAAAAGAAACCGATATTTTTCATATGCATTAGATTAAAAGCTTAAAGTCGATCTTGTGGCACGTAATCTTGAGTAAGGATGTGGAAAGCAATGGATTTTGGTGTTTCTTTTATATTAATAAATTCTGGAAAATTTTGTAGGTGTTTTTAACCAGTAAACATAGTAAGTGTCAAGATTTGGTGGAGTTTTGATTCCTATGGAAGTCATGATAATTCATAAAAGTTCACCAAGTTTTTTGTTTTTCAAGAGTGTAATATGTTCTTATAAAAATCATCAAAAATCATATATAGTTCCCAATTATATGTTTTCTATGCCTTTGGAACCGTTATGAAGTCTAGTTTTTGTCTATAAAATTTCGTAACTTTTCATGAATTTTAGCATACCTGTTTATGAGAAAAACCGAACCTATGTAAGTTTCACATTTTTGTTAAACATATGTGTAGTATTTTAAATATTACTTTTTTTTATAAGATATCAATTTTGAGTAATTTTAAGTTCTGATGTTTCATAACTGGATAACGGATGTTGTTACAAAATTATGTAATTTTTGGATTGGTTTTAGTCGGGATTTGATATTTTTAAAGTGGACATATAGTTTCTGAAAAATTCTGTTTTTTCATGATTAAGCGTTTTGTTTCATGAATTTTTCACTGATTTTAGTTTGATCTAGTTCGAGATATGTATAGCCTAGAGTTCGAGTGTGGGTTAGGTAGGTTGATGACATATATCGGATTAAGGTATGGGATGGAGAGTAGGATGGGTGAGGGTATGGCTAAGAGTCGAGTGAGGGTTTGATTCGGGTTTGGGAGTTCATGTCTTGAGTATACACTTTCTTGACAATAGATTTCATGATATTAAAAAAAATCGGTTTTTATAACGTTTAGGTAATTTGTTTGCTCGGGTTTTTGATCTACATATCTGCCAAGAATTCGTCTTGGAGGTAAGTCGTTTTCGACTTGCTCGGTTCTTTTCTATCTTGTTAGATCTTGTGTCGTTATTGTAGGATTGGTTTTGGGAACTAGTCCCAAATATCTTGTTGAAATGTTTTGGACTTGCTTGTGTTGTTGTGTGCAAATTGGTTTTAAGTGGGTTTTATCGAAAATAAGTTTTCGAACGTTTTCTCTGTGTTGGTACCGTTTCTGGCACGGGCATCGTAGCTGATGGAGAGGAAAGGGTTGCCTATGTATAGTCCGTGTGACAGAGAAACCGTGCCCCTTTCAAAACAAAATGCTATCTATGTGTTCTGGCAAGTGCTCCAGTGGAGGCTTAGCCGAGGTTAGAAGAAAGAAGTGATGTGAGGAGTGGGAGGGCCTGCCTCTGCACTATGGATTGGAATACGAGATGGAGAATGAGTATGTTGTTTTAATTGTGCGATTATGTGTGTGTGTGTGTGTGTGTTTGTCTTATGTGTGACTAACCGTCTAATTTAGGTATTGGCCTTTAGAGTTATGGTTGCGATTGCGGATTTTGGTTGTTGACTATAGAAAACTATTTTTAAATGTCTTATAATTTCGTCATATTATCTAGCTTGGTAGATCAGTAGCTGACCCTTCGGGGATTATTTTTCCAATTATTGGTATGTTATAGGAAACTGTGCAGGAGCCTTGGCCAGATGGTGGAGTGGATCGTTGACGCACGTGTCATTAGTTTTGGTATTTTTTGGGTGTACTTTGGGATAATTTTATATTTTTGTTATTGGTTTTGTTGAATTATTTTAATTGTAATTGTTAAAGTGTTGTTTGGGTTATTTTGAGGAAAATTCGGGAAGGGTTACATGGTATTTTTATTTATGCATTCGGACATTCAACATGTTTTATATTCAGTTTTATAGAACTGAAAGTTGGATGATTTACTTGTTTTCTCGTCGTGCCCCATTGTAAGATCCTAAAGTGTTGTTTTCAACCCACCTAAGTAGTACCTGGTAAGGTCTACTTCTAAGTGGCGCCCCATCGAAAGACGGGGTGTTACACCTCAGCGCTCAACAGTGTATGAGATCTCCGGTTCGAACTCTCGGGACGGAAGTTTGTCCCTTTTTCATTTAAAACTGGCTAGTTTTCAATTCTTCATATGCAATTGAATAACAGTTTATATTCATTAATAATTGTAATATACTAAAGAACAATTGAATAACATTATATATTTATTTGCAAAACAATTCATATTGGTTTGAAAAACTATAATTACAAATTTTGATTTATTAGTTACCAAAATTCTAGAAATATCGCTTACATGAATAACATCATATATTCATTTGAAAAACACTTCATATGCGATTGAAGGCAGACTGAAGGGTGTGCCATTCTTTTTTGATGAATGACGGTTAAAGAGTGTGATATTCAATCGTGAATTACAATATTTTCTATGATTCTGATATTGATTTTCCAAATTAGTTCTTATTTTTTCCTCCTAAATTTCAACCACCTTCCTTTTTTAATTAAACGTTGGGATAATCACATACATTCCCCCTATTTTTCTACCTATTATTCTTTAATATTAACCTTATATATTGGCAAATCACAATGCAGTTCATGTAAATAACAATAGTATTTGACATAAATTATATCAAATTTGGTCATTTTTGGTGGATTTGGAAACCAAATGAACAATATCTATTAGTTTACTTCAAATGTTAGAACAATATACTATGATCATCATTATCCGAATTAGACATATTAGGTTGATCGGAGCTTGATGAACAAACTACAATAAAAAAGGAGAAAAAGAAGAGATCTAGTAAAAATGTGCAAAATACCGTTTTTCAGTTGGTTCGAAAATATTGTCATTTTGGTTCATAATATTAAACAGGAAGGTTCACTGAAAATAATAATGCGGTTCATATAAAATAACAATACGAATTTTATGTGAATCGATCTAACAAAGGTCACAAAGATACTAATTGCTTATTCAAAACAATCCTACTAGTCAATGTGGATAACTAGGCATAGACATATACACAAAAACA
Organism: Fallopia convolvulus; assembly: GCA_964016875.1. Classification (NCBI taxonomy): domain Eukaryota; kingdom Viridiplantae; phylum Streptophyta; class Magnoliopsida; order Caryophyllales; family Polygonaceae; genus Fallopia; species Fallopia convolvulus. Next base: position 51,429,075 of record OZ024727.1, on the reverse strand, counting down.
TCATATTCAACAAAGCATACTAAGCATCATATGCAAACATTCATTTTATTCACAAGGAGGAATTTGAACACTAAAACATCATCAATACATGAAAAGGTTTTGCAATCTGTCCACATTATCTTCATATTCACTAATTAGAACAGTAAAAACAATATTCCAAGATAAATTAGCAAAACATGTTCATTGAGACATTTTATCAAACACTTTGTGGACAATCAAATAAGAATACAAATTTTAATTCTAGTTTCTATAAAATTTTGTTTCCAATCCCAAAACCAAGAGTACAACACATTTTTCAATGATCTCAAGCAACAAAGAACCATAAACAACAACAAATTTAGGAATTATTTGAGAGCAACAAATCATCCACCAAACTAAACTCTTCTTAAGTATTCTTCATAACCACTTACCTAAATTCATTGTGCCTTCAATTTGGAGTAGGAGTATGGACCGAACGAAGAGGCAATCGAAATCGAAAGAGGGATCGAAGGGGAGATCGTGGTTGGCTGAAATCACGAACAAGAGTCGGAGAGATCGGCTACACTTAGATTTAGGGGATGGAAATTATAAAAAAAAATAGAGTAGTGCGACAAAAATACCCTTCTAGCTTTAAGAAAATAAAAGGAGTGAGAGTGTTGATAGCAACCCATCTGGACCCTTAATCTAAAAAAATCAACGGATGAGAGTTGTTCTCATTTCTTAGGATAAAAATTGTTCTCATTTGATCCCCAATGTATGTTTATATAACCCCATAAACTGTAAAAAGTATACCCATTTAAACAAATTTTTTATTGGTCAATAGTTAATACGTATTAAATTAATGAATAATACTGCTATATCAAACACTAATGTTAAATGAATTGACAGTATAAAGATAATAAACAAACAATAAGGAGGAAATGTCTATACAAGGGATTATGATAATTTTCACAATTTATATATTAGTCAAAAGTCATAGGGTTATATAAGAACACGTTTTTGTAAGATATAGTCATATAGAATACGACATGATATATATACGATTTTTTTAACCTATACCCTAAGGGCATAGGTTAAGAGTCCCAATTTTAGAAATAAAGCAATAATTTTATATTTAGATAGTTTTTAATTATTTTTCAAAAGGGTTCATTCTTTCCTAAATAGGGACTATATTTAACAAAAATTAAACTAGAAAATCGTGTATGGATTTCATAGAAATATATAAACTATCGTCTTATAAACAAGGAAAACTAATGACTTACTAGGTCGAAAAGACGAGCTGAACTTCAAAGTGTTATCTGGTCTATAATTTGCATGTATAAAGATCTCAAAAATATTAGTAAACGTGTACATGCCTATTTTGGGCAGAATAATCACTCGAACGTATTACCTGCTAACAATGAGGGAGTCCTAACCAAAGAGCAATCGTAACGCGTTATGAACTTCAAACAAGATGCAAAATTACGGAAAAAGAGAAATAAAAGTATTTCAAGAGAGTTATCGTGATTGTATTGTATTGTACTCGTGATGATGAATAATTCCTATGGAATTACAAGCGAGCATATGAACAGAATTGATGGGTAGAATGATTAAGATTAGGAGTATTCTCCAGTGTTGTTGTCCCGTGCTCGTCTCCCTCCTCAACTTTTATATTCATCGTTCTCTTTCGACCGTTGAGGGAACGCCGTTGTATTCCGGAGATCTCGCCACTAGCATTAATGAGATAGCCGTTAGTGTCAATCGTGGGATCCTCTCCGGCCGGAATTTCCGCCATGGCTTATCTTCGCACAACATTCTGTCATTACTCTTTCCTTGACGACTTGGGCCGAATATTTTGGGATTGTCACGTCTTCCTCGGCTGAACTTCGGAGAGGCCCAACAATGCCCATGTCCAAACTCATATCTTATTTATGACTAAAAAGGATTATAAAGATAAATTAGTTTCTAATAATTAGGTTGAGATAATGTATTTTTAAAGATATACAAGTGATGCACAATGAACATCGATCTAGAATTTATTTACCTAAGGTTGTTATAATTTCTCTTGCTAACTCGTTCGCATGTAAAAGGATAGAAACTATTATGGAACTCTTATTGAGAATACTCGTCCAAGGTAAATTGTATTAATATAAATCGGTACAAGATAATATACTTGGATGACAAGCTATACATGATAAGAAAGAGAATATTGAAAAAAAATGTATTATATAAGCCTATTCATATTAGAAAGGGTCGAAATGCATATATTATCTTTTTGAGCTTATGAAACCCAATTAACCTTTAGTACAATGCTATAAAAAGATATGCGTGATATGGACCTAAGCTGTTAATAGAGTCAAATTAATCAGAACTTGTTTTAGTGTATAGGAGGATACGTGTGATTTTATGCTCAATGTGGTATGATTGGTTTAATCCATAGGACACCGAGATTCACGCGAAGTCTATAAAATATATAATTTTTTTTAAGCAAGGTAAGTAAATATTGCATTAAAAACGGCTCCAGGAGAGCCAAATACAGAGTTTGCCCAGAGGCGAGGGGATATACAAAAGGCGCAACAGCGCGATCGAAGAAGATTCAAGTTTGATTACAAAATATGAATAGTGTGAAACCAATTAGCGAACCCTGGTTCATCTCTTTCGATCTTTGTGAGGAGGGTGGTTCGGATGTCATTGATGAGCTTTTGAGAGCAATGTTGAATGCTAGCTTGTTCATTGTGGAAGATGGCCCTGTTTCGAGTTTGCCAAATGTTGTAGATGAAGGTGGTGAAAGCCATGGTGATGGTTTTAGAGATGATAGTTTTTTTCTTCCGTCCTTGATTCATCCATTTGAACCATCCTATGAGATCAGTGCTTCGATGCTGGATATGGAGCCAACTGAGAAGATTATGGAGGACAGCGTTGACAAACTGACATTGCTCCCAAAGGTGCTTTCCTGTTTCATCAGCATTTTTGCATAGCACACATTCAACATTGTCGAGATTGTTCCATCTGGCGATTCTTGTTTTGGTAGGGAGCCTATCATGGCAGGCTAACCAGGTGATAAAGGAGCATTTGGGATGGTGTATGCCCCTCCAGATGGTGTTCCACCATCTTGCAGACGTTCCAGGGGTTCTCAAGAAATGGTAAGCAAGAGAGGTGATGTATTTACCTGAGTTATCAGTCAACTGTGATTGAAGTTGGTTAGATGGAACTCTTTGTAAGAAGGCATCTCTGATGTGCAGCAAAGACTTCCAGCACCAACTGTCAGAGGCTTTGATGTTAGTGCTCCAGATGGTTTGTTCTCTTCAACGAGTAGTAACAGCCCATAGTGTCCAGATATTGTTCAGATTTGGGTCACTAGCCTCAAAGATGGATTTGGCCATACATGCCCTATTCCAAGACAAAAGTTCCTTACAACCCAAGCCACCTTCGATTTTAGGTTTGCAAGTGTTGTCCCAGGAGATAAGAGCACGCTTAGAGACGGTGTTGCCGGACCATAGGAAGGATCTAAGGATAGCTTCAATTTTGTGGAAAACCTCTGCCGGAAAGAGGAGCATGGAGCACCAAAAGGTTTGGATTTCGTAGACGACAGATCGTATGAGTTCAACACGGCCGGCGTAGGAGAGGCTTTTAGCAGACCAAGACTTAACTTTGGAGGTCATTTTTTCTATTACTGGCCCAAATTCCTTGGAGAAGAGTCTTTTGGTGCCTAATGGGATGCCGAGGTATCTCATGGGAAGATTGCCCTCGCTGAAGCCAGTAAGGGCAAGCAGTCTCTGTTTTTCTGAGTCATTAACTCCCCCTAGGAAGATATTGGATTTTGAGGGGTTTATGTTGAGGCTAGAGATGTTGCTGAATTTATCAAGGATTTGTTTGATGGAGAGGATGGATCTCTCATCTCCCTGGCAAAAGATAATAAGATCATCAGCGAAACTCAAGTGGGTTAGTTTTAGCTGGTGGCATTTGGGGTGGAATTTGAATCCTTGAGTGTGCTCTAGGGTGCGCAGCATTCTTGTGAGATATTCTACAACAATGACAAAGAGATAAGGCGAGAGGAGGTCGCCTTGACGGATCCCCCGCTGCCCATGGAAAAAACCCTCTAGGCTTCCATTAACATTGAGAGAATATGTGACAGTAGAAATACATGTTTTAATCCAGACAATGAAGGTAGTGGGAAAGTTAAAGGCATGCAACGCCTTTTCAAGAAAAGTCCAACTGATAGAGTCAAAAGCTTTATTAAAATCAATCTTTATAGCACATCTGGGAGAGATACTTGATCTTGTGTAGTGCTTAAGGAGGTCATGACAGACAAGAACATTGTGCTGTATTGACCTACCAGGAACGAAGGCACCTTGCGTTGTGTTAATGAGATCTGGTAGAACAACTTTCATTCTGTCAGCAAGAATCTTTGTAATCGCCTTGTATAAAGTGTTGCAGCAGGCGATAGGTTTGAGGTCTTTGGAAAAGGTGGGGTTTTCAACTTTTGGAACTAAGGCGATGATCGTGTGATTAACTTGTTTGAGGAGTTGTCCGGATTGGAAGAAATCAATGATAACATCTGATACATCATGTCCAAGTACCTGCCAAGTTTTCTTGAAGAAGGAGTTAAACCCGTCAGGCCCAGGTGTTTTGCAATCTCCAATGGAGAAGAGGGATTTTTTTCTTTCAGCGGGGGTTGGTTGCTTGATGATATTATGGTGGGAGGAGTAGGGGACAATGGGTCCAAGATTAATGTAGGAGGGGTTGAAAGGGTCAACACGGTGGGCTTTACCAAGGAGGTTTATGAAGTGGTTGAGAAGGTGTTGTGATATGTCCGAGTGGGTATGGATTTTCTCACCAGAATCAGCAAAGAGAAATTTGATATTGTTTCTATGTTTTCGACTTTTCAAGTGATTGTGAAAGAGGGAGGTGCAATGATCCCCGTATTTGATCCACTTGATTTTTGATTGTTGTTGAAGCATGTTATTGAGGGATGTCATGTCTTTTTTGAGCTTAGACATGTAGTTAGACTCTTGGTCCTGGATTCCGTTATCGAAGGGGTTATTTTGGGCTCTGTTTTGGAGGGATTCAAGTATGGAGTTCAGCTCAGAGATCGAATTGACTAGGGATTCAATAGTTTGGGAACCGAACTTTCGGAGCTTGCCCTTTAGATTTTTAAGCTTTGTGGTGATTTGGAACATTTTGTGACCAGGGACAAGAACTGAGTGCCAAGAGTCAGAAACCTTGGAGAGGAAAGATTCATGGTAAGACCAGCTGTTGTTGAAACAGAAAGGGATGTTTTTGGCTTCAGGTTGAGCACCAAAGGAGAGGATGGCTGGGCTGTGGTCAAAGAGGTTAGGGTGGGAAAAGAAGGTAGAAGCTTGGGGGTCGGTTGTTCCAGGTGTAGAAAGCACCTCCAAAGGTGAGGTCAGAGAGGCCAGTGCTATTGAAAAGGCTGCAAAGCTCGTCAGTGTTTTGGGGGTTGGGCCGAGGATCCTCACATAACTTTTCTCGATGTTTAAGCATAGAATTGAAATCACCAAGGACCGCCCAAGGCGGGGAGATTGTGGAAGAGAGGTTGTTGAGATGGTGCCAAAGGCTAGCTCTGTCAGCACGGTCATTATGTGCATAGACAAAGGTGACAAGGACAGAGGAATTGGTTTTGAGACAAGTGAGAAGGCAGTGGAGGTGCTGATCAGAAATGGAGAGGGGGTTGAGGGACACTATTGACGGGTCCCAAAAGACCCAGATTCGTCCATTGGAGGCGGGGGGGGGGGGGCAGTTTGAAGTAAAGAGCCAGTTGTTGAAGAGGTTATTTGTAAGAGGTGGGATTTAAGGGGTCAAATTCTAGTTTCAAGGAGGGCGAGAACATTGGAGTTAGTGTCTTTGAGAAGTTTCAAGGCTGCATCTTTTTTATTCGGGTCATTAAGACCACGAATATTCCAGCAAGTAATGGACAATCTATCCATAAAGGAATGGGGGGTGGGAATGGGGCTCCTTGAGCCATTTTTCAAAGGAGGATTGGGTAGTGAAGAGGGGAAGGAGGATTGGTTGGGAGAAGGGGATGTTGAAGTGCAGTTGTTAGAGGAAGAGTGGAGCTGGGGGGGGTATTGTAGTTTGGAGTATGTTTTCGGGTGGGTTTGGAGAGATGTTTTTATGAGTGGGGGTTGTTTTAGAGTTATGGTCAGGAAGTGTGGAAGGGTTGCATTCATTGGCAGAAGGAGGAGAGTTAGATTTGGAGCATTCATTGTTACTATGGCCAAAATGATGGCAATGCGAGCAATGTGCAGGAAGCCAATCATAATTAATTTTCTAGAGAATGACAGTACCATTGATGTTCCGCAGCCTAACTTCACGTTTCAATTTGTCAGAGGCCGAAACTTCTACGAGGATCCTGGAAAAGGAGATTTGTTCTTCGTTGCATTGGCTGTGACCTTGTCTATGTATAGTGGTCGACCAATTGCTGAGCCGATCTTTTGGAGCATACGGTCAGACCAAAATTATAGGCCTAATCCAGGGAGTGTGACCCATACTGGGATTGAATCAAGGCATGATTTGTCCATGGTAATTCCAGGGCGCCAATGTTTTAAGATTATTGGTCTTTGCCCACCTAGCATCCAAGGCCCTCCTTGGAGAATTTTCAATAGGTCTTCTTCATTAGCAAAGCGGAAGATGAATAATCTGTTTTCATTTAGGAGGATTTTGGGTGTGGAGATTTCAGTCCAACGAGTGTTTACAAATCTTTCCATTACTTTGAAAGGGACCTTGTCACCAGTGAGGGCACCAACAAGAGAGAGGCTCCAAGATTGTACCTGATTTGCGATGTCTTTATCAGAGTAGGTGATGTCGCCATCCTTGTAACCGTCTTCAAATTGGAGAAGAGTGAGGTTTGAGATTTGTCGGTTGCTTGCAACGATTTCGTTGTAGGTGGCAGCTCTTCTGAGATTTGGTTTCCTTGGGAGGACGTGAGAAGCTCGCTGGTTACTTGGGTTCCTACGATTGCGTCTCGAAGGACCTGGAGGGGCATGTTGCTTTGCTACTGGAGGAGGGGGATTAGGAAGGGGAAGAAGAGGGGGAAGAGTTGAAGAGGTAGTATGAGGGGGATCCTCGATCACAGGGGATTCAACCAGTGGAGGAGTTGGAGTAAGGGGGGAAGAGGACGTCGGGGGCGCCAACGGAGGTGAATCAGAGGGGGCGATTGCAGCTGTGGGGGGAGGAGGGAGCTTCTGGGAGGAAGAAGTAATGGAGATTTGTTTAGGGTCGACAGGGAGGGGGTTTGGGGGAGGGGGGTTTAGTGAGTTAGGGTTTTGTGGATCTGTGAATTGGGGGTTTGGGGGAGGAGGGTTTTCAGAGGAAATATCACCTAGAATTCGACGATTGTTTGCTCGAATGGTGTCGTCGGAGAGAGGTTCAGGGGGTTCTTCAGGCGGTGGCGTTGATGGAAGGGCGGGTGGCGGGGAGTCGAGGGAGGTGGAATGGGCATTAGGATTGCAGGTGGTTTTTGGGTTGGTTTTTGAGGGGGGCTTTGGGGTTTTTGGGGACGGGAAGGACCTGTCGGGTTTCCGACGTCCCATTTACGCCAAAGCCGGCGTGAGGCTTAGTAAGCCAGGCGCAAGGGGCAGGACGACGGTGGTGTTTTTCGGGAGGTCTTCTACCTCGATCAATTTTTCAAACTATGTTTCTTGATGAATGTAATTGTTTTGGAGCTGGAATTACGATATATATTGGTCAACGCATCTATAATTTCAATGTGATATAATTAAATCATTATGACCTTATTGTTTATGCTTGTTCTAGGAAAGTAAAAGTTTTATATAAGTTTCAAGGATTATACTAAAATAGAGAATGAATGTTTGTGATTTTAGTATTGCCTTGAGATTATCTTGGTATATTGATGATTTCATAGTTCCAAATGTCTAGTCTTAATCATACTTGAGTTTGAGATCGAATGGAGAATATGTTTGGTGTTGATTAAGTGCTAGAAGAATCAAACAAAGAGATATGAAGTATGACAAGGATATGGTAAGAGAAGTGGGCAAAAAGACTAGCATATTGTTATTCCGTCAATAATAAGAGTTGTAAAGGCTAGAGTACATTATCTAAATTTCAAAATGTAAAAATTCATCTTCCACAAATTAGTGTCGGCCAATTAGTCTATTTTTATGAGTTATAAAGTAATTGATCGAGTTATTATAAGAGCCTCAAAATGATACTTTCAAATATTATTCATCCACTTCAAGGAGATTTTGTGGCAAAAAGAGTCATACAAGAGAATATTCTTATAGCCAATAAAAATTTGCACACCTCTCAGCAACGATTAAGCTTGACATGGAAAATGCGTGCAGAGTGGAATTACTACTTCATATATTAGAGAAATTCGAATTTATCCTAGTTTTTATATCATGGATTAGATAGTGTATCCAAATAGTGTCTTTTTTAGTCTTAGTTAATAATGAGTTGACGACTGACATATTCTGCACAGATAAAGGTCTAACACAAAGAGACCCTTTACTGCTACTCCTTTATATCATGGATTAGATGAGTTGTCGACGTTTATATTTTTAACTGATGACATTATGAGTTTTGCCCAAGCTATGGCTAAAGTGTTTTGACATGTACGATTTATGGATATATATTATGACATTTCATGTCAAAATATTAATTTTCCAATTGGTGTTTCAAATAGTGAAAGGAACGGATACAATGACAAGATGCCTTCTACAACATAATATCACTTTATTTCTACAAAGCTTCTCATTTTTTGTACAACGAAAGTAGAACTAGCACGTTTTTGGGTATTTCTTGGTAGAAAGAAAGATATAAGCGGAACATATAATACTATAGAAGGTGTTTGTTAGTATATATTTTGAGTTTGTTAATGAACAAGGTCGTTTTTTGCCCTACAAATTAACCGTTTGCAATATTCTTGAAATCTATTCATTCGTTCGATCAACACATTGGGTTTAAGAAATATGGCTGAGGCGTTAAGTATGATTTATTGATCTATCCTAGTACAATACTAATGCAAACATCACGTACGTTAGCCTTAAATTTAGGCCACATGGCAATTGTTGAATAACTTCTTTCAATTCTTTTAGATCTATTACTCCAAAATAACAATAATAAGTGCAGCCGATACAACAATAATTTAATCAACAATGAAAACAAAAACCTAGTGGGTCATTTGCGAAAGGAAAATTTTAAGTATCAGGGCTTAGAAATTTTTTTGATGTGATTAGAGTTTAGGAAGAAATAATTTACCAAACATGACTTGTTGCCTGATACTCCGTAGTGACTATTTTAGTATGTCTTTTGACCCATGTTTAATGGGGGTTTATTCTACAAGTTTATATGTTTTCATTTTTTTATCATTCACACACGGTGTAGGTCTTATACTAGTTTGTACTTCAATTTGAATTACTAATCTTGATGTAATTTCTATTAGATTTAATTGATCGATTGAACTAAAAATTCGATCACTTGCTTGAATTGTTATATATCAGCATGGAGTTGGGCTCTCTGTATTTTATGAAGGTGTAGTAGAGTTATCATGTTCACGAACCAATTGTCATAGTTGGAGCCAAAACAAGCAACGGCGTGGGACTTGACACTCTGGCACGTGAGTTTCAGCAAGAGATGGGGACCATAGTTTGTTACGTCTTTTTGCACTCGTTTAAATAATAGTCTTAGCTCATTCTGTTAGAGGTAAGAGAGGGATGTAATGCATGAGTGTGTGGTGTGTTTGTACTGAGAGATTTCCTTTCTTCTCTCTCTGTATGAAACACTGATTCTCCATTGTTGGAGCTCTATCTATCTATTTTTTCTGGTTTCTTCTTCTGGGCTGTTCTTTCTTTCGTAATAGACTTGCTAGAATTCCACATGGTATCAGAGCGATTGGGATTCTAGAGAGTTGTTTCCACCATTTTCTGAGAGAATCTGATATTTCGAGGTTGCAGATCTAGGGTTTCATTTCAATCATGGTGACTGAGGAAGAAGAACGAAAAAGGCAGATAGTGAATCAGGCTGGAAATCAGGACGAGAATCAGATGGGTGAATCAGACAAATACGTTGTTTTGGAGTAATTCGGACTACCGAGGTATGGTTCTCACCAATATTATGTTTGATGGAGGAAATTTACTGCATATTGCATGAACTTTTGAGTAAAAGGAGCTTGGCCATGGGACAAGGGATGGAAGGACTACACAGATTACAAGCTGAGAAGACCATTGATTTTCCTATTAAAGTTAAGGATAGGAATAAAGTTGTAGTTTGCTCTACTTCTACTAAACAAGAAAGTTTTATGCTCTTACATAAGATACTTGGACATGTGTCCTTATAAAAAAATGTTACATATGCCTAGTTGTCAGGCAAGACATGATAAGAATTTTGTTTGTGATGTTTAATTTGCTCAATATCCAAATTTCATAGATTACCTTTCAATGTCAGTGATTCCTATTCTAGTAGTAATTTTGATTTTTTGCATGTTGACTTGTGGGGGCCTTATATGGTGCCTTCTTTATGTGGAGCTAGGTATTTCCTAATTGTGGTGGATGACCACAATAGAGCCACTTGGACTAATCTGTTGCATGATAAGAAGCACGTGACATATAACTTTGCTACTGGTTTATGTGGATGATGTCTTAGTGACAAGCACCGATATGACTGAAATTCAGTTTATTAAATCAGCCTTGCATAACCAATTTACTATAAAAGATCTTGGTATTGCTCGATATTTTCTAGGGATGGAACTACCAAGATGATCAAGGTGTCTTACTTAGTAGAAAGGAAATACATTCATGCCATATTAGTAGACACAAATATGGAACCTGCTAAGCCTGGAACTTTGCCTGTGCCTACTAGTCTCCAACTCAGATTGGATGGAGGAGAGCTTATTGAGAATCTAGAAAGGTATAGACGGTTGGTCGGTTGACTTCTTTACTTATCTCTCACGAGGCTGGATCTGTCTTATGCAATACACCATCTCAACCAATTTGTTTCTCAGCCACGTTTACCTCACTAGCAAGCTGCTCAACATGTGCTCAGGTATTTGTGTGGAACTATTTCCTTGGAATCGCATTTTCCTGTTCAATCAAGCCTCAAAATCACAGGTTTTACTGATGCAGACTGGGGTTCTTGCTTGACGACTTGAAGATCACTTAGTGGATATTGTGTGTATCTTGGACATGCATTGGTTTCTTGGAAGACCAAGAAATAGACCATCGTTTCCAGGTCTTCTGCCGAGGTTGAGTATCGTCGTATGGCTTTCACGACAGCTGAGTTGCTTTGGACAAGTTAAATCTTGGCAGATTTACAGATTTCTGTCTCTCATCCAGTCACATTATTTTATGTAAACCGAGCTGCACAGCAAATGGCTGCAAATCCTTGTATGAACGACAGAACAAAGCATATTGACATTGATAGTCACTTTACTCGTGACGAGATCCAGGACGGGTTTCTAGTTACAGCTTATATCCCTTCTCAGCTCCAAATAGCTGACATTATGACTAAGGCGCTAGGTCATCATCAACATTCGTTCCTTGTTTCCAAGTTGGGTTTGATACCAACTCCAACTTGAAGTGGGGGGATGTAGAGTTATCATGTTCACAAACCAATTGTCACAGTTGGAGCCTAAACAAGCAACGACGTGGGACTTGAAAATCTGGCGCGTGAGTTTTAGCAAGAGATGGGGACCACAGTTTGTTACGTCTTTTTGTCCTCATTTATATAATAGTCTTATCTCATTCTGTTAGAGGTAAGAGAGGGGTGTAATGCGTGAGTGTGTGGTGTGTTTGTACTGAGAGATTTCCTCTCTTCTCTCTCTGTATGAAATGTTGATTCTCCATTGTTTGAGCTCTATCTATCTATTTTTCATGGTTTCTTCTTCTAAGTTGTTTTTTCTTTCATAATAGACTTGCTAGAATTCCACAAAAGGTCGTGGACTTCATTATGATTATTGTTGGGCCCTTAATATTTTAGGCCAGTTCTAGAAAAAGGTCGGACATGAGATCAGGCAAAAGGGAAGATCTAGCCCTTAATATTTTAGGCCAGTTCAAAAAAAATTGCAAGGATAGCAGAAGGAGATTTTAGTGTGCATAGTTGTTGGACAAGCAATAACACCAGGGTGACATTTGTGGCTTCAAGGTTTCAATGTCAAAAATTGGAAGGCCATAAAATGGGAATGAAGACGGACATGAGGGTGGTGACGTTTTCGAAAATCATAATCGTTTTGTTGTGATTAAAGTGTTCTTTATTCTGAAAGTCAAATTCATTGCTTCTATTTACCATATTTCGAAGATTGGGAGAAATTTTAATAAAGGTCATTCTTATTCTTATATAATACTACTTTTTTTATTCTCTTGTTACATATCCTACTCAGTTACTTAACATGTCGATATGTTCAGATTTCTGTTTGACTAGATATTCCTGCATTTTAGCAACTCTCGTGTTTACACGTTTGCTTTCTCAAAACAACCGGCTCCCATCATGGGGCCTTTAGCAAAAAATAATCAAACACGTTACCACCACCTTACCACAAAAATGAACAACAATTACACTTCTAGTACCAGTCCCTTTAGTGGAAATGGAAACCAAGAAGTCAACCATGTAATTCTCAATCATTCACAAATCATCCCTTCCATTGTCCTCATCAGAAATAAAGCAGCACATATGTTTCTTAAATAGACCAACCCCTCGAGCCAAATGACCCAAAGCGAACCAAAAATAGGGGATCGCGTCTGATTTTGTCGTCATAGCCAAACTCAAGGCCTCCATGTTCACTCTGCACAAAATTTTGGAGAAGCCAAGGGAGGCGAACAATCGGGTTACAAGCGTTTATGAAAATCAAATTGAAACTCTAACCCATGAGAAAATTTTACTTCAATCATAGTTTCCACCACAGATTGATTAACAGGTTCAATCAGGTCCGAGCCAACCACGAGCTCTAGGAACATTGGATGGTGTCGTGTGATAATTATATCTCGAATGACTCTAACCTTAGCACGCCTGTTGTATGGAGATAGGTAAATTGTTATTATGTAAATGGTAATACTCTTCGTTCCATCTAAGAGGATACCAAAGTTGTCGCACTAAGAGAGTGTCTCAAAGCCCTCGAAGACCAGTTTACTCAGGTATCGGGAGAACCCTCAACTCATAGCTTTGCAAAAATGAGACGAGTATACTAACTCTCCCTTTGTCTTGGCTATAGCGAGAGTTGATATCTCAAGAAAGTACCATGTTTTTGACGTACCAAAGTACGAAGGGACAACCGATCCAGACCAGTACATTACGACTTTCGAACAAGCAATGAACACTAGTACCGTTCCTTTTGAAATGAAAGAGGTGGTAATATGTCACTGGTTTGGGAACATCTTCTCTAGTCCGTCTTTAAATTGGAACTCACATTTACCTCTTTTAGAAAGACATCCTCTTTTGTTGAAATGATCGATAAGTTTATCATGAATTGACTAAGTATCCTTGTTCCAACATTGATGATGTACATGAAAAAGCATTACCATAGATTCGAGTAGAATAGGATGACCTCTTTGTTGCTAACGCGAATGAAGCACCATGATCAGATTAAAGGCATGTGAAGCACAAGTCATGGTACAGTCTGTACCCCCATGCACCTCCTCTTGACTGTGTAGTCCACGTTAATGCACTTTGTCCTCGACAAGTCAACTAAACCAGTGCCCAATGACTCCCTGCAAGATTGTCGACCATCAACTTCAGCGTCAATTCGATCGAAGTAGTCGGAAAAATGAACAAGCTAGGAAGTGGTGTTTTTCTTGTTAAATCCCCGACCAAAGTGCATACATCATTTTGCATTCATATAATAGTAATAGCATATGCATAGCATAGTGGCAAGATATATAGTGGATTTTTTAAAAAGTAATATTTATTTTCGAATTAAGTTTATTATATTTTAAAAAGTTTTTAAAAAAAAGTTAATTATTAATTATTTCAGGGTAAAGTTTGTAGTAAAGGAGATTTGAGGGTAAAAAATATAATTTTCTAAAAGTCTTGCCGACTTTCTCGTTGATATATAATACATACCTTCACAATTAAGATTTCACATCAAAACAAGTATGCAGAGGGAGGTTTCGAGAGGTAAGGAACGAGAGAATTGAAAGTTGTTCTTTTGATCTGATTCTAGTACGAGATCTCTTCTATCGGGTTTTAATCTCGAAGTACAAGCGTGGTTTGGTAAGTTTTTAATTAGTTAATGGTTTATTTGAATTTCATTGATTTTTCCTGATCTAGATCCACCGTTGCTTTTGATTTGGAAATCAATCGATTTATAGTTCTCAGAGGGTGTTTTCGATATCGGATTTATATTCGGTAAAAGATTTCAGAGTAATTTTAGGTTTTTGCTTTGTAATGATATTAGGGAGCCTTTTCATCAAGTTTTTCAAAAAGGTTTGAACTAGAAAAATGTTCTTCTATATATATAGTTTATTGTTGTGAAGTTTTAAAGGATTTGGAATTATGCACAAGGAGTTATAATGCATTCTGGCATTTCATTGCATTTGGGGTTAGAGTTTGTAAGATTAAATAGCCTAATTTGCATTGGGTTACATATAGGAGCACCAATCGTAGATCGTGGTCAAGAACAAGGGGGAGAGATATAATATCTGTCCTAAACAGGTGAGTATAGACCGGAGATTCAACCCTATGTGCTATATGTGTGATATGAATATATAGATATATGTGGTATATGTGGTATATGGATATATGTGATATATGTGCTAAATGCGCTATATGGGTATATGTTCTATATGAGTTATATGGATAGATGTGATAGCTCTGAAATTTCCAGAGTTGTTTGCACAGAAAGAATGTTAATAGATGGTATATGATATATGGTTACATGATGCACTTGATTGCATAGCATATTGCAATGAGATTAAAAGGACCAGTGACTGTCTTACCCTGAACTGTAATTCAGGAAATCTTCGGATTTCTTTGTTAAAGCGACCTACGGATCATACAGGATCTACAGATCATAAAGGACCTACGGGTCAATATTCAGGAGATCTTCGGATTTCTTTGCTAAATGGACCATAAGAGTCAATATTCAGGAAATCTTCGGATTTCTTTGCTAAAGGGACCATAAGAGTCCATATACAGTAAACCCGGGGCAGATTCAGGCTTGAACAGTTCACAGAATAATAAATCGGATACATCAGCATTTGCACTTGCATAGTAAATTCATATATGATATGTATAATATGTATGTATATGTACATGGACTAAATGTTTGACACTGTGTGAAATAATTGATGATGGTTTATATTCACTGATTATGCGACTCACGTAAATCGCAAAACAATTTTTCAGGTTCAGCTAGAACTTGATGACGTGTGTCTCTGTTAGAGGTCACATTCATACAGGTCGGTCGGCTGAATCTCAATGCAACCTTCTCCTCCTCATTTTGCATCTTAGACATATGGCTTGTAATAGAAGTTAGAGTGATATATGTTTTAGTATGAGTAGTAACCACATAGAACTCTGTGTGCAACCTTTTATGGTTGTTAATGTCTGCTATGTGCTTACGTGAATAATTGCTTATATGTGAATTATCTCTTTATATAAGAGATAAGTTTTATAAAGTATACATCATAGGGTGTAAGGGTGTCATAGTTAGTTTTTGGTATCAGAGTGAGGTTATGATTCTTTAAGGGCATGTATTCATAAGAATTTGTAATTGACATTAGAATTGCATTCATGAGCATGATGCACAAAGAAGAGAAGGTTCAGCCGTGCCACGTCAGTCTATAAGAGCATCTCATTCAACATTACATGAACATTCATTTCATACACATGAGCCATTAGAAGAGGAAGTACATAGGAAATGGTAAAGGTACAGATGATATATCAAAATTGTATAGTAGAGTTACCAGTTGATCTAATCTGATCTTGTTATTCATATATGAGTTTGATGTTATATTGGACATGGATTGGTTGTTAAGACACCATGCTAAAGTTGATTGTTATACCAAAGAAGTAGTGATAGACTCGCTTGGGAATCTAGAGTGATTTTCTATGGTAATAGACAAATGGTACCCACTTGCTTAATATCTGCAACAACGACTTTTTGCATGATCAGAGAGGGATGTGAGGCATATCTGGCCCATGTTATAGAGCGTACAGTTGAATGTGATGAGGTTGGAGATGTTCCAGTTGTTAAAGATTTTCTAGATGTGTTTCCAAAGGATCTTCCTGGATTACCACCTGATAGGGAGATAGAGTTTGCTATGAAATTAATGTCAGGTACTACACCTATTTTTATTCCTCCATATCGCATGGCTCCACTAGAGTTACATGAATTGAAGAAACAGTTATAGGAGTTGTTAGACAAAGGGATCATTAGAGCTAGTGTATCACCTTGGGGTGCACCAATTTTGTTTATTAAAAAGAAAGATGGTACCTTACGGTTGTGCATAGATTACAGAAAGTTAAATCAGGTGACAGTGAAGAACAAGTATCCATTGCCAAGAATAGATGATTTGTTTGATCAACTTTAGGATGCAAAGGTATTTTCAAAGATAGACCTTCGATTAGGATATCATCAGTTAAAGATAGATAGAGATGACATTACAAGACAACATTCAGAACTCGATATGGGCATTATGAGTTTCTAATAATTCTATTTGGTTTCACTAATGCACCAGTGACATTTATGGCTTTGATGCACAATGTGTTTTAATCTTTTTTAGACAGATTTGTTATCATCTTTATTGATGATATATTGGTGTATTCACGAAGTAAAGAGGAGCATGCTGATCATTTGTGTACCGTACAAGTCTTGAGGGAAAACAGTTATATGCTAAATTGAGTAAGTGTGAATTCTGGTTAGATCATGTGATACTTTTAGGACACATTGTATCTGAAAGAGGTATAGAGGTTGATTCTAAGAAGGTTGAAGTAGTGGTAAATTGGAAAGCACCAACTACAATTACAGAAGTACGTATCTTTCTTAGTATGGCTGGATACTACAGACTATCAGTGGAAGGATTCTCTATTATAGCTACACCACTTACTAAATTGCTATGAAAGAATGCTTCATTCCATTGGTATTCTACGTGCAAACAGATCTTTAATGAGTTAAAGCACCGATAGACTACAATAGCAATACTGAGAATTCTTACAGGTACAAGAGGATTTGGTATTTACAGTGATGTTTCATATCAGGGTCATGGCTATGTCTTTATGCTGAATGGAGAGCAATTGCTTATGCATCACGACATTTGCGACCACATGAAATTTCTTATCTTGTACATGATTTAGAGCTGACAACAGTAGTATTTGCCCTAAAGATTTAGCAACATTATCTATATGGAGAAACATTTCAAATATTTACAAATCATAAGAGTTTGATATATTTGATGAGCCAAAAGCAGTTGAACATGAGACAACGACGTTGGATGGAACAACTGAAAGATTATGATTGTACAATCGAGTATCATCCGAAAAAGGCCAATGCTGTAGCAGATGCTTTGAGTCAAAAGTCTAATGGTATGATGGCAGATATGCACATGACTTCAGTGTTATATTTGATTGCTTTGTGAGGTGTAAATGCTAGACTATAGTTAGACACAGGTGAGTATTGATTGCTACTTTTGAGATTCGGCCAGTTATGAGACAGAAAACTAAAGATGCACATATGAGATGGGAAATTGATAGAAATTATTGAACAAGTTCTACAAGGTAAAGAAACGCTATTTGACATCCAGGATGACGCATTGATGTTTGCCCAGATTGATAATGTTTTCCATGTCATTATGTTACGACGATATTGATTAGATCCATCACATGTGTTAATAGATTCAGAAGTACAGCTTCCAGTAAATCTGATCTACATAGAGGAACCGATCATGATAGCAGATTACAGAATCTCACAATTAGAGAGACATATTCCTGAAAGTAATTTAGAAGAATCATGGTATAGAGGAAACTACTTGTGAAAGTGAGGATAAGATAAGAAAGTCATATGAAGAGAGATCGAATTTTGAGGACAAAATTCTTATAGAGGGGGAGGATTGTAACATCCATAACCAAAGTGCATACGTCATTTTGCATTCATATAATAGTAATAGCATATGCATAGCATAGTGGCAAGATATAGAGTGGATTTTTTAAAAAGTAATATTTATTTTCGAATTAAGTTTATTATATTTAAAAAAAAAATTTAAAAAAATTTAATTATTAATTATTTCAGGGTAAAGTTTGTAGTAAAGGAGATTTGAGGGTGAAAAATGTAATTTTCTAAAAGTCTTGCCGACTTTCTCGTTGATATATAATACATACCTTCACAATTAAGATTTCACATCAAAACAAGTATGCAGAGGGAGGTTTCGAGAGGTAAGGAACGAGAGAATTGAAAGCTGTTCTTTTCATCTGATTCTAGTACGAGATCTCTTCTATCGGGTTTTAATCTCGAAGTACAAGCGTGGTTTGGTAAGTTTTTAATTAGTTAATGGTTTATTTGGATTTTATTGATTTTTCCAGATCTAGATCCACCGTTGCTTTTGATTTGAAAATCAATCGATTTATAGTTCTCAGAGGATGTTTTAGATATCGGATTTATATTCAGTAAAAGATTTCAGAGTAATTTTAGGGTTTTGCTTTGTAATGATATTAGGGAGCCTTTTGATCAAGTTTTTCAAAAAGATTTGAACTAGAAAAATATTCTTCTATATATATAGTTTATTGTTGTCAAGTTTTAAAGGATTTGGAATTATGCACAAGGAGTTATAATGCATTATGGCATTTCATTGCATTTGGGGTTAGAGTTCGTAAGAGTAAATAGCCTAATTTGCATTGGGTTACATATAGGAGCACCAATCGTAGATCATGGTCAAGAACAAGGGGGAGAGATATAGTATCTGTCCTAAACAGGTGAGTATAGACCGGAGATTCAACCCTATGTGCTATGTAATATCCGTATTCGTTTTAGGTTTCGTAAGTCGGAAAACGGGTTCCTTCGTTCACAAGCATTTGAGTTCTCGATCCGCAAGTAAACTCGTAAAACCAATTAATTAGTAATCCGTTTTGACAACCATCGAATTACACCCTTTTCTTTCCTTCCCTTAAGTAAATTATATCTAATATATATATGTACGAGTAAATAATTATATACTAGCCAAATCTATTAAATACAAGCAAATTATGTACGAGTAAATTATATCTATTAGATATGTACGTAATTTATGATCAATCAGTATATCCAAATCTATCCGAATCTATCTTAAGCCAATAAATATATCCAACTCTTGATCAATTTGTTTAAAAAACGGACCAAATTAGTATATAGCCAAATCCTTCTCCTATTTGTAAAACCAAAAGTAAATCGGGAAGCCAATCCGCTCTGCGTTGAAGGCCAAGGGGGAGTCGCCGATCGATAAGTAGACCACCGGGTGTTCTGTGTTGCCGCCGCTCAACCATCGCGTCATCACCAATCCACCGGTGATATTCCAATCGCGTCGACAGTCCGGTACTATCGCCTCCGGTGAGTTCACATTCCCTGTATTCGGTCATCCTTTCCTGTTTTCTCCTCGGTTTGGGTTAGAGCGTCGTCGGTGGGTAGAGTCCGGGGTAAGGGGTCTTTAGTCGACCCGCAAATTCGGATCGGAGCGGGCCGTCGTCGTCGAGGCCGACCGGAAGAGACCGCCTTTTGTCGTCCACGGTTGGTGAGCGAGTTCGCCGGTGCTTCCCGTGGTTGGTAGGGGCCGAGTCGGGAGTTATTGCGTAGGGGTTAGCAGGTGTGGGGATTTGGGTAGAAAGAACGCCGGCGAAGGAAGGAAGGTTGGGCGAGGGATTGAACCAGAGGGTTGGAGTTCGGATTTGTTAGGTTGAAGAAGAAGGGGGCCCGCCTTGAAAAGTCAAAGCATGGTGATTGAATTTTAGGAAGAGTGGGGTCTCGGTTTTAATTTTAGGAAAGTAGAGAAATTGTTGGGTTGGGCCAAGTTGGACAGTTGGGTTACAAGTGGGGGGTTGATATGCTTTATGATTGAACAGTAAGAAAAGAGTGAATTTGATCGGGTAGTTTTCTAGTATAAATTTGGGTTGTTTGTTTTAGTGGGCTGGCTGGTTTATTAGAAACGAGGAGAAGGGAATTGGGTGGTTGGGTTTATTGGGCTTAGGTTAGTTAGATGAGTATGATAATATTATTAAGTGATTAGGATTTTCTAATATCTACTAATGAGAAATCCTTTAAATAGAAGTCGGTTGTTTAAGGAAATTAGAAGTGGCTTTTTCTTTGGGTTAGTTTGGTTCGGCTCGTCTTCTTCTTCTTCAACGGACCCCTATCTTCGAGGTAAGTCGTTTTTCGACTTGCTCGGTTCTTCTCTATCCTGTTAGATTGCGTATCGATATTGTAGGGCGGGTTTTGGGAACTAGTCCCGAATACCTTTTTAAATTGTTTTGAACTTCTTGAATGGTTGTGTGCGTAAAATGGTTTTGAATGTATTTTATCGGAAGATATTTTTGGGAAACGTTTTCTCTGTGTTGGTACCGTTTCCGACACGGCCCATCGTAGCTGGCGTTGAGGAAGAGTTGGCTATGTATGATCCGTGTGACCGGGAAACCGTGCCCCTTCAAAAACGAAAATTACTATCTGTGTGTTTTGGCAAGTGCTCCAGTGGAGGCTTAGCCGGGGTTAGAAGGGAGATTGTGAAGTGGAGTGAGAGGGCCTGCCTCTGCACTCGGCGCGGTGATGAGCGCCTTGGGAGTCGCATTGTGGAAAAGGAGGAATTGCATTGTTATGAGGTTGTGACTGTAAATGTGTATGTGGCTATGTGTGACTGATTATAACTAATTTAGGTATTGGCCTTTAGAGATATGATTGCGATTGTGGATTTGTATGCTGACTTTAGAAATGTTTTCAAAACGTTCTGCAATTTCCGTATTCTCTCTAACTTGATAGATTAGAAGCTGACCCTTCGGGGAATATTTTTCAGTTCCAGGTATGAACCAGGGAGCCGTGCAGGAACCGAGGCCAGATGGCGGGCCGGAGCGGTAAAGAGCGCGTGTCATAGTGGGATGGGTTTTACGCTAGTTTATTTATGATAGTTAGGATGTTGATTTTATTATTGTTAAGATGGAGATAGTATTATGTTTCACTTATTAGTATTATTTTGTTTGAATAGTTCAGTATTAGTAAGTGGTGTCGGATTTGAGTATTTATATTTTTCGGGAACGCATGCATGACTATGTTTTCTAAGTTTCCCTAAATAAAAGGTTGGATGTTTTTATTATGTTTTCTCGTCGTGCCCGCGTTGCAAGATCCTAAAGTGTAGTTGTCAACCTACTTAGATAGTACCTAGTAAGGTCTATTTCTTAGTAGCGCCCCGTCGGAAGTCGGGGTGTTACATGCTATATGTGAAATATGAATATATGGATATATGTGTTATATGTGGTATATGGATATATGTGATATATGTGCTAAATGCGCTATATGGGTATATGTTCTATATGAGTTATATGGATAGATGTGATAGCTCTGAAATTTCCAGAGTTGTTTGCACAGAAAGAATGTTAATAGATGGTATATGATATATGGTTACATGATGCACTTGATTGCATAGCATATTGCAATGAGATTAAAAGGACCTGTGACTGTCTTGCCCTGAACTATAATTTAGGAAATCTTCGGATTTCTTTGTTAAAGCGACCTACGGGTCATACAGGATCTACAGATCATACAGAACCTACGGGTCAATATTCAGGAGATCTTCGGATTTCTTTGCTAAATGGACCATAAGAGTCAATATTAAGGAAATCTTCGGATTTCTTTGCTAAAGGGACCATAAGAGTCCATATACAGTAAACCCGGGGCAGATTCAGGCTTGAACAGTTCACAGAATAATAAATCGGATACATCAGCATTTGCACTTGCATAGTAAATTCATATATGATATGTATAATATATATGTATATGTACATGGACTAAATGTTTGACACTATGTGAAATAATTGATGATGGTTTATATTCACTAAGTATGCGACGCACGTAAATCGCAAAACAATTTTTCAGGTTCAGCTAGAACTTGCTGACGTGTGTCTCTGTTAGAGGTCACATTCATACAGGTCGGTCGGCTGAATCTCAATGCAACCTTCTCCTCTTCATTTTGCATCTTAGACATATGGCTTGTAATACAAATTAGAGTGATAGATGTTTTAGTATGAGTAGTAACCACATAGAACTTTGTGTGCAACCTTTTATGGTTGTTAATGTCTGCTATGTGCTTACGTGAATAATTGCTTATATGTGAATTATCTCTTTATATAAGAGATAAGTTTTATAAAGTATACGTCATAGGGTGTAAGGGTGTCACATTTCTTACATTGATCAAGGTCACCACATTGATGAATGCATCGCGTTAAGGAAGGGTGTATGCAACTTACTCCAAAAGGGGCGCCTGAAAGATTTAAATTCAAAACGCTCCCGTGATCACCTTGATCGAAGCAAAGGTAAGTTCAATCCTCTTCCTCTTCCTAAACATACTAGTGTTATTAACGTTATGATTACATGGGTATCAAATGTGTGTGGAGTAACATACTTCGCTGTCAAAAGGCACGCCCGTGGAGGTAGGGTCGAAAACCTCAAGTAAATACCTAGGGGCACGATAGTGTTTTGCCCATCACCTTTGATTACATGGACGAAGGATGCACCGCATCATGATAGTTTAATTATCTCCCTCACAATTGGGAATTATTTGGTAAAATAAATCTTAATCGATAATGGAAGTTCTAACATGTTAATCGTAGATGCCTTGTACACCTTGGGCATGGGACTCAATGATTTAGTCAAAAGGTCGACCACCTTAGTTGGCTTTAGAGAGGAAGTCGTGAAGACCATTAGAGAAATCACCCATCCAACCAATGCCTTTAGCGTAAATTACAAGGTAAAATTCTTAGTGTTTGATTGTCCATCTCCTTTTAATGTGATCTTGGGTAGGCCTTGGATTCACAACATGAAGGCAGTCCAATCCATGTACCATCAAAGTGTTAAGTTTCCCTTTCCTTGGTGAGTCTAATAAATCAAGGGTGAAAACCAGTTTCCAAGGAAATGATACTTACTATCCATGAAGGCCGCTTTTAATTGTCAAAGGACAAGCCCATTGACAAAAAATAGTCGCTAGCATTGAAATTACAAGGATGTAAGACGCCAACACATTACACCAAACTTAAAGTTCCAAATTAAGAGGAAGTATAGTTGGATCCTTCTAACCCACAACAAAAAGGTGTGAGTTGGTGCGGGCCGGTCGCCTAAACTTTGAGCTCAACTTGTGGACTTCTTATAATCTTACGTGGACTACTTCGCATGGTCCAATAAGGATATGTTCGAGATCAATCCAAATATCATCACACATATGCTCAATGTCGACCGAATGTTCCCAGGGATAAAACAAAAACCACCTAAGTTTGCTCCGGAGCAAAATAGGGTAATCAACAACGAGGTAAAATCTTTACATGAAATTGGAAAAATTAGAAAAGGAAAATATCCCGATTGGCTGACAATTGTGGTCGTTATAAAGAAAGAACGAAAATTGGTGTGTATGTGTCAATTTTAGGGACTTAAACAAAGCATGCCCTAAGGACCCGTTCTCATTGCCACACATTGACGCGATGGTGGACGCAATCGCAAGGCACGAGTTGTCAACCTTTATGGATGCATTTAGCGGGTATCATCAGATCTTAATGCACCCCAATGATTAGGAAAAATGGACTTTTTGACCAATCAAGGATTTATTGTTATAAAATTATGCCTTTCAAACTAAAAAATGCTAATGCTACTTGTTAAAGGCTGGTTGAGAAGATGTTTCATGAAAACCGAGGGGATGTGGATGAAGTGTACATCCACAACATGTTAGTGAAATCTATGAAAGTTGTCGACCACATCTGGTACCTTAGAACAAACAAGGAGTAATCAGATCGACAAGCGTGACACCCAAAGTGCAACAAATAATATTTCAACTTACTAAACAAGGCAGTGGTGCTTATTTAAGGCCATAGAGAGCCTTATAAAGGAAACAAACATGATGTGGTAGGCTCTCGTCAACAAAATCGCATTGCAGACTTTGAGAATCTTTTAAGTTACAATATACAATCTTTACATGATATGTGGTCAAAATTTTAACCTGGCCTATAAGTGCAATTATTTAAGCACCATATACACCAAGGATAAAAATATGAGACACTTCGATCCCTAGAAAAAATGAATATGGCCCAAATCCTTGAGAGTAAGAGTGTTAAAAAAACTAATCCAAAGAAGACTATGTCTCAAAAATGTTTCAAGTAAACAATGAGATCTACATAGATATATGAACAAAAATAATTATAGAGCCCCTAATTAGAACAAACAAGGAGTAATCTGACCAACAAGCGTGCCAACTAGAGTGCAACAAATAGCATTTCAACGGAGTAAAACAATCCAAAATTGATTGTTTAAGGCCATAGAGATCCTTGTAAAGGCAACAAACATGATGTCGTCGACTCTCGTCGACAAAACCACCTTGGAGACTTTAAAATTTTCTACATTGCCGAAATATTGTCTTTACATCATATAGATCATATTTTAACACGGCCTCCACTTTATAGACCATGAAGAAAAGCATTTATTTTGCAAATTAAAACATTGATTTAATAAACTAATCAATTAGTTGAATATATAGATCGATGAATAAATTCTATTGGTTTCATTTGAAAGTACAATAAATAATCCAAAATTTCCGATATGAAAGTATATTTTTGCCCAAATTACTTCTACATATGTTGTGCAATGCACGTACATACAATAAGTTATGCTTAATATTAAAACATACCCATTATTACATCAATTATACCATAAGTGCTCCATCTCACATATATGAATATAATCAATAAGGCATTTCTCCAATAATGTTACCCCGAGGATAGTAGTTACAAATAACAATCCAAGCATCTCTGGTGCTACAACGAGTACGAGCACACCCCAAACCAGTAGACTTCCTCCACACCACTTGACTATAATGGTTATAATTCTTCAATTTGAAAGGTTCATTTTTAAAAGACGACTTTTCGCCCACCCACATGTTGACGGCGTCTCTTGCATTTCCCCCAATAGCTAGGTTTTCCCCAAAGGGTCCGTGGGAGTGGATGAGGGTGCAATTTTCTTTCATTGAGTTGGCAAAGTACTTAGCGTAGGCGGCAGCTTCATTGTCCCATGTCATGGGGCCCACTCCCACTTGAGCTCGAGCCTCGTTATGGGCGTCTAGGAAATCTTGGGGCGAGTTTTGGGCATTGGAAGATAGGACTAGGGCTAGAGAAATGACAATAAAGAGACACATTTTGTTAGAGAACATCATTTTTATCGATGGTTAATTTGATTATAAGGGATGAGGAAATCATGCAATTTATAGATCGAGATGAAAGATTTTAAAGCCTATATTAATGGTATTTTTTATTTTTAGCAAGTGAGAAGACAATTATTAGTTAAAAATTTTGAATGTGACAAAAAAAACATAGGCCTTTTTTTCTAAAAATACTTTTGTTGAAAAAGCCACTTTTTAGCCTTGAAATATCTGAAATACAAGTAGTCTTTACATATCTTTATAGTTTGAAAAATACTTTTTAGAAGTATTTTTTAGTAAAAAAGACAAACAAGGTAATGAAATCTAGGAAAAAGTACATTCCATTAAAAAAATTTAACAATTAGACCTTTGATAATTATACTCAAAGTAATTTTCTCTATATTTATATGAATTTAATTATGGAAAAGATCATATGAATGAGCGTCTATATGCAAAGTGTGAATACTCATCTCACCCAAAAAACATTATTAATTAGAGTTGTATTAAATAGGGATTAACAAACAAATTACTTTTAAAATATCATTTATATCCAAAAAACAATACACGAGTCAATCAAATCAATACATATCGATCAATAAACTTTATCTATTTAATTAATGGGGCTATACAATTATCGATCCGTAACTACATAATTTGGAAGTATTTTTTCCATATTACAAAAAGCAAAGTTAGATAACATATGTACATGCATATATGAAGCAATGTATAATAGGCAAGGTTCAAGTGAGGACACTCTTTGTGATAAGGATAAAGTCTTATCGTGAGCACTAATAAAAATCATTGGATTTGTTTCCTTATTATATATTGAGAGTTCGGTACAAATGAAACAAACTTTTATCCTCAAACGTAAAATGAATGTACTTTTCCTATTTCGTAGTGCACTCTTTATACAAAAAGTGCATTGCAAAATACGAAAAGTGCAAACTACAAAAAAATGCACTACAAAGTACGAAAAGTACAATCCGAAATAGGAAAAATGCATTACGAACTAGGAAAAGTGCACTCATTTCACGTTTTAGAATAAGAGTTTGTTTCACTTGAACCAAACTCGATCTATATATTGAATTGGTCAAGATTTTTTTCTAGATTTTTTATTTTAATTTTTTTTAAATTTTTCTAATTTTTAAATTTTTTTATTTTCACAAAAATTAAATAATATAAAAAATGAATTCATAGTTTATGAAAAATGAAATCGTAATAGATAAAAAAGGAACTCGTAGAATATAAAAAATGAACACATATAATATACAAAAATGAACTCATAGCCTATATGAAATGAACTCACATTATATTAAAAATAAACTTTTAGTTTATGAAAATGAAAATAATATTTATTTAATATAAAGAGAAATTACATTTTTTTAACTTATTTTTATTTAATTATTTAATTTTCATTTTAAATCATTTTTTATTTTTATTTTTAATTTCCTTCTTTTAATTTTTGTGAAAATAGAATTATATAGAAAATAAACACAAAGAACAAAAAAATGAACTCATAATAGATAAAATTGAACACATACAATATGAAAAGTGAACTTATACAATTTACAAAATTGAAGTTATAGCATATCAAAATGAACTCTTAATGCATAGTTTGAAAAAATTAAACTTCCATATGTAAGATTTATAATGCTTATTTTGTAAAAAAAAAATTGAAAATTAAAAAAGAAAACAAATTTTCATTTATTTTTATATTTTTTTAGTTTTGTGAAAATAAAATTATATGAAAAAAGAACGCAAAGTACATAATAATGTTATCAAAATCCTAATCTGATTCTAACGATCCTACAATACATAAAACATGAAACGTTCTGCGGTCCTAAGTAGGATCTTATTGAGATATGTGCACATGTATAATGAGAGTGTCATCGACTTGGGAGTTCATAGGTTTGGAATGAAGGGGAAGTTGAGTCCCTAGTACACCTGGATGGTTGAGATTATCGAGAGAGTAAGTGAGATAGTCTACAAGCCGACTTTTGCACTAGCCTTGAACGAACTTCACCTCGTGTTTCACATGCCTCAATTGAAACAGTATATGCTTGACACTAATCACATGCTCACCTTGAGGAGTTGAAGGTTGAGCCGGATCACACCTTTAGAGCGCTACCGATAGCGATCCCAAATAGACGGGTGAAGGAGCTTCAAAACGAGGAGATTCCTTTTATGTCGATTTAGTGGCGTCGATGGGGAGTCAAGGAGGCCACTTGGGAGATTAAGTCTAGGATGATAGCGAGGTCGTGGATTCGATGTTTGTTTATATGATTGTCTTTAGGGGTGTACTATTTAATATTCGGGTTCTCGAAATCTGATATTTAAATTAATTTCCGTTTCAATTCTGTTCCAACTCCTATTTTTTATGCCAATCTATCCTTTTATATTGTGCCGAGATTGATCCCTTCATTGATCCTATCCTAATCACATTTTCCTAACAAAGTATATTAAGAAAATGGAATTAGTTATTTAAAACATATCTCTCTAACGATCTAGATAAAGCCTAACCTAACCCTAATTGAAAATTATCCCTCGAAACCTTCGTCTCTTGTTACACTCGAGAAACCTTATTGTCGATCAAGATCTTCGCCATCGTCGACCACCGAGTTCGTCGATTCGTCGTTTTTTATTGTCGTTATGCCTCGCCTTTCCCTTGTCTTCTTTCCGCCCTCTCGTTTAGACCTACTCTTACCCTATTTCACTTCAAGATCATCGTTGTTGCCTAGTTCGTGTCCGCCGAGTTCGTGTCCGCCGAGTTCGTGTCCGCCGATAACTACGGTGTTCGCCCAACTGCTTGTTGCCGCTTACGTGTTCAGTTTTGGCCGGGGTTGTTGTCGATGGACCAGGGGTCCTCGTCGATAACCCGAGCGCTGATCTAGGAGGTCGCCTCTTCGCTCTTTGTCGTCGGTGATAACTACCACGATTGTTGTTTTCCGTTCGTGGTGAGTTTATCCCTCCTTTCCCATGTTCTAACTCGTCGTTCCCGATTTGCCACATATATAATTTTGCAAAGGGGGGTTGACATGTCCTCTTGTTCAACCGGCCCTTGTTTTGTCATTAAAGGCAAGTATTTAATTATACGCGATAATCTTTCACGGAATTATTCCGCTTGGACTCATAGGTTCATGACATTAGAGGTTCTTTCTTCGAGATAAGTCGTTTTCGACTTGCTCGGTTCTTTTCTGTCTTGTTAGATTTTGTGCTGTTATTGTAGGATTGGTTTTGGGAACTAGTCCCGAATATTTGAAGTGTTTTGGAATTGCTTGTGTTGTGTGCAAATTTATTTTTGAACGAGTTTATAGGAAATAAGTTTTCCAACATTTTCTCTGTATTAGTACCGTTTCCGGCACGACCTTCATAGCTGGCGGAGAGGAAGAGTTGTCTATGTATGGTCCGGGTCATAGGGAAACCGTGCCCCTTCAATTAACGAAAAATATTAGCTTTGTGTTTTGCCAAGTGCTCTAGTGGAGGCTTAGCCTGGGTTAGAAGGGAGATTGTGAAGTGGAGTGAGAGGGCTTGCCTCTACACTCGGTGCGGGGTTTAAGCGCCTTGGAGGTTGGATTGCAAGATGGAGAAATTGCATTTTTGTAAAATTGTGTTTGTGAATATGTATGTGGCTATGTGTGACTAAGCAAAACTAATTTAGGTGTTGGCCTTTAGAGTTATGAGTGCGTTTGTGGACTTGGATGCTGACCTTATAAGTGTTTTTCAAATGTCTTGCAATTTCCGCATTCTTTCTAACTTGATAGATTAGTAGCTGACCCTTCGGGGAGTTATTTTTCAGTGCCAGTATGAACCAGGGAACCGTGCAGGAGTCGAGGCCAAATGGCGGGGAGGAGCGGTGAAGAGGGCGTGTCATGGTGAGGTCGGGTTTACTTTGGTTTCTTTTTGTTATATTAGGGAGTTGAATTTATTGTTCTGTTGGATTTATTATTTTGTGATATATGTTTATTATTGTTACTAGGTTGATAACCCCGTGCGTTGCACGGGTTAAAATTTATATTTAAAATCTGTTAATTGAAAATATTATAAGATTTGTTTATGTATTATTGACATGTTTTAAGGTGCAAGACTTGCATAGATGAATAGAGTCTTGTATATTGCAAATTAGGTAGAAAAAATTGAAAATGAATTGGTAAAAAAAAAGAATAGAAAAATAAGAGAATTTTTGTCTAAAAAAGACAAAAAAAAATACATAGGAGGCTTGAAAATGAATATATTATGTAAGAGAAATCCTTACTTATTAAAATGTTAAATCCTCTTTTAATCTTTTTGTTTGGTGTGGAAGAAAGAGAATAGAAGTTCGTGGATGTGGCTATTAAGACTTGAGTATATATATTGACATGAGAATGATTCCAAAAGTTGGGTAATTAAAATTTGTTTTTATAAATAGAATGAAAAGACATAATGTAATGTATGTTTTAATTTTGGAGCGTTGAGAATTTGAAGAGTTAAGACAGAATATAATGTATGTTTTAATTTTGGAGCGTTGAGAATTTGAAGAGTTAATTTGATATATTTATTTTAATTTTGAAGAGTTGGAAATTTGAGCAGTTGGTTCTATTTATTTAGTTGAGTTGGTTTAAGTCCATGTGTAATACCAAAGGTTAAAAAATTAATTATTTTAAAGATTTTTTTTAGACAAATTGTAAAACATTAATACAAATACTTTAGCATTTTTTAGACAAATTGTAAAATATTAATACAACCCCTATTTTAGCACCCAAACCCTATTTTAAATTTAGGCCCATTTAGCACTCTGCTTTCCACAAGTAAAAATTAGGTCCATTTAACATAAAGCTTACACATTTATTGTGTTTCCAAGGATAACTTTTAAGTTGTTTATGACTAGTTAATTCGTTAATGATAGGATTTTGTCGAGTTGGAATATTAATGTTTTCGGAAATACATGCATAAATGTATTTTCTAAGTTTTACTAAATAAACGGTTGGATGTTTTATTAATTTTTCTCGTCGTACCCGCGTTGCAAGATCCTAAAGTTTTTGTCAACCCTCTTGAGTAGTACTTGGTAATGTCTACTACTATGTAGCACCCTATGGAAAGACGGGGTGTTATACTCATAGCCTATATGAAATGAATTAACATTATATTAAAATTAAACTTTTAGTTTATAAATATGAAAAATAGTATTTATGAATTATAATGCTTATTTTATATAAAGAAGAAATTACATTTTATAAAATTATTTTTGTTTAATTATTTAATGTTTCATTTTCAATAATTTTTTGTTATAAATTTTTCTTTTTTCAATTTTTGTGAAAATGAACACAAAGAACAAAATATTGAACTCATAATAGATAAAATTGAACACATACAATATGAAAAGTGAATTCGTACAATATACAAAATTGAAGTTATACCATATCAAAATGAACTCTTAATGTATTAAAAATGAACTCATAGTTTGTAAAAATTAAACCTCCATATTTAAGATTATAATGCTTATTTTGTAATATAAAATTGATTTTTTTTATAAAAATACAAAATTTCATTTATTTTTATTTTTTAATTAGTTTTGTGAAAATAAAATTATATAAAAAATGAACTCAAAGTACATAATAAGGTTATCAAAATCCTAATCTGGTTCTAACGATCCTAAGTAGGATCTTATTGGAGTATGATCTTAAATGATTTAGTATACAATCTCGATTCGATCCCAATTTTACATACGATTTTAAGGATCCTACAAACCATTGTAACGATCCTACACATGATTATTAAGACCTTATAAAATGACAATTATGACTTTAGAGTCACGCTCTAGTGCAAAAAATTGGTACAATGCAAAATGCAAGCAAAGTAGAGCCGTTAGATTGAATGAATGGACGACCTAGATTAAATAAAATGGGTTTGATTAAATAAACAATGAAACGTGAGGGTTCTGTTGAGAGAGATTTCTTGACAACAAATAAATTTATAATCAAGACCTTGTTGTGTATAGCGAAGTCAGGTTCGTCCACGGGAGAAAGTATTATGTTAAGTTTTGTTACTTGGAGCGCAAGTAATTAAATCAAAGCTAGGGTTTTTATCAAGAGAAAGAGAAATCTAAGGTTAAAGTCTCACCATAACAACAATTATGCATGGCAGCACTAAGGAAAAACAAAAGATCATGCTTTTATCACATAAATTTGCTAACTTTCGTTAACTAAGCAAGTAAATCAACCAACTTTTGTCCAATCAATAAACTTACTATCTATCTCTTCTACTTCAACTAGGATTGATCAACTTTTGTTTCAAAATCCTAATTGATTATTCTGATTCAAAGTTTCTCTCAGAGAAGGCCTCGATATTGTATCAGAGTTCGCCTCCAGTGTTGTATTCTGTCAAAGAAGGGTCGTTACCGACCCATGTTAGGTTGGTAGGCCACTTTGTACTATATTTGGAGACTTTATTCAGTGGGAGGTGATCTTTTGGTTTAGCATTGTCGGGCTCTGGGTAATGCAGCTTGATCTCTACAACAGCAACGACTCATTGACAACAGGGTTGAAACAGAACTCGACGTTCTCCTCTCCTATATCAAAGGTGAGGAGTCCCTTCTTAACATCAACTCGGGCTCCTGCATTGTCTAGGAATGGTCTTCCAAGTAGGATAGGTACCACATGGTCTTTTGGCATGTCTAGAACGATGTAGTCGTTGAGAACAAAAAATTTGCCAACTTGAACGGGGACATCCTCAACGACTCCAGTTGCCTTTTCACAGGACCCGTCAGCCATGCACAACCTCATATTGACGGGTTCCAGTGGTCACATATCAGCTTTTGATTAGATAGAGAGCGGTAGTAGACTGGCACTGGCACTCAAATCACATAGAGCTTTGAAACGGTGAGTTCCAATACCAATTGTAATGGAAAACATACCAGGATCGCCGAGCTTTTTAGGAAGATTTAAAGATCGGACTTCATTCGTCAGCTCTGAAATAGATTGTTTCTTGCTTAAGATCTATTTTAAGAATTTAGTATAGGCAAGCATTTCATTAAAACCCTCAATAAATGGTATAGAAATATTTAGGCCCTGAAGAATTTTAACAAAGTGTCTAACTTTCTTTCCGTGACATCATTAGCTTTCTTGGTCGGGAATGGAAGAGTCTTTAACGGACTCGGAGTAGAAAGAAGCCCGGATCAAGGCTCTATGGAATCGACGAGAGGGTCTACCAGTGCAGAAATAGAGTTGGTACCGACCCTAGGGGGTCGGTGACGAGATAAGAGTTCGGTTCAGAAGACTTAACTGGCCTAGAGGGCTCGGTATCGACCTTTGTGGGTCGGTAATGACTGGTTGAGCCTCGAAATCGACCTTGTTGGGGTCGGTAACGGGCTTGACTGGGACGTTATCTTCATTGTTTTGCTCAGTATTTGTAGGTTTGGCTCGATTTGGCAACTCCTTCCCGCTCCTTAGGTGTATAGCTGCAATTTGTCCTCTCGGGTTCTCTTCGGGACGGCCTGGCAGTTGACCTTGATGTCTTGGAATCTATGCGGCAAGGTAGCCTAATTGGGAATTTACACTTTTTCTCCATGTTTCGATCTCTCCCAATTGTACCTGTACACCTTTTAGGTCATCACGGACTCTATCAATCTTCTTGTAAATCATTTTTCACTCCATTGATTCCTTCATGAAGTCCATGTACCCAGGATGGTGTCTCTTGATAGCCCAG
The DNA here is from genome assembly GCA_964016875.1 of Fallopia convolvulus. Classification (NCBI taxonomy): domain Eukaryota; kingdom Viridiplantae; phylum Streptophyta; class Magnoliopsida; order Caryophyllales; family Polygonaceae; genus Fallopia; species Fallopia convolvulus. The sequence goes on along the minus strand of OZ024727.1, from coordinate 51,396,127 downwards.
AGGCCTATAAGGTGGAACCCTTTGTTCTTGATGAGGTGGTTGGCTCCCTTGGCCATGTGCATAATTGTCGGGCAGATTGTTATTCCTCCCTGGATAAGAATTATATATTGGGTTCCTATAGGGACCTCTCATGTAGTTAGCTTCTTCATATGTCTCAACAACACGAAAGTGTTGCAAGTTAGTGCAGGCGAAGTAGCATGGGCTTGAGACCTGCATTCTTGACAAGACTGAGATGTTTTGAAGTAACTTACCTGCTTTTTTAGGCGGTTGATCTCATCTTGCATGAATTGATACTTCACTTCTGGGTCTACCTCGTCCTTGTTAGGATTATACAACTTCCTTTGGGGCTGCTGGTCTTGTTGTGTTCCGTATATTGCATCGTAGTTGGTTAACTTGTCAAGCAGCGCCCAAGCATCCTCGGGATCCATCTCTATAAAAACCACAAGCAGTATGCAGATTGATGCGGTTCTTCGTTTCAGCATTGATAACTTGGAAGAAGATTTCTTGGAGTACGTATTGTGGTTGCCCATCGGTAGGGAACTATCGAAGCATCTCCTTGAATCTCTCCCATGTCTCCACAATGGTCTCATTAGGCAGTTGGTGGTATGAGGTGATGCGCTTCCTCAACTCTGTAGTTTTGGCAAGTGGGAAGAACTTTGTCATGAATAAGTCATGCAAAGCTCTCCACGACCTAACCGACCTAGGAGGTAGGCTTTCTAACTGGCTCAGGGCCTTTCTTGTAAGGGACCATATGAAAGCTTTCAATTGAACATATTCTAAAAAGACACCATCAACAGCAATAATGTCATATAAATCAGTAAAATTTCTAATATGCTCCATTGGACACTCAGTGAGTTTTCCTTCAAACAGATCCCTTTTGATCAAGGATATAAATTGAGATTTGATCTCAAAGGCTTTCTTTATCTTTGGAAGCACAATTGCTGATTCTCGTACCCTCAATTCTGGGTGCATATACTGCTTCGCATTCTTTGGAAAGGCATCCAGCTGCTCTCATAGACGGGCATTGTGTGCCCGTTCACGTTCAACCTCAACAGATGCAGCGTCTCGATCAGCATGCAATGCTTCCATCTGTCTACGGAGAGCAGCCATCTATTGAGCCATCTCTTCATCAGTTGCCATTGCTTTGTTTTCTCGTAATCTGCGGTGGAAGGATCGCTCGGGTTCAGAGTCAACTACTTGATTAAAGACAACTCGGCGTCCTCCAACTGGCATACACTAAAAACAGAGCCAGAAACAAAGAAAACAAGATTAAAAGCAAAAACGGGTTCTTAGAAGAGGGTCGGTACCGAGGCCTAGAGGGTCGGTAATGAGCCTGCAGTAATCCGGTAAAACAAAAACTGAAAACGAAAAAAACTGGGTTCTGTTGACAGGGTCAGTACCAACCTGGGTAGGGTCGTTACCGACTCAACAATTCTAACATCCCTGACCAAAGTGCATACGTCATTTTGCATTCATATAATATTAATAGCATATGCATAGCATATTGGCATGATATATAGTGAATTTTTTAAAAGTAATATTTATTTTCTAATTAAATTTGTTATATTTTATAAAGTTTTTAACTTAAAATTAAGTAATAATTATTTCAGGGTAAAGTTTGCAGTAAAGAGGATTCAGGGTGAAAAGTGAAATTTCTTTTAAATTTTGCCGACTTTCCGAACCGACTTCGATCATCATCTTGTTTATGTGAAAGATCAAATGTGTTTTTCATTCAAGCTACGTACAATGAAAAAAACAGAAAGGCTCGTGGGTGAGAAACAAAAGAGGAGGCGGAAGTTTGTTTTTGTTGGATCTGGTACAAGATCTCTTTTATCGGGTTTTAATCTCGAAGTATAAGCGTGGTTTGGTAAGTTTTAATTAGTTTATGGCTTGTTTAGATTTCATTGATTTTTTTTCCAGATCTATTTCTACTGTTGAATTTGATTTGAAAATCAGTCGATTTATAGTTGTCAGAGGATGTTTTCGATATTGGATTTATAATCGGTAAAAGATTTCAGAGTAATTTTAGGCTATTGCCTTGTAATCATATTATGGAGTCCTTTGATCAAGTTTTTCATAAAGGTTTGAACTAGAAAAATGTTCTTCTATATATATAGTTTATTGTTGTCAAGTTTTAAAGGATTTGGAATTATGCACAAAATATTATAATGCATACTGGCATTTCATTGCATTTGGGGTTAGAGTTTATAAGAGTAAATAGCCTATTTTGCATTGGATTGCATATAGGAGCACAAGTCAGAGATCGTGGTCAAAGAGAAGGGAGAGAGATATAGTATCTGTCCTGAACAGGTGAGTGTAGACTGAATATTCAACCCTGTGTGCTATATGGATATATATGATATATGGATATATGTGAGTATATACTGGAGATTCAACCATATGTGCTATATGTGAAATATGAATATATGTGCTATATGGATATATGTGAGTATAGATCGGAGATTAAACCTATGTGTTATATGTGCTATATGTGGTATATGGATATATGTGATATATGTGATATATGCGCTATATGGGTATATGTGTTATATGAGTTATATGGATATATGTGTTAGATGTTATAGCTCTGAAAATTTCAAGAGTTGTTTGCACAGAAAGTATGTTAGCAGATGGTATATGATATATGATATATATGACTACATAATGCACTTGATTGGATAGCATATTGCAATGAGATTAAAAGAACCTGTGACTGTCTTGCCCTGAATTTGTATACAAAAGAGACCTATGGGTCATACATGAGGCCTAAGATGCGTAAGAGATGGTATATGAGCAATTGAGGCCTAAGATGCCTAAAAGTTGGTAATGGGAAAAAAAGGAAAAGTTGGTATATGGAAAAGAGCCGATATATGGAAACCTGGGGCAGATTCAAGCTTGAACAATTCACAGAATAATAAATCGGATGCATCCGCATTTGCATTCGCATAGTAAATTCATATATGATATATATATAATATGTATGTATATGTACATGGACTAAATGTTTGACTCTGTGTGAAATAATTGATGATGGTTTATATTCACTGAGTATGCGACTCACATAAATCGCAAAACAATTTTCAGGTTCAGCTAATTCTTACTGATGTGTGTCTCTTTTAGAGGTCACGTTCATACAGGTCGGCCGGATGAAACTCAATGCAACCTTCTCCTCCTCATTTTGCATCTTAGACATATGAGTTGTAATATAAGTTAAGAGTGACAGATGTTTTAGTATGAGTAGTAACGACATAGAATTGTGTGTGTGCCACCTTTTATGGTTGTTAATTCCACTTTGTGCTTATGTGGATAATTGCTATATGTGAATTATCTTTTATATAAGAGATAAGTATTACTAAGTATACATCATAGGGTATAAGGGTGTCACAACAGTTGTCCCGAAAACAAGCAGAAAAAAGAAGAAAACTGGGTTTGCCGACAGGGTCGGTACCGACCCTAGGGGGGTCGTTACCGACTCAACAATGTCCTGAAAAACGCTAAAAGAACAAAACTTGGAACTAATGAAATCTCCATAAGTGTTCTCCTTCGGTTTCATATCTTAAGGAAATATGAAAACCTACACAAACAGCTCAAAACAAAACACAAAACCAAAGAAAAAGACTCAAAGACGTCACAAAAACACACCCTAAAAACACGACTAAAAAGGCGGATATCAGGTTCATTAACGATGGCACACGCGGGTAAATAAATTTGTTTTTTAGTTCAGATGATGAAAACCTTTCTATTCTAAACACACCCAAAAATCCTCAAATCTTTATCTTAATTATTTAATGTAACTTCTACTACTTTGTTTCTTTTATCGATGCAATGTCAAATCACACATCAACATTCACTTCTTATTTACTGTAGCTCCGAGATTCCCTTCATTTAAGCAAAAGTCACTAGCTAGTTTCTACAACCTATAAAACTAGCTTCGAGAATAGAACAAGTCTCTCTCTCTCTCTCCATATTTTTTTATTTGTCCTTCCTATATTTATATACCATATGTTTGATTTGTTTGTCCCTCGCCTACACTCCTATTTTTTCTCTTGTTCTTTCTTTTACTGTTTTATCCATCAGGATACTCTAGGGTGCCCTCCCTGAAGGGAATGCCTCCTAATCCTTACCTAATAAAAAAAGAGACGAATGGCAAAGACAAGTTATCTGTCTTAGATAGGGTTCCACGCTGCGTGTTAGTTAGTGGTTTCCTAGTTTCAGAAATTTGCCTTTGAGGTAAGTCGTCTAGACTTACTTAACTTGCGATCATGTTATGTGTTAAACTATAGTATATTTTCATACTTGAAAGTTATTGAAATGGTTCCAATAGTTTTAATTTATTTTGTGCAACTTGATCTCTGCGGGTGTGATTATGGACACGGGCAGGTCGATGGAGAAGAGACCCCGGACATAGTCATGCGACGTGTGGAGATCACTTTAAAAAATTGATTGTTTTGGCAAGTGCTCTAGTAAAGGCTTAGCCGGGGAATGAATGGTGATGGAAAAGAAAATAGGCACGAGTTAAGCATACACGCTAGCCGTGTACATGCAGGCCCCACACACTAATTCAAAAACAAAGCACTAAACGCTTCAAACGTACATCATACTCTAGTGTTATGTAACACTAATTAATGCACGAGGAAAATGAGGAAAACTTTCTAATGAAGAGGAGAGGTGAGCAGACTAGATCGAGTTCGATCATACTTATCCTCTAGACACGACCTGGGAGTCGAGTCGACCCTTAACCGAAGGCTGACCTACCCCGAGACACACCTTTGACAAGTTCGAGCCTGCCACTAATTAATCATTATTTAAATTAGTGGTCTACAAATTAAGTATCCTTGATCACTAATTAATCATGCAAAATGGGTGATCAAATGAAGACGTTAGTATATGTAAATGCTCATGGTTACATGCAAGGAAAGGATGAATCCAAAAAGAGGTGGTGCAAGAGTGCAATACCGGTGGGTGGTAAAGAAAGAAAAATCTCATATATGAGTCTCTGGTGGTTGATCACAAGATTTCAAGGAAGGCAACAAGCTGAATTCTACCTTGAGGATGCTTAATTTGGAGCAACTAGCTTACATACATCAAATCAACAAGTACTAGGAGTTCAATATGCCAAGTCAAGCATATATTATAATTATTGTTACTTAGCACTAACTAAATTAGACAAGATTGATGACGAAGGCTTCTGCACAAACCTATTTCTTGTTGATCATCGTCGGAGTAGGCTGGTTGAGTATGTGATCCTCAAAGCTCAAGTTTGTGTTAATAAAAGAAAATAGCACTATTTAAACAAAAGTAACAAATATAAAGGAATGGAGACCATACATATGTACAAGCATGATCATGAATCCATTTTGCTTCAAAAGCTACGGTGATGGTGATTAATTCCTTTGCATGGGTGGACCCAAATACAAAGATCCAACTCGTGGACTCAAGCACAAAACTATGTCCACCAAATATTTTAAAGAACTACATAGACTTGATTAAGTCTTAAACGAATACGTAGGAATTCGATACAAAACATAAAGTGGGTCTCGAGTTCAGTCACAAGAACAAAGACAAGCCAACTCTTTCTTTTGGAGAATAACATTAAGATCGACTTGATGTCCTTCAAATTGATTCTAAGTCAAATCTCCCAGACGTTGGATTTGATCCCCTTTAAAGAATAGGTAGGAAACTCGATATATAGCAATGCTCTTCGAGTTTAATCAGAACCTCAAATTAAAATGTGTTTTTTCCGAGATCAAACCCATAGTGGGTATCACATTCAATTACACCTAAACTCAAAAGTTATACAAAAGTCTTAGTGGGAAATTTAGACAACCTTTTCTAGAAGGTGGGTCGAATTTTATCCACGCCATTTAGATGATACTTGAACCAAACTAAGGCAACTCTTCCTAGAAGGTGAGTGTAGGTTTATTTCTCTGATGCATGAAAATCAAATCCCAAAACTAAGTCCTTAAACCAAGACCTAGGCCCGGTTCCACCGGAACCGGAACCAGCGCCAGAACCGCCGGGTCCGGTTCCCGGTAAGGTTCCGGTTCCTCCACCCTCGGAACCGGTGAACCACCGGTTCCGCCTTTAACGGTTATTTTTTTGAACGAATTCCAAAACCGCGACCGCTACCTGAGATCCACCGTCGCGGTTTTTTCAACAGAAAGCTTCAGTTTTGCCAAAAATCAAATCCGCGATCACGGGTCTCAGGCCGCGGTCGCGGAATATGGGAAACCGCAATCGCGGGCCTCAGACCGCGGTCGCGGTTTTGCTTTAAATGCCAACGGCTAGTTTTTAACGGCTAGTTTTCAACGGCTAGTTCATAATTCCAACGGCTAGTTAATAAATTTCTTCTATAAATACCCACTATATGATCTCATTCCCGCCCACACTACCAATCTCTCTCAATCTCTCAAGTTTACAAAGCTCTCTCAATTCTCAATCGCTCAATCTTTACTAGTTTTTACAATTGTTTTCATAATTGTTCTTTCAAAAAATTAACACAATTGTCTCTTACGTCTTATTGCTTTGTAATTTTAAGGTTCATTATCTTCTTAATTACATATTTCTTTACCACACATTGCTCTTTGTTTACTTGTTTAGTTATATTTTAAAAAAATGGAAGGATTTCTTAACATTGATCAAATTTTTGGCTCACAAGAGAGTGGTGCAAATGTAGAATTTGTACCCCCTATTAACTTGTCGGACTTCTCGGATCCCAATGTAGTACAACCGGGATCGTCCACTCCCGATGAAAATAAGGGAATGGATGTGGGTCATGGATCCGAGGCGACTGTGGGTGAGGCTCCAATCCTTAAATCCAACATTTTTACGAAACATTTTCGAAATGGAGCTTATGAGGCATCTACTAAGAAATTTAAAGTTCATTGTAACTATTGTCCTAATCATTACACATGGTAGTCGAGATCGGGCTATGGAACATTGTCAAAGCACGTGAAGAGAGCACACCCCGACAAGTTAGGCATGATACGAGGACAATCTCAACTCTCCGGGTTTGCAACTTCTTCTTCCCTTAATCCTCATTATAACCCTCATTTATTTACTTATAACCATAATGATAGCATGAATGCCTTCTCCGAGTCTATTTGTGTTGATCACTTATCATTTAGTTTTGCCGAAAAGATAGAATTTAACAATTGGATGACTAATCATGTACAACTCGCTTATAAACCGACTACTAGTAAGTCGGTAAAAATCATGTAATGAAAGCATATAAAACTTGTAAAGTGGCATTGGTGAGTTTTTTTCTCAAAATGATATCAAAGTTTCAATTTATAGTGATATATGGAGTGACCATTGGAAAAATCATTCATACATGGGCTTAACATGTCATTTTATTGATGATCATTTTGTTGTGCAAAAACGTGTTTTGGCTTATAGAGTTTTTGATTTTTCTCATACTGCTTTAATGATTAGTAACATTATTCGTACTATTTTGGAAGAGTATAGACTACTTCATCGAGTTTTTTCTATCTCGTTTGACAGTGCATCTAACAACGCTGCTTCAATCCGAGATTTGATTCCGCATTGTCAACCAGTTCTTGGAGCGAAGTATTTTCATTTAAGATGTGTAAAAGATGGTTTAAATGTTATGTCGGGTTTAATCGCTCCTATTAGATATGTTGTTAGTCGTATGTGGGCTAGCCCCCGAACCGCCCAAGATTGGACGGTGTTTTGTAATAAAAAAGGTGTTCTACACCGAACTTTTCCAAAAGATGTTTGTCACCGTTGGAACTCCATTTTTAAACTACTTCATGCATGCATGCCTTACAAAGAACTTTTGACGTCTTTTACGTCCATATATTTTTCCGACAATGCCATTATTTCTCAATGTTGGGATTATTGTTTATAAAATTTTAGAAGTTTTGAGAATATTTCATGATGCAACATTAACTTTTAGTCATGTTTATAAACCTTGTGCTCATTTGTTTTGTTTTGAAGCATTGAGTGTGGCGGGCGGTTTTTGTGAGGGGCATAAATTCCCCGAACTTTGTGGTGCTATTGATGCTATGAAAGTGAAATGGTTCAACTATTATAAAATTTATCCCCGATATTTATCTTGCTGCTTGTGTGTTTGATCCTAGGTTTAAGATGAGTGGTTTAGAAATATTTTTGAATAGATATTATGATGCATTGGAATTGGATGTTAATGATGATATTGCTAGTGTTGGGGATATACTTAGTAAAGTTAGAAGATCAATTGAGGAATTGGTTACCGAATATTCATCTAGTGTTAGTTCTTCTCCACAACCTCCACATTCATCCTCCTCTTCGAGCTCGAGTGCCCTCGATGCTACTAAAAAGTGGGGGGGCTAATCTTTTGCATAGCCTTACTAAGAGACCGAGACATTCGCGCTCGAATGCGGAGTTTGAAACATATCTAACAACCCACTTGGAGTTTGGTGAAGGAGAATTTGATATTTTAGCTTGGTGGAAGACCCACTAGAAGACTTTCCCAACCTTGGTCAAGATCGCGACTCAAGTTCTTGTTGTTCCCGCCTCGACCGTATCGGTAGAGCAAACATTTAGCGAAGGAGGACACGTCCTAGACGCAAAACGATCGAGTTTAAAGCCCAATGTCTTGGAAGCCCAAATGTGCGTATATAATTGGAAGAGGACGGAAATTCGTCAACAGAAGGCGGAGGTATCCGAAACTTCCGACTCGGACGGCCTAGACGATGACTCCCAATCCCAAAGCGCTTCCGCCGGTTCCGATGGATCGACGTAGATGGTAAGCAAAGCGGGGTTTTATATCGAAAGGTAAGAGAACTACGAGAGCTTTGATTCATCTATAACCCTGAGAGGATACGTAGGCAACTTAATTTTAAGTCTAATCCCTTTAATTATCCAACTTTTTTGTTTTGAAGAACTTGCCTTAATCGCCTTGATCCAATCTCCACGCCGTGATAGCGGGTTACACACACCGCGATCGCGGATGACGAACCGCGATCGCGGGTTGGGTGCCGCGATCGCGGTCCCAACTTTGTTCAAAAAAACAGAACTTCTGTTTTTTCAACTAACTCGGGATCGCCGTGTGTATAACCCACGATCGCGGCAATTTTTTATTCAAGGCCCAATTTTTATTTTTTATACTTAAAAATTGTCGGTTCCGAACCCGAACCAGGAGAAACCGCCTCTGGAACCGAAACCGAGGAACCGGCCCATGTCCGTTTCCTGTTCCTGTTCCATGGTTCCGAGGAACCAGAACCACCGATTCCGGAACCGGACCCATGACTACTTAAACCTCTAAATTACGAAAGGCTTGATTCTCTTCACATAGATACGTAGGCAACCCCGCCATACTTCGAGTGCAATAAAAAATTGAGATCCCCACCCTACATCAAATAAAGCAACAAGAGTGGATCGTGGTGTAGGCCAAAGACACAAAAAGTGCGAGATGATGCACTTTAGATATCCCTAAAGAGATCACCAAGTCTATGCATATTTTAGTAAATTCTATTGATAACATAAGAAATATGAAGGTATGTTACAATCAGAGCACCAACAATACTTGTATATAAAGTGGAATGAAGCAACTTCTCCACGTTCATAAAATGTGTTGATAGCATATAAAGTTGTGTTTAAAGAAGAACAAACACTAGAAAAATCACCTAAACTATATGATACTACTACATAATCAAATGAAGTCCTAGAACAAGAGCTTTATTTGAGGGATTAAATTTAATATGATGCATGAACTTATCTTATCTGATTAATTCTTTATTGTAATATTTACTTGATCTCGAACTTTTGAGTTAATTAAATTTAACAAGGATAAGCCACCTAGCTTGAACCTCATTGCACTAGCTATGTGTTTAGCCACCCTTGCCCTGCGGTGGAGAATGAAACATGGACCTAATCATTAATGGTGTAATAACCATTAGTGTTGTTATAAAGAAGTATTTATGATGATGTGCTCCTAAATACTCCTCCCACTTTACTACCACTAGCATTAACGGTGTATTAAACATTAATGTTGTTATAAGAAAAGTACTTACATTAACAATGTTTGTAAATACCACAAACAATATACATCGATTCACTCACAACCCGAAGGTATATTATCTAGAGCAACTTTGATTCTAAATTATTTTATTTTGTCATTACTATAGCGTAAATAAACCCAATGTATTTAATAAGTGAACATATATAATTTTCCACGAATCTTAGTTTAGATCTAAATTATCATTCAATTAGTTAAGCCTTAAAATCACATGCGAGTTCCACTATAGATTAATATAAACAATCAAATATGGTAACAAGGTTTATTTAGAATCGACAAATAAACAAACAATTAACATAGTCGAGCAAGTGTGAGAGTGTTGAGAGGGTTTCTTGACAACAAATAAATTTATAATCAAGACCCCGCTGTGTATAGCGAAGTCATGTTCGTCCACGGGAGATAGTCTATGTCAAGTTTTATTACTTGGAGCGCAAGTAATCAACAAAGCTAGGGTTTTTATCAAGTAAGAGAAAATCTAAGGTAAAGGTATCACCAGAACAACAATCATGCATGCCAAACGCTAATGAAACACACAGATCATGCTTTTATCACATAAAGGTGTCAACTTTCGTCAACCAAAGCAAGTAAATCAACTAACTTTCGGTCAATCAACAAACTTAATATCTAATCTCTTCTACTTTCAACTAGGATAGATCCGCTTTCGCTTCAAAACCCTAAATTGACTATTTTGATTCAAGGTTTCCGCTTTCGCTTCAACTATGAATAAGAAATTCCTATCAACTTTCGTTTCAAGGATTAAGAGTAAGAGAATAGATTCATCCAATAAAAACAATCAAGACATGATCATAAACAAGCATGCACAACCATTGTTGGGTTTAACCCCAACCTTAGCGAGAGAGACTACTCACTAAGCATAATTGAAAACATCTAAATTAAATGAAAGAGAAAGCTTACAACCGAACACAATGAAAACTTGTCTTCCAAGTATCTCTACTCATCCTCCTCTCACGCCCATCCTCTCTCTTCTCTCTCTACCCTAAACTAGGTTAATTGTGGCATAAGAAAACTAAAGGGGGAACAAGAGTATTTATAGAGAAACTAATCTATCTTAAATCTATCTATAAGGAAATAAATTTTCTAATAAGATATATCCCTTAAAACTATCTAATAACATAAAAGAAAATAGGATAAAAGACATTAAAATGCGCTGACTCGGTCTCGCTATACCTCAGTACCGACCTGTGCACCTCGGTACCGAGCTGTTACAGCATTATGAACAACCTTGAGTAAAACTTGCGTAGCGGATTCATTACAACTCCGTTTCACTCGATTCTTTTTCCTATGTTCTTGTAACAAATTTCTCCACCTCTTTCCAAGCTCAAACTTAATTTTCAATGTCTTTATGAACTTCATTCCTTGAGCTTTTCCTTAAGTGTTTCTCCTCGGTTTTGCTCTTTTCCTCAAAAGTGCTCCAAACAGCTTCTAAAAAACCTACAAAACACCACCAAAGCTTATGTAGACTCCATATCTTAAGAGAATACAAAAACCTACACAAACGACTCAAAACAAAACACAAAACTAAAGAAAAAGACTCAAACAAACTAAAACACACCCCAAAAACACGACTAAAAAGGCGGACATCAAAATACCCCATACTTAGACTTGCTTGTCCTCAAGCAATCAACAAGAAAAGAACCAAAACCATCAACACATATATCAAGTCAATGCCCTTATCAAAAAGCAACACCAAAGCACAAGTAGAACAAATAAACAAGTGAATCTAACGTCATCACACATATATGCAACCTCAAGCAAAAGCAACTAAAAATACAACCTCACAAGGGTAATGTGTTTCTCTCAACTCTCAAGTGTTTGGGCTTAGAATAACAACTCTCAACTCAATCCAATATACAAAAATCAACATAGCCACTGTTACTTATATCACCAAACTCTCCACCAGAGATTTCAAAACACATAAAAATCATCAAGAGAACTTAGGCTCAATGAAAAACTTCCTAGAAGTTCCCATTCGCCCGGGTTGTAATGGGGCTTGGTAAAGACAATAAGGCATGGGAAATTTTGGCTTTGTGGTGCTAATAAATCTGGGAAAAAAAGACTCTTAAAAACTCACACAACATCAAAACTCTCATCAAAACATACCAAACTCACTCTTCATTATTTACACTCATCCTCAACCCCTTTTAATATCCCAACTAATCTTGCTAAAAAACAACAAGGAAATTTGGCTCATGCACACTTTTACTATTCAACTCTTTTTCGGATTTTTAGATTTTTTCCATTTTTTTCCTTTCTGAGGGGGCTCGGTAGCGACCCTACTGGGTCGGTAACGACTCTGCATTTTTTTCTGTTTTTCCCCTTTCTTTCTTTTTAGCAAGTGCATTCAGGGAAGCAAACTCCTTTTACAAGATAAACTGTAAGATCTTTACTTTTCCAACCCATATTACCCCACACTTGAACCAAACAACTCACTCAACAAAATCCTAACAACCAACACTAAGTCCTAATCCCCGGATAGGGTCAAGCTTATATCGGCTAGGGAATAATTTTGTGGAGCTACAGAAATAAAAGGCTTTAAGGCTCAAATTCGCTTCAAAAGAGGATAATGTAAGGGTGGATAAGGATTAATAGGGCTCATGAAAATAAGTTCTCTATCATATGATTTCACATGCAATGACCTAATATCTCATAAAGGTCTTCAAGTAATAGTTAACCATATCAATGACAAGAGATAATATGCATTAAGAGAGTAAATCACAAAAGAAAAAAAAGAGGGATTTTTGATGTTCTCCCTATAAGGCCAAAAATATCTCACAAGGTAGCAATTTTTTGTTGGATTTCAGTCACTTCTACCTAAGATCATATGTGCTCAATTTCATCACATGCTAAATATCCACATAAAAACAATTTTTAACATGATTCAGGCAAAGCTATCCAAACATGCTATGGAATTACATGATCAAGCAAGTTAAAGCATATCATAGGACATCTAGGTGGAATATTATCAATCCTAAAACACAAACAAAGACACAAAAATACAAAAACTGAGTTTCCTTTTCCCATACCCCATACTTAAACAAAACAGTGTCCCCAGTGTTTAAATCAAAGACCCAAAAAAAGGAAAAGAAAAGGGAACTCACAAAATAAAATTGAAGCTGCTTGAAACCATTGATCACTTGAGGAGATATGAATTGTCTCGGTTCTGTAGAGGTCGGTACCGACCCTGGGAAGGTCGATATTGAGCTTGGCACGCTACTGATTTCTTTGTTGATCCTTAGCACCGAGTATGTGTAGCATTTTGTCCACATCTTTGTACCTGAGTCACTTTAGAAAAAAAAAACTTATATCCTACTACACTAATCTAACCTAAAAACAAGTCAAAAGAAAGCTAGCAAAAAGATCTAAGAAAAAAAAAACTAAAAGCAAAAACTAAGAGCGTGTTGCCTCCCATAAGCGCTACGTTTAACGACGTTTATCACGACGAACTTACCTTCCCTCTAATCAGGGAGGCTTCCATCCAACTTTGTCGGGATCAAAAGAAACCCCATATTTAGCCTTAAAAACATCATAGCTTCTCTCCAAAATATTGGGTCCTCGATCATCAATAAGTATGCTCGGAAGTCCTACAACAGGGTTAGTAAAATCCGAAAACCAAGGAGGTTTTGACTCCTTCACAGAACTAACGGTAGGATTTAACATAGAACAAGGATATAAGAAAGGATCATGACCAGAATCAATCAACTCAGAAAACGAAGACTTACCTTCATCGAGCAGATAAGGGTTCGTTACCGAGGCTATGTGGCTCCTTAATGACCTTGCTAGATCTGGAAGTGGCTCGATGTCGTGCTTGGATCCACCTCCCACCTCATTTTCCTTCAGATAAGGGTCGTTACCGACCCATGGGGGGTCGGTAGGATCCTCGGTAGATGTTTCTCCATTTAATTTTCTTGTTTCTGTACTCAGAGAGGGGTCGGTACCGAACCATGGTGGGTCGGTAAGCTCCTCAGTACTACAACTAGCAACCTCATTCACCGGTGAGTTGAAGCGGAACTCGACCTTCTCCTCCCCAATATCGAATGTGAGGAGTCCCTTTCTAACATCTATTCGTGCCCCTGCGGTGGCTAAGAATGGTCTTTCAAGAATGATTGGCACCAGAGGGTCTTCAGGCATATCTAGAACAATGAAGTCGTTGGGGACAAAGAATTTTCCAATTTTGATAAGAACATCAGCAACGACTCTAGTTGCTTTTATAGAAGATTCGTCCGCCATGTAGAGATTCATATCAATAGGCTCCAGTGGTCCCATGTTAGCCTTGGTCTAGATCGACAATGGTAATAAACTGACACTGGCACCTAGATCACATAGAGCTTTAAAACGGTGCGTCCCAATACCAATTGAAATTGCAAACTTACCTGGATCACCGAGCTTTTCAAGGAGCTTTATAGATTTGACTTCACATGACAGCTCTGAGATAGATCTTTTCCTGCTCAAAATCTCTTTCAAAAATTTAGTGTAGGCAGGCATTTCATTAAGGGCTTCAGTAAATGGAATTGAAATATTTAACCCTTGAAGAATTTTAACAAAGCGTCTAAACTTTCCTTTCGTAACATCATTTGACTTCTTAATCAGCAAGGAAGAGTTTTTGACGCACTCGGGATAGAGAGAGGCCTAGATCGAGACCCTACCAAATCGACAAGAGGGTCGATCGGTGTAGAAGAAGGGTCGGTACCGACCCTAGGGGGGTCGTTACCGAGAATGGGACTAAGAGAGTGGCTCGGTGTCGAGAACTTACCTGGATTGGGGTCGGTAACGAGCTTTGGAGCATCAGTACCGAGGGAGTTAGGCTCGATAACAACCCTTTTTGGCTCGTTATCGATCTTGGCCAAGGCATCGTCTTTGGTACCGGGCTCTTTTTCCTTGGCTTCAGCACGATCTGGTAGCGTCTTTCCGCTCTTGAGGTGTACGGCCGCTATCTGTCCTTTAGGGTTCTCATCGGGGCAGCCCGGGAGTTGCCCTTACGGCCTCAGGATATGTGCAGTTAGGTTCCCTAGTTGTGAGTCAACGCTCTTCTTCCAAATATCGAACTCTCCCCATCTTTTCATTTGATTATTGAGGTTAGCTTGGACTCCATTGATTCCTTCTTGAAGTACTTGCACCCAGAATGGTGGCTCTTGATAGCTTAGAGGTCGATACGGTGCGGGTCGTCTATCCGGAGGGGGGCTGTATTATTCTGACTTTGATTTTGATTTCCCCAAGCCAGATAATTGTTTGGCATGTCATAATTAGCAGGAGGATTTCTGTATTGTCCTCTCGTATAATTTATTTCAGCGTATGTCTCAGCAGCCCTTACCTGCTCAATGTTAGTGCAAGTAGAAGTACTATGGCTTTGAGAGCCGCTTTCTTGACAAGGTTGAGAGGTTTTCAGAAAACTAACCTATTTCTTAAGGCGGTTGATCTCATCTTGTAAAAATTGATTTTTGACTTCGGGATCAACTTCGTCTTTGTTTGGTATGTAGAGACGTTTTTGTGGCTGAAGTGGTTGTTGGACCCCATACATAGCATCGTAATTGGTGAATTTGTCCAGCAGCTCCCATGCAGCAGTGGGATCCATCTCAATAAAACCGCAAGTAGTGTGCATGTTGATGCGGTTCTTTATGTCAGTGTTAATCCCTTGAAAGAAGATTTCTTGGAGCACATATGGTGGTTGCCCATGAGTAGGGCACTTTCTGAGCATCTCCTTGAATCACTCCCATGTCTCCACAAAGGCTCGTTAGGCACCTAGTGGTAGGAGGTGATACGCTTTCTCCACTCTGTTGTCTTAGCATGAGGAAAGAACTTTGTTAAAAATTGATCATACAAAGCCTTCCAAGTCCTGATAGAATTAGGAGGTAATCTCTCTAACCAGCTCAGGGCCATTCATGTAAGAGACCACCTAAAAGCTTTTAACAGAACATATTTTAAAGAGACACCGTCAGCAGCAATAGTGTCACATAAATCAAGAAAATTTTAATATGTTCCATAGGGCACTCAGTAGGTTTCCCTTCAAACTGAGCCCGATTTATTAAGGATATAAATTGAGACTTACTCTCAAAAGTCTTCTCTATCTTCGGAAGCATAATTGCAGACTCTGGCACCCTCAGTTCTGGATGCATATACTGTTTAGCATTCCTCGGATAGGCATTGAGTTATTCCTGTAGAGCGGTTTTTTCAAGTTATGTGGCTTCGAGCTGCCTCTGGAGCGCAGCCATCTATTGTGCCATCTCTTCAGGTGTCATGGCCATGGCTTTGCGTTCTCTTAATCGACAGTGAAAGGATCGCTCGGGTTCAGAGTCTACTACTGGATTAGAGACAACTTGGCGTCCTTCAACTGGCATACACTGAAAGCAAAAACAAAAACAAAAACGAAATCAAAAGCAAAACGGGGTCTCAGAGGAGGGTCGGTACCAAGGCCTAGAGGGTCGGTATCGAGCCTGGAGTGATCCCGTAAAACAAAAACTAAAAAAGAAAGAAACAAATATCTGTCGACAGGGTCAGTACTGACCTGGGTAGGGTCGGTATCGACTCGACAGTGAATTTGAAAATAAACAGAAAAAGCATAGAAACTGGGTTGCCCAACAGGGTCGGTACCGACCCTAGGGGGGTCGTTACCGACTTGGCAGAGTCTCGAAAAACGCTAAAAGAACAAAATTTCGCACTATTGAAATCTCCCCGACAACGGCGCCAATTTGTTGAGAGGGTTTCTTGACAACAAATAAATTTATAATCAAGACCCCGCTGTGTATAGCGAAGTCAGGTTCGTCCACAGGAGATAGTCTATGTCAAGTTTTGTTACTTTGAGCACAAGTAATCAACAAAGCTAGGGTTTTTATCAAGTACGAGAAAATCTAAGGTAAAGGTATCACCACAACAATAATCATGCATGCCAAACGCTAATGAAACACATAGATCATGATTTTATCACATAAAGGTGTCAACTTTCGTCAACCAAAGCAAGTAAATCAACTAACTTTCGTTCAATCAACAAAGTTACTATTTAATATCTTCTACTTTCAACTAGGATAGATCCGCTTTCGCTTCAAAACCCTAAATTGACTATTCTAATTCAAGGTTTCCGCTTTCGCTTCAACTATGAATGAGAAGTTCCTATCAACTTTCGTTTGAAGGATTAAGAGCAAGAGAATAGACTCATGCAATAAAAACAATCAAGACATGATCATAAACAAGCATGCGCAACCATTGTTGGGTTTAACTGCAACCTAAGAGACAGAGAGAGAATACTCACTAAGCATAATTGAAAACATCTGAATTAAATAAAAGAGAAAGCTTACAACCGAATCCACGACAAAAACTTTTACTATACATCGGTACCGACCTGTGCACCTCGGTACCGAGCTGTTACAGCACTACGAACAGCCTTGAGAGTAAAACTTGCGTAGCGGATTCGTTACAAATCCGTTTGAATCGATTCTTTTTCCTATGTTCTTGTGACTAATTTCTCCACCTCTTTCCAAGATCAAACTTGATCTTCAATGTCTTTATGAACTTCATTCCTTGAGCTTTTCCTTAAGTGTTTCTCCTCGGTTTTCCTCTTTTCCTCTAAAGTGCTCCAAACAGCTTCTAAAAACCTACAAAACACCACCAAAGCTTATGTAGACTCCATATCTTAAGAAAATATAAAAACCTACACAAACGAATCAAAACAAAACACAAAACTAAAGAAAAAGGCTCAAAAAACTAGAAAGCTTCCCCCTTATTGCGGAACTCAAGATTTGGAAGGGGAATGGTCAAGATCATAGACTCTTGGATCGAATACCTAGAACAGAAAATGACACAAGAACGAGTATAAGTTTCAAAACTGAAATCTTGTTATTCATAGATTCACATTATCTATAATTGTATTTTAAGGAATCTAATAATTATATAAATATTTTATTAAATAATGTTTAATAAAATTCCATAAATTTTATGATTAAAAACCATAAATTTATATTCTAAATTTTAATAGTAATTTTGGAGTAAAAAATAGGTTGAAATTATAACGCACAAGACAAAAAGGGACAGATAGGTCGTTTTCGACCATGCACAACCCAGACCGGTTCAAGCTCACAGGCTTGCTACAACAATGACAAAGATCGGTATGCTTTTGGTGCTACTAACATCAAAATAGTGCGGGTTGGTGGTGTTGGAACTGTTTCAATGAGACAAACAAAATAGAAGTGACGGTATTGAAAAAGGTGGTCGGACAAGAGAGTTATTGTCGATTTTAAGAGGCAACGCAAACCGGTTTTTTTAGGCACGAATGATGACTTCGGGTCAGATTTCGAGGAACTTTGGCAACTGTGTGTGGGGTTAATTACTAGGCCGAACGACCGAAAACCACCCTTATAATATGCCATATTGCTCTAAACCACCCTTTTAATATCAATTTACCGAAAACCACCCTAATAAGGGCTTCCGTTAATAAATGACCACCCGCCCCCAACTCCCGTCAAAAAAACCGTTAGTGTTGTATGCACATGCCCCATTATTAATTTTTTAATGTGAAATAAAAGTACAAAAAAAGGAAATGGGCCAAAAAAATGAATCTCAAGATCAAACCCTAAAATTCGAGTTCAAAGAAAATGAATCTCAAGATCAAACCCAAAAATTCGACGATTGGTGTGCTTAACCCTAAACAAAGGCGAGATTTGGGAACGGAGGAAGTTGACGGCGAACCAGTAGCAACCCAAACTGCACAAAGGCAAGCCAAATCTGGATTGGGGAAAAGTGAGCCCGTGATTTTGGTGGTCGAAGTTCAAGATCCGAATTCATTAATGTTGTCCCCGGCAAGGTCACTGGTGGCAATGAAGTCATTCGAGTTCAAAGAAAGGGTTAAATCGTGTTGGAATTTTGCTTGGTAGACGTCGAGGTTGTCTTTTTTGTGCAATAATTAGTTTTAATTTATTAGGTATATTTATAATAATATAATATAATGAAAAATAAAGGGTGGATTTGTAATTTCATACTTTAGACGGATTTTTTTGACGGGAGTTGGGGACGGGTGGTCATTTGTTAACGGAAGACCTTATGAGGGTAGTTTTCGGTAAATTGATATTAAAAGGGTGGTTTAGAGCAATATGGCTTTTATAAGGGTGGTTTTCGGTCGTTCGGCCTAATTACTAAGTGGAATTTGATGTGTGTTTTTAGGATTATAGATTTAAGCTTGATTTCGAGAATAGATAGAGAAATAAGGAGAGTTCTAGAGATTAGGGTTTGATATCAGATTTTTGTCTAGAAAAATAAGTTAGATCTGAAGCCCCTTTTAAAGGCTCAATTTCACTTATGGAGGAACGCGATGATAAAGCTTGGAATGGAAGTGCAAATAACAAGTGGAACCAAGATCTTTTGTGAACATGTCTAAAATTGTTTTGTGAACATGTCTATAATTGTGATTTGATATGTCGAACAACTA
Organism: Fallopia convolvulus; assembly: GCA_964016875.1. Taxonomy (NCBI): domain Eukaryota; kingdom Viridiplantae; phylum Streptophyta; class Magnoliopsida; order Caryophyllales; family Polygonaceae; genus Fallopia; species Fallopia convolvulus. The sequence goes on along the minus strand of OZ024727.1, from coordinate 51,376,676 downwards.
ATTCTTTTTCAACTTCCTCTCTAATAAAGTGAAATCAATATGAATATTCTTAGAACGGTTCTTGACCCTCGGATTACAAGTCATGAATGATGCACTGTGACTATTAGACAATCTGACATGCTAAGTGACAACACAAATTCTCAAACCAAGAAGAAATTATGAGAGCCTTGAAAGTTTAGCACAATAGCAGAAATCACCATATACTCAACCTCTATAATGGAACAAGACACAACCTTCTATTTGCAAGAGGTCCAACTGATAAGTGTGTTGCGAATATAAATGAAAAAAAATTGATAGTAAAAAATATCTATGTTAGACACCCACCCTGCATTAGAGAAAGCACCAAGAGTGGGTTGTGGAGTAGGTCGAAGACAAACCAAGAGTGGGTTGTGGAGTAGGTCGAAGACAAATTAGATATCTTAGAATGCACTTAGCAACACCCTAATGAGCATGACTAAGCCTATGCATATTATAGGAAATGTTGTTGGAAATATAAGAGATCTCAAGGCCCGTCATTCTAATATACTACAAAGCACTAACAATTTTTCTCTATAAAGCATATCACCCACCCACCCACCCCCTCCACATGTTCCATATAATGTGAATGAGGTATGACTAAACTCCCAATAGGCTTAACATCATCTATCTTATAATGAGAAAGAAGATCTATGATATAATTTTCCCAATAAAAATGGTTCATGCTAACCTAGGATAAAAGGTGCGAGTTAGTGTGGAGTAGTGGCCTGCACTTCGAGCTCAACTTTTCGGCTTCATACGATCTTTAATTCGCATGGTCCAATAAGGATATGGTTGGGATTGATCCAAATATCATCGCAAATGCACTCAATGTTGACCCCAAGTTCCCAGTGATAAAACAAAAACGACACAAGTTTGCTCCCGAGCGAAATAAGGTAATCAACAATGAGTTAAAATCCTTACTTGAAATTGGAAAAATTAGAGAAGCAAAATATCATGATTGGTTGGCAAATGTGATTTTCGTAAAAAAAATGAACGATAAGTGACACCTATGCGTCAACTTCAAGGACTTAAAAAAAATAGGCCCTAAGGACTCGTTCCCATTGGCACATTTTAACACGATGGTGGACGCAATCGTATGGCACGAGTTGTTAACCATTATCAATGCATTTAGCATGTATCATCCGATCTTAAAGCACCCTGATGATTAGGAAAAACGGACTTTGTGTCCAATAAATGATTTATTTTTATAAAGTTATGCTTTTTTTACTAAAAACACAGTTGCTACTTATCAAAGGCTAGTTAACAAGATATTTCATGAAAAACTGGGGATACGATGGAAGTCTACATTGAAAACATGCTTTTGAAATCTATGAAAGTTGCCGACCACATCTGGCACCTAATTAGAACAAACATTGACCAATGAAATAGACAAGCGTGACACCTAAAGTGGAACAAATGACATTTCAACTTACTAAACAAGGCAGAGATGCTTGTTTAAGGCCATAGAGAGCCTTGTAAATGAAACAAACATTATGTGGTAGGCTCTTGTCGGCTAAACCAGGTTGTAGACTATGAGATTATTGTACATTACCAATATATAGTCTTTACATCATATGTGGTCCAATTTTTAACCCGATTTCGACCATGCAATTTACATATAAATGAAATTAATTAAGCACCATATACACCTTGAATAAAATTATGAGAGACTTCGTTCCCAAGAAAAAATGAATAGGAAGCAAATCCTTGAGAGCAAGAGTGTTTAAAAAAAACTAAACCAATGAAGAAAATGTCTCAAAAGCCTCTCTTGTAAACAATGAGATACTCTACATATATTTGAACAAATAAAATTATAGAGCCCCTAATTAGAGCAAACAAGGAGCAATCCCATCAACAAGTGTGACACCTAGAGTGCAACAAATGATATTTCAACATACTAAAATAGCCCAAAGGTGATTGTTTAAGGCAATATAGATCCTTGTAAAGGCAACAAACAAGATGCGGTCAACTCTCGTCAACAAAACCACATTGGAGACATTGAGATTTGGTACATTGCCAAAATATTGTCTTTACATCATTCTCAGTCAAATTTTAACACGGCCTCCACTTTATCATTTAAATGTAACTAATTAAGAACAATACAGACAATAAACAAAAGTATTTATTTTGGAAAATCAAACATTGATTTAATACATAAATCATAAGTTGAACATATAGATCGATGGATAAATTTTAGTTGGTTTCGTAAGAAAGTACAACAACCAATCCCGGATTTCCGACATGAAACTATATTTTTCCCCAAATTACATGCACATATGTTATCCAATGCACATGCATATGTGAAGTTATGCTTAATATTGAAACACTGCCATTATAACATACAATTATACCATAAGTGCTCGATCTCACGTATAAGTATATGATCAATAAGGCCTTTCTCCTATATAGTTACCCGGAGGATTGTAGTTACAAATAACAAACCAAGCATCTCCGGTTTTGCAAGGAGTACAAGCACACCCCAAACCAGTAGAGTTCCTCCACACCACTTGACTATAATGGCTATAATTCTTCTCCGTGATAGGTTCATTTTTAAAAGTCGACTTTTCGCCCACCCACATGTTTACGGCATCTCTTGCATTTCCCCCAATAGCTAGGTTTTCCCCATAGGGCCCGCCTGAGTGGATGAGGGTGCAGTCTCCATTCCTAGAGTTGGCATAGTTTTGAGCGTAGGTGGCAGTGGCATTGTCCCATGTCATGGGGCCCACACCCACTTGAGCTCGAGCCTCGTTATGGGCATCAAGGAAATCTTGGGGCGAGTTTTGGGCATTGGAAGATAGGACTAGGGCTAGAGAAATGAGAACAAAGAGAAACATTTTATTAGAGAACATCATTTATATGCGTGGTTAATTTGATTATAGGGGATGAGGAAGTGATGCAATTTATAGATCGAGATGTAAGATTTTAAAGCCTATATTAGTGGTATCTTTTATTTTTAGCTAGTGGGAAGACAAATCTTTGGTTGACAATTTTGAATGTGACCAAAAACATAGGCCTTATTTTTTTTTAAGAATATACTTTTTGTTGAAAAAGTGTCTTCTAACCATAAAATGGCTCCTTCTCAGCGCCCCGCTGACACAAAAGTGCTTTTTAAATTTTATTTCAATTTTGCCCTCAATTTAGGTTAAATTACCAGATCTATCCAAAAGTTTCAAACTTTTACAAATATATCCAAACTTAAACGGTTTATAAATTTTATGACTTTAAATGGTACTAACTACCATAATCTACTAACTATAGCATGAATAAACTATTTTCTATGAACACAAGCCCACCATGCTCCGTAATTAAAGAAAATTATAAATTAGAGAGGTTTGACCGTTACCTGAGCGTAGTATCGCTGGACCTCCGGTGTTCCTGTAGCTTCCGGATTTCTAGGGGTTGCTAATCCTCAACCAAGACTCCCTTAGCTCAAGCACAGCACAGATCTGTTTCGTTTCCTACCTCAGACCGTAGTCTCTAACTTAAAATTTCTCAATTTTAGTGGATGGAGGATTTGTATTCAAGAAAGAGGTTTATTCAAGACATAGTTTTCGATTAAGTAGTTTTCCCTTACTTAAAAATAAACTTTTATTGAATTTGAAAGGATTACAAGCACACAAACACACTGAAAACACTCAAACACTCAAACTAGAAAGATCCATAGAAGGATTTGAACTCTTAGAGTGAGGGAACACCGCTTCACTTTCAAGTTCAAAGCTTTCTCTTTCTCTAGATTCAGACTTTGTTTTCTGATTTTTCGGTGCCCTTCCTTCAGCTTACAAGGGTCCTATTTATAGAGCCTTGGAGAGCATTGGATGCTCTATCAATGCTCTTTACAACTTGCTACCGACAAAGTCTCAGGGAATCCACTCACATGGCAAACAGTGCCACCACTCTGAAAAGAAAAAGCACACTGAACAGTAATAAAAAGACATCACACTAAAGAGATTCCTTCTGGTGGTCCACGTGGCTTGACATCATGATGTGGTCTTTGATGGTTAATAGTCCATGCAGTATTCGATGTTGTACATGCCTTCTTCTCCCATATTATCCTCCCATCCTGCAGCAGCATCTTCATCTAAGTCGAGCTCTAATTGCTTCATCAAATTTTTTGAATATTCTGGATCCCAATCCATAAGCTTATCCCATATAAAGTCTTGACCGTTGGGCGATAGATATCTCCCAAATTCTATTGCTGATAAGTAATCCTGGATTGAATCAGATGACTCTATTGCTTCTGAAAAATATGGTTGAAGCTCCTTCGGAATTATAACAGTGGTGAATCCTACTTTGAATATTAGCATGTCGGTTTTTTGATACTGCTTGATGTATTCATAGATGTAGAAAAGTCCCATGGCTCTGGCTTCAGTGGCATTTTTTAGGATTGGTTGCCTTAATGTTATTGGATCCGTAGAGAACTGGTCTTTAACAAACCTAATCAAGTAGTGAGGTGCTCTTGATTTTCCTCCTTCTGTCTCCATGTTTGCTCCATGCACAAAACAGATTAGCTTTTCTTCTATCCCTAATTGCTTGACTCTGTTGAACACATAATTCTGAAACTTGGTGAAATGCTTTCTGATTGGACTCCATTTATAAGGAAATTTTCCATATATGCCGCTGCACATTCCATAATCCCATGCCTTTAATATTCCCATATCTTCAGAAGGATTACCAGGAAGGTTTATTCCTCCAATTCCAGAATTATCACGAAAGAGAACTAGAGTTCCCCATTCTTCCCAAATATCATAGTACGGACATCTATCTCTGCTCATCACGTAAGAATACCATTGTGGAAACTCTTTATACTTCCAATAACCCTTCAGCTTTTCTTGGAGCTCCCAAGGGAGATGAAGTATTTTATTGGTTATTTCCAATTCTAAAACTCGTAAGGTCATCAAATGGTTCACCAATTGATACCCATAACGACACCTACTCTTACTAACTTCTTCCATTATTGAAATTTTAAACTGACTGGGAGGTGACACCCATCCCTTGTGGTACTTTTCTTTCTCCTCAAGTTCCCTCCTCTCTGCGTTTGATGGACGCTGAGATAGGGAATTGTGCGCTATTCGGACCATTTCTTCTGGAGAGAAATTCTCGTACCCATAATCGTGATACATCCTTAAAATTCCTTGTGGAGGTGGTACTCTGTTCTCCATTCTTCTCACTTGCAAGTTCTCGTGTCAAGCTGTCTGCTAATGAGTTTTTTGATCCCTGCACATGTTCAATATTAAAGGAAAACTGGTTAAGGGCTAATTGCCAACGCAGGAGCCTCCCTTGCGCTTTCATATTATCCAAATTATTATGGATAAATCCCAATATTCCTTTACAATCAGTTCTCACTGTAAAGGGTTTTGGAGCAAGAAAAATTATGAATTTATTAATTCCTTTTAAGATAGCAAGAATCTCCTTCTCCATTACAGTGTAATTACATTCGGCTTTGTTGAAACTTCCACTGCTGTACCTGCAAAGCTTGTTATCTTTCTTTAATTTCAAAACAGCACCCCAATGATAATTACTAGCATCAGTTTCAAGAACAAGTTCATCCTCCTCATTGGGTAGAGTTAACACTGGCAAATTCATGCAACATTTTTTAAGTTCTTGGACTACTTTTGTATCCTGATTAGTCCAGTTCCAAACCTCTTCTTTTTTCAACTTGACTTGTAAGGGTTTTCTTAATTTAGCCAAATTTTTTATAAAATCAGAGGCATAAGTAAGACATCCTAAAAATCTTTCTAATTGCTTCCTATCCTCTATTTTATCAGGAAATTTTTCTACCTTTTCTAAGATATGATCTTGTAATACTATTTGTCCAGCTTTAATCTTCAACCCAAGAAATTCAATCTCTGGCATAGCATAAATACATTTTTTTTGTCCTAAGATGATGCCATGATTAACACATTCTTGAGTTATAGCCCTAAGGTCGTGCATATGATGTTCTAATGTTTTTGAAAATATTAAGATATCATCAATGTAGACAAGACAACAATGCTTAAGATTCTTAAAGATTTTATCCATTCTCCTTTGAAATATTTGTGGTGCATTCTTTAGACCAAATGGCATAACTACCCATTCATAATGACCTTGTGGTGCACTAAAAGCTGTTAATGGTATACTGTCTTCTTCCATCTTAATTTGCCAATATCCACTTTTACAGTCCATTTTTGAGAACCATGTGGCTCCCTGTATTCTATTAAATAGAACTGTTTTATTAGGGATATAATATCCATCAAAGACAGTATTATCATTTAATTTCTTATAATTGATAACCATTCTAGCCTTTCCTCTCTTTTCTTCAGCATGATTTCTAACCATAAAAGCAGGACTAGAATGAGGACTTTTACTTTCTCAAATTAAACCCTTTTTTAGTAAATCATCAATTTGCTCCTTAAATTCTTGTTGGTCTTTAAAGGTGTAAACCATCTGCTTTACTCTAATAACAGTTTTAGGATCTATTAATTCTATCTTAGCAAATGACTTATCTTTATCCCAAAACTTTAAAGGGTCTTCAGAGTATAACTCCTTACATAAATCCTTTTGTTGATTAATAATTTGTTCTTTTATAGTTATCTCGTCTATTAATAGTGCAAATTCTCTTTGTGTAGGAACAATATGCTCCTCACCACGCTTACTGCGCGTGAATTCAATCTTTTGATGCGTATAGGCTTCTTTCATTTTTCTTACCCAAGCTAATTCTCCATTAACAGTAAATATCATTTTATCTAAACTTTGAGTACATGGAGAATATAACCTTTGGAAATTATTTCCTAATATCATGTCATGAGATGTTTGTTCAGTAGCCCATAATATAGGAATTATACATGGGTAACCCCCTAGCATAATTGGTAGATCTAGAATGACTTCTGAGTGAGTCATGATACTATTATCAGCAATTCTTACCTGAATAGGTCTGGATGCTGATTTCCACATAAATTCTGGAAATAAAGATTTCTTTCCAAAACACACAGAACATCCACTGTCTACGAAAGCACATAATTGATAATCATTAAATCCTTCAATGCATATAGTTATAGGGATGTAGATGCTATTTGGGTTAGTGACTCTCATGAACGTTTCTATTTGCATATTTGATTCCTCGTCTCCTTCATAGACAGGTTCACTAATAGTTTTTGTTTTAAACCCTATTAACCTTTTATCAGCTCTAGAAGTAGACGCTTCTCCTGGTGTGGCTGGAAGAAATGAAGGGTTTGAGCTAGCACTAGAACTAGAACTAGACACTGATGTTGATCCTAGATCTATACTATGTCTAGCTGGTTCATGAAGTGTTCTTCCAAGGCTGTTAAGTTCTAACTTCCTATTTAGTGCTGCTAGAAGACTAGCAATATCGTCATCTACTCGGAATGGACTCTCTTCCTTAACACTTCTAATTGAAGGGGATAACTGGTTTCTTTGAGCAAGATTAAGACTAGGATTGAACCTAGAACTTTGACTCCTAGAAAGACTCCTGTTTCTTGTTAAACTTGATGGAGGTTATGAGTTTGTATGGATTTTTCCTTCCTCATCAATTGTTAAGACCTTTTCACATTTAGTGGTCGAAGGATTTTCAAAGGCATTTACCCAAACTGTTTTTAGATTAATTTGTTCTGGCTTTACCTTAACGGGTACTGCTAATTGTCCTGGTCCACTAATCTCATATTTATCAGCTTCTACCATTTGAGTTCTCATTGGAGGATTGGTGGTATTTTCTAACTTATATACTACCTTCCACTTTAATTGTAGAGGACAAGTTCCCTTATGCATATTAATCCCTTCAGTTAACAGTTTTAACGATAAAAACTTAGATGCAAATTGGTCTTCTAAACTAACATAATAGTTTGGCCTACATATCCAAGACACTGGTCCTTGACTCAAGTTACATACTACTCCACTAATAGTTTGGTCACTAAATCTCTTGTGCCTAGTGTCACAAACAAAGTTAATGCAGTGCACATTTTTACCAAAATCTTGTAGAGGAGTGATGAATATTTGGATTCCACACACATAAATATATTTGTACTTTTTGTCCTTGTTGTGTTTTTGAATATTTTTCCAATTAATTAGGTTGATTTCAGTAGCTTGATTTTCGTTATTTTTTATTACTATATCTCCTAGCATTTCTTCGCACACGAATTTAGAGAATGCTGGGAAGAAATGTCTCTTGAAGAACTGTTCTTTAGCGATAACCGGGAATTCGACCCCTGATTTTCGCATGTTTTCTATTTGTTCTTCATCTATGGATGACTCTGCTTCTTGGAGTTGAGCTAGAGTGGTCATTTCTCCACCTGAATCGAAGGCTTCTTCGGTGAAATTTGAAGAATCTATTTCCTCTCCTTGCATCATCTCATAGACTTCCTCATAATCCGACTCCTCACCTTCTTCTTCCTCAACTACTTCAACAACTCCTTTGTTGTTGCTTAAAGCTAATTCAATAGCTTCATCCTCGGATATTTCAATGTAATCCATACTTCCTAATGCTTCTGCTAACTTATTGTTCTTCCTATTTTTGCATTCATTAGCATAATGCCCCGTTTCGCCACATGCCCAACACTTGCAATTTCTTTTCTTTTCAGGGCAGTAAGAGGCTTTCCTAAAAAACCTTCTTTTCTTAATAAACGGTTTCTTATAATACTTCTTATGATATTTTTCTCCTCTTTGTTTGTTGAAGCTTTTCTTTCTATAATTATTTCTTCTTTGATTATCTCTTCTATCACACCCCCATTCATTTGGTAAATCCCAACATGGTAGAAATTGTCTCTTCATTTGTTGTGTTCCTTTCACTTCTCGACATTTCTTTTCTACCCATCTTTTTATAAATTTCGTTCTATTACCCAAAGTATCTCTAGAATTATACCTATTTTTCCATTCATGATATCCATCACTAATTTCTTCGTTAATATGTTTTGGGAGCTTATCGAAGAGCATTTGAAGATTAGTTTGGTTTTCTCCTATCTTATAATAATAATGTTCAAATTCAGAGAGATAGTTATCCAAATATCTCATATTACAGATTTCAAGAGTGTTTAACTTTCTTTGCCACTCAATAAATTTTTTGTCAATTTCATCTCTTTCTCCTACAAACTCTTCGTCTATAGCTTCACATAATGTGGTAAACATTTTTGCTGGAGATTCTTTTGTTCTAAGATTTTCTTTATATTCTTCAGGTATTCCTTCATACCAGTCAGCTACTATACCATACAGACTGTGTTCTATGTAATTTAAAAAATTTGATGATCTCCAATCTGTATTTAGGTTTAAGACACTCATCATGCTTTTCTTCCAAAAATCTAATACTTCTTCTCGTCTTCTTACTCCATCTAGATTTAGCTTATATCCAGTTTCACTTATTGGTTCTAAAGTGAGTTCTTTTCTATTAGGTCGATGATTTGGCATAATCCTTACTCCAAATCTAGCTGTTTTTTCTAAAAACTCTTTAGGTTTAATATTGGGCCTTCGATAGCTACATGATCCTTCTTCATATTTTTTATAGTACGATCTGTTTGCCTCATTAGTCTCTTCTAACATTATAGGTGTTATCTCTTCCTCAACTTCATTAAAATCTAACACCTTTTTACCAACAATTTTATCCACTCTTCTTTTGACTTCATTAATGGGTATTGTTTCCATATCTTTTAATTTTATTAATCCCATTTGTTGGTACATCTCTTCTTCTTCAGTACCATATTCAGATTCTTCGCTACTCGTTATACCTGATTCTTCCATGATATTTTCTAATAACTTAGAGTTATTCTCTACTTCATGTTTCTTCATCTTCAGGTTCGGTTTTCTTTTCAATTTTTAAATTGGGGACTGAAAATGTTTTTGATGGGTTTTGATTTTGAAAAGGATATTTATGTGGAAACAGACTCGGTCTTTTACCTACTACTGTTTTAGTAATAGCACCTTGGTGTCTAATTTCGTTAGTAAGTGCAACAGCAATTTTTTGGTTTTCTTCTAGGTGGATTCGTTGGACTAGAGTGAGTTCTTCTTTAATTTTTTGGATTTTCTCATTCAATCTAAAAATACAACTTTTCAAATCTGCAATGTCGTCGACAATGGTGTTTAGTATGGCTTCATAATGTTTTTCGCCAATTTTTAGATGTTTAATATGTGGAGATTCTCGATTAGGACACTTATCGGAAATTTCCAGCTTGTCGACTTGATAATTTTCAGCTTGTCAACTTTTTAATTTTCGGCTCTGATACCAAATTACAGGACCTATATTAAATTAAGCGATACTAAGATAAACTAAGAAAAAAGATATTTGATAAAGCTAATATTTTTAAATCTAAGGATATTTTTTATTATTTTTTATAACTTAATGATTAATTTTATAATTATCTAAGAATAACATGAATGAAATATAAATACTACAAATAAAAGGGAAAGAACTATAATTAACGAAAATAAAACCCAGGCCGTTGAGCAAAAAGTGTCGGGCCGCTGAGCACAGGTGAAATCCTATTACTCTTTAGATATTTTTATAGTTTAAAAAGTTTTTTTCCTTAGAAGTATTTTTTGTTACGAAAGACAAAAAAAGGTAATGATATCTAGAAAGTAAGTATATTCGATTAATATTTTTTTAACTATGGGACCTTTAATAATTATCCTGAAAGTAATTTTCTATATATATATATATATATATGATTTTAATTATGGAAAATGATCATGTGAATGAATGTTTATATCCGAAGTGAGAATAGATCTCATCTGAAGTGGTAAAAGCTCTCTTTTACAAACTATTCTCCCGTCTAGGGTTTTCTTCATTTTCTCAGGCCGCCACTTATGGCGTCGCCCGGCGATGCCATCAACCCTCCAATTCCACTGGACATCTCGACATCGGCAATGGAAGTAGACCCTCCAACCCAATCCATGAAATCGACCACTCCAAATGTTCCACAACAAGATGCTAACCCTAATGAGGGACCTAGTCCAACAAACACTACCCCGATATAGGTTCCTCAACCACTGCCGGTTTCTTTCTGGGATAAGGTTGCAGGCTCATCGGCCAACCCATCTTTGAACTCTGACTCTGTGAATGCGGCCCTAGCAAGCCTTGAGGAATGTCTTGAGTTGTATGACACGGACAACGATGAGATACCGAAAGATGATGATCCGGCATGTCCCACCATCACATTAACTAAGCAAGAAAAGTGCGACTTATGTATACCTTGGGCTAACACCTTAATTATCAATATGTTTGATAAAGGTCCAAGGTTATGTACAAATCAAGAAGAAATAAGAGCAGAAGTGGAAACTCGAGGGTGATCTGACTCTTCTTGATATTGGCAATGCTCATAATTTCGATCCATTTTAAGGCACAACTAAGATATTGACGGCTTGGATCAAAATCCCGAGATTTAGCATGGAGTACTTTAATGAAAAGTTCTTAAGCCGCATTGGTAATACGGTCGGCAAGGTTCTACGTATAGACAAGACAACAATGAGTGCAGATCGAGGCCAATTTGTTCGTCTAGGGTGGAGATCAATATGGACCATGCTCTTCTATCAAAATTTCGTTTTCGTGGAAGAATGTGGTCTATTTAGTATGAGGGAATCCGATCGCTTTGTTATGAATGTGGAGTTATAGGTCATATGAAGGAACAGTGCCGTCTATTAGCACCACAAATCCAAAATCAAAGAAATGTTATGGAAGATGAACAAACGATGCCAATCCAGGTTCCAAAAACTAATATTCCTTCGGTCCCATCTGATGAATAGTTCGGACCGTGGATGCATGTCAAGAAGCCACTCCGACAACTGAGGGTTCAGAAACCATCTGGGGCGCCTCTTCTTCGCATCCTCCATCGACTCAACCAGGTCCATCAATGCAAGAAAAAGGCAAGGGTTCTCGTTTTACTACCCTGATGCATTCCAACAATGATGATTCTGAGCAACTGATTTCTAATCAGCAAGATCAACAACGCCGTGCCGAGATGGGCAAATTGATTGCTCAGTCAACAAGTGGTACGCCAAACCCTAATGCTAACATGTCATCCAAGCAGTCGACTTCGCTCAAAGTGGTTATTTCAGAGGCGGTTGCTGAAGCGGCTAAGGTGGATCCCAAAGATTTGGGGGCTAGAATTATGGGAAAAAAATAATCATGGCCCCACACAAGTTGATTCTTAAGCCAACAAAAATGCCAAGAAAAAAGATAGAAAAGATAAAAAAAAATTATAGGGATGCTACGCTATCTTCCATTATCAAACCATCTAGGAAGCAATCATCTATATGCCTATCACAACTTCCAAGGATACGGAAATCTGCAAGGCCCAACTAGTTGCAGAAAGTATTAACCTGTTGCAAGTACAAACGCCAAACCTTAACCCTACCCCTCCATCATCAAAAACTGCTAATCAATCGCCCTAAACTGAGCCCCTTCATCGAACCAATCATGAACCATCCATTGAGAATAGAGACTCAACTGGTCCTGGACAAATCAAGTTAGCTGGTCTCAAACCTCCGGACGGGACCAATGATCATGACCCTTCCCCCACATAGCAAACCGAATGCTTCTAGAAATTCTTCCAATGAACATGTAGACCCAACCGATCTTATGGTCGGGTATCAATTCCAACCCAAATCAATAATGCAATGCTTTGCATCGCTAGAGTGGTTGTAGCCTTTGCAGTCAACTCCAATGATATGAATGCCCCTATTTCCAGGAATTTGATAAACTCAGTTTTGTCTATGAATAATTTAAGTCTTCTTGTCTAGAACGGTCGCGGCGCGGGAAACACCAACTTCATGACAACTATCAAAGACATTATTCGTCTTCATAATCCTACTGTTTTATCTTTGGTTGAACCTTGAATCAGTGGTTATCGTGCTGATGTGGTGTGTAGAAAACTTGGTTTTGACAGTGTTCTACGTGTTGATGCCACCGGTTTTTCTGGGGGTATTTGGCTTATCTGGCGAACTTCGGATATTCTTGTTGTTCCTCTTTATCTAAACCCCAACACATTATTGTTGAGATCATTAGAAGGGGTGAAGAGCCGTGGATGCTCACTACTATTTATGCTTCTCCTAACCCCACTAATCGTGCTTCTTTATGGGACAATCTTTCTATCATGGAGAGAACTAATAACATGCCATGTCTAATTGCTAGAGACTTTAATGCTACAATTAATTCGAATGAGCGGACAATTTCCTCTATTGGTTCTAATCGTTCCTCGGCAGCCTTTGCAATCTAGATTAACAACCTAAATCTTATTGATCTTAGCTTCGAAGGACCATAATTCACATGATCGATTGGGACTTCTCCGGCTACTTATAAGGCGGCTCGTTTGGACCATGCCTTATGTTATGACTCTTGGCGTTTCCGATTCTCTGATGCATCATTCTGTCATCTTGTCGCCCCACATTCAGATCATCTGCCTCTTCTTATTACTCTTGATAATGCCAGCTTTGTTCATAATGGTCAACGACCTTTTCGTTTCCAAGTGGCCTGGTTGACGCATTAAAACTTTCAATCTTTCTTGCATGAAGCCTGGCATGAAAATGATCATTGTTTGGCAACATCTTTTATAAAAAAAAAAGAAAGCCTCTGGCTCGCCTTGAAGGGGTCAGACGGGCTTTGGATTCTCGACAAACTATGGGCTTATTTTGGAGAGAACGGGAACTACGAAGAGAACTTGATCAGGTGCTCCACCAAGAACAACTTTTATGGTTCCAAAAATGTCGTGCCTCTTTTCTTATTGATGGCGATCGAAACACAAGGTTCTACCACCTTTCAACTGTTATTAGACGTCGGACAAACAAAGTTAGAATGTTGCAAAATGATGATGGCAGTTGGACTACGGATGTTTCTGAAACTCGTAACTCAGTTCTCCAATTTTTCTCAAAGCTCTTTACGGTTGAAGGGCTGAGCCTAGAAACTCCGCCATGTCACCCCCTATTTCCTTCTCGGCCAATTCGGATGATTTGATTGCTGATTAGGTCGTCCTTTTTCAAATGCTAAAATGTGGGAGGCTCTCCGTATGATGTCACCATTCAAAGCGCCCGATCCTGACGATTTCCCGGCTGTGTTTTCCAACAAAAAATTGGGAAATTGTTGGTCCTCATGTGTGTTCTAGAATTCTTACTTTCTTGAATGGTGGTAACCTTCCAAGTGGTATGGCTGACGCACTCATGCTCCTTATTCCTAAATAAGATCACCCAACCTTTGTTGCACATTTTAGACCTATTTCTCTGCTTAATGTGACTTTTAAGGTGGCAACTAAGATGATTGTAAATCGCTTGAACCCTACTTTGCCTTTGCTTGTTTCTCCGACTCAAGCAAGCTTTATCCCGAGGCGTCAAATTAATGACAATGTGGTGGTGGTTCAAGAGGTACTTCATTATTTCTCTTCGGTTACTTGTAATCGAAAGATAATGATGCTCAAAGTTGATTTAGCTAAAGCCTATGATCAAGTGTGGTGGTCCTTTTTGCGCCTTATTTTGAATCAGGCTCGGTTGCCGCCTAAGTTGGTTGAGATAATTATGCATTGTCAAACTCTTGGCTCCATGGAGATGTTATGGGATGGGTCGAAAGCGGGCTCTTTTAAGCCTTCTCGTGGAATACATCAAGGCGATCCTCTTTCCATGTACCTGTTTGTTCTCTGTATGGAGTATTTATCACACATAATTCATGACGCGATCGGTTTATGGCGGCCCATTTTTGAAGAGGGCGTTGCTTTGACACATCTTTTTTTGTTGACGATCTTGTTCTTTTCGCGGAGGCATCGATCAGTCAAGCGGCTATTATTAAGATATATTTGTAAAGATTTTGTTATCATTCAAGGGAAACCGTTAATTACGGGAAGAGCAGTATATTATTCTCCAAGTCTGTTTGTGAGGTTGATCGTGTTGCAATTAGCTCTTTCTTATCTATGCCAGAAACTGATGATTTTTGGTCTTATTTGGGAGTGCCTACAACATGCGATCGCATGTCTGCTGAAAAATATAGCTTACTTCTTGAAAAAGTTTCTTCAAGGTTGAGTTCTTGGCAGGGGAAATATTTATCTGCTGCAGGCAGAGTTACACTAGCTAATTCTGTTTTATCAAGCCTTCCCATCTATACAATGCAATCAACTATGGTCCCTCATTCAATTTTTGATAGGATCGATCAAAAAGTCCGCAATTTTATTTGGGGATCCTCTGTTGAACATAGTAAGCTCCACCGTTTGAGTTGGGAGACAATTTGTCAACCAAAACATGTTGGTGGTTTGGAAATACGATCGATGCGTAAGTCAAATGTTGTCTTTCTTGCAAAACTTGATTGGCGTTTGCTTCATGAACCAGCCATCATTTGGAGCACAATTATCTGAGGAAAATATTGTAACCATAGATTGGATTGTGATATGTTCATTCCTTGGCCTCGTTCTTCTTATATTTGGAAAGGGCTTGTTCATGGTTCAAATGTGCTTTCTCGGGGAATTGTGGTTGTTGTTGGTGATGTCGAGTCGACTCTCTTCTGGAAGCATACTTGGCTGATTGATCGTCCACTAATTGAAGTTTCCAGTGCTAAAATTCTGCTGGAGTTTCAACTCTCTCTAGTTTCTGATTATTATGAGAATGGCACCTGTCGTTGGACTAATATTTCTCCATATTTGCATGTTGCATTGCTTCAATGCCTCTCTGGTGTTCATCTTAATGTTGAACCAGGAATGAGTGACAAGTTTTTTTTGGCCTCCTTCCCCTACGGGCAACTTTACTTTGAAATTAGCCTATGCTCTTGTGCGTAATGTTGGTGATCTTAATCATGACCCGATTTAGACAAAGATTTGGAACGTTCCAGCACAACAACGGACTCGTCATTTCCTCTTCCTTGTTGCACACAATGTTGTTATGTGCAAAGAGATGCATTGGAAGCGCCATCTTGCGGATTCTTCAAATTGCCCTCGTTGTGGCTTGGTGGTATCTCCGTTGCACATGCTCAGGGACTGTACTGCAATTGCTCAAGTTTAGCTTGCTCTTACTAGTAATTCAATGCCACATAACCAGGATTTTTTCACTGAAAGCGTAACTAGGAATTGGATTTTTTCCAATATTCAAAATTTGAATTCTTAGAGTACGATGTTTGCTTCCATGATTTAGCAAACCTAGAAGATCGAAAATGCTCTAGTTTATGACAATGATGATGATGTTAACATGCTAAGCTACAGGTTTGTTTTTGTAGTGGACGCATATGAAACAGCCAAAACTTCTTCTGTTTGTGCTCCACTTCATTCTAATGTTGTGACTTCCCCCTCTAAATGGATTAACACTGATGGCATATCCAAAGGGAATCCTGGCATGGCGGGAGGTGGAGGCGTCTTCAGAGATCATGATGGACGTTTCTTGCAGGCTTATTTGTTCCAATTGGGTGTTTCGGACGCATTTAAGGCCGAGCTTCAAGCAAATTTAAGGGTTTACATGTTGCTAAACATGCTGGGTTTGAGAGGTTTCTCCTCCAAACTGACTCACTCCAAGCCACCAAATATCTCTCGCAAGCTACTATATATACAGCCTCATAAGGAATTCCATTTATTGGAAGCATGCCACAAGCTGATCAAGGACACTTCTTGGGTGATCGAAATCAAGCATATTCCTAGAACCGCAAATCGGGTTGCGGATGCTTTAGCTAATCACTCTTTAAGTATTCCTGTTCCTTTCATTGAATTTTTCTATGAACATGAGTGTTTTGCCAATTTATTGGCCTTGGATGTGCCTTCCCTGTTAGGGGACTAAGTTTATTTATACTTAATAATATCA
Source organism: Fallopia convolvulus (assembly GCA_964016875.1). Lineage (NCBI taxonomy): Eukaryota > Viridiplantae > Streptophyta > Magnoliopsida > Caryophyllales > Polygonaceae > Fallopia > Fallopia convolvulus. The sequence continues at coordinate 51,359,927 of OZ024727.1, read as the reverse complement.
TCGCAGGAGTATAACTCCGTTTTCAGATTAAAAAAATCAATGTTAGTAATTAGATTTTCATTGGAGAGGGATAAAAAGTGAATTGTTTTTTAAAATATCAAATATTTCCTAAAAATAATACACTAGTCAATCAAATCAATTATAATATCGATAGATAGTTAAACTTTAGCCAATTTAATTAATGGTACTATACAATTACCAATCCTTAACTACATAATTTGGACGTATTTTTGTCGAGATTACACGCACATAAGTTAGATAACACATGTATATATGTACATATATGAAGTTATGCATAATATCTAAACATAGCCCTTATAATATCGATTATACCATAAGTACGTCCTCGATCTGACATACATGTATATGATCTTCTTTCATTCTTATTTGCTCGGAAAATTGTAGCCGCAAATAACATTCCATTCTCTGGTGTCACAAGGAGTACAAAAACACCCCAAACTACTAGAGCTCCTCCACACCACTTGAGAATAATGACCACACACATGGTCATTAGTGAATGAGTTTGAACCATGATTGTAATACTACTTTTTATTCACCCACTTTCATGTTGATGACATATACCCCGTATAGCTGTCGGGGGCCCTAATAGTGAGATGTTATCTAACAAAATTTGTTTTCACATTGATGTTATCTAACAAAATGATGTTATCTATAAATAAATTACACCATCCATACAAAATGATGTTATCTAAAACAATGTGTTTTCACATTGTCATTTTGATAGTCCTGATCCTATCTTCCGATCGATGTCCAAAACTCATCTCAATACTATGTAGGCAACCACAATGCAACTCGATATCAAGTGAGTGTGTGTGGGGCTCAGGATATGCTACAACAATGTTTCCATCTACTCTCAAACCATGCTAACTTAAGGAATGGAGATTATAAACTCACTCACTGGGGTAGGCTTTATGGGGAAAACCTCACTATTGGGGCCCCGACAACTATACAGGAAATATGTCGTCAACATGTGGGTGAATAAAAAGTAGCATTACAGCCATGGTTCAAACTCATTCACTAATGATGTGACACCATTATACCCTATGACGTATACTTCGTAAAACTTATCTCTTATATAAAGAGATAATTCACATATAAGCAATTATTCACGTAAGCACATAGCAGACATTAGCAACCATAAAAGGTTGCACACACACAGTTCTATGTCGTTACTTCTCATACTAAAACATCTATTACTCTAACTTCTATTACAACCCATATGTCTATGATGCAAAATGAGGAGGAGAAGGTTGCATTGAGTTTTAGCCGGCCGACCTGTATGAATGTGACCTCTAAAAGAGACACACGTCAGAAAGTTCTAGTTGAACCTGAAAAATTGTTTTGCGATTTACATGAGTCACATACTCAGTGAATATAAACCATCATCAATTATTTCACACAAAGTCAAACATTTAGTTCATGTACATATACATACATATTATACATATGTCATATAGAAATTTACTATGCAAATGCAAATGCTGATGTATCCGATTTATTATTCTGTGAACTGTTCAAGCCTGAATCTGCCCCGGGTTTACTGTATATGGACTCTTATGGTCCCTTTAACAAAGAAATCCGAAGATCTCCTGAATATTGACTCTTATGGTCCTGTATGATCCGAAGATCCTGTATGACCCGTAGGTCGCTTTAACAAAGAAATCTGAAGATTTCCTGAATTACAGTTCAGGGCAAGACAGTCACAGGTCCTTTTAATCTCATTTAAATATGCTATGCAATCAAGTGCATCATGTAACCATATATCATATGCCATCTGTTAACATACTTTCTGTGCAAACAAGTTTGGAAATTTCAGAGCTATCACATCTATCCATATGACTCATATAGCACATATATTCATATAGCTCATATAGGACATATATTCATATAGCTCATATAGCACATATATTCATATAGCACATAGGGTTGAATCTCCGGTTTATACTCACCTGTTCAAGACAAATACTATTTCTCTTCCCCTTGTCCTTGACCACGATCTATGATTGGTGCTCCTATATGTAACCCAAAGTAAATTAGGCTATTTAATCTTACAAACTCTAACCCCAAATGCAATGAAATGCCAGAATGCATTATAACTCCTTGTGCATAATTCCAAATCTTTTAAAACTTGACAACAATAAACTATATATATAGAAGAACATTTTTCTAGTTCAAACCTTTCTGAAAAACTCAATCAAAGGGCTCCCTAATATCCTTACAAAACGAACCCTAAAAATACTCTGAAATCTTTTACCGAATATATATCCGATATCGAAAACACCCTCTAAGAACTATGAATCGACTGATTTTCAAATCAAAAGCAACTGTAGATCTAGATTTGGAAAAATTAGGAAAATCTAGATAAACCATTAACTACTTAAAAACTTACCAAATCAAAGCTTGTACATCGAGATTAAAATCCGATAGAAGATATCTTGTACCAAATCCCACAACAACAACCAAAAATCAAACTCTTTTTACTTTCTTCTCGTTTTTTTTCTCTTGCCAACACTCTCTGCATTTTTTTCCTTCCTGTTCTTATCTTCATTCTTAATGTTGAAGACATTTCACACACATGTATATATGTCGAGAAGAGTCGGCAAAACAATTAGAAAATTACGCTTTTCACCCTTAAATCTTCTTTACTACAAACTTTACTCTGAAATAATTAATAATTAATTTTTACTTAAAATTTTTTTAAAATATAATAAAATTAATTAGAAAACAAATATTACTTTTAAAAACTCACTATATATCATGTCATTATGCTATGCATATGCTATTACTATTATATGAATGCAAAATGACGTATGCACTTTGGTCGGGGATGTTACAAATGACCATATGTGTGGTCATTATTCTCAAGTGGTGTGGAGGAGCTCTAGTAGTTTGGGGTGTTTTTGTACTCCTTGTGACACCAGAAATGGTATGATACTTGCAGCTACAATTTTCCGAGTAACTAAGAATGAAAGAACCCTTATAGATCAATTCATATACATGTAGAGTTGAGATCGAGGACGTGGTATATTCGATATTATAAGGGCTATGTTTGGATATTATGCATAACTTCATATATATACATGTGTTATCTAACTTATGTGGGTGTAATATGGACAAAAATATTTCCAAGTTATGTAGTCAAGGATTGGTAATTGTATAGTATCATTAATTAAATTGGATAAAGTTTAACTATCTATCGATATTATAATTGATTTGATTGGCTAGTATATTGTTTTTAGGAAATATTTGATATTTTAAAAAGCAATTCATTTTTAATCCCTCTTTAATGAAAGTCTAATCAATAACATTGATTTTTGTGCTTAACAGATGAGATTTATTCCCACTTCGGTTATAAACACTTGGTCACATCATCTTTTTCCATAATTAAATTCATATTTATAGAAATTTACTTTTAGTATAATTATTAAAGGTCCAATTGTTAAAAAATATCAATGGAATGTACTCACTTTCTAGATATCATTGCCTTATTTCTTTTTTGTACTAAAAAATACTTCTAAAGAAAAAATATTTTTAAAACTATAAAAATATGTAAACAATAATTGGATTTCACCTATTTTATGGTTAGAAGACACTTTTTCAATAAAAAGTATATTCTTAAAAAAAAAATAAGGCCTATGTTTTTGGTCACATTCAAAATTTTCAACCAAAGATTTGTCTTCCCACTAGCTAAAAATAAAAGATACCATTAATATAGGCTTTAAAATCTTACATCTCGATCTATAAATTGCATCATTTCCTCATCCCCTATAATCAAATCAATCACGCATACAAATGATGTTCTTTAACAAAATGTGTCTCTTTATTCTCATTTCTCTAGCCCTAGTCCTATCTTCTAATGCCCAAAACTCGCCCCAAGATTTACTTGACGTCCACAATGAGGCTCGAGCTCAAGTGGGTGTGGGCCCCATGACATGGGACAATGCCGCTGCCACCTACGCTCAAAACTATGCCAACTCTAGGAATGGAGACTGCACCCTCATCCACTCAGGCGGGCCCTATGGGGAAAACCTAGCTATTGGGGGAAATGCAAGAGATGCCGTAAACATGTGGGTGGGCGAAAAGTCGACTTTTAAAAATGAACCTATCACGGAGAAGAATTATAGCCATTATAGTCAAGTGGTGTGGAGGAACTCTACTGGTTTGGGGTGTGCTCGTACTCCTTGCAAAACCGGAGATGCTTGGTTTGTTATTTGTAACTACAATCCTCCGGGTAACTATATAGGAGAAAGGCCTTATTGATTATATACATATACGTGAGATCGAGCACTTATGGTATAATTGCATGTAATAATGGCAATGTTTCAATATTAAGCATAACTTCACATATGTATGTGCATTGCATAACATATGTGCATGTAATTTGGGAAAAAATATACTTTCATGTTGGAAATTCGGGATTGGTTGTTGTACTTTCTTACGAAACCAACTAAAATTTATCCATCGATCTATATGTTCAACTTATGATTTATGTATTAAATCAATGTTTGATTTTCCAAAATAAATACTTTTGTTTATTGTCTGTATTGTTCTTAATTAGTTACATTTAAACGATAAAGTGGAGACCGTGTTAAAATTTGACTGAGTATGATGTAAAGACAATATTTTGACGATGTACCAAATCTCAAAGTCTCCAACGTGGTTTTGTTGACGAGATTCGACCGTATTATGTTTGTTTCCTTTACAAGGATCTCTATGTCCTTATGCAATCACCTTTGGGTTATTTTACTATGTTGAAATATCATTTGTTGCACTCTAGGTGTCACACTTGTTGATTAAATTGCTCCTTGTTTGCTCTAACTAGGGGCTCTATAATTTTATTTGTTCAAATATATGTGGAGTATCTTATTGTTTACAAGAAAGGCTTTTGAGACATTTTCTTCTTTGGTTTTGTTATTTTAAACACTCTTGCTCTCAAAGGATTTATTTCCTATTCATTTTTTCATCAAATATCTTGTTAACCAGCCTTTGATCAGTTGCACCTGTGTTTTTTAGTCCAAAAGGCATAACTTTATATTAATAAATCTTTTATTGGTCACAAAGTCTGTTTTTCTTGATCATCGGGATGCTTTAAGATTTGATGATACCTACTAAATACATCGATAAAAGCTAACAACTCGTGCCATACGGTTGCGGCCACCATTGCGTTAATGTGTGGCAATAGGAAAGAATCAATTGTTCGACATATCAATTCACAATTTTGGACATGTTCACAAAAGATCTTGGTTCCACTTTTTTTTTGCACTTCCATTCCAAGCTTCATCACCGCGTTCCTCCATGAGCGAAATTGATCCTATAAAAGGGGCTTCAAATCTAACTTATCTTTCTACAAAAAAATCTGATATCAAACCCTAATCTCTAAAACTCTCCTTGTTTCTCTATTTATTCTCAAAATCAAGCTTAAATCTATAATCCTCACAAAAACACATCAAAACCCACTTAGTAATTAACCCCCCACACAGTTGCCAAAGCACCTCGAACTCTGACCCCGAAGTCATATTAGTCGTGCCTAACAAAACCGGTTTGCATTGCCTCTTAAAATCGGAAATAACTCTCTTGTCCGACACCTTTTTCAACACCATCACTTCTATTTTGTTTGTCTCGTTGGAATAGTTCCGACACCACTAACCTCGCTCTGTTTTGACCTTTGTAGCACCAAAAGTGAACCGATCTTTTTCATTATTGTAGCAAGCCTATGAGCTTGAACCAGTCCGGGTTGTCCATGGTTGAAGACGACCAGTCTGTTCCGTTTTGTCCCGTTCGGTATAATTTCAACCGATTTTTTACTCTAAAATTACTATTAAAATTTAGAATATAAATTTATGGTTTTTAAACATAAAATTTATGGAATTTTATTAACTTTATTTAATGAAATATTTATATACCTAATAAAGCATTTTTGGTTAGATTCCTTAAAATACAATTATAGATAACGAGAATCTATGAATAACAAGATTTCACGTTTGAAACTTATACTCTTTCTTGTGTCGTTTTCTATTCTAGGTATTCGATCCAAGGTTCTATGATCTTGACCATTTCCTTTCAAAATCCCGAGTTCGTCAATACGGAAAGCTCTTATACTTGCTCGACTAAGTCAATTGTTTGTTTATTTGTCGAGTCTAAATAAACCTTGTTTGCATATTTGATTGTTTAATTTAATCTATAGTGGAACTCGCGCATGATTTTAATGCTTAACTAATTGCATGACAATCTAGATCTGTTCACTTATTAAATAAATTGGGTTTATTTACGCTATAGTAATGACAAAATAAAATAGTTTGGACTCTAAGTTGCACTAGATAGTATACCTTAGAGTTGTGTGTGAACTGATGTAAATTGTTTGTGGTATGTAATATTATAAAATCATCTATTATATACGTAAGGTAGGAGTATTTACAAGCATTGTTAATGTAAGTACTTTTATATAACAACATTAATATTTAATATACCGTTAATGCTAGTGGCAGGAGTATTTAGGAGCACATCATCATAAATACTTCTTTATAACAACACTAATGATTACTATACCATTAATAATTAGGCCCATGTCTCATTCTCCACCGCAGGGGAAGGGTGGTTAAACACATAGCTAGTGCAATGAGGTTCCAACTGAGTGGCTTATAATTGTAAAAGTTAATTAACTCAAAAGTTTGAGATCAAGTAAACGCTACAATAAAGTATTAATCAGATAAGATAAGTGCATGCAACACATTAAATTGAATCCCTCAAATAAAGCTCTTGTTCTAGGACTTCATTTGAATCTATAGTAGTATCATAAAGTTTCCTTGTTCTAGGTCAATGTTTTCAAAAATGCTAGGCGGATAGGGACTGCCTAACGCCTAGACGGCCTAAACGTTGGCCTAGGCGGTCTGGACGGCTAGGCGAGCTAGGACCTTCCAGCGCCTAGGCGGGGCCCAGAAGAGATTTTTAGACCAGTGCTTATGGTAATTATATATATAGCATAAAGGCCTTATTCTATGTAATTAAACGTATTAAAATCATCTATAGGTGAGTCGAGTTGCATGAATACATTGAAATTTCATGAATGCAATAAATAAAAAAGTATGATATGGTCAATAAAAATTTTGTGAATATACTATATAAGAACAATATATTTGAGCAAATAATTTCATGAATGTATTCTACGAAATTAAGAATACCATTAAAATTCATTAAAATACGAATATAACATATTACAATCACATCTATAACAAAGAAAATTCATGAATATGGACTATTTTTTCTGTATCCTCATGACAATCTGCCACATTCAACAAGTCTTCATCAACATCATAATTTAAATATTTGACTTCATTTATATCAACACCAGATATATCAAGTTCGTTTTCATTTAGGAGAGGATATCCATGCACTTTGTTGGAGGTTCCTACATAATAAAGTTTTGTCACTAATATGTATACACATATTTAAATCACGTATATAACAATTGGTTTACAAGAAAAAAATTATATACCATTACTAATATGCACATACGATTCAATTGGAAGCATGCTCGTAGAGGTAGGATCAAAAAAGCTCAAGTAACAACTTGAGGGCACAATATTGTTATGCTCATCACCTTTGATGTTGTGGACGAAGGCGATGCACCACATCATGATAGTTTAATCATCTCCCTTGGTCCCTTGCAATTGCGAATTATCTGGTAAAACGAATCTTAATTGATAATGGAAGTTCCACCAACCTGTTAATACTAGATGCTTGAATAGCTTGGGTTTGGGACCCAATGATGTAGTCAAAAAGTTGAACCCTAGTTGGCTTCAGAGGGAAGTTAGGAACGCCATCGCAGAAATCACCCTTCCAACCAATGTGTCTAGTGTAAATACCAAGTAAAATTCTTAGTGTTGGATTGTCCATCCCCTTTTAATGTGATCTTGGGCAAGCTTTGAATTCACGGCATAAAGGCAATCCCATCCATGTACCATCAAAGTGTTGAGCTTCCCTCTTCTAGGGGAGTCTAGGAAATCAAGGGTGAGCAACAATTGGCAAGGGAATGCTACTCGGTATCCATGAAGGCCATTCCATCATCAAAGAACAAGCCCGTTGACAAAAAATAGTCTCTAGCATAGCAATTACAAGATTGTAAGACATTACCACATTATTCAAAGCCTATAGTTCCTGAGTTAGAAGAAGTATAGTTGGATCCTACTAACCAAGAACAAAAGGTGCGATTTGGTGTGAACTTTTCGCCCAAACTTCAAGCTCACCCCAGCCATTTGAAATAAACCTATTTAAGGTTGCAACCCCACCCATTAGTTTTTTTAACATCTTTTACGCACCTTGGAGATTGAAGATCCACTATCATCTTTATCTGCTCTAGGCTCGCCTCGATGCCTCTTTGCCTCACCATGTAACTGAATAATTTCCCCGAAGTCATGCCAAAAGAGAAATTTGTTGGATTTACTTCTTCTTGTACAATCTTAAAATTTAGAAGGCTTGCTCAAGGTGTCAGATATGGTCAACAACTTTCATAGATTTAACTAACTTGTTGTCGTTGTAGGCTTCCATCATATCCCCAAGTTTTTCATGAAACAACTTGTTAACTAGCCTTTGATAAGTAGCACCTGCATTTTTTAGTCCGAATTGAAAGGCATAACTTCATAACAATAAATCCTTGATTGGTAACAAAGTTCGTTTTTTCCTAATCATTGGGGTGCATTAAGGTTTGATGATACCCACTAAATACATCCATAAAGGTTAACAACTTGTGCCATGCGGTTGCATCCACCATTGCATCAATGTGTGACAATGGGTTTGGGTCCCTAGGGTACGCGTTGTTTAAGTCCGTGAAGTCGACACATACATGTCACTTTCCGTTTTTTTTTAAGATGACCACATTTTCCAACCAATCAGGATATTTTGCTTATCTAGTTTTTCCAATTTCAAGTAAAGATTTTACCTCATCGTCGATTACCTTATTTTGCTCGAGAGAAAAACTTATGTCGTTTTTGTTTTATCGTTGGGTTGGGGTTGACATTGAGCGCATGTGTTTTTTTTGTCGCGAAAGAGGTTTTCTATATGGCTTGCCATATGTCATGAGCGGTGGCTTTCAATTTCATGACAATATCAAAGATATCCATAGTTATGGATCCGCAAATCCACGAGAGGACTATGTATTCCAAAATCTGCTATTTAGGATCATCATACGATAGAGAAGTTTCGTCGTTGTGGGATTTGAGGGTGAATTTTCCAAGAGTGACAAGGAAAAGTTCGCGCCACTTGTTATAGTTGGAGGAAGTGAGATCGAGTTGGATTGGGACATGAGTTTTGATGTTGGCAACATATAGGGCTTGAGAATTAGCAATTTTGTGTTTGATTGAGGGTGGGCGGGGAAAGAGTTGGATTGTTTGCACAAGGAGTTGGAGGCGGAGTATTGTCTCCATCTATGTGCTCGTGATCTGACATAGTGAACATAGAAGGGGTAGAAGGAGGATCGTGTGTTTTGGAGATTTAGCCTGATACCAATAAAGTAAAGTTAAGCCCACAAGATTGCCTTTGTATTCATGAGTGTATAAATAGAGGTACATGAGGATATCTACGTAACAAGAATATTTAACAAATATACAATCTGAGACTAGGTCAAATCCGATATGTGCGTTTGACTAAAAAGTTTGATATGAAGGTAACAACTTTAAAGTTGATATTACCATAAAAAAAAAAAAAAGGGTGAAGAAGGGAGCGAGTCACTCCCCCATAAGTTCGACCAATAGTTGATGGAATTTTCATTACCTACTTGCCACCTAAAAAGTAATGTAATTGATATAATATATCCAAATTGCCACGATGAGAGTGTTTTTGGCAGAATACATCAACAGGCCCCTGTACTTATATTTTTTTTTTTATTGGACCCCTGTACTAAAAAATGTTCAAACAGAGCCCTGTACTGCCCCCAATTTTGCCTATTGAACACTTTCAATCTTATTCTCCTTCCAGTGTACATCACACGCCTTATGTGTCATGTTATTTTGCCAAATAAGCCAAAATGGTCAAATACGTACATGTTATTTTGCCTATTGAACACTTTCAAGTCTTCACGCGCCTTATGTAACATGTACGTATTTTGCCAAAATAACATGTATGTATTTGATCATTTTGGCTTATTTGGCAAAATAACATGACACATAAGGTGCGTGATGTACACTGGAAGGAGAATAAGATTGAAAGTGTTCAATAGGCAAAATTGGGGGCAGTACAGGGGTCTGTTTGAACATTTTTTAGTACAGGGGTCCAATAGGAAAAAAAGTATAAATATAGGGGTCTGTTGATGTATTCTTTTGGTCATTTATGGGTTTTCGGGGATCGAACCCATGACAATTGCAGACATGGAGCGTTTCCGGCTAGTCCCATGCCCTAGGCCACGTGGTCCACGTGAAGGAGGTCAATCGCATCATATATGACGGCAATGATAGGGCTCAAACCTGAGGCGTTGTGATTTCCAAAATATTTTTATTAATTATTTTCACCTAATTATTGCCACGATGAGAGTGTTTTTTTTGTATTTTTAAACAATTTCTTCCATAATCTAAATACACTAAAATGTCAAATTCCATCAATTTTTAAAAAATTTCATTAAAAAAAGTAAAAATAAAAAATCACGTTAACATGGTAAAAATTTGCCGGTTTAGCCAAACCTTATGCTACATGGGAAAGATAGTTGAGTTGTGTTAATCGAGATTACTGGATTTTGGTTGCATTTGAAGAGCTAGCTATAATATCTAGAAACTCTATGATGACTGTGTAAACTTATTATTATTTTTTTGGTTGAATGACTGTGTAAACTTATATATGTAACTATATGACATACTCACTGAGGAATGTAAAATAAGAGGGGTAAAAAGAAAATGTTTTTTTAAATTAACGGAAATATTTAAAAAAATTGATGGAATTTGATATTTTATGTATTTAGATTACGAGAAAAAATTGTTCAAATACACAAGGACATTAAAAAGAATAAAAAAAATTGGACACTAAAAGAAAAAGTCGAAACCATAGGACACCAAAAAAAATCACATTATATTACTACATAGAGAGAAAAACAACTTCCTAGTTAGTTGTCTAATTATTCATATAATCACCATTTAATTATTAATGCATTATAAACGCATAATTTTATGAGAAAGAGTCTTGTGCGAATGGGCGCCTGTGTGAGAAATAAGAATAAATCTCGCTCGTTCATTCCAAAAAATCAACGTCCCTGATTAAACATTCATTAAAAAAAATAAAATACGGCACGTGCGAATTTTTACCGTATTATTCACGTATTTTTCAATAAAATACGGCACGGACGAATTTTTCCTGTATTATTCACGTATTTTTCGAAAAATACGTTTTTATGAGACGCACCCAGTTTGTTCATCAGAAATAGCGATTTGTTCATCAATATTCACCATTTGTTCATCAATACTAACTCATTGTGCATCGAGTTTTTGATAACATTGTTCATCGATTTCGAACTTTTTTAATTTTTAGTTTTATTTTTTTAACCTTATTTATGAGTATGAATACAATATTATCTAGTTTTTGATGCACATATAATTAGTTTCGATATACCAATATTTGTTCATTGATATACTACTATTTGTTCATTGATATATCTATTTTTGTTCATTGATATACCATTATTTGTTCATTGATATACCATTATTTGTTCTTTGATATACTCTTTTTTGTTCATTGGTATACCATTGTTTGTTCATTGATATACCTTATTTGTTCATTGATATAAATTTTTTGTTCATTGATCTAACCTTTGTTTGTGAATTGAAATAAACTTATGTTTATGTGTCAATGCCACCAACTTGTACATTTAGGACTATTAATATCATCAACTTGTACATTTATGACTATCTATTTGTGTATTTTTGCATTTATTTTGTGTTTTAAGTCTATCTTGAATGCAAATGATAATACGAATAAAGTGTTTTAAGGTTAACTTGTCAATACGAATGAAGTGCTCAATATATTACCAAAATAAGATAAGTTTGATGTAGAAACTTGAATGCAAAGGGTAATAGATAAAGAATCTGACTTTGCAATAATATGGTGTATGCTAAGAGAACGAGATAACAACAAAACGAAGAGGAGTACTTGTGCCTTATTTAGCTATGAACAAGTTGATGTTATTAATGAACAAATATGCATATAGCAATGAACAAATTGAGGTTACTAGTGAACAAATATGCATCTAGCAATGAACAATTATATGAAAAAGGCAATGAACAAATATGCATAAACCAATGAACAAATTGACGTTACTGATGAACAAATATACCAAAACCAATGGACAAATATGCCAAAACCAATGAACAAATATGAATATAACAATGAACAAATATGTATCTATCAATGAACAAATCTGCATAAACTAATGAACAAATATGCACAAACCGATGAACAAATACGCTAAAACCAATGAACAAATATGGATATAACAATGAACAAATACACAGTATTGATGAACAAATTTGGGCGGTTTTTTTTTCAAAAATACGCGAATAATTCGCCAAAAATTCGCCCGTGTCGTTTTTTTCCCCTTTAAGTGAAATGATCAGCGTCTTTGATTTTTCTTGATCCAACGGCTCTTGTTCTTTCTTAATTCGCACATGGGCGTCCATTCGCACTTGAACCGGATTATGCTGATTAAAGAAGCATAATAGTGATATTTTTTTGTCATACGGTATTATATATAGAGGCTGAATCATATCAAAATCCAACTTATCCTAGAAACTGGAAATGTATTTCATCCGTTGGATTTTATAATATCAAGGGCTCAGATTGAACGCGCTTCATATTCTATTTTAATATTTTAGGGGTAAAACTGTCATTTTTCCTGTTCTAATTTTATTCTGAGCATTCTAATAGCATTGACGACTCCGCAATTTATATTCGATCGCACTCTTCAATTTGGTTTTGATCTTTGATTGTTCCTCATATTCTAACCACCCATTCAATCAATTTTTTCGCTTGCTATAGATTAAATTTCAGGTATGTGGTCTCACTCTCTTTTGATTTTGAGTTTTTTGTTTTCCTTACTTTAGGGTTTTATTTCAACGTTTAAATCTGAATTCATATAAATATTAGTGTGAATCAATCCAAAGTTTCGCTTATATAGTGTTTTCATATTGATTTTTCATTGTCAATTTTCAAAAATTGTTTCTAAGAAGTTTTTTTGAAGAGTTATGAGATGCACATAAGTTGTTTGATGAAAGTCCTAAGAATCAAGAGCTTCTTAAAATTGTAATCAAAGCATTGAAATACATCAGGTTCAATTGACATAATCATGATTTGCAAGCATTTAACACTATTCTTAATGTCTTTGAGTCTTCATTGGATTTTCAAGAAGCAAAGTCTCAAAACAATCAATCTTCATCTAATTTGAGCTTCCAATAGTAGAAAACTACTGCTATTATACATGGTCAAGTTGAAACTTAATTTTATATTACATGAACCTCATATATTTTTATGTGAACCTTATAGTAGTATATTGTGAATCTATTCTACTTTTGTTGATTATTCTCACATTATTCATTTATTGCAGGTTGTTCATCAACCTAAGTTAATGTGAGAGGTGAATTGTATCATGGATGCAGTGTGGACAGTGTTGATGACATCAATATTGAGTAGTCGAATATGAGTTTCATTATTAGGTTTAGCTTTCTCAAGGCAGATCGACATATTTTGTTCTTGATTGTCCGAATGAGATCAAACATGCCCTAGAAATGCAATTTAACGCATTAAAGGAAGACATTTATTTTTAAATCAAGGCTTGAATGAAAGCCAAGGCTGAGAAATTGTAACTTAAGGTTTGAATGCTAGTAGATGACTTCATAAAACATAAGGATCTTGTTTGAAAATATGTAAACATACATAGTCAATATATGAACATAAATAATCAATACGTGAACATTCTACCAAAAAAAAATCAATATGTGAACATTAAAGTAATATATACAAACATGAATGAATCATCTTATAAAAGATCTTATTTTATTCGAAAATAAAAAACATACACATTCAATAAGGTAATAATATAGTTATGAACATGGAAAAATGTTTGTGCAATGTCATACATTTGACACAAAATTCACCATTTTAAACCTGTATTGAGTTCTTAAACTATAGCAAGGGAGGAAACAAAGAAGTTAAGAGACATTCTCAATGATAATTTGAAGGAGGCTAATGTAGCATGGGAGGCCACTATGAAATTCAAGGCCGAGAAATTGCAGATAAAGGCTTTGAATACTAGTAGATAACTTCAAAAAATATAAGGAATTTGTTCGAAAATATGTGATAATGTGAACATACAAAGTTAATGTGTGAACGATAAGGTAATATATATGAACTTGAACATTATACAAGAGAACTCGACTTTGAATTGAAACATCAAACGTATAATATGTAGCCTATGAGGGATTCGAACCCACATCCATGTGTCTTAACACAATGCTCTACCATTTGAGCTAATAGGCTATAAAAAAAAATCAATTATTAGATATACACTATATGAACCTTCAATAATTTCTATTAAGCCAAATACCAAATGAAGCAAATCAAAACAAAATCAAATAATTACAAACAAACATCTAGTATAAACTAGAATTCAAAAGATGAAGAATCAACAAGTGGACAAATATGAAATATAAATACCAACTAGATTAAGTCAACAACAAAAACACACCAACAACTGTCACAAAACAAGAACCAAAATTAGTAGTGACCAACAAAAACACATTAACAACTAAAAAGAAAAAATTACAAAAACAAAGCAACAAGAGGACAATATAGAGCAGAAATACAAACATTAATCAAACACCACCAATATATGAACCTTAAATGATTATACATGAACATTCATATGGAATACATGAATTTCACAATATAACAACATGAACCCTAGAAATGAAAATCCAAATTTCTTCTATTTTAAGCATTCTAATTTTAATCAAGTACAACTATGTATGAAAGAAACTCAATTTAATTTATCCCTTTCACATTAAAAAAAATGTGAACCTTATAGTCTCCACTCATGAACATATAGATAAAATATATGAACTTCAACAAAAGAATAATATAGTCCCCATAGATGACGAATCATGAACTTCGTAACTACAACAATATGGATCCAAAACATGATTTAACAGCATGAATCTTAGAAACACAAATTGGCACTCATTAATTTTTGGAACCTTAGATTTAAACAATTTCAAAAGGAAAATCATACCCTAATGCAATTTTATGAACCCTAGATTTAGACAATTTTAAATAGAAAATCAGATCTACATTAGATTGAAGAACTCTAGAATTTTAGGATTGATTTCTCCTTTTTCATATGAATTATAAAAACAAAAATAAAATAGAGATGGTTTTCTTACTTTCTTCTTAACCACTTCTTGATGATCAATCCCTCTCATCTGCAATGGAGAACATTTATGAGATTGAAAAGAGTTTTGGTTTGTGATTTCTGAATAGAGATTTTCTCTTGGGAGAAATCAAATGAAAAAGTATAGATTGAATGGAAGACGAGCCTCATATTTGGGGGTTTTATGTCCAGCCCCTTAAATGACTGTTTTAGGTTGTCTTTTGGTGATATTCACAAAAATGCCACCGAAAAAATTTCATAACGCGCGTTTGCTTTTTTGTCTCTCCAATTATTCCTTTTAATCTCCACCTTTAATTTTTTCAATCTAACGTCCCAGATTTATTTCTAGTTTTCATTTTAACACTTATTTGCACCAGAATCAACCTCATTATATATCTCCCAAAAAGTAGACAGTGACAGTCTAAAAACGTAGAGCATATCTCTAATAATCTCAACATATTCTTCTCTCATATGATTATTGTAAATTGAAATTAATTAATCAGCAGGCATGTGAGGAAACGTGTGTTTGGTTTTGGATAATCCATTTTAATTAGGGAATCAAATTAGATAATTATTTCCCTTGACCAAAACCTTTTCATGATATTTTTTTTCTTGGGCTCTGACCAGATGCTTAATCATTACTCCAGCTGAAAATTAACTCACATTCTTAAGAATTTTAATCATACTTAATCATTATTTCCCTTGACCAAAACCGGATTATACTTTTTAATCATACTTAGTTTTAATGATCTGTATTAATCCAGCTGAAAATTAACTCACATTCTTAAGAATTTTAATTGCCTTTGTAAAAGTACCATAATATATATATAAGAGCATCTTTAATGGTGATTTTTGTTCAAATTTCTTATTTTATTTTTTAAACATTTTCTTTCCATCATATCAGCGTAAAAATTTGAAACAATATCATATCTATTTTTGTAATTATTTTTAAAGTAATTTTTAACTTTTACGTAAAAGCAAGAGTGGTTTTGTGAAAAAAGGGTTCATTAAACTAGTTTTCATTGTAAAGAAAAGAAAAAGCTGATTATTTAGCGGTGATATTGTGTCAGGCAAAATATCAACTGTTTGACACAAATTTCTCTACATCTGACTTTTATTGACAATTATTTAATTTTCTTTTAATTTTAGGATTTTAAAATCTTCTCAAGTTCACAATTAAAGATGCTCTAAGGAAACCAGTGATATATTTAATCAAAAGACTAGCTTTTCGAGATTCTATAAACTAATTTTAATTGCCTTTGTAGAGCTTACAAACGGATCAAAAAGTTGGGATTAAACAAGTCTATTGTATAAACTATTGAATTTTTTATTGTTAATTGATTTTATGATGGACTCTCATTGGGTATATGTACTAGGCTTACAGTGTCGGTTTGGCGAACTTTCACAATACGTGCTCTTTATTTACCTTTTAAGATTTAATTTTTATAACTAACATTTTTATTAAAAAAACCGCATCATATACTGATATGCTACAATAAATTTCAATTGTTCTGGGAAGACTTGGATATCTTAGCGAGAAGTGTGTTCCATCCATACAACAGTTGTTGATCGGTGGGGATTTCAATATGCATATCAGGAAGGCCAGAGACGGATTCGAGGAAGTACATGGTGGATGGGGGACTAGAGACATAAACGGTGGTGGACGAGCACTCTTAGATTTTGCAACAGCTTTTGATTGTTTGGTTGTTAACTCATGGTTCAGAAAGAGGGAAGAGCAGTTGGTAACCTTTCAGAGTGCGTTAGGAAGGACGCAGATTGACTTTTTTGTGGTTAGAAGGGAGGACAGAGAAAGGTGTAAGGACTATAGAGTTATTCCGTTCGAGGGTCTGTCAACACAACATAGATTGTTGGTTTTGGATTTAAAGTGGCCGTGCAGAAGGAGGGAGGCAAAAACGGCACCACAGTCAAGAATTAGGTGGTGGTGCCTTTCAGAATCAAATGTGCATAGCTTGCGTGACAGGGTATTCGAGGAAGCAAATGCTAAGGGGGCGTGGGAAGAGAGAAGCGACGCCAACAGAATGTGGGGAAAGAGGGCAGAGTGCATTCGTAAAGTGGCTTGTGGAGTGTTGGGTATGTCCAGGGGCATTTTTGGCAACATAAGGGCTGGAGTATGGTAGAATGACGAGGTTCAAGAGAAATTCAATGAGAAACAACTAGCCTACAAAGCGTGGTCGCGTAGTGTGGGGGCAAGACAAAGAAGCGATGTTGACAGAGTACAAGGCAGCAAGGAAGGTAGCCAAGAGCGCGGTGGCGGTAGCTAAAGAGAAAGTGTTCGAAGGTCTATACAAGGCTTTGGACGAGAAGGTTTGTGAACTAGTTTTGTACAGGTTGGCCAAGGCAAGGAAAAAAAAAGTAGAGACATAGACAGGGTGAAATGTATCAAAGATGAGGATGGGTGATTGCTGGTGGATGACACGTAGATTAAACAACAATGGGAGAGTTACTTCTATGAGCTTCTGAATAAGGGACGTCAGATGGAGGAGGGTCGACTTGGCATATCGGGTCTAGACAACCAAGAAAACCCCATTTGCTTTTACAAGCGGTTTTCCAAGGAAGAAATAAAGGAATTGGTCCGTAAAATGAGTAACAAAAGAGTAGTGGGACCAGATGAGATTCCGGTAGAAGTTTGGAAATGCTTGGGGAGAGGATTAGAATGGTTAGCCATGCTCTTTAATGTAATCTTCAAGACAACTAAGATGTCGGAGGAGTGGAGGCTTAGTAAGTTAATCCTGCTTTATAAGAACAAGGGAGATGTGCAATAGTGTAACAACTACAGATCTCACTACATCATTCTGCAGATTTTGCGACCATATTTTAGCGACCACAAAATATGGTCGCTAATTAGCGACCATATAGACACGCCAATGGTCGCTAATGTGGACGTCAAAACGGGGAAATAAAATAAAACCAAATTAGCGACCACGTGGTCGCTATAAAGGGCGTCCACGTGGTCGCTGGTCCTATATAGTCGCAATAAGTGCGAGGGGAAATTTCCCGTCAGCACTCAGCGACCATATGGTCGTTGAATGTAGCGACCAAATGGTTGCTACATACGGAACCCATATCCGCGACCATATGGTCGCTATGTTTAGCGACCATTAGACCTGTCCAAACGCGGCCTCGGGCCGGGCTTGGGTCGGGCTATATAATTTTTTTTGCCCATATAAGCGGGCCGGGCTCGCAAATTTGGGCTAGAAATGGTGTCCATACCCACCCAGAATTTCGGGTCGGGCTGTCCACCGGGCTAACCCGCTAGTACATAAAACCTGCTACTTTCTAAAAGTATAAACATGTTAATGAAAACCAATACTTAATTGAAACCTGTTAATAAAAACCAATATTTAATTGCAACTAAAGTGCCCAAAGTAACATAACAAGACCACAATCCACACGTTAAATATATTCCATTGTCCACTGTCTACGTTTAATATATTCCACAAGACCACAATCCACACTTTATATATAATGACTTAATGAGTTACTTTGTATATAATTTATAAAATATATTTTTTAATTAAAAATATATACGGGCCGGGTCGGACTAACCGGTCCAGATGGGCCAAATATTTTGCCATGTCCGACCCACTTTAAATATGGGCTGGTCGGCCGAGCCCAATGGGATTATTTCTTTGTCCAAGCCCGTTATTATTTTCGGGCGGGCCAGGCGGGCCAACCCGCGTTTGGACAAGTCTAGCGACCATGTGGTATCCACAAGGCCAGCGACCACATGGCCGCAACATATAGCGACCATTTGGTCGCTGACATGGATCAGATGTTTTGGTGCGCGACATCAATTTTGGCAGGTAATTTCCCGCGTTTTTTGCGACCACTTGGTCGCTAAAAACAGTAGTTAGTAAAATTGCCGCCATTTCAGCATATATACCTAGGTTGTAAAAACTTCACTTTCATTCCGTTTCAGCACAACCTCATACATACATAGCTCTCTTCCAAAATATTCACAAAAGAAAGAAACAATCAATCACAACTCTAAATTGATTCTAATAAGAAATTCCGTCAATTTTTATCGACAACTTCACTAAAGGTATGTATTTAAAACTTATTCCTAATATTTCATTCTGTCATTATATTGTTTTAGACAAATATTGTCGGCAGAAGTTTTCGTTTATATAATTCTAAGAGATTGTGTTACAGAATTTAACTACATATAGCATATAGCAATTGGTTATGTTATATATATATATGTGTGTGTGTGTGTGTGTGTGTGTGTGTGTGTTCTGATATACTGTTAAGTGGCGACCATATGGTCGCTAATTAGTGACCATATGGTCGCGAAATACATAGTAGCGACCATATGGTCGCTAATTAGCGACCATATGGTCGCCACATTCAGGATAATATCCACTTGAATTAATTTAATTATACTCTTATATTGAAATGTAGGAAGGAAAAAATGCGTGAATGGATGTATGTGCGTAATATAGAGGGTTTTTTGAACAACGAGTTTTTAGCTGGCGTAGAGCAATTTCTCGAATTTTTCAAATCTATGTCGTCCTATGACCCATCCGAATTAAGGTGTCCGTGTCGGAGGTGCAAGAATAAGACACTGAAATCTGTAGATGATGTGCATTATCACCTTGTTAAGGAAGGTTTTGTTCCTAACTATTACCATTGGGTTTCGCACGGGGAGACAGATGGAAGGTTCGCTACATTGTTGGCCGAGTCTAGACAGCATGAAGGTTGTAGCAGTACTGATCCAGCACCACCAGTAAATGGTGGGAATGATAATCGAATGGAACAGATGGAATATGAGGGTTTTAATGCCCGAAGTGATTATGATACGCTGGTTTTAGTATAGCGTAATTCTATATTTTTATTAGGATTTTCTGAGTGTTTTAGGCTAGATTAGGATGATTATCTGTAATATCAGAAGAGCCTACAGTTGAAGATTTGGAAGACAGAAGTCCTAAAGTTCGAGTTGAAGAGGTTAAGAAGTCAAGATCTGCGCCCTCGGGTTGGACCCGAGACCGCGGTGAAGGAAGATTCGAGAGAAATTGAAGACCGTGGACTAGAATTGAGAAAGAGTGTTTGATTGTTATTTTATGCATGAGACTCGTAGCTTGATTGCATGATTTAATATCCTTCTATCCTTAATACTTTGCATGATTTGAATTAAGCGTTCTTGTTCATATCATAATTTCGCTTGGACCGTGGACAAGCGGAAATCTTTTATAAGGATTGGAATTAACCTGGGAATTAATAGAAAAGTGGATGAATCATTGATCGGATGATTAAAAAGGTGGAATTGATTGAATGAACTCTGCTTTTCCTTTATTGATTTAATACTTGAAATTACTTGCTTGTCTAAACTCCCAAACCCCTGTCTTGTTAATTGCTGATTGTTCAGAATCCCGATTCTCTTGGATTCGATCCCTTACTTGCATGCTATACTAGTTTGTAGTTAAGGGTAATTTATTTTTGATCTTGGCAACAACGACTTTAGCCGAGTCAAATTACACTGCTGAGGATCCCGTGCAGAATGAGGATATAAGGCATGAGCAAGGGGAGCAATATTATAATGAAGCGCCCAATCCCGAGGCACAACGTATGTATGACATGTTGTCGGCCGCAAATAGGCCTTTGTGGCCTGGATGTGATATGGCCCAGTTGGAGGTTGCAATTGAGCTACTTAGCCAAAAGTCTAAGCTAAGTATGAACGAGCGCGGATATGACATGATCTTGGATTTTTGCGGACGCGTTTCTCACCCGGAGACAACATTACCAGCCACGTCTTACGACCCGAAAAAACTGGTTGAGGGTCTCGGTCTTCCGTACGAGGCCATTGATTGTTGTCCAAACTCTTACATGTTATATTGGGGTGCAGATGCAGAATATGTGGCATGCAAGATATGTGACTATCCTAGATGGAAGCAAGGCAAGTCAAAGCTCATTCTCTATTCTCGTATGTTTTACTTGCCAATAACTCCACCGTTGCAGAGGTTGTACGCATCTGTGGTGACTGTCGAACACATGAGATGGCATGCAAAGCACGTACAAGATGGGGTGATGAGACATCCGTCAAATGCAGAGGCATGGAGGCACTTCAATGTTGTGTGGCCAAATTTTGCATCAGAAACACGAAATGTGAGACTAGGCTTGTGCACGGACGGTTTCAATCCGTTCGGGGCGTCCGGGCGCCAGTACTCATGTTGGCCTGTGATTCTGACACCCTACAACCTTCCGCGGTCGATGTGTATGCGAGAAGAGGTTATGTTTTTGACGGTTATTGTACTTGGACCGAAGAGTCCGAAGCAAAAGTTGGATGTCTACTTGCAACCGTTGATAGCCTAGCTGAAGGATCTGTGGCTTAATGGGGTGTACACATACGATTCTTGGAGGAAGCAGAATTTTGTGTTGTGTGCAGCTATAATATGGACTATTAGTGACTTCCCTGCAAGTATGTTGTTAATTTTACATATGCTAATGAATTTGAAACTATTATATATAATAATAATGCATATATATGATTTGTGAAGTTTAATGTGTGATACAAAATATATGTTTGTGTAGGCTGGAGCACTTCTGGGAAATACGCGTGTCCTTATTGCATGGAGGACACCGATGCATTTTATCTAACACATGGACACAAAATGTGCTGGTTCGATTGTCATAGGAAGTTTACAAAACATGATCATTGCTTCCGAAACAATAAGACTGATTTCAAGAAAGGTCGACGGGAGCGTCGTGGTCCCCCGATACTTCGTGACGGATATAAGATATTAGACCAGATAAACAATATGGGGTTGATGAAGATAACTGAAGTGGGAGCTGAGGAGCACAATGTCGTGGTCAGTAGAGGTTCGGGTTGGAAGAAGAAAAGCATTTTCTGGGACCTACCTTACTCACATAGTCTGCTGGTAAGACATAATTTAGATGTCATGCACATTGAAAAAATGTCTTTGATAATGTTTTCTTCACCATTCTCGATGTTCCGGGGAAGTCGAAAGACAAGCGGTCGGCCAGAAAGGATATAAAGGAATTGTGCAAGCGTCCGGAGTTGGAACCTGATGAGGAGGACAGTAGGTACCCAAAGGCTTGTTATGCACTAGATCGTCATGAAAAACAAGTGCTTCTAGATTGGTTGAGATCCGTAAAATTCCCGGATGGCTACGTGTCCAACTTGAGCCGCTGCATTGACTTGCATAAGCTTAGACTCTTTGGGATGAAGAGCCATGATTGTCATGTGTTCATGCAAAGGTTGATGCCTGTTGCTTTTCGTCCATTTCTTGATGGCAAAGTCTGGGAGCCCATTGCTCAGCTAAGTGCGTTCTTCAGGGACTTGACGTGTTACGAGCTGAAGCCTGAGGTGGTTATGCAATTGCACTAGGAAATACCAATAATTTTGTGCAAGCTGGAGCGCATCTTTCCCCCCACGTTGTTTGATTCAATGGAGCACTTGCCTATTCATCTACCACGGGAAGCTTCACTTTATGACCCTGTCAATTATAGATGGATGTATCCAGAAGAAAGGTACGTACAGTTATATGCAGTTGTACGATTTTGGAGTTATATAATTAACTTGTATAAGAAATAATATATGGTCTTCAATGTATATCATGTAGGCTCCTAAAAAGGCTGAAGACCTCAATTGGCAACAAATCTCACGCTGAGGGGTCAATTTGTAGTGCCTATCTCGTTAAGGAGACGTCCACATTCTGCTCGTATTATTTTAGCTCACATGTCGCGAGTAATCATATGGATATCACCCGTAACGTGAGTTGCACACTTCCAGTTGGGGTTGATCCAGGCGATTTGTCTATTTTCACAACAATTGGTCGAACCTTGGGTAGCAGATCAACTGGTCGTGTCCTCACCGATGATGAATTCCATGTGATCCAAACTTACATTCTCATGAACTGCGTCGAAGTGGAACCCTATATTGAGTACGTTTCTATAATCTCAACTAATTAATATTATATATATGTTGATTTGAATAAAGTAGGGGTTCAATATATATAAGTACGTATTTCATTCAATTACTCTGTCGTAGGTACTATTTGACAAATTTCGTGCGGTCGTCAAATCCAACAATAACCGATGCTGAAGAGCAAAATATTTTGGAAAGACACTTTCGCCTCTAGTTCTACTCCCATGTAAGGATTTCTTAAATTAATTTCAGTTTAATTTCAAATTGTTATCTTGTTGATTCCCAAATTGTATATATATGTTGATTTAAAATTGCAGGCTGACAGTCCGTCAGTTACAGATCCTAACATTGCAACACTTGCTCGTGGACCCTCTAAAAAAGTGAGGACATATCCTGGTTATTTTGTGAATGGTTACCGATTCCACACGAGGGCACACGCATCAACCAGGGCCACTGACAGTAGTGGAGTTTGTGTTCTAGGACAAAGCTTCGACACCGAAGAGGAGGTTTTCTATGGTGTACTAGAGGAAATCATTGAGCTGAATTACATATCTCCAACCGTAAAGCACCCTATTGTCTTTAATTGTTCGTGGTTTGACACTAGAAGTCGTGGAGGAACGCGCATTCACCTTCACCTAAAGCTTGTCGATGTTCATCGACATAAAATGTTGAGAACAAAAGATCGTTACATATTAGCACATCAAGCCGCTCAAGTTTATTTCCTCGATTACCCAAAGATGAGGCTTGCGGATGTTGAATGGAGAGCAGTCTGTAAAGTCAAGTCACGTGTGTGGCCCGACGAAGGTACGTGCGTAGACCCTCATGAGAGTGGTTTCAAGGGCATTGCCGTTGAAGAGGCATTTCAACATGATGCTTCCCTTCCATGAGTTATCGACGACACACAAGATAATTATCCACTTGGTCCGCTAAATGACCCAGACGGAGAGGATCATGTCGTTGAGGAACAAGCTGATACGTTTAGTGAAACGTCCGAGGGGGAGTTTGAGACTGAGACGGATACAGATGAGGAAGATATGTAATCAGGATACTATTATTGTATTTTCATTGACTTTTCGGATAACATTATTATCATGTACTATTCCGATTTACTGTTTTCTATCACTATGCTCATAATACTATTACATAATACTATTCGGATTCACTATTTTCTATTACTATGCTGATAATACTATTAGGATAATACTATTCGAACACTATTACCATTTACTAGCTAGATTGATGACAAGAGGCATGCATGCACATCACAAGTCTTCCATCCCCATCTCCATTTCCAACTATAAAAGGAGACTTCATCTCCTCATTTCCAACATCACAAGTCTTCCATCCTGATCATCTGTATCCGTCTTGGTCGAAAGTGTTTGGTGGTAGAAAGTATTTGTTTACATATAACGTGCGTCCACAACCATATGGTCGCTATATCTAATTGAGCGACCATATGGTCGCTCTTAATGCGACCACTTGGTCACAAATGGATGACATATCGTGCACTTTTAGTGCAAGATCGTGCTTTTTGATCTCAAAGAAAGGCTAGGGTCGTGCATTCTTTTATTGATTTTAGCGACCATATGGTCGCTAACGTTAAAAAATTTAGCTCGGAAATGCACTTTTTAGCGTGCAATTCAATTTTATTTAGGGTTAGCGACCATATGGTCGCTAAAACGAAATTTAAGGCGCGAGTTCTGAAATAATTGGGGGGAAATCTGAAATTCCGGCGCTCTATCCAAATTTCAAGGTTAGCGACCATATGGTCGCTAAACTTGTATTATCGACCATATGGTCGCCGATGTGTTGGCATAACCCACTTCCCCTTCTTATTCGACATTAGCGACCATATGGTCGCTAATGACGAATAAGAAAGGGAAAGCGGACATTCCCTTCATTCTCGCAAACTCCGCCATTCTCGCCTCCTCGCGAAACTCTCTCCCAGGATATCGCCGCCCCTCCTCCTCCGCCTCCCGCCTCTCGCGCTGCCCCTCCTCCTCCGCATCCCGCCTCTAGCGCCGCTCCTCCTCATCCGTCCACCTCCTCCTACGCCCCTCCTCCTCCATCCTCCTCCTCTGTACGAGGCCTGCGCCGCTCCTCCTCCTCCGCCTTTGTCACCCTCCGCCTCGTGGAGCCGCCACCCTCGTGCCAAGGCCCGTCGCGCCGCCTACTTCCCTCGCTGGGAAATTAAGAGCGGCGACCGCCGCTCGCAAGCAACGCCCGCCGCCTTCAAAGAGGCGCCCGCTGCCAAGCATCCCGCCAACAGCCTCGCCGTCAAGCATCCCACCTCCTTTTCCGCATCAATTTTTCGGGTATTTTTTCCTCTTTCGGTTCATTGAGTATTTCTGGTAAATTTAGGGTTTGAGATTTGGATTGAATTTGTAGTTTAGGATTTGGATTGGATAGAGTTTGATGAATTTGGAAAAAATTGATTAAATTTGGATAGAGTTTGAATGAATTAGGATAGAGTTTGAATGAAATTGATTGTTGTTGTTGAATAAATTGATTGAGAAATTGCCTAAATGTGGATTTGATTGTTGTTGTTGATTGAGAAAATTGATGTTGCTTGGGTTGTTGTTGTTGTTGCCATGATTGTTGTTGTTGTTGTTGTTGTAATTGGACTAAATTATTGTTGTTGATGATGTGCTTCTTGTTGTTGCTTGTTGTTGTTGTTGTTGTTGTTGTTGTTGTTGTTGTTGTTGTTGTTGTTGTTGTTGTTGTTGTTGTTGTTGTTGTTGTTGTTGTTGTTGTTGTTGTTGTTGTTGTTGTTGTTGTTGTTGTTCTTGAGAAATTTGGAAAAAATGATTGAGAAATTTGTATTGAATTGGAGAAATTTGAATTGAAGTGAAAGTTGTTTGTTGTTGTTGAATAAATATAATTGTTGTTGATGATGATTTGGTTGATCTTATTGTGATTGTTGTTTTTTAGTTGTGTTATTATGGCCGGATCACGTCGACATGCACGAGCTCCTCGTCCGGATGAGCCGAGCTTGTCCGAGATACCGAACGAGGAGAACTCGTCCGAGGTGACCCACACAGACACACCACGCTTGTCCGAGGACGACGGGGCTTGTCATCCTAGTATGGAGGAGACGGGCACCCAAGCGGATGAGTCTACGGCCCCGACATCCGCGTCCTTGTCGGGGCTCGATCCCAATTGCATTTGGGATCTTTCCATTGCCGGAGGGTGGTACGTAAAATTTCCTCTAAGACATTGCTTGTATTAAATTCTTTTCTTACCTTTAAATATGTTAGAACACGTTTTTCGATATCTCGCAGCTTGTAGTCGTCGGGCATGGTGTCGCGGTGGTCGACAAAGCTCATACAAGGCCAACCCGGCAATAAGGCGTCGGAGTTCGACTTTGCCTCCGCCGCTTCGAAGACTCGTTGGTTTGAGTCTTGGAGGGTAAATTTTATTTAATTTGCATTTCTTTTTACAAATTCTGCAATAATTAATTACTATTTTTAAATAATTGTTTTGTCGGATTTAATTAGACGCACTTCTGATGGGATCCCTCCCGGCCGGGTATGGACGTCGAGTCCGTCCGGTTGCTGTGGGAGAAGAGCCAAGAAGAGATACGACGACTTGATCGGGAAGCACCGTCGGGCCGAGACGAAGCCGAATTTCATCGATTCCGCCACTTGGAAGAACTGGAAGACGACGCATTGGTCCATGGAGGCGTTCAAAGCCAAGTGTGCGTGCCAGAAGCAAATCCGGAATGTCAATCCGGCGAACCACAGTAGCGGTTCGAGGTCCCACCTCGATACCATGCGTCGAATGGTACATATGTTATCTTAATTTGATTAAACTTAAATTAAGTTAATTATTCTTAATAGTTCGTAACACGCTTAATGAATTTTGTAGGAACAACAACGGCAACGCCGCATCACGCCTCTCGAGCTTCTCATCGAGACGCACACGCAGGGCGCCGATCGGCATTTTATAGACGAGCGGTCGGCCTTCATCGCTGTAAGTTTTAATTATTTTACCTCTTATTTAATCTCATATATTATTATTTTTATTTATATTATTTACGTTATTTGTTAGGCTCGGACCCAGGAGATCCTCTCCCAGAGGTCCTCGGAATCGGGTACCCCGCCGTCCTTTCAGGACGAGTGTGATGCCTTTCTGATGGCCGCTGGGGGGTGGGCCCGGGAGGCGCCGTCTTCGGCCTTGGCAACGCCGCCTCCGAGTTTTACGGCGAGCGATTGACGGCGTCGCGTCGTCCAGCTCCTCGGGTGGCGGCATTGACGCAGGAAAACGTCGGGCTTAGGCAAGAAGTGTAGGACCTATAGAGTAAGATGCGCGAGGTCGAGGCGTGGATACAACAAATGCGAAGACATGACCCACAGGTCGGTGGGTCCCGCCCGCCCGGTCCCGACGGCTCCGACGATGCGGACGGCTCCGACGAAGCCGGCTAGATTAGTGTAGTTTTGTTATATTATTAAATATTGTAAATTATTTAAATTTATGTAAATTAATGAATTTAATGAATTTATGTAAATTAATGAATTATTAAATTTAAAATATGAATTATTTATATTAAATTGTTATTATTTATATTAAATTGTTATTATTTATATTAAATTGTAATTATTATTTTTAAAAAACAAATAAATAGGCGACCAAGTGGTTGCTAATTGCAAAATGATCGTGCACTCCTAGGCGCACGATCGTGCGCTTTGAAACCAGAGAAAGGCTGGGATCGTGCGTTTTTTTGTGCTTTTAGCGACCAGCTGGTCGTGAATGGGCGACCGGTCGCCATTTAGCGACCAACTGGTCGCCAAGTTTTGACCCCCATTAGCGACCATATGGTCGCTAATAATGGCGACCAATTGGTCGCTATGGTCGCAAAATGGTCGCCAACAATGTGGCGACCATGGTCACTATTTAGCGACCATATGGTCGCAAAATTCAACTACCATATGGTCGCCATGGTCGCTATATTCAGCGACCATATGGTCGCCAAGTGGTTAGCGACAGGCCTTTTAGCGACCACATTTAGCGACCACGATATGGTCGCTAAATGCATTTATCGACCATATTTTGCATTTAGCGACCAGAAATATGGTCGCTAAATTCGCTTTTTTTTTGTAGTGTTTTTTGTAGTGAGAGGTCTCAAGCTTCCGAGTCACACAATGAAGGTGTGGGAGAGGGCGATCGAGTTGAGGTTGAGGAGGCTAGTCAGAGTGTTAGAGAACTAGTTTGGTTTTATGCCTAGGAGATCATCTATGGAGGCTATCCATCTATTGAGAAGGCTAAAAAAGGAGTACATAGAGATGGAAGAATTTGCACATGGTTTTTATCGATTTGGAGAAATTGTATGACAGAGTACATAGAGAGTTGATTTGCAAGAGCTTGGCAGCCAGGGAAGTGTCCGACACATTTATCAGGATTGTCAAAGACATGTACGAGGGATCGATAACCGGTGTTTGTACCACAAGAGGGGATACAAAGTACTCTAAGGTGGAGCTGGTCTACACCAAGGATCTACCATAAGCTCCTTTTTCACGCTTATGTTGGATGTTTTGACGAGTGAGATTCAGAGGGAGATCTCGTGGTGTATGTTGTTTGCAGATGATATTGTGTTGGTGGATGAGACTAGAGCCGGAGTTGGTAGTAGGCTTGAAACTTGGAGGGAGAAACTAGAGTCTAAGGGTTTCAAACTAAGCAGGACCAAGACGGAATATGTGGAGTTCAAGTTCGGGCAAGGTACGGTTGACATTAATGAGGTGCATTGAGGAGGAGAGGAGGTGATAAGGAAGGATAGCTTCAGGTATTTGGGGTCAGTCATGCAGAGTGACGGGGGTATCGACGAGGACATCACGCACCAGATACAAAGTGGTTGGCAAAAGTGGAGGGCAATGTTGGGGGTTCTTTGCGACAAGAAGGTACCACTCAAGCTTAAGGGAAAGTTCTACAGGACAAGCATTAGACCTGACATCCTTTATGGGGCAGAATATTGGCCCACCACGAAGGCACAAGAACAGAGGTTGATGGTAGCTGAGATGAAGATGCCGAGGTGGATGAGGGGGCACACACTTTTAGACAAGATCAGAAATGAAGTGATCAAAAGCAGGTTAGGGGTTGCTAACATAGGGGACAAGATGCGAGAATCGAGATTGCAATGGTTTGGACATATACAGAGGCAATGGCCCAGGGAGTCAGTTCGTAGGTGCGAGATCTTGGACTTGGGAGACCTACATAGAGGGAGGGGACGACTGAATAAATGTTGGAAGAATAGTATAAGACGAGATATCAGTTAGTTGGGAATTTCAGCAGAATTGGCAACATGCATGGATAGGTGTAGGGAGAAGATACGAGTGGTAGACAACAGCTAGTCGCCTAGACAAACGGTTGTCGATTGGGGTCTCGGCAGCATGGGTTGCCTGCCCCGTTTTGGACTTTCGGTCCTTCGTGTCTGCTTCTGTGTTCTTGTTTTTGTTTTGCTTCTGTTTTTTGTTCTATCTTTGGTCTTGTTGTCGTTTGATTTTGCCTCGTACTTTGCCTGTTACGATGGTTTTATGTCCCTTTGGGTCTCTCGGTCGCACCCCCTCTGTGTTAAGTCAGGGGTGTTTTTATCTTGACCCCTCAGATTTTCCTTAAGTGAAACTGCACTGGGTCAATGTTGTTGTGGTGTACACAAAGGTTAAGCGAACTATTATGCAGTTTAAACATAACTTTTTTTTAACGACTACTATTTAAAATCTCTTAAAGGATTTGCAACCTGATGAAATTAAAAGTGAAAAAAGCACACAGATATATTATGTTACATCAATCAAACAATAACAATAACACTAAATCTAAAAAATTGTAAATCTTTGAAACTTTGATTATAATCATAGACAAAACCATCACAATGTTTGCCACTCGAAAAGGTAGACGTGCATCGCACGTGGGATATTCCGGATCACCGATCATGATTCATGACCATGGGTGTGTGTATTACAACATTGAGATCCAAATGCAAAAGTTGCATATTTACTTTCCCGCCACTAAACTTTTCTTTTCACCTTTTCTGCCCCCACTTACTTTGTTAACTTTACTTTCTTATAAATTGGCTTTACTCCTTGAATACATTTTTGTTTTACGTGACTGTCACAACTTTTTAAAAGTGTAAAAAAAGATACACTCACAGATCAACTCACTGCTACTTGTCATGTTCATCCATCATTACAATTAATTTACAACTCACGAATAACAATTTACAAAGGTAGAAATGAAATGTGTTTGATTCTGTCAAACAATGTCAAGCACGAATTTCTTCACCCTTTTTTAAAACTATTTTAGCAAGTAACTTTTTCTAATGAAACAAAACTATGAAAATAGCATCAACAAAATATATAGTGAAGAAAATTAGAAAGAGTATGTAGTAGTTGGTTCAACCCCTAGCTTGATTATCTCATTTTACATTTTAAAAGCTCCGTCTTTAAAGCAAACTATGTTTTTATATTTTAAAAAAGGTAACTTTTGAACTTTTAATAATTTTTACCATAAATATTTTTTACTAAATACTAAATATAATTATTTATTAACTAGGTCTCCCTTCCCTTTATTTTAAACTAGTTAGGTATTTACACAAACAAGTCCAACTAATTTTACAACTCCAACAAACTTTTTTAAAAACCCCAACAAACACCGCATTATTAAAACAAATGATATATCTCCTCCTCCTCCATTTTAAACTTGACCGATTTGAGACTTTAGATAATTAAATCGATTTTTTTGACATATGTCTTAGGGCATTGATTAAGAATGTTTATTTAAAAATATTCAAGTGTATTTTAATTGTTTAATATTTTTAAAATTAATTTTTAAGAGTTTATGTTTTTCTTTTTAAAATTTAGTTTTTTTATTAATATTCCTATCTTATGTCTTAAAGATATAAGTTACTGTAATTAAATAAGTAGTTGAAAGAAAATCAGATTATTTTCTACAAAAGCATCATAAAAAAAGGTAAAAGAAAACAAATCGAACGGAGAGCATGAATATACGGCAAGTAGCATCAAGAAGGGCGCGCGAGCTATGCATAGTGGGGCCCTTCAGTGGACTTGCAGGGAGCTACTGCCGCATATTTATCTCGCATCTCAGCCGTCCGATTCATCACCAGATCTCCTTCTCTCCCACCTTCCCCTTTTTTTTCTGAAAGAACTCAACAGTAATACTTTCACCCTCTTCTCTCTCTCCTCTCCTCTGCAAGTCTCCTCTTTTTCTGCTCTGCATATTTCTCTGTCCCTTGGCGGTATTTATTGTTTCTTGAGAGCTTCGTCATCAGCCATTTGGATCCACGAGGCGATTTTCGCTCTCTCTGTCTCTCTCGCTCTCTTTACCATCTCTGTTACTGACACTGTTGCCTC
Organism: Fallopia convolvulus; assembly: GCA_964016875.1. Classification (NCBI taxonomy): domain Eukaryota; kingdom Viridiplantae; phylum Streptophyta; class Magnoliopsida; order Caryophyllales; family Polygonaceae; genus Fallopia; species Fallopia convolvulus. The sequence goes on along the minus strand of OZ024727.1, from coordinate 51,328,246 downwards.
CGCCGACACTCGTTGCCTCTTATCCAGCGCCGGCGAAGTCGTTCCGCGCCCACGGTGCTCTGATTTTTTGCTTTCCGGTGAGTCTCTGATGTCCGGAAATTGGTCGTGACATGCTCTTTGCTTCTTTATTGCATTTTTTGAAGTTTCCGAGTTTCTGGATTCTTCAATTTCATATTTTGGTGATTGAGGCTGTGTAACTTGTGTCTGCAAACTTATGATTCATTGTCCTACTGCTTGATGATCTAATTTACAGATGGAACTTGATTTAATTTAGCTTGAAGATTTGGTGGTTCAGTGCTTGTTTCTTCCGGTTTGCTATCTCAAATCTTTTGTGTTTTTTTTTTCGTTTTCTTTTTTGTTAAGCATTGAAGACGAGAATTCCGGAAACGAAAAATTGGAGATACGCCGTATCAAAACCCCTTGATTTTCTGTAGAGTTTTTTGGGGGAAACTGAACTGTAGATCTTTTCAATTCACAATTTCTTCCTGGAAAGCCACATTACTCGATTTGTTGATCTCCCTGACCAAAATCAGATAGATGTTACCGTTTATATGTTCAACTTTCATAATAATTCTACAAACTCATCATTTATGCAAATAAGCTTGGTTCGTTTATTTAATTATATTTCTCAGTTCAAATATCATTGTCAGCTTACTTGACAAACCTTTTAAAATTTGAACAAGAAAAATACTTTGGATTTTTTTGGATAGGTTGCTTTCTTGCGCTCAATTGGCTTTCCATAGGCCACAAATTGCCCCGACTCTTATCTTTCCTGGTCGTTATCAGTGTAATAGTGGCACCTGTCTTTTTGTGGTCAGTTTTGTAAGATGCTACTTTTTTGATCCGGAGAAGTTTCTTTGAATGAGCACACTTCTGGATGTTTGCAATTTGTGAGTGTTTTGCTTAACCTTGAGTTTGAAGGCTTGGTTTATGTGGATATCCTATGGAAGATTCATGCTTAGGCAAAAAGTGTTATGAAGACCAACCTTTTAAGCCACTCAAAAGTACTTTAATGGAATGGACTCTTTTTCTTGAGTAGCTATGTGGGAATGTGAGATTATTTTAAAGTATTGGCAAATTTGGATAATGATAGAGGAAATTACTGCTCAATTGTTTGCTGGTTTATCTACTGCTGCACTTCAAATAGCCAGGTTTCAAGGTGTGAATATGGCAGTAAATCCTGGTCCTGGATTCGTTTTGTAATTGTGTTTGTATTTGTCTGCTTGCAATTAATGTCATTTGTATGTTATGTACATTATAAATAACGTATTCTCCTTTGCTACATCCTCAACCCTTTCTCCCAGTCTAGTTTCAATTGATTTTTGTGGATGAGTTTGGTTTTATTATGTTGTAATCCATTTTTTATGTTGGTGCAGCCGTGTGCAAGGTTTTCTAGTTTCATCCCAGCAACTTGCTATATATGTAGGCTGATACATTGTGAACATGCTGCAGTTCACATAATTTTATCTAAGTAGGCGGCTTTTCATGGAATCTAAGAACAACTCAAGGGGCCAGAAAAACTTGAAAATGCCAGATCATACTGCAGCATCTCATTCTCGTCCCAGCACAAAATTGCGTGACATTTTGATGTCAGACAAGCCTTCCTTGTCATATGCTGATTTTCATCACCAGATTACAAAAGACACAGACGTCTACATACCCAAGTCATATGGGAGCCAACAAACTCATGGAACTGAGGGAAAAGCTGAAAAGGATGAACTGGTCAGATACATGTCAAATTTGCCAAGCTACTTGGAAAAAGGGAAAAAATTTCAGGAAAAACCACTAAATGTTGGTGTTCTTGATTGGAGGCGCTTGGAGAAATGGAAGTATAACAACAATCAAGTGCCTCACAAAAATAGCGGTTATTCTTCTTCGACTAGCAGCACGTCTTATTTTTCAACAGAGGGGTCATCTCCTTCCAGCAGAGGTCGGAGCTCACCCCCTGCTCAGGAAACAATGCACCGTTCTTCATTGCAATCTCACCTGGAAGCTTCCCCAATGAAAACCAATTCTCAAGATGAACGTCTTCCAGGAAGAGGTCATAGTTGCTCTCCTGCCCGCCAAAGGACTTACCATCTTGTTCCGCATTCTCATCATCAAAAGGTATATCCATTGGAAGGTAGTTCTCACAATGTTGATCTTATTCAAGAAAATGTTAGCAAGTTTGAAGGTGTATCTGCATCTATTCCTGATCATAGGATTAAACAACAAAACCTTTGTGGAATGGATCAAACTTATGGAAGAAATGAATCTGGAATTAGTCTGGAGATGCATAAGAAGAGTGAATACGACTCTACCACAAACTTGGAAATTGCAAAGCAGCAAAGCTGGGGTAATTCTGATGTGGTTAAATCACGGAAAGGAAAGCTGAAGATCCGAGAAAGTGAATTGAAGGAGGCAATGCAGTCAAGAAATACTAATCATCCAGATCGCTCTAAGGAATGCAACACTGTGGTTCTCCTGGTACCAAGAGATCCAGCAAAGAACAAGCAAATGTCACATTCATTTGATTTAACATCTTCTGCTATTCGGATGCCAAAAGAGTGTGGAAGAAAGAGCTCCTCTGAACAAGCCAATTTGAAGGAGTTTCATGGTTCAGATTATTCTTCTAATGTTCCTCAGACCTGCCCCTTACCTTTGCAAGAGAACAGGAAGAAGAAATTAGAGATGAATGAGTCTTGCTCCATGAGCACAGTCACTGTCAATGTTTCATCTCAACAGTTAAAGAGTCCATCAAGATGCAGAAATATTGAAAAGAAGCCTTCAATTGTGGTGCTTAAGAGTTCAACTGCAGCCCATCTTTCTGATGAGGAGGACAACAGAAATGCCTCACAGACTACTGTCCAAATAAGACACCCTTCACCTATTCGTAGATTGAGTTCTGCAATGGGAACTATTATCAGGAATGCTGGCTCTAGAGATAATTCACCTCTTCGCAGACCCAGCTCTAAAGATTCTGTTTCCAAGCCTTCTTCAGATAGAGCTGCTGATTCAGTATCCTTGAATACAGACCGATCACAGGCTAATGGTAGAGCCAGATCCAGTCCTCTAAGAAGATTACTGGATCCATTAATCAAGCCCAAGGCAACAAATGTTTGTGAGTCAGCTGTGCCACACAGGAAAGATTCTGTAAAAGTAAAATCTACAGTTATAAATGCTAAAACAAAGGGTGCTAAGGATTCCCACCAGAATCTTAAAAAGGAATCAACACCGGTCCAGGCACTCTTGCAGGTAGCAGTCAAGAATGGACTTCCTCTCCTTACTTTTGCCGTTGACAATGATAGTGACAACATCCTGGCTGCTACAGTGAGAAAGTGTAGTGCTGCAGAAAAACAGCCCTCCAGCTGGATATATACTTTCTTATCTGTTCATGAAATGAAGAAAAAGAATGCTTTGTGGCCAAATCAAGGAACCAAAAGCAAAGGTCAATTTTTGCCTAATGTTGTAGCACAAATGATGGTCTCCGATCGCCAGGCTGGATCCAGGCAGAATTGCACAGATGGTGATAACACAAGGGAGTTCACTTTGTTTTCGGTGGATCTTGGTCAGGTTGATCATCAGAATGCTACTGAGTTTCAGCCCACAAATGAGCTTGCAGCCATTGTTGTAAAGCTTCTTAAAGCAACTCAAAGTTCCATGAGTTCTACAGTGATATTGCCTGGTGGTGTTCATACTATACCGAGTAAAGGATCAATATCAACCCTGACTGAGAGATGGAGATCCAGTGGATCTTGCGACTGTGGAGGATGGGATTTGGGTTGCCAGCTTAGAATTTTCACAAACCAAGTTGACTCCCAGAAATTCTTAAGCTCATCTAAAGTCACCAATGTTTCAAACGAGTTTAAGCTTTATCATCACGTATGCTGATCTTCCATTCTTTTTCTCCTTCCTTCAGCTTGGAACTGTTAACTATATTGACGTGGGTCTTTCAATCCAGGAATACTGTTTTAGAAACTTTGACCCTAAGTTTAAAAAAAATCCTATAAAACTTTCTAAATAAACTAAATCCGAGGTAATCTTAATAAAACAGGATTTGTAAGGGCACATGATAGAAAAACTCTATTGACATTGCACTAAATTGAATGTTGTTCAGGTGGGGCAGGAAAACGAGCTTGTTTTAAGCTTGAACCCATTCAAGGAGAGGATATACTCAGTTGAATTTGACTCATCAATCTCACTTCTACAAGCTTTTGCAACTTGTGTTGCAATTCTAGACTGCAGAAGGACATCTGGGCTTTTCGGTACTAGCAATGAAGAAGGAAGATCTTCTAGCTATGTCTCATATCCGCCCCATTCCCCGGTTGGGAGAGTATGAAACAATTTGAAACTTTAGCAGATACAAAATAAATACCTAGAAGCATTGTAAGTAGTGTGCTCCGGTTTCTGTTTTGCTACTCTTTAATTGTCTGGAGTAAAAAATGTTTGCTCAACAGTACTTGAAAGGTTTCTGTTTTTCATCAACATAATGTGAAATGCTGCTCTGTTTAACAATTGCTATCTTGATGTCATGGAATCAGCATTCAAGAAGAGAGTTCTGAAAAATGTTATGAAGCTCAGTGTTTGTGATATATGGTCATTCAAGACCATATTTTGTACTGGAGAGATTCATATGATGAATCAGAGTTGTAATTATTAATTAATTATGTAATGGCCAAGTGTTTGGGTTGTGTTCGAGAGTGGAAAAGTGCTAAGATATTATAATACTAGCTTGTTAGTTGTTATTGCCTTCTTTGCCCTCAATTATTTTGCCCTTTAGGTAAGGAAGGCTGATAATGCACATTCTGGTCTTTTAATCTGGTTCAATTCTTTCAAGATTCTACACAACTTAAAGGATCATGTATTGACATGTATATATGTTGGGAGACGACGTGGAGACTTGTCCCATATCGACCAAGTGATTAATAACATCAACCAATATATCATGGTCCATATTACGTAGCATTCTTAAAACTAATTTCCAATTTTTAATTTATTTAAAATTGCAAAATTAGTTCAAATTTAGTTTCTTGCTCCTGCTCTCCTTCTCTATTTTCAAATATAAATTTCTTCACTCTTATTGCTTAAAGAACGTCGAGTGACGATGAAAAAAGCTCAGAAGACGAGTTACGTAGTTGAGATTACAATGTACGTTTACCATTAGTATAAATGTTTTTTTTTTCGATTTTCACAATTGTACATGCATGTGCGCTAGTAGCTTGTAAAACATTTATGCACGCAATTCCATAGTGTGCAGAAGTGAAATGCACACAAGGGGAGTGTGTGCATCCCCGACCTTGTTTCATTTGTTGATGGAAAGTGTTTTTTGGGTTAAAAGTTGCTTTTTTATCTTGAAAAATGTAAACGTAGAGAGAGATGCACAAATTTCAAGAGTGTTGAAAGTAGTTTTGGGGTGAAAAATAGTTTTATGCTAATGATTTGTACGCAAAAGTCTTGAGTGCAGAAGATTTATGCATGCAAATTAAATGTTTGTGTGCATCACAAATTACACACACTCTTCGTGTGTGCAAAAGATCGACGATGGTAGAGTGGTGAGGTTAGGGTACGCCGTGGAGCGATGAAATAGCGAGACCCTGGTCCTAAGTGGAAAGAGTGTGTCTTGTTGTGAAGAGAAGGAAGTGAAAGGAGGAAGAGAAGAGAGTAAGGAGGTTCTGTTGTGAAGAAAAGGAAGGAGGGAGAGAAGAGAAACAATGGAGGAATGAGACTATAGAAATTTGGGCTTATTTTGTAATTATTAGATAATTGAAAACTCCAAACTAAAAAGGGAGGGTGACGTGGTGCATAGCTCCTATGAATATTATTGATGATATATATTTAGATTATTTTATGTGAGTGGGTAAAATTAATTGTCATAATTATTTTCACTATTATCCGTCATAAAGATTATATTCTTATGGGTTGCTAGGTAATCTTCTAAGGTTTGTATGAGGTGAATAGGATCTTTTTTTTTTGGTGAAGGGCATTGCCCATAAAAGTTGAACCGGAGACCAATGAGTACTATCCTTGGAGGCTCAACCGTTTGTCTAGATGCCGAAGGCAATAAGATCTCCTTATTAGGGTTTAGCAATCTTTTACGTATATATTTATATCTCGGCTCTATCAGCACAATCACTAGCTCTCTTTACAAAACTACACATTCATTATATATGGGAGGGAGAAACCCCTATATAGTAGTTCGATTTTTCTAACTTAAAACTAATTTCCAATTTTTAATTTATTTAAAATTACAAAATTAGTTCAAATTTACTTTCTTGCTCCAACTCTCCTTCTTTATTGTCCGCAACCCTTTTTCAAATATAAATTTCTTCACTATTATTGCTTAAAGAATGTCAAGTGACGATGAAAGAAGTTCCGAAGACGAGTTACGTAGTCGAGATTAAAATGTATGTTTTTAATGTAAATGTTTTTTTTTCGATTTTCACAATTGTACATGCATGTGCGTTAGTAGTGTGCAAAACATTTATGCACGCAATTCCATAGTGTGCAGAAGTGAAATGCACACAATGGGAGTGTGTGCATCCCCGACCTTGTTTCATTTGTTGATGGAAAGTGTTTTTTGGTTAAAAGTTGTTTTTTTTTGTCTTGAAAAATGTTAACGTAGAGAGAGATGCACAGATTTCAAGAGTGTTGAAAGTAGTTTTTGGGTGAAAAGTATTTTTATGTTAATGATTTGCACGCAAAAGTCTTGCGTGCACAAGATTTATGGATGCAAAATGTTTGTGTGCATCAACAAATTACACGCACTCTTCGTGTGTGCAAAAGACCGACGATGGTACGGTGGTGAAGTTAGGGTACGCCGTGGAGTGATGAAATGGCGAGACCCCGATCCTAGGTGGAAAGAGTGTGTCTTATTGTGAAGAGAAGGTAGTGAAAGGGGGAAGAGAAGAGAGTAAGGAGGTTCTGGTGTGAAGAAAAGGGAGGAGGAAGAGAAGAGAGACAATGGAGGAACGAGACTGTAGGAATTTGAGCTTATTTTATAATTATTAGATAAATGAAAACTCCAAACTAAAAAGGAGGTGGTTCTACCAAAAAAAAAGGAGGTGGTGCATAGCTCCTATGAATATTATTGATGGTATATATTTATATTATTTTATACGAGTGGGTAAAATTAATTGTAATTATTTTCACTATTATCCGCCATAAAAGTACGTTTTACGTTTTATAATCTTTAACCTATTGTTATGGATTGCTAGGTAATATTTATATCTCGACTCTATCACCACAATCACTAGCTCTCTTTACAAAACTACACATTCATTATATATGGGAGGGAGAAACCCTTATATAGTAGTTCGATTTTTTTAACTTATGCCTTTAGGGCATAGGTTAAGCTCCTTAAAATGGTAATTTTTTTCATTAGTTTTCTAATAGGATTTTAGTTTCTTTGTATAGTATGTTTAACTTATGCCCTTAGTATATAGGTTAGAAAAACCGATAATCGTTTAAGGGTTTGCAAAGGTAAAATTGATTAATCTTGACACCAATCTCGTTTAATAACGGCTCACATATATAAAAGTAATAAAACTGATTAATCTCAACAATGAATCTCGTTTGGCCACGGCCCACCACATTTTCACAAAATATTATCATCATCCTAAACAAATAGCTTGCTTTGCTTTTTTTTTTCTTTGGTAAGTTTTGCATCATCACAGAGAATTAGGCCAGAATAAGAATAGAAAACATGGTAGTGAATCATACAAAAAATCATTCTTATTATGAAAACTAAAATTTATTCTCATCCGTTTGATCACATATTATGGATGGCTACGATTTAAACGCGTGTTCTTTTAAATTTTAAGTTGCAAGGGTAAAAATGTCATTTAGCTTGTTTTAATTTTCTTATCCGTAGCTCGCTCCTGCAACATGGAAGCCTTCCATGGAGTTCTAGCTTCCAACCTCCCATTCGATCGTCCTCTTCGATTAGCTTTTAATTTTCGATCGTTCCTCAACTTCCAACCTCCCATTCAAGTAATTTTTTGGCTTGTTATGGATTCAATTCCATGTATGAGGTTTCATTCATTTTCAATTTTGATTTTTCATTTTACTTAATTTTGGGTTTGATTTCACTTTTTGAATCTCAATTGGCATCAATTTGAGTGTGAATCAATCCTAAGTTTCAAGTATGTAGTGCTTTGATATGATTTTTTATTGTCTATTTTCGAAAATTGTTTCTATGATGTTTTAGTGCAAGAGTTTTGAGATGCACATAACATGTTCGATAAAAGTCCTAAGAGAGGAGAGTTGCTCCTGACTTGACTTAGATTTTACGTGAACATACTACAATTTTACGTGAACTTCATATGTATTTAGCATGAACCTTACATCAAAATGTGTGTTATTTTATCTAATTTTTTCTTCATTCATCCTTTTATTGTAGGATATCCATCAACTATAATTGATTAATTTGAATGGTGAATTTCTCATGCTTGTAGTGTTGATGGTCACGATGATTGAGATTACGGATTTAAGTGGTATTATGAAGCTCTTTTTCTCAAGGAGGGATGACATATTTTGTTCCCATATATCCGAATGGTATCAAGCATGCTCTTGGAATTCAATTTAGCAAATTAGATTAAGGCACCAGATTCTTCTGTAGCGGAGCCTCACTGGGTCAATGATGATGATGACGACATTAGATGAAGGCATTCAAAATTTCAAGGAATATGTCTCTGTTGACATTTTTATGTATATTTAGGTTCTTACTGTCTACATTCCTAAGGCAAAACTATTGTATTGAAATATCTTCTTTATAGTAGGAAAGGTTATAATGATGGACATAACGATAAACATGCACAACTTTTGTTCAAGTTCATTATGGTTAGTGGCTTAATTATTCGTCTCATATTATATGTGAACACAAATACTAAATATGTGAACCTACAACTACTATAACAAGGGAGACACCATTAATGTCAAGGTTGATAAATTGCAGATAAAGACTCGAATCCTAGTAAATGACTTCATAAAATATAAGGACCTTGTTCAAAAAATATGTGATTATGTGACCATACATAATCAATATGTTAACATATAAAGTCAATAAGTGAATGTTAAGGTAATATATGTAAACTTGAACATGGTACAAGGAAAATCGACTTTGAATTGAGATATTATAATCACACTACGTAGCCTATGAGGGATTTGAACCCACATTCATGTGTATCAACACAATGCTCTACCATTTGAGCTAATAGGCTATGACAAATCAATTAAAAATGAGCATAAATAAAATATACAAAGATGAGGTGCAAACAAGAGTTAAAATATCACATAAAAGAGTTTAACAACAACTATCTTTGTATCAAAATTAACACCACATGAAGCAAACTGCGAAAAGAATCTACATAATTACACCACTCCAAATCTTATTCAACCAACCTTCTTTGTTCACATGCTCAACATAACTCAATTCCCTTGCAAAATCCTTCACATTTAAAAACGTGAACCTTATAGTTTCCATTCATGAACATATAGATAAAATACATGAATCTACATAATTACATCACTCCAAATCTTATTCAACCAATTAACCTTCTTTGTTCACATGCTCAACATAACTATATGCCCTTGCAAAATCTTTTACATAATAAAACGTGAACCTTATAGTTACCATGCATGAACATATAGATAAAATACATGAACTTATATAAAATAGTGTAATCACTACAAATGACGAATCCCTTATTTTAAACAAACAAATACTTCAATTGAAAATCATTCTTCATCTTCTCAATGCCAGAGAATTGAAAAATTGCAGGCCGAATAACTATTACTTTAGTTTCTAACTGAATTTGGGACTTAACATGTATGATTTGCCATTCAACATTACAAGCAAATTATAACCCCCAAAATAGATCCAAAATAGAATTAACATGTATCAAAACTTAGATCCAAAATAAAAACTCATATTCAAACAATTCAATTGTAAACTCATATCCAAAATCGATTCAATATGAACCCTAAAAATTTGTATGAATCCTAAAATCGAAATAGAGAGTTTGTTTCTTTCCTTCTTTTGTAACTTTGTTGATTATCAATTGTCCTCGTCTCCCATTGCCCACGAATTTGAACTTTCAATGATGTTTTTGCTTGTGAATTTTGAGTGAATTTGGTTTTCTTTCATGGAGGATGCAGAAGAGTCAAACATTAGAAAGAAGAAGACAAATGGCAGCGAGGGTTTTATTTTGCCAGTACAATGACAATAATGCCATAAATGTGGCCATAATTACAAAAATGCCACCGTAAATGATTTTCCAAATGCGCTTGTTTGTTATTTCATTTTTTTTGCCCGGTCTAATCTTAGCATTCTATCTTCTCCATTCAATGGTCCAAATTCATTTTCAGTTTTTATGATAATTTCTATATTCACCCGAATTAATCTCTAGAAAACATAGCTAGAGTCTTTTAGTTCCTTTCTTTCCCCCTAGATTTTGAAAGACTGTTGCTCATCAGTCATCATCCATACACATTATAGATGGATATATGCTCTTTCTTTCCTAGGCATTATTTCCCTATAGAATATACAATCAATCAGAAACCCCCAAATTGTGAACTTCCATCATCAGCTCTGTCATGGACCCTCCATGTTTTTATATAATGGAATTTAGAGTTTCACTTGTAAATCATTAAGATATCATTATTGAACTCCCTTTGGATGTACGCAAATAGGAAGAAGATTTAATGCCTTTACTAGGTATAATTACATATGATACAATAAACCAAACTAGCCCTACACGAACATGTTTAGACACAAGACACTAGACAATGACCTAATTTGAGTTGGAAAGGGCAACCTTTATTTTCAGCCATATTGTTGAGTATCCTTTGGCAACCCACTTGGTTCAACAGATCATAAACTTTGATTATGGATATCTTTTCGGTGGAAATAGAAGGCCAAATTTTTTTGGGTTGAGTTTGGGTTTAGTTTTATACAAACTGTGAAATCGGTTTAAAATTAGTAAACCGGTTGATTTAAGTAAATCGAAAATCGGCAATATTAAATGTCCATCAGATCTACCCTAATCTATGTATATATATAAAAGATACAAAGAATAAGACCACCACGTTGCGCCACCTAGGATTTTTCTACGTGTCGTTCCCACGTTAAGCCATCTAGGATTTCGCCACATAGGATTTTTTATTTTGGGAATTTATATATGCTGATATTATTTTAGGATAATATAGATATATGATAAATTAATCTATGAAAGATTCTATCTAAAATAAAAATGTTATCTATTATATATTAGGAATTAGGATAGACCTAAAAGATTTTATCTAAAATTAAAATAAATTATAGAACATTAGATATTATATATTAAGATAGATATATTAATTTAGTTTTTTCAATTAAATTTCTATCTATTTATATGAATAAAAATTAAATTCGAATTTTAATATTAAGATAGATATATTAATTTAGTTTTTCCAATTAAATTTCTATATATTTATATGAACAAAAATTAAATTCGAATTTTATTTAAAATTAAAGAAAATTATTTTATCTTTTTCTTTTTATCTATTTATGTAAAAGATTTACCTTAAATAAAATTTTGGTAAAAAATAGAACTTTCAATATCTATCTATAACTATATATTAAAGTTGTACCTTTTCGAGCCACCAGAACGATTCTGGCCCCACCTCTTATGTAAGAAATTAATTTTTATTCATAATATTTTAACTTTTTACTATTAAATTCTTCTTTAACTATTTAAATCTATATTTAACATCAAACAAATATCTATTTAGTATAAAAGTATCTTTTGAAAACTTCCTTATACAAATTTTTAAAATTAAAGATAACAAATTTGATATATTTTAAATAAGTATAAATATCTTTTATCTTTTAGGATGATATCTTTTCAAGAATTTATTTATAGATATACATATATTTCCTTTTATAATAAAAAATTAATGATAAATACTTATAAAGTTTAAAAATAGGTAATATAATATTTAATAAATATATTGAAATACTTGATACTCTCTAAATTAAGGTACATAAAAAGTAATAAAAAATATAATATTTAATCTTATCTAATCTTTACTATAACGAGCCAAAAAATGTGTTTGGCCCCACCTTAATTGAAAATAAATTATTTTTGAAAATTATTTTTATCTTCATCTTTCAATTATATCTTATTTATTAATTTAATTATTATTTTATGTAAATCTTATCTCTTCTATATTCTAATATATAAATACTTCTTTATTCATATGTTATCTTTTGTTTAAAATTAAATATCTATGAAATATCATCAAGGAAAATGAGAAATGTACATTATTTTACCTTAATAATCTTTTTTATTCTTAGCATTAAACTTAATAATTTATATTTAATTTATTTTATTTGATTTCAAAAAATAAAAAATTTGTACGTACAAGTAATAAATTACTTATATTAATTTTTATATTATATATTTATTTAATATCTATAAAATACCGAACCATAGTCGTGCAGGGCACGACGGGTATAACTAGTACATTATAAAGCAGAACCCAAGTCTGTTGTAAAATTTGCGCCACGTGGCATTTTTGAATAAATTAATGTGAAATTATATTTAATAAATTTTGTAACAACTTATAGTATTCTTACTATATATACTAAATAGATAACATGTTTATATAATTTTCTATGTATATAATTTTCTATCTATAGACTATGTATTAGTTTACTACAACAGATAACATATTTATATAATTTTTATATAAATAAATTCCTATGAGATGATATTTGCCATATTAGTTTAATATTTTTATCTCTTAACAAGATTTAGGGTCTTAATATATTTTTTTTATCTTTTAACAAGTCTTGAGCTTCAAGTATAAAATTTATATCTTTATAATGATATAATTTTAAATAATAAATTTTGTTATGTTGATATATTTTTATTTTGAGAAAAAGAAATAATTTTATGTTGATGACTAAGATTAAATGTAAATGTCAAAAAAAATCGAATTTTAATTTAAATTAATAAAATTATATTTTCTTTATCTTTTTATGCATTTATATTAAAGATTTTTTCTTAAATCAAAGTTTGATAAAAAAAAAAAGAAAAAAATTTTACAAATCTTGATGAATACTTGCTTAAATTGAATTTTGATAAAAAATTACATTACATTTTTCTTAACTTTTTTTTATTTTATTTATGTAAATATAGAATATATTTTTTTATCTAGCCCCACCTTACATTTAAATTTTTTTATTTCTATGTTTTTTTTATAATTTAATATGGATGATAGGTTGATTAATACGTTGAATTTTGTAGATTTTCATATATATTAATTTTCTTTATATTTTATTTCTTCGTTGTGTAAATTTATTATGGAAAACAACTTTATAGATGGATTGAATTTTGCAAAATAATACATTGATAATTTTCTCTATATTTTATCTCTTAAATCAAGGACAATGTTCTCTTCTATACTAATCTTTATATTGTATTTTTCATATTTACAAACATTCTTATTATTATAGAGTAAAAGATAAGAACCATAATATATAATTTTAATAAATTAACTTTAAAAAATATTTTAAAAAATTATATTATGCTTTATAGATAACCTATCCTAATTATTATTATCTTTATAAAAAAAAATAAAATATTTTATACATATTAATGTCTAAAAAAATAAGAAAATATTATTTAAAAATATTCGATAAAAAGTAAAATCAATATTTTAATAATTTCAATCTAAATTTGGACAAGATCTCCACAAATAATAGAAAAATATTTAAAAATATATTCAATTAAAATATGGAGTACAATCTAAAAATAATAATTTGTCTATTGCGTAATTTATTATGATATTATATAAATAAATTTAATATTTTAAATTAATATTATAGAATTGTATAATTTCTTAGTAAAATTATCCCGTGAATATCACGGGACTTCAACTAGTTTAGGGATGAAAATGAAGCAAATGCTCCACCCAACTCATCCAATTAAGTTTATTATACGTTATTCTTCGGATTTTTGGGTGAGTCGGGTAAAATAAACGAGTGTTTTATTCATGTATTTTATTGGTCCAATACACAAAACGCATAAAATTTATATTATATCATAAAATATACTGTTGAAATACATAAAAACTACCAAAAGCAACCATAAAAATAAATAATTATTCAAAATCCAACAATTAGTAGTTATAATTAATTTAAATTTATGAAATATTTTATATGAAATTAGGGGAAATTCCGATTGGTACCCTCGAGTTTTTGGCTTTTCCGGACGGTGTTCTGAAAAAACTTATTCCGAGTGGTATCCCGGAACTTTTGTAAAAGTTCGACTGATACCCTTACTTGTAAATTTTTGTTAGTTTATAACTAAATTAATATATTTTTTAATAAAAAAATAATACTTCATGTGATAAATTGGATGTTTCCTTACTCGCATCCACTCTACTCATCATTTCATCCAATATTAGTTGGCTTAGATCGAATTTTTCATCTAACTGGGTGTTTTGAATAAATCGGACATTCTAGAATGATTTCCATGGCTAGCCAAAATTCATTAAACTGTGGCTTCTGACATCTAATTAAGTGGTTGGCACTTTATAGTGCTACCGTGAGGTTTTATTTCAACTCTCATGGGCACTGACCTCCACTAAAAAAAAAACTCATTAAACCCATACTTTCTTATCTAAAGATGAGTGTGAACCGGGTTCACTCCCTAGACTTTCAATGCCCAATCATTGAAGGTGACACTTTTCGCCTATTCAAATTCAGTGGTCAAAGTTTTCCTGTTGCAGAACACGGGAAAATTCACAGCTGGAGGGAAAATTATAAAGAAGGCAAATTATACAGAAAAATAATTAACCAAACAAAATATGAGAGAATGATGAAAATGGAGGCCAAGCATTGAGCAAGGACCAGACATCCAGAAACAGAAAGACGAGAGCTTTTTTGTATTTGAGCGAGTTCATTTGAAGAAAACTGGGGGCAAAGAAAAATCTCTCCCCTAATTTCTGAATAAACTATAAGCTGATTCTTGTCCGATCTCTGTGCCTATAAATTTTTTTAATGAAAAACTGAAAACCCTTTTTGGGTCCTCAGTCACACACACACCTCGTTCCGAAGAGAGAGAGTGTGTGACCTAGAAATCTGATCTGAGCTTATTCCTCTCTCACAAGCTTGTTTAGTAGTAGCAATGGGATGTGGGTGCTCAAAGCTTACTCTTTGCTGTTGCTGTTGCTCGGGTAGCCATAAGAGCAAGTCCAACATCCCACTCTCCTCTGATCTGGGTACAAATTTGGAAACCCCTCTTTTGATTTTTCGTAGTGTTTGATTTGATTCTGCTAAGCTTGCTTCTTTTGATTGATTTGCAGAGGAGAAAGCGGGCAAAGATGAGGCTGATGCATTGCCGTCGTTTACTGAGTACAAACTGGATCAGTTGAGAGCTGCTACTTCTGGGTTTTCATCTGAGAATATTGTATCGGAACATGGAGAGAAAGCTCCCAATGTTGTGTACAGAGGAAGGCTCAGCGATGGCCGTTGGATCGCCGTCAAGCGGTTTAATCGGTCTGCTTGGCCTGATTCCAGACAATTTATTGTACGTTTCTAAAGTTTCCCCTTTTGTATTCTTCAGTGTGTTTCTGACTTTTTTTTTTTAATTTGAAATGATGGAATGGAAATTGGAAAAATGAATCAAAAAAAATGTTGTAATGTAGGAGGAATCGAGGACGGTCGGGCACCTAAGGAGCGAGCGATTGGCGAATTTGATTGGGTGTTGCTATGAGGGTGATGAGAGATTGCTAGTTGCTGAGTTCATGCCTAATGAAACTCTTTCAAAGCACCTTTTCCATTGTAAGCATTTATTTATACTTCACTTTTTTTTTCTTGTGCCTTAACTTCAGGAGTTCATAAATTGAGTTGATTGACTCTTTATAGGGGAAACTCAGCCCATGAAATGGGCAATGAGGGTGAGGGTGTCTTTTTATCTGGCTCAAGCATTGGAGTATTGTAGCAATAGAGGAAGAGCATTATATCATGACCTTAATGCCTACCGAGTTCTGTTTGATCAGGTAAATTTCCCTGGAAATCATGTTAGCTTTCCTTGCTGTAATTTTCATTTAGTAGTCTTTGTTGTGACTTGGCTCTTGACAGGATGGTAATCCCAGGCTCTCATGCTTTGGCCTTATGAAAAATAGCAGAGATGGGAAAAGCTACAGCACAAACCTGGCTTTTACTCCTCCAGAATATATGAGAACAGGTCAGAGAGCTACTGTGAATTGATAGGTTATTGCTGACTCTTAGAGTGTCAGTCAACACTTTTGACATAGGATCTCTATGTTTAATTTAATCATAACTATCACTCAATCCTCATCCATTGTTCTTGGGTTTGATGGAAGTACTTGTTAGCTGTTTGACAAGGATTGCTGTCAAAATCTTAGCTGAATAATTTAATGTCTAAATAATTGTAATGTGCTTGGGTCTATATTGATGTGGATGTTTCCATATGCCTATATGTCTAAATAATTGTAGTGTTCTATTTGTTTTGCAGGTAGAATTTGCCCTGAGAGTGTTATTTATAGTTATGGGACTTTACTACTTGATCTCCTCAGTGGCAAGCATATACCACCAAGCCATGTAAAATCTCTTTCTTGATTGGATTTATAGTTATGGGACTTTCTGGACAATTTCTTTCCCATAAGAAGCTGTAGCTGATTGGATTTGTGTGGACTAACCTTCTACTTGCCACCTACTGCAGATACAATTAATCTTGGTTATTTCATATAACCAATGTCTTGTTTGCTATTGATTGGTATTTCATTTTCTGAAATAATACAATTGATCTTGGTTGATCTTTCTCGTTTTATTAGCATTTTCTGGCCACCAATTCCCCTTGTCCTTTTTTTTGGAGCAGAATTCTCATTATCATTCTGCCTATAGTTAGTTCATTCTATTATTGCGTCGTGAGGCTGCCACAGATTTTTCCCTTCCATGAGTTAGCATAGCTGAAAAAGCATTGATAAGTGCTAGGTTTATTCAGTATAATGGCTTTGTAACTAAAAGTTATATGTGGGTCTGTCTGCTCTTTCTGACCAAAAAAAAAAACTAAAAGTTATCTGTTCATTCTCTCAGGCTCTTGACCTGATAAGAGCCAAGAACTTCCAAATGCTTATGGACTCTTGCTTGGAGGGCCATGTGACAGATGATGACAGAACAGAATTAGTTCGATTAGCTTCACGCTGTTTACAGTATGAACCTCGTGAAAGACCCAACTATAGATCGCTTTTATCAGCACTTTCTGCCCTTCAGAAAGAAGCCGAGGTATGCGATATCATTACCAGAAGGGAGGGCTGCTATAGTTATATTTTTTTTTATGTATGCTGAATCAATTCCTAAGCATTTCATAGTATTCAATGATATTGGCAGGTTCCATCACATGTTCTGATGGGTATTTCACAAGGCATGGATTCACCAAAAGAAACTGAATTGTTAACACCTCTGGGTGATGCCTGCTCAAGATTGGATCTTACTGCCATACATGAAATTTTGGAAGATGTTGGTTACAAGGACGATGAAGGGATTGCAAATGAGGTTAGGCTCTTTCTCGTTTTCTTGCATGGGTATCAAAACTATTACCTTCCTGAATAGAAACTCCATGTCATACCTCATACATAGTTTACCTTACATCCTCTATTCTAACTAGTCAATGGATCTGTTCAATTATAGAGAAAATCATTTAAGGCTATGAACTTTTTAATAGGTTTCTTGGGTCTATCGGGCATACCTCCTTTCCCTTGGGCAGGGGTACCCCCATCTTGACCCCCAGATTCCGCTGTAGCGGAGCCTCACTGGGTCAATGATGATGATGATGCACTTCTTAATAGGTCCAACAATAACTATTATTAGTGGAAACTGATGACACCAAACAGAAATCTAGGAAGGATAATAAATTTGACATATATCCCTTGAAAACCAGTGATGCTACCAGATTGAAGTGTGGTTGGAGAAATTTCATAGATGACATGGATAGAACTTATAAACAAAACCTATAGGTAAGCCATAACAGCATCTAGATTATGAAATTTCTTGTGACAGATTAATTTTCATTATAAACCTTAAATTCCTGAATTAGATCAAGCATTTAAAATTTCACTTGGTTACTCTATTGGAAAGTCACTTTTTTTCTTAAATGATGGCATGTAAGTAATCCAAAAACTTAATCTGTTTACAGCTTTCATTTCAAACGTGGACTAGTCCAATTCAAGAAACACTGAATTCCAGAAAACGCGGTGATACTGCCTTTCGTACTAAGGATTTTGCCACGGCCATCGCGTGTTATACTCAGGTAAGAATATCACCTTATCATCGAAAAAATGCTGCAAAAAACCTGGATTTTTCCTAGCACCATTTTGTGTTTTAAATCATGATGTGAGGTTAAATTTTCACTCGTGCAGTTCATTGATGATGGATCAATGGTCTCCCCTACTGTATTTGCAAGACGATGTTTGTCATACTTAATGAGCAATATGCCACAAGAAGCTCTTGGAGATGCAATGCAAGCACAAGTAGTATCTCCAGAGTGGCCAACTGCATTCTATCTCCAAGCTGCTGCCTTGTTCAGTCTTGGGATGGACAATGATGCTCGGGAGACGCTCAAAGACGGAACTTCATTGGAAGCCAAACGCAACCTATCTTAAAGTTTGTATAGACTCTTTTATCTCTTTTCAAGAGCTCTGCCTCCCTTTCCCAATTATAATTGTATTTATCTTGATTCCCAATTTGGCTATTTGAGTTTCAAGGTACATTCCGGGATTAAATTGGTGCTTGTGAAATTATTAGGGGAAGAAAAAAGAGGCCCCTGGGCATTTTGTTTCAGGCGTTCAGCTTTCATGTTCAACCGCTGGGTGTAAAAACCAGCTATAGTACAAAATTACAAATGGTTGGTCCAGGTTTCTTGTTGTTGGCCGCCTTCTTGTAATTTTGATTGCACTAGAGAGAAAATTTGCCTCTTTTATTTCACTTTGGATGCAAACTCATCAGGACTTGGATCAATATGTAACGAGTTTGTGATGGAGCAAAAATTCTGCAGGAGTT
The DNA here is from genome assembly GCA_964016875.1 of Fallopia convolvulus. Lineage (NCBI taxonomy): Eukaryota > Viridiplantae > Streptophyta > Magnoliopsida > Caryophyllales > Polygonaceae > Fallopia > Fallopia convolvulus. Next base: position 51,309,198 of record OZ024727.1, on the reverse strand, counting down.
GTTTCAAAAAGATGGATGAAAAGAATTGGATGTCATGCTGAATAAATTATTTGCATTATCGGACGTTATACAGTTTTTTATTTTAAAGCAAATACATGTGGTGTTTAGTATGTGATGCATTATAATTCGGATATCAAATGGTACTTGTAAAAATTGGCGTTATACTACAAAAACATGTTGTATAAAGTTTTGCATCCAAACATACAATAATATGTCAAATTTAAAAGGGAAAAAAAAATCAACTAGGCTAGAAAATGTTTTTTGTTTCAACTTCTCCATTCACAAATCTGTATGTTCATAGATTGCAATTAGACCGACCAGCGGGTTTCAGGTCAGCCAACTTTTGTTAATCCCCAAATTCGGGAGGTTCATAGATCGCAATTAGCATGACAGCTCTGAATATGTTTAATCAAGGATGATAAGCACCAGAAGAAATCTTGCTGAAAATGGTAGAAAGCTTTATGTTTTCCTGCACTTCTTGTTTGTTTACAAACCATGTATAAAAATAGGGATATCGGGTTTCCAAAGAATGCACTATCCTTGGTATAATCGTATCTGATACAAATTTGTCAGCCAGAAACTACTACTGATGCGCCACCATCAATGTCAAAAATGTACAATTAATTTGAAAGGGAAACTCTGTTTAGTATAACATAGAAGGCCAAGAGCCTCAGAAGACGTCAATTTCTATGCTCAGCTTGATTCGAAGAGAAACCAACCAAAATTTCATGGACTGCATAACAGTTTACACAGATGGACGCCCGGATGCAATACGCTGTCCAATCAGATTTGTAACCTGAAAAATGCCGATTTCTTCATATGAGGGATGTACATTACTAAAAGATACATAGGATGGAAAAATAACAGTACTTGAGAACCCAACCATTCTTTCTCATCTCATGAGCATATTACCTGCCAATACTTTGAAACACATCGGTCAATGCAACTATTTTCGCCTATGTATAGTTCAGTTTCCTTGTATCTGCCAGAAAAGAGAATCAGCATTATCTTCCAAGCTTTTAGTTATGCCTAGAATGGACTAAGAAAGGAACAATTCCTATACCTCTTATCAACACACTTGTTGAAGCATGTACTGGTAACCCTGAATTAGACAAGAATAACTAGTCAAATCAAGGACCCAGATGCTTATAGCAGACAAGAACACAAAATATGGTAAAAAACAGGCTGATAAAATTCGCCATTGTAATATTCAAAATAGTCAGGAATTCCTTGTAAGTTGCAATTCATTTATTCTTGAACTTGATGAACATACATATTGGACTAGAAAAAAGCAGTGTCTGGAATTTCATAAACAGAAACACAAGAATCCAAATTTACCTACTTGTTAAACAACTCCACCCTGTATTCCATCTCCTTCTCAGCAGCACCAAAGATCTGCACAAATTCAACAAAGATTTTATTTACTCGGCAAAAGAGAAAGGAAAGAAGAACAAATGCATACAAAATCAACTGATCCACAGAATAATCATAGAAGCCCCAAATTTGCGTTATCAAAAGATTACCTTTTCTCTCGCCATGGCTGTAGCAGCGTCCACGGAGGGAGCAGCGTCCACGGCGGGAGCATCGTTCTTATCCGCCATGTATCTTTCAATCTCCACAAGCTAACGAGACCTTCAGAACGAAAGAATACGCAATCAATTAGCAGAAAACCAAGCGTGATAAACAAGAAACACGAGCATTCTCACACAATAATAACTGATCCGAGACCATCAACAGTCGCAATCGGAATCGATCATTACCTTCGCTTGAGATGTGGAGATACCCGGCTAAAGAGATGAATCCGATTTGGGGGTCAGTTTTGTTTGAGCTAGGGGTTTAGGGTTTTAGCACTGGTGCCCCGTTGGAAAATAAAAACTGCTAACGCGGGCATGATACGACGTCGTTCACTTCGCATTATATACTTTCCGCGTGCAATGCACGTGATCGCCGCTCCTGAATTCTGATTTCTGAATTCTCTGACCCTTGCTCGTTCAACGTATACTATAACCGGGCAAATATTGGTCCGGTTTGGACCAGTTTTTTGGACAGAACTGTACCGATGAAATATTGGTCCATTTCTCGATTTGGATTAATTCTTTATTCAAAAAATAATTATTGATAAAATTGAATTTATCTATTTTATACTCGTGTTACATAAAATCAATTTTAACTTTATTTTTGATAAAATTCAAAATTTCCAATTATATACGTTATGCATTGGACCGGACAGAGAAATAGGTCTTGCCTGGTCCAGTGCCTAGCCGTAATTGTTCCTTTTCAAAGCTTGTCACTTAGCTAAACTATTTTCACTTAATAAACTATGAATTCAGTTCGCAGGTTTTACCATTTATTCATTTTCCATACTCCATAGACACCTTTTTGGTGATTGTTGAAATCCCATATCCAATTTATGGCCTTTGATACTTTTATAGTCAACTTGTGGTAACTGACTCTGAACTGTTAACAGGGTTTGCGCATATATTGCTAATTGTTGTTGGTTTTCCCTTCTTGTGCCTTCCTCACTATCTGATCAAGAGTTTAATTCCTCTGATGACACTGGATGCAATTTTGATGCAAACTTCGGCTATACACAGAGTGTCACCAACTTCAAAAAACAATATATACAAACAAAAATAGTGAATCAAGTATCTCAATTGCTCCTCATCTATGTAGCCCTTGCACCAGAAAAACCGTGTACAACAATACAATTTACAACACATTTTACATCCAATAACAACCAGAGCTATAGGGCATTGATGCCTAACAACACAAGCATTCAACTAGGACCCTGAATCCCTGATACTGATAGTATGGCTGGCAAGTGGCATCGGTAAGCCTGTTTTCTGGGTTATACTTGTTCAAAAACAACCACTTCAAACAATTTGTTAGCATTAAATTTCACTTTCAGCAAGAAAAGAAGTCACTTCCAAATTGTAATATTGTCTGTATATATTGGCGACTGCATTTACAAGTACAGTCAGTATTGACTGAAGCTAGTAGTACAGTTCACATCCAACAGGTAGGCCTAATGCCTAGAATGTTCATTCATATTTGATTTTAGACAACCGGAGAATCTATAGTTTTAACTTGAAAATGAAGAGTAACATTAAATAAAACGTAACCTAAGAAAAGCGAGGAATGCATACCAGAAATGAATTGGACGCAATGTGACATTACACCAGCAAGACATGCTGTTTCAGATTAGTGATGAACTAAAAGCACTATGACAAGCAGAACTGAGAATTTGTCAAAAAAATAAGCATCAAACATGAACTAAATGTTTCATTTATAGATTGTAAGATAATAAGCAGAAAGAAAATTAAGTAGCTAACTTGGAAATGAGTCCAGTGTTGTTTCAAATCACAGATCATAACTAATTTCCTGAGAGTTCTAGATTTGAACAGTTTTGCACATTAATTAAGGGTAAGAGTTGAGAGTAAACCAATAAAATAAGAAGAAAAAAAGTTGAAACCAAACACTGAGCAGGAGGTGGTATCAGAAGAGAGTTGCAACAAACCTTAAACTGACTTCAGCAGAAAAACTGAAACAGATAACAATCAGGATATTAAATGAATCCATAAAATACCAATATACCAGATTACCAGAAAGAAAATATTGAAAGATAGTTCTATCTCTAAGAGACACAAACTAAAAACCAAGTTATGGAGAAGTGGCTAAATTTTATCCAAATTGAAAAGTTCCTTCTTTTAGAATTCATCTCTAAAGATCATTAAACCAACCACCCTAAAACTTCTCTCTATATCCCCAAAACCTACAAGCTAACTGATAACTCTGAGAAAGCATATATTGGCTACACAATATCCATTTAAAAATATCTCAAATAGCTAACCACTTCAAAGATTCTCTCTACATCTTCAGAAGATACCCCTTAATCCAGGGCTCCAAGTTCACAAAATTGGCTATAGCTTGTTCAAACATATAATTTTCCTCCTGATTTGTAACCTCCAAAAAATTAGCATACTATGTCAAGTGACTCTGAATGCAGGTTAAGTTAAAAGCAAGAATACGCCAAAGATAACCTTACCACAGCATTAAAGATGACCACAACAAGTAGATCTTCAGTTCTTTGGCCTCTTCCACATCCTTACTTCCACGAAAAGAACACAGGTTCAACTTGGATATACCTATTAAAAAAAAAGAAATAAAGCAAGAAAAAGGTATTAATTAGGTTGCTGACATCATACAGTAAAAAAGACAAGTGTATAACCATATAGCATAAATCAAGGAAAAGACAAAATGGGTATTAATAAGGTTGCTGATCTCAGATACTGAAAAAAGACAAGTGTATAACCAAATAGCTTAAATCAAGAAAAAGACAAAAATTTTCTTTCAAGGTGAGGATGGTGGGCAGGTCTTGGTAAACCCCTTTCGCTAAGTAGAGAAAATGAAAGCCCTTAATCATAAGCAAAAAAGGCCATGCATTGACATAGAAAAAAGAAAATGGCCACTCACATAGACTCAAAAAGAGACTACCTTGCCAGTAAATCTGATTTGTGCCACCAAGTCAATAAGTTCAAGCACTTACATAAAGCCTTGTTTCACTTTAACCCCCTAAAGGTATTTTTTCCCCAAAATTATATTTTGAAACTCTTGAAATAAGTACAATTCCTTTATTTTTTATGTTTTTCAAGGCAAACAAAAGTACTTTCCCCCTAGAATTATATATTGAGGGTAACCTATGATTAATCCCTTCATTCTTTAACCATATACTTTCTTATCTCCCATATAATTAGGGATATCATCATAGAAGATGGCATAATAACAAACAAATTCATCATACATCTTGGAAAAGACTATCCCTTGCCTGTTAACTTGGATCTTCAAACATCTTCCCAGATTAAGAAGCCACCAACATAAACTGCCCACTTCTTGTATTATTGTACCACAAGTGCTACATCTCTTCTAACTTTATGTATGCCAATTTTTATTTTCTTAATTAGACTAATATATCATATATTTTACTTCTTACGCCACCCACCTGAAGAATCACAAGAGGAACTTGGTGAGCTAAGCAATTTGCTTATTTGTCTGTCTAATTAGACTAATATCATTTACTACATCACTCATAAGCTAGTTTTTAAAGTTTGACCATTGCTACATCAAAAAGATTTTTCTTCCTGGGTTTTTTATAGTTATCTTACTGGGTTATTTATACTGTAAATCATAAGATTTATAAGCAACCAACAGTCTCCTCATTATACTGTAAATCACTCCAAAAACTATGGAACTTTTTCAGTCATATCTTAGTTGGATTGGATTGCTAGATCTTCCTAATCACTGTTATTACAGTTCTACCCAAAATGATTTTTTTTCCAGCCTGGGAATGGAGGGCTAAGCTAATCAGGATGAAACATCATAGTCTCACCTTTAAATCACATTTAGGTGCATGTAGAGCATTGAAAAGATCAAGGACTTTGAACAGAAACACCAATGCCTGATGGTGATAAGTAACAACAAACACGTAGCGCCATGCGCATATTAGGCCTTGTCGGGTGAGAAAGGCAACCCAAACAAAGTTTGGTCATTCTAGAACACATTTAAGTAGAAATCTACTAACATGCTCACGTCAAAAAAACACATCTATTTAAATGTTTATAATCAGCACACAAGCCTAAACATTTACTCTATTTATGACATTTTTCAGATTTACAAATCCACTAGACATTCTAGAGGTACTACCTCGAATAGATCTTTCTAGTAAATATTTCTTATGTCAATTTCACTTTCAAGCAAATATTATCATGAATTCCATTAACATAATAATCCTGTTAGCACGGTAGCCAAATTAAAGGCCTCTTCAACTACAAAGCACAGAAATCTAAATCAATCATGATAAGCAAATTAAAATAAACCAAACTACTGTTACCCAATATGCCAGCAATAAAAAAAAAGTACAACAAAAAATACAAGGTATCACCTAGAGAATACGACCCTGCAAGTACCACAATTTTAAACCATAGGGACAGTCTTACATTATCATATCATGCCATAAAGTTTTTAAAACAGTCATAAATAGCACAATTTAACTGATAATTAAACTTCAGTTCCAAAGCACATTCTACTAATGGTTGTCACCTGAAATACAGAACAGGCATAAACAGGCCAGTGAACAGAAAGTCATGCAAGACTGAATCACCATTATTACTAATGCAAATACTTAGAATTAGGCCTTCAGCAATAACACCACATCAGGACAGTTCATTGGACCATTGGTGCATTACCATTATTGTTATGGTCATCAGGATTGCCATTCCTTGGGTAGTGTAGCCCATCAAGTGGAGAATGATCACTTGACAACCTACAACATGAACACAAGACTTGATTTAGAAGAGTATGGAAAAACTTATTACCTTTATATTAATGCAAGAAACAAAAATTCTGCTTCCCAAAGCCAACCACCAATGTCGGCACACCTTACTAGAAGAGAGGAAGCAAAAGAATGTGTTGGATCCTTGCATTATTTTAAAATAGAATAAAAGCTCACCTTGGCTTCTTTGAATTCTTTTGTTGTCTAGTGAAAATGTCCATAGCCAACTGGTGCTGCATCGTCTGAGAATGCATCCCAAAATCATCCACCGTCACATTGCAAACTTGACACGTTATACCAATGGTATGTCTCTTTCTTGTGTTATGATTAGATGGATTCAATTCACCCTTATAATGTGCAGACCCAAAGGAATTAGTACATCATAATATATATCCATGTAAATGAAATCATCTTAAATGATAAAAACAAAGAAAGCAGAAAATCATGGTACAACATGAAAATCAGCACATTCAAGTCCACACTTACTGGGTAAAATCCCCTTTCAGGAGCATGTTGTTGGGAAGAACTGCCACGTTTGTATCCTGGCCCATTACGGTATGGATAAGCTGGCAGATTGTATCGTTGCTGTGGCTGAGGGCTATTGTGAAAAGAAGGCTTCCCAACTCGAGGGGGACGAGCTGAATTCTCAACAATCCTAAAGTGACTAGGATCCACACCTTGACCAAATGCATATCCAACCCAAAAAAGTTTGTGAGAACCAGAAGTCAAATTTGCAAGATTATTATTCGCCTCACAGCTTTGTAAATGACCTGATGGAACTGGAAATTTACCTTCACGAATAGCTTTTGGGTCTGAAGGAAAAGTGAAGCCCCTGGATCCCTCTATAAATGAATGAGCCTTGATATCATCAATACCACCACCAGGAAAATCTTCAAATCCAGCTTCAAAAATACCAGCATAGTTTCCAACAGGACTTTTAGAAGTCAAGATACCTTGATGGGCTTGTCCTGGAAAATCAAGGGGAGAAATGAGGATAATCAGGTCTCATTATAGTTTCATCATGAAATGTGATAAGTTTAGACATGTCACCTGAACCACCTAGTAGGGGTGGATGCAAGGATCTGGAAGATGAAGGAACAAATCCAGGAGCTGGATTTTCCAAAGGCGAAGAACGTATGTTCATACCATCCCCAGAAGCTTGAGATGAGCCTAGAAACCCAAGATCACGCTCAGGGTTCCTGGAGTTGATAGCATGATCTACCGGAGAAGACTTCAAATTCTCCACAGGCAACTTGTTCCTCCCCTCCATTGGATTTGAAGGACGAAGAACATTACCAACACTATTTTCATGAGCTTGTAAAGAGACCCCTTCCGTCACTCCACTGTCCAATCTTTGTGGTGATTGCAATTGGAATAGTGGTCTTTGTACTGGAAACTGCAATGGTGGGACCGGAGGGGAAGGCGGCATAACCTGATTCAAAGGACTCTGAGGCAATCCTATACCCGCAGGGCCTCTTGCTAGTGGTGGCACAGAGCCCAAGCCTGAAATGTTGCCAGACAAATTGTTTGGAGACACCAATCCAGATGGATTGTCAAGGGAAGGCAGACGAGCAAGAACAGGCTGAGCAGAGGAAGTTACTTGTGCAGGCACTTGAGGTAGCTGAGAAGATTGTCCCTGAACTATGGGATTAGGATTTGGTTCAGGTTGGTTCTGCATAGGTGCATCAGTTTGTGGATGAAAGACATTTGAATGTACCCAAGGAACTGGCTGCATTGGAGGATATGTTTGGTAATATTGTGGCACTTGCCTGGCCTCTTGTGGTACAGCCTGGGGTCCAGGCTGTTGTTGGGCATAAGGTCGTGCATGAGATGCTACTTGGCTACGCATAGGTTGAGGAAAACTCTGGATTCCACCATGCAATTGGGCATCAACTAGTTGGTTATGGTTAGCAGGTGCATAATCAAGTAGTATTTCCATGTCTTGACTTACAAGCCGATTCCCAACATAGGTCTGAGCCTCAGAATAAGTGAACTGTGGCTGAGAACGCACGTTATAAGATGCCAGTTGATTATGCACAGGACGTTGTCTTTGCCTGGAAGGCTGAATTTGTTGCATATGAGAGGGAGCTTGATTAAGCTGCTGAGGCGATTGAGGGGCCTGAGAAGGCAGCGCCTGCTGCACAGGCTGTAGTTGATATTGGTTGGTATGCATAACCGGATTCTGCAGAGCAAAAAGACACACCAATTTAATCAGAAATTCAGATCACCACAATGATAGAATATATATGCAAGAAAATGACAGTCCAGTAAGATATTACTGACAGTGCAGTATTTAAGGTGTTCTGATTTTTGCAGGTGCAATATCAGCAACCCGCAACGGTTGCAATTAATTGTAGCATTTCCAAATGCACATCCAAAAGAATGAGATAGACACTCAAATAGGGTGCCCTCCCAAGTGCATCCACTTTTGTAATACAGACAGTGAGCAGATATCTGCCATATGGCATCAGCCAACATTAAGTCTGTTTCAAGAAGGGGCTACAAATGAAAAAAATTTATGCGTTAAAAACAATAGGATATAAGTTTAAGTGGACAATATGGGATATCAAAGATGCTTGACCATAAAGATAAAGCACCTTAGATTCAGACTCAGACACGAACATTCCATCATAGGAGCAAATCTTTGTAGTTTGCACAACAAAGGACAGACAAGGCTTGCAATACAGGTGGCCACACTGAGTCTTCAAAGCCTCATCTGGGTAAACAAGGGCCCTACAAATTGGACAGAAGTACTCTCCCTTGAGAGATTGGATATTTTTAATGCACTCATTATCAAAGCCCATGCTGAATAAGCTTCGAAGCCTGCCAATATGATAGATTAAAACCATTAATGAACTGGAGGAAAATAAAAATGCTAGCCGCAACAGCTTCTATAAATGCGCACGACACATAAAATTACAAATGAGCAACAATGTGAGATGCATTACTAAATGCAGCAAGATAAAATTAAAAAAGGCGACATAATGAGATATGAATTAATTAAAGCAGGAAGACCGTTACCCTGATTTGTTGTCGGTATATGGATTTATAATCATTATCTAACAACCAAGAAGTCACTACGATTTACACGTGTTAAATGTCTTTTTTAATCTTTAAGTTATTGTCCGCATACGAATTTATAATCATTATCCAACAGCCAAAAAAGCGATGTGATTTCCACATTTTAATTGTCGTTTTCAAATTTATTTTCTCCAGGGAGCATGTGTCACCCATGTTTTTTGCCATATGTGACCTTATGTAGTAATTGTACTCCAGAACAAGCCAGTGATATCTCAGAAGTGGGTGCAAGAAGACATTGAAACCCAAGAAAATACCATGTAAACACCCTAAACAGTTATACCAAAACATTGACCACACCAAAAAAAACATGCAATTCACCAGTCATCAGCCTGGAATTAAACTAAAATTTTTACCCTTAGTTTCTTCTATTCAATTAAATAAACAGCTAGTCTAGCCAAACAAAATTTATTCATTAGCCATCGTAAGTGAAAAACCTAAACGTCAAAACATGCCAAGACAAGCCCTAATTTGCCTACATCAGTAAACCATCCTGAATCACACTTACCAGCAGAGAAAAACAACTACAGAAATCATTTGACAAAAAGAAAGAAAAAAAAAACAAAATCAACATTTCATTACGCTAGAAAGAACATGGTTAGGATGCTCTAAAGTTCAGCAAGTATTCCACCTGTAGATTTTATTAGATCTTAGACATTCAAATATGACTCAATGGTACGTGGTTTCAGCTTCCAATCCCAATTTTATAGATCTTTATTTTCAATTTTTTTTTTATTATTTTGATTTCACTTGTGGTATACTTCTATATATGTTGGGAATTCGTTGTTGTTGAATTCCAGAAAAAAAATGGAAAACTGGTCGATGAACTAAATATCAAAACTAGTTATACATAATTCTCGACACATGCTGTTCTTTTGCTTCCTCACCTAGTATGAGAGTCATCGTCAACTAGTATTACAAGAAATTGAGATTTTACATCATCAATTATCGGAAAAAGAAGCAGAAGAACAACATATATCAAGTATAGATTAAAAAAAATGCTAGATCTATCATCAAATCACCAATTCTATAGCTCTAATCATTCAAAAAGGCAACTAAACAGTAACAAGTAAAAGAAAACAAACACTAAAAGCATGCAATGACGAATTATATGAGAAAATCAAAACCAAACGCTATCTAAAAGATCCGATTTTTCACCTGAAACCGCTTCGCAAAGCGATCTGTGTTTCCGACAAGTGCTTACAACGCCCTCAGCACCGATCTTCAGCAAAATGCAACAAAATCAAAAAATTCAAAAATAAGAAGCACACAAGCAGAAAGAGTAAACCAAAAACGAAGATCGAGGAAGAGAATCACCGAGAAATCGAGACTCAGAACCGATCGAGCTTGAGAGAGCAAGAGATGAACCCTAAAATCCCCCAAGGAAAATGTGAAGCGGTGGGAGCAAAAAATGGAAAGAGAGAGAAAGGAGTGAGCAAAAATGTGAAGCTGTGGGCTTTATATAGGGGGAGCGGTATTGCTGACGGCGGGTTTGTCCGTCACTCTCTCTGGTCATCAAACGCCGTTTGACGGTTACTTCGATTGTCAGAGACAGTTGTCAACATTCTTAAACGCCGTTAGTGCTCTATTGTACTACTGCTGTTTGGGGCATGGGTTCAGCCATTAGTACAACAAGTTCATTGGATTAAATGAATGAAGGACGTATGAAACTCAAAATATAACGGGAAAGTTTAACTTAGCTAATCGAATGGAAATCGAGATGTTTGTTGATGTGATGTATGTGAATGAAATATAATTGAGATTCTTTTTCTTAGAAAATAAAATAATAATCCAAATCATTAAAACATAGTTTAAAATAATGGAAATATTAATACATGTTTGCAGTTTGCAAACCCAAATAAATATAGTCCAAAAGCGGAAAGACATTTACAATATTTCATGAAAACAATTCGTAACTTTAACGTTCTGAAAGTTAGAAAAAGGAGTTAGCTCAGGTGGTAAATAATATTTTCTACATCCATGAGGTCTGGTAACTAAACCCATGAGATTTGATATTCAACTCCATTGAATAAAACAAATATCTTTTGACCAAGATGAAGCTCTGGCGGGCAACAAAAAATGTTCTGAAAGTTGCAGTTGAATCTGTTATATAATATATGAAACGATATAATCTACTCCGTATCATTTTGTATTATGCATGAAAAAACATGCCTGCACGGTAAGAAAAGAATAAATTGAAATTAAAACATGCCGAAAAAAGAAAGAGGAATTAAGCGATCTTGAGGCATGAACTATAGGTAGATCACTACAGAAAATGAAGAGAAGCATCCTCATTAATGATGCTAACATACTTTTGAATATGCAATTGCATTTCGTCCAAAAGTTTTGGTTTTTTAACTGCATGAACTCAAATGAACATTAGAGTTGAGTCTCTTATAACCAACAAAATGATGCGCGTGCATAATCATCTTATCCTAGCTCGTGCATGAAACACTAAGCACAGTAAACAAAAAGTAATATGAGGTCAAAGCATACTGGAAAATTAAGGAACAATTAGAAGGAATTAAGCAATCTTGAGGCGGAGACTATAGTTTAGGCATTGGAGGAAGATGAAGAGAAGCATTATCATTGATGTTAAAATACTTAATTATGGAACATTTTTCATCGACATGGGATTTAAGTGAAGGAGTAATACTAACTAGAAGATGGTTTTGTGCCGACTCTATCACTTGATAGGCTCTCAAGCAACTCCTACACAAGTGAAGACCACTTTTGGTCGCCGACGGATTGATAATGAGAGTATGAGACTCAATAATTTTGGAGTAAAATGTTTTTTTATTTGTCTTGAAATACGTAAAATGTAGTTTTTTGATCCCAAACTAAAACAAGCCTATTATCTTGAGGGTGCAACAACAACATCGAAACAAATTGTACTTTGGTGCCATTTCTCGCACCTTTGATAACATATGTTTCGAATATATTCAGGGCATGTTTGGCAGATTCGGAGGATTGGAGGCGCAAAAAGCCTTCTACAATGGCTGCGATTTTCCTCCATTGGCATTCTTGAGCTCTCTTTGGTAAATTCCTTTTATCGTATCCCTCATTTTAGAGCAAATAAATACTTATGACATCTTTCTTTCCAACCAAAATCAATTTGACATCCATATCGATCACCGGGTTGAAGAAATTTTGGATGAACGTCGACCAATTCAGTTACGATCCGATTAGTTTGGTAATTGATTAGTAATTGTGTATTTATTCACTTTGGTTTATTTTTCACACTATTGTTCATATGATAGATTAAGATAGAATGTAATGTGAGTATAATTTTCCTTTTTAGCTTTATTTTACGTCCCTTTCATGTCACTGTCATAGACATCGGTATGAATATTACAAGTTTAGAGTTGATCAGTTGATGAATTATGAATATTACAAGTGTCTTTCTTGCCGTACGTAGATCAAACCAGCCAAGCCATTCGTGGAAATATAGCTTACAGTTGATGAATATTTTTTCAGCGTTAAAAAATTGTAAATCAACCGATGAGTTTTAAATAGTCAGCAATCATAATAGGTCAATCGCCCGCGTTTGTCAAGCAGTAGCCTAAGTGCTACAGTATACTCACTCCCTATATGGCTATATGCATTTGGATAAACAAATTAAAAACGTAGTTCTCTCTCTGAAAATTTCAGTTACTCCCATAATCCAACAAGATATCTCCTATGGGGAGTCGCTGCCCCTCGGCAGTAGTCTCGATGACCGGTTAGTGGGTCAAGGGTCCAGGAGGCGTTGGTGGAGGGCTAAGGAGGCAGCGCTCATCCGCCCAAACGGTATACAATATTAATTATTGTTGGGTCTCTCGTGATCTGTTTGCACCTACGGTGCATAAGCTGTAATAGGATTTGCTGAGTTACTATATAAACTCTCGAAATATCTAATATTATATACTCTGTAATCTGCCTTTGTGATAATATATTGTTTCTCTGCCAGTGGACGTATGTAACACACTGTTACCGAACCACGTAAATCTCTATGTCGATTCTATTTAATGTTCTCGTTCGATCTCTCGTTAGTGAAGGCCCGTGCTTTACGTGGGTTATGAGCCACATTACCAGTCCAAAATTAGGCATGGGTACTTGGCTTTCAAGTGGACTGATCAAGTGAGTGAGTGTGTGAGCCTTCGTTCGGGCATTAGGTCAAGCGGACAAGACTTTAGGGTAATAAGATTTCTGTTTCGACTTCTATAGGTAGTGTCCTTGAAAGAAAAATGAGTAAGTGGAGTTAGTGATTAGTGCTAAAGTGGAGTGTGGATTTGGGTCCTTAAGTGTTTTTTTTTCCTTTTTTAAAAAAAAAAATTAATGATTAGATTAAGGTAAGAGGAAAGGGGCCGGTGTCTAACCATTCAAGTGCATCAATCAAAAAATTAAAAGAAAAAAGATTAGTTTTCCCAACAAAAACCCTAGGTAGCACATAATCAATCGAGAATCGGCTTGTGAAAAAAAAATCACCGAATGGAATTACATACTATGATGCATTCAATTGATCTCGTGAACCAAGACAAACGAGTCCTGTGGCACGGCCCAACAGATAGGGCAGCGGCGTTGCTCCTCTTCCAACCAGGGATCGATGCAAAGCTGATGAAAGCGGTGGCCACACGGCTTCAGTGTCCGATGACTCACTCCGTGGTCGTCATCGGCGAACTCCCCGAGGCAGATCACGCACTCGGTGCACACCGCCGCGATCTCCTTGATCCTCCCTTCGTCCACACGCGGAGGCGGCTGTTGGATGTTGATCTCGAGGTAGGGTAATGGGCTTGATCCCGATTGGTATAGTAGTTGGTGATTATCGTGATCAAGGGGATTGGTTGGATTAGGAGGGAGTTGGGATTCGACGTCGGCGTTGTGGCATGAGCCGCGTTCCGGGAGGTAATGACGTAGAAGGTAGAAGAGAATTAGGGTAAAGCCTAATCCGATAACACGGTCCCATGGCCCATAATGGGAGGACTCCCCTCGCCTTTCGATTTTGGGGAAGCTGCGGGGACGCCAGCCATCGTTATCAATATTGATGCCAATTTTTGTTAATTTTTTGAAAGGATATTGATGCCAATTAAATTAAGGCAAGTAGCACTATATGCATTTTTTTTTATTTTGGTTAAAAGCATTATATGTGTATCAGTGTATGATCGGCTGCAGGTCGGTCGGTCTCAAGTATTTTGTGGCCCTAGCACATGCAAAATAAAATTAAGAGCCTTTGAAATAATAAATAAAATTTTTAAATTTTAAAACATTACGATAATATTAATATTAAATAAACATTTTACAAGTAAACTTAAAAAAGTTACTACCTCCGTTTCACAATTTAGGGGCTTTTAAGCTTTAAATAAAATTTCAAAATATAAGTCTCTTTTTAATTAATAAATACTAAAACTTACCAAAAATAACATTTAATTAATGTATTTCTAGTTCCAATATACTTATAAATACTAAAAAAGGTCACTCATTGGGTGATATTATATGATTTAATATCATATTAATTTTGTACACAAAAAACAAAATTTCATCAATTCCACTTTAAACTTGTCTTAATATATGTGCAAAGTTCTAAAAACCCCTAAATTACGAAACAGATGGAGTATTAACTTAATTTCAAACTTTAAAAATTCACACAAAAGACTTAAAAGTTTACAAAAATAGATCCAGATTGACATATAATAAGAATAAGTAGTTTATGAAGGTGCACACATTGTACAACAGTAGACTTAATATAAACTTGCATCTTCATTTTTTTTTGGAACGGTAAGTTTTCAATGAATAAATGAATGAGTCATTTATAAAAGCGTTTAATTGAACTAAACATGGTACTCGCATTATCATGGACAAACCCATGATTTACATACCGAAAAAAGAATCAGCAAAAACAACAAACCAATGTTAGTTCATCTACATTGCAAAATCCAGGAAGGTGAACAACAGTAGTAGCAATTCAACATTAATTCAACCAGCAAATATCACGACAACAACAACAGATTAAGCAAATATCACATTATCCAACAAATACAGCAAACCAGCCGTATCATGACAGCAGCAGCTCAAATCAGCATTACAACAATAGCACAGAAAGCAACAACAACACAATTAAGTCAAATCAAGACGCAAAAGCCAATAGGTCCTTGCAGGGCTTTGGAAAACTTCTTTGTTTTTCTGTTCTTTTTAAGGGTTAGCTTTGGGTAGATTCAAATGTTAAAGCATTCCCATATTCCTTTGATGTTGAGTAGTTCTTACTGAAGTGAGACTATTATGATACATGAAAGGATATGATCCCCTCTTCTAGGCTTAGAGCTCATGCAAAGGTAATTAGTGCTTTGGCATTGGTATGTACTTTTGTTCATGAGCCTTGCCGGGGTTTTGGTTTGCTTAGGTGCTTTTGAGCGGCTGTATTTTCTGCATGTATACGTGGTTTGATATATGCCTTGTGTACTCCCCCCTTCTTTCTTCAATATATATTTACCATTGGCAAAAAAAAAAGACGCAAGAGCCAATAGAGAGCCCATTTCCTGAAAGCGGCACATGCAAGCCTTGAAACCGTAGCATCAACAGAACATATATTCAAAGTAGAATTCAAATCAAGATTGCAGAGGATAAAACCAGCGAGCTTGAATACATCAAGAGTACAAAAGGGGCTTAATGATCCCATTAGCATAGTAAATTACGAGGGTCCCTAACCATCTCACGAAGTCTTGTTCTCGCCATCTGGATTGTCCTTAGAGCACAAGTGATGGCATTTGGATTTTCTCCACGAAAGCATGTAGGATTTCTTTGGCACCAGATCGTATATACAACCGTGGTGAACACAGATATTCTGAGTTTGTAAATGATGGACGTTTGACGGGCACTAGCTGCAAATCAGAGAAGCCAGTCATTGATGTTGGGCAGGATAGTGGTAATACCGGTCCATCTCATGACGTAACTAATGACAACATAGGAGAAAGGACAAGCAAACCAAGTATGTGCAGCTGTTTCAGATTCGCTAGATGTAATATCCGTATTCGTTTTAGGTCTCGTAAGTCGGAGAACGGGTTTCCTTCGCTTACAAGCAATTAAGTTCTTGATCCGCAAGCAACCCTCGGAAAAGAGTATTTATTAGTTAAAACCGATGTAATAATCCATTGGAACATCTAGCTACTAATTAGTTTATCTATATGATAACTAATTAGAAATAGCCATATCTAATACTAATTTTATCTAATTAAAACCTATCCTTATCAAATTGAAACTGAAAATCGTATCTAAACGATTTCTTCAGCCTAGGAGAAAAATCTATCTATTAGATTTATCATTAGGAGTCTTCTTATATTTAGCCAAATCCTTCTCAAATACGGAAGCCGATCCGATCGAAGATTCGTTCAAAAAAAAAAAGAAGAGAAGTTGTTCCCTGCTGTGCATAGAAGGACGAAGTCGTGTTGAGCTTTGTCGATCACCAAGTCCACAATCGTGTGTCCGCGTTCGCCACCAACGACGTCGCCGACCGATTTCGGATAGGACGACGCCAGTGGAGCACCGAGAAGGTTGTCGGAACCCATCGCCGTCATCGTCAAATCAGAGACGGCCACCGGTGAGATTTCCTTCCTCTGTTTCTCTTTACTGTATTATGTCGGGCGGGTGCTAGATTCAAGCGTGGGTCGGCGGGTGTCGTTAATCGAGATAGTGAACGAGGGGGCGACAGATCGGGTCGATGGTCACCGGTTGGAGCGTCGGCGGGATCGAGCAGCGTGAGAACAGGGCGACCTTGCACCCTTGTCTCTGTTGCTCTCCGAGGTCGTCGGGCAGGGTCGGTAACGGAGGTGAGGCGAGGAGTCGCATTGGGAAGACGGAGCTAGAGAAGAGGCTGCCGCCAGGGGGATTGAACGGAAGGCTCTCTCGAAAAGGGGTCTGGTTCCGTTTGGGATTGTACTCCAGGGACGGTGAGGAAGGCGGGGTAGGGTGGGCGAAAACGGGACGACGATGCTGCTCGTTCCGCCCTCCTTCGATGTCGTCGGCGGGGTAAGAAGGAGTCGAACCAGAGGCTAGAGGCGAGGGAGATTTCAGGCGAGGAAGAAGAGGGGGTGGGGTCCATCAGTTGGTCAAAATCCTTTGTCCGGTCAAATGGGGTATTTGATAGGGAGACGGGCTCGGGTGAATTGGGCCCAAAATTGGGCCGAATTTGGTTGCAAGATCCTAAAGTGTAGTTGTCAACCTAATTAAATAGTACCTAGTAAGGTCTATTTCTTAGTAGCGCCCCGTCGGAAGTCGGGGTGTTACAAATTGAATTTTATGAAGTTTAGGGTGCCACTATTTGGTTATAGACAAATTTCTGAGTAAACTACCATTGTTCGATTCTGGTGTAAATAAGATGATCGCATGAACCGAGATCATTCTGTCTTCCACATTTCATAGCTGAGGGTATGTCCCAGATCCTAGTCATAGACTCAAGTATGAGGAGATAGAGGTGGAACTAGATCACACTCTCCGAAAACAACCGTTGAAGATTTTAGATCAACGAAGGAAGAAGTTGCGAAACAGGCCAGGAAATTCTGTTGGTGCTGATTCAGTGGCCTCGAGGAGGAGTCGAGGAGGCCACTTGGGAGAACGAGTCTATGAAGAGATAGAGCTACCCGGAGATCTACCCAGGTTTAGTAAATGTGTTTGAGTGGAGAATTTAATTAATAACTAGTAGGAGTACAATATCGATGCTTGTTTGTGTGAATGCCTATTTCTCTTGACTTGGTTGTTTGATTGTTTGGTTGTCGTATTGCGTGTTTTGGATGTTTATTAGTGATTATAGTTTTTCTTTTATTCGATAAAAGTCGGTTCGAGGACGAACCGTTTTCTTAGAGGGCGATAATTGTAGAACCTCACGATCAGTCTAGTAATCTTTTTAAGTATTACACTTTTATGTTAGTTCCATTCAATCCTAAGTTTCGGGACGAAACTTTCTTAAGGGGGTAGTATGTAATATCCGTATTCGTTTTAGGTCTCGTAAGTCGGAGAACGGGTTTCCTTCGCTTACAAGCAATTAAGTTCTTGATCCGCAAGCAACCCTCGGAAAAGAATATTTATTAGTTAAAACCGATGTAATAATCCATTGGAACATCTAGCTACTAATTAGTTTATCTATATGATAACTAATTAGAAATAGCCATATCTAATACTAATTTTATCTAATTAAAACCTATCCTTATCAAATTGAAACTGAAAATCGTATCTAAATGATTTCTTCAGCCTAGGAGAAAAATCTATCTATTAGATTTATCATTAGGAGTCTTCTTATATTTAGCCAAATCCTTCTCAAATACGGAAGCCGATTCGATCGAAGATTCGTTCAAAAAAAAAAGAGAAGTTGTTCCCTGCTATGCATAGAAGGACGAAGTCGTGTCGAGCTTTGTCGATCACCAAGTCCACAATCGTGTGTCCGCGTTCGCCACCAACGACGTCGCCGACCGATTTCGGATAGGACGACGCCAGTGGAGCACTAAGAAGGTTGTCGGAACCCATCGCCGTCATCGTCAAATCAGAGACGGCCACCGGTGAGATTTCCTTCCTCTGTTTCTCTTTACTGTATTATGTCGGGCGGGTGCTAGATTCAAGCGTGGGTCGGCGGGCGTCGTTAATCGAGATAGTGAACGAGGGGGCGACAGATCGGGTCGATGGTCACCGGTTGGAGCGCCGGCGGGATCGAGAAGCGTGAGAACAGGGCGACCTTGCACCCTTGTCTCTGTTGCTCTCCGAGGTCGTCGGGCAGGGTCGGTAACGGAGGTGAGGCGAGGAGTCGGATTGGGAAGACGGAGCTAGAGAAGAGGCTGCCGCCAGGGGGATTGAACGGAAGGCTCTCTCGAAAAGGGGTCTGGTTCCGTTTGGGATTGTACTCCAGGGACGGTGAGGAAGGCGGGGTAGGGTGGGCGAAAACGGGACGGCGATGCTTCTCGTTCCACCCTCCTTCGATGCCGCCGACGGGGTAACAAGGAATCGAACCAGAGGTTAGAGGCGAGGGAGATTTCAGGCGAGGAAGAAGAGGGGGTGGGGTCCATCAGTTGGTCAAAATCCTTTGTCCGGTCAAATGGGGTATTTGATAGGGAGACGGGCTCGGGTGAATTGGGCCCAAAATTGGGCCGAATTTGGTTGCAAGATCCTAAAGTGTAGTTGTCAACCTAATTAAATAGTACCTAGTAAGGTCTATTTCCTAGTAGCGCCCCGTCGGAAGTCGGGGTGTTACACTAGAGCACCTTCATCTTTCGGTCTAGATAAATCATGCCAAGCTACAAGGTTTCTGCTACCTTCACAAGTCTCGCTCTAGAGGAAATTGCGGAGGAGTTTGTGGATATTCTTGATGACTTTTTTAGGAAGAATGAAGATTCTGGTCCAAAAGTTTAAGATCCCATTCAGTATAGAGGGATTAGTTCACACATCCCAGCATAAGAAAGGAAGTTTGTGGTCCATGATTGAATTTTGCTAGAGATTCTTTAGGTGAGGAGGGGAAATTCATTACTTGTCAACTTCCTAGAGTGAAGGGGAAGTCCGAGGTAGGCGATGGGAAGTTGTCCCTGCTGAATTTTGAGGACATTGGATGCATTCAGGCACGTGATCCAATCCATTCCGGTGCAAAAAAGTGTTGACTTCTGGGAGTTGCATACCAAGCCGGAGGTATTGGAGAGATGCTTGAGAGCATCATCAAGGAGTTGAATTGATGGCAGAGTACCTTTACAAAAGAGGAA
The DNA here is from genome assembly GCA_964016875.1 of Fallopia convolvulus. Taxonomy (NCBI): domain Eukaryota; kingdom Viridiplantae; phylum Streptophyta; class Magnoliopsida; order Caryophyllales; family Polygonaceae; genus Fallopia; species Fallopia convolvulus. Next base: position 51,289,086 of record OZ024727.1, on the reverse strand, counting down.
TAGATCGTCTGCGAAGGCAATGTGAATGAGATTCAGTCGCTGGCACCTAGAGTGGAATCTGAAATTGCTGTTGACAAACATAACTAACAAAAGCCTGCAAATACTCAGTGGCAAGAGCAAAGAGAAATGAGGAAATCGGGTCGCCTTGGCGAAGGCCTCGTTTGCCCTGGAAGAAGCCAACAGAAGAGTCGTTCACATTGATGGAGAACATGACAAGTTTCAAACAGGCTTGGACGAGGCCGATGAAGCAGTCAGGGAGTTTGAAGGCTTTGAGGAGATTGATGATGAACTCCCACTCAATGGTATCATAGGCCTTTTTGAGGTAAACCTTGATGGCACATCTTCAATTTAAGTAATCAAACCTATAAAGAAACAATCGTATAAGTAACTAGATGGCTTTGCCAGTTCATTGGACGAAGTCATTTTTTTATGTTAGTTGTTTATAATTTCAGCAAAATGGAAATAAAAGTGTTAATATCGGAGCAAAATGTTACCTATATTATTTCTTCAAATGTGTGTGCAAGCTAACTCTCAACATGAAAAGACAACTGGTTGTTGGCTTCTAAGAATAGATGAAATGTACATGCTCTAGAGGCCAGGACTATATATATAACGATTTTTCTAACCTATGCCATATGTTAAGCTCCTTAAAATGAAAATAATTAGTTGATTTGTGTTTACTTAGGATAAATTAATTTTTCAAAAGGGTTATTAGTTTCCTTTTAGGGTTTTAGTTCCTTGAATTAGTATGCTTAACCTATGCCTATATAAATATATAACCTATAACATATTCCTTTAGGGTATATGTTAGAAAAACCGTATATATAAATATATAATGCAAGAGAGGTTGGCGGTTAGGAAGGGGAAAGGTTGACTGATTTATATGCTATTACAACATTGAAGAAGGAAATTCAAAAGGCTAAATGATTTATATGCTATTACAACATTGAAGAAGAAAGTTCAAAAGAGTGTTGTCACGACATTGAAGAAAGAAATTCAAAGAACCATAATAAAACTATTAAAATGGTGATTGTAGAAGGTCAAATGTATAAACCCACTAGTGGTGATGCCCGTGCATACGCACGGGTCAAATTTTTTCCTAAAGATATATTTATGTATTTAAATTATATATTTTTTCATAATTGTGCATTTATCATACAAACTTTATATGTCATTTAATAATAGTTTTGAAATAAAAATAATTCATTTATTTTTAAAATTAATGAAAAAGTTAATTTATAGAAATATGATAAAAAAATAATTAGTATAAAAATATAACAACTTTAACATTAAGGACAAACTTACCCTTAAAATAATCATCTTTATTATATTATCCCTCTATTTTAATTTAAATGTCCAAGTGTCCAACTTATTAAAAATGAATTTGAATTTTATAAAGTTGAAGAGACACATAAATAGAAACAACCTCTTGTAATTAAACATTTAATTTTTTTTGTGCATTAATTATCGTAAACTTTCAAAATGACTTGGAAGACAATTGAGAAGCTGAAAACTTGAAAAGCTAAAAAATTGAATGTCATCAAAATTAAATTGGCCATAAATTGAAATTAAATTGACAATATTTTTGTGCATTACTTATTATTTTTATAAGCAATGAGTTAATTAAATTATGTAACTTTTTTTTCTTTCATTTTAATTGAATATTTGGTCATAAATGGTGAATTGTTTCTTTATAATATAGATAGATTGATAGATATAAAGATAAGAAGAAATTTATCACTATTCTAATTGATATTTTATATCATTGATTGTGTAATATTTTTGGTGAAAAAATTGAAATTAGTTTGTGATTTATTGAAATTAAATTGTAACATTGATGATATGTGGGGGGTTTCATATTTTGGTCGAATTTAATTTTAATTTTTTGACTTTTGGTATCCTATAGGTTTCAATATTAAGTACATGATTAATATGATTTGTATGAAATGATATTAAATTTATGAGCATTAATTGTCAAATACATTTATTATTATTATTATTATTATTATTATTATTATATATATATATATATATATAAAGATAATGTAGAAGATTTTTATAAGGGTAATATGAAAGGTCACTTAATTTAATAAACATCCAATGTTGAGAAATTTATAAAAAATAATAATTAATTTGATATTTTTTTATATATTAAGAGGTAATTTAACATTTTTAATTTATTAAGTTCATCATTATGATAATTATTTGGTAAAAAATAAGTAAACAAATATAAATAATGTTTATGAAATTATAAAATTCATAATGAAAATAAAAACAAAAGTGGAAATAAAGTTCGTACTATTCAAGGCGAAGTATTTATTTTCCAAAATCTCTCCCTTATATGTTAAGTAGGTATATTCCTCATAAAAAATATAATATTTTAAAAATGATTTGTTTTTTTTCTTATATTTCTCATTTAATGTTATAAAATGCATACTACTCGTATCACATTTATCGAGTGATGGATGAAAACGTTAATAGATCACATTTTTTTTTTGATAAGGAAAGGGGTTAGGGGAACCACTAGTAGGCTGGTGGTTGCCCTAGGGCATCCTGTCGGATGAGGGTCATCAAACCCGGATCAAATGCGAGTGGGATGGAGGAAACACGTCGGAAGGAACCAGCTATGAAGTCCGCCGTAGAATTGCACTCTCGGTAGACATGAGAGATACTCCAATCCTGAAAGTGGGCAAGCAAGCAGTGGATGTCCGAACGCAGCAACTCAATTTCCCACGGGCAGCGCCAGTCGCCAAGAACGGCCTTGACCAGCTGAACATTATCGCCTTCAATCTGAATCCGGGGATATCCACGACGAATGGCTTCGAGAAGTCCCTAACGTAAGGCGATGGTCTCGGATGTTATAACAGACTGCCGACCGATCAGTCCTCCGTCAAAAGAAATGGGGGAGCCAGTAGAGTCCCTGAGAATGAACCCGAATGAGGCTACACCATCTGCACACACAACATCATCAAAATTAAGTTTAACATAATCTCTTTTGGGTTTTTCCCATTTAGTTTATTTTCTTCTTGCTTTTTTGCACTTTTTAACATTGTAGTAGCTTGAGGGATCCGGGGCTCCTGCGAGGTTCCACACTTTGATTTGTTTTTGGGTAAATTCGCTTATGTTACTTGCGTTGTTTAGGTTTGTTCCGTTGTTGTTGTCAAATACTTTTTTTATTTCTGGCATACCAGATGCACCACCAGGTGTGGGTAAGGAGTTCCAACTCCTCCTTTTTCGTTATTGCCCTGATTTCATCCAGGACCTGATGTGGTTTTTTGTCACTTGGGGAGATTTGGTCTATGATCCTGCGTAATTTTGGTTTTATGAAATTGAGGGTTTCTCTCGTGAGGGGGCATGAGAGTAGGAGGTGGTTTGTATCTTCGACCTGGTTGTTACATGCTACACACCCTTGGGGTACCGGTATGTGGTTGGCAGCAAGCCTCGATTTGGTTGGAAGTCCATTTCGTGCCACTTTCCATATGAAGTTTTTTATTTTGGGAGGGATGTTAAGTTTGTTGATCCATTCTAGGTTAATTTTGGGCTCGCCTTTAGCAAGGTTGATCCATTGCATGGTTGAGTGGGTAGAGTACCAGCCGTTTTTACTTGGTTGCCAGTATAGTCTGTCTTGGATTTTGTTAATCGAGTTGATAATTTTGGAGATATTTTCAAGGTCCTCGTGTTTGACTACTTCCTTTAGTTTATCAATGTTCCATGAGTTGTCCTCTTGGAGGTACGCATCAACGAGTTCCTCCCAATTAATGCGATTCTCGGCCCCAGGTTTTGGGTGAATACGACCATAGCCGATCCAATTATCTTTCCAAAATCGGATGGTTTTCCCGTCTCCCACTTGCCAAATTAGCCCTGAAGCAAACAGGTCTCTAAGACCCATCAACTTGGATCACTGCCAAGATGTATTGTGTTTTTTCTTATAGTTTAGGACATTGTCTGTTTTGAGGTATTTTTCTGTTATTATTTTAACCCAAAGGTTATTTGGTTCTGCTAATATTTTCCAGCAATTTTATTTGGAGAGCTAGGTTCATATCTTCCGCTTTGGCTATTCCGGCTCCTCCAAGTACCGAAGGTCGACATATGGAGTTCCAGCTAATGAGGGGTTTATAATTGTTTTCTTTGTTCCAGAAGAAATTTTTGTTAATTTGGTCAAGTTCTTTTAGAGTTGCCTGGGGTAGCATGAACGACTGCATTATATAGTTTGGTTGTGCAGAGAGGTTTGCTTTTATTAAGGTTTTCCGCCCTTCTTGTGATAGTGTGTTTGCTTTCCATTTTGATAATTGAGATCTGCTTCTCATAGTTAAGGGTTTGAACGTGTTTTGTGTTACTTTCCCATTGATTATTGGGCATCCTAGGTATTTGTCCAGAGCAACTGTGCTTGCTATTTGGAGGAGTTGTTTTATTTGCTCCTTCGTGTTGTTGCTTGTGTTTTTTGTGACTTGGAATGTGGATTTGTTAAAGTTGACTTTCTGGCCAGAAATTTGGCAGTAGTCATCAATGATGTCTTTGATGTTTTTGCATGCTTGACTATTAGCTTTGGCAAAAATGATGATGCCATCAGCAAAAGCTAAGAATGGGATTTTTGTTCCGTTTCTTGAGATTTGGATTCCGATACCACTCTTTGGGTTGGTGCTTGCCAAGTGTAGCTGTCTTGCTAGAATCTCGGCAGCAATGATGAATAAGTACGGTGATAGGGGGTCTCCTTGTCTGAGGCCCCGTTGTGGGAAGAATTGATTTGTTGGTCCATTGTTCACGAGTACTGAGAAAGAGACAGTTTCTATGCATTCACGGATCCACCCAAGGAATTCGGCGTGGAAGCCGAATTTTTGTAATACAGTGGCTAGGAATTCCCAGTTGATCCTGTCGTATGCTTTTTCCATATCTAGTTTAACTGCGACCCACCCCTCCCGCCCTTGTTTGTGGCGAAAAGAGTGGAAGATCTCGTGTGCGATTAGAGTGTTGTCATGAATACTGCGGTTTTGGATAAATACACCTTGCATCGGGTGTATCATCTTGTTTAATACATTTTTTAGTCGGTTTGTTAATATCTTTGAAATTACTTTGTATATGGTATTGCATAGGCTGATTGGCCTATAGTGGTAGGTGGAGTTGGGGTTTTCGCATTTAGGTAGCAGGGTAATGAATGTGTGGTTGATTTGTTTTAGGATTTTACCATTGTGAAAAAAGCTTTTAACAACTTTAGTGACATCTGGGCCAACAATGTGCCAGTATTTTTTGTAGAAACAAGCCGACATTCCGTCTGGGCCTGGGGATTTGTCATCCCCAATATCAAACAAGGCGTTTTTAATTTCAGCGTTAGAAACTGGTTTGGTGAGTTCTACATTGTCTGCGTTGGTTATTTCTTTTTGGGCGGTTTGCGTCATAATTGCTTGGAGTTTGCTATGGTTTATTTCCAAAGCACGGTAGCGGTTATGGAAATCCCTTTTAATTTCTGTTCTTATGTTGTCGACTCCAGTGATTTGGGTGCCCTCTGAAGTGCGGATTTCTTTGATGTTTGTTCTATTTCTTCTGCCTGAAGCTATCCGGTGGAAGTATTTGGTGTTTTTGTCATTTAGTTTTATATGTGTGTTTTTCTCCCTTTGTTTCCAGTAGGAATTGTGGAAGTCCAGAAGGCACAATCGTTTCCTTGACAACCTTTCAAGCTTTTGACTTAGTTGTAGGTTAGAGTTTTCGATGATTTCATTTTGCAGATGGATCATTTCTTCATCTAGTTTCTTTATTTGTTCAAATATGTTCCCAAATGTTTGTTTGTTCCATGCCTTTGCTTTTGTTTTTAACATTTGAGTTTTTTTGGTAAGGTTGTACATGTGTGAGCCCCCTGCGTTGAAACGCCAGGCTTGTTTTATAACGTTTTGGAAGTCCTTTCTGGACGTCCACATCATCTCAAATTTGAATGGTTGCGCTTTGAAAAGTGCACCGGTCGGTAGTTCGCATGATATAGGGCAGTGATCGGAGGTTGTGAAAGCATGGTTTTTAGTTGCAACGGACGGGTACCATTGGATGATTTGGTTGTTTACGAGTGTGCGATCCAATTTTTCGAGTGTAGTGTTATCTAGGTTTTTTGATTTTCTCCAGGTAAATTTATTACCGATCGTAGGAATGTCACACAGGTCACACTCATTTTTGAAGTTGAGAAGCCGTTCATACCGGGATTGGGTGGGGATCGCACCCCCCGATTTTTCATTAGGGTGTTGGATTTCGTTTAAGTCCCCCATGAGAATGCAGGGTAGGTTACAATTCTGAATGAAGTCCTTCAACTTCGTCCAGAAATGGTCTTTTTCTTGTGCCCTTGGTGGCGCATAAGCAAATATTAGAATCATTTCCTTATTGTTTTCGAGGTCCGCATAGTGGAAGCTAATAAATCGGTTGTCTTTGTGTATGGTTCTGATGGTTTCGTTAATGAGAGAAGTTCCCTTCCAGAGGATGCAAATCCCTCCCGAGTACCCGCTAGCCGGGATGAATTCAATGGAGTCGAAACTCGCTTTTTTCCAAGTATTTCAATCGGGTGGTACTTGGGCTTTCGTTTCCATGAGGGCGATGAGGTTGATACGCTCGAGGCGGCAAAACGCATTCACTTCTGTCCAAAATGACTTGCGTTTAGTGCCCCTACAGTTCCAGGTGCTGAATTTCATAAAAAACCGTGTTTGTGGTGGCTTTTGGCCTTTTTTAGATGGGTATTCATCCAATATTTTTGTTTATTTAATTTGTGGTGGGATGCTTTTATAGGTTGGGTATATTTTGACTCGGTATCATTTTTGAGTTGTTTAATTTCGGTTTTACCAGAGATTTTCCAAGGTTCGATATAGCCTGTTTGGTGGTGGGTCGGGCGTGGTTTCAAATCCACTAGCTTAATTGGGCCGAGAACAGTATTATTCCGCCCATCAACAATAATTGCACATATTGGTTTTTGCATTTTTTTAATCATGCTCATTATTGTGATGATGGTAGTGTTTAACGATTTTAATATTTGCATGAAAGCGCCAGTACCACAATTAAAAGCATGGACATGGTTTTGCTGGTTTGGAGCGCATGATTGGTCAAACCATAATTTAGTGGGTGTTTTATTCCACCAGTATGGGTTAATGGTGAGTTTACGGCCCCAGTTAAACGGGTTTGTTATAGTTTGTAGTTGTGTTGTTTTTTGGTGGAAGCAACAAACGCTGCCACCGGGCATGAACAGGGACGCAAACATGTAAACAGAAACAACATGTACCAGCATTTTATTCTCAGCAACAAAGGAAACAAAGCAGCCTACAACTGCGACCGTAACTGACTCAAAACAAGGACTCAAAAGACTACTAAAACAAGGCCAGACTACAGTGGCCAGACTCCAACAAGCAACGATGAAAACACTAGAAAGGTTGAGATTTCTGGTACATGGACTCGATGGGTTGTTAATTTTAAGGGTCGGAGTTTTAGTTTCTCCATGATAAGGTTTGGTACCTGGGCTGGGTGTGCCAAGGCAAGGACCAAAATGATAAGGTTGTTTTATCATATTTTTCTGTTCTTGCGTGGCCCTTTGGGGGCGGAGGCTGCCGTGTCGTCAATCGGCTCTGTGCGCCTTTTCCGGCTTAGTTCAGAGGTTTCCATCTCATCACCCAGTTTTTTGGTGTTGGTCGTGTTGTTGTTGAACGACGCCGAGGCTCTGGACGAGTTTTCTGACCCCACCGAGTTGAGCTCAGCTGAACTGTTTTTTGTACGATGGGTTGAGATTCGTTGGCATCCATAAAGTCCTCGCCTGAGAAGTTGTCATCCTTCCGTTCCATGGTTTCATCCGCTAGCCCACCCGGCATGTCAGCGGTTACACTCGGTTTGCTTTGCTTTGTTTGTTCATCTTTCTGCCCGGGTTTGGTGGTGACGGCTGCAATAGCCGGGTCTGTAGTGTCTTTGTTGACTGTGGGAGGCTTCATCTCCTCCGGTTTTTCTTCCTTGGCCTCTTGATTCTTGGTGTTGTTAACAGGGCTAGCTATGCGGTTCTCAATCGAACCCAGAGCCGGTTGAGTTGTTGGTACAAAGTAGACCTCTGAGGACGCCATTTTGATTTGGCATTGTTGGAATAGATGGTCACGGGCCCCACAATACCCACAACCCCGTTGGTTGTTCTCGAACCATATCGGCATCTCGTGGAGATTTCCGGCTTCGTCGGGTCCGATAATAGAATCCAAGTTCATGTCGTTTATGGCGACATTAGCACATATTCTGTTGTGGGTCTTTTCCAGCTTGAGTAGCTCTCCAAAACCATTGGCTTGGAGAATGTGCGTAAGTGCCTCCCTTGTCATGTAGAGTGGAGAAAGTTTGGGTATCCGGAACCAAAGATCCGCGCGTGTTTTTGAGGCTTTAGCCGGGTTGAAGTCGGGGTGCCATTCCCTAAGTATGAGAAGTTGACCGGCGATATGAAAGGGCCGGGCTTCCCATACCTTTCTTCGATCCTTTGCGGTCTTGAATCGGACCTCGAACCAGTAGTTCTGGCGGTTGTAGATCACGAAGTCGGGATCGACAAGGTTCCGCCAGCGGATTCGCATTTTGGTGCGCATTTTTGTGAATTCCATGGGTTGGCCAAGGATGAAGCCAAAAAGCAAGGCTTCCATGGTTTTGACGGTTGCTTCCTTTGCCTTGTTTAGGTTGGCCATGAGTTTCTCTGGATTGATTTTCAGCTTTGATAGTTTTTATTCAAGGGGTGTTTGGTTGTTTGATTGGTCGGCTTCATTATTGTTTTCGTTGCTACCACCAGGCGTTTGCCTTCCCATGGCGTTTTTTGCAACTTCTAAGTAGGTATGTTGAGGGTTGGGGTTGGGTTTTTCACCGCTGTTAGCGGCCATTTCACAGAGCAGGGAGATCTGGGTTTTTTGACGAAGGCCAGAAAAAGTGCAAAAGGGCAGTAAAAAGAGGAATTGGAAGGGGAATGAGTTTGGACGTGATTTTGGGATTTCAGAGTGAGGAATCAATATATAGGTAGGGCCAAGGGACAACGATGATGATGAGAACCATAGATTGAAGAAAAGGCTTCTCGGGGAGAAGAGCCGAAATGAAGGCGCCGACTTTGGAGAGGTGAAGAGTCGCGCACGGGCGCAACCTCTGGGGAACCCACACAAGACAGCCTTGCCGCCGCCCCATAGGAAATTGCTCCAGATCTGGTAGACTTCTCCATGCGTGCCACCATAGTTACTGCGATGGATTAGCCACTTAATTTTCCATTGATGGATTAACTTTTGCTTTATTATTTTCCGCCTCTTTTTTCTTTGTTCATTGGCTTCTGGGTAAACCCAATGGCTGCAATTGGGGATCTTCAAATGTGTCGCCATGGGCGCATGCTTAGTTGTGCTATTTCTCCATACAGATCCATCGATTGGATGTGGTGCATCGCATCTACTTGATTTTGTTGATGGTCGGAGATTGGGGCAGTGATTTAGGGGCGACGGTTCAGATGCCTTGAGAGATTCGGCCAGAAGGAATGCGAGGAGGAGGATGGCGCGTGTCGGCGCGTTGATTTCGGGCATTAGGGTTTTTTCACGACCGTATCGTTAATAGATCATATTGAATTGTATTTGTTAATGGTAAATTTTCTATTTTGACAAATCTAGAGAAGTGTAGTCTAGACAACTTCACAATGATGATTTGAATTGAGATTTGAAATCCAAGCTTGGTTTTTTATCCATATCAAAGTCAAACGCAAATTATAATAGAAGTTGAAAAGGTAAATCGCTATAATAAGATTCGTGGTACAAAATTTTTATCGTGCAACTCATTAAAATAGTTGTTTGGATTAATTTTTTCGATCTATAGACATCCAAAACTACAACCAAATAACTTTGTACGTCTTTCTCCTTGTGCTTCATCGAGTTCTTTATAAAAACTTTCTTGTATATATAGTCCAATTTATATGATTAGTCGAAATAAAACCAAGCATATTAGAAAAAATTACAATCAAAAAGTTTTTTATGTATAACATTTTGTCTCATAAACAATAACTACTTTAATACCAAGTCATGCAAAAAAGTAATCTTGAATAAAATATAATTAACAACTTTTTTACAAAATTGAGTCCCTTCTTACTAATTTGACCTTTTAAAGAAGTTTTTAAACATACATGATGAAAAATTAAGATTCGTGAATTGATTTGTTAATAAAATTACAAATAAGGTGAGACTATTTTTTTTCTCAATTTGGAGAAGAAAAATATTCACTTCATCATAAGGAAAAATCTGATCAAATATATAGATTTTTTTTACCCTAATTGGTCGAAATTGTAGTTTACAACCCCATTATTTTCCATCATGATAGTTTTTCAAGATTGCCACCCTCTTGTTAAGAATTATAGATCCTCTAGTAGATATTAGAGGAGGTTTGAAACACCTATATCAATTTAAAAAATGGTAGAACTAAGAAATACACTAATGTTTAATATGTTATACGAATAAAAAGATCAATATATCACAAAAAATAAAAAATAAAAAGGATAATATATGGAAGCAAACCTTGTAAAATTAAAAAAATGGTAGACACGTTTGGAATTTGACCTTTGCTAGAATGCCATTTTCCTTCCTTGGCAACCACTACATTTGATATTTATACATATGAAACACCATCTATTTTAATTGATTCATATTGACGGTTACTAAAACTTTAATATTTCATAACATTCCATTCAATAGCTTGTGAAATATTTATTTCAAAAACGGTTACAAATATTAAATTATATTGAATCAATTTCAATTCACCTTTTATCTTTCATGATAATGTGAGCTTTTATTACTACATTAAATATTTTAGATAAGGATTAAAAAGTTGTAAATGGTTACAAATATTAAATTATATTGAATCAATTGCAATTCACCTTTTATCTTTCATGATAATGTGGCCTTTAATTACTACATTAACTATAGTATAAGATAACGATTAAAAGTTGTGGTAATTTTTAAACGTTAAAAAAATATTAAAGCTTTTTATGAGAAAATAAATATCCCGCATTTAGATATTGACGATTCGTTGAAAAGAATGGTTAAATTTAATGTAAAAATAAATATTTGTGATAGTAAAAATCTTATAGCTGATAAACCCCAATCTTATATAGATATATAGATTATCTTTTTAAATGATAGAATCTATTTTTATTTTATACGTTTGTATAACTTTTTCAAATGTAAAAAAGATTTAATATAAATTATTATTTTTTATATTTTTACAATGATTATATTGACTTTTTTATGATTTTAAACATAAGTAAAAATTTATTTGAGAAGACTTCCAACTTCATATCTTCCTTTGAATCATGATGGGGAAAATTAATATATTAGAGATGAAAAAATGAATTGAAATTAAGTGCGAATACTTTTTTTAGGACTATATTGGCATTCAATGTTTAATTTAAATAGCTTATAACCTTGTATAGAAACCATATAATATGTATAAAATGTATGGCCATCAATTGTCAAGTACATAAATATAAATATATAAATATAAATATAAAATACATTTATGATTATAGGGGTCAATGGGTCATTGATGTTTGTGTTATGTTAATGGCAATAAATACTCCTATTGAGGTTCGATCCTTTGTTGATTTACATTCTTATAATGCATACAACCAATAAGCTATGTGATCTCTTTTGTAATCATGAATCATAGTAGAATATACATATGTGGTGGGGGAGCTAGATTAATGAAGCAATAAATGGGGCAACAACCTATTCTTATATGTATATAAGATTAGAAAATTAAATTCAAAAAAAATTGAGCATTTATTTGCCTATTGATGGACCACTACTAGAAAACGCGCGTATAGCCAGGAAAATATAGCCAGAAAATTTAGGTGTGGTTAAATTTGTGGGTAACTGCCACAACATCCCCCACAAATCTCAACTTTTCTGGCTATTTACCCATGAAATTCATGGTTGGTGCTAAATTTGGGGGAATATTGTCGCGAAATAAACACACAGCTAAGTTTGATTCTAATTTTGTGGCCATATAGCCATGAAAATATGGGTTGCGGCTATAGTTGTGGCCATATTGTCGCGAATATATTACGAAGCTAAAATGGGTTCTAAATTTATGGGAAATTTGTCGCGAAATAACCATGAAGCTAAGTTCGATTCTAAGTTTGTGGCCATATAGCCATGAAGATATGTGTTGTGGCTAAAGTTGAAGCTATATTGACGCGAATTTATGACGAAGCTAAAATCGGTTCTAAATTTATGGGCAATTTGTCGTGAAATAATCATGCAGCTAAGTTCGATTCTAAGTTTGTGGCAATATAGCCATGAAAATAAGGGTTGTGGCTATACTTGGAGCTATATTGACGCGAATATATTACGAAGCTAAATTCGGTTCTAAATTTTTGGGAAATTTGTCGCGAAATAATCATGTTGCTAAGTTCGATTCTAAGTTTGTGGCAATATAGCTATGAAAATATGGGTTGGGGCTATAGTTGCGGCCATATTGACGCGAATATATTACGAAGCTAAATTCGGTTCTACATTTGTGGGAAAATTATCGCAAAATAATCACGCAGCTAAGTTCGATACTAACTTTGTGGCCATATAGTCATGAACATACGATTTCCGGCTATAGTTGAGGCTATATTGACGCGAATGAATTATGAAGCTAAATTCGGTTCTAAATTTGTGGTCAATTTGACGCGAGTGAGTTTTTTTTATTATGGATAGAAAAGTTCTGCCATAATCTCGGTTTTCATAAGGTCTAGTATGAAAACCGAGATTATGGAACGACCCAAACCAAACCGATTACAACTTAGGGAGAAAGAACTATTAATTAACCCGTGCTGAATTACAAAGAACCCCTAACCCTTAGTTTACACACAAATTCGATCAACAACTCCAAAGGGTCGAATTTACAACATGCCTGCAAGTATATTTATGAAAACAACGACAAGTCAACAACAATGATCAATTCGGTCATGCCTACTAATACTCAAGTCAACAAGAAATATGCATAGACCAATCTGATATTTTATATAGAGTATATTACATAGACCAATCTCAATTAAAACAAAAATAGTTAACATCAATTCCATTACAACATGCCATCATATGTCTTCATTACACACACGGTTAAAGCTAAATAATCAACCCAAACTCAGAATACAAGTAGTGAGCATGTCTTCATTCTTCAACTTCAATATCCATCCAAGATCAAAATAAAGTCCTCCTCCTTCAAAAAGAAAATCCTATCATTCACGTAAATCATTAGCAACAGCATTAAAACAACCAAAAATATATATACAATAATACAAACAAGTGAGGTGAGTAGTAACAACATTAAATCATTAGCATAGGCCAACAACAACAAAAGACAGCAAGCTCAACCAGGAAAAGCTCAACCTAGAGTACGTTCAATTTTGAGAAGCAACTACCAAGTCAGTTTGACACAAAAACCAACTCAAAATCAAACTAAACAATTGTAAGAACCAAACAAAATCACGAACAGAAAATGAGCATTTTGAAAAAGCTCAACCAATGAAATCAGATTGAACATTTTCAAAAGCTCAACCTACTTATATATAATCATCTCGGTTACTCATATAGGAAAACAAATTTTGGCTCATTTACTCACATAGGAAATCAGATTTACTTTTCACCAACGAACAAATCAGTTACCTAGGTGGGAAATCAAATTCAACCATCAAACAAATGAACAATACAAGAGGAGAATGCATCTAAATTTAAAAATGAAATTATCTTTGATTAGAAGCAAATAGTAGGTGGATTCCAACAGTCACAAAATCACACAAATAAGGGAAAGAGAGTTAAGAGATTTACAAAATTCGAAGGTGGATTTGGGATTCCAACAGTGTGATTGAGGCGGTCTCCGGCAGCGACTCACCTAGAGCACTCCGACAGGCGACGTCGACAATCTTGAATCCGTTGATGGATGACTAAACCCTAGCACGAGAATGAGGTCTCAAGAGGTGAAAGCGAAGATATAGAAGAAGGAAAAGAGGAGGAGGGGCGAGCTTACCAACCACTGCGACCGGCGACGTCTACCGATCGACGAGGCAGAGACGAGGTGAGATGAGGCAGACGGCGGGTGCTGCACTACCACCAGGTTTCGATCTCAGAAAGGAAAACAAGAGCAATAGAAGACAGAGATGGAGAGGAAGAGAAGGCAAAGAAGATCGACAAGCAAGACGAGATTTTACCGGCGATGTTGGCGCAAGAAATGTCGGTGGCGACGAACGGCTTTGAACAGCTAAGCCTCCTATATTTGTCTCAACACCACCGGAGCACAGAGGAAAGGAGATGAGCTTGATGGTGAGGGCGACGGGAAGCGAAGAAGAACAAGGTTGGGTCTCCTATATTTGTCGATGGTGAGCGGCGCTAAGGACAGAAAAGAAAGAGATAGAAGAGTAGGGCAAGAAAAGGGAAAGGGAGGGGGAAGAGAAAATGGGTTCGTGCTTGGATATTTTAACAAAATATTGGGCTTTTTGGACCCAAAGACAAAGGAAAGATCAAATTGTAATAAAAAGAGGTAGATTGGGCTGATGGGCTGTTCGGCCCAAAAGTCTAAAAGTGCCTAAAAACTTATTGAATATAGGCCCAAACACGAAAGGAAGTAGCAAAAGTCGAAACGTTAATTAATTATCAATTTTTCGAAAGACCGAGTATTACATTTAGAATCGTTTATTCTTATAAAAAAATCGTTCATTCTTATAAGAAAACATTATATTCCTTAATAATCGTTCATTCTTATGAGAAAACATTATATTCCTTTAGAATCGTTCATTCTTATAAGAAAACGTTATATTCCTTTAGAATAGTTCATTATAATAAGACATCATTATAATTTAGAATCGTCCAACCTTATAAGAACTCGATATATTCCTTTAGAATCGTTCATTCTTATAAGAAAACGTTATATTCCTTTAGAATCGTTCTTCTTATAAGAAATCGTTATATTCATTTAGAAACGTTCATCCTTATAAGAACTCGTTATATTCCTTTAGAATCATTCATTCTAATAAGAAATCATTATATTGCTTTAGAATCGTTCATTCTTATAAGAAATCGTTATATTCATTTAGAATCGTTCATTCTAATAAAAAGTCATTATATTCCTTTAAAATCGTTTATTCTTGTAAGAAAACGTTGTATTCTTTTAGAATCGTTCATTCTAATAAGAAAACGTTACATTCCTTTAGAATCGTTCATTCTTATAAGAAAACGTTATATTCCTTTAGAATTGTTCATTCTTATATGAAAACGTTATATTCCTTTAGAATTGTTCATTCTTATATGAAAACGTTATATTCCTTTAGAATCTTCCATACTTATAAGAAAACGTTATATTCTTTTAGGGTTTAGGGTTTAGGATTTAGGGTTTAGGGTTTAGGGTTTAGGGTTATAGGGTTCTTGTTTGGACAAATCGTTTATTCCTTTAGAGTCGTCCATTCTTATAAGAAAACGTTATATTCCTTTAGAGTCGTTCATTCTTATAAGAAATCATTATATTCCTTTAGAGTCGTTCATTCTAATAAGACATCGTTATAATTTAGAATCGTTCATCCTTATAAGAACTCTATATATTCCTTTAGAATCGTTCATTCTTATAAGAAAACGTTATATTTCTTTAGAGTCATTCATTCTTATAAGAAAATGTTATATTTCTTTTGAATCATTCATTCTTATAAGAAAACGTTCATTCTTATAATAAAATGTTATATTCCTTTAGAGTCGTTCGTTCTTATAAGAAAATGTTATATTTCTTTAGAAACGCTGATTCTTATAAGAAAATGTTATAATCCTTATAAGAAAACGTTATATTCCATTAGAATCTTTCATTCTTATAAGAAATCATTATATTGTTTAGAATCGTTAATTCTTATAGTAACTCGTTATATTCCTTATAAGAAAACGTTCATTCTTATAAGAACTCGTTATTCCTTTAAAATTGTTCATTTTTATAAGAAATCATTATATTCTTTATAATCGTTCATTCTTATAAGAAATCATCATATTCACTTAAAATCGTTCATTATTATAGGAAATCGTTATATTCATTTAGAATCGTTCATTCTTATAAGAAATCATTATATTCATTTAGAATCATTCATTCTTATAAGAATTCATTATATTCATTTATAATCGTTCATTCTTATAAGAAAACGTTATATTCATTTAGAATCGTTCATTCTAAGAAGGAATCCTTATATTTCTTTAGAGTCGTTCATTCTAATAAGAAAATGTTTTATTCCTTTATAGTCGTTCATTATAATAAGAAAACGTTTTATTCCTTTAGAGTCGTTAATCATAATAAGAAAACGTTTTATTCCTTTAGAGTCATTCATTCTAATAAGAAAACGTTATATTCCCTTAGAATCGTTCATTCCTAGAGATAAGTGGTTATGGTTAAAGTTTAAGATTAGCAAAACCTAAACCTATATGATGATCTTGATATGCTTGATGTAGATAAGTACCAACCAAGGGTTCGGGGGCGGAGCCCCCGATAACACCAGGGGTCCTAGGGGGCGGGGCTCCCTAGTAGGGGGTTCGGGGGGCAACGCCCCTCGACGGTGGTCTCGCTGTTAGATTAATATCGGTTTATATTGTTTACGTATGAATATAATTTTATAAAAGAGGTATAAAAAAGGTATATAATAATGAATTAAATTGTTTATGCATGAATATAGTTTTATAACTTTTAATAATCCTAATTATTTATTCAAAATGTGTTTAAATTATTTGTATATAGGAAAGTTTTAATATTAAATAAAGAAAAAATAAATTAATAGAGAATAAAAATATTTTTATCGGGCTTAAAATTTTACTTGGAGGGAAGGTATATTTGAGGAGGGAAAATGAAATTTTGAACTTGATAAAATGAAATTTTTAGCGGGCCCGTGAAATATTTTGGCGGATTTTTGAGAAGTCTAACCCTAGTTTGCTCATTCTTTCTATCCCCACTCTCGGATCTGATATGAGGCGCTCCTCCCTCCTCCCCCCTCTCTCTCCATCTTTATCCGACTCTTTTCCTTCGTTGTTCCCAATTTCAGACCCGAAGCTCTCTCTCGTTCCTCTTCTCTGTTGCACTTTCTCTTCTTCACTTTCAGCCATCCTCCTTCACCAGCAAATTTCAACCGCCCCCTTTTCTTGCTATTGCGAGATTCTTCACCGCCGGCTTATCTTCTCTCCACTGCCCCTCACCGATCGCTCAAGACTTAGACGCTCTTCACTACCCCAAAACCCTAAAATCCGAGCCCCAACTGATCAATTTCGGCTTCTCTCTCAAAGACTATGTTAATTTCGGCTCCAATTTCTTCTACCAGGAACCTCAAGGAACAGTGGCAACCCAAAGGATTTGCCTGGCTGGAGCAAGCCAAAGAAGAAACGCTCGGGGGAGAGAAATTGTAGAGAGGACGACTTCATGAGGTTTAATCTATCTTCATGAGATCTAAATTGTTTTTAGTCTTGCTTTTCTTTCAATTGGATTCCATTTCTCTTAACCCACCAACTCGATTGGGTGAACAAGGATGAAGAGAACAAGATGTCTTCAGCTTTATTGTGCCAATCCAACTCTACTGTCGCATATCCATGGAGGAGACTCTTTCCCCTAGCCCCTTGTATATAAGGTAATGTTTGATCTCTTCTCTGCTAGTAATCAATTCATGCTTTTCTTTTATGAACAAGAAATTGGAACTAGTTTCTTTAGTGCTTTCTACAGTCAAGATGGTTGATATTTTGTTTCTGTCATGTTCATTCATATATTTGGTTAAAACATTTGGAATGAGAAAACCTGTAAGTAAATATGCTCAATAAAATTTTCCATTTTACATCCTGCAATTGTCTGTGTTGGCAGGAGACCTTTTGCTATCCAGAGCTTGTATAATGCTGGCCTCATTGAACAACATTGAGGTGAGAATTGGTACTATTTCTTATTTTATAGTGTGTGGAAAACAAGAAGAATTTAGACAAATGATGTTTCTGAAATATTCATAGTTTAAACCTTCGAGCAGACTTTATATGACTATTCTTTTGCAAAATGGAACTTAAAAGTATGGCAACAGAAAAAAAATAAAGTCATTCTAACTATTTTATCCTTTACTTTTCACAATTACACTTGTAATCAAATCTATTATGTCATCATATAGGTTGTGTCTTTGATAGCTGAAGTGTTGGACAACCTTGTTAGGGGTGAAACAATGCAAATCACTACATTAGTTGAGCAACGTGCTAGGTATGTAGATCCCTAACGACAAAGTTGTTTTGGTGAACTGGAATATTGAATGTTCTACTCATAAATGATTTTCTTATAATACATTATGCAACATATCCCATAGTTTCTCATTTGGTGATTTGGCCACTCCCAAACTACAAGCCTTGTATAGCTTCTAAACTGCATTTATGGTAGAGTTTTTCTGATTGACACGCTTCTTTGGTATTATGCTGACTAAAAGTGATGACAGTAGGCAAGTATGATATTTGTTTATCACTTTAAAAAGAGACTGCTTGTATATCTTGTTGAGTGTAGATCTTAATCTAAGCAAGCCAAGTGGAAATGACCTGCATATAGGAACATAGGAGGACCAGAATGGTGTGTTCATATCATGCTTTCATTTGCTGAAGTAAAATGCTAAACTTGCAGGTCCTTGACTATAATGTGGATGTTGCACAACAGTCCATTGTGTATATTGGTGAAGTGGACAAGATCACATAGTTCCTGTTGCCCTTAATTAATTGAATATTCTTTACTTCTTTCTAAATTAGTTTCCTTACCTATGCCAACGTAATTTTTGCAGGGAAACAAATTTATTATTACTAGAGGATACATGAAGGATAAAATTAGAAAACTTCCCAAAAGAAAGAACAAGTGAATGTAAACCAAAAGGTGAAGGTCTTCAACAATCATATTTAAGCAAAGGGAAGTGGTGTCTTTCAAATAGTGGTGAAGGATTTGAAGGAGTGGGTATTGCAATTTCATGAAGACAATATGGATCTCACAATTTCTAAGATATTTTATATTGTTTGTATGTGTTGATAGTTAGATTGTTAGCATGTGTATGGACCCATTTTTAAACCCAGGCTTGGACCATATGGGTGAATTTTGGCTTTAGAACATGTATGGTTTAAAAGTCATGTGAATTTTGTATATTTTATGTATATTGGAAAATTGGTTATGCTATGCATTGATAGTGTTCAAAATGTTAATTTGGTGTATTTCTTATTTCAATAATATGTAATTATAAACATATTTCGCCATGAAATAGCTACAGTACGATCTCATTTAGCCTCAAATTTAGGAACAACGAAGTCTTGGTTGAAGCCTAAATATAACCACAAATTTTGCCGATGAATGTATTCGTAGCCAAATTTCGAAGCTAAATAGCCACAGCTTTACCCACCAAATGTATTCGCGGCAAACTTTGATACTAAATGGCCACGACATGTGGATGATGAACACGACTTATTTCTATCGAATTTAGCCAGAAAAATACTTCGACGCTAAGTTTCTGGAAAAATAGACTCAAACTTAGCCACGAAGTGTTTCTGGCTATACCATGTATTTAGCAGAACATAATTTTCGTACCCAATATTGTGGTTACATAGGCACGAATCTATGGTTTGTGGCCAGTTTTCACGGTATGCTATACCCACGACCGTTTTAAACACAAACTTTTCGTCCTGGGAAAACTAGTGGCTATCTTTGTGGCGAAGCATTATTCCTGGCTAACTTTGTGGCTTATCGCGTGCCAAAGCTCCTGGCTATAGACGCGTTTTCAAGCAGTGGACAACTTTATATGTTGTATAGAAGATTGAAATTCAATTTCATTTTCAATTGATAGTGTTCACTAGTTTCACATATATATATACATATAAATCATGGTGCGCGGGTCTTACGACTCTAAGAGAAGCCTTGTTGCTTGGAACGAGTCGGTCTCAAGGAAGTCCTTGCTTGGAACCAAGTCCAGATTGCTCAACATGCATGTTCGAGACATTGCTCTCAGCCAATATAACATTTTGGGTCAATTGGGTTCGGAATAATATCTTCACCCATTGCAAAATTTGGGATATCAATGGAAAACAAAACAATAGTAGGGTTTGGCCCTCCATGTTGATCGTTAAAGATCACTTAATGTCTCTCGGGAAGTCATGGACATCACCGAGTGGAATCGAGTTTGGAACGAGATATAGATCCCAAAGAGAGTTCGATCAACAATGCTCTTTATGATATCTGGCGACCTAGGGGATATGTGCCTGGTTGGGGTGACCTGATTTGGAGAGCCCCTTGTATCCCTAGGTGGTCCTTCATCACATGGCGGGCAATTATGGGTCGTTCACCTACTTTGGATGGGCTCTATCGGTTTGGCATTGTGAGCTCTAATCTTTGTCCCATGTGCAAACTTGAGCCGGAAACATCAACACAAAGGTTGTTTCAATGCCCTTCTCCATCCAGGTCGTTACCGAGGTGATGCAGTGGGTCAGGATCACTCATATTCTTCAAGATCTTCTGACATGGCTTGACTGGTTAGCTTCTAGCAATCACAAATTTACTATTTCCACATTCTTTTTTTATGAATACACCGTTCACATACGAATTGATCGCGAATACGATAAGACCAACCCTAAACGTTGGGGCACCAATGAGTCAAATGTCAAGTTTTTATGCGAAAAGTTATGGCATTCGAGGGGCAATTTGTTAAATGAATTATTTAGCTTCATATAAATTTAATTGATAGTGTATTAATTATGCTAGAAATATTAATAACCTAGCTAATGGGTTTAAGAAGGTAAAAGTCGAATAAGTTTTATGGAAACCCTAGCTTCCATTCTTTTCCTATAAAACAGGTACCCTTACAAATAAGAAAGGTAATACTTATGTTAGGGTTTTGGGAGATTTTTGTGCCCAAACTTAGAAGTAGATTGAGAAGATTCTACTTCCTAAGAAATAATGTTTGAACCGATGTGACATAACAATATATTTGACCTTTTCCAAGTAACTGCAGCTCCGGTTCCCGTTTTGCAGCTTTGCAAACTAATGACGACTCACAAGAAAATTTCGACCACTCTGAACCACAGACCCAGGGGCCCACGGCCAAGTCAGTTGGGACTCTTGCTAAGGTTCCAGCTATGCAACTACCCTTGATCCAGTCATCCTCGGATCCTAAAACGCTGAAGATTGTGGCATCTGAGAGTGTAGGGCCCATTGACAACAGGATCATTGCCCGTGATTCAATTAGTGCGGAAGCGGAAATTCGCCAGATCTCCACTATGGGAAAGGAAGGTCAAGATTCTAGCAAAAATATCCCCAAAAATATAATAAGGATAAGAAAGATAAAAAAGACGCCAAAAATAATGGCCTATCCTTATAAAAAAGATCTCAATCAAAATTATCTTCCATGCCGGTAATTCTCACCAAAGGTGCTGATATCAAGAAAAAACAATTAATTGCTGAGCAAGCAATCCAAACTTCTTCTAAGCAAACCCTAGTGGCAAGCCAAAACACATCTCCTAGTCCGCCTACGGCACAGCTGACACCGCACATGCCCCAGATTACTCCAAACTTACCCCCGGATAGAGATCCAACAATTCCTTCCGGTGTCGATAACCTTACCGGAGATCGTCCACCACAGACTGAGCCTCCTGATATCAGATGTTCTTTCGGGACCGTTTCTGCCAATGCTCCCAAAGCCTGCCAACAAGATGATAATCGACCTCTTGCCAATGAGAGCGGAAACTCATCCGATGTTATGCAAGGTGTCCATGCCAACCATGATATCTGAAGCTTTGGACCCGCTAGCTGAGGCTATTGTTGCGTTCACCATGAATACTGAAAATCCTCTTGCTCCAATTTTTGGACCTATTATCAACTCGTTTATATCTATGAATAACATTAGTTTTATGATCTGGAATGTACGGGGGGCCGGTAATTCTCGGTTCCTTAACTCCATCAGGGAGTTGATTCGTATCCACCATCCTAGTGTTTTCTGTATTATTGAGCCTCGTATTAGTGAGGCCTGGGCTGATGAGGTGTGTCGTCGTCTTCATTATGACGGTTTGCTTCGGGTTGAAGCCGATGGTTTTGCTTGGGGTATATGGTTCTTTTGGAAGACTGCTGAAGTGCTTTTTATCCTTGTCTCACTTCATCGGCAACACATCACTGTTGAGATTTCTCATAGGTGAGAGGAACCCTGGCTTCTCTCCGCCATTTATGTTGCACCTAACCCGTCTAGACGCTTGGATTTATGGGATCACCTTCAACAATTTGCGAGTCTCAATGATAAACCTTGGTTACTTGCTGGAGATTTCAATGCAACTGTCCATTCTCATAAGCGTTCAAACTCTTCTTCCGGCTCTAACTCGGTGTCCAATAATTTTATTCAGTGGATTGATGATCTTCAACTACTTGATTTGGGATTTTCGGGTCCACCTTTTACTTGGATGACGGGTAATTCTATGGACACTCGGAACGCTGCAAGGCTTGATAGAGCTCTTTGTACTGAATCCTGGTCTACTGCCTTTCTGGAGGCTTTCGTACAGCATTTAACTGCTCCTTATTCAGATCACCTTCCTTTACTTGTCAAGCTTTCGCCTGATATTGTGCCTGGGGCAGGTGAACACCCCTTTCGGTTTCAAGCAGCTTGGCTGCTGCATAACAATTTCAATAGTTTCATGGATACACATTGGCCAAAACAGTCTGATCTTCTTCCTTTTATGGGTACTTTTTCTTCGGATCTTTCTCTGTGGAAGTAGGAAGTTTTCGGTAATATTTTCTTTAGGAAGCGTAAGTTTTGGGCCCGTCTAAATGGGGCTCGACGTGCACTTGCTTCCCGCCCTTCCCAACATCTTCTTAATCTGGAAAAAGAACTTTGTCAAGAGGTTGAATGTGTGTTGCAGCAATGTTAAGGCAAGGTTCCCTTGCCCCTTTGGGTTTTGATGATAACAAACCCTTGGCATTTGATATGTTCTATGAAGTGTTTCAGGGAAGGAATTGTCCAAGGGAACAATGAAAGGAACTGTTCCTCTAACTAGAGGGAACAGTGATGGGAACTGTGAAGTTCAAGGCTCCAAGAGAAGCAAGACAAAGAATGAAGATTCAAGGGAACGATGAAAGGAACTGTTCCCTTGATAGAGGGAACAGTAAAGGGAACTCTCAGTGTAATAGGATGACACTGTTCCCTTGACAATTGAAAATGATAGAAAAACCAAGAAGAAGGAACACTGAAGGGAACACTAGTGTATTATGATGGGAACTGTTCCCATCTAGGGAATATGATGGGAACAGTGAAGTTTCAAAGATCAAAGGGACAGTGCTGGGAATGCTAGTGTAATATAAGGAATTGTTCCCATCTAGGGAACATGATGGGAACAGTGAAGTTTCAAAGCTCAAAGGAACAATGATGGGAACGCCAGTGCAATTTGAGGAGTTGTTCCCATCCAGGAACATGATGGGAACAATGAAGGTTTAAGGCTCAAAGGAACAGTGATGGGAACGCCAGTGCAATATGAGGAGTTGTTCCCATCCAGGAACATGATGGGAACAATGAAGGTTCAGGCTCAAAGGAACAATGAAGAGAACGACAATGTAATGTGAAGGAACTGCTCCCATCCAAGGAATAGCTCCCCAAGACCAAAGCTCCAGGAGAAGAAAGACCACTGGCCACAATGAAGAGTTTTCATCAAGGGAACTCTGAAGAGGAAAGTTCCCATGAAGTGGGAACTCCCAGAAACAAACAAGAAAACACAAGCTTACAACGATGAAGAGTTTCCATCAAGGGAACTCTGAAGAAGTCAGTTCCCATGAAATGGGAACTCACATGTGAAGACAACGACCGTTCAGCACAGATCGCGGGATTCTGTCTCAGACAGCCAGAGGGAACAGTCTGAGGATCAGACTGTCACGCTTCATCCAACGGTCCAATTGATTCAAGAAGTTGACCTAGTTCAAACCAAAGTCACATGTGAAGAAAGTACAACTTGGGCATCAAGCAAAGGGCATTTTGGACACAAACGAAAGATGCGACTGCCCAAGACAAATGGACTATAAAGCCAAATGAATAGTACTCGGTCTGTGTACTTCTCCCAGAACTTACAAAACACCCACATCAGAGAAAAGAAAGAAAAGGAAGAGAAGTCCCCGCCGGCGAGTGTGTGATCTCGACGACGGTGAAGCTGAAGTTCCCTGGAGAAAGGGAACTGAGAAGTCAGCGTAAGGTTTGAGTTACTTGTGTTTTGCTGTTGTGAGCTTAGGAACTCAGTTGAGAGGATTTACTAGTGTTGCTAGAGTTAGGAAGAACTTGTAGGAACAGAGAATTGTAAATCCGGCTGTGTAACTAAGGAACAAAGCAAATCAATATAAGTAAGTCATTCAAAATCCTCCAAGGGAGGTAGAGGTTTACCCATTCAACTAGTTGGTTGAAGTGGGGTTCCTCTATAAGGAACTGTGTCCCTTTACTTATCTTATGCTTTTGGTTCTTGTTCCTTATAATTTCTTGAATTGTTCCCTTAGTATTCTTTGTTCCTATACTTCCATATTGTTATCTTCTTTGTGCCTATCACCTGCATATTTATTTGTTATTCCGCTGCCCAAGGAACAGTTCCCATAACTGTTCCTTGACTCTATTCTAACACACAACTTTCCAACAATTGGTATCAGAGCGAGGTTGCTCTAGATTGTGTGTTACTTGCATGTAATTAGGGAACAATATGACATTGTCAACAAGTGATGACGTTGATTGTTGCATAGAGGCACTACGTTCCTTGTACTCCAAGGGAAATCTCCAAAGGAAAAATGATGGAAGTGTTCCCACCACAAAACTAGAGCTTGTGGGAGAGGAACAACAAAAGATACTTGATGTAGTGACCAAGGAAAGGGAGAAGATCATTAGGAACTGTCCTAAGAAGAAGAAAGGAAGAGGGAATGTGTCTTTCTTTTTTGATGCATGGGGGAACAATCCTGATGATGAATCTGACGAATGGACAAGTACAAGTACTTGTTTTGTTGCTAAGGAACAAAGTGCATCTGATTGTGAAGAAGAGGTAAGTGAAAGTTCCCATCTTTTCAATGATTTGAAGAATTATAAGAAAAGTTCCCTAATAAAATTTATTGAGAAAATTTGGAAGGAAAAGGAAAAACTGAAAGAGGAACTTGAAAATCATGATAGTTATTCTTCCATTCCTTGTGATGCTTGTTATTCTCTTAAAATTGATGTTGGGAACTTGATGTCTGAGAATCGGGAACTACATGCTAAGTTAGAAAGTCTTAGAGCTGAAAACTTGAAACTTTCTAAGGAACTAAACTTTGTTGTTCCCTCTGACCAAACTGAGTTGTATAGCTTGAGATCTAAAGTTGATAAGCTTGTTTCCACTAACCTTATGAATGAGAAGAAACTCTACGAGTTAAGATGTGTTAAGGAACAGGTGGAACAAAAATTTGAAGATAAGGAATTGCTCCATCTTCAAAGAAGGTTGCAAAGTGCTAATGACAGGAACACGCACTTGGAGGCTAAGCTAAAAGATCTTGAAAATCATAGTTCCTTAAACCACACATGGGCTAGAGGACAAAAGGCACATAAGGTTTGGGAACAACAAGCTAGATCAAAGAAGCAAGCTTCATGGAACAATGGCATTCATGTGCGGTGCAAACCCAAGAGACAAGAGGAACAGAAAGGAGAATCAAGTGCCCAAGGTGCACATCGTAATCATCCAAAGGTGATGAACCAAGCTGAGAAGAGGGAACCTCGTAGGGAAACAAGGTTTCAAGAGAGAAAAGCACAACCTCATTTCCAACAAAGCCATGGGAACTGGGAACGTCGTGGGCACTATGCTTTCAAGAACCATTGGAAATTCACTGGATTAAGAAGGAAGGACCAAAAGGTGCAACAACCTAGGAAAGGTAAGTCTTCAGTTCCTTCCATACAATCTTGTTTCATGAAGTATGGAAATGTTGAATTTTTTAATGCTAGTCCTAACCCAAGGGAACCCAAACTTGTTTGGGTGCCCAAAATCAAGACTTGAGTTTGTGTTGTAGGGAGTTGTGAGGGAAACAACTTAGGAACAAGTGTCTCATTGAAAAAATTTCCTCACAATCTCAAGTGGAAGTGATCTAGGAACTCACTTAATGTGCAAGAAGTGCAACAATTTAGGGGGAACAAGGTCAAGAACAAAAATTCCCCTCTCAAAAAAAATAAAAATAAAAAAAATAATAACAAGCTGAATGCTAGTTGTGGAACACCATGAGGTAAGTGTTTCTTAACCCATAATGTGCTCATCTTTCATGCATGGGAACAATAGAGTTTATCTTTGAGAAAAATCCCTTTGAGATGGAACTTTGTAGAACTGAAAATCTAGTTGCAAGGAAATTTACCAAAGCTTTGGATAGATAGCTCAAGGAACATCTAAGGATGCTTCCTTGCATGATCTTCTTAGAATTAAACAAGTCCCGGTTCACTATTCTTTCAATGATTGGCTAGTTTAAGGGAACTTTGGTAGGGAACAATACTTAGTAACTTTCTTCATGATAATATGATGACTTGTTTGATGGACTATGCCTTCACTATTCTTTTTTTTTGCATGGAGTTGTTACATATGCATGAGTTTTTTCTTTTTTTTGGCCCAAAATGATCAACCTGAGTTCCTATCCCACTATATTAGCCGAAATGATGGTTGATCATAAGACTTGTCCCTTAACCTTGATCCAGGTAAACGTCTCCTATGAGCCTAATATGTTTTAAGCCCTTATTTACTGGATTCAATTACCTGGATGTCTTTTGTTCCTTTCCATGCTTATTTGTTTGGATATGCTTATCTTATTGTTCCACAAAAATCCCATGCTATCCAAACCAAGCCCTCGTTACTCAATCATGTGTAGAAGAGTGGGAACTTTGTTTTTACTGGATGACAAGGGAACAACAAGTCAAGGGAAGAAGAAAAGAGGATAAAGCTCTAGATATAGTTCCATTCTTTGAGGGGGAACAAGTTGCAAGTTCCTTCATATTAAGTTGCAAGTTCTCTAAAGCATATGCAAGTTGCAAGTTCTCCAAAAAAAAAAAAAAAAAAAAAGGGGGAACCAAATGTCTCATGAAGGAAAAGTTTCAAGAAAATTTGAAGAAATGTACAAGGAAGGATAAGAGGAACTAAAGCAAGGAAATGGATGTAAAAATCAAGGAACCCACGTCTATTGTGAGGAACAATGGTAATGCTTGACATCCAGGGGAACACACCCTCTTCAAAATCATGATTGAGTCCCCTACAAGATTTCCTTTGCCCATCAATTCCAATATATTGCTTTTCCTTGTGCATATGCTTCCAGTTCCATTGCTCTAACTATTTCTTGCTTATGATGATTGTGTAGTCCCATCTCTCTATCATCATCTAATATTATCCTTGAGTTAAGATTGTGCTTTGTATTTGTACCTCTTACTTGAAGTTCATTTTTCGATGATGCCAAAAGGGGGAAGTGTGAAAAATTGTAGAGATGCGTTGTTCTAAGAGATGTAGAATTTACTTTTCCATTTGCTAAGAGGGAACTACTTGATAACTTTCACTAGTAGGAACTACAAGTCCATCTCAGGGGGAACAAAAAGGTTTAGGGAACAACCATGCATTTTATTGAGGAACTTTCATTTATTCAGGGGGAACTAGAACTTGTTTTGCTCTACAATTTTGAAGAGTTTGTCATCATCAAAAAGGGGAAAATTGTTAAGGCAAGGTTCCCTTGCCCCTTTGGGTTTTGATGATAACAAACATTTGCCCCTTGCCCTCAGGGGGAACTAGTATTTGTTTTGCTCTATAATTTTGAAGGGTTTGTCATTATCAAAAAGGGGGAAATTGTTAAGGCAAGGTTCCCTTGCCCCTTTGGGTTTTGATGATAACAAACCCTTGGCATTTGATATGTTCTATGAAGTGTTTCAGGGAAGGAATTGTCCAAGGGAACAATGAAAGGAACTGTTCCTCTAACTAGAGGGAACAGTGATGGGAACTGTGAAGTTCAAGGCTCCAAGAGAAGCAAGACAAAGAATGAAGATTCAAGGGAACGATGAAAGGAACTGTTCCCTTGATAGAGGGAACAGTAAAGGGAACTCTCAGTGTAATAGGATGACACTGTTCCCTTGACAATTGAAAATGATAGAAAAACCAAGAAGAAGGAACACTGAAGGGAACACTAGTGTATTATGATGGGAACTGTTCCCATCTAGGGAATATGATGGGAACAGTGAAGTTTCAAAGATCAAAGGGACAGTGCTGGGAATGCTAGTGTAATATAAGGAACTGTTCCCATCTAGGGAACATGATGGGAACAGTGAAGTTTCAAAGCTCAAAGGAACAATGATGGGAACGCCAGTGCAATTTGAGGAGTTGTTCCCATCCAGGAACATGATGGGAACAATGAAGGTTTAAGGCTCAAAGGAACAGTGATGGGAACGCCAGTGCAATATGAGGAGTTGTTCCCATCCAGGAACATGATGGGAACAATGAAGGTTCAGGCTCAAAGGAACAATGAAGAGAACGACAATGTAATGTGAAGGAACTGCTCCCATCCAAGGAATAGCTCCCCAAGACCAAAGCTCCAGGAGAAGAAAGACCACTGGCCACAATGAAGAGTTTTCATCAAGGGAACTCTGAAGAGGAAAGTTCCCATGAAGTGGGAACTCCCAGAAACAAACAAGAAAACACAAGCTTACAACGATGAAGAGTTTCCATCAAGGGAACTCTAAAGAAGTCAGTTCCCATGAAATGGGAACTCACATGTGAAGACAACGACCGTTCAGCGCAGATCGCGGGATTCTGTCTCAGACAGCCAGAGGGAACAGTCTGAGGATCAGACTGTCACGCTTCATCCAACGGTCCGATTGATTCAAGAAGTTGACCTAGTTCAAACCAAAGTCACATGTGAAGAAAGTACAACTTGGGCATCAAGCAAAGGGCATTTTGGACACAAACGAAAGATGCGACTGCCTAAGACAAATGGACTATAAAGCCAAATGAATAGTACTCGGTCTGTGTACTTCTCCCAGAACTTACAAAACACCCACATCAGAGAAAAGAAAGAAAAGGAAGAGAAGTCCCCGCCGGCGAGTGTGTGATCTCGACGACGGTGAAGCTGAAGTTCCCTGGAGAAAGGGAACTGAGAAGTCAGCGTAAGGTTTGAGTTACTTGTGTTTTGCTGTTGTGAGCTTAGGAACTCAGTTGAGAGGATTTACTAGTGTTGCTAGAGTTAGGAAGAACTTGTAGGAACAGAGAATTGTAAATCCGGCTGTGTAACTAAGGAACAAAGCAAATCAATATAAGTAAGTCATTCAAAATCCTCCAAGGGAGGTAGAGGTTTACCCATTCAACTAGTTGGTTGAAATGGGGTTCCTCTATAAGGAACTGTGTCCCTTTACTTATCTTATGCTTTTGGTTCTTGTTCCTTATAATTTCTTGAATTGTTCCCTTAGTATTCTTTGTTCCTATACTTCCATATTGTTATCTTCTTTGTGCCTATCACCTGCATATTTATTTGTTATTCCGCTGCCCAAGGAACAGTTCCCATAACTGTTCCTTGACTCTATTCTAACACACAACTTTCCAACAAGCAAGAATAGATCTTCTGGTTTCAGAAATCTCGGGAAAAAGTTTTGGTTGAGGGCGATCTCAATACTCGCTTCTATCGTCTCTCTACACAAATCCGACGTCGTTCTTCTCGAGTCACCACTCTCCAGGATTCAAATGGACGATGGGTTACGGATCGTAGTGAGTTAGTAAGCTTGGTCATCGATTTTTTTGCTACTCTTTTTACTGTTGATCCAGAACCAGCTCTGTAGACTCACTCGAGCATTCTGGCAGCTTTTCCTTCTATTGATACTGATTGTATGGATTCTCTTGTTCAATCCTTTACATCGGAGGAGGTTTCTATCGCTATTAAAATGATGGGTTCGTATAAGGCTCCTGGGCCTGATGGCTTTCCTGCTACTTTTTACCAAAAATAGTGGCACTTAGTGGGAGTCCAAACTACTGAACTCGTTCTTCAGGTTTTGAATGATGGCGTGGTGCCTGCGGGATTTTGTGATGCTTTAATGTCCCTTTTGGCTAAAATTGAAGGGCCTACATCTCTTGCACATTTTCGACCAATCTCGCTCTTGAATGTGGTTTACAAATTAGTCACCAAAGACTTAGTTAGTCGACTGAAGTCGGTTCTTCCTTACTTGATCCACCTTGCGCAAGCGAGTTTTATTCCCGGTCGCGAAATAGTTGATAATGTTGTCATCGTTCAAGAGGTTATCCATACAATGACAACCCATAGTGGTTCGACCCGGTGGATGATGTTTAAAATCGACTTAGCTAAAGCTTATGATCGCATTCGTTGGAGTTTCCTTGAATCAGTGTTAGAGTTAGCTCGGATTCCACGACACTTAATTAATGTGATCATGAAAACTCAATCCGAAGGTCAGGTTCATTTGCTTTGGGAAGGAAAAATTGTGGGTTCTTTCAAACCCACTCGGGGTGTTCTCCAGGGTGACCCGCTTTCGCCCTACCTATTTGTTCTATGTATGGAACGACTTTCAAATATCATACAAGATGTTGTTGTAGCTGGTATCTGGAAACGAATTCAGGTTGGAGGCGTGACGTTGTCGCACCTCTTTTTTGCGGATGATCTTATTCTTTTTGCTGAGGCGTCTCAATCGCAAGATGAGGTTATTAAAGGTTGCCTTGATAAATTTTATGAGATATCTGGGGAACGAGTGAATTATGAGACTGTTTTCTTCTCTAAGAAAGTGCAGGAGTCGGTCCGTTAAGAGGTGAGCCAATTCATGAATGTTCCCATTGTTGATGATTTTGGCACTTATTTCGGTGTACCAACTCTTTGTGGTCGATTAACTACGGATAAGTACAACTTTCTTCTTGACCGTGTGATAACTCGCTTGAATGGTTGGCATACAAGGACTCTTTCTATGGCGGGTCGAACGAATCTAGCTACTTCGGTCTTGACGAGCTTACCTCTTTATGTTATGCAAATGACTTTGATACCCCGAATGATTTGTGATAAAAATGACTCCCATGTGTGTAGTTTCGTTTGGGGTTCAACGTCTGATCAACGCAAAATTCATCTTTTGGCTAGGTATAAGATTTCGAGGCCAAAAAGTGAAGGTGGATTGGGTATACGCTCGATGCGCCATTCTAACTCAGCGATCCTAGCAAAGCTCGGGTGGAGACTTATTCAGGAGCCTAATACTTTGTGGAGTTGCCTTATCTGAGGAAAATATTGTCATAGTCGTACCGATGTTGACATTTTCTCTCCTAAACATGGTGCCTCTCATGTTTGGAAGGGGGTGGTCCATGGAGCAGAATTTCTTTCTAAATGTCTGCGCTTGTCGATTAGCAATGGTCAACGGACACTTTTCTGGTTCCATCGGTGGGTGGAAAACGTGGCTTTAATTGATCTGGCTATTCAACCAGTTCCTGAAGACTTCCAAGCTCTTACTGTGGCTGAGTGTTGGGCAGGTTCTTCTTGGAATTGAAATTTAATCGCCTCTTTTCTCCCTGATTCTGTTTGTTCTAAGCTGAGTTCCATCAGCCTTGATACTGATGTTGCTGCTGTAGATAAACCTTACTGGAATTTCACACCATCTGGTTTATTCTCCACCAATTCCGCAATGTGTTTAATTAGAGAATTGACTGATCAACCTCCTTTGCCTCAGTTTGACTGGAAAATTATTTGGAGGGTGCCCGTTCAACAACGCGTTCGAAACTTTCTCTACCAGCTGCTGCACGACTGCGTCTTGTGTAATGCCAATCGATTTAGGAGACACCTCGCAAACTCGCCCGCCTGTCCTAGGTGTAGCTTAGAGGAGACAGAGCTTCACATGATTCGTGATTGTTCCGTCATTCACGATGTATGGCTAGCTATCTTTGGCAATGTGGTTCCGCCAAATTTCTTTTCTTGCCCAGATCTTGCTGATTGGCTGCTGTCGAACCTCACTCCCAGCTCTAAGGCTGTTACTTTCTTTGCTAATATGGTTTGGTACGTTTGGAAGACTAGGAACATGTTGGTGTTTGATGGGGTTGATAATTATTCACGCATCTCGTCCACCGTGTGTGCGGTCTCTAGTGCGTATTGGGAAGCCAAGGAAGCTCGATGCCTTGTTAATGCGCAACCCAACAGCTCTGCTGCTGTCAATATAAGCTCTGCCTAGTTCGGTCTGCCAGCAGGGTGTATTAATTTGAATGTCGATGGAGTCTCTAAAGGCAACCCCGAGCCTGCTGGTGGGGGTGGCATTGTTCGCGATGTTGATGGAAATTTTCTCCATGGATTTATGTTCAAATGTGGCGATTGTTCTACTTTAACGGCTGAATTGAAGGCGTGTTTCTATGGGCTTCAACATGCTGCAGCAATGGGGCTTAACCACATCATCTCGAGTCTGATTCAAAGAGTACTGTTAGTATATTGACAGGCCAGGAGGTGCTTGCTCACCCAGATTTTGCTTTAGTCAGGCAATGCCGCCGTGTTATAGCGCGCAAAGATTGGGAACTCAAGATCACTCATGTACGCCGTCTTGCAAATAAGGCGGCGCGCCGATGCTTTAGCAAATTTAGCTCTTAATCTTTCAAGAAATTTTACTTTTATTGATGCTTTACCTAGTCAAATTATGAACTTTGTTCATGAGGATGTAACTGCTCTTCATGAGCTTGCTTAACTTTATTCAATAAAATCTGCAGGTCCTCCCGTTTTCTGATAAAAAAAAAATATATTTGACCTTTATGAATGGGGGGCGAAATTTTATATTTTACCCTCAAATTTTATTCCTTTTCGGTTAATGTCTTAAAATAATCTTTTTCCGAATGATATTCCAAACCTTTTCATTTAACTTGTTTTTTTTTATAGAATCATTTAGCTTTTTCTTGATCCATTTTAAAAATCTCTTTAACCATCCTTTATTTTACACTTGTTGTAATTACTATGTTTTGAATGATATAACTCTTGAACTTTTCAAATGTCATTATCACTTTTCTGACTTGGCATATAGAAGGATCATATAACGTTTCAATTTCATACAATCAGAAAACCAAAATTCAATTTCAATTCCGTGATCAATTATAAATGATGTAACTCTCTATCATAATATCTTTGTATTCATCTAAAAAATTTTTTGGCCGAATTGTATTCAACTAAATTGGACATGGCTAAATTAACCTAAATTCGATCTAAAATCACAAAAATACTAAAATAAAGAAAAAAATACCGTACAAAAAACCCTAGTTAAAATGCACACTTAATTATTAGCCGACAATGAGCTCAAATTTGAAAAACAAAGCAAAAAAATTCGATCGAATCTCCATTGAAATGACAAACGATCGATCCCTCCTACGTAGTGGATTGCTTACCATGAACCGAAACAGAAGATTCTCCCGATGATACAGCGCGACAAATCGGGCATTGGCGCTCCTTGTGCAACCATCCATCGATACAAACCTTATGGAATCGGTGGCCACAAGGCTTTAGAGTCTGGCGAACGACGCCGTTTTGGTCACTCCCGTACTCGCCGAGGCAAATCGCGCACTCGGTGCACCCTGCTGCGATCGCATTAATCCTCAGTTCGTCGGGCCACGGCGGCCGTTGATTAATGGGAAGTGGTGGAGGAGGTTGCGCGGATTCGACGTCGTCCCTTGTGAGTCGGAAATTGTTGCGGCAGCTGGTTTTTATGATGACGCCTGCAATTAGTAACACAAAGAAGAGATCGGGGACGACTCCAATTAACAGGACGAAGATGAAATCAGCTGTTGTTGTTGTTCTGCATTCGGGGCAATCTTGGACCGGAGTAGGAGCGGCGGGCATTACGTTATCCATGACTGAATGTTGTCTTGGCTTCTTTTTTTTCACTGGATTAAGAAGGTTGATTGGACTCAAACTTTGAATTAATGAAATTATTTACTAATTTTAAGTCAAAGTAGGCAAATTCAACCACATAAATTGGGATTAGTGATTAGTCTCATAGAGATATAGTATAAAATTAGTTAGGATAAACTAGCTTTAACTCATATTCTAACTTTGACCAAAGAAACAAAAAAACTAACTTACTATAATCTCTCTAATGATACCTACGGACCTACCCTATTTACTTTGAACTCACTCTTCATTGATATCCAGTGGATAAAAGGTATAAGCGTAGCTTCATTTCATTAGGGGTGCTCAATGGGTCGACCTGACCTGACTTGCGAGTCACTGGTTGACCAGGTAAAAAATTTATCGACCCACGAGGTTTAGGTTTTGCGGATCGGGTCGTGGGTCGACCCGTTTGACCCGTTTAACACACACAAAACATCTCCGAATATCCCACAAGTACGGGTGCTCAACGGGAGAAGGAGACGTACCTGTGGCCCAATGTCCGGTTTATCCGAATGTCCGGTTTATCCAAATTTACAGGGCATCTAACAATACCAGGTGTGCATATATAATTTAGGGTACAAAACTCGGACAGTTGAATTTGTTCTTTCCTGGCCCAATGTAGACATTTTTTTGGTCTGACATTGCATTTACATTACAAAGATGAAATTGTTATTTGCCTCTTCTTAATATAAAAGTCAATTGCTCAGTAGAACAACAGAGATGCTGAATAATCACTAATCCAAAGGAATTTCCTAAGAAGCTTTTGGATGTTCCTGATAGCAGTCTTGGGGAGTATGAACGCTTTGAACCAGAAATTGCACAGCCCTGAGAGAAATGATCTTATGAGTTCCACACTTCCACACGACTTGCATAGGAAAGTTTCTTAGAAGAGCTAGAGAACTTAGTGTGTCCGAGCACGCGAGATTGCAGTGCAAGGCCAAGATAGGAGACAGGAGGCTGCTAGGCTAAACATCGACCACTCTTATCCTAACTAGGATTTAGTTCTGCACTTACGATTTAGTGATGTGCATCTTCTGAGTTCTTGTTCCCCTCGACTTTCGATTACCATATCAGTTTATCATGGATTAGGTTTCCCGTGATGTATAATTCTTTTTGGAGCGGGACATTTCAATGACATTATGAAAATCACAGTTTGGTACGATGGTATGAATAACAAATGCATTAGTTTGCAATTTTGTTTCAAGAGCTTGTCTTTCTGGCTGATGCCATATATTGTGTCAACGCTTCCGCTTGTAGCTGATATAGTATGTATTAATTCCCTTGTATTACTGTTTTTGTTCTCTGATATAGTTACATGCCTTGTTCTAAAAATCCTCGCATAGTTCTGTCTAGGCTATGCCTAGGCGCTGGAAGGTGCTAGCCCGCCTAGCCTTCCAATTCGTCTAGGTCATCGTCCAGTCTATCTAGACGTTAGGCGGTCCGCCTAGTGTTCTTTAGAACACTGATTATATGCATATATGATTTACACATCCCAGTTCTTGTTCAAATATGATTTACACATCCCAGTTCTTGTTCAACCAAACCGATCAAGGTGGTTGCAAACCAAGAGGAAGGAGTGGCTAAAACTCAGGAAAAAAAAATTGTTTGTGGTTCTCAAATCTCAAACAAAAAAAAAGCAAGAAAAACTAGCTAGTGCATTTTTTTTTTTTTTTGCGTCAAAAAAAACTAGTGTATTTGTGTGCAACAAAAAGGAATTATGAGAAACAAGCTCAAAATTCTAAACAATGTAAGCCTTGTGAACAATAAAGGTTAGGAAAAAAACCTAGGTAGCACTTGAAGAACAATCTACATTAGCAGAATGTCTTCCATGAACAGAAATTGAGAAATCTTGCGCCACACGGCGACAAATAGGGCACAATCCATTCTTCAACAACCACCCGACAATGCAAGCCTTGTGGTACCGGTGTCCACACGGCTTCAGCGTCAGGCGAACGACTCCGTTCTGGTCGCCCGCGTAATTCCCGAAGCAGACCGCGCACTCCGTACAACCCCTTGAGATCTCCGCAATCCTCGGGTCCTCTGGCCTCTGCACGACGGGGGGACACAGTGGCCGTGGACCGCTTACCGGTGGTAGTTGACTATTAACTGGATTGACCGGTGTTCGTTGACTGCTGTTGACCGGTGGATGAGGATGAGGCTGTTGCGGACGAGTTAGATTAGGGTTTTGGGCTTCGAGGTCGGTGGTTTGTTGTGGTGGACACTGACCGTTGCAACACTTGTATAGTGCAACAACAATTATAACAACAATACCGATGCTGGATGGAAGAAAAGAGAACACGATCAAGATGGTGCTGGGCTCATCGCCCGCCGGAGATGATGTCGGAGCGCCCTCCATGGAACTCGGAAACTTTATTAACTTTTCGACTTTGGATTTTATAATTTTGTAGCACAGGATTCAATTGGGCTCTTCGCTGGATTCTCTTGTAGGATAAAGATTTTTTTTTCAACCAAAAAAAAGACAAGAAATAGGATTTTTTTTCAGAGACTATAGAAATAGGATTATGGCTTGTTTTGATTTTATTTACACTAGTTGTACCCGCCCTACCATGTACGACTACGTTTGATATTTTATAGACATTATAAATAGAATATTAATTAATAAAATAGAATATAAATTTTAATATAAATAATTTATTGCTACGCTCTCTCTCCCCGACCCTCTCTCGTAACTTTCCCCGGGCACAATTTCCGGCGACGGCCCGTCGCCTCCGCGCTCCCACCCCTGTCCGGACCTCGACTCCAGGACTAGACAACCCCCCCCCCCTTTTCACTCCCTCACCCCCAACACTTCCCTGCGCTCGTCCGGCTCACAGATCAAGAACCCTAGACCGAGTTCGGCCCCAGATCCGGCGACCCTCCTGCGCCTGCTGCCTTGCCTCGTGTCGCTCAACCGTTTGGAAGTCCCCTGGTGCAAGCGGACGCCCTCCCCAACTCGTCATCCCAGCAGCCAGTAGTCCGGCGTATCCTCGAGCCGCCGGCCGTCTTCCGACGCCCAGGGTGAAGCTCGGCTCTTTCCCGGGTTACGCGCTCCGGCGTTCCAGCAGTTCGGCGAAGCATCGTGCTGCCACCGAATGCGCTTTTTTGCAGTCCGTCCTAGGGGCTGTTTTGGTTCGTTGCCCTTCTTGTGCTCTTTTTCGTTTTACTGCTTGATCTTATAGACTCCTTTTCAATTTCACTTTGCAGCTTGAGCTTTGGTTTTTGCTGTGTTCCTTTTCTGGTCAATTCGAATGCTCTCTTGTTAGCTGTTATTTTTTCAGTTTGTTTTGTGGTCTTGCTTTGGTGTCTCCCTCTGAACTGGTGCTTGCTCTTGGTTGAGTTTCGTTTGATACCCGCTGCTATCTGGTTTGTTGGTTTGGTTTGCCTTTTGTTGTGCATTTTTGGGTGTTCATGGTCTCTGTTTGTACAGGTTTCAGGTTTGGCGCAAGCAAGACAGGGGATCGTTTGTTACCAGTCAAGTGAAGTCTTCTTATGGCGTTACCAAAGTATAGTAAGAATAGCCGGGGTAAGAGAGCAAAAACGTGCCTGAGATTAGGATCGTGGAATGTGGGATCGCTCATTGGAAAACCGTTTGAGTTGGTCAAGATCCTACAACAACGAAGCGTAGATATTGCATGCATTCAAGAAACAAAGTGGAAAGGAAAACAAGACACGAGAAATTGATGGGTGGAAGTTGTGGTATTCTGGATCATCTTGCACCAAGAACGGGGTAGGTATTGTGGTCGACGCTAAGTTGAGGGACCAAGTGGTCCTAGTGGAGCGCAAAAGTGACCGCCTGTTGATGGTAAAGTTGATAGTTGGGGGAGACTCTTTAAATGTCATTAGTGCGTATGCCCCACACGTGGGCTTAGATGGAGAAGAGAAGAGACGCTTCTGGGAGGATTTGGATGATTTAATGAGGGGTATACCCGGGAGAGAGAAGGTGGTGATAGGAGGAGACTTCAATGGTCACATTGGCAGGCACAGGAATGGTTATGAGGATGTACATGGAGGTTTTGGTTATGGCGACAGAAATGATGGAGGTCGAGCGTTCCTAGAATTTTTAGTGGCTTTTGGGTGCGTAGTAGCAAACTCCTGGTTCAAAAAGAAAGATGAGCACTTGATCACTTTTCAGAGTACTTCACACAAGACATAGATAGACTTTTTTGTGCTGAGGCAGGGGGACAAGAGAAGTTGCAGGGATTGTAAGATTATTCCGAATGGAGGTCCTTCGACACAGCACAGGTTGTTAGTTATGGACTTGGAATGGGTCTGTAGAAAAGGGAGGAACACCAGCGTGGCACAGCCTAGGATCAGATGGGGGCGCTTGAATGAGACGAATGTACAGAGTTTTGGAGAAAGGGTTATAGAGGAGGCAGAGGCGAAAGGAGCCTGGCAGGTGAGAGACAGTGCAGATGTTATGTGGGGCAAGATGCCAGAGTGTGTGCGGAGAGTGGCTTGCGGCGTGCTGGGTATGTCCAAGGGCAGTAACAGAAATAGAAGAGTTGGAGTTTGGTGGAATGAAGAAGTCCAAGAGAAGGTTAAGTGCAAGCAGTTAGCGTACAGAAAGTGGATGGAAAGCAGAGACGGAGACAGAGAAGCGTGTTTGGCAGAGTATAAAGTGGCGAATAAGAGAGGTAAGAAAGCAGTGGCAATCACAAAGGAAAAAACGTATGAGAGGTTGTATAAAGCTTTGGATGAAAAGGGTGGTGATAGGGTGTTGTACAAGCTGGCTCGAGCAAGAGAGAGAAAGAGCAGGGACTTGGATACGGTGAAGTGTGTAAAAGACGAGGAAGGAAGGGTGCTAGTTGAGGATAATCAGATAAAGGAGCGGTGCCAGAGGTATTTCTGTAGTCTGCTAAATCAAGGCTAGGGGACTACAGTGGACATACAAGAGTCGATGAGTCAATCGGATTGCCTCTTTATCAGACGCATCTCTAGGGCCGAGGTGCAAGAAGCACTTTGGAAAATGAGCAACAGGAGAATAGTAGGACCGGACGAGATCCCAGTTGAAGTATGGAAGTGTTTGGGGCCGAGAGGCCTAGACTGGCTAACGTCACTTTTCAATGTTATTTTCCGTCACTTTTCAATGTTATTTTCCGTACCGCAAAGATGCCAGAGGAGTGGAGGCTCAACAGCTTGATCCCACTGTCAAAGGGGACATGCAACAATGCAACAACTACAAGGGTATTAAGCTCCTCAGTCACGCTATGAAAGTATGGGAGAAGGTGATTGAA
Source organism: Fallopia convolvulus (assembly GCA_964016875.1). Classification (NCBI taxonomy): domain Eukaryota; kingdom Viridiplantae; phylum Streptophyta; class Magnoliopsida; order Caryophyllales; family Polygonaceae; genus Fallopia; species Fallopia convolvulus. The sequence goes on along the minus strand of OZ024727.1, from coordinate 51,250,009 downwards.
GCTAGGCTGAGGAGGATAGTCCCCATTTCGGAGAACCAGTTTCGTTTTATGCCAGGGAGGTCGTCTATTGAGGCCATTCACTTGATCAGAAGGTTGGTAGAGGCATACAAAGAGAGGAAGAAAAACCTGCACATGATTTTCATTGATTTGGAAAAAGCATATGACAGGGTGTCTAGAGAGCTAATTTGGAAATGTTTGGAAGCTAGAGAAGTTTCAGGAACATATGTCAGAATTCTGAAGGACATGTATAAGGGCTCATTGACTAGTGTATACACCCCGGGGGGGACACAGAGTTTTTCCAAGTGGGTGTCGGCTTGCATCAGGGGTCGGCTTTGAGCCCGTTCCTTTTTGCTATAGTTCTAGATGTTCTGACGAGGGAGATCCAAGAAGATGTACCTTGGTGTATGCTTTTCGCAGACGGCATTGTGTTGGTGGATGAATCGAGGGAAGGAGTCAGCAGAAAGTTGGAATCCTGGAGAGAGAAATTGGAGGCAGAAGGCTTCAAGCTGAGTCGGACCAAGAAAGAGTATGTGGATTTTAAGTTCAATCAAGAGGAGGAACTAGAGGAAGAAATACGGCTGGGAGGAGAGGTCGTAGCAAAAAAGGAGATGTTCAGATATTTAGGCTCAGTGGTGCAGAGGGGCTGGCAGAAATGGAGGGGTGTTTCTGGAGTGTTATGTGACAGAAAGGTCCCACTCAAGATGAAAGGCAAGTTCTACAAAACTGTGGTTAGACCAGCCATGTTGTATGGGGAAGAGTGTTGGTCGGTCACAAAGGCGCAAGAGTAGAAGCCGATGGTAGCAGAGATGAGAATGCTGAGATGGATATGTGAGCATACCAGATTAGACTAGATTAGAAATGAGGTGATTAGGGGCAAGGTAGGCGTGGCCAGTTTAGGTGAAAAGCTCCGAGAATCGAGGCTCAAATGGTTCAGGCACATACAGAGGAGATCCCTAGAGGCCCCAGTAAGGAGGATAAAAAGTTTGACAACTAGGGATTTTCGCAGGGAAAGGGGCAGACCGAAAAAGAGTTGGAAGGAAGTCATAAAGCAAGATCTCATTGTTTTGGAAATTCCAACAAACATGGCAATGTGCATAGACCAATGGCGCGCGAAAATTACAGTGACAAAGCAGTAGTACCGATAGCGTAGAGGGAGTTTTCTTGCTCTTTTCCCCTTTTTAGTCTTTTACTTTTTAAGGTTCTGTGCTTTTTCTTACTCGTTTGGTTTTTAGTTTTCCCTCCTCCCCTGCCCACCCCCACTCCCCACCTTCGTTTGGGCCTGCCCGAAATACCCTCCCGACTTCTACTCCGGGCAAGGGTATGTACATCTTGACCCCCAAGATACCGCTCGTTTCGGTTCCAACTGGGTAGATGTTGTTGTTGTTGTTGTAGAATGTATAATTTTAAACCAATATAAATGATTAAATATAATGTTGAGAATGAAGATATATTATTAAGATATAATAATTACATTCATTTTTCCTTGATGATATTTCATAGATATGTAATTAAAAAAAAGAAGATAAAATATGAATAAAAATTTAAATATTCAAATATGGAAGAGATAAGAATTTAAAAACATAGTAGTTAACTTAATAAATAAGATATAATAAAATATGAAAGATAAAAATAATTTAATCATATCAAATATTCAAAATTTACTTAATTTAATTTAAGATGGGAGCACACTCGTTTTGTGGTTCAATGAAGTAAAGATTAGATAAGATTAAATATTAATATATTATTTATATTTTATTACTTTCCATATACGTAAATTTAGAGATTATCAAATATTGTAATATATCTATTAAATATTTTATCATCTATTTCTATTAATTTCAAATATTTTAAATATTTATCATTAATTTTTTTTATTATAAAGGAAAATCAATATATATATATATATCTATAAATAAATCCGTCAAAAGATATAAGTTAAAATATTTATATTGATTTTAAAATATTTAATATATTTTATTTTTAATTTTAAATACTTGTATAAGGAAACTTTTAAAAGATATTGTTATACTAAATAGATATTTGTTTGATGTTAGAGATAAATTTAAATAGTTAAAAAAATTAATAGAAAGAAGTTTTAATAATAGAAATAAAATTTAATTTTTTAAATATGAGATGGGACCAGAATCGTTCTGGTGGCTCGAAAAGGTGTAGCTTTAATATATAGTTATAGATTTTTTTATTAGATCTACCTAATACATTATAAAACAAAGGGTAAATTGCATTTAACCACCCTTTATTTTACACTTGTTGCAATTAACCACCTTTTATATTTTTTTTTACACTTAAACCGCCCCTTATTTGTAAATATGTGCATTTAACCACCCATTTTGATGAAAAACGTTATTTTCTTCGTTAAATAAAGTGAATTACGTTTTGCCGTTTTTTAAATTTTATTTACGATAAATAAAAGAATTTAGGAATAAATTGAGTTTGGAATGTCATTAACAATGGATTTTGGCCTACATCTCAACCTTTTGAATCACGAGCCGTAGTCCATCAACTTAGACACGATCGACTCCAAGGGACGCTCAAAGTCATGCGAATTAGATCCAAAACCCATGGTCTTTGCATCGACGAAGTCGTGGTTCTTAATCGCTATTGGATGGAGGGAAGAAATTATTACGGAGGAAATTAAGTTAGCGTTGCGAAAATCAGCGTACGTATTGGAACTTGAAAGTGTCAATTATGGTTTTTCCTTTATATATTTCTTGTAAATAAAGTTTAAAAAGGAAGGAAAAAACGTAATTTACTTTACTTAACGTCGAAAATGACGTTTTTCGTTAAAATGGGTGGTAAAATGTACATAATTACAACTAAGGGGTGGTTAAGTGTAGAAAAAAATGTGAAGGGTGGTTTGCAACAAGTGCAAAATAAAGGGTGGTTAAAGTTTTTTTAATATAATGTCAAGCTTTTTAATAATAACTTGGATTATTCTTTCTACCAATCTAATTTTTTATATTATAATAACTTGATCTATCTATATGTTGATACCCGCGGTCTGTACGGCGGAGACCGCGGGTTTCTTCCCCTGCGCCCTCGAAGCTAGAGTGTTGAAGAGATCCACTGCAAAAAATAAAAAGCAAGTTAGATAAAAGGAATTGAAGGGAGAGCATCGCAAACAATCAAAGAGTGCGTGATCCGAGCGAGGCTCGTGATCATCGCAAACAATATGGGTTGGTGATCTGAGCAAGGCTCGTGATCATCACTAACCAAGCGAGGTTCGGGGCTGCTATGCGTAGTCCAAGTCAAAAACAGAATAATAAGCAACGCAAGAGCAAGGGAAAAAGATCGATAAGTACCCTCTTCGCCATCGCGGGGTGGAGGGGTGAGACTCAGACCGGGCCGCTCAAGCCTGTCCTGAGCCAAGTACTCCAAGTACGGTGCCTGGCGCACTAGCGTGAACCGAGCCTTGAGCTCGGCGACATTCTGCGTCCCCTTGGGACAGAAAATGTTGTCTGGGCCGAGGGGAAGTTAAGATACCTCCCGGTGGGGTCCTGGACCAAGAACCATTTGTCTTTCCACTGACCGACGTTTTACAGGGTAGTGGTGATCTTTAGCCCGGGCAAACTTAGATTGACAAGGCAGGATTCATGTTCTCACCTCGCCATGAATAAGCTCGACATGACGTCCAGGTTCGGTCCCTCCCCGAGCTCGTGGCTTCGGATGGTGTACGCGCACAAAAGCCTCCATGCGTTGGGGAACGAAATTGCGCAGGGCAGATATGCATCGCCCACAAGAAATCGACTATATGTCGGACTAACGACAACCTGAAGCAGGCCTGGAGGCTGGGCAGGTGTACAACCACACACTTTTCGTACAGTGCCAAGGAGCATCCCTCCCCTTCGGGAAGCGCGAACTCAACCCCCTCAGGCCATGGGAAATCATTTGCAATCTTCTCGAGGTGCTCCCGCTTCAGGACTGTCGCAACTCCCTCGGGCAAATAGATCCCTCTCGAGGGGTTCGGGGCCATGGGTATCCGCTCCTCGAGAATTGGGGGGGATAATCGACACGGAATCAGTAATATGCTCTGGCGAAAAAGCTCGCCTGGTCGTTGGAGTCAGACGGCCTCGCAGCAGACCCATCAACCTCCTCATCAGAAATCAAAGACGAAGCCATTTCAACCCCAGAAGATGTGCGTAGTCGGGGGAAGCATGAACTAACAGAGATGTCAGTCGCCAGAAGAAGGATCGCTAAAGACGAGCAGAGGGGACCTCGGGTTCTGTCTGAGAATCACTGATCTCGACACTCCCTATGGTCTTAGAAGATTCTTCGTAAAACCTCTCCTGAAACTTGAAATACGAAGCCTGGTAGGGGTCCCGGAGAAGTTCCTCTAGGCATGAAAAGAGCGACATCCAGTCACGAAAGGCGAACACCTGGAAAAGAAGAGGTTTTGAGACGTCGAACAAAGCCACAAAAGAAAGAGAACGCGAGGTGGTAATTCAGGGGGATGTGGCATCCTAGGTATACTCTGACAGATGGGACAACCTAAGAGGAATTTGAAGCGCCAAAAGTAGAATACGAAGAATGGAAGCCAGCGGTTGGAAGGCCTAACGTCCCATCAATCAAACAGCGAGACGTTTGTCTTCCCAAGAAATTCAAAATTCGAAAATAGGGGTGGTGAAGAAACTCAACCATCGGCTGACGCGCCGAAAGACTCGAGAACATTGCCGAACCACCAACGCCGCCCTCGCCCCCTCCATTTTGTCGTCGTGACACCGACACAAAATGCCAGAAAACCACCGCCTCCCACTAGGGCATGAGACAATAAAAGAAAGAAAAAACACCGAAAACACACAAAGGAGAGAATCGAGCACTTGTCGAAAGTTGGCGTGAAGAAGGGGGTTGCGGGCTTGAAAACCGTTGAAGACGCTTGGTCTGCTCGCCGAAAATCGCAAAAACAAAAGAGAGAGAAAGTGAGAAACACTCAGAGAAGAAGACGAGGAATGAAGGGGGCGGAGCGTGAAAGGGCGATTTATAAAGCGCAAACCTGGGTCTTACCCAGATCGGAAAAAGCTTAATGGGCCCGATCTCTTTCAGAAAGCCCATTAATGAAATAAGAGAAAACAGGCCCAGGAATCATCAAGCACATAACAGTAGAAAAACCCAAGTGTTCGGCCTCGCAAAAGGGATACTCGCAAAATGAATCCTCGCAAAAGAGATCACTAAACCTCTAACCTCGCTACCCGTGACCCTGAAGCTAAAACCTCGCACCCTGGGTCCGGGTTACCGGATGTCGCACATATATGACCTGCGGTCCTCGGGACGAGCCCCCATGCCATGAGGTTGTGATGGTGTGCAAAATAGCGGAATAAGAGATGAGACCAAGGTACGAGGAATAACGGGATTCGGCGAGTTCCCCGAGGTTAAACCCAAGGCCCATTGTCGTACCCATCTTAAAAAACGACAAATTCATACCTTTCCGAGGCCTCAGGACCTCGTGATCAAGGTCTAAACCTCGTTGCTCAAAGGTTGACACCCCCACCCCATCTAACCACTCAGCGCCCATTGCTCTACCGACCAATAATCAACTGCCTCACTCTTGACCAATCAAAGAGCTTGATCTCGGGCGTCCCACATTGAGCAAACATCAAACCCCCCCTCAAACCTCTATAAATAGAGGAGAACCTCGTAGTTAGCAAGGGGTTGAAAAACACCTTGAACTCAAGAACTATTTTTGCTCGTTAAAGATCAACGTGTTGAATCATCGTTAAAGACCGCGCTACAGCCAAGTGAAGGTCTACGAAAAGACTTCAAGTCACCCAAAGAATCCCCGCCTCGGTCAAAGATCTCGTTGTATCACCTCGCATGCCACAATCACCGCGTGCTAAACCAGCTCCTCAACCTCGCTACATAACTTGTTCGTGATAGAACCTTGTTGTAACTAGGAGATCTCGAACCTTGTTAGATCGAGATCTCAAATACTTTAAGAGAGATCTAAGGTGTAATCTCACTGATTGTAATCTTGTTATTTGTAACCTCGCAATCTGTGATCTCGTGCTAAAGATATAAATAAAAAGAAAGTGTTTGCACAGTCGAATAAAAGCAATCTCGTTTCTTGTCTTCTAGCGCTGGTTTATTTCGGGTTTCATCAGTATATATATAACTCACGGAACTAGGAATGGATTTCAGGGTAGGCTGAACTTACCATAACATAGAAAAAAGATTTTGAAAAAAAAACACAACTTATCTATCAATGTTTACAAGCATCTATTAAAGTCTCCATTAGTGCATTCTATATACCTTGAATACTATAGAAAAAATAGCACTTAGAATAAGGTAATAATTTAAAGATCCTCCTAATTCCTAACCAAACTCTAGTCTAAATCAACACCTACATCTGTTTAAAAATTAGATTCAAATACATCTGTTAGAATATGTCCATCCCACATCTGAAAGTTGGGAGTAAATTGGACTAATATATAACTCAACGGATTACTCCTCCTATTACCAATTGGTTTTAGGATGGATATATGACTCGTGTGCCCCTGCGTTCTCCACTTTAGACTTCTTCATTATCCTCTCTTTCATCCCGGTGAGTGTTTTGTCGAAGAGACCTCTGTGCGTTGCTTAAGTGCTTGCGGGAGCGTCCTTGTAGTTTTGGTTAATAGTGTGCACCCTGTCTTTTTATATAAGAATGACTCCTTTTAGGACTGCGAGCGGCCTGATCGTGATCTGAGTCAGAATATTCAGTGGCTTGTTTGTCAGATCCGATGTCGCTGGACACATCATGCACATTGGATCCTCATCCGTTTCCTCCTTCGACTACGATGGCAATTCTTATTGCCCTACTTTCGGAGTCAGTCCCATGCATAGGGTGTTTTCCCTGAACCTTGTCTGATATGCTTCAAGCGTCGAATTTCTCTCTAGCCTCTAACAATTCTTGCTTCTCGACTTTGCGCATTGCTTCATCTTCATCTTCGATGCCTAACGTTGGGTCTCGGGTTTCAGAACTCATGAGATTTAGCCCTAAGTTTCAACTTGGTGACGTTTTCCTCCTACGCTTGATAATGGCCACCGGTAATGGGCGATGATCCTTTGCGTGGTGGCTTTGGGAGTCGACGGCTGCCTCTTTTCTTTGCTTGGACGAAAGCAGCGACGCGGTGGCGAAAATTCTCACGAGCTAAGGAAACTGGTGATCCTTTACAAACGAACGGCGGGTGGTCGGGAGTACGTGGTTGATTTCTCCGTGAGCGAACAGTAGCAGGCAACAAGAACCGGCGATGTCTCGCGCGCGTTAGCGGCGCTAACCAATCACGGATGTCGGGCGGTTTTTCGTGGTCGACTAGCGGCAATGGGCAGCGGTGGCGATCGGCGATGGTCCCTCGTGAGCGAGCGGCAGAAATGTTCTCTTTCAGAATAATCTGGTTTAACATATTATGATTGTTATGTTATAAACTTGTTTTATGTCTTAGGCTTAGTTTATGTTTAATGCTTTAAACAAAAGTAATTGATGTACACATATCTGTATGATCACTTGACTGATTCAGCTGCATAATTGTCGGAGTTAGTTTGATCTTGTTAGAGTCAAATAATGGTGTGTGATGTGCACTTAGTTAGTGGAGTTAGTTGCCGGATTGTGGCTTCAACTTCTCCTAGTTTGTAGTTCTGTTTTTGCAATTTATATAAAACCAGAAATAAGGTGATGATAGGCTTTAAGTGAGCGCCACACCATTGAAAAAAAACTGTATGTTGTTCTTCTTGTTCATTGTTGTATTTTGTGATCAAAACGAGTTTAAACACAACATTTGGATCAGAGCTTGGTGTGATCACAAACACTAAAGCCATGTCTCACCTTGAGATAGAGAGTTCTAGAAAAAGTGAGTTGAGAGAACAGAGTGAAAGAGAGCAAAATCCTACACCGAGAATTACTGAAACTCAAAATCAAGATGGTGGGGTACGAGTGTAGGACAAGGATGGTTTTGTTACTTTAAAGTATCCCATGCTAACAAGGAGTAACTATTCAGCCTGGGCCATAAAGATGGAGTTCTTTATGATGGCGCAGAGAGTGTGGATGTAGTGGAGTCAGAAGAGCCAGTTGACAATAAGAAAGACAAGATGGCCTTGGCAGCTATCTATCAAGGCATAGGTGAAGATGTCTAGCTTGCTTCAATTTGGGGCCAACTAAACAACAAAGCAAGCTTGGAACATGTTAAAGAACATGAATCTTGGTGTTGAAAAGGTGAGAAGGTGAGAACTCAATCACTTTGGCGTGAGTTTGAACCCTTAAAGATGAGCGATTCAGAGAGCATTGATGAGTTCTCTGGATACTCACAATCATTGTCAACAAGTTAAGGGGCTTAGGCAACACTATTGAGGAGATTCAAGTGGTGAAAAAGATCTTGTTGAGATCCACTTCACAAAATTCCTTCAATTGGCCTCAACAATAGAAGAATTTGGTGATTTGAAGAACAAGACAACTGATGAGGTCATAGGATCCCTCAAAGCTCACAAAGAAAGGCTACATGGGTGTGGCAACAAGTCTGATGAGACAGTCCTTCTCACACGTGTTGAATGGAAGGCCAAGGAAGATGCTAAGTTCTCAAAGAAGCCTTCTAGGAACCAAGCCAATGCTAGAGGTGGCAGGGGTCGAGGACGTGGGAGAGGAAGAGGAAGAGGTGGTGGTGATTCAAATCGTGGCAATGATGGGGAATCACACCAGCAAAAGAAGAAATTCGACAAGAATAAAATCAAATGCTATGGATGTGGTCAGTTGGGGCACTTTGTATCTGAGTGCAACTCAAAAAAAAGGAGGAGAAGGCTCATATGACACAGAAGCAAGTTGATGAAGATACTGCTCTACTCATGCTGAGAGCTTGTGAATTGGTGAGTTCACATGTAGTCAAGACTAATGTTGCAATGCTTCATGAAGAAAATTCAAGATCACCAGGCTTAGAGAGTAATGAAAGCCAATGGTATCTTGATATAGGGGCAAGCAATCATATGTCTAGAGAAATGGCAAGCTTCACAGAGATTGATCACTCCATCACAGGCAAGGTTAGATTTGGTGATGGTTCAGTTATTGAAATTTGTGGTCAAGGATCAGTTTTATTCAAATGCAAGAATGATGAGCACAAAGCACCTAACTTTGACTGAGGTATACTATATTTCTAAGTTAAAAAGCAATATCCTAAGTCTTGGCCAACTAGATGAAGGAGGAGGCCAAACTGTGATAGAAAAAGGGCGCTTGAAGCTGTATGACAGCAAACAAAGGCTGATTATGAAGGTGAATAGGCAGTCAAACAGACTGTATGTGGCTCGGTTCAAGCTGGCTAAGCAGGTGTGTCTTATGGCTAAGATGAGTGATGAAGCATGGCTATGGCACGCACGCTATGGTCACCTAAATTTCAACTCAATGAAGAAGTTGTCGAGTCAGGGAATGGTGAAAGGCATTCCAAGGATCAATCAAGTTGATCAACTCTGTGATGGTTGTGTGATTGGCAAGCACCACATGAAGTTCATTCCCACAAAAGGCCAGTTTTAGAGCAAGCAAACCACTTGAGCTCATCCATGGAGACTTGTGTGGACCTATCTCACCAGCAACACATGGAGGTAATAAGTATTTCATGCTTTTAGTGGATGATTTCTCACGGTTTATGTGGATTTTCATGTTGAAAAGTAAAGATGAATCTCTAAATGCTTTTAAGAAGTTTAAAGTCAGTGTTGAGATAGAAACTGATAAGAGAGTGAAGGGGTTCAAAACTGATAGAGGAGGTGAATTCACATCAACTGCTTTCAAAGAATACTGTGAAGCAGATGGAGTTAAGAGGTTCCTAACAACTCCATACACAACACAGCAAAAAGGTGTGGTGGAGAGAAGGAATCAAACCGTGATTGAGATGACTAGAAGTATGATGAAGAGTAATGGTGTGCCTGCTGAATACTGGGGAGAAGCAGCCAAGACAACAGTCTATATTTTGAATAGAGCACCTACAAAAACTATTGAAGGAATGACACCATACCAAGCTTGGTGTGGGAGAGTGCCAAAGGTGCATCATCTGCGTGTGTTTGGTTTCTTAACACACGCCAAGAATGTGTCTCCAAACCTTCCAAATCTTGCAGTCAAGAGCACACAAACCATCTTGCTAGGCTATGAAGAAGGGTCCAAAGCATACATGCTTCTTGATCCAATGAAAAACAAAGTGATCATAAGCCGTGATGTCATATTTGAAGAAAGTAAAAGCTGGTGTTGGAGCAAGTCTATGGAAGAATAGTTGAGCAGTGGTGGAAGCTTTACAGTGCAAGGTTATTCAGAAGCACAGAATGGAGAAAATTTAGTTAAAACTGCAAGTAAAGGCGCTGAATTGAGTGGAGAGCATGGTTCACCATCATCATCAACACCAGCATCTCCAACTACTCCTTTAAGTGTGTCATCAAGCTCCATTTCAGAAACTCATCACAGATACAGATCATTGCAAGACATTTATGATGCAACTCGTGAGGTTGATGAAGAAGCAGGGCTATGTATTCTTTCTATTGAGGAGCCAACCTCTTATGAAGATGCCTCTAAGAATGAGAACTGAGGACATGCTATGGAACAGGAGCTGACTTCCATTAGAAAGAATAGAACTTGGGAACCTATCAAAAGATCATAAGACAATTGGTCTCAAGTGGGTGTACAAGTTAAAGAAAAATCCTAAACGGGAGATTGTTAAGCATAAAGCAAGGCTCGTGGCAAAGGGTTATGTGCAAAGATATGGTGTGGACTACAATGAAGTGTTTGCACCAGTGGCCAGGCTAGAGACAATCAGACTATTATTGGCTTATGCAGCACACATAAATTGGGAGGTCCATCACATGGACGTGAAAACAGCTTTTCTGAATGGAGATCTTGAAGAAGAATTTTATGTTGCACATCCTGAGCGGTTCATTGACAAGAAGAGTCCAAAAAAGGTCCTAAAACTACACAAGGCCTTATATGGACTGAAGCAGGTGCCTAGAGCTTGGAATTCTAAGCTAGATAGGTGCTTCAAATCTCTAGGCTTCTCAAGATGTCCACAAGAGCATGCTTTGTACAAGAGAAATCAAGGAGATGATGCAATGATAGTAGGAGTGTATGTGGATGATTTGATTTTGACAGGCTCAAGCAAATCAACTATCAAAGCTTTCAAGACTCAGATGCAACATAAATTTGAAATGAGTGATCTTAGCTTGCTCAACTTTTATCTTGGAATTGAGGTGAAACAAGATGCAAGTTCAATCACTTTAAGTCAGTCAGGATATGCAAAGAAAGTCTTGGAGAAGCTAGGAACGGGGGAGTGCAATCCATGTCAACTTCCTATGGAACCTAGAACCAAGATGAGTAAATTGGGGAATGGAGAGCCACCAGTTGATGAGACTCTCTATAGGAGTGTGATTGGGAGTCTAAGGTATTTAGTACACACAAGGCCTGACTTAAGCTACTCAGTTGGAGTGATGAGTAGGTACATGGAAGCTCCTACAATTGCACTTCATTCGTGAATGTGTGCAAGATGGAGACATTAAAGTGGAATATGTGAAGACTGAATCTCAATTGGCAAATATTCTAACTAAGCCACTTGGTCGCCAAAAGTTCATGGAACTTAGGGAGAAGGTTGGCATGAAGACTGTCAAGTAAGTTAACAAGTTTAGGGGAGTAAATGTTATGTTATAAACTTGTTTTATGTCTTAGGCTTAGTTTATGTTTAATGCTTTAAATAAAAGTCATTGATGTACACATATCTGTACGATCACTTGAATGATTCAGATGCATAATTGTAGGAGGTAGTTTGGTCTTGTTAGAGTCAAAATAATGGTGCGTGATGTGCACTTAGTTAGTGGAGTTAGTTGTCGGATTGTGGGTTCAACTTCTTTAGTTTGTAGTTTTGTTTTTTCAATTTATATAAAACCAGAAATAAGGTGATAGTAGGCTTTAAGTGAGCGCCACACCATTGAAAAAAAACTATTTGTTCTTCTTCTTGTTTATTGTTGTATTTTGTGATCAAAACAAGGGTAAACACAACAATGATATCATCAAAACACCCCTTTTTCTTCTTTTTTTGGAAAAGGTAAATATATTTCCAAAGATCACAAAGAATTAGAAAAGCATATATAAAAACCCTGGGCAAGCCAGGAATTCAAGTTTTAACAAGTTTACAAGTAATTCAATTTCAACCGGATAAAGAATCAAACACATTCATTCTAGATGGAGCGTACAGGATATGCAAGTATTTCAGCCACCTCCTTGTGGTTTCATTTTGGGTGTTCAATCTACCCATCAGCCTCAGCTTACATGCTTCAATGGTCATGTCACGACACTCTTCCCATCGGATGCTCTTCCCCTCAAAGGAGGCCATGTTCCTAGCCTGCCACACATAGTAGACTGCAGCTGTGAAAGTAATGATTTTGATCTTGAAGACAACCGAGTTATTATGAGAACTAGAAGCGAACCATTCAAGCCAAGTGTTAAGGTCTTGGAGAGTGTGGGTGATATCGACCCACTTCATAACCCCTGTGATAACCTGGTTAGAGAAGGGGCATTGGAACCACCTATGAGTTGAAGTTTTCGGCTCGATATTGCATAAGGGGTAGAGATTAGAGCTCACAATGCCAAACCGATAAAGCATGTCCATGGTAGGGGGCGACCCTTAATAGCCAGCCATGTCGTAAAGGAGCACCTAGGAATACAACGGGCTCTCCAGATAAGGTCACCCCAGCCAGTCGTGTGACCCCTCATACACCAGAGGTCATAGAGTTCACTACTAAACTCTCTATGGGTGGCTGTTGCTCCAGATTTGATTCCATTCAGAATTGCCCATGACACCCCGGATAGACAGAAGAAGATCTCTAAAAATAAGCATAGAACGCCAAGCCCAACTATCATGTTGTTTAGCGTTGATGTCCCATATACTGCTGTTGTTGAGGTAGTTATATCTAACCCACTTAACCCAGACGTTGTCAAGGCCGAGATCAATATCACGAACGTGTTGGGCAAGCTGAACTCGGTTACAAGCAAGGACCTCCTTGAGCCCGAGCCCACCTTCTCCCTTAGGCCTAGTCACCTCATTCCAGGCCACAAGGTTTCTCTTCGAATCACAAGATCCACTCCAGAGGAAGCATCTCATCAATTTATGAATGGATTTGATAACTTTTCTAGGAAAGAGGAAGACCTTACCCAAGAAATTGTTGATGCCTGTGATGACGGATCTGAGGAGTTCGATTCTACCCGCATAGGAGAGCGATTTAGCAGACCACGAGTTGAATTTCTAGCCTTGAGTTTCCTGGAGTGGAGGGGAAGACCGAGATAGCGAATAGGCAGGTTCCCCTCTTTAAAGCCAGCGAGATCAAGGAGAAGGCATTTAGTATCCTGACTTGTCCCAACCACAAAAAATTCAGACTTGGCGCTATTGCTACGGAGCCCAGATGTGTTAGGAAAGGCGTCGAGAGCATGCTTAATAGTAGACACAGAATTAGCATCAGCCCTGCTGAAGAGAAAGAGGTCATCTGCGAATGCCAAGTAAGTCAACTTTAAGCCCCGACAGCGAGGGTGGAAGGAAAACGGAGAGCATTGCACAGTGAACGAGAGGAGTCTACTAAGGTATTCCATTCCCAGAGCGAAGAGGTAAGGCGCCATCGGGTCTCCTTGGCGGAGCCACCGCTTGCTGCGAAAGAACCCATTAGAGTCGTCGTTGACCATGACAGAAAAGGAATCTGTGGAGATGCACTGTTGTATGAGTTTAATGAAGTGTGGGGGAAAGCCCATGGCTCGAAGAACTTGTAAGATAAACCCCCACTCAACGGTATCGTAAGCTTTAATGATATCAACCTTCATGGCGCATCTTGGGGAGATAATCTTCCTCCCATAGTGCTTCAGCACATCCTAGCAAGTTAGCACGTTGCTCCAGACACCACGACCCAAGAGATAAGCACCCTGATTGTTCCAGATTAGATTCGTGGGAATCTTCCTTAATCTCGAGGCTATGATTTTGGAAATCAGCTTATAGAGGATAGTACAACACGAGATGGGGCGGTAGTCGTTTAGGTTGTTTATGTCTTCTTTTTTGGGAATCAAGTGGATGGTCGTCACGTTGATCTATTTCAGAATTTTCCCATTGTCAAAGAATTGCTTAACAGTGAGAACCACTTCGTCACCAACAATCTTCCAAGCTTTCTTGAAAAAGTTGTTGTTGAATCCATCCGAGCCAGGGGCTTTGTAGTCTAGAATAGAAAACAAAGCATCTTCAATCTCACGCCTAGTTACACGGGCTTCAGCAATGGAGCAATCAGCGGGGGATAGGCAGGGCCCTAGGTGACACGCAACTTCATTAATATCAAGGCAAGGTTGGCTGTTGGACAGAATATTTTGGAAGTGTTGGACAACATGGTCAGCAAGGGAGCCGACATTATCAATCTAGGTGTCGTCATCTCGCTGAAGAGCAAAGATACAACTAGCTTTGTTCTTTTTCTTGATGCTTGAGTGGAAGAACCTTGAACATTCATCACCATGCTTCAGCCAAGCCACTTCCGCTCTTTGGCAAAGATCAATCAACACTTGATCATGCAGAACTTTCACAGAATCAATCAGGAATTTTTCAACAGTACAGAGATTCGTATCAAGGGGATCAATTCTGAGTCTATCTTGGATGTCCTGCAATTGAACCGTTTTCCTAGCAAGGCTGCCTTCAAGATCAATAAAACTTGCTGTATTAAGATCCCGGAGGAGGGGCTTAAGCTTCTTCAGTTTTGTCACAACAGAGAACATGGCGCAACCGTGTATAGTGTTGTTCCAAACACTCTTAACGAGCGTTTCTAAATTTGCGTCTTCAGCCCACACGTTCCTAAATCTGAAGGGAACCCGCTTGCTCAAAGGAAGCCCAAATCTGATGATGATTGGGGAATGATCCGATAACCCTCTATTAGCAAAAAGGACCGACGAGTAAGGGTAGAGAGACGACCAATGTGAGTTATGAACAGCCCTATCGAGCTTCCTCGGAATTTTATCGAGACCGTCTTGGCAATTAGTCCATGTAAACTCGCAACCCTCAGCCTTCATATATATCATCCAGATCAGTCCCGTTAAAAAGGCCCTGCAGAGCTCTACAACCCCTCCCATTAGATTCGTCCTCGTTAAGGTGTTCTTCAGACTTTAGTATAGCGTTGAAGTCGCCCATGATCAGCGATGGAGCGATGATGCTACTGTCCAGATTTCTCAGTGAATGCCAAAGGTCGACTCTTTTCTTCATAACAATCGACGCATATACAAAAGTCACAAAAAATTCTTGGTGCCCGCTACAGAGTGTAACCTTACAGTGGATCAATTGCTCCTCTTGATGAAGAATTTGTAAGCTGATACAGCTGGGGTCCCAAACCACAATAATGCGGCAGTAATTATTCGAGTCTCCATTGTGATGCCTTGTCCAGTCTTTAAGAAAATTCCTGGTAACCTTGTCAAATCTATCAGGTCTAATTCTACTTTCAAGTATGCCCAAGAGCTTGATACTATGGAACACCCCTTTTTCTTGCCTAGCTATATCATTTACTTAACTTGGGTAGTATATGAAAAAACCTTAATCTAATATATTGAACTCAAAATCCGTGCATATCACTCAAAATTCTTCTTTTAATCAAACCTTAATTTTCTTTTCTTTTTTTGAATCAGAACAAAGGAAATGGACGGTCGGTTGCACAACTCTTGCTTTCGGGTATCTAGTCAAGCGGTTAAGCCTCTAAGAATAATACGTAAATATTTTCAATTTTACTCTTATGGACAATGCCTTTTAAAAAAAGAAGAGAATGTACACCTCTACGGCTCTACATGCTTAATTCACCCAAAATAAAGGGTTAGAAAAAACCCTAGCTAGGGCACCCGAAATAAAGGGCTATTTCAGCAAACAGAAGTTGAGTGATGTTGCGACACGCGGCGACAGATAGGGCACCCACGACCAGTCTCCAACCACTGATCGATGCAAGCCTCATGGAACCGGTGTCCACACGGCTTCAGAGTCCAGCGAGCCACACCGTTCGCGTCGCTCGAGTAATCTCCGAGGCAGACCACGCACTCCTTGCACTCCCTTGAGATCATCATAATCCTCCTCCGGTCCTCTTGACTCTGCTCAACGGGGGGACAGGGTGGTCGTTGACTACTTACCGGTGGTCGTCGTTGACTTCTGTTGACCGGTGGACGAGGTTGTCGCGGACGATTAGGAGGGCGACTTTGATTAGGAGGCGGCGGACGATTACTAGGGTTTCTGACTTCGCGGCCGGTGGTTTGTTGTGGGCCCCGTTCACCTTTGGAACAGCAGTAGTACAATGCTACTGTTACTATTGCTAAAATAACAGGAAAGAAGCAGTACAATATTACTAGTGCTACAATAACAGAAAGAAAGATGGAACAAAGAATGAAGAATAACACGAAGAACAAGATGATGATGAACATTATATTTCTATATCAATTGATCGGATTGGGACTTTATGATTTCGTAGGACGGGAATTGATTTGTCTACGGAACTCGACGGGGATTGATTTGGGACATAATTATAAACTACTGTAATTATTTATGAAAAGAATCTCTTAAAAATCTCATTCTCGCTATTTATTCCAATTATATATTTTCCATCTAATTTTATTCCAAAAATATATCCTCTTTTTTTAAATATAAAATCACCCCAAACCCTAAAAACTCATATAACTACTATTTATAGCACACTAAGAGGGTACCAAAAACTAGTTAGAGTTTTCCAACTCGTTGCAAAAACTCGTATAAACGTTGTTTGTTTGAAACATAAAAACTAGCAACTAGTTGTAAAACTAGTTTTTTGACAAAGCTAGTTTTTAAAGCTTTTGCACTAGTTTTTAGTAGTTTTTCTAATTAAAAAAATAATTATTTCCTAAATAAGAACAACTCTATAATAAAATAAAATTATTAATTATTAATTACTACAATAAACTACTTGAACATTATCAAACAGTGTTTATATATATTTTTAAAACTTCAACTAATTTTACAGCTAGTTTTACAACTTCAGCTAGTTTTAATAATCAAACACAAAATTTAGCTAATTTAATGAAAGATTTTTAATTAAAAAACTCAATTCATTTCCTTTATCTATAGGATACGCAGAGATTTCAAGATTGTTTCATCCATGAATTGTAAATATTGTTTCATCCGTGAAATTGGATCATACTTTACCAATTAAAGTACCTTGATTAACCAACAAAGAACCCACATTTTATATATGTGAAGTGTCCTTTTGTTCAATTAATTTGGTTGCTCCGTAGTCAATTTCCTCAAAAAAAATGAACCCTACAATTTTCGATCTCTCTCCTACAAATCAAGGCCACATGAGGCGAGATCACATTATACAAAACATGTGGATTTTGATATGCCATTTACGTTACCAAAGGATCTAGCTATATATTGGCAAGATTGGACTCAATAAACTCAACTGATATAAATGATCAATCTTGTAATTGGTATAATGAAACTTGTATATTTACCTTACTTATCTTGATAAAGTACAAAACTTTTAATTTTTCACTTCAAAATATAGAAAATTTACAAGGCTGTAATCCAATTTCTAGGACCACTCATCAAAGATTAATCTCGATCGGTTCCTAATGCAAAACACTCCACGTCACCTAATTATTTCCCAGTAACCGAAACATATCAGTCTTGCACCACACGGCGGCAAATAGGGCACCACTTGCTCCCGCTCTCCAACCAGGCGTCGATGCAAAGCTTGTGAAATCGGTGGCCGCACGCCTTCAGAGTCCGATGATCGACTCCGTTTTCGTCGCTTTCGTACTCCCCAAGACAAATCACGCACTCGGTGCACCATTACGCTATCTCTTCAATATTGATCACTTGATCAGCGGGCTGCTTCTGTGACTCGATAACGTCGACGGCTACTCCAATACCCACCAAGACTTCTTGTTGTCGTTGTCGTTGTCGAATCGGGGGAAAGTGCATGGCTTCGATGTCGGTTGTGGAATTGTGTCTATCTCCGTAGCAGTAACTTTCTATTAAAGCCATTATGCAGATCACCAAAACCGGCGAGATGTTTATAAAGAAAGCAAGGCCTATCCATATCAATTCAAGGACAACACTATTCATGGTTTAGCCGGCAAGTCTAGCTACGAAAGTTTGATTCAATTAATTCAAGGCAGTTTGCGAATTATGATCGATTTTTAATTGTGATCTTTAATCAATCATATATTTACGTATTGTGTATTTGTGTATGAATTATATAACCATATATGGCGGTTCGCTGGATAATATCTGATTTTGACGCTTAGTTTGCAAGCTCAATTAGTTTTTTTAGGAAGCAAATATCTTTCTAGATTTTTACGCGTTATTTTTCTATTTTTGTCGCATCTTTCACGTCAAATATTTGGTTTACGATTTTTCTAACCTATAGGACATAGTTTAAGAGCCTAAAAATGGCAATATATTTTAAAATTGTATTTGTTTAGATTTAATTATTTTTCCAATAGGATTTATTAGTTTCCTATTAGGGTTTTAGTTCCTCAAATTAGTACTCTTATCCTATGTCCTTAGGGCATAGGATAGAAAAAACGTTTGGTTTATTTTCAAGTGATATGCTATTCGTCGCCCGGGGCGAAATATAACATCCTTAAAATAGTAATTAATACTATGTAAATACCTTTTATAATAAATTAATTGTTATTCTTATTTTTTTCAAATCCTAACTCACCAAATCTAATCATATCTTTAAGTCCTTAAATAACATTTTTTTATAAATAAATATGAAGGACCCATACCCTGTACCCTGTACGGGTTTGATTAAATATGAAGTCAAAACTAATATTCATTAAGATTTATGGTTTAATTGAAAAAGTTTATGTTTATCAAAAAAAATTTTGAAAAAGTTTATAACTTTTCAAGGAAAAATTGGCTTTGAAAAGTCACACATAGTTGAAAATAATATTGAACATTTAATTTTACTCTAATATTTATCTTTATTTAAAACATTTTATGTACCTAGCTCTTATCTAAGATTTAGACCTGTCAAAAACTGACCTAACCCGCTAATCCAACCCGACCCGTCCGATAATTTTAAGGTTAAGACCCGAAAATTTGAACCCGAAACCCGAAATAAACCGAACCCGATAGAACCCGAACCCGTTGGGTTGAAACCCGAAACCCGTTGGGTTGACCGATTTAGCATATTTATAAAAAAATTTAAAATTTATTTTGAAACTTATAATATATTTTATTATTGAAATAAATGAAAATAATATATTATAATTAAATATTATTATTTAATTAAAAATTGATTTTAATAATCATAAGAAAAAAGGATATTTTAGACCCACTGGTCAACCCGACCCGACCGAAAACCCGCTACAACCCGACCCGATTGACCCGTGACCCATAACGACCCGGAACACGATTTAGCCCGAACCCACCAAACCCGACCCGATTGACAGGTCTACTAAGATTTATGGTTTATAATTTTCCTATAATATTTTTTAGGAAAAATTTATTTTTATCAATATAATGTAAATTAAATTTAATCTTTTTTTTTTATCAAAATTAACTATATATAATTAGTCGTAAATATCTTATGAGAAAATAAAAAAGTTAATTATTTTTGTCAAAAGTTAATTAATAATTTAGTTGTTAATCTTGTAGGACATAATGTATATTTCTATTTTTTTATCAAAATTCTATTTTAATAAAATATTTTCCATAAATAGATTAAAGGAAAAGATAATGAAAATGTTTATTTAATTCTAAGAGTAATTTAGATTCATATCATTTTTATAAAAAAATTGATTCTTTAAAAAATATTTTACCAAAATTTGATATAAGCAAAGTTTTTATCAATTTTTTTATCATAATTCGTTTTTAAAATAGATTTTAAAAAAATAGATAATTGTAAATTTTTTAAAAGATAGTGAATAATTCTATCTTTTTAAATTAAAATTCAATTTTTAATTTTTTTTACATAAATCGATCAATGTCAATCATTTTAAAAGATAGTGTAAAATTTTATTTCTTTTAAATCAAAATTCAATTTTTAAAAGAAACTTTACATAAATAGATCATTGTAAATTCAAATAAATTAAATATGAGCATAATAAATTTATATCTTAGTTAAAAAATGATTCTATCTAAAAATAAAATAATATTCTAGAATTTGTATGATATCATAAAAAAATATCCTAATGATCTTCCTATCTATTATATCCAAAAATAAAAGATTGTTTAATAATAGAATTTTCTATCTTATATTCTAAAAACATGGCAGAGTGCGTTCGATGGCAGAGTGCGTTCGAAGAGTGGCTTGTGGAGTGTTGGGCATGACGAAGGGCAAAAGTGTTGGGCAATCTGAACTCGGTTATAAGCAAGGACCTCCTTGAGCCCGAGCCCAACTTCTCCCTTAGGCCTAGTCACCTCATTCCAGGCCACAAGGTTTCTCTTCGAATCACAAGATCCACTCCAAAGGAAGCATCTCATCAATTTATGAATGGATTTGATAACTTTTCTAGGAAAGAGGAAGACCTTACCCAAGAAATTGTTGATGCCTGTGATGACGGATCTGAGGAGTTCGATTCTACCCGCATAGGAGAGCGATTTAGCAGACTACGAGTTGAATTTATGGCCTTGAGTTTCCTGGAGTGGAGGGGAAGACCGAGATAGCGAATAGGCAGGTTCCCCTCTTTAAAGCCAACGAGATCAAAGAGAAGGCCTTTAGTATCCTGACTTGTCCCAGCCACAAAAAATTCAGACTTGGCGCTATTGCTACGGAGCCCAGATGTGTTAGCAAAGGCGTCGAGAGCATGCTAAATAGTAGACACAGAATTAGCATCAGCCCTGCTGAAGAGAAAGAGGTCATCTGCGAATGCCAAGTAAGTCAACTTTAAGCCCCGACAACGAGGGTGGAAGGAAAACGGAGAGCATTGCACAGTGAGCGAGAGGAGTCTGCCGAGGTATTCCATTCCCAGAGCGAAGAGGTAAGGCGCCATCGGGTCTCCTTGGCGGAGCCACCACTTGCTGCGAAAGAACCCATTAGAGCCGTCGTTGACCATGATAGAAAAGGAAGCTGTGGAGATGCATTGTTGTATGAGTTTAATGAAGTGTGGGGGAAAACCCATGGCTCGAAGAACTTGTAAGATAAACCCCCAGACACATCTCCAGAATAGAGGTGCAAGAAGCGCTTCGGAAGATGAGCAACAAGAGAGCTGTAGGCCTAGATGAGATCCCAGTGGAAGTGTGGAAGTGCTTGGGGTTGAGAGGCATAGAATGTCTTACGTCACTTTTCAATGTCATTTGTCGCACGACAAAGATGATAGAGGAGTGGAGGCTTAGTAACCTGATTCCAGTGTACAAAAACAAAGGGGATGTGCAACAGTGTAGCAACTACAGGGGTATTAAGCTCCTCAACCATACCATGAAAGTGTGGGATAAAGTGATTGAAGCTAGGCTAAGGAGAATAGTCACAGTGTCGGACAACCAATTCGGTTTTATGCCAGAGCGGTCTTCTATAGAGGCTATTCACTTAATCAGATGGTTGGTAGAGGCATACAGAGAGAGGAGGAAAAACCTGCACATGATTTTCATTGATTTGGAAAAGGCGTATGATAGGGTGCCTAGAGAGTTGTTGTGGAGGTGTTTGGAGGCGAGAGAGGTTTCAGGGACCTACATCAGAATTCTGAAGGACATGTATAAGGGCTCGTTGACTAGTGTTGTAACACCCCCTTACTACCCTGGAGGTATTACCGCCAGTAACCTCGATTAAGACTAAACCGAAGCTACCCAAGGCTTTAAACTGACTGAACAAACTAAAACAAACATTACAGCGGAATAAATACAATTGGTCTTATACAAACCTTAATCCAAAAAGATTAAATAAATAACACAACCTTCTATTTAAACAAAATCTTCATCCAGTCTTCCATAAGCTCTTATTTCTGAAACTCAGCTTCACTTTGAATTAGTTCAACCATGATCTTCACTCAAGTATAACCATTGAAAACCTTTCTTCAACTTCTGGAGCTTCAAACATCTGAATCCGCATCTTGAATCAACTTCTAAGAAGAACCTGATGTATCGTATACAACGGTGGACACCAGCCGACCATATAAAAGAAAAGAAGATGGACGGGTTAGTCTAATGATAGACTAGCAAGCGGAGAAACTAACTTGGTTCTTATGGTTGTAACTAAACATATTGGCATTCAAATCTGAATAGACTCGGATTATGATCCAACAGTTAGCAGTCTTATAGAGAATAAGAAGGAGACTTGCATAAACAAGAGAGAGAACACCACCGCTTGTGGTTTCTTTAAGAAGCATAAACAATTGTTGGGAACTCATAATACTCACATAACATTTTGAAAAACCTCCGTCGACTAATCAGATTGACTTAATCAAAGTTTGATTAAGAATCATTCATAACCGGGAGTAAGAATGGCTTTCCGACTGGACGAACCATTCAGGTATATTAATGTGCCTAACGCACTTATCTTATATTACTTTCAAAACTTTTCACAACAAGTTTGTGGCTTTTAATCGGCCCGAACTACTGCCGAAGGAAAACAATGCTACCGAGGTCAGAGGGCTTATTTCATCCTTGAACAACCCGAATAGCACGAGTCCCGATGTTGTAGAGATTAGAGGGCCTGTTTCATCCATAATCATCTCAACACCAAGATCATAAGACTTAAGTTATCCTTGATCTTTCATTTTGCATATGGTGAGGTAGAGATTCCAGAGGCCTATTACCAGGTCGTCTACACTACACCGTGCTGAACCTGCACTTAGCTAGAGTGCCTATCAACCCTCTCACACGAAGAGTAGGGGAAGAGAGTCATGACTCGCCATTAGGATTAGGCCCCTCCTAATGTAGTATTGTTTTAAAGAGAGGGTATAAAACCACTCCCTGAACTATCTTAATCACAACAAAGTCTCAGCGTGAGACAGCATACAAGGTCACCCATAATGGACCTAAATCCAGTTCTAGCGCAAAACTGAATAACAACATGGTCATTATTTCTAACAAATATAACAACCTATCATATTTTATTAATCATACAAGTTGGTCCCAACGCAAATATTAAATGGGATCCAATTCCTCATTTAATAACAATAACGCAAGAGAGAATCGTCCACTTGCCTTATAAGGCGTGCTCGACGTCCTTAGCAATTCCAACAGTAATCTGTATCATCCCTCTGACAAATATAACCAAAGGATTTCTCAGCAACGAGCTCACAGAAACACTTCTTAGTTGTATTCTCAACTCCTACAACTTTCTAATCGATAAACGATTTAATTTCCGAATATCGATATATAATAAATCCTTAGTTATCATGCTTCAAGGAGCCATCTTGGCGGAATTATAACTAATTATCCGCTTCACTTTTGAAACAATTTTCTAAAAAAAAATTGTTCATCAGCAACAGTTCTTACAGATTACCAAATCTCGGATCAAACGGATAAACAACGAATCCTGAGTAATTATCCGAAGTCCTTTACCTGCCAATCGGTATCCAAAACTTGTCTTCGCTATAACGGAAGATCCGGACATTCGTTTCACGAGCGGTTCGAACCTGTGGAACCGTATAAACGTCAAGATTATAAAAACCATAAATTTAATTAGTAAAGCGGAACCAAAAGGCCCTTACGGTGGCTCCGCAATCAGCCCGCTAATTAATTTCGATCGTATATACCTTCACTCGAGCCCATGGCTCGTTTGGCTCGATCATGGCTCGATCACCGAGCCCGAGGGTGGATGGGCGTTGCCCGACAGCAGCCCTCTTGGTGATTGGTGGTCGGACAAGCCAACGGTCGCCGACGGTGGCCCATAACAAGGCCGAGATATACCGGCGGTGAAGGATTCGAACTCCTTCTTCCCGAAGTCCACGTTCCGTCCTATTCTCTTGTTGGTTCAGCTCCTCCTAGCGGCAGCAACACACATGGAAGAAGAAGGTGAGAGGTGGAGGAGATATGGTGGACGGGGTGGAGAAAGTTGCCGGTGGTGGAGAGCTCCCATGTCCGGCGTTGTTCCGTCTAAATATCTCTCTCGGTTCCTTCCTTTCATTTTTAACGAGATGATAAACTTTGACCAAGCAGAAGATATGTTGGAGGATAGAATTCTCTTTCGTTCCTTCCTCATTAAGACAAGGCAGATAAGGCGGTTTAAAAATCAAAACCCGTCTCGGAACGGGACTTGCGTTAAAGCGGTAAAATTATGTACCTCGGGTGGAAAAACTCACTAAATGAAAAACGTCCCGTAAAATATGTAGTCCAATAAAATCAATTTTTTATGATTTTATCTTGCTACCTTCAATTTTTAAGGCTTCCGTTTCGTATTTTAAATCATTTCCGGTACATATTTAAAAAGACGGCTTATCCAATAAATATTCTTTTTCCACCGAAAAATCCTAGAATTCACACCGATCCATAAAATCATTTCTTTGTGATTTTAGGATATCACCAACAATTTCCTAGGATTTAATCTCCAACAAAAATATTGGATTAAGCGTTAAAACGAACCAAAAAGGTTAAAAGGATATCCGAGGAAAATTCAAAAATATCCTCAAAAACCGCAGTTATTACATTAGTACCCCCTTAAAAATGATTTCATCCTCGAAACCAAGGAGAACTCAGATCACAAGGAAGGATAGCAAAAACATACACACACAACCACTACAAACCTATACAGAAGTTTGTAGTACCCCCTTAAAAAAACATAATGTTACTTCTGCACCAAGCACAATCAACCATTGCTTAGTTACCAAACTTCTTCTTTACAACGTTCATTAACTTTGGAAAATGGCTCAACATTTCTTGTCTAATTTCTCAAGTCTTTTCTTCACTTCCATTTAGGTCAAGGTAACCTAATCAAAGGAAGACATTACGGATAGAATGCAGTAAAGGTGGCAATGCCAACTGATAAACAAGCTTACCAGTTCTTTCCAGTATCTCAACATATTCAACATAGCGAGCATTTACGTTGTCTCGCATTCCCCAACGGAATATGCCTTTCAAGGCGGATACCAGAACAAAAACTTTGTTCTCTACAGTAAACTCAACATGCTCTCGCTTAAAACAACACATGACTGTTGTCAATTTTGAGTAGTTAGCACCCTTGAACGTGTTAGTGCAATATCAGCTATTGTTCTCTTGGCCAAGTCTGACCCATGAAGAACCTTGTCAGTATTGTCATTCCAACAAATTGACAACCAACACTTCCGACCTTATAAAGCCTTAAAAAGAGTCATTTCTTTATCGTGAACTCAAAATTCTTGTATGTGAAGTCACTCAAACTCAAACTACCATTCCAACTCGTGTGGAATCCAGAATACATGTCCTCAGAAGTTTGAATTTGTTTCCTTGCATTGTTCATCACTTTGATGAGGGAAGCCAACACTAAAATTCAATTTAATTCACTTTCAAACTTTGGCATGAACCATCCATCTCAATCAGAGATAATAGTCTTTGGAGTTTTATGAAGATCAAAAACTTCAAGCATGAACACCTTAGCTAACTTCTATACTCTTTAAGTCATCTGAAATGCATTAAAAAGAACACTCTATGTCAGTTTCTTAACAACCTCAATATTGCATCTTTTTTTTTTCATTAAGTCTTGAACGACTAATGACAAGAATCCATTGTAACATCTTCCCACTTCCTTTCTGAAACAGGAAGAGACTAGAATATTTCATCGGGTCTTCTATGCTCAATCAGGACTTCCAGACAAACCAAACATACCAAAACGAACTTGGTGACATTTCGCTTCATGTCAGTCCATCAAAAGTTTTATCTTGCTACCTTCAGTTTTTAAGGCTTCCGTTTCGTATTTTAAATCCTTTCCGGTACATATTTAAAAAGACGGCTTATCCAATAAATATTCTTTTTCCACTTAAAAATCCTAGAATTCACACCGATCCATAAAATCATTTCTTTGTGATTTTAGGATATCACCAACAATTTCCTAGGATTTAATCTCCAACAAAAATATTGGATTAAGCGTTAAAACGGACCAAAAAGGTTAAAAGGATATCCGAGGAAAATTCAAAAATATACTCAAAAACCGCAGTTATTACGAGTGTGTGCACCCCGGGGGGAGCACTGAGTTCTTCCAGATAGGGATCGGCCTGCATCAGGGGTCGGCCTTGAGCCCTTTTCTGTTTGCGATCATTCTGGATTACCTGACGAGGGAGATCCAGGAAGAGATACCGTGGTGTATGCTCTTCGCAGATGACATAGTGCTGGTGGACGAGTCTAGGGAGGGAGTTTGCAGAAAGCTAGAATTTTGGAGAGAAAAACTCGAGACCGAGGGTTTTAAGCTGAGTAGGACTAAGACGGAGTATGTAGAGTTTAAATTCAGCCAGGAGGTAGAGCCAGATGAGGAAGTACGTTTGGGAGGAGAGGTCATAGCGAAAAAGGAGATGTTTAGATACCAAGGCTCAATTGTGCAGAGTCATGGGAGCGTCGAGGAGGACATTAGACACAGAATACAAAGAGGTTGGCAGAAGTGGAGGGGTGCGTCTGGAGTGTTGTGTGACAGAAAGGTCCCACTCAAGCTTAAGGGCAAGTTCTACAAGATGGTGGTTAGACCAGCCATACTCTACGGGGCAGAATGTTGGCCGACTACTAAGGCGCAAGAGCAGAAGTTGATGGTAGCAGAGATGAGGATGTTGAGATGGATGTGTGGGTATATATACGAGACTGGACAGAATTAGGAATGAAGTGATCGATCAGGAGCAAGGTGGGAGTGGCTAGTTTAGGTGACAAGCTCAGAGAGTCAAGGCTTAGATGGTTCGGGCACATACAAAGGAGACCATCCGATGCCCCAGTTCGAAGAATTGAAGGGTTGGTCGATAGCAACTTTCGCAGGGAAAGGGACAGGCCGAAGAAGAGCTGGAAGGAAGTCATAAAACAAGACCTCACAATTTTGGCAGTCTCAGTAGATATGGCTATGTGTAGGGATCAATGGCGTGAGAAGATTACAGTGACAGAGCGTTATTGGTGACGACCGGGAGGGAGTACCCTGCTCTTTTCTCTTCATCTTTTGTTTCTCTGTTATAGTTTTAGTTTACTGAGTTTCTAGAGTACTTTTCCGCTCTCGCTTTTTACTTCCCTACTGTTCTCACTTTTGTTCTTGCCTTCTGCACCTTTTTCTTTGGGCCCACCTTAGATACCCTCCTGACTTCGAATCGGGGTAAGGGTGTGTACATCTTGACCCCCCAGATCCCGTTACTCATACCGGGTTTCACCTGGGTAGATGTTGTTGTATATTCTAAAAACATGGATAAGAATAGCCATGATCTCAATTCGTGGAAGAGCATTCTGGGCACACATCTCTAGCCTTGCTCCACTTGAGTCACCTCATCTCTAACTCGTACTAAGCCTTTGGTTGTAATCTTTTGACTGAACTGCTTCTTTATGAAGCCTTTTT